>CM063183.1:112491491-113766491 GCA_031835075.1 Saguinus oedipus | reverse complement strand
GTGGCATGGATCACATTGGCTGCAGAGACATCGAAACGCTTCATCGTGGGGCCAACCTGGGCTATGAAAAGAAGCAAAATTTGCTAAAAATAATAATAACTTGAGGAGAAATCTTAGGGGAAAAAAAGAAGCAAAGTTTGGTGTTGGCACCTCTCCCACCCTGAGCATTCATTCAACAAACCTTTCCCGGGTACACATTCAGGAGCCAGATGCCCCAGTCACTCCTGGGAGGGGCCTGATGAGAAGTGCCCTGCTCAGACTTTCAGAGAGTCCCACTCTAGAGAGGAAAGCAGGCCCCCCAGGCCACAGCAGCATGCGGGGGCCACGTGGGTGCGGAGTGGTCCCCGGAAGCCTGTGTGTAGGCTCCTCCACCCTGTGAGAAGCCCTTTGAAGCCAGGAATTCTGCCTGACTTCTACTCCCTATGGTGCCCCGGCATTCTCTCAACACATAACAGAGTGAGGTTCAAACACCCACCTGGAGGGAAACAAAAACGTTATCTGGAAATCTGAGAGAGACAGAGAACATGACTTCCTCCCCAACCTCCTAAATCTAGATTCTCAAAGGAGTGAAAACACGCCTCTCCCAGAAACAAACAAAGGAGAACAGCACCGCCTGGAATGCTGTTCATCCTGCCAGGCAGGATCTTAGCAGGAGATGCAGGGCGCCTTCCACAGTGGCGGTGAAGGGGCTGCGTCAGAGACGTGTCCACAATGGAGCAGGATGATGAGGCACCCGGCAGTGGCAGCGGCCCTGCTCACAGGGCAAGGGGAGAGACCGTGACCGAGGAGAAGGCCATGGCCCTCCCACTCCATGGGGAAGCCTGGCTGGAAGAAGCTGAGAGCACACGTGCCCACCCGTCTCCTCCTGCTCGGCACCCTCCGAGGAGGCCAAGGGGCCAGCCTGATCCCCTCCATGGACATCAGCCTCCCCGGCACCCAGCGGAGTGAGGAGTTACACAGCAGACCCGAGCAGGGAAGCGAGAAGCTTCTGCCCAGTCACAAGTTAGAAATTCTCAAAATTTAGAGTTTCTGCTCTATGCCAAATACTAGGCATGGTGGTGGAGGCATGAAACGTGCCAGGAGACTGCAGCCTCAAGGAGCCCATAGCCCAGGCGCGAGGATCTGACTGTGGCCAGGCTCTGCTGCAGCAGCTCCTCTGCCGTCGTCAGAGGGAGTGTGGGTGAGGATGGAGCTCAGGACGCTCAAAGCAGCATCATCAATCACTGCCCTCCCCCCGTGAACCAGCCAGGCCTGTGTTCAGCTGCTATTTATCTTCCTCACCTGGAGACTGTGCGTGTTCCCGGATGTTTCCTTGGTGTGTGGGTGTGTTTCGTGGGGGAGATGACAATGAATATCAAGAGAGTTGAATTATTTTCTACAAATAATTTACAGGCATCCCCTGATCCAGTTGCTTTATTGACTTGACATTTATTTGCTAAAATATTTAAATGGGCCAAAGAGATGGATGAGCAGCGGAGAGGCATCCTCAGATCCGCGGCTTTCATCCCCTGCGAGCTTTCTTAACACCATTCGGGGAAGGGGTTCTTTTTCTTTCAGGAAAAAAAATGAAGTATTAGAAATGCAGAAGGAGACAGAGGGAGGCGAGCGGGCGAGTGAGGGAAGGGGAGGGCAGGCACTCCGGGCTCAGAGGCGGCGAGGCCCGTTTCCAGGCCCCTGTGGGAGAAGGGCGAACCAGGTTCGGGGTTAAATCAATCTAAAGAAGGGTGAGAATCAATTGAGAATCGGCTTTTGTCTTTTCCGGAAGAACAGCTAATCTCCACTGAAAATGGCCTCAGCGCTCCTGGGCGCTCCCCGCCGGCCCGGCCTGGGCTCCCGTCCACTCTTCGCAGGCAGCGGGGCCTGCAGCGTGGAATCCCAGAGAAGAGGAGGACGAAGAAATCAAACGTGGCTCATGAAAAAGGAGCGTGCGCGGTCCCATGATGGTGACCCGGTAATGTAGTATGGGAAAGGGCAGAATAATTGGTTTAGAGAAAGACACGTTTGTTTCAACGTTTTTTCTATTAGCCCAAACCCTTATATTAGTTAACTGTAAGCACAATTGGATCCCATGACAAACAAGCCATTTGTCACTGTAGGGATAATTTTTCTTGGGGACACGGAAGGCAATTTTAAAAAGTAATAAACTATTTAAAGGGGAACTGTCAGGTCAGAAATTAGACTTTTAGAAAAATGTCTCTATTTCTTTATTCGACCTTAAAGTACCAAGACCATATAAAAATCACCGGTGTGTCAACATCTCTGTTTTAGAAATTTTTCCACTTCTGTTGTGGTCAGCAAACCTCTGTCCTTGAGAAGGGGCTAGAAATGGATGCTCTGACCAGGCCGTGTCCTGCTGACACCTGAGGACAGCTGAGGAAGCCTCCATCAGGACGACCACCGTCCAAGGCCTGCAGGAGGCCCCAGGCCTTCCCTGCCCACAAGTCCAGCACACATCACAGACGTTCGTCGGGACCCTCCACTGTAAATGACAGAAGCAACTTGAACTGGAATTGTATTGATTCCTATAAGCAAACTGCTGAAAGGCTAGAAAGGCTGAACCAAGCTCCACCATTGGCAAAGGTCAAGGTCGAGGTCGGGCGTGTGACCTTGGGCAAGTTAGCTGAACTTCCCTAGGTCTAGATCCCAAATTTACAAAAACTATGGGCAGCCTTGTTGGGAGAATCAAGTGAAAAACTACAGCGCTGTGCTCTAAACCATAAAGCGCTTCACTACATAAAACATTATTTTACACCATTTACCCATTGCGACCGATGACTTTCATAAACATACGTCACTGGCAAGGGGGACAAAAGACATGGAATACGTTTGTGAGGGCCTACTCAGTGCAGACAGGTCACTTGTGAGGGCCCATTCAGCGCAGAGTGAACGGACTTAGAGAACAGGCGGAGGGAACAGGCTGAGGGGTCAATTGGACCTTGTCCCATTCCTGGCTAAGGTGTGTCATTGCTGCAAACTCGGGCACATTTCTTAATCCCTCTCGTTTCCTTCATCGGTGAAGTAGGAATAATAATACCGATCCTATAGGGCCACTGGGCGGATAAGCTGAAACGGTGCGTGAGGTGGTAGCTGATATTACTACTCAGAAATATTTCGGGCTCAGTCTTGAATTCAGTGATGTGGCTTTGAGCAAATGTCTTCAGTCCTCTGTTCTGCTGAGAAATGTGGCTCACATGTGATAATGCAGGTGAAATTAGCAATACAGAGCAGGCCTGTGTCAAGCAAGGTCTCGCCCTTCCTCTGGAGAGCCACATTTTCAAGTCTCTCTGTAGAGTTGAGAAATGCCCTGGATTGCACAGCAAGAAGCTGGGTTTGCCCTGCCTCTGTCTCCACCAGCAAGAAAGCACCCCCAGGGTGGCCTGGAAGATCCCAAGGCCTGGGCTCTGCATCCCCCAGGTGGATGGGGTTGGAGGACATTCGTGCTGAAGAATCTTCTAGCTCAGAAGAGCCTCTGGCTCTGCGCACTCAGGTGGGAGATGTGTAGGAGCAATCGCTTGTTGTTCTTCCATCACCTGTCCCCTCTGGAAGACGAAGATCATGTGCTGCCTGTGAAATCCAGAAATCACCTTCCTGCAGCACACTCAGGGGAGCCTTCTCCCAGAACGACTTTAGGGGAGGCATCCCCACTGTCAGGTCCTCACTGCATCTGCAGCTCCGAAAATGGGGAGATTAAAGACAGATGCGACCCCATCATATTAGGCGTTGAAGTCAACTTACAGGGAATGTGAGGTGACCTGAGCCCCAGGACAGCCCCTGTGTGCTGTAGAAGGGCAGCTGGATATCACACTGCAAAACCCAAGCCTGTCCTCCAGCCTCCAGCCCTAAGTCCTAGACGGCTCCCCTCATAGCTGACCCATCCAGGGGACCCATTAGAACTCCCACAAGAGTTAACGCGCACACTGAGGGGCCTTGGGTCCCCAAAGTCGAGGGTCCTGAGAAGGCCACACAGACCTCAAGGAGAGGGTCAAGTGGGGCCAGAGGCCGGCTCAGCCAAGACACCATCCCTGAGGCTGACAGGCAGCTGCTGAGAGCTGAGGAAGGGACAGCGAGACATCAGGCAGGCACCAAAACCTGAAAAATTGAATAGAGAATATCAGCCAACCGAGAAAGGACTGTGAGGCAGGAAACGTGCTCCATGGAGCCTCTGGGAGGCGTGAGGCCCTGGACAGCACTTCCCACACCGAGGTGCTGGAGTCCTACATCATCCCCAGGTGGAAGCATCACTGCCCGCCCCTCACCTTTTTTTGAGCCAGGATCTCACTCTGTCGCCCAGGCTGGAGTGCAGTGGTGCCATCTCGGCTCACTGCAACCTCCACCTTCTGGGTTCAAGCAGTTCTCCCACCTCAGCCTCCCAAGTAGCCAGGACTATAGGCATATACCACCATGCCTGGCTAATTTTTGTATTTTTGGGAAGAGACAGGGTTTTACCATGTTGGCCAGGCTGGGCTTGAACTCCTGACCTCAAGTGATCTGCCTGCCTCAGCCTTCCAAAATGCTGGGATTAGAGGCGTGAGCCACTGAGTCTGGCCACTGCCCCCATTTTAAAGGCAAGGAGGCTAAGACTCAGTTAGATGGCTCCCCTGGGGTCACAATCAGTGGGTAAAGTGAGCCAAGACTTGAACTCATGCCAAAGTCTGCCTCCCATTCAGGTTAATCTCCACTGAACCACTCCCCAGTTGGGCCAAGTGCTTGAATTTAATCTACTTCCTGGGATACCATTTTTAATTACATATTCCTAAAAATTTCCAAAGAACCCATGGGTGTCTGCAGCAAATCATTGGCATCTCCCCTAAAAACACCATCCTGATGAGGCACCAACCCCATCAATCAGGAGCAGAAACTGGGCTTCCTAGGTCAGGGGGCTCTTCCGACCACAGGGCACCCCAGATGTCACAGTGTGAGAGCGAGACCAGGAGTGTGCAGATGTGGACTCATTCCCAGGGTCACAGGTGGCAGCTTCGGGTAAGACACTGCCCGCCCTGAGCTCTGTCCCAGGTGCACTCACCATGCCAGGTGTGCTGGGAGCCATGCAGTGGTGCAAGCCACTGTGCAGAACACCAGAGGGAATTGTTTATTAGGCTTGTCATGATGGTAAAATTTTATTATAAATTCAATTATCCCGGCCAATGAATACATGTCGTTCCAAATAAATGACTCCCATTGTGTGGACTGGGATGGCGAGAGACTGAGAGTTTGTTTCAGCAGCTCAGGATCACAGCGCTGCTTCCTGTGAGAGCCAGAAATTTCCAAGACTTTAGTCCCAAATGCAAGGTGTTTCCTGCTTAGGGCCTGGCCTGGCTGTTGGTCTGACTCACGGGGTAACTCCTCTCATCCCTCCACCCAGCCAGCCTGGCCCAGCCATTACCCCCGCCATGCCCCAGGCTCCCTGCTCCAGGTCTCCAGTCATCTAGAAAGACACACCTCCATTCACCATTCCCTCCCCCAGAATAGACCACCCATCCATGAGGACCCTGACAAATGCCCCTGAGTTCCCGAAGAGAAACTGATGGACTCCAGTGACCCGTCCCGAGGTGTCTTCACTAGCTTCAAACTCCTGGGGTGCTCGCATGCATGTCACCTCCATGGCTGTGAGTCTTTGGGCTCAAGTCCTCTGAAATGCCCCATATGAGACACACACCTTGCCTTGGACAGTGCCCCATACATACCAGTGAGGTGATGAACAGATCAGAGAAAGCACAGGCATGTGTGTTCAGCTCAACCAAGAATGTCTGACAACCTATACACCACCCAGCCAGCCTACACAGGACAACGGTGAAATGAGCCTGACACAGAAAGTCAAAAAGAAGAGCTGATTATTCAATACCAAGAAAATCGTTTTTAAAAATACTGTGAGACAATAATGAAGACACGGAATCAACCCAAATGCCATCAATGGTGGACTGGATAAAGAAAATGTGGTACATATACACCATGGAATACTATGCAGCCATGAAAAGGAGTGAGATCTTGTCCTTTGCAGGGACATGGATGGTGCTTAAAGCCATTATCTCAGCAAACAAAGCAGGAACAGAAAACCAAACACTAAATATTCTCGCTTATAAGTGGAAGCGGATGGAACGATGAGAACATGTGGACACATGGAGAAGAATAGCATACACCAGGGCCTGTTGGTGGGCCTGGGGGAGGGAGGGCATCAGGAAGAATAGCTAAGAAACCCCTGTTGGTGGGGCCTGGGGGATGGAGGGCATCAAGAAAAATAGCTGATGAATGCTGGGCTTAATACCTAGGTGACGGGTTGGTCTGCGCAGCAAACCACCATGGCGCACAGCTGCCTGTGTAACACACTGCACCTCCCGCACACCCAGAACTTAAAAGTCAAAGAAAAGAAATACTATGAGAACAAAACACGTATTTTTCTATGTTGCTCATTCCAAATGCTTTCTTTCCGTGTGCCTGGTGTAGGGGAGATGTGCACATACATAAATGCATAACAAAAGGCTGGAACGCCGACCCCAAAATGTTCCTAGTGGGAGCGGTTAATTGCTAGGCAGCTGAATTACAGTTTATTTCTATTTTCTTCTGTTTCTTTGCCTGTGTTTTCTATATATTCTATAAAGGTGTGTATTACTTTTGCAATTAAACCCATTTTTTAAAGAGCCTATTCTATTAAGTTATCTTTAAGGGAGGTGGAAAGAATGGAAGAAAAAGAAATAGCGCATGACCAAAGCATTTTCCCCAAGCTCCCAAGATTTCTCTGCATTTGGCCAAGCTGGAGCTTCAAATATCAGGCTGGCTGATCAGAAAACCACCATCCATTCTCACTTGGAGCCTTCCCTGTAAAGACCAGCCAGGGACATCATCACCAGGGAAGCTGTGTCCTCAGACTTTCTGCGGTCTCTCTACAGTGTCCTCACCTCTAGCTGCAAAGGAAAATATGCATGACACAGCCTTGCTGATTTAACCACAGCACCACTGCTGTGGGACTTGAAAGCACTCACAGGCTGGTCAATAACACTAATTTTTAATACTTGAAAGCCTGGCATTCATCCTTGAAATGAATAGACATTTTCTTCCCATTTCCTCCAAAAAGACTCTCTAAGCTTAGCGATACCTACACTAAAAAAGAACATAAATAATAAAAGTCAAACATTCCCTCAGCGTAGGGTCATTCACTGCAATATAACAGAGGGGTTGAAAGCATACGTTTTGGAATCAGGAAGACCCAGGCTCCCCACTGACCAGACATATTGGACTGTAGACAATTGATTGAATCCTTCTACACCTCGGTTTCCACCTCTGTCAAATGCCTCCGACCTCATAGGGTTGTTGGATGCGATGAGCATACAGGACTGCCCATAGCTCAGTGCCCACATGAAACATCATTCAATCTTCACTAACTACGCGTCAGCCGTGGCTTCCTTACAAAACACCTGGCTTTGTTCTCTCAACGCGTGTAGGACCAATGCTTCATCGGCTCTGTATCGTGGGAGAGCTTCGAAAGGCAATTCCAAATTGTAAAGGAAATGGCAGATGCACTCCCATAGCCTCAGCTCTCAGGTCCCTCCGTCGAAGAGAGCCTGCAGTCAGTGAGAAATTTTCCCCATGGTAAGTATTTAAATGAATAACCACTTTCCAGCCACTCTTGGGAAAGAAATAATTTAAGAAAAGTCTTCAAGGAATTTGCTCTAAATGAAAAGGCGCTTTTCCCCGGCCACACATCTCTGTGAGCGTTGACAGCCCCTGATGGGGCCATGGATAACCAAGCGCAGAGGGTCGGCACCAGGATATGATTCAATTTAGGCTGAACTTGCTCCCCGCGCTAAGGGAGGCTGCTTTCCCTTAGAGCAATCACTGCCCTGCTGAACAGAGAGAAAACGACCCCATCTTTTCAGCGTCTGCAATGACAACGCAGCCATAGTTTAGGATTTCAAGGCTGAAAGCTGTGAGAAAGAATTTGCAACTTTTAGGGGCCATTTTCCATACATAGGTGTAGCTCAGAATGAAGATGATGAAATTTCTGCAGCTCGCGATCATTATTACCCGGATTCTCAGAATCTGTAGAGTAACTGAGTGTTTTTATGCCCAGGACTCTCGGAGGAAGCTTTCCACTCAGTCATCAGTGAGCACTCATGAGTACCTACTGTGTGCCAGGCAGCTACTGGGGTTCTGCTCCTCAGGTTTCCTCCTTCACCCTCTGCCAGCCTCTGAGCCAGCTATTACTGACTCCATCTCAGAGCTGAGGGCACCGAGGCTCAGACGGGGTTGAGATTGTTAGAGACCCCCAAGGGAGCAGTCCTAGACTTACATGCCCGTGCCCCCAAATCGGAATGGATGTGAGCTGAATGCATGGGGAGTAAATAGCACACTTGTCCTCAAGTCGCTGGACTAGCCACGGTTTGAATCCAGGCCTGTACCCACAAGCTCCCGGCCTTCCCACCACAGCACGTGCAGCCCTTCAGCTGCCCAGGGGAGGAGTGGTCAGGGTGCTGCCCCTTCTTGTTCCCGGCCGGCTTCACCAAAGTGGACCAGAAGCTCAACTACTGAGGAGTGATGTGCACTGAGCAAAACCTGAGACTGAAAATACCCGCTGCATTTTCACACAGGAGGACCCATAAAGATTTTTTTTTAATTGATAGAAAGGCAGCAAATGAGAGTTTAAAACAGGATGGTGCCTCCACAACCACGTAGTCCAACCTCGCAGCACGCAGGTGAGGACACTCATCCCCAGGAGAGGCGTGGCTTGCTCCTCGCAGGTTGCTCAGCCCCAGGAGGGGCGTGGCTTGCTCAACGCAAGTGGCTCATCCCAGGAGGGGCGTGGCTTGCTCCACGCATGTTGCTCAGCCTTGGCACGTTTGGCCTCCTGTGCCAGGTCACTCTTTGTTGTGGGGGGACTTTCCTGAACATTGTGGGAGGTTTAACAGTATCCCTGACTTCTGACTACAGGTGATGGCAAATCGCACCCACCTCTTCCCCCCACCCACAGCTACTTAAGGATAGAGCTAAGAGCAGAACGCAGCTTCTCCAGGCACCAGTCTGGAATGTTGTTAATCAAAATAAGGTTAGTCCAGAATATATAAAGGACTCCTGCAACTCAATAACAACAATTTGTTTTCTTAACGGGCAAAGGACTTGAATAGACATTTCTCCGAAGAAGATATATAGATATCCCACAAGCACATGCAAAGATGCTCAACCTCCCTAATCATTAGAGAAATGCAAATCAAAACTACAGTGAGATACCACCTCATACCCACTAGGATTACCAAAAAGGAAAAGAAAAAGAAAGAAGAAAAAACGAGAGAAAGAGAAAAGGAAGGGCAGGGCCGGGCAGGGGTGTTGGAGGGAATGTGGAGAAATGGGAACCCTTTGCTCTGTTGCTTGAAATGAATGTACAATGGTGTAGCTGCCATGGAAACAGTGTGGCAGTACCTTAACCAAATAAAAATAGAATTACCATATGATCCAGTAATTCCACTGTGAGGAATATGCTCAGAAGAATTGAAAGCAGGAGCTCACAGAGATATTTGTGCACCCATGTTCATAAAAGCATATTCACAATTAGCCCAAAGGTGGAAGCAACTCAAATGTCTAACAGATGAACAGACAAAATGTTCTGTAAACATACACCGAAATATTAGTCAGCCTTTAAAAAGAGTGAAATTTGGGCACATGCTGCAGTATGAATAATCCTTGAGGACATGATGTTAAGTGAAATAATCCAATCACAAAAAGACAAATGCTACATGATTCCACTATCTGAGGTCCCTAGGGTAGTCAAATCCACAGACACAGAGTAGAATGGTGGTTTTCAGGAGGCTAGAGGAAGCAGAGGGTGGAGGGCTACAGTTTAATTTCATTTCACAAGAGAAAAAGAAAGAGTTCTGGAGATAAATGATGATGGTTACACAATGCTGTGAATATGCTTAATACAACTGAACTGCACGTTTAAAATGATTATGACGGTACATTTGATGTTACGTGTATCTTATCATAATTAAAAATAAAATAGAAAATAGGATGCGGCATCTCATAAAATAGAAAACAGACGTGGCATCTCAAGGGAGAAAGCCGCTTTGCTCCCCTTCCCCGTCCTTGGACTCTCGGGGGATCCGGAGGGGCACCCCCCACACGGAACTTCCCTGCCCCTCCCTCTTGCCAATATTTCTCCCTTGCGATTCCTTCACTGTTTCCTGTAAAGCTTTGAGCAGAAACACCAGTGAAGTGCAATGCTCAGGTCATCGTGGATCTCCAAAGCTCAGTGGTTAATTTAGCAGCTATTTTGTAAATGTTGAGTATCAAAGGGCAAAACAAAGCCCTTGGCCAAGAAAAATTTAAAACAAAATTAGTTCAACCATTGTGGAAGACAGTGTGGCGATTCCTCAAGGACCTAGAAATAGAAATTCCATTTGACCCAGCAATCCCATTACTGGGTATATATCCAAAGGACTATAAATCATTCTACTACAAGGACACATGCACACGAATGTTCATTGCAGCACTGTTTACAATAGCAAAGACCTGGAACCAACCCAAATGCCCATCGATGATAGACTGGACAGGGAAAATGTGGCACATATACACCATGGAATATTATGCAGCAATCAAAAATGATGAGTTTGTGTCCTTTGTAAGGACATGGATGAATCTGGAGAACATCATTCTCAGCAAACTGACACAAGAACAGAAAATGAAATACCACATATTCTCACTCATAGGCGGGTGATGAACAATGAGAACACATGGACACAGGGAGGGGGGTACTACACACTGGGGTCTATTGGGGGGAATAGGGGAGGGACAGCGGGGGGGGCTGGGGAGGGATAGCCTGGGGAGAAATGCCAAGTGTGGGTGAAGGGGAGGAAGGCAGCAAAACACACTGCCATGTGTGTACCTATGCAACTATCTTGCACGTTCTGCACATGTACCCCAAAACCTAAAATGCAATAAAAATTTTAAAAAAAATTTTAAAACAAAATGCAAGAAGGAGAAAAGAAAACCTCTTCTCCTGAGCCTGAGGTCTCTGGGTTTCAAGACAAGAGAAAGCAGCAGAAATGGCAGAGGAATCGATAAGCTACTTTAAGATTTTTGTTTGTCTCTCTTTGAAAATGTCTCTGTTTGGTCCGGAACTTCAACCAACTCCCTTGAAATGAACAGAGTTGCTAGTTCGGAAAGCGCGAGCCCTGTCCAGACATGGGCGTCACTTGGGGACCCCTCACAACACAAATCCCACTTCGGTGGAATCTTCAAAAGGTCAAACTCATAGACAGTAGAATGATGGTTACCAGAAGCTGGTGACTATGATCAATAATAATGTACTGTAGACTTCAAAATAACTAGCAAGTAAATTTCCAATGTCTCACCACAAAAAAATAAGTGAGGGGATAAATAGGTCAGATAGTTTCATTCAATCATTCCACGTGGTTTACATAGCTCAAAACACCACATTTTACCCCACAAATGTAAAAAGAAACCAAAGAGAGAGAAAGGAAGTTTTTTAAAAAAAGCCAATTCTCAAGCATGACCCTCAGCCTATTACATCAGAATCTTTAGGCGTGGAACCCAGAAATCCCAAAGTCAACAAGAGTTCCCACAGATTCTGAAGCACCCTAGATTTTGAGACCCGCTAAACTGCATCTGCCACATAAGTTACAAAATCATCTAAGATTCTTCCAACTAAACAGGTCCTCATTGCTCTAAGTTGACACAAAGAGCCACAAATGCTTAAAAAAAGGTGTGTCGGGGGGAACCATGAACTACCTGGCAGTAATAACAGATCCCGTGACTAATGGTTATTACAGATGTGTGCTGGCGTCCTCTAGCTCACAAAGGTGGACTCCCAGGATTCCTAGCACAATCACGACGTGACCTTGGCCGATGGATGAAAGATGTCCTCTCCTGCCCTCTAGGAAAACTGCCTTTACTTATTCCTCCTCCGAATGGTAGACAAACACGAGGGCAAGCAGCAAGAGGCCTAAGCCACGTCACAGGACCCAGGTTCATTTCACTTCCACGCTCTCGTGGCTTCCCAGCTGCCACAGGCTGTGCATGCCTGGAACACACGCCCGGCAAATGGTAACCACAGCCTCCACACAGGAAGGCCTTGAGTCCCGCGGCTTCTGGGCCCACGTCACCCCCTTGGGGTCCATCTACTCCGGTGCCTCTTCATGGATTCAGTCGCCATGGCTTTGGGAATAGAAATCCAGACTGAGACCGAAGCACCCGTTCCTGGAGAACTCTGCTTTAGCAGTGCCACTGGGGGAAAGGGCGTCCTGGGTCTTCAGTAAATTAGAGGAATTCCACATCCTCATTCAAGGAAGGGGTATCTACAGCCACCTTTTTCAAAGCGCTTTTCCTCCTCCTAACCATGTCTGTATGCCCGCCTGCCCCATGCCTTCGGTTCAGCAGACACTGACTCTGCTCCCAACTCTCAGAGGTCAAAGCCGATGGAAGTTGCCCCCCTCCCGTTGCCTGGGGTTAGTCCAGGAGGGGCCAGTAGTGCAGGAGGTGGCCCGGTACTAGCCAGGGCAGCAGGCTGTCATTGCTGGAGACAGATAAGAGGCGCTGCTGCTGTGGGCTGTGTCCTGCCATCCTGGGTGGGGCAGGAGGCACTGAGGACTGGGTGTGCTGGTGGCATCACAGGGGAGAGAGAGAGAGAATCGGTGTTCTCCGGGAGCCCAAAGCTCACCCCACCTCCAGACCTCCCCTTCCGAACCCAACACACGTCCTTAGTGTTGAACAAGCTCAAGCCGGTTTGGCTCCAGCTTCCTGGTCCCTGGAGCACGAGGAAGCACCCCCCTCGATGTCTGACCTAGCCACCTGTCCTCCAAATGATAATGAGATCTCACAGATTTGATCCTTCTCGGCCATACTTTGGAAAAATCTGCCATTTTTCTACTCCAGCCAGTCCTGGAGGGGGTAGAATCCAGGGAATGTGGCTCCAAAATCTGCACCCAGAACCATGACGTCAATCTGCCAGAACTACGAGGCAGCTTTGACCAGCGTGGCCGCCTCCTCCCTTCCCAACCCTGATCTGCACTGCTCGGGGGGATCTTCAAAGCGTAAGCCCAGCAGCTCCCACCTCCCCCAGCGTTTGTCACAGCAGGCTGGTTCTAGTTCCTCTCCTCCCCGGGCGGCTGGTGGCCCCTCGGACGGTACCCGCAGCATCTTATTTGTTGCTGTGTCTCCCAGGTTGTGGTTTGGCATCAAGAAGGCACAGAAGAAATACTTATTCAAAGGAATGACTGGTGATGAAGACAAGGCAGAAAGGGACCCAGGGCAGCGCACGGCCGATGAATTACAGGCATAAAAAGATGGAGACTGGCCGGGCGCGGTGGCTCAAGCCTGTAATCCCAGCACTTTGGGAGGCCGAGGCGGGTGGATCACGAGGTCAAGAGATCGAGACCATCCTGGTCAACATGGTGAAACCCCGTCTCTACTAAAAATACAAAAAATTAGCTGGGCATGGTGGCGCGTGCCTGTAATCCCAGCTACTCAGGAGGCTGAGGCAGGAGAATTGCCTGAACCCAGGAGGCGGAGGTTGCGGTGAGCCGAGATCTCACCATTGCACTCCAGTCTGGGTAACAAGAGTGAAACTCCGTCTCAAAAAAAAAAAAAAAAAAAAAAAGACGGAGACCGCAGAACACAGCGTGGACTGTGGAGCCGCCTGCCTGGGTCTGGATGCCGCTACTTACCGGCCATATAACCTTGAGAAGGCCCCAGACCCTCTGTGCTTCCTCTTGTTCCTCTACAAAATGGGGACATCAGAACCCACCTCCCAGAGCTGATCCGCAATAGAGCACTTAGAACAATGCCAGCCCCAGGGGCCACACTGAGCAGGTGTGAACTCAGGTCGGAGAGGAAGGCAGGTGGGAGAGGGGCACAGACAGAAAGACAGGAAGGAAGAGGGAGAGAGACAGGAAAAGAGGGTATGAAATCCTCGTGGTTTTTGTTCTTTCTCTAAAGTTATGGTTTTTAAAACATCATTGTAATCCCAAGATTCCACTTAAATATGTCCTGAGGTTTTTCTCTATTAAGAAATTCTATGACCTTGAAACTGAAGGTTTTGAAACATCGAAACATAAAAGCTGATGGAAGGTGGTGACCACAGTTCTCCGTCCTTCAGGGAAGGGTCGGGGCTGGAGGAAGCCCCAGGCCTGCCTGTTTTCCTTGCTGCCTTAGGCGCTGCAGCATGGGGCGTCAGCTGAAAGGAAGGGTATTGACTGAAGACCTTTTGATGAACTCCACTGTAAAGCCACAGACATTCTGCCACCCACAGCAAAGCAAAATCACTGCAAAACCAATCCCCAACCCCGGGGGCCAAAGAGACACCACCGGAGGGAGCTCGTTTCAGTATGTTTTTAATTATTGTTTAACTCAGAGAGGGAACTAGATTACTATAAACATTCTCTCCAAGAAAAGACAAAATCAAACCAATGCAAATAACCCAATGATACTATAGAAGGCAGTCTAGAATACATGTCAAGTCACCTGGGAAAGCCCCTCTGCCTGGCCTTGACACTCCCGTTAGACAGGTCCCCAAAGGTGGGCAGAATACTTCGGATTTAGACACTGTAAAGCCACAGCCGTCTACACCACACAGGATTTATTCCTTTCTGGACCACACAGTATCATTGATTCTGCAGAGGCAGAAAAGCAAAACCTCAGCAAAACAAAGAACTCCATCCCGTTAATTTCTTCTGGTTAAATATCATGGATCTTACCCACAGCACAGACAGAGGACAAGGCAATCTTTCATCCCAAGCGCAGAGCAATGCCTGCTACATAAGGAGAAGAAACCCTCCTCACACAACACACGGTTAGCCGTCCAGAAAGCAGTGGCCTGGTGTCAGCCACTCCTGCTGTCCTGTCACCCTCCACAGTCCCCAGGCAGCGAGGGCGCCGCCCATGCGGCTGCTGTGCAGATATTCAGAGCACGGCCTGCACAGCCTCAGGGGCTGCTCAATGCCCCCAGCCAGGAAAACAAATCTGTGCTTAAACCATGCCATCAACCCTTTGCTTAACAAAAATTAGTATAACCCGTTCTGTACAAGACACTGTGCTAGTGTTCTGGGAACAATAACTCCCCCACTTCAAGGAGTTTATGGCCACAAATTCAAAAGCGATGAGGCAATGAGTGTAAATAATACATGTTAGAAGTCGAGTATGACAAGAAATTATGAAAGGCCAAGAGATTTAGAAATTCAAAAGGACATGAGGAGGAGCAGACAAAATGCTGGGGATTTGTCAATGCTGGAAGGTTCATCCCACAGCCCAGCACACAGATGGCGGACCAGGAATGCAGCTCCTCCTCCTGGAGAGCACGACATCCCCAGACTTCAGGTCCTTCAACCACAGGGAGAGGAAAAACGAGAGTCTCATCTATACAGAGAGCCGTGAGGTGGAATGCGGCAGCGGCCGTGAAGCGTGTGGGCATGTCCTCTGGGCACAGCTAATGCTAACACATGCCCATTGCTGCCGTGTTACTACCACTCTGCCTGGTGACGTCCAGGTGTCTTCCTGGAGGAGGTGGCATTGGGCCTGGCTGCATTGCTGCCATGTTACTAATGTCCTACCTGATGACGTCCAATTGTCTTCCTGAAGGAGGTGGCATTGTATCTAGGCTTTGAAGGCCAAGTAGGCCTCATGACATGAGCAATGAGAGGGGATGCCCAGGACGCAGGAGCTTGGAAGTGAGAAACATCCCAGGTTGAGGGCAGGTGCTCTGTGGTCAAATAACAGGAGCTGGGTTGCAAAGGTGAGGCGATCCCCATGCAGCTAAACCAGAGAGTTCCCTGATTCCCCTGGCAGAGGTGCAACAGGGGTGTCACCTGCTTGGTGGCCCCATGGCTCAAACCCCTGAGGGGAGCATGCGGACGGGCAGGCGCAGAGGCCGGGGCGAGCGCTTTCAGGCTGTGGCTCCACAGCAGCATCTAGGGGTGGGTGTCTCTGACTCCCAAAGTCCAAGTGGGTGTGTGTTACCAACTCTTTGAGATGTGCTCTCTGCAAACGGCTTGTGTGCCAATGAGCTCAATGGACCCTCTGCCTTATTGCGAGTGCTGGGGCTACTGTGACAGCATTCTGTATCCTGAGTTCTTGTCCAGTGCACCGGAAGAATCAGTTCACACGTGGGCTCAAAGGATGAGTGCAAGGTTTTATTGCATGGAGGAGGTTGCCCCCAGTGAGATGGATGGGAGCCGGAAGCAGGGGATGGAGTGGGAAGGTGGTCTTCCCCTGGAATCAGGACCCCCAGTGCTGGGCTTTTCTCTAGCTGCCCCCGGCTGAACTGCCCTCAGCTTCCAGATGTCCCTCCGTTTCTCTCTTTCTCTGCCTCGTTGTTCTGCCTTCCCTGGTCTGCTGGTCCTGACGTTCAGCCACTTGCCTGTGTGCCCGCTAAGGTCTCAGGTTTATATGGGGACAGGATGGGGGCATTGCGAGCCAAGAGGCAACTTTGTAGGTGCAAAAACAGAAATGCCTATCCTAATTTAGGGCCTGGGGTCTTCAGGCTTGTGGGGGTGCCTTTGCTGGGAACCTCCTTCTTCTACCCAGCACTTCCCTGTTTTCTGTGCATGCCACAGCGAGGGCCCAGCACTTCATGGAACCCAAATGAAGACTTGCACAGCATGTGCACTCTGGAGGGCATGGGGGCACTCAGGGCTTCTGAACAGGGCTGTCTCCTAAGCCAGCACACATCCCACGCAGGAACTGTGGCTTTGGAAGACCCTGTTAGAATCTGGTGTGGGAGCAGAGGTGGGGTGGCCTGGGAGGCATGTGAGAGCTCACCCAGGACCTTAAGGGTGACTCAGCAGCCTCTGCCTGCAGGTCTCACAGTGTGGTCGGGAAGGAGCGACCTGAATGAACCCTGCTGCTGACACACCAGGCCGTGGGCGCCAGAACCACCCCGGACCCGCACACAGAACACCAGCACCCGGGGGCTCTGTGCTCCAGAAGAATCAGCCAGAGGGCTCCGAGGCCACCTCGGGGAACGGCCCCACTGCACGCCCCGGAGAGATGACGAGGGGCTTTCTGTGGTTGTTCTTATTGTTACTCTTTTCTTCTTCTTCTGTTTTACATCAGACAGGTAATGTGATGTCACAACATGGTTTGAGAGATGCACATTTCACACATGAGCACAAAAGCCCAACAGTCACACTTACCACAAAAGGATCTTAACCCGCTCATCTAAGGGAGACCTACGCTCACTACAGATTTGGAGCCAGAATAACTGAACGCAAGTGCCAGAGCCACCCCCTCGTCACGGCTGTGAGACCTGGCTGCAGTCATGTCCCCTCATCACGGCTGTGAGACCTGGCTGCAGTCATGTCCACCCAGGGTCTCAGATCTGGGGAACAGTCTATCCCCTCTCTCATTTTATAAATGAGGACAGTGAGCCAGAACTCGGACTAGAAAATGGATGTTCTGACCCGGAATCTTCAAGATTAAAGTAGCTCCTCTCCTCTTTAACTCCAGAGAAGGTGCAAAGCTAGACATGTGGGCTCAGGTCAGGGCAAAGCTCTTCACCGCCCTCGGACAGAGAAAATTAGGTGGCTGGGATGGGTGGATGGGAGGGGCCCAGTGGAGGCCAGGCAGTCTCCCCAGCTCTAATCCATTATTCATGGTTGCTGTTTCTTCCTGGGAAGTGAATTTCAGGAATGAGCAGCTCCTACTGAAACAGAAAGACGTGCCTGGCAACATCAAACTGTAGTGGGTTTTGGATTTTCCCGTCATGGGATCCTCCACAGTCCTGCCTCTTTCCATTACGGAGCATAATCAGGAGGGTTCCCCATTTTAGCACAGATTATTACAAAGTCACAGATAATTGGCAAATCAAGTCCTATGCAAATCAAGTGCTAATTCTAAGCAATTAAAAACTGAGTCACAGCTAAACTGCAGTTAATTTGAAATTTTATTTTTTCATATGATGCAAAACGCATTGAGCACAGACAAGACACAAAGACCAAAGAAATTCCGTGCTTTACTCTGAACAGGCTGAGAAGCGGGTGTGGCTACACACCTGTCAATCAGGCCTTGGCACCTGTGAAATGAAGTCCTTGCATGTCCTGTGTCCTGCCTGACATAAATGACAAGTGGTGGAGGGACAGTGGATTGGAGGCAGGCAGTGTGCTCCCACGCCACTCTGGAGGGGACCCCAAGGCGTAAAGCATCAGGTTAAAGGCAGACAGCATGGTCCCTTGCAGGCAAAAAGGCAACACCAGAATGGAGAAGGGGATTTCCCCAAATCCTGGTATCAAGACAGTTGGCCAGTCCACACCACCAGGAACAGAGACCCTCAAGGAAAGAAGGAATCCGCCTTCCTGCAGCTTCAATGACCTGGCAGCAAAGAACACAAGCCCTTTTAGATATGCTTCTGAGCCTGCCCAGAAAGACAATAGAGGACAGGGACGGGAAGGCAGCAGGCTGACTTGTGACTCCTTGCCCAGACAAGACCCAGGCAGGCCTCCAGCTGCCCGCACCAGGGCCCACCTGCTGCAAACGGCAAAGGAGACAGACGCAGGGACCCCGCAAGCATTCAGGCGGGAGCTCCTTCCTTCTGCCTGGGCTGCTTTTCAAACCCCTGTGCTTTTTATGGCTCCTTTTCACTGCGGGTGGAATGAGCCGCAGAGGTCAATGCCACACACACGCGCACACACACACACAAGCTTCAGAGAGGACAGAGAGACTTCAATGTCATTCTCTACACAGGAATGGAAAGACATATGGCCCTTCTGTGACAGGCCGCGGGCAATTGGAGCTCAAGATTCAGGCAGCAGAGGAGAGGCTATCACTGAAGAATAAATCTGAGTGAGCGGCAAAGTAATCACTTTGGATTAAGGCCACTTTTCCAGGGCCAGGAGGAACAAAGGCTATTTCCCAAAGCCTGTAGAATGAGTATCAGTTGTTTTTCATGAGAGAGGCCTCTGGGAGAGAGGAAGCAGGCTGCGTGCACATGGTCACCAGGCAGTAGGCTGGCTGCCCCCGCCATCGCTGCGACCTCCCTGCTGTCTGCTCAGGCATCGCCCCCAGGTCCCTGCACACAGGTCCCTGCCCTCCCGGCAATGGTAGGCCAGGCTCCCTGAACACCGTGCAAAGACCCACTAGCCCAGAGCCATGAGGTCAGAGGAAGAGGAAACCCAGCCAGAAAGTGTCCCCTCAGCCTGCTTTCACTGCTCACTGGGGCAAGCAAGCCCGCCTGGAGCGTTTTGTTCATGTTTTGTTTTTTGTAAAATCACCATGAACTTATCTTCAAATAAGAGATTGTTTCAGCCTGGTGTCCAAGCTGCCATCTGCAATAGGACTGAAGGAAGGCTCGCCCAGGCAGGACAGAACCCCTCCCGCTGAAGGAAGCCTCGCCCAGGCAGGGCAGAACCCCTCCCGCTGAAGGAAGGCTCGCTCAGGCAGGACAGAACCCCTCCCGTACCTGGGAATCCCGTGTCTGGAGGGGGAGAATATGGCCACAGCCTCAGGCCTGCCCACAAATCCCCTGTCACCTGGTCACCATCAGAACAAATCCCCACCCTCCGCAGGCTCTAGTCACCCCCCCCCCCCCACCAACGCCTCCTTCACGGATGCCCCGAATTAGAATAAGCCCCTCCCTCCAAAGTCATTGCAAGAGAGCCCTGAGTTTCATTGTTCAAGGAGAACCAGACCTTTCCGGGCAGTGGGAGGGCGCCCGAGGCTCAGTGTGTGCAATTCATGGCCCCGAATGCGTCTTTCACAGCAGGCAATTTTAGAGCTAACAGAAACGCAGCCCCTTCAGGACCAAAACCTTTCCGTAGAACCATTGTTCTGGAAACGTTTTTGCGTTAGACGCGTGCTCTCTGCCTTCTTAAACACAGCGAACGGAATGCCCCCTCGTCCTCCCCAGCTCTCTCAAGTGATTCCTGTGAGTACAGACTAGCCCGATTCCTTAACTTTAGGCGCCTGGTTTTTCTCACCTGTGAACGGGGAAAGTGATTCCACCATTCTTGCAGTTACAATCAGAAACTAAACAGCAAGATGGTTCACGTTAAACCACCACGTGAGCGTGCCTGTGCAAAGCAAACTCCGGTCCCCATCTCCTCCTCCGGGCCTTTCTGCTCCCACCCCAAACAGCCTCTCCCACCCGGGGGAGGGAGGAGCTGCGAATAAGGCTGGGCCCTTTCCCCCAGGTGAAATGATGTAGGGCTGATATGCTTTTGGTAGTTCCTGCAGGTGGTTCCTCTGTGTCCAGTGTCTGAAATTCCTTCTTCCTTCCGTAAATATTCCTGCTTGGAGCCAGTCCCAGCACTGCGTTTGGACCCCCTACCACGGCCATCCCACTAACAGGGTCTTACTGTGTCCTCAAGTCTCCTCTACAGGTCGCTAGATGGCCAGAATTCTTTCACCAGAGCCATAAGATCGGGGGCTCTCAGCACTCCAGGCTGTGAAGTTCAGGAGGAAAGACTCAATCTATATCTCATTTGGGTTGCAGGTCTCCGAGGACTCGCTGGCGATGACAGCTGGGAGGCAGGCGGTTCGGAGGAGCAAAAAGCTAAGACTGGATATTTCGTCTCGCCTTCCCCACACGTCCCTGGGCACTCATGCTGAGTCCAGATTTGGGATGAACGCGCTCCTTCTAGAGCTCTCACCCTTTCCATTCATAAAGTCCCACATCTACTCAGTGAGAATCACTCATCAAACACAGTGTGTTCAGGCAGGGACCTTGGCATAAGGGAATTACAGGTAAGATGCAGAAGGAGAAAATGATGACCCCCCCTGGAAACAGGGGATGGGGGCTTGAATAGAAAGGAGCTATACTTTTTACTCTTCAAATATCAGATTATTTTATTGAGCATGTTTTACTTTTTACTAAAAATAAATAAATTTCTATGCCCCATGATCCACACACACACTGCTAGTTGTTGTCCCGTGTACTCAGAAATGTTCCCCCCAAATACACACACACACAAATAGATGTGTATTAAAACTTTTTGTGAAATAGCAAAAAGCTGAAACAACCAGAGTCTTCATACATAGAGGACAGGGAAAATAAGCCAGCTCCCCTGAGATGCTGAAATTATACTTCAGTAGGAGTAAAAGGGGTTGGGGGTCAATGTGGAAACTGATGATGGTGAAATGCTACAGTCATTAGAAGCGAAAGGGGTGGGGTCATAGGGGAAAGATTCTCAGGACAATTTAAGTAGAAAAAGAGGCAAGAGAGGCATGAGCGTGCTGCAGATTATCTTTTCTGTTTACATATTTTTAGAAAGCTGAATATTTGGGGAAGAATTGCAGAAAATGTTGACAGTAAGTACCTTTGGTGAGAGGACTTGGGGAAAGGGGCTTTTCCTTTTCATTTTGGGTCATGCCCAATACTGGAATCTTCTACCTTTATACCAATATATTGAGAAGAAAAATGGCATGTTCTGTGACTCAGATGCAATACACCCAAAAAAATTTATCCTGCTCCTTGTGGCTTCATCCTGATGAGTTTGGGGGCTAAGAGGGGGAGGACGTGTGACTCTGAGGCCTCTCCTTCTCTTCCAGGAGCCTAACTCAGTCTCTTTGAGAAAAATCCTGACCATTTCATGTTTCTCCCCAGTGTGGCCTCTCAGCCTCTGGGGAGCTCCACGGTCTTGAGGCTGGAGATGGGCTTGGGCCCATGTGGCCCTCAGGGACCCTCTTGGTCTCACCAGGTTGGCGATTAGTCAGCCCCGGCCTGGAAAGGCCTCAGTCAGGCACATGCTGCTGCACTGTCCAGGCTACCTGCCCCCAGGAACACTCTGTGACTAAGGCCTTGGCAGTTCCATGGGCCTGCTCAAGTGCCCCCAGGTGGCCTCACTGGGTGTGTGGGACACGCCAGATGGATGCAGGATGCCCTCCACTCCCGCCAGCAACCCTGTGTCTTGTGGCATGTCTGGGCACCCCCTCCACAGGGCAGCTCTCTGCCTCATCACCACACTGGAGTCAAGGCTGGAGTACTCACTCACACAGGCCCTCAGTTTACCCTGGTGGATGCCAAAGGAGGCAGACCTCTAACTCCAATATCCTGGGATCCCCAGGTCTCCCTGGATATTGCACAACCACCTCCTGTGGCTCAGAGGCAGAGCAGTTGCCAAAGCAGCATGGAGGCCAGAAGCACACAGCCTCCACCTCCACCCCTTCTACCCTCACACAGCCTCCACCTCCACCCCTTCTACCCTCTCAGGTTCCCGTGGAAGCTGCTCTATTTCCACTTCTGCCTGAGGGAAGGGCAGGGAGGGGAAATACATGTGGCAGCTTCAGGGGACGATCAATGACATATGACTCTGACCAAAATCTTCCCCATGCAAAAGACCCAGGCCAGAGGACACATTGTTTTTACATCCACTCGTGTGTGTGCGTGTGTGTGTGTGTGTGTGTGTGTGTCACATGGAGCTCTGTGTATCCACAACCACAATGCAGAACAGTTCCATTGTCACAGGCTCCCTCCTTCCCATACCCCAGTCCCTGGCAAGAACTAACCTGTGTTCCACGTCTACAATTCGTCATGTCAAGAATGTTATATAAATCAAACCACAGAGTATGTAGAGCTTTGAGGTTGGCTTTTTCCACTCAGCTTAGCTCCTTGAGATACACCCAACTTGCTGCATGTGTTAGGAATTCAATACTTCTTATTGCTGAGTACTGTTCCATGATCTGCATGTACTGCTTGGTTTAACCATGCACCCAAGGACATCAGGATTTTTCCCAGTTTTTGTCTATCACAAATAAAGCTGCTTTGAACACTCGGGCGCAGATTTTGGCATGAACATACGTTTTCATCTCTCTGGTATAAATCCTCGTGAATGCCATCGCTAGGTCACACGGTAGTTAGTTGCATGTTTTCCTTTTTAAGAAACCATCACACTCTTTACCAGAGTGGCTGCACCATTTTACATTCTCACCAGCAATGCACGAGTGACCCAGTGTCTCTGCGTCTTCACCAGCGGTTGGTGTCTCAGCTTTTTATTTTACGCATTCTGACAGGAATACAGTGGTATCTCGTGGTTTTATTTTACGCATTCTGACAGGAATACAGTGGTATCTCGTGGTTTTATTTTACGCATTCTGACAGGAATACAGTGGCATCTCGTGGTTTTATTTTACGCATTCTGACAGGAATACAGTGGTATCTCGTGGTTTTATTTTATGCATTCTGACAGGAATACAGTGGCATCTCGTGGTTTAATTTTACGCATTCTAACAGGAATACAGTGGCATCTCGTGGTTTTATTTTACGCATTCTGACAGGAATACAGTGGCATCTCGTGGTTTTATTTTACGCATTCTGACAGGAATACAGTGGCATCTCGTGGTTTAATTTGAATTCCTCTCATGGCTAATATTTGAACTCTTTTTATACACTTTTTAGCCACTTGTTTAACCTCTTTAATGAGGTGCCTGTTCATGTCTTTTGCTTATTTTCTAATTGGATCGATTGGTTTTAATGTTGCTTTGTTCTCTACTGATCTTTATATATGTTAGATATGCCCTTCCTCAGATGTGTGGCTTGCAAATATTTCCTTCTACTCTTCAGCTTCTCTATGCTCTTAACAGAGAAAAGTTTTACATTTTCATGAAGTCCAACTTATCCTTTTTTTGTTTCCTTTATGGTTTGTGCTTTTGGTGTCTAAAAACTCTTCCCTTAGTCTTAGGTCCTGAAATTTTCTGTTTTTGTCTTAAAAATTGTAGTTTTATATTTTACATTTTTGATCCATTTGGAGTTAATTTTTAGGTAATATGTGAGTCTTTGGTCAGATTTCTTTCTTAACATATGTCCCGTTGCTCTAGCACCATTTACTGAAAAGGCTATCTTTATTCCATTGAATTGCTTTTGCACCTTTGTCAAAAATCATATGCCACAAAATTGGCACACTAGGTAAATCCAAGATTCCATCCTTCCACCACAGCAGTGACTCAACTGGCAAAAAGTCAGAATTGACTTTTCTAGAACTCTGAAATCTAATTAAAAAACAACCTGAAGGAAGTTCTTTATTAATGAGGCAAGGGGCTGCTGGGTTTCAGTAAGAGAGCCCTGTGATTTCAGTTACCTGCTCACCGTCCTCACCCCCGGGCTCAGTGGCACCTGTGAAGGTTGTAGCCCACATGCCAGGTGTAGCTTTCTGGTTCCAGAGGATCCAATATGGACTTTACTCCCAAGGAACTGTGGTTATATGTCACCTTTCTGATGGTTCCCTAAAGGAACAACTCAAGGGTTTGCCTTTGTTTCACTGCCTTAAAGCTTTTCCAGGGCTGAACTGGTTTCCTGGGTGATATTTGTCCTAAGTATTTAAAGGCAAATTGTACTAGCCACAGTCACATGAGGAAATGAATAGGCATCAGAGAAAGCAATAGACACATCAAAAAGCAAGAGAGAAAAGATCCTGGGAAAGGAGATACAAGATGGAATGAGAACCAAGACAGCCACATGTATAGAGGCGAGCACGGCTCATGGGAACTTAAGAAGACCCTAAGCTTCCGCCTCTGCCTGGTGCTCAGGCTCTGTGTAAACAGGAGATGAAGGCAAAACAGAGTTTTAAACAGAGTTCTCAAACACAGAGCCACCTGCAAAGACCAGGAGAGGCCTTACATGTGTGTTGTTTGTTGTGTGTTGTTTGTTTGTGTATTTGTTTGTTTGGGGCTTCAGTCATTTGAGGACATCTCTGCCAGATCACTCACAGATCACTAAAACACTGGAACAGAGACTTCAGTGTTAAAACACAACAAAGAATACAGTCTTTACAAAAAAAAACATAGAAAAATCACTAAATCAAACATATAATCCACAAGAAGCAGCAAGACAAATGCTGAGGAGGGAGAGAAATGGGACTTCTAGAGTTACCTCAGTATAAGGTACAAAATGTCCAGTCCAGTTTTCAAAAAAAAAAAAATGAAAATGTTTTGTATTCACAAAAGTAAGAATGTGTATTCCATTCATAGGAAAACAAAAAATTAATTGAAAAATTCCTGCAAAACAGTTACTAAATAAAACCTGTAAATCAAAGAGCATCTCAATTTGCTGAAAGAACTAAAGGAAATCATAAAGAATTAAGGAAATTATGTCAAATGAGGACCATTAATATCAATAAAGAGATTGAAACTGTAAAAAGGAATCTAGTAGAAATTATCAATGTATATATTCAAAGAATTATAAATCATTCTATTACAAAGACACATGAACACATATGTTTATTTCAGTACTGTTCACAATAGCAAAGACATGGAACCAACCCAAATGCCCATAAATGATAGATTGGATTAAAAATATGTGGCACATACATATCATGGAATACTATGCAGCCATAAAAAAGTGATGAGTTCATGTCCTTTGCAGGGACATGGATGAAGCTGGAAACCATCATTCTCAGCAAACTAACACAAGAACAGAAAACCAAACATCACATGTTCTCAGTCATAAGTGGGAGTTGAACAATGAGAACACATGGACACACGGAGGGGAACGTCACACACTGGGGACTGTTAGGGGGTGGGGGTCCAGGGGAGGGGTACCATTAGGAGAAATACCTAATGTAGATGTTAAAGTGATGGATGCAGCTAACCACCATGTCACATGTATACCTATGTAACAAACCTGCATGTTCTGCACATGTACCCCAGAATTTAAAGTACAATAAAATAATAATAAATAAAACAAAAGAGAAATTATAATTATCAACATTAAATATATAATAACTGAAACATACATATGAACAGGCAGAAGAAAGACTTAGCAAACTTGAAGATAGGCTAATTAATATGATCCAGTCTTTGGAACAGAAAGAAAAAAATGAAGAAAAATATTTCCCAAATGCTTTTTGCAAAAACATTTGGAAAATGAGTTTCCAAAAACTTCTGGAAAGAGTGCAGGAGACATTTATGACACCAACAAGCATTCCAACATATATATAATGGCAATCTCAGAAGTAGAGACACAGAGAAAGGGAAGGAAAGCATTTTTGAATAAATAATGATCAAAATCTTCCTAAATTTAAAAAAAAAAACATGAATCTGCATGTATTCAAGAACCTCAACAAACTTCAACTAAGATAAAATTAGAAATTCAGTGAGACAAATTATAATCAAATTGTACAGAAAAAAGACAAAGAAAACCTTGAGAGCAGCAAGACAGAAGAAACGATGCATTCAAGGGATCTCAATAAGATTAAAAGACAATTTTTCAATGAAAATTATGAAACCTAGAAGGCAGTGGGATAATAGGTTTAAAGTGCTGAAGAAAAAAATTGTCAACCAAGAATTCCATATCCAGCAAAACTACTTAAAAATGAAGGAGAAATTAAAAGACTTTCAGAGAAAGCAAAGCTGAAAGAGTTTATAATTGGTAGACCTGCCATGTAAGAAATGCTAAAGGGAGTCATTAAGGCTGAAATAAAAGAACGCTGGATAGTAATTGCAAGCCATACAAAGAAATAACATTAGTAAAAGTAACTGCATAAGTTAACATAAAATATAATACTTTGGACTAGTAACTCTTTTATTTCCCCTACACATTTCAAAACAAATGAATCAACAATAAATTTATGTTAATGGGCACACAATATAAAATGATGCAATAACAACATAAGGGGTGGGGACAGAGCCATAAAGGAAACACCTAGTGAAACCAGATTGAAATTAATTAAAAGTAGATTATTGTAAACTTAATATTTCAATTCTAATTCCCAGAAAAGGACATAAAAATGAAATCAAATGAGTAGACTAGAAAAAGAAATCAGTTAAAAACCAAAGAAAGCACCAGCAGAGGAGGAGTTGAGAAATTTAAAAGATATTAGAATATAGAAAAATAGCAAAATGGCCATAATTCCTTGTTTATCAATAATTACATTAACTGAAATGGATTAAACTCTATAATTAAAAGGCAGAGATTGGCAGATTAGACTAAAAAACACTATCTGGGCTGGGCACAGTGGCTCACATCTGTAATCTCAGCACTTTGGGAGGCCAAGGCATGTGGATCACGAGGTCAGGAGATCAAGACCATCCTGGCCAACATGGTGAAACCCCATCTTTACTAAAAATACAAAAATTAGCCAGCATGGCAGTGCATGTCTGTAGTCCCAGCTACTCAGGAAGCTGAGACAGAATTGCTTGAACCCAGGAGGGGAGCTTGCGGTGAGCTGAGATCGCACCACTGCACTCCAGCCTGAGCAACAGAGCAAGACCTAGACAAAAAAACGTAAAATTAATAATCCAAATATATGCTTCCTACCAACGACCCACACAGGTTGGAAGTAAAAGGATGAAACATGATATTTTATGCAGATATTAATCAAAAGAAAGCTATGGTGTCTATAATAATATCAGACAAAATTAACTTTAAGGACAAATTGTTTCAAGAAGCAAAAAGAACATTAAGTATTGATAAACATGTTAATTCATCAAGAAAGAATGATTATAAACATATACATATCTGTCAACAGAACTGCAAAAATTATGAATCAAAATCTGAAAGAATTGAAGTGAGAAAAAGACAGTTCTACAAGAATAGTCTGAGACTTCAATACTTCACTCACAGTGATGGCTCTCAATAGTGACTAGAACTAAACAGATGATCTGTAAGGAAATGGAGGGAATGATCAACATGATGAAGGAGCTTGGTCTAACAGACAGTTTTAGAACTTTCCATAGCATAAACAGAGTACATATTCTTCTCCAGTGTGCACAGAACATTCTCCAAGGTAGACCATATATTAGACAACACAATAGACCTCAATAAATTTAAGAAAATTTAAATTATTCAGGCCGGGCGCAGTGGCTCAAACCTGTAATCCCAGCACTTTGGGAGGCCAAGGCGGGTGGATCACAAGGTCAAAAGATCGAGACCATCCTGGTCAACATGGTGAAACCCCGTCTCTACTAAAAATACAAAAAATTAGCTAAGCGTGGTGGCGCATGCCTGTAATCCCAGCTACTCGGGAGGCTAAGGCAGGAGAATTGCCTGAACCCAGGAGGCGGAGGTTGTGGTGAGCCGAGATCGCACCACTGCACTCCAGCCTGGGTACCAAGAGCGAAACTCCGTCTCAAAAAAAAAAAAAAAAGAAAAAGAAAATTTAAATTATTCAAAGTATCTTCTAAGACTACAATAGAATAAAGCAATAACAACAAAAGGAAAACTGGAAAATACATAAAATGTGGAAATTAAATAACATACTCTTAAACATCAATAGGTCATAGAAGAAATCACATTGGAAATTAGAAAATACATTGAGATAAATTAAAACAAAAACACAACATACCAGAACTTATGGGATTTTATGAAGGCCGTGCTCAGAGGGAAAGTCTTAGTTATAACTTTAAGAAAAATCTCGTATCAATCACCTAACTTTATATCTTAAGGAACAAGAAAATGAAGAGCCTACTAAACCAACGACTAGCAGAAAGAGAAAAATAATTAAGCTCAGAACAGAGATAAATGAAATAGAGAATGGAAATTCAACAGAGAGAATTCATGAAGCCAAGAGTGGATTGTTTGAAAAGGTTAACAAAATTGACAATCCTTTACCTAGAATGACCAACAGAAAAGAAGGAAGACCCAAAACACTGGAATCAGAAATGAAAATGCAGACATTATGGTAGTTCCCCTTTGCCTTTACCAAGAACCCCCATGAATGCCTGAAACACATATAGTACCAAACGCTATATATACTGTGTTTTTTTCTTATACGTACATATCTGTGATGATGTTTAATTTATAACTTACACCCAGTAAGAGATTATTGATAATAACTAGAGATTAACAACAATGACTAATAAAATAGAACAATAACAATGCATTGTAACAAGTTATGCAAATGTGTTTCTCTCTCGTTTTCTCTCTCTGTCTCTAGTGCTCTCTCTCTCAAAATATCTTTTTTTTTTTTTTTTTTTTTTTTTTTTTTTTTTTTTGAGATGGAGTTTCGCTCTTGTTACCCAGGCTGGAGTGCAATGGCGCGATCTCAGCTCACAGCAACCTCCGCCTCCTGGGTTCAGACAATTCTCCTGCCTCAGCCTCCGGAGTAGCTGGGATCACAGGCATGCGCCACCATGCCCAGCTAATTTTTTGTATCTTTAGTAGAGACGGGGTTTCACCATGTTGACCAGGATGGTCTCGATCTCTTGACCTCGTGATCCACGCGCCTCGGCCTCCCAAAGTGCTGGGATTACAGGCTTGAGCCACCGCGACTGGCCTTCAAAATATCTTATTATACTCTACCACAGGTAAGTAAAACTGCAGAAAGTAAAACCATGGATAAGGGAGGACTACTGTATTACCACAACATTACAGAAATAAAAAGCATTCTAAGATAATACTATAAATAATTGTAGACCAACAAATTAGATAACTTAGACAAAATGGAATTAGATCATTTAGACAAAATGGAAAAATTACTAGAAAAACCCAAACTACAAAAAATTACTAAAGAAAAATAGAAAATCTAAAGCAATAGAAGTGATTTAATCAATATTCAAAAATCTCTACCCTCAATCTGACCCCCAAGCCCCTCCATAAAACAAAGGTCAGTATTACCCTAATAATAAAGACAAAACATGAGAAAATAACACTACAGGCCAATATTCCTTATAAATGTACAGATGGTCCCCAACTTCTAATATTCAATAAATACCATGAGATATTCAACACTTTACTATACAGTAAGATTTGTGTTTGATAATTTTGCCCAACTGAAGGATAATAGAAGTGTTTTGAGCATATGTATGGCAGGCTAGGCTAAGCTATGATGTGCAGTAGGTTAGGTATATTAAATTCATTTTTACAACAATATTTTCATCTTTAAAGGAGCTTATCAGGAGGTAAGCCCTTGTAAGTCAAGGAGTATCTATGGATATAAAAATTCTCAACAAAATACTGACAAGCTGAACCCAACAGCATATTAAAAGGATATACCCTATAACCAAGTGAGATTTATCCTTTGAGTACAAGGGTTGTTGAACATATGAAAAGCAGTCAATATAATCCTCTATATTAAGAGAACAAAGGAAGAAACATAAGATCATCTCAACTGATACAGAAAAAAAGGCATTTTACAAATCCAATACTCTTTCGTGATAAAGCACTCAAAAAGTTGAAAAAAGAATGGACTGTCTCAACATGATAAAGAGCACATGTGAAAAACCACAGACAATCTCTTACTGGTGAAAGACTGAGAGCTTCTCTCTGTATCGGGAACAAAACAAGGACGCTCACTTCAGCTACTTTTATTCAGCATTTTAGCGGAAGTTCTAGCCGGAGCAATTACGCAAAAGAGAAATAAAAGGCATACAAACTGAGAGGAAGAAGTGAAACTGCATTCACAGATAACACAATCACATATGTAAAAAGTCTCAAAGATTTTCCACAAAAATATTTTTCACAAATGATTATTAAAGTCACTTTTAAACACAGAAAATTCACAGGATGCAAGATAAATACAAAAATTGGTTGTATTTCTATGCACTAAAAATGAGTGCCCAAAAATGAACTACAGAAAAAATTCCATTTATAATGATATAAAAAATAAAATACTTAAGGGCAAATTTAACCAAGAAGGTGTAAGCCTTGTACACTGGAAACTATAAAACAATTCTGAAAGAAATGAAAGAAGACCTAAGTAAGTGGAAAGACATCCCGTCTTCATGGATTGCAAGATTCAGTGTTGTAACAATGACAGTACTTCCCAAAGAGATCTGCAGATTCAGTACAACCTCCATCAAAATTCCAGGGAACTTTTTTGGCAGAAATGGAAGATCTGACTCTAAAATTGATGGAGAATTGCAAGCGTGCCTGGGTAGCCATGGTAAACTCAAAAAAGAAGTACAAAGTGGGAATATTTACATTCTGGATTTCAACTTACTACGAAACTACGGTAAACAAAACAGTTGGCATGAGATAAACATGGACCTACAGACTAATGGAGTCAAACTGAGAGTACAGAAATACGTTTACCTATCTATGACCAAATGATTTTTGACAAGGGTGTCAAGACCACCAAAGGGGAATTACAGTCTCTTCAATAGATAGCGTCAGGACTAGATATCCACACACAGTGAAGCTGGACTTCTACCTCCCACCATGTATAATTCATTCAAAATGGAAAATAATAATCATTGACAAGGATGTGGATAAATTGAAACCCTTACACATTGATGGTGGGGATGCAAATGTTTCAGCCACTGTAGAAAACAATTTGGGCCGGGCGCGGTGGCTCAAGCCTGTAATCCCAGTACTTTGGGAGGCCGAGGCAGGTGGGCCACGAGGTCAAGAGATTGAGACCATCCTGGTCAACATGGTGAAACCCCGTCTCTACTAAAAATACACAAAATTAGCTGGGCATGGTGGCGCGTGCCTGTAATCCCAGCTACTCAGGAGGCTGAGGCAGGAGAATTGCCTGAACCCAGGAGGTGGAGGTTTCGGTGAGCCGAGATCACGCCATTGCACTCCAGCCTGGGTAACAGGAGCGAAACTCCATCTCAAAAAAATAAATTAATTCATTAATAAAATAAAAAATATAAAGAAAACAATTTAATGGTTCCTCAAAAAGTTAGACATAGAATTACCATGTGACCAAGCAATTTCATTCTTATATATGTACACAAAAGAATTTTTAAAGGTATCCAAACAAATACTTGTAAAAGAATTTCATAGCAGCACTATTCATGACAGCTATTGGGTGAAAACAACCCAAATGTCCATCAGTAGATGAATGAATAGACAAATTGTGGTCTATACACATGATGGAATATGAATCAGCCGTTAAAAGGAATGAAGTACTGATACATGCTACCATGTGGATGAACTTCACAAACTTTGTGCTAAGTGTGAGAAGCCAGATGTAAAATGTCACATTTGGTGTGATTCCAGTTAAATGAAATATTTAGAATAGGTAAATTTATGGAGACAGAAAGATTGGTGTCAGCCAGAGGCTGGAGAGAAGTGTGGATTTTATTCTGGAGTGACAAAAATATTTTAGAAGTAAAGGTAGGTAATGTACAATTTGAATGAAAAGCTACTGAATTTCTCTCTTCCAACTGATCAAGTTTTTGTTATGTGAATTTCACCTTGACAGCAAAAAATAACTTGGGCATATTAATGTGTTGATTTCTTTATTATGCTCCATTGACTGCTGTGTCTATCCCTGTCAAAACCATACTGCCTCGATTACTACAGCTGTATAGCAAGCCCTAGCATCAGGCAGACTCTTCCTCCTTATTCTTCTTTTTTCACAACTGTTTCAGCTGTTACAGGTCCTTTGCCTAGATGTGCTAAATTTGTCCAAGTCCACAAAAGAGCCTTGCCGGGATTTTAATAAGAATTGCGTTAAACCTACAGATCAATTTGGGTAGAACTGACACCTTCATGGGTTTGAGACTTTCAACCTATTCACATACTGTGTCTCCTCATTTTGATTTTTCTTTTATTTCTTTTGTGAACATTTTGAAAATGTCAGCATATAGATCCTTATATGTTTTGTGAGATGCAGCTAAATATTTTATTTGAAGAGATTATTCACAGTAGTGTGATTTTAGTTTTGGTTTTCAAATACCTGTTATGAATATGTAGAAAGGTGATATAATTTTCACGTGGTAATCTTGTACCCCAAAATTTGGATAATCTCATTTATTGTCTCTAGGAGTTGTGTTTATAGATTTCTTGAGATTTTCTATGTAGACAATCATGCCAACTCCATTATGTTCCTTTCTAATCTGTATCCTTTTGTACCTTTTTCTTGTCTTATTGCAGTGGCTAGAACCTCCAGTATTGGACAAGAGAGGTGAAAGTGGACATTCTTGCAATATTTTCAATCTTAGGGAAAGAACATTTGGTCCAGGGAAAACTTTCAGCAGCAAAGACGTTAAGAATTGAAAATATTCCTGTAGTAAGGCAGAATGGATCTAAGATTCAAGGCACCAGGATTTGTAAGGAATTATCCTGTGGGAAGGGAACTTGAGGAGCAGGCCAACAGAAAGTGTGAAAAATACAAAATCAAAATAAGGAAAGGGAATTACCAACTCCACCTTAAGCGACAGAACTGAGTGTCTCTCTGTGTAGAGAAACAAGTGTCTGTCCAAAGAGCTGTGTGTTTACCTGCAGATCATCCAGGCTTTAAGACTGTGCCCTCTAGTTAGAGTTATTTACACCATATTTACCTAAAAATGGGGAAATTTTAATACACAGTCTGTTCACCTGAGCATTTAAAACCTAAATATGTTTAATTTTTAAATATCACATATAGCTAGAAAAATTAAACATTCTATATCAAACACCAAATATCCTGTGCCGAAGGCTTAAAAGTACAATTATCTTCTCAGGACTAATTTGGCCTTCTAACCACTCGTCTGCGTTTGTATCAGCGAACACTGAGCTCGCCTTTGCTGAGACCGGAGGGCTGCCCCGGGGTATTTTCATCATCAGAGGTGTCTGACCTCACGTGTTCAGCCACTGAGTGTAGCTAGGCTAGGATCTGCTTGATTTTTCTGCATTATCACTGGATTTTGAACGGAAATTTACTTGTCTCGAATTCTGGACTTACAGAAGAGAAACAAAACAGGCTCAACTGCTCTCACTGCCACTTTCCCAACCAGAGCAGAGAGAAAACAGAAGTTCAAAAGGAGCCCTAGGAGCAGGAGTTTTGGTGGCTGCCAGAGGGAGTTCATCCGAATGGGGCGCCCTTAGGAAGGAGTACTGGGGCTTCAGCCCATCCTTTCTGTGCAGGACAGAGTGGGGAGCACTCCCCATTTCCTAGAGTCAAGTGAGGAGGACTCCCAGACACACCGGGAGCACCAGCTTCAGCCTTCCTGCTGAACGTTTGCTGAACAGCAGCAGCCTCTAGGCCCACCGCAGCCTGGTCACCAGAGAAAAGAACAGTGGGAGAGGCCCCAGGCAAGACGGGCCTGTGTCCCTGCAGTGTGGGGACATGTGTGCACATACACACTTGTGTTTCCTCCTCTCCTGGGAATTCTGAGGCGGGAATCTGGCTGGAGTGTCCCAGAATGCTGGGCAAGGAAACATGGCAGCCATCACCTGCAAGGCGAGGCAGGATAAAGTCTCCGTCGGGCACGGCAGCCTCAGGAGACACCTTTAGCATACCTGGAGCAAGAGGGCTGTCTGCCAGGTGAGGGCAGGCAATGGGGGGACTATGGGCCGGGTCTACGGGCAGGGGAGCCACAGGAGATCAGTAAAGAAGCTCACCGCCCAGGCAGCAGGCTGAGCAGTCCAGGAGCCCCACCGGGAGATCCAGGGAGGGGCCGCGGCCCTTCCCCAGCCTCCCCGACTCCAGCAGAGCCCAACAGCAGTGCTGCCTAAACAGGAGAAACTTCTTGCCATTTTGCTCTCTGATCCTCCCCTGCCAAGAATAGGCGTGAAGAAGGGAGGAAGCATGAGAGGACCCCAAACCACAGAATAGCCTGGGAGGAGCGGAAACTGAGAATCCAACATGAAATTGAAGTTTTTATTTAGATTAGATGGCTTTCAACTACTTGGAAGTGAGTGGCAATTATCAAGACAGGACTTACTTGTGAAGTCAAAAGCAATCCAGAGGCTGTGAGATCAGCCGGGGAGTCAAAGGGAAGAGAGAGTGGCCTGCTAAAATAGTTGGCAGAGAAAATGATCCCGTTCCCCATTTGTACCCCATTTATTTCAGTCTATTGAAAAATCAGTCCCATGATCAGGAAAAATTAGACACCAGCAGGAAGGTACAGAAACTGAAATAAGGGCATCAGCATCTGCCGCCCAGCTCTGGCACATATCAGCATTTCAGCATACATGTTTTATATTTTAAAAAGTCTTTAGGCCGGGTGCAGTGGCTCACGCCTATAATCCAGCACTTTGGGAGGCTGAGGCGGGTGGATCACCTGAGGTTGGGAGTTTGAGACCAGCCTGAGCAACATGGAGAAACCCCATCTCTACTAAAAGTACAAAATTAGCCGGGTGTGGTGGCTCATGCCTGTAATCCCAGCTACTCAGGAGGCTGAGGCAGGAGAATCACTTGAACTTGGGAGGCAGAGGTCGCAGTGAGCCGAGATCGTGCCATTGCACTCCAGCTTGGGCAAGAAGAGCAAAACTCTGTCTCAAAAAAAAAAAAAAAAAAAAAAAATCTTTAAACATCAGTGATGAAATCAAAGGCCCGTATTTACACTTAGAAAGTGTCCCTAAGCCCTCCTGCCTCAGAGCCAGTCATGATCCTGAATTTCAGATCTGTCGTTCTGCACGTTTTTACCTTATTCCTGCATATTTATTGGACCATAAATAATTTGAAGTACTGTATTTCCTATTTTCAAACTTTATGTTAATAATACCATGCTCTAGGAATCATTGTGCAGCTAGATTTCATGGATTCACCATGAGATTATTGAGATGTATCCACTTCAGTTTTACTGATACAAAGAGAAGTCAAGTGTTTCGATTCACTTAAAAATTCATTTAAGAGTCACGAAACTGTTCTCTCAATATGTGGCAACTACTCATTTGCCTATCAATGGCATTTAGCTTGATTATAAGCAATTGTGATTATAAGCAATTCTGCAGGACACTGTTTGATGCACGTTACCTTGTACATATGCACAGGAGTTTTCCTGGGGGTGTAAACCTAGATGGTACATCACTGGGTCACCTTCGTCAGATGCTACCAAATTCACTCTCATTTGTACCCTATCGACAGTGACTGAAGGCTCCCACTCTAGCAGCTGCCCCTTACTCTCTGAGCACCCATTGCTCCCAGGCCACCGCATTTCCATGCTTCCTGCTTCTCGTCAAGTGGGGACTCCAAACCACACAGGTGGGTCTGCCCGCCCCGCTCCTTCTGTTACACCTTTCTGGGATTGCTCCAGCCTCTTAAAACCAAATAACCCTGCAGATCCCTGCCCACCTAAGCATCCCGACAATTATTTCATGTTACTGAACTTAGGGTGAAATCTTGTCATTTTGGTTTCTTCGGTTTATTAATTAAATTTTACTCGTTGATTTATGTAGGCATCTCTGTTCCTGGTCCCACTGTGGGAATTCAGCAACTCACATAGGAAATGCCTGTTTACTGCTACCGAGGGCCAAGCACAGCCCTAGTCACCAGGCCTACGAGGAAAAACAGAATTCCTGCCAACCCAGGGCTTTGGATTTGGTGGGGAACTTAGGTAACAAAAGCAATCAATCAAACAATGCCATTGCAGGTAGTGAGAAGTGCTGGGAATGAAAACAGCGGGGTGACTGGGGCTTCAGGGAATGAAAAAAACAGGGTGACTGGGGTTCCAGATGCAAGAGCCAGCAGCGAGTCAGTTCCAGTGGATGGAAGAAACGAGCTGAAGGCAAAGAGGAAAGAACCTTTGAGACAGAAGCCACAGCAAGAGGAGGACCCTAGGGCGCAGACAGGCGGGGTACCACCAGGAGCACGAAGAAGAGCCCCATGGCCAGGGCGAAGAGACAGAGAGGAGGCAGGTGTCCCTCCGGGCCAGGGAACCGGGGCACACCTTCCTGTCCTGTGGAATGAGGCAGCATGGTGACGGGCTCTGAAACAGGACCTAAGAGCTTGCCCTGCTCTGTAGAGGACACACTGGGGAGAGGCGGGGCAAGGGCAGTCATCACAGACCGTCTGAGGACACAGCTGTCCAGATGAGGGACAGTGAGGGCTTGGACTAAGAAGCCGGCAGGGGACCTCGTGCACAGTGGTGGGATTTGGGGCACCTTCACAAGGCAGCTTGGGCAGAACCTGTTAATGGAGTCCCTGAATCCTTCTTTCTGGAATTCTCTATTTCCTAGAATGACTGCCTTCCAGGGGAAACTGGACCCAGAGAAGTTTCTGGTCTGGACCTAAGGCTTGCTGCTCCCCCGCGTCACAGGTAGGACAGCCATGATGGCAGCTCCAGCCTCAGCAAGCCCATGGTGACAGGAAATCAGAGCCTCCCACATGGGAGGCTCACACTGTGGCTGCTTCTGCCTTTGGGCCCCAGACAAGTCTGAGCCTGAGGGGATGTGGCTGAGCTTGTCCTGGGGGCGGCTGTCAATGCCCCCACCCTGATTCCTGGGGGGCCACACCTCCCAGCCCTCCAGGCGCTCCCTTCATCTCTCTGCCAAGCCCCATGCTCAGCACGAGTTTCCTCTTCATCTACAGAACTTTGCAGCCAGTGACTGATTGGTATGGAAACCTCTGGTTTCAGTCAGTGTTCAGCAGGGCCTGGAATCAGTGGCTTCATTCACATTGTGGGGCAAAGGTTAATTTGACCCTTTCCTGAGGTACTTTTATATTTATAGTGTTTCAAACAAGAATGAGGGCTGGGCACAGTGGCTCATGCCTGTGATCCCAGCACTTTGGAAGGCTGAGGAGGGCAGATAACTTGAGATCAGGAGTTTGAGACCAGCCTAGCCAACATGGTGAAACCCTGTCTCTGCTAAAAATACGAAAATCAGCTGGGCATGGTGGTATGCACCTATAGTCCCAGATACTCAGGAGGCTGAGGCAGGAGAACTGCTTGAACCCTGGGAAGCAGAGGTTGCAGTGAGCCAAGATTGCACCACTGCACTCCAGCCTGGGTGACAAAGCAAGACTCCATCTCAAAAAAAAAAAAAAAAAAGAAAGAAAAGAATGAGTTATGGAAGGGAGGATAGAGCATTGATGACTGCCTGGCGCAGGGATGTGGGGGCTGAGGCCATTGTTGCAGTGATCACACAAATTCACATCATGTGCACTAGGAGTGGGAAGCACCTGTCCCTTGCTGAGTCTGTGTGGGCTGTGTGCAGTAACGTGGTTAGGGCCTGGTGGCCATATCCACAAAGCATGCCACGATTGATTGGTGATATTTGCCCTGGGCTGGGGCGCAGACAGTCTCGCTCAGGACTGGGATAACGTTTGGCTTGGAGAGAGTCTGCTTTTCTGTTTGTGCGTGATTCTGCCAGGGTCTACTCACCAGCACTCCACCTGGAAGCACACGACTCACACTCACATTGTTTCGGGTACATCATAGGCCATGTATATGCACTTTCAGTGTCAAGCAGAAACTTCTAGCAAGGACACTGTGCTGGGAGTAAGGAGTTCTGGGTTTTAGACCAGAATTTCTCAACAATGGCATGGTGATGTTTTAGACACAATCATTCTTTGTCGTGGGGCCGCCCTGCACACCAGGGACATTTTGCAACATCTCTGGCCTTTAGCCATCAGATGCCAGTAGCACCTTGAAGCCACGATCATCACAGATGCCCAAGGACACCGCCCGAGTCCCCCATGGGGTTAAAGTCGTCCCCAGTTGAGAACCACTGATGCAAGGAACCATTGCGTGTATTGGAGTCTTGTTTCCGGTTGGGTCTAGTTAGTCTAGAGTAGTCTTACATCCCCCTGCTCCCCACTCCACCAGGCTACGGTCCCATCATGCTTTGATGATCACCCCTCTCCCCACAAGCTGCTGAAGCCTCATACTCTTCACCCCTGAGAGCAATTGAGGGCCATCTGCCTCCAATCACAGGGTCCCACCCCCGGGGCCTGTTCCCACGTGCACACGATGTGGGAGCTCTCTCCTGGCCTTCACTGTGCTGACTGTGTCCTCCTCTCATAGCCACATGTCCCCAGGCTGCCGTGCCACAGGCTTTTCAACAGAACCTGCAGTCTAGATGCATGGCATAGGCCCTGCAGGAAATGTGGGCAAAGCTGCACGTGTGGGGATTAGTTCCTATTTTGCTTTTGCAAATGCTTTCTAATTAAAGAACTCCATTTTACTCTGAAACATCCTCACTCCTTTTTTAAGATGTGTACTCAAAATGTGCGATTTTATAAGCATGATCCTCTTCATTAAGGAAATCTTCTGGCAAAAATCTCATTTCCTTTTGGGGCTGTTTTCTTAACCTTCGTGGTTAATAAGCATCATTTTTCACCGTAAGTAATTTCATTCCTACCACATATTCTAAAACGAATGGTGAAATTTCTCAAGAGATAACTTGGGTGGGCAACCCAGAAGCCCCTAGGAAGGAGGACGTGCCCTTTCCACTTTAGAATACAGCTTCCCCACCCTCCCCAGGAGACCAGAGAGACCAACCCTCACCATTGCCCTCTCCTGTCGGCCAACTTCTCAGATGACCCCCAGCCCCTGTGGATGGAAGTGCAGACCCAGGCAAGGGTCCCTGCCGTCCCCCAACCCCCGGGGGAGGGAGCCCTGCTGACTGGCTCAATTCCACACACAGTCACCAGCCTCCCAGCATGAGGCAGAAACTGCTGTGCAAAGAGAAATGCTGAGCTCTGCTCTCAGGGACTCACAGCCTGGAAGAAATTCTGCATGGTTTTGTTTTAGAGCAATTTCCTCCCTGAGAATTGTTCACCTGCATGGCCCTCCTGGGCTTGAAGTGGGAATTGGCTTTGTTCACCTTTGGCAGGGTCCAGAAAGGCTCAGGCAGACAGAGACTCGGCTGAAAGGAACTGGAGGGTGAGGGAGCATTTCCGAAATCCCCAGATGAGCTCTTTGCAGACAGAGGATGGAGGAACAGATGGTGGGGCCAGCCCCAGCAAATGCTGGGAGGAGACGTGGCCTGGGAGACTCCAGCAGTAGCCGCAGAATTTTTAGCAACCCAGACACCCACCGTTCCTTATTAGGTTGTTGGGGGACATTCATTCACCGGCGTTCTCTGCCCCAGTGGATCCTGCTCCCTGCCTGGACCATGGGGAAATGATGCAGCCGTGCACGTCCGGCAGAGCACCTTCGGTGCAGGGTACACAGCCACTGCAAGCCAGGGGCAACTGGCCTCCGAAACTGCCAAGAACGCAGTGGGGTTACCTTCAGTTACATGTGACTACAGCTGGGGCTGCTGTGCCACCCACCAGAGATCTCAGAAGCCCCAGGCGGCTTTTACCAGTTGCAACCGGCTTTTACCAGTTGCAGCAGGTGAGTATCGGGAGGATCTGTGGCACGTTCCAAAGAGGGTGGATAGGGAAGGCGGCAGGTCCAGGCTGAAGACAGGCACTCCCTGCAGGTCAGCCATGACCATGGCCGGGACCTACAGATCCTGTGGGGTTCCGGGGAGCCCAGAGCTCCCTGTGATTGTGATGACACCAGACTCAGAGCCATGTGTGTGGAGCGTTTCTGGAGAGAGGGCATCTGGTTGTCATCAGATTCCTAAAGGATGTTATTACAGGTTGAATTATGTCCCCAAAATGCATATGTTGAAGTCTAACCCCCAGTACATCTGAATGTGACCTTATTTGGAGACTGAGACTTCACAGAGCTAATCAAGCTAAGACGAGGTCGTTAGGATGGACCCTGATCCATCAGGACTGGGGTCCATGTAAAGGGATCCATTTGGAGACAGACACACATGCAAGGAGAAGGTTCCCATGAAGATGAGGACAGCCACCTGCCTGCCAGGAGATGGGCGGGAGCAGACCCCGCCCTCACAGCCTTCGAGGAGCCAGGCCTGAAGCCACGGACTATATCATGTTCCCTGAAACTCACTCCCAGCACCTCAGGATGGGATTGTATTTGGAGAAGAATCTTTAAGGAAGTAACTAAGATAAATGAAGCTCTCAGGGTGGGCCCTGCTCCAGTATGGCCGGTATCCTTACACAAAGAGATGAGGACACAGACACACAAAGAGATGGGGGCCGAGGGGTCAGCACAGGCGTCAGGGTGCTGACAGGCAGCCCTGCCCACACCACTGGAGAGGACGTCTGGGCACATGCCCTCACACCCCTTTTGACCCTCCCTAGCCCTCAGGCTGGGGGGAGCAGCCCCAGGAGTAGAGGCAGGTGCCCCTCCCACCCCACACTGTCCCGGGGTCCGGAGCACCCTGGGGTCCCGAGAGAGACAGGCGGGAGCCCGAGCCCTGGGACCATTCTCCCTGCGCTGCTCACAGCTGCCTTTTCCTGGTCCACAGGGGATGAGCTGAAGCCAGAATCAGCAGGTCACTGTGTGCCGCACAGACAAGCATGCTCACATTTCCCTCTCACACGGGGTCCACACAAGGGTCTCGCGAGGGCAGATGCTGGGGCCGGCCGGGTCGTGGTGCTGGGTGCACAGTGGAAGTCAGGCTTGCCCCTCTGTGTGGCCCTTCTTGCAGCTGAAGCACTCCCTTGGTTTGACCCTGAGGAGTTAGGCACTTAAACTTGCAGGTGGGGCAGATGAGGTGAGGCCAAGACCAGAACAGCCCCCTCCCCCTGCACAGGCAGCTCCAGACCTGCTGATGACCACAGACCCTGGAAGCTCCGTTCACACTCCTGCCTGCCACAAGCAGGACCCGAGGAAGCTCACCAAGCACACATAAAATGCGCCAGCGTGGCACAGATCGGAAGTAGGGCAGACAGGCCACACGGGTCCCCACCCTCAGGCCCCACTAAACAGCCGTGAAGGAATTAGAAAGCTGTAAACACACAAGACCAGAGAGGACGAGAGGACGGGGCTGCAGGCAGCAGGCGACACAAGACCGTCTGAGAATGAGGTGGAAACAGGAAATGGGGGCGGAGTGTGGAGGAGCCAACCAAGGCCGCCACCACCCAGCTGTGCTGTGAGGGATGGAGAGGGGCCACTGGGCCACCCCAGGGAGGAGAGTCAGACCTGGAGGGCGCCAGTACACAAAAAGGAGCTGGGGTTGGAGAGGGCACGGATGAGGAGCAAGATCGAAAATGGGGGATTGGGTGAAAATTCAGAGAGGCTGGACAATCCAGCGGACCTCCAAACGCACACATCAGATCGTTCTCTACCATTCCCCAGACCACGTGCACCAAGAGCAGGAAACCAAAGACACTCCCTGGAGAAATTTAACAACAGGGGTGCCAGGTGAAGGTAAAGGCGGTCTGCAAGAGGTTAATTAAAACTCCGCACGCTGGAAGCCTGTCCCGGCAGCTTGCCTCCCACATCCATCACCAGCCCCACCACCCTCTGCCACACTCCCGCTGCCAGGCTGCTAACACCAGGCTTAAATCCCAAGCAGTAGGTGAGACAGTTTTGCTGGAATCACCGCATGGCTTCAGAAAAAAGACCTCTAGACACCAGGACTTGCCCGTCGCACTACCTCATAACCCGACTCTGAAGTCAACCAGTTGGCAAGCTCTGCCATGCGCAGGGAGCTTCCAGTAAATGCTGAGGTCCTCACTACTGATCTGAACAGACAGCCAAGCATGAACTAGGGACCAAAAAGGGAAGCAGAACCGGTAGGAAACAGATGATAAAAGAAACAGAGAAAAATCGGAGGGAAATGTGCATACAAGAAATGCTCTCGGACCAGGGAACTACTGAATTTGCTTTTTTTTAAGGAATACAAGAGAATAAGAAAAAGAGTTCTTTAAAATTATGAGAGAGGAAATTCAAAGGACAAATTAGAAAATAAAGTAAAAGAGGCCGGGCACAGTGGCTCACACCTATAATCCCAGCACTTTGGGAGGCCGAGGCGGGTGGATCACAAGGTCAAGAGATTGAGACCATCCTGGTCAACATGGTGAAACCCTGTCTCTACTAAAAATACAAAAAAATTAGCTGGGCACGGTGGCACGTGCCTGTAATCCCAGCTACTCAGGAGGCTGAGGCAGGAGAATTGCCTGAACCCAGGAGGCGGAGGTTGCGGTGAGCCGAGATCGCGTCATTGCACTGCAGCCTGGGTAACAAGAGCAAAACTCCATCTCAAAAAAATAAATAAATAAATAAAGTAAAAGAAATCTGCGAGAATTGAAGAATAACAGAGAAAATGTTAAAGATTTAGAGCATCGGCACGGGCCGTCCAACAGCTAACACAGAAACATTAAAACACAGTATGGAAGGAGAGGGTTAAAGGAACAAGACAGGAAGTTTTTTCTAACAGGAAAAGGCCCACCGGGGGACACACACCACCGTGTATGAAACTTTAAATAACTGAGATAAATAAACGAAAGCTCTTAAAGACTTCCAGAAGGGAAAAGCAGGCCGCATGCACGGAAAGAGAGACTGGCGTCGGGTGTCCGCAGCACTAGCTTCTCGAAAACGCTGGAGCCCTGCCTCGGGCTTCGGTTTCTTCAGCCGGCAAAACGGTCGTGTTGTGTAGAATAAAGCACTTCCAGGCCTGCAGGAACTCAAAACACAGAGGGCTTTAGAGTGGACTCTGAAAAGGGCACAAACAGAAAACAAATGAAAGAACAAAAGACAGAAGAGCACAGGACGCGGAAACCCAGGGTCGCAGAGCAGCGAGGATTCCCCGGACCAGGGCGGACCCGTTCCCAGGGTGACGGCCGCGGAGCGGCTAAGAGAAGGCAGTCCTGGGCAGATGGAGGGCAGAAGGCCTGGCGGAGAAAGAAGGATCCAATGTGAACAGCAGCAGAAACTAATAAATCAGTTCTGGGAAGGTAGGGGCAGCCGTCACATCGTGTTTTACAATCTCTGCAAATTCCCAATAAAAACAGTAACTTGATAGCGGAACCAAATCCACGCGGATAACATCTGAAACTGAGCCTGGCAGTGAAGTGCATTTGTGTCCCAGGCTAGCGCAACTAGCCAGAAACTTGGCAGCTAAAACTATGGATGCTTATCTCTCTGTCCTGGACACCAGAATCCAAACCAAGCTGGCGGCCTGGCTGGCTCTCCCCAGAGGCTCTGAGACCATCCCCGCCTCTCCCTTCACTTGGCAACCCTCGGCTCTCCTTGCCTTGCAGATGTCCCACTCCAATCTCTGCCTCCATCCTCATGTCTCCGTGTCAACCACCCCCTTCTCTTATAAGGACACCAGTCATTGATTTAGGGCCACCCTAAATTCAGGTGACCTCAATTTAATTACATCTGCTAAGACCCTCTTCCACGTAAGGTCACCTTCCCAGGCACTGGCAGTTAGGACTTTGACGCTCCCCATATTCCGATCCTTGCGCCCTTGGCTCGGTGGGACCGCCAGGCTCCCCTGGACATCAGCTCAAGGTGCCGTGGTGGGAAGCTGTAATCCGGCTGAGAGCCAGGAACTGTGAGGCGCACACCTCCCCCACTTCCCTGGAGTCTTGCACTGCCTGTTGTCCACACCCAAAAGCAGTTGCCTCATAAATATTGTCCAATTTTATGGTTGTTTAACGTGGGAGGGTGAGTCCAGGACATGTAGCTCTGTCAAAGCTGGAGGCCAAAGCCAGCCCAACATCCCCACAGAAGCTCCTTTTCGCCTGAGCTCAGCCAGAACAGCCTCCTACTGCTGGCAGCCAGAAGCCCTGCCTGAGCTGCGTAAGAGATAATGTCCCCTAGAACCTCCCGGGAGGCAGGTTCCAGGGCACCTCCTGTGACCCCTGGGGACCCATGGATCTCACGGAGTGCAATGCAGCAGGGGAAGTTTCTGTATGGAAGGAAGGATAGAGAGAATATATATATATATATATATATTAAGCTGGTGCAAAAGGAATTGCAGTTTTTGCCATTGAAAGTAATGGCCTATCCACCTACAAGGCTGAGTTTAGGAAGAAATTTCAAAGATCCAGAGCAACAGATTCCAACCTATGGAAGTTGTGGATATTGACCCCCTGGGAAACCACGGAGTCATTACGAGGCTTCCCCAAATCCATGTGATTCCAAGAACTTGCTGTAGACCAAATAATGGGCTGTTTCCAGGTATGCATGGAGGTTGCTGTGTTTTATAAAACAAAAATCCATTTGAAAACTGTAAATAAATGCACGATGGTTTTAGTTTCATGTATGCTTTTATCCTCAATCAACAAATGTTTAAAAACGGCCAGCAATAAGCGAGGCTTTGGACGTGCAGTGCTGACAGTTTCTGAGATCACGAAGCATGCTCCATCTTCTGCATCGGAAAGCGCCAACCTGGATGTGCAGGTCACGGGCAGCTCCCCGCCCTTCCCCTTGATGGTTTCCAACAGCCTTTAAAGTGCCCCAAATACCTCGTGTGCTGAGAAGAACCCAGGGCACCGGTTTCGGTGTTGTTCATGAAAACAGGAGTGTATGCCTTTGGTAGCAGTGGCACTGAGGGTGGCGGCCGATGCCCTCTCATGGAAACTGAAGGACTCATGCAGAGATTCCTGCCACGAAGAAGCTATCCCACCGCTCCCTTGCCATGGAGAAGCTATCCCACCTCTCCTTAGAGGCAGCCACCAGTAATAAGTCCCCTCTTGAAGATCCTGGCTGTGAATTCCACTTGACGTGTCCTGCCTGTATCTAGCAAACACACCGTCAAATAAAGTGCCACGTCCAACCCTCAGCAGCTGAAAGCTCAAGCACTGCAAGAAAAGGACAAGGAAGGCCTTTCCTGCCAACTCTCGAGAGGATCCGTCCACCTGTCGTGGCTGTGTTTGACTCCCGCACGCCTAGTGAGCCGCGCTGAGCTGGGGGTGACAGACCCACTTCACAAGAGCAACACCAACAAGTGGCTGGATGCAGAAGGGACCGGCAGGAGGAGGGTCTCCCCTCTGCAGACAGGGCACTAGAATCTCGGAAACAGTCTCTTCTCTTACTTACATCTAATTTAAAAAAAGAAAGAGGAAGGAAAAGACCAGATGATGAATAGAGAATGGAAGGAGGAAAGAGCAAGATCCAGGGGAAAGGCACAGACAGAGAGGCGAGGGGAAGCCTGGGGGTGATGAATGCTGGGAGGGCAGGAGAGAACAGCACAGCCTGGGGGAGGGCGAGGGGAGGGCAGGGGCTGGGAGGGCAGGAGAGAACAGCACAGCCTCGGGGAGGGCGGGGGGAGGGCAGGGGCTGGGAGGGCAGGAGAGAGCAGAGGAGCCTGGGGGAGGGCAGGGGGGAGGGCAGGAGAGAGCAGCACAGCCTGGGGGAGGGCAGGAGGGAGGACAGGAGAGAGCAGCAGAGCCTCGGGGAGGGCAGAACCGCCACTCCTCTCCGCTCCACTTTCACCTGCAAAGAGACCCAGGAGCCCTCGGGGCAGCAGCCGCCAGACCCGGGTCTGCCAAGCCCTTCCACCTCAGAGGGTCCCGGGAATTCTGTGATCGTCCAGAGAAGGCCGGTCCCAGCGGAGACCCTGGCCAGACCGAGGAGGGGCCTGGAGGGATGGAATCCCGAGAGGGTCCCACGAGCCCCACTTGCCAGCAGCCCACACCCGCCCCAGGGTTGGGGGTCAGCCCTACAGTGGCCTCGGGGCCCAGCCGTGAACAGGGTCCCACGGCTCCTGCGTGGAGCTCTCAGGATGAGGTGTTTGTGTTTTATTTACAGGTATTTGTCTTCTCAGGTGGCCTCACAGTGTATCACTTACTCCTTTCCCACTCCTGTAAAAATGGGTTTACAATGGGTTTTCATGTATTATTCTCAACACATCGACTCCCAGAAAGATCTAGTCTGCTCAGGGGGGAAGGAAAAGCGAGGGCAGCTTCGCCAGACTCCTCTAAGACCCTCCATCGTCAGCTCCCAACTCAGCGACTCAGTTACACGCGTGAGTTCTCCAAGTCGCTAGCACCGCTCCAGCAGGAATATGGCTGCCTGGAGCCGAGGCCGCGCTGCTCCCAATTTAGCGCCACCAGTGCTCAGGGCCGTGGCTGTGCTCCACACTGCTCCTCCGTCCTCTCAGAGACCCTGTCACAGTCCCACCACCCTCGCCTCCTCCAGGCAGACACCGGTGCAGGACCGTCCACCACCCAAAATGGCCTCACCTGCCCACGATGGCCTCACCTGTGCACGATGGCCTCACCTGCCAGTGACAGCCTGGTGTCCTGACAGGGCCCTGCTCATCACCCTCCCACTGACAGGCACTGCCAGGACCGCCCCCTCCATTTCTGGGTAATTCGGCCCCTCAGGCCTGCACAGCTATAGAGGCTCCCCCATCTGCCCTGCCAGGCCCTTCCCATGCCCCAGGCCATCTCAAGGCCCTGGACACGCTGGTTTTCCCCTCCCACCTCGTGGCATTCCTGGGTCCCACGTGGACAGAGGAGTGCAGCCTTGCTACACAGACATGAGGTGACACATTCTCCTCGTCCCCCAGGAACCCCCTGGCCGCACACTCTCCATCCCACAGCCAGACGTCACATCAAAGGCTCCAGAGCTTGGGCCATGCACTGCCCTTTCCCTGCTGGATACCCACCCTCACACACCCTCACACACCCTCACACCCTCACACACCCTCACACACCCTCACACCCTCACGCACCCTCACGCACACTCGCGCACCCTTGCCGCCCTCACGCACCCTCACCCACCCTCACGCACCCTCACCCACCCTCACACCCTCACCCACCCTCACACACCCTCACACCCTCACACACCCTCACACCCTCACGCACCCTCACACACCCTCACACCCTCACACACCCTCACACACCCTCACACCCTCACACACCCTCACACCCTCACACACCCTCACACCCTCACACACCCTCACGCACCCTCACACACACCCTCACGCACCCTCGCGCACCCTCACGCACACCCTCACGCACCCTCACGCACCCTCGCCGCCCTCATGCACCCTCACCCACCCTCACGCACCCTCACCCACCCTCACACCCTCACCCACCCTCACACACCCTCACGCACCCTCACACACCCTCACACCCTCACGCACCCTCACACACCCTCACACACCCTCACACCCTCACACACCCTCACACCCTCACACACCCTCACGCACCCTCACACCCTCACACACCCTCACACACCCTCACGCACCCTCACACACACCCTCACGCACCCTCACACACCCTCACACCCTCACACCCTCACGCACCCTCACACACACCCTCACGCACCCTCGTGCACCCTCACGCACCCTCGCGCACCCTCACGCACCCTCGCGCACCCTCACGCACCCTCGCCACCCTCACGCACCCTCACGCACACCCTCTTTCCTCTGTAGGCAGCTTGAGACCCCTCAGACCAAGCCCTGCCCTCCAGTCCAGGCAGTGCTGGGCTCCTTCAGCACCCACCTCACCAAGACCCCAGCAGGCCCAGACCTCACCTGCCACGTCTCTTGCACTGTAACGAGACCCTGCTTCATGGACCTCTGTGTCCTGTGCCCAACACCTTCCTGGAAGACCAGAAGTGCCATCTGAACCCTGAGGAAATCTGAGCGCTGATGGGAGGGCGCAGTAGACCCAGGGCTGCCCACCCAGGATGCAGGAGTGCCCCCCCCACCACACTTTCAGAACAGGCGCCAGCACCAAATCCAGGAGGGGCAGTAGGCCAGAAACGCACACAGTAGAGTCAGGGAGGACCCGAAGTGCAGGCGGGCTTTAACGTCATGCCCAGCGTGAAGCGTCCAGGCCTGTGTTTCAGGCGAGGAGGGGAAGAGTGCCCCTGGGAAGGAAACCGGCAGTACCTGAGGGAGAGAGCAAAGGCCCCTGCGGCTTCCTGCAGAATTCAGAGGTCTGCCGTCTCCACCCACCTGCAGCCACGAGTTCAAGATCGGAAAAATCACACCAACCAAGTTCTTCTATTTGGAAGCTTTTTCTGACCAACCTCACCTCACTCTGACCACAGCTTACTCCATATCCAGTCAGGTGTGTGTGTGCATGACATGCTGTGTGCATGTCACGTGTGCATGTGTGTGCACGTGCATGTGTCTTGTCTTTGTTTGTGTGAGCACACTGTTGTTCACAACCATGGACTTCGCATTGACACTCCTTGGTGCTTCAAGCCACATGGACCGTTTCTAGCAGAAACTCCAAAGAATCAGCTGTGAGCCATCCCGGGAGCAGCTTTTCGTAGCTAACCCATGTGGTCTCAAATACTCGCTGGTTTTAATCGTGTACAAATGCAAGCCCCACACAGCTGAGATGCTGACTCGCTTGTTTGGACACAAGACCAAAAGAAACTGGAATTGTCACAAGCACTTGCCCCTCAGTGGTCCCTGGGCCACCTCAGCAGAACCTGAGTTCACATGCCCTCAGCGGTGTGTTCATGTCACGAGTCCTTTTCCATGACTCTTCCCAGCACAGAAAGCCACAGCCGGCTCCTACGTTCAAGGGACCCAAGGCCAGGGCAGAGCCTGGCAGAAAAGGAACCAGGCCCTGTGATGGAGCAAAACCTGGTGCAGACAGGACCCTGCCTCAGCCACCACGACGCTCCAGGTCGCCCAGGACAGACGTCTCTGTAGTGATGGCCTGGAAGATAAGCAGCTCTGGAGGTTGACAAACAGCCCCACAGCCTGGTGGGCAGAGTAGAAGTGGACGTGGCTCAGAGTTTTCAACTACACTTGATTTTGCCCTCTAAGGGAGGAGGAAAAATACCACTGTTTAAAAAAGAAAAAAAAAAGCAGGCCAGGCCTGGTGGCTCACATCTGTAATCCCAGCACTTTGGGAGGCTGAGGTGGGTGGATCACCTGAGGTCAGGAGTTTGAGATCAGCCTGGCCAACATGGTGAAGCCCCATCTCTCCTGAAAATACAAAACAGTGGCCGGGTATGATCGTGGGCGCCTGTAATCCCAGCCACTCAGGAGGCTGAGGCAGGAGAATCACTTAAACCTGGAAGGCAAAGGTTGCAGTAAGCCAGGATCCTGCCACTGCACTCCAACCTGGGCAATAGAGTAAGATTCCATTAAAAAAAAAAAAAAAAAAAAAACAGCTTGAATTTCTTGAACTACTAAGGTGGTCGGCAGCACCAAGATGCTGAGACTGAAGATGCATGTGGTGGTTATTTCCAAGAACGTACAGGACCTGAGACCAACCCACTCACTCAGCCGCACTCCTCGTGTTGCCACGTATCCTAGGAGCCAGCGGGCACATTCAGTGCACGCACGTGACCTGCTCATTTTGCAGGTGAGGATACTGACTCTAACCTTCAGGGTGCCCAGCCAGTCACTAGAGAAAACAGTTACCAAACCTTGAATCTTTAGGGGATCCATAGGCTGCTGCTACTCACAGTCTGCTTCCTGCTGTGCAAAGGTCAGGCATTTGCAGAAGGCAATTCTGCCTGGACTGGAACTCCCACGAAGCCTCCCTCCACGGGCACCTGGACTGGAACAGCCACGAGGCCTCCCTCCACGGGCACCTGGACTGGAACAGCCACGAAGCCTCCCTCCACAGGCACCTGGACTGGAACAGCCATGAGGCCTCCCTCCACAGGCACCCTCCTTGCCCTCCTCTGAGCCCCTGGACTCCCCCAGCCCCATTCTGCCAGACACCCACCTTGCTCAACCCCATGTAATGTCTTTAGGACTAAATTTTGCAGAAAGTAGCAGGAGAGGGAAGAGATGGAAGGTGCTGACTGGACAACCCACTTCCAGAACGCTAATGCCAAGGGTCACCACCCAGGCAGAAGTCTGGAGAATTCGTTTCTGAGGCAACTGATTCGCCTAAGGAAAAAGACCTGCAGATTCTGTCATTTGGGAATCCCACACGGCAACCACTGGCTCCCCATCCCGATACCCTGGAACGAAGCCCACAGTCCAGCAAGCCCCACCCATGCTCACAAAGCCTGTAGAAGGGGTTAGGGGGTCACTCACAAATGTAAGCGAACTTGCCAGTTTTCAGCTGGCATGTGGGGAAATCCCCAATGCGAGACAAACACGGCACGCACAAGCAGAACAGCAACCCAGAAAGAAACAACGGGAGCATAAGAACGTTTTCAAAAGAAACTACAGTTAACTTGCTCAGAAATTAACAGAAAATGGAGCAGTATGCTATGAAAAAAAGAACATTCCAAGGGAAAAACTCAAGAATTCAAAGTCGAATAATAAACACTAAAAATAAAGTAAGTTAGGACTATAAAATAGAACAAAATGAAAAGCAAGACATGAGCGTGAAAATATAAGAAAATCAGAGTCTCCATCCAGGAAAAGCAACATCCAAAAAGTAGAAGCCCCAGGAAGAAAAAAAAGTGAAAACAGAGAGAAGGAAATTACCAAAGAAATGATGGAAGGCACATCACCCTGGAAGGGTGCTGTTTCCAGATGGGTGGCACCCACCCAGCACCCAGAGGGCAAGATGCCTCTCTAAACCCATCATGTGAATGTTCAGAGCTTCGGCTGGGAAGAGGCCAGGAAGGGGTGATGGGCACCTCCGCGTGGCTTTGCCCGGTGTGAACCCCCAGCTCCTCCACTCAGCCCGTGGGAAGTTTGACTAGTTACACATCCGCTCTGTGTCAACAGGTGTGTGCGTTTCTTAACCAGAAAAATGGAAATAATGTTATTACTTTGTGGAGTTACTCTGAATATTAGATCAATGCATGTAAAGACCTAGAACAGTATCTGACACATGGCAAGCACTTAATGTGCTTTGTATTATTACCATAAAACGCATTAGGAGAAAAAACAAAGGTGCAGAAGGACAGATGCAATGGATATCTCAAAAGTGACAATAACAAAACAATCCCCCGTTCATTCATGAACAATGCAATAACATAACAATAACAAAACGATCCTCATTCTCTCATTTCCCAAAAGGAAATGAAGCCCGGTCTGGAGCGGTGTATCTGCAGACTAAGTTTGATTCACCTTTCAAACAGCAAAAACTCAGAGGCTTTACCTCCCATGCAGCTTAACTCATGAAGCCGCTGGAGTGAGGCCAGCAGAAGCAGGGACTGAGCAGAAGAACAGCGGCCGTGGGACGCGAGAAAAGGGCGGCAGAGGAAAGAGGCAGATGGCCCAGGAGGGGGCGAGACCAGCCCAGGACGGCTGTGTGGCGACCGCGGAGGAGGCGCGGTCCCCGGGAGGTCCGCACTGTGAGAAAGAGAAGCTGGAGGACCAGCTACTGTGCTTGTATCACGGGAGACTGGGACATTCATAGACAAGTAGTGAATTAATAAAAACAAGCGATTCTAGGAAAGGGAAGGACTGCCGAGAAAGGAGGTGTACATGTGGCACAGTACAGGGCTTAGCTGTGGGAAAATGACTTCCAGTGCTCGTATTGACCCCAGTACCCTGACGGCACTGTGACTGGGGACAGACTCTGAAGCCAGACTGCCTCGGCCCATCTCCACCTGCCACTCATCACAGGGTCTTCTCACCTTCCCTGTGCCTCAGTTTCTCTGTTTGTAACTCAGGATAATAATGATAGCTTCCTTATGGGTTTGATGAGACAATTCCATTAATTAATATATGCAGAGCATTTAGAACAGGATGATTTAGGACACTATGCAAATGTTCACTGCTTCTATTTTTACTTTGATTTTTAAAAAGATAGTGGCTCTCCTAGAGGAAGCTCAGGCTAACACAAACAACAGCTAAATCATAGAAGAGTGACAGAAAGATTCAGCAGCTGCTATCTGATCACAGGGACGGGACAGGAAAAGCGGCACAACTGAGGCAGCAACTACACCATGGGATGGGCGCCGCCAGGCACAGTGAGGGAGCTCAGGGGTCGAGAGCTCAGGGGCCAGGTTGTTGGAAGATTCCGGGGCCAGCAGGAAGGCTGCTGTGGGCTGTGCATGCAGAGGAAACCACAGAGGCCAGGCTGGACACTGCTGAAAGGGAGGGAAGGGCCCCCAGGCGTCCTAGTTTTCTTCTGCCAGAGAAGCACAGGGTCCTTAACCCCTCTGTGGTCCTGCAAGCTGTGGGTTTTACCCACAGGCCTTAACCTAAGCTGGGCCTATTGGATTCCCAGCTAAAGCTGTGTAGGTGGCTGCTCCAAACACTGAGAAATCAACCATGTTGCAAAACACCTGGGAACTAGCCCCAGCCCTGAACCAGAGTCCTCAAACCTCTATAAACTTCACAGCCCAACCCCTGACAGCAGACACACCTGGGCAGAGCGTCTGGACTCACTGCACCTCACAAGGACGCTGGGACCCTCTGGACACACGTTCCAATAAGCCTTACCGAACGTTCTTGCTGCCACTTTTGGGATGACTCCAGCTGTGGGGGAGCCAGCAGAGATGGGCAGGGCAGGTGTATCAGTCCATTCTCACGCTGCTATAAGGACATACCTGAGACTGGGTACTTTATAAAGGAAAGAGGTTTAATGGACTCACAGTTCCACATGCCTGGGGAGGCCTCACAATCACAGCAGAAGGCAAAGGAGGAACAAAGGCACTTCTTACATGGCGTGTCCAGGGAAGCGAGCGTGTGCAGGGGAACTGCCCTTCTTTAAACCATCAGATCTCGTGAGACTTACTATCACAAGAACAGCGTGGGAAAGACCCACCCCCGTGACTCAATTACCTCCTGCCAGGCCCCTCCCACAACACGTGGGGATTATGAAAGCTACAATTCAAGATGATATTTGGGTGGGGACACAGCCACACCATATCAGCAGGGGCTGTGGGGGGAAAGAAGTGAAACAGAGCAATGGGAGATGGTGTCACAAAACTGAGAAGGGAGGACCTGGAAGAAGGAAGGAAAGAATTAGTGGCCCCTCAGAGAAAAGGAAACAAGGACCCAGGAAAATAGGGGCCGAAGTCTGCCTGCGGCGTTCAGCTTGAAGACTTGGCCACATGCAGTCTCACTGGGCACATTCCTCCTTCCTGACACCCTCTCCGAGGAGCAGCCACAGGGGCCTTCGCCACCCCAGTTGGCTTCACTCCTCGGCACACATTTCCCTGTAAGTGCAGCCTCTTCCATCCTGCCCTCAGGGCCAAACTCGAGTCTCTCTTGGTGCCTCTGCTGTGTGCATCCAACGCCACCCACCCAGGCGCACCTGTCACCTCTGATGGCACTGATAGTTCAGGAACCTGCCTCTCTGACCTACCATCAGCTTCACGAGGGCAAGGGCCATCTTCCCCTATTAAACAATGTCTTAAACCGCTGGGACAGTTCTTGGTACATATAAATATCCTCAAATATTACAATAAGTGTTCAATAAATATTGAATGAGTGAGTGAATGGGTGAGAGCATGGGTAAGTCAACAATTGTTCAACAGAGAAAAGTAGTAGCCACCTAGGACAGCTACTGAATCACAACCACTGCTTTTTTTATTCACTTAACTTTCAGTGAGGGCAGCTATGGGGTGGGCACCATGAGGACAAACGTGAAGGAGACACGGCCCTGGGCCCTGGGGGCACTCACAGACCAGTGACTTCAGCATGCCTCACATGGTAGCATTCACTTCCATAACATTTAGACAACCCATGGTGAATCCGGCAGAGTCGGGGTCTCACATCGACTCAGGCAGAATGGCAAGACAAGTGGCACGTGGACTACAAATGAGCCCAGGAAGTCAGAGGATCCCAGCAGCACCGGCCTCCCCAAAAGCAGCAGCCTGGCCACGCCCACGCCTCCAGCACAAGTGTGTTTGGCCCTTGTAGGTCCCTGATCCGACTCACCTGCTCTGCCGCGAGGGCCTGAAGGCTCACGGGGTGGGGGGAGCCAGCCCTCATCGCCTTGAAGAATGTGCTTCTCGTTTTTACCTTGTTGCTGTGCAGTCCTAGCAAAGCTGTTGACATAAACATGAGCTATTTCTCCTTCACTTATAATAACCTCATTCTAGATTCTTCTTCCTGAAGTGGTTATAGTGTAATGATGTCATGTATTTAAGCCTGATAAACATAATTACTATCAACATTTAATTGATTCTTGATTACAATCAATTATATTTCTGAAACAATCAGGCATCCTACAATTAAAAATAATTGATTCATTAGCACACCCCCTTACTTGACAATTACACAAATGCATTATTTATGTAATTAGGCACATTTACAGTTCATTATTCCACATTTTATGCTATTGTTCAAAGCTACTAAACTCTCCAGCTTACTTCTTAATCTTCCTCTGGCTAATACTGAGACAGAACACTGCTTTTATTACGGGAAGTTACCTAAAGCAGTACAATTAAGTTACAAATCAAAAGCTTGAATTGCATGTCAATATGAAAACAATAATTAACTAATTTACCTGCCGTATCTCCAGGGGAAGTGGTGATGGCCCATAATAGTGCGGGTCCAGTCACAGTCACACGCTACCAGGTGAGCTAGCGCGGGTCCAGTCACAGTCACACGCTACCAGGTGAGCAGAACAGCTACTTCATCTCTAGGCAAAATTCTCATAACATGGAATTGGATAAAGGCTATTAAAGATACACGTTGGTGTTAGAGGCGTGAGGCTCTGATCCACGCCAGGGTAGAACCTGTGTTTGGGTCCTCTCCGCCCCACCCTGCAGGGCCCTCTGATGACTTCCCTCCCCCAAGAGGAAGGTGTCATTCTGAAGAGTGAGCAGTCACCAGCCCTAAAGTCCAACCAAGTACCCTGTTCCCATCAAAGTCCAGGCGATTCCCTGTTTTCCAAATGCCTGTTTCCCTGTCTCTGCCCTTCCCCGCTGAGTTCTCCTTTCAAAATAGTAGAATCAGCAGATGGATTTTCCTTCTTTCCTCCCTAAATGCTATGGCATGACAATAAGAATTCACCAAGAACATAAATCCACACCGAGCGAAGCAGTGAGCACGGAAGCCTCCGGCAGACCAGATAGTCAGGTGGCTTTCCAGAAGATGGAAGGTAGGTGGGATCACAGGACAGGGAGGCTGCGTGTGTGCGGCAGATGACATTGGCTTCGAGGACCACAGCTGAGCGCTGACGGTGGAAGCCCCTCTTCCTGCCAGGGCACAGGGCTCCCGCAGGCTGAAATCTGGGCGGTTAATTGGAGGAACGTCTCTGCAATCCCAAAACCACTCCTTCCCACCCACAGTCACTCTCAACAGTTGGGCCACCCCCAGGATCAGGCCAAAGAGCTACAGAAATAAAACCAAGCGCACAGGAAAACGGGACCCTCCCACCAGGGGGTTAGCACCCAGAGAGAAAAACAGAAGACCTGAAAAACTTAAAAACAAAATATTATGTTGCTGAAGATGTAATCGGTTTTCTAGGAGACAGCTCAGCAAAATTTCAAAACATTTCAAAAAAAGATAAAAATAAACTATGAGGAAAAATTCAAGACAATGAATGAATCCAGAGTAATTTGCAATAAGAGCCGCATGAAAGAGAAAACCAAGACAGGAGCTGATGAAATATTTTTTAAGTAATAAGATGAAATTTCAAGAGTTGAAAAAGAACCATTAAATATGAGATTGAGAGAATCTCCCAAGTGCCTGAAAGGATTAAAAGAAGAGCAGCCACTCTTTGTTTTTTTTGGGGGGGTTTTTTGTTTTTGTTTTTGTTTTTTTGAGATGGACTCTTGCTCTTGTTGCCCAGGCTGGAGTGCAATGGCGCCATCTCAGCTGTCCACAACCTCCACCTCCAGGGTTCAAGCAATTCTCCTGCTCCAGCCTCCTGAGTAGCTGGGACTACAGGCATGTGCCATCACACCCAGCTAATTTTGTGTTTTTAGTAGAGACATGGTTTCTCCATGTTGGTCAGACTAGTCTTGAACTCCTGACACCAGGTGATTTGCCTGCCTCGGCCTCCCAAAGTGCTGGGATTGCAGGTGTGAGTCACTGCACCCGGCCAACACTTTCATGATTAAATGACACAACCATAAATGAAATGCTATGTAACTATAAACTAAATAAAAAACATTAATATATACAGATCTTCACGGTTTATTAAATTTAAGAAGCCATATATGGCACAGTGGGATGGTTCATCGTGAGTAACAACAGGTGAAGATCTGTGTGTGAGCATGCATGTGGCATGTTTGTCACAGACACATAAACACACTCTAAAAATATACATTAAAAAATTAACAATCAGGATTCCTAGCATGGGATGAGATGGCACTGAGAACGTGTAGAGAAAGACTGAAGGAGACTGAATACTTTTTAGCATATTTTTATCCTTAATTTTTGAACCATTTGGAAATGACTTTCTGTTAAAAATTACATTTAAAAACAGTTGCAACAATAAAGGTCCACTTCTCCTCCATACGTAGGTTTTCTGGAGGCTCCACTCCGTGTCACTTCCATCCTTACACTAGGACTGAAGCCACCGTCTGCGGCACGGGCAGATGCAGTGACAGGAGACAAACAGAGCATGGTGACTCTCAGGTTGGCTTTTACAGTGTCCGCCCAGAAATGACACCTACTGGTTTTGCTCAAACTTTCTTGAATAATACACAGGGACAAAACTCACTTTAGGGGCAGAAAGACGTAATCCTCTCCCAGAAAGACAGTAGAAATGGGTGAGTAGTAACACAGCTTACCACAATGAGTTAACTAACCCAAATGCCTGCAAACATTATGGCCATATACGAGAAAGAAGAAAAGTTAGCACACAGGATTTATGTAGAAAACACAAGTAATTTTCAGGCAGCATCTGCTTCAAACTCAACCAAACTCAAGAAAACGTGGATGTTATGTCTTTAAGACTTAGTAATAAAATTTTGTGGGGATATGTTTAAAATTCCAAAATAAAATGTTTACCAAGCTAACATTTTTTAATGTGGAAAAATGAAGGAGAAATAAGGATATTTCCGGGTAAACGAAAGTGGAGGTAATTCATTGCTGTCAGACATTCCTTACATGAAGAAAGTAGAGGAAGTCCTTTAGGCTAATGTAAAGGACACTAGACAGTCAATGAAATCTGCATGAAGAAATAAAAAAGTATAGTAAAGATAACTACGTTGGTAAATATTTAAAAGAATGAGTATTTTTCTGTTTGTAACTTTATAATCTAGTATAAAGGACTATTGAATAAAGTAATAATTATAAAGCTATGTTATGGGCTTATGTTTATAAGCATATAATTTGTATGAAATAATACACAATGAAAGGGAGATGGAATGAGCTATGTAAAACAAAGGTTTATTTAGTATTGAAATTAATTGGTATTAATATTAATTAGATAATTATGTTAAGATGTTAATTTTAATTACCATGTCAACCAATAAGATGACAACTTGAAAAAAATTTAGTAAAAGAAACAAGGATATTTAAATGGTAACTGCAAAACATCTACTTAACAGAAAAGTAGGCAATAATTAATTAATAGAGAAAAAAGAGACATAAGATATAGAAAATAGCAAAGTGGAAGATATAAATCCTAGCTTACGAATAATGACATTAAATGTACATGGATTAAACAAATGAATCAAAGGCAGAGATTGACAGAATGAATTAAAAACATGATCAAACTATATGCTGTCTACAAGAGATACTTTGAAGACACAAATAGGTTGAAAATAAGAAGATTTTAAAAAGATATACAGTTGTCTTTTGGTATATGTAGGGAGTTGGTTCCAGGACCCCATATGCGCCAAAATGTGTGCACACTCAAGTCCAGAAGTTAACCTGGCAGAACCTGTTTACACAACAAGTCAGCTCTCCATATACATCAGTTTTGCATCCTGCAAATATTGTATTTTTTATCTGAAATCTTGAAAAAGAACAAAATTTGAGGACTCACTCTTCCCAATTATAGAACTTAATTCAAAGATGTAGTAATCAAGACAGGGAGGTACTGGCATAAGTATAGACATACAGTTCAATGGAATAGAATTGAGAATCCAGAAATAAATCCTTACACATATGGTCAATTGAAATCCATCAATGACACCAAGACAATCCAATGGGGAAGGGATAGTATTTTCAAGACTGGATATCCATATGCAAAGAATAAATGCAGATCCCTACCTCATACCAGGTACAAAAATTAACTCCACATGGATCATAGATATAAATGTAAGTGCTAAAACTGTAAAATTCTTAGTAGAAGGCATAGGAATAAATCTTCGTGACCTTGTATTGGGCAATTGTTTCATAGATATGATACCAAAAGTATAAGTGATGAGAAAAAAGTGATAGATAAACTGAACTTTATCAAAAACTCTTGTGCTTCAAAGACACTATCAAGGAGGTGGTGGTGGCTCATGCCTATAATCCCAGTACTTTGGGAGGCCAAAGCAGGAGGCTTGTTTGGAGGAAAAGTTTGAGACCATCCTGGGCAATATAGTAAAACCCTGTCCCTCAAAAAAAAAATTAACCAGGCGTGTTGATGTACACATGTAGTCCTAGCTACTCAGGAGGCTGAAGCAAGAGGATTCCTTGAACCAAGGAATTTGAGACAAGCCTGGGCAATGCAGTGAGACCTTATCTCTACTAAAACTTAAAAAGAATTAGCCAGGCATGGTGGTGTGTGCCTGTGGTCCTAGGAGGATTGCTTGACCCCAGGAGTTTGAAGCTGTAGTAAAGTATAATCACACTGCTTGCACTTCAGCTTCGATGACAGAGTGATGCCCTGACTCTAACAAATAGAGTTGAAAAGATTTGCAATTTATGCATCTAACAAAGATCTAGTGCCCAGAATACATAAGACATTCTTAATAGTGAAAAGACAACTAAAACACTGCGCAAAGAAATTTAATGCACATCTGTCCAAAGAAGATACACACACAAGGCCAATAAGTATATGAAAAGATGATCAACATATTAGTCATCAGGGACTGTAAGTCAAAACCACAGTGAGATACCACTTCACATCCAAATAAGACCACTAACGTCAAAACGACAGACAATAACAAGTGTTGATGAGGATGTGAAATTCAACCCTCATGCATTCCTGGGGAGGATGTAAAATCATGCATGCATTTTAAAAAAACATTTTAGCAGTTTCTCAAAATGTTCAACGTAGAGTTAACAATAAAATAGCAAAAATCGTTTTGCTTTAATAAATAAGTAACAGCCTGGCCTCACTTTTTCTTACACAACTTTAAATACTAGAAAATAGTGAAGCAACTACTTTAAAGTTAAAAAGAAAGTTTGTGACTCCAAAATCCCATACCCAGCTAAGGTTTCAGAACTAACATCCATATCTTTCCTCGGAAATGCGCTCTAGGCCATCAAAAGACAGATTTTTTTTTTTAATTCCTCAAAGATGGAAAACTCATGGCATAAAAATTTGACAAAGGGAATTAAAATTGTTTACTCAAACAATTCTAAATAATTGTTATAAATTATATTCAATTATATTCATCTGTCACGTGTAATTCTCAAAAATGAAAACATTTCATGTAAAAGACAGCCCAGTGACAGTATAAGAGAAACAAACACAGGAGCTAGAAGAAAAAGTAAAAGAAAACAAGTGTGCCAATCAACTCAATTTATATACGAAAAATCAGTCCGAATGTTTCATTCTTCATGTAGCTATTTAAACAATGTATTTTTTCTTGTCTAAGAAAATGAGTCACCACAATTGAATCAATAAGCAATAAACGAAAAACCATGTATGAAACTGAAAATGTTACTGAAGAATTATTTCTCACGAGTTTCCAGCCACAGACATTTTCACAGGCTGGGTTTTCAGACCGTCATGGAACAGATAATTTCCGTGCTAGATAAGTGTTTCCAGAGAACACAAAAAGGTGGCATGCTTCCCAATAATTCATTTCCCAAAGCCAGCATGTCCTAGAGAGAAGCAAAGACACACTAAAAAGGAAAAGAGACCAGATGTCTTTTATGAATACAGATGCAAAAGCTGTATGTGAAATAAAGAGAAAGAAGCACTATGCTTATGGCAGTAGTGCTGAGAGATATTTGCTAAAACTTCAAAATAAACTAGGAAAGAAAAACACTTCTTTAACATGATTAAAGATACCTACTCAGAGCCAATAGCCAATACCTACCTAACAATCAATACCTAATAGTAAATTGGTAGCATTCTCCCTGAAATAATGGAAAAGACAAGGCAGCTGACTGTGGCCAGCATTCTCTCAGATCCACAACAAATTAAAAGGAGGGAAAACTACACACACACGCACACACACACACACACATGCAGACACACACAGACACACAGAGACACACACAACACACACAGACACATACACAGACACACATATGCACAGACACACATATGCACACAGACACACACACACACCACACACACACATACAGACACACAGAGACACACAACACACAGATACACACACATACACGCAGACACACACACACACATACAGACACACACACAGAGACACACACACACAACACAGACACATACACAGACACACATATGCACACACACACAACACACACAGACACAAATACAGATACACACAACACACACACACACGCAGACACACAGACACACAGACACACAGACACATATACGCACACAAACACACACAACACACACACAGACACATACACAGACATACGCAGACACACAGACACACAGACACAGAGACACAACACACACACACATACACAGACACATATATGCACACAGACACACACACACAGACACACACAGAACACACACACAGACACGTATATGCACACACACACAACACACACACATACAGACACACAGAGACACACACACACAGACACATGCACACAGACATACACACAGACACACACAACACACACAGATGCATAATTTTTTAACAGGAAGGTGAAATTTTGACATTATTCAAATTTGATATAATTGCCTACCTGAGAAAAAGAAAATAATGTAAAATTACACTAATTTTTTAAATGTTAATAATAGGAACATCAAAGCAATCGTTTTCCTACATGTCAGCTTTAGCAGTTAGATAAACAATGGAAAAAGAATTCTATTCACAATTTTAAAACTGAGTACCTGGAAATTCACCTTGCAAGAAGTCTGTCAGGCTCAAATAATTAAATCCATAAGCCCAAGAGAGCACCACAGGAAACTTCTGAGCAAATGGAGAAATATGCTAGATTTCGTATCTCAAGAGAAACGCTAAGAAGACATACATTTTTGGCAAACTAACTTATGGATTTGATGCAACTCAAACTTCTAATAGAATTTTGTAAGCAAAATTGGTTATAAATGTTGTCTAGAAGAATGAAAAGCAAAATAAAGAAACAAGGCAAGAACTTTTTTTAAAATAATAATAACACGGATGCATACAGGGTACTTCAGGTTGAAACAAAGTGGCAATAAGTAAATGGGTGAAAGACGAGGGTAAAAATACAGAGTGATCACTAGACTAGAACAGAGACCTAATGTGCCCAACAGATCCAGGTAGTCAGCCTGGACAGCCATCCCCGGATACCCACAGGGGACTGTTCCAGGACGCCCTGCAGGTACGGAAATCTGACAGCGTTCAAGTCCTGACGTCAAGTGCTGCTGGATTTGCATAAAAGCGACACACCCCCTCTCATACACTTCAGGTCACCTCCAGATTTCCCGTGATACCTAACACGATGCAATGGCATTCGATGGTCATCATTAGAGTGTACTGGTTCTATCTGCAGTGTTTTCCTCTCCTGTTGTGCTGTTGTTGTTCTGCTATTTTTTCCCCTGAGTATTTTCCATCCATAGTGATGGAATTGCAGGTGTGGAAGCTCCAGATAGAAAGACTGACCAAACACAGTTTGGCACTCAAATCTGCTGGAGGCGGCGCAGAGACAGAGTCGGGGCCTCACCGCCAGGCTGTCCAGAGAGGGCCCCGTTTCCATCATCTAGCCGCTGTGGGACCTTGAGCAAGTCCCTTCCCCTCTCTGTGCTTTACATGTCATGTCTTTGTCAGTCAAATAAAGATAATAATCTCTCTCACTGGGTTGTGAGGATGATGTAAGTTAATAGATGAAAAACCCTACAGAGAAGGCCTGCACTTACTCAGTTCTACGGAAGACTTGATTACAGAAAACAGGTTGTATTAGAAAAGCCAGTTAACTGGGAGGCCAGTAAATGGGCTCCGCACGTGCTCACGCTGCACAGCCCCTTCAGGGCCGGACAGAATACTGGGTTCCATTACATCATAAGTAGGGAGCAGGTAAAATCCATGCTGCATCTGTGACGTGTTTGACTGTGACAGGTGCGGGAGACTCAGGGATGGCGAAATGCACAGCTCTGGAAAATCAGGAAAAGCAGCAACTCCTAGAGTTGGTTGCCCTCATAAAACAGCCAGGAGAGCTCAGTTTATGTTCCAGTTGAATATGATAGGGTGTAACAGCTACACAAATTTAAGGGGAAAGTAAACAGGTCTGGGTAAAAATAATTTCTGGAATAAGACTAGGGATTCCCGCATTCTCAGTCTTTAGTCCACGGAAACCCTCAGAAAATAGGAACAGGAAAACTAAAGTGCCTCCAAAGAATGTCATCTTTTTGTTTAAACATTAAAAACGTTTTCCAAGGAATTGAGTTTCCTCATTACTGCTGTGAAATCCACATGAATACCAAAGAATGTGCCGGAACATCGGATGACCACGCACGCTGTGAGGAGCTGGGAACTCCGTCTCAGAGCCACCGCTTCAAAGACGCAAGGGCTGGGAATCTGAGCAAATCAAATTGCAGGAATGAAGCACTGTGACTGTCGCACCGTGAGCTCATGGCTACCATTTGCAGGAAACACGAGGCACTAACGTTCTGACACCACATTCCCTGCAGAGCGTTGCAACAGGAAGAAGTGCACGGCACGAACCCGGTCTCTCGAACGAGTCAAACCCCAACCATTGACTAGTGCCACCGAAATTCATCCACAAAAGGCTGAGCCTAAGCCAAGTGGATCCCCACTCAATCTGAGAGTGTGGGGCAGACCGAGTTACTCCGGGACCATGAGGGGAGCCCGTGCCATTGGCGAGGACTCCAGGATTCTAAAGACGACCAGGCAGCAGCAGCTGTCGCAAAGCTTGTCCCTAGGAAATGGGAAAAGTTTGTTTCCAGTGCCTCTGTGTACCCCCCGCCCCCACCCTTCAACACCTCTTTCCAACATTCCCCACCACCTGCTCACCTGCAGCAGCTTTTGCTGTGCGTAAACAGACTTGTTTTCAAGTGCAGACTTGTCGCTAGGATAAGGATGCTGCCATGATGGGCGCTTTACACACATGATCTAATCACAGCTATCCTGAAAGACGGACTACGCTGGCATCCTCAACTTACAAAGAAAGACATGAAACCTCTACCCACTAAGAATCTGCCAAAACGGGCCCTGCCTCAGCCCTCTGGGCCCTGCTGTGCTCCAGGAGAGACGGTCAGCACCCTGGGTCCTGGGCAGCCGTGGAGGGAGGCCCCGCACCTCCCAAGGCATAGGTCCCACCCACAGACACAGTGCCTTCTCCTCTGCCCCCACCTGCCCCTGCCTGGGGCTTTTGAACCCTCTCCCCCAATCCAGTGTTCTTCCATTGGGAGGACCCTGTTGTCTGGTGAGGTCACAGTGACACCAGCTGTGGAGGCAACGTGGGTGGCTGGTGAGTCTTTCCTCACACCACACACTCAGCACGCTTCCAGGGAAGCCTTGATGGGTGGGCCCAGCACTGTTTCCACAGCACCAAGAGAGATAAGGTCTCCACCCACACAGTGTGAGCGGGGAGGGGCAGGCGAGGAAGGACAGTTCTGTGTCCTGGTGTCAGTGAGTGGCTTTCAGATGAGAAGGTCTAGATCTCCTCCTGCCTCTTCCACCCTCTGTCTACAGATCCTGGCAAATTGTTTAAATTTCCTGACCCTTCATCTGTCAGTGGGGCTATGACCGCCCACACTGCTCCTGTTGCCTCTTCCCTACAGAGGGGCAGTGCAGATCCGAGAGGGAAGCCATAGGCAGGAAGGCTATTGAGATGGGAGAGGGAGCCTGGGGAGGTGACACGTCGATGCTGCTTCCGAAGCTGCTGGCTGATTGGGGTGTGCATCACAAGAGGAGTTTGCTTTTAGAGCTCAAATGACTGAGATCTCTGAGCTACAAGCCCCCTCACCTCAACCAGCAGCAGCAGAAGGGGCTGAGTGGCCATCACGGGGTCTCCTAGGAACACAGAGCCGGCCTGCCCTGGCCCCGTCCACTTGCTGCCAGTGAGACACTGCACGTCACTTAACGTCTCGCAAACTCACTTTTCTCACCTGTGAAATGGGTGCCTAGCCCTGCCTCGCTGCGTGCGGGGTGGTGATGATCACAGCCTGGAGTGGGAGACAGCGGGGTGCACGAACAGGCAGAGAGGAAATGAAGCTGCTCCAGCTTGCCCAAGGGTCAGACTCGTTCCGTGCTTGGTGTGTGCCGGGGAAGGGGCTGAGAAAGACACGATATTATTTTCCTAGAGAGAGGACTTCTCATTTTGCTGCAGTACCTGGCTTTGGACAGGAAATCACTTGCTGGTTGTTGTCAGCCTGGGAGCGGAAATAAGGGCCCACATGTCTGCGCCGCTGCCCTGGAAAGTGACTTATCTGAAACACTGGATAACTCGTAGATGATGAAACCAGCTGAGCTGCGGCTCTGGACGCTGCTGTGACCTGACCTCAGCGCAGCCCTGAGGCGGCAGCCGGGCACCGGGCCTGGGAGCTGCAGGGGCTGCAGGGACTCTGCCACGTCCAGACACACAAAACACACCAAATATGTCGGGCAATGCTGAGCGGCATCCTTTCCTCATCCTGCCTGGGCCAAGAGCCTGGGGCTGTGAAGTCGTAAAGACTTCTCCAGTGCTTTCTGTCCAGAATCAGGGCCCTTCCCAAGAGGAAAAGCAGCATCACAGAAATCCGCACGGAGGCACGCTGGCAGCTGTCACACTTTGTGGAGCCCCGTGACAGATGCTGAAACACCAGCTAGTAAAATGGACACTTTGGGGCTGACATCTGCCACTGTGCCCGTAATGAGCGCTTCCTGCATGCATGCACCTTGGTGCCAGGCACAGGAAATCGACACAGGCTGCAGAGTAATTTGATTTGGGCTTTCCGCAGAGTGTGCATCGCCCGTGAGCTTTTGTGATTTCACCTTTCAGAAGGCGAAAATCATCCCTCTGCAGAATTGGTGTTTGATTTGCTGGGTTCGCCTGACAGGACGCATCTCCCAGGAAGACGCAGTGCTGGGCTCTGCGGTGCAGGGTTGCCTCCGAAATGCCAAACCAGCTGCTTTTCTAATCCCATTGAGACCATCCAGACACCAGACATCACTATATCCCTGGAATTATTCCCTGGGCAGCCGCAAATGGAGCCGGGAAGAACCTGGGTGAGTGGAGGGTGGAGGGTGGAGGGTGGGAGGCGGGTGGCTGGGAGCACTTCCCTCGGTGGAGGAGCCATTGCACTTACAGGAAGGGAACCCCTGGAGCCTGGGCTGGCAACCCCGTCCAGACTGCACTCAGCCTCCGCAGCAGCAGGTGCAGGGTGGTGGCAGGAGTCCTTCCTCAGTGCAGAGAGTGCCGGAGCTGCCCCACCTTCTGCTGGCTGTTCTGCAACTGCTGGCCCCCAAGAAGAACATTAAGAAGAACCCAGAGGAGCTAAAACCACCAAGATAGCCACAGCCCCCGGGACACGCCAGAGGAGCCTCCGCTAGCTCTGTCCCAAACCATCCTAAGGAAACAGTTCAGAGGCTAGAGGCAAGGGGCCAAGGCGAGGCCCCAGCACCTTCTTGAACATGTGGGGGCCAGGGGACAACACTCACGCCCTCACCCCAGCCTGGTCCTCGGGGTCTCTCCTCCCTGCTCAGTTCTTCCCTAAGGCAACTCGTAAAGCCACTGTGGACAGCAGGACTGCAGTTTCTGAGCTAAAAGTGGAGACACAGGTTTTGACAATTTAAAAAAAGATTTTTCTCATTAGTAAATGTGTTTATTTGAGATGTTAGAAAGACACATAAATATGACACATCATATTAATTTATATGTGAATTAATATATTTTGTTAAATAACAAACCTATCTTTTAATAAACTTACAGGAAGGGAACACCTGGAGCCCTGGCTGGCAACCCAGTCCAGATATATATAATCATACATATATGTGCACCTACTCTGTTCCACACGCCGTGACTCTGTTCCAGACACCAGGGACAAGCAAGATGTATTAGTCCGTTTTCATGCTGCAGATAAAGACATACCCAAGACTGGAAAGAGAAAGCGATTTAATTGGACTCACAGTTCCACATGGCTGGGAGGCCTCAGAATCATGGCAGGAGGTGAAAGGCACTTCTTACATGGCGGCAGCAAGAGAAAAATGAGGAAGAAGCAAAAGCAGAAACTCCCGATAAACGCATCAGATTTCATGAGAGTCACTATCATGAGAATACATGGGAGAGACCAGCCCCCATGATTCAATTACCTCCCCTGGGTCCCTCCCATAACATGGGAAAGACCAGCCCCCATGATTCAATTACCTCCCCTGGGTCCCTCCCATAACATGGGAAAGACCAGCCCCCATGATTCAATTACCTCCCCTGGGTCCCTCCCATAACGTGGGAATTCTGCGACACACAATTTGAGTTCAGATTTGGGTGGGGACACAGCCAAATCATATCATTCCATCCCCGGCCCCTCCAATCTCATGTCCTCACATTTCAAAACCAATCATGCCTTCCCAATAGTCCCCCAAAGTCTTAGCTCATTTCATCATTAATTCAAAAGTCCACAGTTCAAAGTCTCATCTGAGACAAGGCAAGTCCCTTCCACCTATGAGCCTCTAAAATCAAAAGCAAGCTAGTTACTTCCTAGATACAATGGGGGTACAGGTATTGGGTAAATATAAACATTCCAAATGGGAGAAATTGACCAAAACAAAGAAGTTACAGGGCTGATGCAAATCCAAACTCCAATAGGGCAGTCAAATCTTAAAGCTCCTAAGTGATCTTTGATTCCATGCCACACATCTGGGTCACACGGATGCAAGAAGTGGGTTCCCAAGGTCTTGGGCAGCCCCACCCTGTGGCTTTGCAGGGTACAGCCTCCCTCCCCACTGCTCTCACCAGCTGGCGTTGAGTGTCTGAGGCTTTTCCAGGCACACGGTGCAAGCTGTCGGTGGATCTACCATTCGGGGTCTGGAGGAGGATGTCCCTCTTCTCACAGCTCCACTAGGTAGTGCCTCAGTAGGAACTCTGTGTGGGGGCTCCAACCCAACATTTCCCTTCACACCTCCGTAACAGAGGTTCTCCATGAGGGCCCCACCCCTGCAGCAAACTTTTCCTGGGCATCCAGGGATTTCCGTACATCCTCTGAAATGTAGGTGGAGGTTCCTAAAGCTCAATTCTTGACTTCTGTGCACCTGCAGACTTAACACTATGTGGAAGCTGGCAAGGCTTGGGGCTCCCACCCTCTGAAGCCATGGCCCAAGCTCTACATTGGCCCCTTTTAGCCATGGCTGGAGCAGCTGGGACACAGGGCAACAAGTTCCTAGACTGCACACAGCATGGGGACCCTGGGTCCAGCCCACAAAACCACTTTTTCCTCCTGGGCCTCAGGGCCTGTGATGGGAGGGGCTGTCATGAATGTCTCTTACATGTCCTAGAGACATTTTCCCCACTGTCTTGGGGATTAATATTAGGCCGCTTGCTACTTATGCAGATTTCTGCAGTTGGCTTGAATTTTTTTCCCAGAAATTATTTTCTGTTCTATTTTTCTTTTCTATTGCATGTCAAGCTGCAAATTTTCTGAAATTTTATACTGTTTCTCTTATAAAACTGAATGCTTTTAACAGCACCCATGTCATATCTTGAATGCTTTGCTGCTTAGAAATTTCTTCCACTAGATACCCTAAATTACCTCTCTCAAGTTCAAAGTTCTATAACTCTCTAGAGCAGGGGGAAAATGCTGCCAATCTCTGTGCTAAAACTTAACAAGTGGGTTCATGTCCTTTGCAGGGACATGGATGAATCTGGAAACCATCATTCTCAGCAAACTGACACAAGAACAGAAAACCAAATACCAAACATTTTCACTCATAAGTGGATGTTGAACAACGAGAACACATGGACACAGGGAGGGAAATATCACACACTGGGGCCTGTTGGGGGGTGAGTGGGCTAGAGGAGTGATAGCAGGGGCTGGGGGGCTGGGGAGGGATAACATTAGGAGAAATATCTAATGTAGGTGACTGCGGGATGGAGGCAGCAAACCACCATGGCATGTGTAAACATATGTAACAATCCTGTACCATCTGCACATGTACCCCAGGACTTAAAGTATAATAATAAAAAAAACAAGTGTCACCTTTGCTCCAATTTCCAACAAGTTTCTCATCTCCATCTGAGATCACCTCAGCCTCAATTATTTTTTATTTTTTTTTTTATTTTTTGAGACGGAGTTTCACTCTTGTTACCCAGGCTGGAGTGCAATGGCACGATCTTGGCTCGCCACAACCTCCGCCTCCTGGGTTCAGGCAATTCTCCTGCGTCAGCCTCCTGAGTAGCTGGGATCACAGGCACGCGCCACCATGCCCAGCTAATTTTTTGTATTTTTAGTAGAGACGGGGTTTCACCATGTTGACCAGGATGGTCTCGATCTCTTGATCTCATGATCCACCCGCCTCGGCCTCCCAAAGTGCTGGGATTACAGGCTTGAGCCACCACGCCCGGCCTTCAGCCTCAATTTTATTATCCATGTCACTATCAGCATTTTGAGCAAAGCCATTCAGTAGGTCTCTAGAAATTTTCCAACTTTCCCACATTTTCCTGTCTTCTTCTGAGCCCTGTTCCAATCTCTGCCTGTTACCCAGTTCCAAGGTTGCTTCCACATTTTTGGGTATCTTTTCAGCAATGCCCCACTCTACTGGTACCAAGTTACTATATTAGTCCATTTTCATGCTGCTGATAAAGACTGGGAAGAAAAAGAGGTTTAATTGGACTTATGGTTCCACATGGCTGGGGAGGCCTCAAAATCATGGTGGGAGGTGAAAAGCACTTCTTACATGGCAGTAGCAAGAGAAAAATGAGGGAGAAGCAAAAGCAGAAACCCCCGATAAACCCATCAGCTCTTATGAGACTTATTCACTATCACACGAATAGCACGGGAAGTCGGGCCCCATGATTCAGCTACCTCCCCCTGGGTCCCTCTCACAATAAGTGGGAATTCTGGGAGATGCAATTCAAGTTGAGATTTGAGTGGGGACACAGCCAACCCATGTCACATGACCAAGGCAGATGAGGCTCTGCTCGAAAGTTGATGTTTCAGTTGGGGTGCCAGTAGGGCACTGGGAGACACACAAGAATGCAAGAGAAGAGCCCTTTTCCCCGGTGGAAACACGTGTGTATATAACAAACTTTCGGTCTTCAGTGTGGCGTGCAGCAGGCTGGTGCCACACACTACTGGAGCTTTTCGTCCCGAATATCTGAAACTAGGGATCCATTAAACAACCCCAGATACACTCCTCACCCCCCGCCTGGCACCCACCATTCTACTTTACGTTTCTAAGACTTTATGCCAGGGACTTCACAGGAAGTGGAATTCCACAGTATTTGTCCTTCTGTGACTGACCGACTTCACCTGCACCACTTAGCATGATGTCTGCAAGGTTTATCCAGGCAATAGTGAGACAGGGAAAGTATCACCTTTAGATCAGACAATGACGGACACCATCAAGACGACAGAATCCGCTGATCTGATTATGCAGTCATGGGGGTTGGGCACAGCGGCTCGCATCTGTAATCCCAGAACTTTGGGACGTCAGGGCAGGCAGAGTGCTTGCATCCAAAAGTTCAAGGCCAGCCTGGGCAACAGGGTGAAGCTCCATCTCTACAAACAATTAAAAAAGTAGCTGGTTTCCAGCTTCATCCATGTCCCTGCACGGGAACAGAAAACCAAACATTGCATGTTCTCACTCATAAATGGGAGCTGAACAATGTCAATAAATAATGAGTAACATTTTTAAAAACTGCTATTTTTTTTAAGGTTACTTAAAGGCCTGGTGGCACACACCCATAATCCCAACTACTTGGGAGGCTGAGGCAGGAGGATCACTTGAGCCCAGGAGGTTGAAGCTGCAGTGAGCTGTGATCTTGCCACTGCACCCCAGCTTGGGCAAAAGAATGAAACTGTCTCAAAAAAAAAAGAGCATCATGGACTGTATTCATTTTCTGTGGCTGCCGTGACCACACCAGTGTGTTACCCCACCATTCCAGGGGGACCCCAGTCTGTCAGCTGCCTTCCTTAGGGGGTGTCTATTTCCAGCTTGTGTGGATTGCTGGCAGAATTCAGCTCCTATGGCTGCAGGACAGAGGTTCCCTTGCTGAGGGCTGCTTCCTGCTCCTGTGCACACCATTCCTCTGCTCTCGGCCCCTTCCTTCACCATCAAAGCCAGCAACGGCTGTCCATGCATCTCACGTGGACCCACCCTGCCTCTTCCTTCCATATCTAAGAACATTTGTAATTATGCTGGGCCCCCACAGGTAAAGCAGGAAGTTATCACCTTAAACTTGGTAACCTCCATTCCCTCTGCAAAGCCCCTGTTGTCACAAAGCATAACACACTCCCAGGTGCCAGCAATTGGGCATGGGCATCTTTAGGGCTCTTTTTCTGTTCCTGAAGGGGCTGCCTCAGATACAGGGTCACAGAAGGTCTCCTGCAGATTCTGTGATATTTAAACTGAGACGTGGGTGTCAAGACAGAGTTCGCACATGCAGAACCAGGGAAAGCCATTCCTGCAAGGCTATGGCAAGTGCCACGTCCCTAGGGCAGGGATGAGCTCAAGGTGAAGGGGACAGGAGAACAAGGACTGAGGTCGGCAGGGGTCTGGGTCCCAGAGAAGGGCCTTGGGTTTACTGTGCAACCAGAAACCATTAAAGGTTCTAAGCACAAATGACATATCTGATTTATGTTTTTAAAAGATCGCTCTGTTATTTGACATTTGAAATGATATTTGAGATGTGCTTTGAAAGCACAGGTAGGATTTAGACAGATGAAGGGGGAGAAATGTGTGTCGGGTACATGGAGCTGGGACACAGCCTAGAGGGAGGAAGTGGACAGATGCGGGAGAGAGCACCAGGCCCCAGGGTGTGAAAGAGAGCCCAGCTGGAAAAGATCCTGGGGTGGGAGCCGGAGCTGGAGGGACCCTCAGGGAGGAGAGATGGAGGGAGCCTGGAGTGGGAGAGCTGGAGGGGGAGAGCTGGAGGAGGCCTGGGGGAGGAAAGCTAGGGGGAGCCTGGAAGGGGAGAGATGGAGGAGACCCTGGGGGAGGAGAGCTGGAGGGAGCCTGGAGGGGGAGAGATGGAGGAGACCCTGGGGGAGGAGAGCTAGAGGAAACCTGCAGGGGGAGAGCTGGAGGGACCCTTGGGGAGGAAAGCTAGGGGGAGCCTGGAGGGGGAGAGATGGAGGAGACCCTGGGGGAGGAGAGCTGGAGGGAGCCTGGAGTGGGGAGAGCTGGAGGGACCCTGGGGGAGGAGAGCTGGAGGGAGCCTGGAGTGGGGAGAGCTGGAGGGACCCTGGGGCAGGAGAGCTAAAGGGAACCTGCAGGGGGAGAGCTGGAAGGACCCTGGGTTGTGGTGAGCTTAGGGACCCTGCAGATGTGGGCAGAGCTGTAGGTGGGGGCCTTGCATGGGGCCCCAGTACAGGCCGAGGGTCTTCAGGGATATTTTGGGCAAGGGGCAGGAGCCGGTGTCCATCCACTGGCTCCTTATGGGGCAATCAATGGGCAGAAACTTCCAGATGGCGGCTTCCTTACATCATCATTAGATGCCATTACAGAACCAACTCTGCGCTGTGGGGCCCAATCCCGGCAGGAGGACAGGCCTGGCACTCACAGCTCATGCTCTGCACGGCTGCTCTCTGCTTAACCAGAGAGTTCGGCAGGAACTGGTTAACGTGGAATTTCGAGGAAGAAAGCAATGCCTATTCTCTTCGCCCAGTACTTGCCTTTTTATTTTTCTTATTTCCAGCATGGAGATTTCACCTGAGAATGCCTGTGGTCTACGCCATGAGGGCCATGTCTGGGAGCACATGCTGGAGAACAGGGACTGGACACACTCCCCAGCGAGAGAGCCCCACGGGGACCAGAGCCTGAAGACCTTCAGCTCCGACCAGGGAGCCTCCGAGATGGGAAGCCCTGGCATGCGTGGCCTGACCTGGGGCTGGGTCCTGGGCTTCTGCCTTCGGTGTCAGCAACACAGCACAGCCCACACACTTTCCCACCCATCAGCAACCTGCAAGTGTGTGTCCCAGGCTGGAACTGAGTGTGGGGGGACTTGTCAAAACGGTAAAATGGAAACCATAGGGCAAGCAGCAGAGCGAAATGAGGAACTCAGCCTCTTTAAATTCTGTCCTCTCCATGGGCGGTCAGTGCCAAGACCACAGGGCCCCACCGCTGTGTGGCCACCCTGAGAATGAGTCCTGTGTACTCACAGGTGCCTGCCTGATCTGGAGGGAAGAATGAAATATCAAACCCTCCACTATGAGCCGCAGGCTTTCCTATGTTCCACAGAGCCGTTTAAACCTGAGATGAAACGGGCAAGCTGGTGTACGGCAGCGTCTTAGGGGGCTTAGCACCTGCCTGGCACAGGAGCGCCCGCGGCGCAGTGTTTATCTTCCCGATAAATGGAAGGACGGATGGAGAGACCACAGGCCCTCTCAGCAAAGGGATATTTTCAGCCCTGCCTTTCCCTCTAAATAACGCAGACAACCACCACAGCCCTAACACAGCACTCCTGGCAGTGGACTCTAGGACTTCACCCTGCCCCCCAGCGGTCCTACCTGGGCCTGCTTTCCAGGAAGTCGGGGTTTGCCTGTCCTGCCCCGGAGGAAGCAGGGTCAGGGACCCTCAGGGCCTGGCCAATCATCCCGTGAATGTGCACACCTGCTCCTGCCATCCCGCCCACCTGAGCACAGCTGCCGTCTGTTTGGAAGGAAAAGCGAGAGACAATTGGGCAGGTAATCGGTGGCACCTGCTGCCCATGAGGGAGTGACTCTCCTATCACAGAGCGGCAGGTCAGAGCCAACCTGGCTTTGGCTATGCCACGGCAGTGCCACTGCCTCTCACACACCCGCCCCTTTGTTATCCAAGGGTACCATGACGCTCACCAGCCACACAAAGCAACGTCCCCTTGCCCCCAGAGTCCCGCTGTCCTCTGCAGAGTCCCCCAGCTCACATAGCTGAGCTCAGACAACGAATCCTGACATGCTAAAGTCTCAAACTGTGGCCCATTTCTATCTTTTCTTTCCACTTCTAAGAAGCAAGCTGTCTGGACCCTTCCTGCACTGCTGGTGGGAATGTAAAATTGTGTCACCACAGAAAACAGCATAGCGGTTCCTCAAAAAACAAGCATGAGTGTTGTTCGGATCAGCAGTCCCATTTCTGAGAATATATGAAAGAACTGAAATCAGGACCTCGAACAGATAGTCGCACTCCATGTTCACAGCAGCATATTAACTCAGTGGAAAAATGGATGTTACGCATGGCGTGTACACACAGCGGAATACTATTCAGCTTCGGAAAAGGAAGGGAAATTCACAGGTGCTATCCCACGGATGAAGCTTGAGAACATTGTGCTGAATGAAATACAGCAGACCCAAAAGGCCAAACACTGTGATTCCGCTTCCGTGCGGCAGCCATCTACTCAGATTCACAGACGCAGAAAGAGGAATGGTGGGTGCCGGGCTGTGGGAGAGGGACGCGTGAGGATGAGTATTCAGTGGAGACAGAATTCCAGTTTGCAAGATGAAAAAACCCTGGAAATGGACAGGTCCAATGGCTGCACAGCCTGTGAATATGCTGAATGTCACTGAACTGTATGCTTTAAAACGTCAAAATGGTAAATCATCTGTGAGGTATATTATGCCACAATAAAAATATATACCAGAAAAAGAAAGCCAGGTCTAAAAAGCAGAACCTGGAGGAATGTGTTTGTATGGTTTTAGCCTCGTGTTCTTTGAAAGCCTTCTGGACTTGCTGGGAAGAGAAGGATATGGGGCCAGAGGTCAGGCTGCTGAGCGACTCTGGACAAGCTTCAGGTTCCTTCTGCAGAAAATGGGCGAGAGCCACCATTAGCTTACAGCCCCTCGAGAAAAGCACGTGGCATGCCACGTGGAAAGTCACTTTTTGAGCCAGAGCTGTAAGGTTGCTAGTTGCTGTCCAACACCATGAAGTGGCCCAGGTGGGAGGGAAGGTAACAGCCAAGCTGGCAGTGCCCGATCCGCTGCCAGCTAGTAGCCAGCTGGAGACCCTGCTGGGACGACTCCACCGCCAGCTCCCTTCCTGCTGGCAGCTGCCACGGGGCAGTTGGTGATGAAGGAGCCTGCTGAGGCACGGTGTCAGCCTCCGCACTTCACAGCCAGATGGGAAAATGCAGCCGCAGCAGGGTATGAAGGGCACCATGTTCACGGAGCTTTAAAAAAGGAAATGTGACCAAGGAAGGCACACGAGAAGACGCACCACTGCAGCAGCCATCGGGGAAAGCAGCTCAAACCACGAGAAACCCTACCTCACACCCACTCCAATGGAAAACAAGTGTTAGCAGGGACGTGGGGACCTTTGGACTCCCATACCCAACTGGTGGGAATGTAAAATGCCGCTGCCACTTTGGAAAACAGCTTGGCATATTTTTTATGACAATTTTATTTTTTATTTTCATCGGTTTCAGAGGGACAGGTGATATTCGGTTACATGAGTAAGTCTTTAACCTTTTTTGTGGGGGGGGGACAGAATCTTGCTCTGTTGCCCAGGCTGATGTGCAGTAGCATGATCTCAGCTCACTGCAACCTCCACTTCATAGATTCAAGGGATTCTCCTGTCTCAGCCTCCTGAGTAGCAGGGATTAGAGGTGCCTGTCACCTCACCCAACTAATTTTTGTATTTTTAGTAGAGATGGGATTTCACCATGTTGGCCAAGCTGGTCTTGAACTCCTAACCTCAGGTGATCCACCTGCCTTGGCCTCCCAAAGTGCTGGGATTACAGGCATGAGCCACCGAGCCCAGCTAAGTTCTTCAGCGGTGATTTGTGAGATTTTGGTGCATCTTTTCCCAGGGCAGTATACACAGAACTTAATTTGTAGTCCTTTATTCTTCGCCCCCTTCCCATCATTTCCCCCAAGTCCCCTAAGTCTGTACTATCCTTGTTATGCCTGTGCATCCTCATAGCTCAGCTCCCACTATGAGTGAGAACATACAATGTTTCCTTTTCCATTCCTGAGTTACTTCACTTAGAATGATAGTCTCCAGTTTCATCCAGGTTGCTGCAAATGCCATTGATTCATTCCTTTTAAAGTCTGAGTAGTATTCCATTGCACTATATATCTACATATACACACCGCAGTTTCTTTATCCACTCATTGATTGACGGGCATTGGGCTGGTTCCACATTTTTGCAACTGTGAACGGTGCTGCTGTAGACACGCGTGTGCAAGTGTCTTCTGTGTAATGACTTCTCTTCCTCTGGGTAGATGCCCTGTAGTGGGATTGCTGGATCAAAACAATTTTAAACCTAGACTTACCACGTGACTCAGCAGTTCCACTCCTAGGTATGTGCTCAAGAGAAATGAAAGCGTATGTCCAGACAGACTCTCACACACATGTCCATAGCAGCATTCTCAGGAGAGCCAGAGTGAAAACAACCCAAATAGCCATCAAGTGGTGACGTGCTAAATAGATGTGGTGTATCCACGAAACGGATTTTTTTTTTTTTTGAGACAGTGTTTTGCTCTTGTCGCCCAGGCTGGAGTGCAGTGGTGAGATCTCCTCGGCTCACTGCAACCTCTGCCTCCTGGGTTCAGGCGATTCTCCTACCTCAGCCTCTGGAGTAGCTGGGATTACAGGCGCCTGCCAGCATGCCTGGCTAATCTTTGTATTTTTAGTAGAGATGGGTTTTCACCACGTTGGCCAAGCTGGTCTCAAACTCCTGACCTCAGGTGATCCATCCGCCTCAGCCTCGCAGAGTGCTGGGATTACCGGTGTGAACCACGACACCCGGCCAAAATGGATATTGACAATAAAAGAGAAGGAAAGGCCAACATGTGGTCCCACGTGGGCAAACCTTGACAACTGCACTGTCGGAAAGAGGCCAGAGACAAAAGACGACATGGTGGGTCATTACATTTATATAAGTGTCAAAAAAGACAAATAGACCAAAAGTGGATTAATAATTACCTAAGAGTCAGGTGCTGTGGCTCACACCTGTAATCCCAGCACTTTGGGGAGGCCAAGGCAGAGGGATCACTTGAGTGCCAGAGTTTGAGACCAGCCTGGGCAACTCCACATCTACAAAACATACAAAAATTAGCTGGACGTGGTGGCGTGTGTCTGCCTATGTTCCCAGTTACTTGAGGGGTTGAGGCAGGAGGATCACCTGAGCCCAGTGAGGTCGAGGCTGCAGTAAGCCATGATTAATCACTTTATTCCAGCCTGAGAAACAGAGGAGACTCTGTCTCAAAAATAATAATTACCTAGGACTGGGTGTCAGAATGAGGCATCATCACAGGGAGACTGCAAGGTCCTAAGATTAGAAGGTGGTGATGGTTGTGCCCTCTTTAAACAGCCTAACATTCACTGAACTGTACCCTTAAGTCAGGTGACTTTATGGCATGTAAATTATATTCCCATAAGGCTGGGTTTTTTTTGGTTGGTTGGTTGGTTTTGAGACAGAGTCTCACTCTGTTGCCAGGCTGGAGTGCAGTGGTCTGATCTCTGCTCACTGCAACCTCCGACTCCCTGGTTCAAATGATTCTCCTTCCTCAGCCTCTCAAGTAGCTGGAATTACAGGCAGCTGCCACCATACCCAGCTAATTTTTGTATTTTTAGTAGAGACGGGGTTTCACCATGTTGGCCAAGATGGTCTCAATCTCCTGACCTTGTGATCTGCCCGCCTTGGCCTCCCAAAGTTCTGGGATACAGGCATGAGCCGCTGTGCCCAGCCAAGGCTGTTTTTTAACAGCCATCTGAATGTAGCAGTCAGTACTGAAGCGGCACATCAACTGGATTTTGTCCAGGTAATGCAATCAGCTCGATTCCTCATCTTTTGTCTTCCTGTCCTCTCGCCTTGGCTCCCACCCACTTTGAGACACACGGATCCAAGGATAAAGGCTTAGTTGCTGTGCATGCAAATATCCACTGATATTCATTAGGAGAGCTTTCCTTAGCTTTCACCGTGAATGCTTCTTGTGAAATAAACTGGGATATTTTACCAAACAAACACAAGTCAAGCTACAAGTTATACTTTTTTCTATTTTTGTTTGTTTATGAAGACTTGAGAAATAAAAATGCATCATCCCCTGAGAACGAGCATTTCCAATATGACACCAAATTATAATTTCAAAATAAAATGCGAGTTCCAGGTCCTTGGTAAACCTCCTGCAGCTTGATATCATATTATTCAATTCTCCTTGATGACTAATTAACTCAGAATGGCTCAGACTGACACACGTGTGACCTTTTTAAAACTCTGTTCTTTCCTAGGAGAGAGTGAATGACTTTCATGTGGAAGCTGAAATCAACAGAAAGAGTGGGTGTGTGCAAATTCTACCAAGGGCAAGAGCTGTGTCCACAGGATAGAGGGAAGAGAAGACAGCATGCAGGAGAGAGACCTTCATTTGAAGATGAGACAAGAAGTCTAAATCCAGTATCCTGAGACTGAGCAGAAAGAATCCCCCATCCAGGACACCCGCTACACATGCACACATATATACATTCACACACATACACACACATACAGATACACATTCACACACACAATCACAGTCACATTCACACACATGCACACACTCATTCACACATATGCTTTCATAGTCACAGTCACACGTACACACAGAAATTCACATATGCAGTCACACACATGCACACACTCATTCACACATACGCTTTCATAGTCACAGTCACACGTACACACAGAAATTCACATAGGCAGTCACACAGCCACACACATGCACGTTCACACAATCACAGTCACATTCACATATACACAGTCACAGCCACACACATTCACACATATGCACACACATTCACACACAGTTAAAGCCACACACATGCACACACATACAGTCACACACAGCCACACATTTCACACATGCACACACATACACATTCACGGTCACACACATTGACACATGCACACTCATGCACACATACATACATGTGCTCTCAGTCACACACAGCCACACACACACATGCACATACATACACATTCGCAATCGCAGTCACATTCACACATATGCACACACATACCTTCACACGTGCTCACAGTCACACACAGCCACACACATTTACATGGCCACACATGCAAATTCAGTCACAAATTCACACACATACACATACACATTCAGTCACACATATGCACACATATGCACACACATGCATACACATACATTCAGTCACATTCACATACATGCACACATTCACAGTCACACATTCACACATTCACAAACATACACATTCACACATGCACTCAGTCACACACAGCCACACACATTTACAAACATGCACACACATGCACATTCACACACAGTCACAGGCACACACAGGCACACACATACATTCACACACAATCACAGTCACACACATTCACAATCACAGCCACACACATCCACACACATGGTCACACAGATACATTTACACACAATCAGTCACAGTCACACACATACACATTCACACATACATTCACACAATCACAGCCACACACATACATTCACACATGCACATACATATTCACACACACAACAGTCACACAATCACAGCCACACACATTCACGCAATTACAGCAACACACACATACACATGCAAGCACACACATGCAATCACAGTCACAGTCACACATTCACACACATAGTCACAGTTTCACGCACATGCACATACATATTCACACACAATCACAGCCACACACACGTGGACATACATACACATTAACACACAGTCACACTGAATCACACACATTTACACAAAATCACAGCCACACACATTCACATACATATATTCAGTCACATATATTCACACACAGCCACACACAGTCACACACATGCACATACACATTCAGTCACAGTCATACACATTCACAATCACAGCAACACAGATTCACACACATACACATACATACATTCACACATATGATCAGTCACACAAGTAACACAATCACAGCCACACATTCACACACATACACATTCACACAGTCACATTCACACAGTCACACACATCCACACACATGCGCATACGCGTTCACATAATCAGTCACATCCACACAAGTCACACACAATCACAGCCACAGATTCACATGCATGCACACACATACACATTCACACATACAATCACAGTCACAGTCACACAAGTCACACACAATGACACCCATGCATTCACACACATGCACATACACATTCACAGTCACACACATTCAAAATAGCCACACACATGCACACACATACACATTTACAGTCACACACATGCACACATTCACACAAGCGCTTTTACACACAGCCACACAATGCACACATTCACAATCAGTCACACAGCCACACACATACATTCACATACATTCACACACTGAATCACAGTCACACACATTCATGCGCATCCACACAATCACAATCACAGTAACAATCACAGTAACACAACCACAGATTCACACACATGCACATATTCACACAAACATCCACTATCACATTCACACACTCATAGTCACACAGTCACACACATTCACACATATGTACACATTCACACATATTCATATAGACACATGCACACACAGCCACATTAACACACATGTACATTCACACAGTCACACACATCTACATACATGCATACATTAACATTCACAATCATACACATTCACACAGTAACCCATTCACAATTTACATATGCACACACATGCACACATTCACACACACATACTGTTACACATGAATTCACTCACATACTACATATCATGCCACACACATGCACATTTGCATACATAGGCACACACATTCACACATGTATTCACAACACATGCACACTCACACATGAATTCACACATGCACATACTCATTACATGCACGAGTTCACTCATACGCCGCATACCATGGCACACACATGCAAACACACACATGCAAACACACACTGGCACACATTCGCAAACATATGCCATTAGCTGTGAACAGCCGTGAAGCACCAACCTCCGGTACTCCCAGTCTTGCCATGCTTCCCCCAGTGTGGCCACGCCTGGAGTTGGTACCATGCATTCATCCTACACACGTCCAGATCTGGGAGAACTGCATGATCCCAGCTTCTGAGATGGACTCCACAGTTTCCTTGGCTTCTCAGGACACCTGCTTGGCACCACCTCTCCAGTGTGAGCACAGTCATCCCGTGTCCCCTCAGAGGACAGGCAGTGCTCAGCACGAAGGGGCTGAGGCCACGGAGCCCAAACAGTCCATAGAGTCTGAAAGAGCTCTGGAGGAAATGCGAGCCCTGCAGCAGCCTCAAGCTCCAACTTCTCTCTCCTTCACTCATCATTTTTTTTCTTTTCTTTTTTCTTTCCTTTTCTTTCTTTCCCTCTCTCTCTTTCTTTCTCAGATGTCTCATGAAATGCATCTCTTATGAGAGAAGAGAAAAATGATATAGCCAATTTTACACCATTGGGTGAAACGAGGGAGATGGTGAGAAGCTGGTCCCCCCTCACTGAGAAGCCCATGAAAACATCAGTGGATGTGGTATCAGCAGACGTCTTCATTTCCCTCTTCATCTCTCCTTAATGAACTTCCTGTGACAAGGTCAGGCTGTACAGACTCAGGTGAAGGACCGTCTTTCGGATAGCACACCCTGCGCAAAAGCAGGCTGATAGATCAGGAGGGGAAACAAGAGTGGAGTGTTAATGTGAAGAGTATGAAGAGCTTTACATGCATTGATTAAATTAATTTCATTTCATCATTATTACCCCCATTTTACAGATGAGGAAATCGAGGCTTCACTCTCTGGCTCAGCATGGCAAAGCTACATTCAGGATCAAAAGCAAAGGTCTTCGAGCCTGCACTGCTGATGACCACACCCGAGAGACAGCAGTGCCTCCTCCGAAGGGTCCCGGAAGTGCCTGGGATAAGCCCTTTAAGACGGTGTTGAAGGAACTTCTGCCTTGAAACAGAAGTTGGATGAGTTGAATTCCTAGGAACGTGAGAAAATGAAAGGAACAGTAATGGCCAAAAACAAACCTTGAGCTCTGTGTCAGGCGATGCCTGCAACACTTTTAAGACGATAATGAGCTACACTTCACACAGGGAGAAAAACTCATATACTAAGGAACTCGGGAAATCCTAATCTGGGATTTCTTACCAAAGTTACGAGTTCAAGAACTTCGAGCTTTTTGTCTGGTTTTACCTTCAAAACTCTACCTCATCAATAATGATTACTACAAAATCACTCCCCAAGCTCCTTCTCCATGAGATGATGTGTCGTGAGAACAAAGAACGCTGAATCCTGCCAGCCTCACGGTTGTCTTCTCTTCGCCAACCCACAGCTGGCAGTGCCCTCATCAATTTCCAGATTGGCTTTGATGACAGAGCTTTCCAGTCTTGCTCTCAACGCAGCTCCTGTTATTCACGTATCTCTGAAGTCCCCTCGCAAAGAATCCGCCTCCTGCTGTGAAATCCCCCTCCTTCCTGGAGGATCCTTCACACAAAGTTTCCCCTCCCCAAACAACACCTTAGTTAGTGAACAACGACAAGAAAAAGAAAAATCAAAGAGTGTTTTCTCTTTTTCCATCCTACAGTGCAAACTTCATGCAGAGAAAATCTCTTTCTCTGTAAATTACGGGGGCTACCAGGCACATTTCCCACGGAACGAAGACCTGGGGACGGGCTCCGAAGGTGAGAGGAGTTCCTATCCTCACCATCCCGAGAAGGCCTGAAATGCGGACTGTGGGTGTCCGAGAGAAGCTGCACCCTCCAGGCCATGACTCACATCCTCCTCCAGAAACCCAGATGCCACAGCCACCCACCGCCTGCCACTCCCACAGCTCCTCAATCAACGCTGATAGAAAAAGCCTGCACGATCTGTACATGTACCCCAGAACTTAAAGTATAATAAACTAAATTTAATTAAATTTCAAAAAAATAAATAAAATCATCACCACAAGCATCCATGATCAAGGACACTCAGTCGGTGCTGACAGGTGTGGGGTCATCCTCACCAACGTTCATGCCCAAGGACACTCAGTCAGTGCTGACAGGCGTGGGGTCATCCTCACCAGTGATCACACCCAAGGACACTCAGTCAGTGCTGACAGGCGTGGGGTCATCCTCACCAGTGATCACACCCAAGGACCCTCAGTCAGTGCTGACAGGCGTGGGGTCATCCTCACCAGTGATCACACCCAAGGACCCTCAGTCAGTGCTGACAGGCGTGGGGTTATCCTCACCAACGTCCACACCCAACGACCCTCAGTCAGTGCTGACAGGCGTGGGGTCATCCTCACCAACGTCCACACCCAAGGACACTCAGTCAGTGCTGACAGGTGTGGGGTCATCCTCACCAACGTTCACAACCAAGGACCCTCAGTCAGTGCTGACAGGCGTGGGGTCATCCTCACCAGTGTTCACACCCAAGGACCCTCAGTCAGTGCTGACAGGCGTGGGGTCATCCTCACCAGTGTTCACACCCAAGGACACTCAGTCAGTGCTGACAGGCGTGGGGTCATCCTCACCAGTGTTCACACCCAAGGACACTCAGTCAGTGCTGACAGGCGTGGGGTCATCCTCACCAGTGTTCAGGCCCAAGGACACTCAGTCAGTGCTGACAGGCGTGGGGTCATCCTCACCAGTGTTCAGGCCCAAGGACACTCAGTCAGTGCTGACAGGCGTGGGGTCATCCTCACCAGTGTTCACACCCAAGGACACTCAGTCAGTGCTGACAGGCATGGGGTCATCCTCACCAGTGTTCACACCCAAGGACACTCAGTGCTGACAGGCATGGGGTCATCCTCACCAGTGTTCACACCCAAGGACACTCAGTGCTGACAGGCATGGGGTCATCCTCACCAGTGTTCACACCCAAGGACACTCAGTCAGTGCTGACAGGCGTGGGGTCATCCTCACCAGTGTTCACACCCAAGGACACTCAGTCAGTGCTGACAGGCGTGGGGCCATCCTCACCAGTGTTCACACCCAAGGACACTCAGTCAGTGCTGACAGGCGTGGGGTCATCCTCACCAGTGTTCACACACAAGGACACTCAGTCAGTGCTGACAGGCGTGGGGTCATCCTCACCAGTGTTCACACACAAGGACACTCAGTCAGTGCTGACAGGCGTGGGGTCATCCTCACCAGTGTTCACACCCAAGGACACTCAGTCAGTGCTGACAGGCGTGGGGTCATCCTCACCAGTGTTCACACACAAGGACACTCAGTCAGTGCTGACAGGCGTGGGGTCATCCTCACCAGTGTTCACACACAAGGACACTCAGTCAGTGCTGACAGGCGTGGGGTCATCCTCACCAGTGTTCACACCCAAGGACACTCAGTCAGTGCTGACAGGCGTGGGGTCATCCTCACCAACGTTCACACCCAAGGACCCTCAGTCAGTGCTGACAGGCATGGGGTCATCCTCACCAGTGTTCACACCCAAGGACACTCAGTCAGTGCTGACAGGCGTGGGGTCATCCTCACCAGTGTTCACGCCCAAGGACACTCAGTCAGTGCTGACAGGCGTGGGGTCATCCTCACCAGTGTTCAGGCCCAAGGACACTCAGTCAGTGCTGACAGGCATGGGGTCATCCTCACCAGTGTTCACACCCAAGGACACTCAGTCAGTGCTGACAGGCGTGGGGTCATCCTCACCAGTGTTCACACCCAAGGACACTCAGTCAGTGCTGACAGGCGTGGGGTCATCCTCACCAACGTTCACACTCAAGGACACTCAGTCAGTGCTGACAGGTGTGGGGTCATCCTCACCAACGTTCACACTCAAGGACACTCAGTCAGTGCTGACAGGCGTGGGGTCATCCTCACCAGCGTTCACGCCCAAGGACCCTCAATCAGTGCTGACAGGTGTGGGGTCATCCTCACCAGTGTTCACACCCAAGGACACTCAGTCAGTGCTGACAGGCGTGGGGTCATCCTCACCAACGTCCACACCCAAGGACTCTCAGTCAGTGCTGACAGACATGGGGTCATCCTCACCAACGTTCACACCCAAGGACACTCAGTCAGTGCTGACAGGCGTGGGGTCATCCTCACCAACGTTCACACCCAAGGACACTCAGTCAGTGCTGACAGGCGTGGGGTCATCCTCACCAGCGTTCACACCCAAGGACACTCAGTCAGTGCTGACAGGCGTGGGGTCATCCTCACCAACGTTCACACCCAAGGACTGTCAGTCAGTGCTGACAGACATGGGGTCATCCTCACCAGTGTTCACACCCAAGGACACTCAGTCAGTGCTGACAGGCGTGGGGTCATCCTCACCAGTGTTCACACCCAAGGACACTCAGTCAGTGCTGACAGGCGTGGGGTCATCCTCACCAGCGTTCACACCCAAGGACACTCAGTCAGTGCTGACAGGCGTGGGGTCATCCTCACCAACGTTCACACCCAAGGACTGTCAGTCAGTGCTGACAGACATGGGGTCATCCTCACCAACGTTCACACCCAAGGACACTCAGTCAGTGCTGACAGGCGTGGGGTCATCCTCACCAGTGTTCACACCCAAGGACACTCAGTCAGTGCTGACAGGCGTGGGGTCATCCTCACCAACGTCCACACTCAAGGACACTCAGTCAGTGCTGACAGGCGTGGGGTCATCCTCACCAGTGTTCACACCCAAGGACCCTCAGTCAGTGCTGACAGGCGTGGGGTTATCCTCACCAGTGTTCACACCCAAGGACACTCAGTCAGTGCTGACAGGCGTGGGGTCATCCTCACCAACGTTCATATCCTTCTGGGTTTCCCCCGTCAGTTAGTCTTCCGAGCTAGAAGCCTCCGTCAGAATCCACACTGCACCCTTCCCTTCCCCCTCCACACACCGGAGCAGTCCTCAGAGGTGCCCTACTAACCCAGGTCCCCCTGCAGCCACCCCACTGCCCCCGCCTTGCGGAGCCCCATCAGCTGCCCTGGACAGTGGCATGGCCTCCTCTTTCGCTGGGTCCCCAGGTGTTGCAGTAATCTGAGAGCATCCCGTCAGTGCCTGCAGCACGTTGTCTAAAAACTCTGAGTCACATGTTCCTGCTAAATTCTCCTCTAGACTGCACATTCACTGTGGGCAGGGATGCGCCTTAACCGTCCCTGCATCCGGGTTCCTGGTACATGGCCACAGAGCTCACTGTGGGCAGGGATGCGCCTTGACCGTCCCTGCATCCAGCTTCCTGGTGCATGGCCACAGTGCTCATTGTGGGTGGGGATGCACCTCGACCGTCCCTGCATCCAGGTTCCTGGTGCATGGCCACAGAGGTCACTGTGGGCAGGGATGCACCTTGACCGTCCCTGCATCCGGGTTCCTGGTGCATGACCACAGCGCTCACTGTGGGCAGGGATGCGCCTCCACCATCCCTGCATCCGGGTTCCTGGTACATGGCCACAGCGCTCACTGTGGGCAGGGATGCGCCTTGACCGTCCCTGCATCCAGCTTCCTGGTGCATGGCCACAGTGCTCATTGTGGGTGGGGATGCACCTTGACCGTCCCTGCATCCGGGTTCCTGGTGCATGACCACAGCGCTCACTGTGGGCAGGGATGCACCTCGACTGTCCCTGCATCCGGGTTCCTGGTGCATGGCCACAGCCACTGTTGCGGGTTGTGATCGCTGTTGCTGCCATCATTGTCTCGAATTCTTGTAAGACACGGCAAAAGGATCATTACCTAAGTAATTGTAAACAGCGTGACACACTAGGTCTGGTCAATGATAAGTTACAGATTTATTTAAGCATCCAGGAATACTGCCTTCCTCTGCTACCCCACACTCCTGCAGTTTCTGGGGTTCTCAACTTTGTGTGAACTCCTATAAGAGGCTCCTCCTTCAGAGGGATTCAGCCAGAGGCTTTTGTTTAGGTTGGAAACTCGAAAACCGTAGCAGCCTAACAGCACTGCTCATGGGACACCCTCCTGAGGGGGTAAAAGTTACAGGTGAAAAAAGAAGCAAAGAAGCTTGCAGGAAGCTGGCATGAAGCCTCCCCCAAATGCACCTGCATGCAGAGCTCCCACAGAGGGCCTGTGGGCCTGGAGGGGGGCCCTACTCTCAGATCTCGGGAGAAGGCAGCGGCACCACTAAGACAGGACTCAGTCCCGTCCTGCTGTGGAAATAGAGCTTGGGGCCTCTCCCAGGAACGTCTGTGCCCAGCCCTGCACAGGGATGCTTTCCTGGGCCTCTCAGGGGAGTGGCCGGGCCACACAGCCTCAGGCAAGCTCACGGCTCCTCTCCTGGAGCCATCAAACAAAAGAGCATTTTCAAAGATAGGGAGACGTGTGAGTCCATGAGCAATTCTGTGGCCACCTGGGGATGGCGGCACTGGCTGAAGAGATGTCTGAAAAAACATCCCCCTCCTCCATCCAAATGCAGCACCACATTCACCCAGCTCCCAGGCGGGGGTGCAGGCTCTCTGCCTCCAGACGACCCAATGACAGTAGAGTCCAGATCCCCCACCATCCCACAGACAGCGCAGCCTCTCACACACGCATGTGCATACACCGCACCCTGGGCATGTATTCACAGATGGCGCTGCCTCTCACACATGCGTGTGCATGCACCCCACCCTGGGCATGTATTCACAGACACATGCATGTGTGCACACACTATACACCCACCAGCACACATACAATGTATACAGAAACACAGGCATGTGTTCACCCAGCACACACATGCACACACACACACTGTACAAACACATGCACCCACCAGCACACATACATACACATGTATACAGACACACAGGCATGTGTGCACCCAGGACACACATGCACACACACACACTGTACAAACACATGCACCCACCAGCACACATACATACACATGTATACAGAGACACAGGCATGTGTTCACCCAGCACACACATGCACACACACACTGTACAAACACATGCACCCACCAGCACACATACATACACATGTATACAGAGACACAGGCATGTGTTCACCCAGCACACACATGCACACACACACACTGTACAAACACATGCACCCACCAGCACACTTACATACACATGTATACAGAGACACAGGCATGTGTGCACCCAGCACATACATGCACACACACACTGTACAAACACATGCACCCATCAGCACACATACATACACATGTATACAGAGACACAGGCATGTGTTCACCCAGCACACACATGCACACACACACTGTACAAACACATGCACCCATCAGCACACATACATACACATGTATACAGAGACACAGGCATGTGTTCACCCAGCACACACATGCACACACACACTGTACAAACACATGCACCCATCAGCACACATACATACACATGTATACAGAAACACAGGCATGTGTTCACCCAGCACACACATGCACACACACACTGTACAAACACATGCACCCACCAGCACACATACATACACATGTATACAGAGACACAAGCATGTGTGCACCCAGCACACACATGCACACACACACTGTACAAACACATGCACCCACCAGCACACATACACATGTATACAGAGACACAAGCATGTGTGCACCCAGCACACACATGCACACACACACTGTACAAACACATGCACCCACCAGCACACATACATACACATGTATACAGACACACAGGCATGTGTGCACCCAGCACACACATGCACACACACACACTGTACAAACACATGCACCCACCAGCACACATACATACACATGTATACAGAGACACAGGCATGTGTTCACCCAGCACACACATGCACACACACACACTGGACAAACACATGCACCCACCAGCACACATACATACACATGTATACAGAAACACAGGCATGTGTGCACGCAGCACACACATGCACACACACATATAGAAACACATGCACCCACCAGCACACATACATACACATGTATACAGAGACACAAGCATGTGTGCACCCAGCACATACATGCACACACACACACACTATACAAACACATGCACCCACCAGCACACATACATACACATGTATACAGAGACACAGGCATGTGTGCACCCAGCACACACATGCACACAGACTGTACAAACACATGCACCCACCAGCACATATACATGTATACAGAGACACAGGCATGTGTGCACCCAGGACACACATGCACACACACTGTACAAACACATGCACCCACCAGCACACATACATATGTATACAGAGACACAAGCATGTGTGCACCCAGCACACACATGCACACACACACTGTACAAACACATGCACCCACCAGCACACATACATACACATGTATACAGAGACACAAGCATGTGTGCACCCAGCACACACATGCACACACACACACTGTACAAACACATGCACCCACCAGCACACATACACATGTATACAGAGACACAAGCATGTGTGCACCCAGCACACACATGCACACACACACTGTACAAACACATGCACCCACCAGCACACATACATACACATGTATACAGACACACAGGCATGTGTGCACCCAGCACACACATGCACACACACACACTGTACAAACACATGCACCCACCAGCACACATACATACACATGTATACAGAGACACAAGCATGTGTGCACCCAGCACACACATGCACACACACTGTACAAACACATGCACCCACCAGCACACATACATACACATGTATAAACACAGGCATGTGTGTGCCTAGCACACACAGGCACACACACACAGGAGCACACACACCAGTGCACATGCACACACACACACCAGCAGCACACACAGGCACACACACTCCAGGTTTGCTCATGGCTAGAGAGAGGCTCACTAAGGGTTACCCAGGTGTGCCCTGCTCATGGCCTTGTGCCTGGGCCAGACCCCCTCACAGCCTGTCCAGGGGAAATACAAAACAATCCTCCACCACCAACATGGAGTTGAGGGGCCACGTGCACCCCCCTTCCCTGAGACAGAAGCGCAGGAGCCTACTCCACCCACGCTGACTCCCGTGTCAAGACTACAGATCGGCATCACTGGACAAAAGGCAAAAACCCAGCTCAGCTTCTGACGTCTAGTGAAAACGGGAAGCTGCTCTGAATTTATCCAAAAATTGGATCTTCACAGTTTCCAAAACAAAGAATCTAGTGTGTGGCTGGTGGAAGTTTTACGCTAGTCAAGGTTTTACGTCAAGTTCCAGAATGACAGCCTGCAATCATCAAGCTCACTGCAGTGAGGGGTGGGACGCGGCGCCTGCAGACCTGGAGTAAAAGCTGAACCTCATCCCCACTGGTGTCTTGGGTAAGTCTTGCAAACTCGCTAAGCTTCTGTTTCCTCAAATGGGGAAATGTCAATAAAAACACCTACTTTGTGGAGTTGCTGGGATACTTAAATAAATTAGGTAACACATTTAAAGTTCCCAGCACAGTTTCTGTCACAATGGAGGGCACAACGTCACCTCCCTCCCGTGTGCTTGCAGAAAAGAATCCTCTGAGTGGAGATGACTTGGAAAAGTCTTTCAAGGAAAGGAAGTGTCTCAGCCTCCCTTCTTTCAGGGGTCCTGGCTCCCCACCAAGGCCTGAGGTCCCACAGAGCCTGTGCACTGCAATCAAATCCACGATGGCCAGGCAGGTGACAGACGACAGACACGGAGTTGAAAGGACCCCAGAGCGGGCACAGTCCAGGAGATGTCGCTGTGGGGGGGATCTGCCCTGACTTGTAATAACACAGAGCCAGCTGTAGGAATGTGGAATCAGTGCTGGACACAGCTCCCTGATTCATAATAACATGGAGCCAGGGCTGGACCCAGCTCCCTAACTTCTGAAAACATGGAAGCAGGACTGGACCCAGCTCCTGACCTGTAGGAACATGAAGCCGGGGCTGGACCCAGAGCCCTGACTTTTAACCACATGGAGCCAGGGCCAGAGCCAGCTCCTGACCTGTAGGAACGTGGAGCCGGGACTGGACCCAGTGCCCTCACCTTTAACCACATGGAGCTGGGACCAGAGCCAGCTCCTGACCTGTAGGAATGTGGATCCAGGACTGGACCCAGAGCCCTGACTTGCCGGAATGTGGAATAAGGACTGGACCCAGAGCCCTGACCTGTAGAGCATGCGGTGATGCCACTTTGCTCCCCTCACGCCCCTGAAGACCTGTAACCCAGTACCCAGCAGCAAGTGGACTCCCTTTCTGTGGTTCTCAGACCACGTGGTCTGTGGCTGGAGGCTGTGGCTGGGACCATTGTAAGCATCTGGCCAAGCTCCTGTGCTGCTGTTCTCCCCTGTCCTGGACTGTTTTTATGCTTTCCTAGAATGAACACAGTGGCTTAAAGGCTTAATCTGCTTCCCCGTGATCCTGTAGGAGAACAGCCCTGCAGGTATTTATCTGACTCCTCTGAACTTTCTGCCTTTCCTTCTAGGATCTTTCAACCTGAGAGAGCCTCTGAGTCCACAATGGGCCAAGCACACACCTAGCGGGTTCTGAACCGCCTCACCCAGCCACCCCCACCCCACCCAGCTCAGCCGCCCCACCCCGCCCCACTCAGCCACCCCACCCCACTCAGCCACCCCACCCCACTCAGCCACCCTGTCCCAATCCTGTCTTGCTCCAACCTCAGCAGTCCCGAATGTGCCTGTGTGTTCTCCGCTAGGTCACTTACTGGGCGGTGAGCAGTCTGCATTAGGAATTCCTACAAAGTCAGAGGCTTCATACAACTGGTCTCCCGCTCACAACCCTGAGGCCAGGAGCCCCAACGGAGCTCACTCGAGACGGTTCACCTTTGCGCTGGAGGTGTGTGCTGTGACAGCTGATAGGGGGCCAGAGGGCCTGGGGTGGCTTTGTCCTGTCTGTGGGCTCTGGATGGGGCACCGGCTGGAGCCTAGCTCTCCTCTCTCCAGGTGCTCCCTGGCCCTCCAGAGCCCCTCTCCAGTGGGGTCAGCGGGCTTCTTCATACAGCAGCAAGGACCCAGATCAGAGGCTGGCGCCGTGCCCTTCACCTGATGCAGGTGGGAAGGCATCGCATCAGAGCAGTCACTGCCCACCTGCACTGGAGGAGTGGATGCAGGTGGGAAGGCACCACCAGGCCCTCAGGCTGCCACCTGCAGGCAGCCACCCGTCTGCCCTTCACACAGAGCTGGGTCCGTTCCCCCAGATCCTTCCTCCCCGGTGGCACAAAGCCCGAAGCCCACTGAGGAAAGGCCCCTTTGACATGGGCCCAGCCCTGAGAAGCAGCAGAACAGACACAGTTGCCAGGCGCGATCCCAGCTCCACGGCGCGCCATTGCATGACCTGGAACGCGTCATTAACCTCACGGAGACTCAGTCTCCTCTGCGGTCAAAGGATTGCAATCGCACACACCTCTCAGGGCTGCTTGGGAAAGTAATTGAATCCACTTCTGTGAAATTCCATACTCTGCGGGCCCTCAGCGGCTGGAAGCAGAATGCTCACACCACCATCTCAGCAAAAGCCACTCAATACATCCTGACTCCAAGGCAGGACCTGGACTCTCACTCATGTGAACATCTTGGAGGTGTGCTGCTACAAGTCACTTGGTTGGAAAGGGTAGGAACCTGCAACCGAGTGCTTCCTCCTGCCCAGGGAGCTCGCCCTTGGGAGGTGGCGGGGACCAGGGCCAGCTGCTGGGAGGAAACCCCCCGCATCACTGTGTGGCCTGGGGCAGCTGTGTGAACCTCGCTGCACCTCCGCTGTGAAATGAGAATGACATCAACCTCTCAGGATTAAATCAGAGAATGAATGTCTCTGAAGTGCTGGGAACGGCGCCGAACATGTTAAAAGCTTTGGAGTGTCTGTCATCACTGGCATGGAGTGAAGATGAGAATGAGAGAGCTTTGCCTGCACTTAGTTCCCCCGGCCTCAGCCTCCTCCAGCTGAAGACCCGCAGGCCCGGTGACCTCTCCTTTGTTTATGTTGTGTTATGCTGTGTTCTCTATAAGCCCCGCATAAATATATGAACAAATGCGGCCCCGAATGCAGCCAGCCTCGCCAAGCCCTCCCACCCCGGGTGTCTCCATCCATCCCACGGGCACTCTCAGCCCTGGCCCTGACCTCTGCCTGGGAGCGCTCCTGCCTGCGGGCGAGTCCGGCTGAGCGGGCACCATCCCTCTTCCTGGTTAGACCCCGCTCCGTTTCCAGCTGGAGAGACGCCATCCGCTCTGGGGATTTGCTCTGCTGGAACCTGTCAAGCCACACAGAGCCTCGCTCCCAGGGCTTCAGTCTCTCGCGGCCTGGCTCAGATTGACTGTGGAAATGTCCCTGGAATAAGAATTGCCTCCTCGCCCTCTCTGGGGAAGATGGATGCCCAGAGCCACCCCCGTGGCTGCACATGGAGCTCCTTGGAAGCCGGACCCACCCCACGGACCAAGGGCAGCCGCGGCCGCAGCTGGCTTCATGCACTAGGGCCGGTCCTCAGAGGATGGTGGTGGCCACAGGCCACACCTTGGCTGTGCCGGGAGCCCCCAGACCCCAGGACAGCAGGGAGGCCTCAGGGAGGCTGGCTCACCAGGTCCCTGCCTCTCGTTTCCAGACGGGAAACCCGGACTTTCCGAGAGGTGCCTGAAAGCAAGAACCCCCAACCCCAGCTGGGGAGCAGTAAGGAAGGGACGCTGCAAATGCACTTGGCCGCTGCCAAACCTCTCTGCCTGATGCCACCCTGTCACTGGCCCAGGAAACACCAGAATGTCCGGTGGGAACACCCTGCTTGTCCCAGCTTCCGTGAGTGCCCGTCACCAGAGAGTGAAGGGAAGCAGGGCCTGCTCGCATGCCGGTGAAGTCCCCGGCTTTCTCTTTTCCCACTGGAGACCTTCCCGAGGGCCAGGCTGTTGGCCCAGTGGCCCAGCCCGGGCACTAGACCCAGCAGAAGGCACCTCCAGCCCCTGCTAAATGGAAGACAGGCAGCAGCCGTGTGGACAAAGGATGGGTGTTCGAAGGTGGCAAAAAGGGATGCACACATATTTTTGTTTTCCTTAAGAAACAATCATAGATTCTGTGCTCATTCTCCATGGCACCACCCTCACCCTCCTCCTGGCTTCCTGTGCCATCACTGCCCCTGTCCTGTGGGCAGCACCGCCTCCACAGCAGTCTTCAAGTCAGCACAGTGCAGGCCTGGATGCAGCGGTGCCTCAGAGGCCGGAGGACCCGGCGGAGCCACAGGTGCCTACCTCAGAGGCCGGAGGACCCGGCGGAGCCACAGGTGCCTACAGAGCCGCCCAGCGGCTCCCCACCTGCTCCACTTAAGGCAGATGGAGACCGGGGCATCCCTGATCTTGTGAGAGCAACATGGGGAGTGAATGGCCATGCATAAGAAGCATGGGGCTCCATGCCCAGCACAGGCGCATGCTCCCGTGTGTGTGGCTGCTTCCTTGCTTCTGCTGCTGCAGCCGTGGCACACAGGGCCCAGGCCACGTGAGCGCCCAGGCTGCTATTCTCACCTGCCAAACACACCCCACCCTGGTCCCTCTCAGAGCCTTGCTGGCTTCCTGGCGGTCTTCCCATGCTGACTCAGCATGTCCCCTGTCCCTCGACACCCTCATCCTTCCCCACAGTCAGACCCACCCTCGGGCACCCCGACTCTAGAAAGCCCAGTTCCTTGTTCCATCCTCTTGGGACCTATCAGCTCACTGGAAACAGGTCTGGAAACGATGCTACCTCACTGTCCCTTAGCGAGGGCTCCAGGCAGCTTCCATATTTACTGCAGTCATTACACCCTCCCTCATTCCAGGAGCCGTGTGGCTGGTAAAGGAAGCTCACAGCAAGGCTGATGCCATGGAGACAGACACGGAAGAGCACAGCCACGGAAAGGCTGGAGGCTGCTCAGGAGGAGCGGGAACTGTCACTCACCTGGAGCATCCAGGGCACAGGTGCTGGGCTGGCCCCCACAGGGCACACGGGCAGCAAGAAGGTGCAAAAGAACAGCCTCTGCCCACAACACACCGAGGAGACCGACGTAGCCGTGTGTGAAGCACTGGGTGTCATGTGTTTTGTACCTCAGGGAAACGCCGCTCCTTGGCTGGGGCAGAGACCCCTGGGAGCCGGCCCTGGAGGAGGAGTGGACTTGGGGAGCAGCAGGAGATGGATGGGGAGTGGCTGGGAAGAGGAGGCCGCATGGTGAGCATAGGCAGCTGGGCACCACACTCACCCACACATGAGGAACGTGTGTCCTTTGCCCACCAGGGGCCTGTTTGCTGACTTGATACATAAGATCAACTCTGTAGCAGCACTTGGTGAAGTTAAAAAATCGTAAAGGAATTGTACCTTATTACAAAGATAACGTACTTTTTCATCAACTAGAAATTCAGTGCTGAGACTCACATCTTGGTGGATGGTAAAAGCCCCTCCTGCCCCTGCCCATATTGCCAGTGTTGTCCTACTGAGCATCTCCCATGAGAGGGAAGCTTCAGTTCTTTGAGCCAGCGTGGACCAGTCACGAAAACCTGGGGGGAACAAGCGTGCGGACCACGCTGTCACCCAGAGGCATTGTCCTGAGCCGGGCAGGGGCAGGATCTTCCCCGGCCTCTGCCCCTGCAAGGGAAAGTGCCATGACTCCATGGAAACCTTCTCCTGGGTGAGGGCCAGGGGGAGATGCATCCAGTCTGCAATGAGGCAGCCCCCGTGGGCACGGCCAGTCTTCAGGGTGTCTACCCAGAGCCAGCATGTGGTCTTTCCAGAGATGCCTGACCTGGGCACACCTGGACTCAGGGAACCCTGACCCCTGGCAGACTGGGAGGTGCCCCAGCAGCTGAGATCACAGACCATACATAACCTTTTCTGCAACAGAACTCGGGCTTGTGTGTACTGAAGTCGCTGGCTCCTGGACGTTCCTGCCAAGGAGGTGCTGGAGACACAGCTTGAGTGGCCGAGTGCTCCGGGCCAGCTGCCCATGCATGGCACAGGCCCCAGAAGGTTGCCTGGAACAGTTACACATGGACCTGGTCTGCCATCTTACTAACTGGGCAAGGACTTCGGAGACGTTTCTATTCAAATGTTAGGTTGCCCAAGTAAAACGAATCTGCATTTCTTTCCTCTGATGGCCCCAGTGAGGTGGTTTCACTTTGACTTTTGGGATGGCATCTGCGAACATGAGTGTGGCTGATTTGGCTGACCTGCAGGAAACGCTGCTCACCATTTCCAACCCTCCCACTCCATCCCAGCAATATGCTACAAAAAACTCAAAGCGGGTCCACTTAAGCCTCACAGAATCAGATTCGTGTTGGGGCCTGGAGGGGAGTAGGAACAAGGTGTGTGACAGTGAAAAGCCACAGTTGGAAACTCTTCTCAAAGGACCATAATGTTAGCATTCCCAAGGGCAGACTACGGTCCATCCTGGCTGGGTGCAATGGCTCGTGCTTGTAATCCCAGTGATCTGGGAGGCCAAGGTGGGAAGATGGCTTGAGCCAGGAATTCAAAGCCAACCTGGGCAACATAGCAAGACTCCATCTCTACAAAAAAAAAATTAAATTAAAATTTTAAAAAATTGCTGAGCACAATGGTTTTCTGACACAAGAACAGAAAACCAATCACTGCATGTTCTCACTCATAAGTGAGTGTTGAACAATGAGAATGCATGGACACAGGGAGGGGAACATCACACACTGGGGCCTATTGGGGGGTGGGGGACAAGAGAAGAGATAGCATTAGGAAAAATACCTAATGTAGGTGACGGGGTGATGGATGCAGCAAACCACCATGGCACCTGTATACCTATGTAACAAACCTGCACATTCTGTACATGTACCCCAGAACTTAAAGCATAATAATAATAAAAAGAATAGCATCTCAATCCCTAAAAAAAAAAAAATTTAGCTGGGCATGTTGGTGCACACTTGTAGTCCCAGCTACTGGGGAGGCTGAGGCAGGAGGATCGCTTGAGTGCAGGAGTGTGAGGCTGCAGTGAATGATGACCACAGCACTGCACGTTAGCCTGGGTAGCAGAACAAGACCCTCACTCTAAAGAGAATTTTTGAAGAATAAATAAATCTCATCATGGATCACCATGGCGGACGGGGGCAGGACTAGACCGCAGCTCAGATTCAGACAAACTGAGCAGTGTGTGGAGGCTCACGTCATTCATTTTAGCTCCAGAACCACTGCAAGAACAAACCAAGAATCCCAAGAGGACCCACAGACCCTCTGAAGGAAGCAGACTGCTGCAGGACCCAGGAGACACCCCAAATACTGTGAGTAGTGGGAAAGAGAGGTCCTCCACCCTCAAACACACACCTCCACTGGGGAAACTGAAGGTCTAGTTTGTGAGAGAAATTTGCAACCTTACCTGGAACTGAGTCCATTGAGAGAGCAGAGCGAAATACAGGGGTAGAGGAGGCAGCGGGAAAGGCCCTGGGAGCTTCCCGGGTCCCCAAGCAGCCCATTCCTGTCTGACACCACAGGGATACTTTGGGGGATGACTGGAGGTGCAGGGGCGGGGGAAATGCAACAGGGAGAAGGAAGTCTCCAGCTGAACTTTGTAACAATTTGAACCAGGTGAGAAGCCTCCTGGCCAGAACTCAAGGGAGAGTGAGAATCCCAGGTGCAGACTTCACAGGTGCGGGGAGAACCAAAGCCCTAATTGCTTTCGCAGCTGGGGGTGGGTAGCCTTGGGCAGGTTCTCAGCCCTGTTCACCCACGGCCTGGAAACAGTCTTGGTGCTGTTGAGGGGGCACAGTGGGGGTAAGACCAGCCCTTCAGATTGCGTGGGAGCTGGGTGAGCCCTGTGACTAATGGCTCTCCCCGACTTCCCTGACAACCTCTGTGACTCAGCAGAGGCAGCTATAATCCTCCTAGATTCACAACTGCTTTGACCTGGGACCTTCACCTCAAGCCCCACAGCAACCACAGGAAGACCCACCCAAGGAGAGTCTGTGCTCGGACATGCCTCCCCCATCCACTCTAGTACCCGAAGACAAAGGGCATATACTCGGAGGAGTTCTGGGGCCCTGCCAACCACCTGATCCTCCCCATAATACCACAGCTGATGTTCTCTGGAAAGCACCACCTCCCAGGAGGAGGCCAGCCAGCACAAAAAGAGAACATTAAACCCGCAAAGCTGAGAACCCTCACAGAGTCCATTTCACACTCCCCGCCCTGCACCCCACCACCTCCACCAGAGCAGGTGTCCACAGCTGAGAGATCACAGATGGTTCACATCACAGGACTCTGTGCAGACATCACCCAGTGCCAGCTTGAAGCCAGTTAGATGTGCTGGGTGGCTAGACCCAGAATAGAGCTAACAATCACAGCATCTCAGCTCACAGGAAGCCGCATCCATAGGAAAAGGGGGAGAGTACTAAATACATTAAGGAAACACCACATGGGACAAAAAAGTCTGAACAACAGCCTTGAGGCCTAGACCTTCCCTCTGACAGAGCCGACCCAGAGGAGAAGGAACCAGAAAACTAACTCTGGTGATGGCAAAACAAGGCTCTTCAACGCTCCCCAGAAAATCACACTAGCTCACCAGCAATGGACCCAAAGGAAGAAGAAACCCCTGATTTACCTGAAAAAGAATTCAGGAGGTTAGTTATTCAGCTAATCAGTGGGGACCAGAGAATGGTGAAGTCCAATGCAAGGAAATCAAAAAAATAATACATGAAGTCCATAGTCACCAAGAGAGCATGGTGCTGGTATAAAAATAGGCGTATAGATCCATGGAACGGAATAGAGAACACAGAAATAAATCAAATACAGCCAACTGATCTTCAACAAAGCAAACAAAAACAGAGTGGGAAAGGACGCCATGAAGCAAACGGTGCTGGGATCATCAGCAAGCCACGTGTGGGAGAAGGAAATGGATCCTCACCTCTCACCTGACAAGAATCAACTCAAGATGGATTAAAGACTTAAACCTAAGACCTGAAACTATAAAACATCTAGGAGATAATATTGGAAAAACCCTTCTAGACATTGGCTCCGGCAAGGATTTCATGACCAAGCACTCAAAAGCAAATGCAACAAAAGCAAAGATAAATGTTGGGACTTAATTAAACTACAGAGCTTTGCAGGGTGAAGGGAACTGTCAGCAGACTGAACAGCCCACAGAGTGGGAGAAAATCCTCATAATCTATACATCCGACAAAGGACTAACATCCAGAATCTACAACGAACTCAATCAAATCAGTAAGAGAAAACAAACAATCCCACCAGAAAGTAGGCTAAGGACATGGACAGTCAATTCTCAAAAGAAGATGCAGAAATGGCAGCAAACATCTGAAAACTGCTCAATAGCACTCATGACCAGGGAAAGCAAATCAAAACCACAATGCGATACTGCCTCACTCCTGCAAGAATGGCCATAATAAAAAATAAAAAAATACATGTTGGCGTGGATGTGGTGAACAGGGAACACTTCTACAGTGCCGGTGGGAATGTGAACTAGTACAGCCACTGCGGAAAACAGCGTGGACATTCCTTAAAGAGCTACACTATTTGATCCAGCAATCCCACTACTGGGTATCCACCCAGAGGAAAAGAAGTCATTACATGAAAACATGCACACACATGTTTACAGCAGCACAATTCACAATTCACAGTTCACAGTTGCAGAAATGTGGAACCAGCCCAAATGCTCATCAATCAACGAGTGGACAAAGAAACTGTGCTATATGTATATACAATGGAATACTACTCAGCCATAAAAAGGAATGAATTAACGGCATTTGCAGGGACCTGGATGAGATTAGAGACCATTATTCTAAGTAAAGTAACTCAAGAATGAAAACCAAGCATCGTATGTTCTCCCTGATATGTGGGAGCTAAGCTATGAGGATGTAAAGGCATAAGAATGGCACAGTGGACTTTGGGGAGTTGGGGGGAAGGGTGGGAGGGGGCAAAGGATAAGACTGCAATTAGGGTGCTGTGTGTACTGCTCAGGTGATGGTGCACCAACATCTCACAAATCACCACTAAAGAACTTACTCATGTAACCAAACACCACCTGTACCCCAATAACCTATGGACAAAATAAATAAAGACCATCCTGAGGCCAGGTGTGTGGAGACCTGCTGTAAGAGATGACCATGGCAGGGGAGCTGTGTATCAGTTATTAATAACTGAGTGTCCCGAGAGTACTCAGAAAAAACATGTTCTCCTGAGCAATCTCATGTCTAATGTGTGCTTAGTAAACCTTTACATATTTTAAATTTTAGTGAAAGTAATAAATGCATATGTTTAACATTTGAAAGAGTGCAGGAGGGCTGGTGAGAGAGACAGAGAGGGAGAAATGGAGGAAATGAAAGAGAAAGGAAAGGAATGCCGGGCAGCTCCCAGACTGCCGTCCGCACCCCAGACCTGCTCCTCAGAGGTACCACTGTGACCTGGTTCTGATTCCAGTTCTGCTCTAGTTACTTCCCAGATCTTTCTGGAAGCTTAAACCACCATTTCTGGATCAGCTCATTTTCCTACTATGATCAATAAGAATTCGGCGGTCTTTGCTCTTGCTACGGCCTCCCAGTAGTTACAGCAGTGCTGACAGCTGTACCTGCCATTAGCTAACTGCAGCAATGAGCAACACACCTGGCCCTTCGCACTAACTACAGAAGGCACCCCTGGTCCCTGGGACGCAGGTGCGTGATTAGGTATGGGCACCGCCAGGCTTCCCCCGCCCCACCCTCCATCGGTTTCTCTTCCTGCTTCTGACAGCGGCACTCTGCCTTGTTAAGGTTCCCAACACGTGCACTATATTTTCACTCATGGGGAAGTCTCTGTGCTTTGTCTATAGAGTCTAAAAAGTTGAAAACCAATTAACCTACATTATTAATAGTTAACACAACTAATTCCTCTAACAGCTAAACCTCCGAATACAAAAATGGCATAAATACCATCATTTGTTTCGTGCCATGTGCGTGTTCCTGAAGATAAGTGGGTCCGTGGAGTGGCATCTCCTCCTCAGCCACTGAGGGACCGAGGTAAGTCAGGCTCTGACATCTCCAGCGTGGGACTCCACAGTCATCCTGGGTCATCCAGTGTCAGCTGTGGGAGGGAAAAGAGGCCAAAGGAGCATGCTGTGGGTGTTTTCGTGGCAGGCCAGAGTCCACTGGCATCGTTTCCACTCACGGGCATCTGACAGCACCTTGTCACATGGCACACCTAGACCCATGGAGGATGCACCTAGAGCCGGTTGGCTGTGCCCCATTCCCGGCTGCGTCCGTCAGGTGACTGGCATCGTTCACTGCAGAGCCCAGCACCGCTGCAGGGTCGCAGCCCTGGCTCTGCATCCAGTGACTCAAAGCATAAACCTCTCCTAAGAGACTGTTCCTAGTGTCAAACTCAAATGACTTTTCCTTTCTTACGCTTTGCCAATTATTCAAAACCACCACTGTTTTTATTCTTACATACTGGGGCCCTGTCTTTATTATGTGGTTGTTTACCCCTAGAATTTCTAATTGCCTTCTTCTTGTTGAGAAAGAAGGAATATTAATGCTATTCACCATTGTCCCAATTATATTTGAGCTTCTTAGGCATTTCATGGATTACTTAGAATCCATTCTCTCTCCCTCCCTACCTCCCTCCCTCTCCCTCCCTCCCTCCCTCCATGTCTCTCTCTCTCTCTCTCTCTCTCTCTCTCTCTCTCTCTCTCTCTCTCTCTGGTGTCATTTTTCCTAAGTGAGATGCACTCTGGTTCCAGTGTGGACCTTCTGCTCCATATTTGGGCCATGCTGTCTCTGCTGGCCTTGGCTGGGTTGAGTGGGTGTTTGTTACTATTACTATTCTTCATCTTTCTAATGGCTTTGCTTTTTTTTCTTCAACTTCTGCCTTTATCTTGTCCTTGCATTTCCCACCCGCCCAGTCTCCCCACTTAATCTACTGAGCATTCCCCTCCCCAGAAACACCTGCTCTGAGCCAACCAGTCCTACACTCCTGCATGGAGGGGCCACCCTGGGACCTCCTGTCCCTCCCTGCAGCCTCAGACCCTGGATGGTCATTTCCTCTGTTCCTGTTCAGCGTACCCTATTTCATGTGCTCAAATGACTCCTTAAGAAAGGCTGCTTGGTTGAAACTGTCCTAACATCGGCAAAGCTAAGTGACAGCCGTGGGGTGGGCACCACAGTCACAGCTGGAGACCGTGGCAGGCAGGGCCTGGGGAGGCTGCCAGTGTGCACTGTGGTGTTTCATCTCTGTATGCGGACACGTGGCTGCGTGGGTCTATTCACTTTGCCCACTTCTCTGCGTGTATGTTTCACTAGAGTAAAAAAAGCTTGTTAAAAACAGTATCTTGGGACCCTTAGAAGTCACTGCATGTCTGAAAATCATACTTATTTGATGGATGTCTAGATGCAGAACTTAGGGGGAAACTTTATCAGCACTTGGAAAACCTCACTCCACCGCCTTCTGGAACGCTGCTATGCTGTGCTGCCGTTGGAGATCTAACACCAGCCTCATTTTCATTTCCTTGTAGCTGAATTATTTTTCTTCTTTAATATTTTAGTCTCTCTTTAAACCAGGTGTTCTGAATTTTTACAATAACATGTGAAGATATCTTTTAAAATTCATCTTACTTAGCAATTTACAACTTTTTCAGCATGAACATTTGCGTCTCCCTGGCAATCTGGGGAACTTTTCTTGTGCTATTTCCTTGAAATTGCCTCTACTCGATTTTCTCTGTGTTATTTCACTAAAAATTCTCTTGACTGAATACGGTCTGTCCTAGGAGGCTCCTTCCTGCCTCATCACCCCTTCGCTGCTTTTGTTTTACCTTTTAAAAAATGTCCCCTTTTCTTTCGATTTTTTAAAAAAATCAGCAGTTACATTTCAGGTTTCCAAGAGCTTTTTCTGAGGCACAACTGCTCTTTTCTTAAAGTAAGTGTTCATGTTTTTGGCTGTGTTACATCCTTAAATCTCTCTGAGAATTCTAATTATTGGGGGGGTTTTTTTTTTTCTAAATTGCTTCTTCATAGGCTATTTTTATTCTCTTTTATTATTTTGTGATTATCTTAAATATTTCTAGTCTCATTTAAGAATGAGGCTTACTTGAGTTTTGTAGATTGTCGTTGGTCAAATTTTGCTTTGCGGGAGTGAGCCAGAGGCCTGAAATGTAGTAATTTGAAGATCTTGATTCCAAGTCACCAGCACCACCAAAGCCCTGGACTGACCCTAGGTGGCCCTTTCGGAATCCCTGGAGAAGAGTGATTTGGGCCAGTCAGTGGGTACTGGTGCCATCCGGTTGCAGGGTGAGCGTGACCACAGTTGACCATCCCCAGTACATTCCAATAATCCACGAATCACGGCTGCCACTCACGCCAGGAGCCACTCCCTTCATCCCCACAGCCATTTCCCCAGCACACGTGCACCCCCATCCACCCTGGAGCACAACTGTGTGTCAGCAAGGAGGCTTTCTCCATGCATCCAAGGACCATCATCAAGAGATTCGCTTGAAGATCCTTCTCTGATGACTCCTCTCCAACCAGCTTTTGCCTGCTTTATAACTTCACTGCATGTCTGAAAGGAACCTGAGGAGGGAGAGGAGATGAACACCAGGCTCAGCCAATCGTCTTGAATTAGAACCCAGCCAAGTCTGCCAAACAAAGGATCGGTGATAGGCAATTCAGCCTTGGGCTGAGGGGCTGTTCAGGAAGAGGCAGCGAGGTCAGTGCACCCCCAGTGGCTCCGCCGAGTCTACAGGGGCTGTCAGGGCTTCTGGGACTCTGGAGCCATGCTGGACACAGAGCCATGAGGCTGGAGGGGAGGGTCTGGTCATTGGTGTCCTTTAGGAAAAGGAAGGAGCAGAACTGATCGCAGTGCTTTGCTTCTGAATGCTTTTCTCTGCATGACATTAGGTTTCTGTTGTACGTTTTTAGTTAGAAAATTGCATCATACAGGAATCCCCAACTGTCTCAGCTCTTCAGACCCCTTCCCCATCACGATGCTCTGCACCTCCACATGGGACTCCGTGTTGTCACCTGACTGCAGGAGGATCCATGGCTCGCTCGGTCACAAGCATGTTGAGGCAAATGTAGCCTGCTGCTGCCTGCAGCCAGGAAGGCCCGTGGTCTGACCCTGTAACTTACTGCTTCCCTGAGACGGCTGCACCTCTGCAAACCCCTCGTGCCCTCGTAGCTTAGCCATGAACTCATGCAGACTTTTGCTCACTGGCCTTACCAGTGAGAAGCAGAAAGTTTCTGTCAGTTGCAGGGCAAAATACTTGTTGAACTCTTCTAACAATACACCAAGCATGGTGAAGGCACCTCTATAAAGTCTTGTTTCCTGACAGGAAAGAAAGGCGACCTACTGTTAAATGGGAAAGGAAACTGAGGCACAGAGAGTTTTTGTTTGGTATCAGGAGAGGTGATGTGAGTGGGATTTGAACCTATTTCTTACTCCAAAGTCAGGCCTCTTCCAAGTCCATCACAGCTGAATCCAAATGCCAGGCAAATACCATGCTAACACCGCATTACACCATGATGACACCATGCTAACACCACGGCAATATCATAGAGACACCATGCTGACACCACACTACCACCACACTACACCATGCTAACACCACGCCAACATCACACTACAACATACTAACACCACACAAACACCGTGGGGACACAACACTAACCCACACTAACACCACACTACACCATGGAGACACCACACTACACCATGCCAACACCACAGAAACACCATGCCAACACCAGGCCAACATCACACTACAACATACTAACACCACGCAAACACCGTGGGGACACAACACTAACCCACACTAACACCACACTACACCATGGAGACACCACACTACACCATGCCAACACCACAGAAACACCATGCCAACACCACACTACAACATACTAACACCACGCAAACACCGTGGGGACACAACACTAACCCACACTAACACCATGCTACACCATGGAGACACCACACTACACCATGCCAACACCACAGAAACACCATGACAACACCACACCAACATCACACTACAACATGCTAACACCATGCCAACACCACACCATCACACTATACCATGCTAACACCATGCCAACACCACGCCAACATCATACTACAACATACTAACACCACAGAAACACCATGGAGACACCATGCTAACCCACACTACCACCACACTACACCATGCCAACACCACAGAAACACCATGCCAACACCACACTACAACATACTAACACCACACAAACACCGTGGGGACAGAACACTAACCCACACTACCACCACACTACACCATGCCAACACCACACTAACACCATGGAGACACCACGCTAACCCACACTACCACCACACTACACCATGCCAACACCACACCAACATCACACTACAACATGCTAACACCACACAAACACCGTGGGGACACAACACTAACCCACACTAACACCACAGAAACACCATGCCAACACCACACCAACATCACACTACACCATGCTAACACCACGCAAACACCGTGGGGACACAACACTAACCCACACTACCACCACACTACACCATGCCAACACCACACCAACATCACACTACAACATACTAACACCACACAAACACCATGGGGACACAACACTAACCCACACTAACACCACAGAAACACCATGCCAACACCACACCAACATCACACTACACCATGCTAACACCACACAAACACCGTGGGTACACAACACTAACCCACACTAACACCACACTACACCATGCTAACACCACACTAACACCACACAACACCATGCTAACACCACAGAAACACCATGCCAACACCACACCAACATCACACTACAACATGCTAACACCACAGAAACACCATGGAAACACCACACTAACCCACACTAACACTAAGCTACACCATGCCAACACCACACTAACACCACACAACACCATGCTAACACCACACTACACCACACTAGACCATGGAGACACCAGACTAACTCACACTAACACCATGCTACACCACGCTAACACCACACTACACCATGGAGACACCACACTAACACCATGCTACACCATATTACACCAACACACACTAACACCACGCTACACCATGCAGACACCACACTAACACCACCCTAACGCTACACTACGCCATGCTAACACCACACTAACACCACACTACACCATGGAGACACCACACTAACACCACACTACACCATGCTAACACCACACTAACACCACACTAACACTACACTACACCATGGAAACACCACACTAACCCTACACTACACCATGCTAACACCACACTACACCACACTAACACTACACTACACCATGGAGACACCACACTAACCCACACTAACACCACACTACACCATGGAGACACCACACTAACCCACACTAACACTACACTACACCATGCTAACAACCATGCAAACACCATGGAGACACCACGCTAACACCATACCAATACATTACACCATGCAGACACCACACTAACACCATGCTGTCACCATAACACCATGCTAACACCACACTACACCATGCAGACACCGTAACACCATGCTAACACCACACTACACCATGCAGACACCGTAACACCATGCTAACACCACACTACACCATGCAGACACCGTAACACCATGCTAACACCACACTACACCATGCAGACACCGTAACACCATGCTAACACCACACTACACCATGCAGACACCGTAACACCATGCTAACACCACACTACACCATGCTGTCACCGTAACACCATGCTAACACCACACTACACCATGCAGACACCATAACACCATGCTAACACCACACTAACACTATGCAGACACCATAACACCATGCTAACACCACACTACACCATGCAGACACCGTAACACCATGCTAACACCACACTAACACTATGCAGACACCGTAACACCATGCTAACACCACACTACACCATGCAGACACCGTAACACCATGCTAACACCACACTACACCATGCAGACACCGTAACACCATGCTAACACCACACTACACCATGCAGACACTGTAACACCATGCTAACACCACACTAACACTATGCAGACACCGTAACACCATGTTAACACCACACTACACCATGCAGACACCATAACACCATGCTAACACCACACTACACCATGCAGACACCATAACACCATGCTAACACCACACTACACCATGCAGACACCATGCTAGCACCAACTACAGGTGCCCAGCCAGGTGCAGAAGTTAGGGAGTCCACTGCCGATGCAAAGTCGCCTGACAGCCTTTACGATGTGGGTCTCCCGAGACTCCGCGCCTATCCTAGTGTGAATGGATCGAGTTTTATCGATCTAAATCGACGTGGGCTGAGGAAAGGCACAGCAACTGGTGTGATCAAACGAGCTTCTTACACGTGGCCCAGAAACCCTCTGTCACAGCGTGAGGCAACCAGACACTAAGTCCAGAGAGACTCTAAAATGTCCCCCTAATGCCATGAAGAAACTTCCACCAGTTCTTCAGCCAACCTTCAGTATGATTCAACAAAAGTAGCTCAGTTACAGATATGAGAACTGGGCACCTCGACACACTTTGAATAGTTTTTAAATGTACTCACAGACACACCTTTGTCTGTTTCACATCCTAATACTGAAATACCCCAATAGAGAGTCAGAGCCACCGTTGTCACCCCGTCTGCTCCAGACTCTTCCAGCGCTGTTGGCCTGACTGGACGTCCCCAGCGTGTCCTCTACCTGATAAGTGCTTCCTTAGCACTTCTCTGACTTGGCACAGAAGTGCCACATTCCACGTCAAAGGGGAGCTGAAGGGTCAGTCCATAAAGATTTATGGAGGCCTCACCATGCACCAGCAGCATACAACCACGGGCCCGTTCACTATAGGGAAGGCGCGTGTGAGATAACATCGCACAGAACCAAACGCGTCCAAGCACACCGCTCAGCAGAACCAGGGAAGTCCGAAAATCGCTGGTCTGCACCAATGTCAGTATCGCAGGTGTGAGATTACACTAGTTTTACAAGATGCTACTGTCGAGGGAAGCTGGGTAGTGAGACCAGCTCTCTCTATATTACTTCTTACAACCACATGTGAATCTACAATTATATCAAAGTAAAAGCGTTTAAGAGGGAGGAAAAAGAGATAGATATCTTTGCTGCAATAGGACTGGCTGGGCCTGGGGCTGAGAATGAAGAATGAACTCCCCAGGGCATCTGGTGGCCAGCCAGGACTGAGAACCCTCATCCACAGAACCCACCCCCCACAGCCATGTCCGTCTCCTCTCCTCCTCCCACAGGGGGAGCTGAGAGGCAGCAGCTTCCCGCCAGTGCCTTGAATAAAGCAAGCAAGGTACCCCTGGGCTGTTTCTAACTCACTCACTCAGGCGAATGACTCCCTTCAACTACACCACCTGGCTTCTTAAAGGAGCTTCCAAACGTTTTAACCATCACACAAATCAAAAGGCGGGCAGAGCAATCTCCTCCACAGTGACCCTCCTTGCTTAATTAAACCTCATCTAACAAGTGATCCGGACAGGCCATGCTGTGCTGCTTCCCCGAACGTGTGCCACGAAATCCTATCAACAGAGTGAGCTCCCCCGAAGCAGGCTAACCTCTCAGGCTCCTGGGGCTGGATCCTTCAGCTGCCAGGCACACGGTGCCTGCAAGCCATGCCACCGAAGGGAATGACAACAGTCAGCGGGAAGGTGGCACCCTGCAGGCGGGCACTTTAAATTATCCACAGATCTCAACTGCAAAATTGATCCTTATGTTCTGTCAAAGTTAAGAGATGATTAATAATTTGTATCTGTGTACTTGCAGAGTGGTGGCCAAAATTATGATAATGACACCTGGGCTTTGTAGCCTCTTTCCCCCGAAGAGTTTGAAATCTTCCAGATTGCTTCAATTTATCTTTTGACATTGCTGTGGAAAGCAAAAAGTAATGTTAGTGGGTCAGACTAATATAATCCCATTTCATAGGGGGTTTAATCGAAATTAGAGATGGAAAGTGATTCATCTGAAGACTGACATTTCACTCAGCAGTCCAGCCAGGGAGAGATTCAAATTCCCCAACAAGGATTGTATTTGTTAGGTTAATCAACTCTAGCTACCATACCAAACATTTCAGTGACTCAACCCAATGAGAATCCACTAGCTGCTCCTGTTACTGTCTGATGTGGGCCAGGCGGCCACCATGAGCTTATCTCCTCCATGCAGTGACTCAGGGGTCCAGGGCTTCTCCAGCCCATGGGTCTCTAGAGCATCCATTGTGCTCTGTTGGCCTCATCCCACTGGCCAGAGAGCAGAGACCACAGCAGGAAGGTTGCACAGGGTCCTCAGGCACCTTGCCACAGCAGTGGCAAGGATGTTGTCACCTAAAATACCAGAAAAGCATCATCCCTTTGGCTGGGGGAACTAAGAAAATGGGCCTCTGTGTTCCATAAATATTGGAGGAGCCCACTAATTTTTCTTTTTCTTTTTCTCTTGCCACCCTAGTTAAGTGAAATGGAAATGTTTCTCACATAGGTGAGAATCCAGAGTTTTCTAGCCAAGGACTATGGAAGGTGCCCCTGTGATCCAGAGAACATTGAGGAATTCCTGCAGATAATTTGAGAAGAATTCCCCCAGTAATGTGTGTGAGCTGCCGTGAACCCTAGGCTTACCTCTAAGCTGTGCGTGCATGGGACACAGAGAAGCCAAGTGGGTTAGTCAGCTCAGGTGACCATGACAAAATACCACAGACTGAGTGATTTAGACAACAGAAGCTTATTTTCTCACAGTCCTGGAGGCTGGAAGCATGAGATCTGGGTGCCAGCAGGGTCCAGTTCTGGGGAGGACCTTCTTTCTGGCTTTCAGATGACTGTGTTCTCACTGTGTCCTCATCAGAGAAAGCTCCCTGGTCTCTCCTATAAGGGCACTAATCCCATCATGAAGACCCCACCCTCAGACTTCATCTGAACCCGATTACCTCCTGAAATAGCCCCGCCTCCCAGTACCATCACACTGGGAGTGAGGCGTCAACGGATATATTTGAAGGACACAATTCAATCATGGCTCATAGAACAAAGGCTTTTAAAACTGAACTGATGCTAAAATTACTCCCACAGAAGGTGAGACGGCATTATAGCCTGAACTTAACATTCTCTAGAGGATTTATTTATTTATTTATTTATTTTGAGAAGGAGTTTTGCCCTTGTTACCCAGACTGGAGTGCAATGGCACGATCTCAGCTCACCACAACCTCCGCCTCCTGGGTTCAAGCAATTCTCCTGCCTCAGCCTCCTGAGTAGCTGGGACTACAGCCGTGCGCCACCATGCCCAGCTAATTTTTGTATTTTTAGTAGAGACGGGGTTTCACCATGTTGACCAGGATGGTCTCAATCTCTTGACCTCGTGATCCACCCGCCTCAGCCTCCCAAAGTGCTGGGATTACAGGCTTGAGCCACCGCACCCAGCCGAGGATTTAAATACAGGTATCTCAACTTACGCACTGTTGACATTTTGGATAGGATAACTCTTTGTTGAAAGAGATTGTCCTGTGCATTATCAGACGTTTAGCAGCATCTGGTCTCTGTCCACTAAAAACCAGTAAGTAGTAGTACCCCACAGTTGGAACAGTCGAAATTGTCTCCAGACATTCCCAAATATTCTCTGTGGGGCAAAACCATCCCTGGTTGAAAACCATTGATTTAAACAAAACTCAGCATCTCACAACATAATAGCCTCTATACCCAAGATATAATTCAGAATTACTCGACATACTAAGAACTAGGATAATCTGCCCAATTGTCAAGGTCTGATCATTCAAACACCCAGGACACATGCCACCTTGAGATGTCTCAGGTGTTTGAATTATCGGACAAAGCAGCTAGTATAACCATGCTCCATGAGGAAAGGTGAACACTCTTGAAACCAAGAGAAAGACGGGTGTTTCAGAAAAGAAATACAAACTATAAAAGAAAAACAAAAATTTTAGAACTTAAAAAATAAAACAGAAGCAAAAGAAATCACAAAGAGGCTTCAATTATAGAATGCAGATAACAGGGTGGGGGTAGCCCAAGAGCTTGAAGGTAGAAAGTATAAATTATTCAATCTGAAGAACAGAGAAGGGGGGAAAAGTGGCGAGGAGAAGGGGGAAGTATGGAGACCACAGCCTCAGAAACCTCTGGGACAATTTCAGTCTCTCAAAAGAAAACCTTCCAGAAGGTTTTACTGGAAAATTCTACCAAACATTTATGGGAGGAATAAAACTAATTCTATTCAATCACTTCCAGAAAATAGGAGAGGGAAGCCTGTACAACACACTGGATGAGGCCAGCACTGCTCTGATGGCAAGAGCAAAGATCTCACAATAAAGGAAAAGACCAGTGTTCCTCATGAACATAGACACAAAACTCCTCCACAAAATAATAGCAACTAAGATCCTCGATATTTAAAAAGAATAGCAAATCAGGCTGGGTGCGGTGGCTCAAGCCTGTAATCCCAGCACTTTGGGAGGCTGAGACGGGTGGATCACGAGGTCAAGAGATCGAGACCATCCTGGTCAACATGGTGAAACCCCGTCTCTACTAAAAAATACAAAAATTTAGCTGGGCACGGTGGCACATGCCTTTAATCCCAGCTACTCAGGAGGCTGAGGCAGGAGAATTGCCTGAACCCAGGAGGCAGAGGCTGCAGTGAGTTGAGATAGCGCCATTGCACTCCAGCCTGGGTAACAAGAGCGAAACTCCGTTTCAAAAAAAAAAAAAAGAATAGCAAATCAACGCTAAGGGACTTCAACCTCATGGTCAGCATCTGAAAATCATTCAATGTAATCCACCATGTTACAGACTAAAGAAGAAAGCCTTCATGGTTATATCAATAAACACAGAAATGGCATTCAACAAAATGCAATACTGGTTCATGCCCAGATAAATACGAATATAAGGGAATTCCTCAACCTGATATTGGGCATCTACAAAACACTGAAATTTGTCTTCACACTTAGTGGTCAAAGACTGAGAAATTTCTCCCCTCTGATCAGGAACAAGCAAGGACATGGTCTCCCGCCACTCCTTTTCAACACTATACTGAGGTTCTGGCCCCTGCAATAAAGCAACATACACAAATAAAAGGTGTAAGGAACAGAAAGGAAGAAATAAAACTGTTTCTGATTTGCATTAAACATACCTGGAAAATTCCAAGTATTCCAGAAAAAAATAAAGCTCCTAAAGCAAATAAATGAGTTTGTCACATGTGGTACTAATGAAAGGAAAAATACATAGATCAATGCAACAAGAGAGTCCAGTAATCCCACACGAATATACAGTCCATTGATTTTCGGTGAATCTGCAAAGGAAATTCAATAAATCATCTTCTCAACAAAAGACGCTGGACAGCTGCACTGCACAGCAACGCAGCGAGCATCTTCTCAACAAAAGACGCTGGACAGCTGCACTGCACAGCAACGAAGCGAGCATCTTCTCAACAAAAGACGCTGGACAGCTGCACTGCACAGCAACGAAGCGAGCATCTTCTCAACAAAAGACGCTGGACAGCTGCACTGCACAGCAACGAAGCGAGCATCTTCTCAACAAAAGACGCTGGACAGCTGCACTGCACAGCAACGAAGCGAGCATCTTCTCAACAAAAGACGCTGGACAGCTGCACTGCACAGCAACGAAGCGAGCATCTTCTCAACAAAAGACGCTGGACAGCTGCACTGCACAGCAACGAAGCGAGCATCTTCTCAACAAAAGACGCTGGACAGCTGCACTGCACAGCAACGAAGCGAGCATCTTCTCAACAAAAGACGCTGGACAGCTGCACTGCACAGCAACGAAGCGAGCATCTTCTCAACAAAAGACGCTGGACAGCTGCACTGCACAGCAACGAAGCGAGCATCTTCTCAACAAAAGACGCTGGACAGCTGCACTGCACAGCAACGAAGCGAGCATCTTCTCAACAAAAGACGCTGGACAGCTGCACTGCATATGTGACAAAGTGAGCCTCCCTAGAGCCTTCCACAGCTTGTGAAATTAAGTCAAATGGATCACAGGTCTAAATTTTAAATGTAAAACTGTAAAGATTTGAAGTGAAAAATAGGAGAAAACTATTTAGAGTTTGTGGAGGCGATGAGGTTTTAGATATGACACCAAACGCATGATCCATTAAAAAAATTATGAATTAGACTTCAGCAAAACTCAAAACTTTTGCTCTGTAGAAGACATTGTTAAGAAAAATTTTAAAACAATAGACTATATACTTAGACTATACAATAGACTATATATAGTCTATATACTATAGACTATATATACTTCTGATCCAAGATGGCTGATCGCTAACAACTCAGGATTGTAGCTCCCAGTGAAAGCTCAGAAAACACGAGGACGCCACACTTTCAGATGAATTTTCATCGCTCACGGACCAGAAGATTTCCAGTGGAGGAGCCCCGCGGGTCGCTAGCGCGATTTCTGTGGCCGGCGCAGCAGTTTTGTCATTGCCTTGGCGCGGCAGCTCTTCGTGCACAGTAAACAGGACTGGTTCCCCTACTGACCGGCATTTGGAGCTCCGGGAAGGCAGAGCTGCTTGTTGCAGACTCAAGAAAGAAGCCAGACTGGAGATTTCCAGGCAGAAGGGCACTATCAATCTTATCGCTGCTGTTTTGGCCGGCGCAGTGGGTTGCTCAGATTCCAGCACTGGGAATCAATAAATTGGACGTCCACTCAGAAATCTAATTAGAAAGGTGGTAATTGTAAAGACAGCAAATGGATAAATCCACAATAAAGGGGAAAAAGCAGCCTAAAAAGGCCGAGAATACTGAAAATCAGAACCCCTCTCCCTCTACAGGGGATTAAAATTCCTCATCAGCAACGGAACAAGCCCTGATGGAGAAGGACTGTGTTCCATTATCTGAAGTAGTCTTCAGAAGGTGGATGATAAGAAATTTTTGGGAGTTGAAAGAACTTGTTCTAACCCAATGTAAAGAAAATAAGAACTTTGAAAAAAGGTTTGATGAAATGTTAAAAAGAATGGACAATATAGAGAGGAATATAAATGAACTAACGGAGTTGAAAAATACAACACGAGAACTTAGTGAAATATGCACAAGTTTGAATAGCCGAATTAATCAAGCAGAAAAAAGGATATCAGAGGTCGAAGACCAACTTAATGAAATAAAATGAGAAGACAAGAATAGAGAGAAAAGGATAAAAAGGAATGAGCAAAGTCTCCAAGAAATATGGGACTATGTGAAAAGACCTAATCTGTGTTTGATAGGCGTACCTGAACGTGATGGAGAGAATGAATCCAAGCTGGAAAATACTCTTCAGGATATTATCCAGGAGAATTTTCCCAATCTAGCAAAGCAGGACACTATTCAACCCCAGGTAATACAGAGAACACCACAAAGACATTCCTCAAGAAGAGCAACCCCAAGGCACATAATCGTTAGATTCACCAGGGTTGAAACGAAGGAGAAAATACTAAGGGCAGCCAGAGAGAAAGGTCAGGTTACCCACAAAGGGAAGCCTATCAGACTTACAGCAGATCTCTCAGCAGAAACCCTACAAGCCAGAAGAGAGTGGGGGACGATATTTAACATCCTTAAAGAACAGAACTTTCAGCCCAGAATTTTATATCCTGCCAAACTAAGCTTCACAATTGAAGGAAAAATAAAATCTTTTATGAGCAAGCAAGTACTCAGAGATTTTATTACCACCAGGCCTGCTTTACAAAAACTTCTGAAAGAAGCATTACACACAGAAAGGAACAACCAGTAATAGCCTTTCTAAAAATATACCAAAAAGTAAAGAGCATCAACATAAAGAAGAATTTACATCAACGAATGGATAAAATAATCAGTTAACATCAAATGGCAGTAATCCTAAATTTAAATTGACTAAATCCCCCAATCAAAAGATACAGCCAAAACCTAATGGTATGCTACATCCAGACCCATTTTATATCCAAAGATACACAAAGACTCAAAACAAAGGGTTGGAGAAAGATTTACCAACCAAATGGAGAGCAAAAATAAATAAATAAACAAAAAGCAGGAGTTGCAATTCATGTATTTGATAAAACAGATTTCAAAGCAACAAAGATAGAGTGGTAAAAGGATCAATGCATCCTAACACCCAGATACATAAGACCCATAAAGAGATTTAGACTCAATGAGACAGAAAATTAATAAGGATATCCAGAATTTGAACTCAGATCCGGAACAAGTAAACTTAATAAGTATTTATAGAGCTCTCCACTTTAAATACACAAAATATATATTCTCCACTTTAAATACACAAAATATTGATCGGCCATTATTAATACCCATTCATAGAATAAAGCAATATTCCTGTTCTCTCTCCCTCTTTTTCTTCTTCTTTTCCTCTCCTTCTTTCCTTTTTTTCAAAAAAAATAGACTAGAAGCAAATATTTATAAGGTACATATCTGATGATGAACTTATGTCTAGAATATATGAAGCACTCGCTCAACAGTAAGAAATCATACAACCCAGTTTTTTAATTTCCATTTTTATTTTAGATTCAGAGGGTGCATGTGCAGGTTTCTTCCAACTGAGGCTTGGGCTTCTATTGATCCCGTCACCCAGACAGTGAACACGGTTTACACTAGGAAGTTGTTCAGCCTTAGCCCCCTCGCTTCCTCCCTCTTTTCAGAGTCCCCAGTGTCTACCGTGCCCATCTTTATCCCCATGTGTATCCAGTATTTAGCTCCCACTTATAAGTAACAACATGCGGTATCTGACTTTCCGATTCTGTGTGAATTCACCTGGATAATGTCCTCCAGCTGCATCCACGTTGCTGCAAAGGACTTGCTTTCATTCTTCTTTATGGCTGTGTAGTATTCTACGGTGATTATGTATCACAGTTTCTTTATCCAATCAAGCACCACCCAATTTTAAAGGACAAAAATTTGAATAGATAATTCACCAGAGAAGATGGATAGAAAATATATACATGAAAAGAAACTCAATGTGGAGCCACTAGAGATATGCAGACTAAAACCACAATTAAATGCCTCTACATACCTACCAGCAAGACTAAAGTTAAAACGACACATCACATCACTGCCAGCAAGGGTGTGGGCATCCGGAATGCAGCTCCATTGCTGGTGGGAATGCAGAATGGCATAACCACCTCAGGAAACTGGCACTTTCTTATCAAGTTAAACAGACGCTTGCCAGATGACTAGGGCTCTTCTGAGCAGGTAAGAGTAAGGCAAACTTACGACCACACACAAATCTGCATGAAATGTTTACAGCAATCTTATCCATGCTCATACTCAATACGCACCCAAATACACAGCCCTGGAGAAGGATGACCTGTGGTACACCCACATGATGGAGCCCTCAGCAGTGGTAAAGAGGAAGGAACTGCTGATACCTGAATCGACATGGAGGAATCTCACGTGCACTGTGTTTAGCAAAAGATGCTTACTTTTGACCCCATTTATATGTTTGACCATATGTTTATACATATGATTCCATTTATATGACCTTCTGGAAAAGGCAAATGAGGAGATGAAGCCCAGCTCACAGGTTGTCTGTGGCTAAGGGGGAGGTGGGGGGACTCAGCTGCAAGGAACTGCTCAGGGGAGCCGGGCAGGGTGGATTCTGCATCTTGATCACGGTGGTGGCTGCACCTGTATGCATTTGTCAGAAATTCATAGACCATATGCTAAAAAGAGTAGGTGCAAATTTTAAAACTCGGTATCTTTGCCCGGACACAGTGGCTCATGCCTGTAATCCAAGCACTTTGGGAGGCAGGCAGATCACCTGAGGCCCGGAGTTCAAGATTAGCCAGGCCAATGTGACGAAACACTGTCTCTATTAAAAATACAAAAATCAGCCAAATGTGGTTGATACCCAGCTACTAAGGTGGCTGAGGCAGGAGAATCACTTGACCCTGGGAAGCAGAGGTTGTAGTGAGCCAAGATCCAGTCACTGTACTCCAGCCTTAGGGACAGAGTGAGACTCTATCTCAAAACAAACAAGCAAACACCTGGATAGCCTTAAAAAATAAATAAATGTTAAGACGTCTGCACGCAGGCAGCTGATGGTGGCTACAGAAGTCCAGGGAGTGGAAACCTGGAACAGGGAGGGCCCGTGAGCGGGAGAGAGGCACTGAGGCAGAAAGCCCAGGTTGTCAGTGTGGCCAGAAGGACTGTGAGGAAATGAGCTTGGCGGTTTGGGGAGCGGCCCCATGGATGTGTGGGTGAGCCTGACTCCAGGCTGGAACGCGGAGCTGCCAATGCAGGGCTGTGGGGCTGCACGTCTTCTTGGACAGGGTCTCTGCACCGGCTCGAATGCACATGTTCTTTCTCCACCCTGACTTGGGTTTGTGGCTAGGGACGGGCTACACAGGACCCACATGGTCTGCCTTTGCACAACTGGATAAGATTTTTGAAACGTTCTTGTGGTGGCTGTGACCTAAGGGCAGAAAAACAAGCCTTTAAAATATATCATCCACTGTACATGCAGCTAATATCACTGGCTCTAAAGGAAGACCCGTGTTTTCTAACTGTGCTGTCAAAGATGGGACGGGATGCAGTGCCTGTCTCCAGATCTGATTTCCTTACTCGCCCCTTCAGTGATCCCACCACCGTGTTGTGACAGCGCGGCAGCCTCAGCTCTCTGTGACGGATCCTTATGAGAACCCGCCATTTAGACCGGGAGCAGTGGCTTATGCCCGTAGTCCCAGCACTTTGAGAGGCTGAGGTGGGTAGATCACCTGAGGTCAGGAGTTCAAGACCAGCCTGACCAACAAGGTGAGACCCTGTCTCTGCTAAAAATACAAAATTAGCTGGGTGTGGTGGTGGGAGCCTGTAATCCCAGCTACTCAGGAGGCTGAGGCAGGAGAATCACTTGAACCGAGGAGGCAGAGGTTGCAATGAGCCAAGATCACACCACTGCACTCTAGCCTGGGAAACAGGAGCAAAATTCCATCTCAAAAAAAAAAAAAAAAAAAAAGAAAGAAAGAAAGCAGTCATGTAAACAGCATGTTCATCTCTTCTAGAAAGTCCAGGTTGAATGTATGGTCTCCCATGTTGCTCTAAATCATTACAGACCTTCATTCTGAGTACTGCATTTTTGCAAGAATAAGTTCATTTTTGCGAATAAATCTGTTTTGCTTTTGTGTTTTTATATTTCCCTATGTTTTAATCTAGTTAAAGAGGAAAATTCTTGTCTGAAAGGTAAAAAGCATATATCATTATTCCGCTATACAAGTGAAGCAGGTCCCTACACGGAAAACACAGACTCAGCAGATAAGAGGAAAATAAGAGAAAGCTGTAGTGTAGCTCCAAGCCGCCCTTGGGCCCACATGGGGTCCCCCGCAGGGGGGACCTTTGCAGGTGGATATGCAGGGCTGGGCTGCAGGAGGTGGGCTGTCAGCCCTCGGCCGTGGTGGCTCAGCAAGACCTGCCAGTTCTACCAGGGGAATTAGCCAGGGAAAAGGCAGCCCCGCCTGAACTAGAGCATCCACCAGGGCCTCAGAATGCCCCCTGGAGAGGCCCATCGGCCAGTCCTCTGCAGCTGACAGGCTGTGGTCAGTCGTGCAGGGGTCAGTACGGCCGGCACAAGCCGCCTACGGAACCTGCCACATCAATGGCTACAGACCCAGACAGGGCCCTGGTGACCAGATCCAAGCTTCTGTGAAGCCACTAGTTGTATCATCCTGCCTTAGATCGTACAGGCATTGACTAATTTATGGAACCTTGGAACATTCCAGAGAGCAAGGGGAGCTGTGTTCGAGTCACCCGGGGGAGGGGAGGGCAGGGTGACAGATTCGAGGGAAAGCACCTTGGCATAGCATCTGCAGAATATGATTTAGCGCCAGAGGACACTCGTGCTGGGAGCCCCGAGCTGCTCATGCCCATGTGTGCATTCTCTTTTCCACACTTTGCATCCACTCTTTTTAGCGTGCAGTCTATGAGTTTCCGACAAATGCATACCAGTGCAGCCACCACTGCAATCGAGAGCAGAATCCACCCTGCCCGTCTCCCCTGAGCTGTGCCTCGCCGCTGAATCTGCCCTGCCTCCCGCTCAGCCACGAACAACCTGAGCTGGGCTTTCCCGACAGCAGCCCTGGGTGCTATGACTGATTTATGAGCCACCTCGAATGCCTGTATGTGGGACAGGACTAAAAGAAAGAGAAGGGGAAGAGACAAAGAAAAAGAGAAAAGGAGTGGCCTTGGCCCTCTCCACAAGCTCAGAATAAGTAACGATTTACTCAGAGGAAAGACCAGCATTTTCTGCAAGGTGTCGATAGGTTTGAAGGCAGCTGTGAAAGCCTGGAATATGTAACCCCTCATGAGGACCTCCAGCTCATCCGAGGCTCATCACCTCTGAGTCATTCCACGGCACGGTTTCTAGTGGCTGCCCCGGGTTATTCTGTGAACAAAACCATGACTGGTCTATGGGCATAGGAAGTGCCCAGCAGAACGACCTCAGATGAGAAGGAAAAGAATATGGGCCTCATCAACGCGTCCTGCGGTTCAGCCCACCCCTTACTACGCACAGTCTCACTTTTGAGAATGTTCATGTTATTTCGTAAAAGGCGAATCTCCTGACTTTATCATCCTTACCCTGTCAAATGACCAAGAGCGACGTGAACTCTCAGCAGCCTGGGGTGCCGTGCTGATGATATGTGCGCTGAAACGGAAGTTTAGACATCACGCGTTTCAAGGAGAAGCAGGCGCCAAGCCCCTCGGCGAGCGCTGGCGGCAGAGGCGAACTGAGTGCCCCACTTAATCGAGTCTTGGTCCCGCGTGGTGCCAATGCCAGCGTCCTCCGAGCACAATGGCTTAATTTATTGTTGTTGGCAGCGTAAGTGGACCGCAGCTTAATGTGCAGCTGCACTTCACTCTGTCATCTCCAGAGCTCCCTTCACACACTTAGGTTCCGTTCCTGGGCTTGTTCCAAGCAGCAAATTAAAATTCTCTTTCTTTTATAACAAGAAAAAATTCGTTTATACACAGAAGGAAAGAGAAATAAATTACAATCCTCTGTCTTCCTTACACAAAGAGAAAGGGAAATATATTGGTTTATATGTGAAACTAGCTTCTATTACAGGGGGGATTGGTTTGTGATTCTAATCTTAACGGGGAGTGTAGTCAGGCCTTCAAGGTGGGTGATGGCTGGGGAGGGGCTGGGCTGATCGGGTTGTAAGAGTCACCTCGCCAGCTTGCAGGAGCTCCCGGGTCCTCTAGGCTGGGAGGCAGGTGCACGCTAGGTTACCCCAACATCCAATGCACCTAATTTACTGGCTTCTCTGGAACCTTGGCCACCACTGCCAACACCAGGTATCAGTGTTCTGCAGGTGGGAGGGGTGCCAGGATGAAGTTCTGACTAATGAACATTTCATTCTGCCACATTCTAATGATCACAAGAGTAGCTGAGGTGCGTCCTCTCGAGAGGTCAGGTCCAAGGGCCTTTTAAGGCTCTTCCTGACACCTGTTTTTCCTCCTCACAAACCCACCCTTCATGTCATCTCCCACTTCCTCCCTAGGACGAAAACCCATCTCCCCTCCGGTTCTACAGTCAGCCCAACTAGCCTAAACCGCTTCACCTGAGATTATTACAACAGCTTCCAAGCTAATCCGCGCTTGCCAGGTAAACGTATAGGTGTTGATACCTTTCACAATTTCACATTTGTGTGCATGGAGTGCTCGATGGGCATGCAAGGGAACCCCTGCCCTGAAGTGCACACCCACGGAGCCCCCGCCACGGTGCACACACACGGGAGCCCCCGCCACGGTGCACACATACGGGAACCCCTGCCACGGTGCACACCCACGGGAACCCCAGCCACAGTGCACACCCACGGGAGCCCCCAGCCACGGTGCACACCCACGGGAGCCCCCAGCCACGGTGCACACCCACGGGAGCCCCCAGCCACGGTGCACACACACGGGAGCCCCCAGCCACGGTGCACACTCACGGGAACCCCCGCCACGGTGCACACACACGGGAGCCCCCGCCACGGTGCACACTCACGGGAACCCCCGCCACGGTGCACACTCATGGGAACCCCCGCCACGGTGCACACACACGGGAGCCCCCGCCACGGTGCACACTCACGGGAACCCCCGCCACGGTGCACACTCACGGGAACCCCAGCCACGGTGCACACACACGGGAGCCCCTCACCACCCTTCCTGCCACCCTAGCATGTGTGCACTGTGGCAGGGGGTTCCTGCGTGTGCACTAAGGCACCATCCCTCTGGCTGCATCTCATGAGCCCCCTCAGCTGAACCTCTATTTCTTACCCCAGCACAGGCCTCACTCACCTCTAGCTCCACGTTTTCCAGCTCTTCAAAGCCAGCGTGTTTCTCTTTGCCAAATGTGGTCCTTCTCCTCTTCTAAAACCCCTGTTTGGATTCTACTGAAGATTAAACTGTGTGTTCCCCAGAGTGTCCCTCATCTAGGTGTGTGCTAAGACAGGGGTGATGCCACATTCTAACCCAGTGCTGGGCACAGGCCAGCCCCCACATGGTGCCCACCTTCAGGGTACTTTCGCACATGTGAGATAACCTTGTGACGCCCGGGTGACTTGTCCCATTGTCCCTGTATTTGGTTTCCCCAGCCAAGCAGAAAGCACGCAGTCTGCTCCTGCTCTCTCCAGCCCTGACGCGTGTGCTCCATGGAGTGGGCAGCCCACACGCTGTCTCCTGGCTGGCGTCACGGTGCTGCTATCCTGCAGGCTCCCGATACTTGCTTGTTGATGTGAATGAATGACCGAACTAACCCATCAACACCTCAATTAGGAAGGAGGAGGCTGGGATGAGAGTGGAGAAGGCTGAGACAGGAAGAGGCTTGGGCCTCCCGGGGCAGACATGAGAGACGGTTCACTAGCACAGCCTGAAGGGAAGGGCGCACCATCTGCGCTGGCACACGCTGGCCTGAGGCCGTCATTATGTGCACAAGCATACGGCAGTGTGAGCAGCTACAATGTGCAGATCACGGCTCGCCCACACCGGAGCAGCAGAGTCCTCATCGTTTTAAATCCGGAGCTGCATTCTGCTTCTGTGACAGGTGGGGCCATCACACACCCAACTTCATGAGAACCCAGTCGGAGTTGTTTTCATGACACACGAAATAAAAGGCTCCCGGTGGCTGTTCTGCGAGAGAGGCCAGCATCAAGTTTTGGGTCATTGCAGCCTTCATCAGGCAAGCCTGGAACTTACTGGAATCAGTACCCACACCTGCAAGGGGCGCTGCTTTCGGAAGGCTTCCACGCCGTGCATGGTAAGAATGGTCACGGAAGAAGGAGTGAGAGTGATAATAACACTATCATCAAGGTAATAGCTTTAAAAGTGGCTGCCATTCCTTGAGGTTCTGCATTGGGCCAAGCACTATTTCCATAAATCACAGCATTACGCCTGAGAACATCCTCATCTAAATAAACGCTATTATCCACACTTAACAAATGCAGGCACCAAAGCTCCAGGAAGGTAAGTCATGGCTTCCATGACCCCAACAGAAAGTGGCAGACGTGAAATGCAAGCCCAGGCCCGACTACTCCAGACCCCTTCTTCAGGCCTCCCTCAGCAGAAAGCGCTCAGTTCTCGTGCTGACACCGGTTGGTTGGCAGAGCAAGCATTAGCCCCCCAGTGCCCACGAGAATCACGCTCGGAGCGGCGCGCAATGCGGAGATGGAGAGTTTGACACTCTCCCAGGGCTCCTGTCCCCAAAGCCGGCCCTTATTCTCTGTGCGCGCCCCTCTTGCTGTGAGCCCTAAGTGGATTCGCCCCGAGAGGACCCCAAGAAAGGACCTATTCTTAAGCCTAAGGACGAATGTGTAAGATAAGGATTTTGCAAAAAGTCAAGTGGATGTTGAAGGGAAGTGAGCGGCGTCCTGTCTTTAAAGGCTCGTCTGCTGGTGACTTTGGCCGCTGGCTGGGGAGACGCCAGGGAGGAATGGCTGGGATGACCGTGACCAGATGGAAAGGCGGCTCAGAAGCTCCTGGGTGAGTCCAGCCCGTACTAACTGCCCGCCAAGCGCTCCTCGCAGCCTGTGGGAGTGCGGATTGCCTCTGGGCCTGCGGGAGCGCGCGGATTGCTTCGGGGCCTGCGGGAGCGCGCGGATTGCTTCGGGGCCTGCGGGAGCGCGCAGGTTGGATTGCGTCCCTGTGTCTTCAGGAGGCGCTGTCACTGGCTGGCTCCATCCACAGCAGCTCAGATGAGCACTTTATAGCGCTTGGAACAGATCGCATCCAGCATGACAATACATCACATCTTGAACCACCACATGCCCTTTGCCCTATGGAATTTTTAATCACTTTAAATCCCTTCCGTAATAAAACTACTCAAGAACCCAAAGTTTAAATAAAGCAGTAACTCGCCTTAGTCTTCCCTCAGTCTCATCATGCCCAGCATCTTGCCTATTTCAAAAGGAACACGCATTGGCCCTTTCCAACACATGAAGGCGTGAAGGTCAACGGGATCTGCTCCCACAGCAGGAGGGAGGACTTTGCTTGGCTTTCATGAAGACAGAGTGCTCTGTTTGCCACAGATGCCTGAGAGGCTCTCCGCCGTCCCCCTTGGGAGCGCTGGGCTGACTGCGGAGGCATGATGCCTGAGAGGGTCTCCGCCGTCCCCCTTGGGAGCGCTGGGCTGACTGTGGAGGCGTGATGCCTGAGAGGCTCTCCGCCGTCCCCCTTGGGAGCGCTGGGCTGACTGTGGAGGCGTGATGCCTGAGAGGCTCTCTGCCGTCCCCCTTGGGAGCGCTGGGCTGACTGCAGAGGTGTGAAGGTTACCAGAGCCTTGGCTCCTCCCGGGCCTGTGCGTGGCACTTAGAGCTGTGATCCCGACCGTGCAGGAGGCGGCCGCAAGCACCAGCCTCTGAACCTTCCCGCCTGATGCTGCCCGGCCGTTGCCTCTGCCTCAGGTGGGGCCCAGGGCAGCTCAGAAAGGAGCGCAACCCCCGCCCCATGTCCAGCTTCCTCTCAAGGGGCCCCTCGGGGGCATCACTATGGGAATATGGGGTCCCTGGACTCGGACTCTGCACCGCGATGTGGATGACCTTTTCTGACATCGCGCCTCCACTGTTTCAGGTGAATGGAAGAGCTGGAGGCGCGCCCAAGCTTCACTTACGTTCTGCCCTGAGTGCTTAGCAGAGCATCTGAAGCCCAGTACATGTTTGCTGGATGAATGGCCTCAAATACTCCTTTGCCAAAATTCCGTTAGACAGATCATATACCACTCCGCTCTAAACACCTGGACAGACCGAGCTTCAGGAATAAGTCTCAGGGTTGCCATTTTATGCTTTGATAGTCTCCTCTTAACATTTTTAAACTCTTTTGCATAAGATACTGACCATTTATGGAATTCCGCTTTTTACTCACTCACTAGCAACATCTAAGCCAAGGCTATGGCCCTGGGCCCGGGCCAGATGCACAGAGTTCAAAGATCAGCATGGATTGTCCTGTTCTCTCTCCATGTTTTGGTCTCTGACCTCTGAATATCAGTCCAGAAATCAGATATTGCTTTAAATATATTAAAAACAAAGTAAAAATCCAAATCCAGAGCGAACCCAGGCACAACGACACGCACAATCCTGCAAATATCAGCCAAATGTCAGCACACGAGAGGCAGCCAAGCTCTGCCTTTCAGACTGGCCTCAAATCCCGACTGAGCTCATTTGCTCTGCAGCCCCAGCACTGCAGACGCTCCTGAGGCCTCGGGTCTCTGGTGGGACGTGATAGGGCCAGGCTCATAGCCATAACCACGGATGGCCCATGAGAATTGCTGAACCTGGGAGGCGGAGGTTGCAGTGAGGTGAGATGGCACCACTGCCCTCCAGCCTGGGCAACAGAGCGAGACTCTGTCTGAAAACAAACAAACAAAAAGGCAGGGAGGATTAAAGGTGCAGAATCACTGAGGACCCTCCTGCGAGGCGCTCCCAAGGCAGGAAAGCAGGACGCAGACTATGCAGCGAATTCTGGAAGCGGCACATTCCGGCCTGTCTCCAGCTGGGATGGGGAGGCGGCGGGCTGGGGCTCTGTCGGTAGCTTAGGAGCCCCATGCAACAAGCCACCCTCTGCACTCAAATTTGCTGAGTACCGTTCTGCAGAGGTCTCAGCCCGTGTGATTAAAAATTAAAGAAAATAAACTTCTGCCGTGGCCAGCTGCACTCTCTCCTGTGTGTAAATGCACGAGCACTAGCAGCCGCTAAAGACAAAACGAAGTCACTTTTGGCTGCACCAGTGAGCCAGCCTCCCACGCCGGTGGAAGGGTCCCCAGACTCTAAGAGGGTCCCCCAGGGTGGCGGCGGCAGTGGCACTGCCCTCAGTAGCCGTCGCCCGATCTCTCTGCAGCTCTGCTGGCTGCTGGAGCCAGTTTCTGTGGCCTGTCCACCAGAACAAGGGAAACCTGTGTATGGGCCCTGGGTCACGGTGTGGACAGGACTCTACGGCCTCAGTGGCAGCCCTCGGGATGCAGCTCACCCTCACTACCCCTGACTCCCCGCGCTCTTCCCCAGGAGCCCCCCAGGAGCCCGCAGACAGAACTGGCTGTGCCCTGGGAAGAGGACAAGGCCTGACAAGCCTGAATGCCTGGCCCAGGGGTGCAGCAACCACCCAGAGCTGAAAGAGCCTGGCGGTCGCAGGTCAGCTTCCCTGTGTTGCAGATGAAGGCCCAGAGGGGAGAAGGGACTCAATCCGTGTCTCCTGGCCAGAAAGTGGTGGGCAGAGAGAGGGACAGGAGCATCAGTCTCTGGCTGCATTTGACACACATGGCCCAGGCTGCTCCTGGTTACGGGGCTTCTTCCCTCTCCACATGCCATTTCCCTCCAGCGCAGATCCGGGCTCACTGCGTGCTGGGTCAGTGCTGGGTGCACATGTTCATAAACGTTTATGCAATGCCCAAGTGCACGTCAGAGTCGCCTCTGTGGTGGGAGAGACACCCAGGCCACAGTCCTTGCCTTGAGCTGCTTAGAAAACATGTGTGAATTAACTCCTCAAAATAAAGATCCATGCTAGTGACACTGCAGACGGGTGACTCACACAGACATCTTCCACACGGGCTTGGCCCCGCTGGGGCTCACAGTGACCATCCTGGCCTTTGCTGGCAGGTTCTGCGGTGAGAGCAGATGGGGTCTGAGCCCCACAAGCTCATGGTCTACTGAGAAGGCCAGTGGAACCCATGATAAAGGAAGGCAATAGGGCCAGCCACGTGGGACCAGGACCCTAAGGAGTCTCTGCCCTTTGAGAGCTGCACTTCCACGAGCCGCACCCAGTGGTAAAGACCTCAGCCCAATCGCATTGACACCCACGCTGACGCCAATGGCTGTTTCTACCCAAGACACAATGTCCACTTCAGACGCATGTCCAGGACTGAGTCAGCTGATCTGTGGCAGAGATACCCGAGCACAGAGAAGCCGGCAGCCATATTAGTGGGAAATCCCACGTTTCTGGGGAGAAGTGGATGCCGACAGCTTTTCATTTCCTCCTGGGCTCTGGTATGCAGCCATGGATGGCTTCTCCCAGGGGTGCCCTTGAGGCTTCATCGGTCCGGGCCGTCAGCTCTCCCCAGCCACCACATAGCACCGTTGTAACGGCGCCAAAATAACAACAGAAAGGCAATTCTGACGTCCCCGTTTTCCTTACACTTATTAAGCAGTAAGACACAACACGGCATGAATGACTGTGCAGTAACTCATGCCTAGAAGCCACTTCAGACACAGAAGCTGAAGGATTCATCATTATCATATATTCAATTCTATTTTTCTTTTTCACACTATAAAAAAATCATGTCTAAATCTCCCAAAACGATCACAGTCACATCAAAGAGTGGATGGGGCTGTCAACTCCAATAGTTTAAAATAAACCAGCCACTGAGCAGGAAAACCTCTTGAGCGCCTAGGTCTGGGGTCTGTTACTGGTGATGATGATAAAGACCTTGCTTCTTATTCCAAAAAAGAAAAAAAAGTAGAGAAGGAAGCTGCCCAGTGGAAGGGCCTGCGGGGCTGAGTGAGCCCCTCAGGCACGGGCTGCCCGAAGACCCCGCTGGCCCGTGGGTGCCACATCAGGAGGGTGGGAGGGCACGGAGCATCTGAGGTCTGTCGTGGGACAGCGCCACTAGAGGGACCCCAGCTGTGAGCCTGAACCATGAACCATCCTGGCTCCTGGGGGGTGGCCAGACCACTTCATCAGCAAGAATGTGACTGCACCGTGACTCCACAGGGCACTGTGCCAAGCCCTGAGGACATGCTGGGCGAGGAGTGGTGAGAAGCCTGCAGAGGTGATCTGAAGAGCACTGGGAGCAAGTGGGCAACCCTGGAGGGCTGCCCCTGGGGCCAGGAGTGCTGTATGCCACTGGCCCTCATGCCCCTCCCTCCCCCTCTGCCAGGTGTGGGGCCCCAGCTACGTCACTAATTTCTCTGACTCGTAGGTCTGACTGTGGGACCAGGATTCACACCTCTGCCCCGCCCCTTCCTCTAGGCCAGAGGACCTCAACCCCTACGCCACAGACTGGTACCAGGAACTGGGCCGCACAGCAGGAGGTGAGCAGTGGGGAGTGAGCGAAGCTTCGTCTGTACGACAGCTGCTCCCACTGCTCACGTCACCACCTGAGCTCCGCCTCCCGTCAGATCAGTGGCCATGCTGGAGTCTATAGGAGCGTGAACCCCATTGTGAACTGCGTGTGTGAGGGGTCTGGGTTACGTGCTCTTTATGAGACTCTAATGCCTAATGATCTGTCCCTGTCTCCCGTCACCCCCAGGTGGGACTGTATAGTCGCAGCAGAACAAGCTCGGGGCCCCCACTGATTTGACATGATGGTGAGCTGTGCAATTATTTCATAACATATTACAATGTAGCAATAATGGAAATAAGCACATAATAAATGTAATGTGCTTGAATCATCCTGAAACCATCCCCTGCCAACAGTGCCTGGAAACCTGTCGTCCATGAAACCAGTCCCTGGTGCCACGAAGGTTGGGGACCACTGCTCCAGACCACAGCTTCCACGTGAAGCTGGTGAGCTTTGCCTCCACTAGGACCGACAGTGACATGAGCACACAGCAACGCCACGTCGTGAGATGGGTCTTCCCCACCTTGACGCTGTCGCTCCACTCCAGGGCCGGTGTGGGGGGCCGGCACTGCACAGGCAGGCCTGGCCCAGGGGGGCGGCCCTAGAGGGTGCTTTTGGTAGGAGCCACCTGCCTTCAGTGGCCTCTGAGATGCCCCTCTGTAGGCTTCTCTTCAACGCTCCTCACCGCACCCTGGCTGGCTCCACAGCCCTGAGCCGGGAAGTCTTCCTGACGCCCCAGGGCAGGCTGCTTCTCCTGTGCACAAGGAGGCATGGAGAGACCCACAGTTCCCAGGCCTCCATAACGGCGTCGGTGGAGGGCTCACAGTTAGTTCCTGCTCCCTGCGACCCACAGGAACACAGGCATGGTGCCCAGCACCCTGGTGACAAAGGGACGGCTGTGCCGAGCTGTGGCATCCCCCAGGAGAGACACCTAGGAGCAGCTCAGGGTTCTGTAGCCACCCATTCTTGGGAAGCTAAGGAGGCCCTGGTCCCACTGGTAGGGCCCGCCCAAGGCTGAGGTGCCTCTTAGTGTAAACGTCAGGGTGTGCACCTGGCTTGAACCAGCTAGGGATGTATCTGCTGCAGCAGAGAAGGGGCCGGTGCTGGGGACACTGAGTTATAAGTCCCAGCCGCCCACAGAGAAAGCACCTTCCCCTTCCTGTCCCACACGGCCTAGGGACAAGGCCCATCCCACCTGGTGGGGACAAGTCAAGGTGGGAAGGACTCCGGCTCAGCTCGGCACTGCGGACACTGGCACCAGCTGCTGGCGTGCCTGTTCTGGGCAGGACTGGGCCCACTGGCTCCCGACCCTCTCTAGCCCCAGCTGCCTCTCCAGGTGAGTCTGGGATGTTGAAGAGGCTGCAGGTTAAAATTTCCAAAGTCTGACTTGGGGGCGTGAGGGGGTCTAGACTCTGGTTTGGTTTTCAGCCCCGTGAGCTCCTCTGCAGTGGCTCATCTGAAGCCCCCTTGGGTGGATAAGCTTTGTACCCCCATCTCCAGAGCCCAAGGCCTGCAGCCAAGACGACCGATCTCATATCAGGGAAGTCATGGCTTGGGGGTCGGGGGTTCTTTCCTCGCTGTCCCTGAGCTTGACATGTAGTGGGGAAGAGGAAGCATGTGAGTCCTTGCCAGTGCTGTGGCAAGGACCAGGATGCTTTGGGGTACGAGAACAGCTCCTGCCCAGTCCTGGGAGTCAGGGAAACGCCCAGAGGACAGAATGACGCGGCCGGACCCCCAGGATGCAGGCATTAGGGGAGAAAACTGTACCAGCTCGGAGTGTTCCAGCGTGTGGCAGCACGTTCCAGCATGTTCTGCGTGTACTAGTGTGTGCGGCCGTATTCCAGCAGGTTCCAGCAGGGGAATAAAACAGGCAGAGTTTGGGACTGGGCAGAGCATGGAGCTGCGAGCAGCAAAACTGTAAAATGATCGCGGCTGCTGGGGCTGTGTGGAGGGAAGGGGGACAGGCACAGCACAGGAGCTGCAGGGCCCTGAAGTTGCTCTGGGTGACACCGACACTGGACTGCAATCCTTATATTCTTGTAAAGCCCAGAGAACGCACAGCACCAGGAGGAAACCCTAATGCCCACTGCCAACAGCCTCTGTGCCAATGGCCTCTGTACCAACGGCCTCTGTGCCAACAGTCTCTGTACCAATGGCCTCTGTACCAACGGCCTCTGTAGCTCATGATGTATCAACACAGGGTCGTCAGTTGTAACTAATGTGACACAGTCCTCGGGAGACCGGATTACTCCTAAGTAATGTGTTATTACTTCAATAACGGGAAACGTGGGGATGAGGGTAGTTTTGAACTGAATGTGCGTTTGCCTCAGTTTTTCTGTAAACCCAAACTCAATCTCCCAGGCTGGAGTGCAGTGGTGCAATCACGGCTCACTGCAGCCTCTACCTCCTAGGCTCAAGCGATCCTCCCACCTCAGTCCCAGGTAGCTGGGACTACAGGCACATGCCAGCATGCTCAGCTAATTTTTAAATTTTTATGTAGAGATGAGATCTCACTGTCTTGCTCAGGCTTGTCTCGAACTCCTGGGCTCAAGTGATTCTTCCACCTCACCTTGCAAAGTGCTGAGATTAAGAGTGTGAAACACCATACCAGGCTCCAAAACTACTTAAAAAAAAATTTTTTTTTAAAGTGTGTCACTTAAAAAACAAAAGAAAAAGGAAGCGGGCCTGGCCCCAAGCTCCCAGGGCTCCCCTTGCAGGCACCGCCTCCCCTGCTCTCAGCGGGCGGGCCCGTCAGCCACATCTTCCTCCCTCCAGAAGATGCGGGTTTCTGAGAGGCCACCCGCCCATGGTCAGTCACTCTGCCAGGGTGCCAGGGAGGGCATGTGTGCTGGGCTGGAAGCAGAGCTCGGCCCCATGTGGTGGGCAGGTCCTGCAGAGAGAAGGGAGAACAGAGGCGGGCCTCTCCAGATGAGTCTGGGTTTGGCCCCCCCATCTGCACCCCCAGTCGTGCCCTGCTCAGAAATAAGCAGCAGGTGGCCTCGCTGTCCTGCACGCCTGAGGCCCCAGAGCTGGCCCAGGGTGGGCCTTGGCCATCTTGGCAGAAGAGGGGGATAGCTTTCCGAGAGAAGGGGCATCATGAGGCGGGGTGGTGGAGGGGCCTGGGGCCCCCCAGTAAGGAGGAAAAGCCCGCTCTTCCCCTTGAGACACTGGATGCATCATGAAGCCTCAGAGAAAAAGACCTGCTGTGGCCTTGCCCTCTGACACCGCGGAGGGGCCAGGTGGACGTGTACCTTTGTCCCCAGGTGCCTGCACCTGTGCTACCCTCTAGCTGGGCTACAGGGTTCTCACCCCAGAATAGAAATGGTGCAGCCCACGGATTCCAGATGAGACCATCCCTACGCTGCATTCTTTACATGGAAAATAAATCAAGTCCACAATTCCTGTAGCTAAAGAAGTGAAATTGTAATATACAAAGAGAAAATGCTGCAAGACAGCGGCATCTCACCCTCCCCACACCCTCAGCTGTGGCAGGATGTGTGCTGCCAGGCGGGTCCAGAGGTTCCAGCAGCATCCGACAATCCTTGCAATACACCTGGGAGTCATCACAACACCAGGGGCTCAGCTTGGTCTTGCTGTTCGCTGCACAGAAAGCCAATGACTGAGACAACGCATACTGCAGGGAAGAAGCTTCCGCCACCAAGGAGATGGGAGGCCAGTCCCAAATCCATCTCCATGACTCACTAAAATTAGGGGTTTACATAGCAGAGAAGAAATGCAATCATGTGTGGGAAAACAGGAACCAGAAAGAGACAAAGAAGAAGAGTTGGTCAACAGGAAGCAGGTGGCCAGTTAGGTGGTCACAACAGGTCAGGGTCTGGCTGGTTACGTGGTCACGACCAATCATTGTCCAGCAAGTTAGGTGATCACGATGGGATGGGGTCCAGCTGGTTAGGTGACGATAACGGGACGGAGTCTGGCCGATTAGGTGTCATCATGATAGGTTGGGGTCTGGTGTCTCATTGTCCAGAGGCTGAGATCTGGTAAGTTTCAGCTCCTTGATACTACTTGGGAGGCCTGATGGTTGGTTTCCTATGAAAGGAACTCAGATAAGACAAATGTAACTTTCTCAAGTTTTAAGACTGGGAAGGTCATTTTCTATATTTATTCAAAGAAACCGTGAACATCAGCTCTCTGGGACAGCTGGGTCGGTTTCACACCCATACTCAGTGCTAATGGACAGCTACAAAGGCCGCCGCTGCTGGAACTCTTTGTCCCTCACCTCAGATGTGGGTGGGCTTGTGCCCGCTCCAGCCAGTATACTATAGGCAGACATGGCACTCTGAGATGCTGAGGTTGGGTCACAGAAGAACCGGCATCCTCCTCCCAAGTCTCTAGAACACTCCTTGTACAGCCCTGGGCTACCAGGAAAGAAGCCCAGTGACCCCAAGGCTGCCACACAGTGAGGAAGCACCAGCTGCACGAAGGCCAGTGGGGGAGCTGGTGGACAGGACAGCCCAGCCTGGCCACGAGAGTAAGGAAGCTCCCATGACCCCAACTCCAGCCATGATCCTTCATGCCTAGACAGCGAGGCTTTCCAGAAGAGGCCCAGACACTGGGACAGCAAGCTGTTCCCTGTGATTCTCTGCCCAGATTCCTGTCTCAGAACTCATGAGCAGAAGCAGCTGGCAATGGTTTGACACCACTGGGTTCTGGGTTGGTTTGTTACAAGTGCTGGGTAACCAGACACATTTCATCACCTCATTATCCTCACATCCAGCCAGTGAAGGGTGACTGACCTTTACGATTTATGCAGAGAAACTGAAGCTCAGGGAAACTTGGTGACTTGCTCAAGGTACCATAGCCATCAAGACGTCCTGTCACCCTTCAAACCTGAGTTCTTACAATGGCAGGTCCTGTGTCCACAGGCACAAGTACACCCCTGTGTGCAGAGGTCACCACCTCCACATGCACTTTTGTTTGTGTCTTCTTGCTGTTCCCATGAACCATGCTGATCCCCCACCAAGCCTCCCCTGGAGACAAGCTGGAGATGGGGGCACTTTGCCGGGTCCTCAGAGGCATCGCTTGTATAACTGCTGACTACAAGCCTCTGAAGTCCTTGATTATTTTCTGAATTGAGCCTCAAAGCTGTCCCTAAAACCAGACCAGGAAACAGGAGCCTCTCCCTTCCCTAGATTTGTTGGGGGTGTTGACAGCATGCACAGCCATGAGCATTTACACAAATATCTGACCTGCACCTGAGGGACAGCATGAGCAGGGGCCCAGGACACGTGTTCTAACAGCCAGGGAAGCCAACGGCCTGTGCTGACCTTGGGGAGGCTGATGAACGGCCTTGTGTCTGAGATTTGCAGCGAAGGGCAGGGCCACCCCAGACCATTCCTCAGCCGGCTCTGCAAGGCATCACATGAAGGAATTGCCAGGTGTGTGCAGGAAGAACCAAGAATTATCGGCTCTGCTTGATCCTAAATCACCACTCAGTGACAGGCATCCCAGCCATGATGCACAGGGCATGGTGGTGAGGGGGGCCTGGCAGGCTGCGGGCTTGGGGCGTCCACCCTTCCTCTCCCATGGGTCCTGGACGGTGTGGTGTGCTGACTCTCAGGCTGAAGAGAACTGCGGACGAGTGCCTCTTCCACACCACAGGTGACTTCATGCCCCTCTCTCCCCAGGGAGAGGCTGTGGCCTGAAAGTCTCCTTGGATGTGACTGCAGATCGGCAGCAGCTTTTCCCGAGGGCCCCTGTGTGCAGTGACAGTCGTCGGGCATCGGGCTGGCGCATCTCATGTGCAGGGTCGGGGGATGCTTCAGGCCACATCCTCCCACGGCCCCCCAGCCCCTGCCCTGACAGCCTCGCATGCAGACCAGGAGCTTGCCAGGCCCCTGTTTGTACCCACGACAGACAATTTCTCCTTCACTCCAGGCAGACGCCCTTGAGCAGGCAGGGGAGGGCTGGCAATGCCATCTCAGACAGGAGGCTTGGGTCTGGGGTCCTCAGGCCTCACTCTCCTGAGAAGCCCGGGCTTGCTGCGTCAGCGGGTTCCAGGCTGGTCAGCATGTGGCTCCAGAACCGCCCACCCTGCGCTGCCCAGGAGCTTCCTGCAGAATCGGGGCTGGGAACTGCTGCTCCTCCCACTTCCTCTCTCCGTCTCTTCCCTCAAAAGTCCTCACTTCCTGGGGAGGGCTCTCCCCAGAATGTCCTAGCCCCTGAGGCACTGATGAGGGTCCAGGAATTCCCTCAGCCCACCCTGGGACCCAGACTCAGGTTCCCATGGCCTCATGGCCACCACCTCCCAGGCTTCTCAAACTCAAACCACCTAGAGTGGAATCAGCTGTTTTCCCTCCACCACCTCCCAGGCTTCTCAAACTCAAACCACCTAGAGTGGAATCAGCTGTTTTCCCTCCACCACCTCCCAGGCTTCTCAAACTCAAACCACCTAGAGTGGAATCAGCTGTTTCCCTCCACCACAGGAAACCCCTGCACACATAAAGATTCTTTCTTTCCCGCTTCCTGTCCAGGTTAAAGACATCTCCACCCAGTGAGCCATGCTAGACATCGGTAGAGAAGCTGGAGACACCGGCTCCTTCAGTGCCCAGGCTCCCGACCGAGCCCAGCTGGACCAGTGGGTTTGGGAGGTAGCTCCGCATGTCTCAGTACCTCCTCCCGAGTTCCGGGCTTCCCAAGGGGCTCGTGCCGCCATGTCCCTCCCTCCCTCCCCTCCCCTCCTCGCTCCATCTGACTGGGAAGAGGCCTCTGCCCCTCCATCCAGGGGCACCCTGCAACCCACAGAGTTCTCACCCCCAGCACCGGAGCCACAGCTGGTGTCCCTGTGCATGTCTTGCCTCACCACAGGCTGGAGCACCCCAGGGCCAGAGCACCCCGTCCATCCCAGCCGCATGGCTCCCACAAGGGCCTCCCACCTGGAGGAAGTGGCCCACCCCACTCAGATGCACACAGCATGGGACAGTGGTGAGAGTCTCAGCACCAGTGCCCTGGGCCCACCTGTCCTCGCCTGGTTCCGTGCCTCCAGGGTCGCCTGTCCGCACAGGCAGGATGAAAAGTTTCAGCCACCCCCATGGTCCCTTTGGCTGTGATGCTGATGAAGACAGCTCTGAGTCCAGCCAGCAGTGCAGAAGTGAAGTGGCCACGAACCTCAGCGTCTTCCTGGAATGAGCACTCTCCCCAAACTGGTTATGGGGTTGGGCCAAGCTGAGCCCCACGCAGGCTCTTCCTGCTGTGACTGTCCAGATGGTGAGCTCAGCCCCAAGGATGCACGTGCCGGGCATCCTCCGGCCCATGGGCAGGGTCAGCATGGCTGCCTCCGAGAGCCAGGCCCAGTGCCACTTGTGACAAAGCATGCCCGGAGTGCCACGATTCAGTAAATATGTTTTAGGTTTTGTCTACAGCCTTGAACAGTGTAATTCCATCATCTTTGCTAAATAAATATTTCAAACGTAGATGGAAAATAAACCACAGGAGGTAGGCTGTGCACCACTGTGGCCGCCTGAGAGCCTTCCCTTACCCACTCCAGGGCAGAGGCAGCCTCAGAGCTGGCAGGGCCAGCTCTTCCTCCACATGCAGGCCCAGCACAGCCTAAAATTCCAGACCAGAGTCATGCTGCTGCAGTCCCACCGCTTAGACACCCATGCCCTCCTGTGCCCACCCAGCTCCAAGCCTGGCTGGCACCCCCACCCCTCCAGGATTCAGGGGTGCCATCCTCTCTTCGTCACCCACCGCCCTGGTGGATGCCGCAGGCTGAGCTGCATGGCTCTGGCTGGGCTGGCCTCTGTGAGTGCAGAGGTGATTGGCAGTACCTTTTCCCACTCCCGACCTTCTCAGTTTGGAGAGAGGGCTGACATAGGGTCATATATCTGAAACTCCAGGTACAGTGGGTGTTTGCGGCGGGGCTCCCCAGACCTCCCATCTGGCATGGAGGGACTGAGTGGGTGGGTGTGTGCCGTGCCCATCACGAAGAACCCACAGGGAGAGGGCGACAGCTGCTCACTGCACAGCCGGCCATGATCTCGCAGCCCCTGTCGACGACAGCCGGAGCTGGATCACACTCCCTGTGTGAAGGCGGGATGGGCCCCGGCAGCCGCGTGGCCACTCCAGGGACATCTGTGCAGTGGCAGAACCCAGAACCCAACTCAGGGACGAGGGAGGGAAGAAACGAACCCCAACCCACAGTGAACCGTGAGGCCTCAGGCGGGTATCACCTACTGAACTCCCGCTTCCTCACCCTGGTGAAGACGCTGCTGTCAAAAGCAGAGCATTCTCGAAAATGCTTTGTAATCTGCAAAGTATCCATTATTCAGAAAAACATTGTTATGCTTTCCTCTTCATGAACTTATACAAATAGGGGAAGATGATCAATTTACGCCAAGTGTGATGGCCAGTGTCAGACCCACGAGGCTCTGGGGCTGATGCCCGATGCCCCAGTAGCTGCCTAAGTGGACCTGGGGCTGCCCCTGCACTGCCCCTTCCTGCCCTCCCTTTCCACCTCCAGGCTTCTCAGAGCAACCTCCAGAGTCTGACCTGCACTGAGGGGGTGGGCTCCTTCCCTTCCTGGCATGGGGGGCACTGAGCCACCATGGCCCCTTGTGTCCCCCTCACCAGAAATCAGCCCCCACATGGGGCACCTCACAGTCCCTGCCCAGCGCTCTGGGTTTTCAGGGTGGAGGTAGAGACTGCAGGGAGGGGCTCCCCAATATGTACCCCAGGGGCCACACCTCCCTGTCACTTCCTCTTTCCCCAGAGAAGCGTGCTGCACAAAGTAGCAGCTCAATAAACAGGCACTGGGTCACTCCGGGCACGGCCAGGTCACGGGCACTGGGTCACTCCGGGCACAGCAGGTCACGGGCCTCTACGTTTATCCATTCCTTTCCATGTCAACTCTCAGTACACGTCGGGGCAGCCCTCAGAAGACCGGGGAAGTGGAAGCCACAGGGAGTGTCTGGAGCCCGGCGACAGGCCCTGTGTCCCTGTTCAGGAGGCAGTGTGGAGGGAAACAGCCAGGGGAAGCAGGTCTGTTGAGTGCCTCCATGCAAGGCTGCGCCATGTGGGATTTGACCTGTAAATATAACGCATGAGCCAGGGCTCAGCAGGCTCAGCAGGCTCAGCAGGCATCGGACACATTGGCATTTTAAGGAAAATTATTCCCGTGACCATGCATAGGTTGAGAAAAGAGGCAAGTCAACTCACTCACTATTCCAGCACTCACACGGGACGCTCACTATTCCAGCACGCACACGGGACGCTCACTATTCTAGCAATGCCACGGGACGCTCACTATTCCAGCAATGACATGGGACACTCACTTTCCAGCAATGACACGGGACGCTCACTATTCCAGCAATGCCACAGGACGCTCACTATTCCAGCAATGACACGGGACGCTCACTATTCCAGCAATGATACGGGACACTCACCTTCCAGCAATGACACGGGACGCTCACTATTCCAGCAATGACACGGGACACTCACTATTCCAGCACTCACACAGGACACTCACTATTCCAGCACGCACACGGGACGCTCACTATTCCAGCACTCACACGGGACGCTCACTATTCCAGCACTCACACGGGACGCTCACTATTCCAGCACTCACACGGGACGCTCACTATTCCAGCACTCACACGGGACGCTCACTATTCCAGCACGCACACGGGACGCTCACTATTCCAGCAATGACACGGGACGCTCACTATTCCAGCACGCACACGGGACGCTCACTATTCCAGCAATGACACGGGACGCTCACTATTCCAGCAATGACACAGGACGCTCGCTATTCCAGCACGCACACGGGACGCTCACTATTCCAGCACTCACACGGGACGCTCACTATTCCAGCACTCACACAGGACTCTCACTATTCCAGCAATGACACGGGACGCTCACTATTCCAGCACGCACACGGGACACTCACTATTCCAGCAATGACACGGAATGCTCGCTATTCCAGCAATGACACAGGACACTCACTTTCCAGCAATGACATGGGATGCTCACTATTCCAGCAATGCCACAGGATGCTCACTATGCCAGCACTCACACAGGACACTCACTATTCCAGCAATGACACGGAACGCTCGCTATTCCAGCAATGACACGGGACACTCACTTTCCAGCAATGACACGGGACGCTCACTATTCCAGCAATGCCACAGGATGCTCACTATTCCAGCACTCACACAGGACACTCACTATTCCAGCAATGACACGGAACGCTCGCTATTCCAGCAATGACACGGGACGCTCGCTATTCCAGCAATGCCATGGGACGCTCACTATTCTAGCACTCACACGGGACACTCACTATTCCAGCAATGCCACGGGATGCTCACTATTCCAGCAATGCCACGGGATGCTCACTATTCCAGCACTCACACGGGACGCTCGCTATTCCAGCAATGCCACGGGACGGTCGCTATTCCAGCAATGCCACGGGACACTCACTATTCTAGCACTCACATGGGACACTCACTATTCCAGCAATGCCACGGGATGCTCACTATTCCAGCAATGACACGGACGCTCACTATTCCAGCACTCACACGGGACGCTCGCTATTCCAGCAATGCCACGGGACGCTCACTATTCCAGCAATGCCACGGGACGCTCACTATTCTAGCACTCAGACGGGACGCTCACTATTCCAGCAATGCCACAGGACGCTCACTATTCCAGCAATGACACGGGACGCTCACTATTCCAGCAATGCCACGGGACGCTCACTATTCTAGGACTCACACGGGACACTCACTATTCCAGCAATGCCACAGGATGCTCACTATTCCAGCAATGCCACGGGACGCTCACTATTCCAGCAATGCCACGGGACGCTCACTATTCTAGCACTCACACGGGACGCTCAGTATTCCAGCAATGCCACGGGATGCTCACTATTCCGGCAATGACACGGGATGCTCACTATTCCAGCAATGACACGGGATGCTCACTATTCCAGCAATGACACGGGACGCTCACTATTCCAGCATGCACACGGGACTCACTATTCCAACACGCACATGGGATGCTCACTATTCCAGCACGCAAACGGGACGCTCACTATTCCAGCAATGCCACGGGACGCTCACTATTCCAGCACGCACACGGGACGCTCACTATTCCAGCACTGACACGGGACGCTCACTATTCCAGCAATGACACGGGACGCTCACTATTCCAGCACTGACACGGGACGCTCACTATTCCAGCAATGAAACGGGACGGTCGCTATTCCAGCAATGCCACGGGACGCTCGCTATTCCAGCACTGACACGGGACGCTCGCTATTCCAGCACTGACACGGGACGCTCACTATTCCAGCACTCACACGGGACGCTCACTATTCCAGCAATGCCACGGGACACTCACTATTCCAGCAATGACACGGGACGCTCACTATTCTAGCACTCACATGGGGCACTCAGTATTCCAGCACTGACACATGGAAGCCCACGTAAATGAGGCTCCTTCCTCCATCAGCCAGTCAGGGGCTGGATTCTAAGGCACAGTCAGGGAAGGAGGAGCACAGGGAAAGACCCCAAGGCTATGACACTGGAGCTGGCTTTCAAGGGTGAGTAGAAGTTCACCAGGTGGAGGAGGACTTATGAAGGATTTGCAAATAGAGCCAACATAGACAAAGGCACTCTGACACATAGTTAGGAAAGGTCGTCCATCTGTTTGATCACAATGTCAGATATGACAGAGACGTGAAAAGGCAGGCTGGGTCAGAGGACTGTGATTGATGATTAGTTGATTGGTTGATTTAATAAACCCTCATTAAGTGCTATTACACATAAGGCAGTGTTTCAAAGCAGAAACTTGAAGGCTGTGCCCTGCGTGATTTTTAGTGCCTCTTCAATAAGCCATGTAGAAATCAAATCATCAAGGCTCAGTAAACACTCATCGATCACAATTCTCATCATCACTTCTGGAGACCATAAAGTGCATGACGGCGTAACTGCTGGGGGATCTGTGCTGGGCTCCCAGCCCCTGCATGTTCTGGATGCTCAGCCAGTCTACTGGTGCAAGGGACACTTTTTCAAGGTTCTCTTACACTGGAAAAGAGAGAAGCATCAAGAGAAGTCAAAAAGATAAAACTCATCAATGGGGGGTGATGTCAGTTACGAAGCCATCTTTCTTGATTCTTAGGAAATGGCCTTCTATGTTCTGCTTTATATTTGCAAAATAGTCACACTGAATTCATTTGCAGCATAGGACACCTTTGGAAGTTCCACTTCAATCCATCTTTATTTAGGGGATCTTGTTTTTAAATAACCCAGCTCATGGCTTTCAATGTCTTAAAGGAATTAAGCACTTTCATTTTTCACATATTTAATACAAATATACAAGGTGGTATTTCAATTATCCTTTCATCTATTCATCAAGCACTTTATCTTGAGATAGACTAGGAGCTTTGGGTTACTTACTAATAGTGCAGGCCCAATTCGAGAGATGTTCCAAACTTGGCATCTCCTCATTCAGCCTTCAGGGGTAAGATTAGCATAGCCAACGACACCAACTATAAGAGATGACCCACTGGTATAAATGCGAACACATCACACCACCTGTACAACATGATAAAAAGAACTTTACCGGAAGCAGCCTCAGGCTTCAGAATACTCCAGCGGCAAATTCAGTCAGAGTGGTCAAGGGCAAGACAGGACTGCAACTGGGCTCTGGAATTCGCTCAGATGCACCTCTTGCCATCTCATGATTTTTTGTTGGGTTTGCTTTCTTCTTGTATTTTGTCTCGGGAATTCTGACATTCATTTGTTCATTTATTCACCTGCTCATCCACCTACGCACCCATCCATCTATCCACCTACCCACCCACTCACCTATTCACCCATCCATCTGCTACCCACCCATCCACTCACCATCCACCCATCCGTCCCCCTCCAACCACCCACCCACCCACTTACATACCTATCTATCCACCCACCCATCCACCTACCCACCATCCATCCACCTACTCACCCACCCATCATCCACCCGCCCATCCAGCCACACACTTACCTATCCATCCCCATCCAACCACCAACCACTCACCCATCCATCTACATACCCATCCACCTACCCATCCACCACCCAGCCACCCCTCACCCACCCCTCACCCTCATCTACTTACCATCCACCCACCCACCTATCCAGCCACCCAGCCATGCATCTATCCACCCACTCACCTCCCTATCCATCCATCCACCCACCTACCCACTGACCTATTCATTTACCCACCCATCCACCATCCACATTAACTGTCCATCCACCCATCCACTCACCTATCCACTATCCATCACCCACCCACCCACTCACCCATCTACCCACCCACCTATGTACCTATCTATCCACCCACCCATCCACCTACCCACCATCCATCCACACACTGACCCATCTACCCACTCACCCACCCACCCACCCACTCACCCATCTACCCACCAACCAATCCATCCACACATCCCCTCACCCACCCACCCATCCACACACTCACCCATCCACCCATCTACCCACTCACCCATCCACCCACTCACCCATCTATCCACTCACCCACCTACCCACTCACCCATCTACCCACTCACCCATCCACCCACTCACCCATCTACCCACCCATCCACCAATCCATCCACACATCCACTCATCCATCAACCCATCCACCCACCTGTACCCACCCATCCACTATCCACTCACCCACCCATCTGTCCATCCACCCTTTCACCCACCCACTATCCACCCCAGCCTGACTGTCCCCTGCCTGGCACCCACTTTCTCCAGCCCTGAGGTCCTCAGGGCCCACACGTCTGTGACCTGGTCTCTGCCTTCTGTTCCCCACCCCTTCCTTCCCTCCTCTGATCCCCCAACCCACCATTTCTGGTGTCTTCTGTCTCTGCCTCTCTAGCTACAGGATATTCCTTTGCAGGGTCCAGCAGGATGACTCAGGGAGCAGACCAGCAGGCTCACCCGCCCTGCTGAAGGCCCGCTCCGCCTCCCCCACTCCGTCCCCGCAGACCTTGCTGTTGAACTATAGCTGGCCCTGCTGGGGTTCCCGCTAACAAGGGTGGTCCTCCTGTCACTTGGTGACACCCCTGAGTCCGTCCAGTGCTCTCACACCCTGCCCCTGACACGGTAGCTTTTCACATCCCAGAGGAAGCAGCCACAGCTCTTCCGAACCAGCTGCACAGATTACAGGGCAGCTGCAGCCTGCACAGTATGGCCCTGCAGTCCACAGTGTGTGCCCTGGGTGTGAGGAGGGGGACTTCGGCTCCAGCTCCAGGACAGCCTGAGGACACCGTGTGAGGTTTGCTGTGCATTGCCAGTGCTTCCACTGCCAGTGTCAGATGATTCTCAACTAGTGCCAACCCTCCCTCCCATCACCTGGCCAGGTGGAGAGCCGGCGAGGAGAGCCGCAGCCCCAGGTTTGAGAGCAGCACATGCCAGAAGGGGCTCATGAAAAACGTTCAATCTAAAATCACCCGTTGCTCCCGTCTCACACAGCTCCTGATTCTAAGTTTAGCCCTGCCAGGCCCAGGCTGCAGAGGCACCTGCAGGGAAGGGGGGTTACTAATGACCCTGCTTTGTGCAGCTGGACACATGCCAAGGGAAGTCAGGCCCAGGCCAGCCACACCGTGGTGACATGCATCTTTCCTGTCACTGAACCTGGAGTCCGCAGCCACAGGTGACATAGCACAGCACCTGAGGCTGCACAGAGGGGCTGGGAGGATGCTTGAGGCAACTTCTTTCCCCATGTTCCTGCTCCCCAGATCCTGGTAAAGAAGATCGTTGTGTAAACCCACATTACCTGCAATGCAGCTTCTGCCTAACGGAGGGAAGAACTCCATGCATGCAGGAGGCGGCCCAGTGCAGCCCCTCCTACCACCCCACATCAGGCTTAGCTCCGAAAATGGCATGGGCACCTGAGGATGCTGGTAATGAGCCCCAAAGTCTCCTCCACGTGGCTGCATCCTGTTCCGGCTGTCCAGCCAGCCACCTAGAGGTCACTGAGCTGCCTCGGGGTAAGAACTGCTGGAGGCAGAGCCCAAGAGACTTGTGTGAAGGGGACTTTCCCTGTGTCCCAGACTGCGGACAAAGGTGGGCAGGGTACTCCCAGCCTATCTCAAAATCCTCAGAAGGGGGATGCTTGCTCTGTTTACAAGGGGTCCTTAAGATAAAACCATGCCCTGTGTTTGAAAAGTGCTGTTGCTGACCCCCACCATGGCCACATGGATGATGGCACTGCGTCCCCCACATGATGCTGTCTCAGGGCTCACTCGCTTTCTGTAACGAACCCTCCGCCCTGTTCAGCTGGAGTTGCTCACCAGATCGCACCCTCACCTTCTCCCCTCTGAGCTTCTCCACTGGACTAGGATATCCACATTCAGAAATACAGATATTTATCCTTCTTAAAGAGAGAGATCCTCGGCTGGGCATGGTGGCTCAACACTTTGGGAGGCCGAGGTGGGTGGATCACTTAAGGTCAGGAGTTTGAGACCAGCCTGGCCAACATGGTGAAACCCTGTCTCTACTAAAACTACAAAAATTAGCTGGGAATGGTTGCTCATGACTGTCATCCCAGCTATTCGGGAGACCAAGGCAGGAGAATCACTTGAACCCAGGAGGCGGAAGTTGCAGTGAGCCAAGATTGCACCACTGTACTCCAGCCTGGGCAACAGAGTAAGACTCCATCTCAATTTAAAAAAAAAAGAGAGAGAGAAATCCTCTTGTGGCCACATGCCCGGGGCAGGGTGGGGGTGACTCCACCTGCTCTGTTTCCTTTAAACAGCCCCTCCAGCCTGTCTTCCCGCCACTCTCGTCCTGAGCTGCTCCTGCCGTCCACAGGCTTCCTGGACGCCCCCCAGGGCCATCCACGCCTCCATGCCCGTGTCTGTCTGTCTCCAGCTCATTCTCCCCACATGCCCGGGGCAGGGTGGGGTGACTCCACCTGCTCTGTTTCCTTTACACAGCCCCTCCAGCCCCTGTCTTCCTGCCACTCTCGTCCTGAGCTGCTCCTGCCGTCCACAGGCTTCCTGGGCGCCCCCCCAGGGCCATCCACGCCTCCATGCCCGTGTCTGTCTCCAGCTCATTCTCCCCAACATCTGATGCCCCATCTGCAGCACCGAGTGCCTCAGTCCTTCTCCAAGAAACTCCCACTTTGCTTGGCTCCTGGATACCCCATGCCCTGTGCCCGCCTATCCCCAGGCTTTCGCCTCCTCTGAAGATTCCTCACCCCAGGACTCACCTGCTGTCTTCTCTACGAGACTTTCCTGTGGTCTCCTGGGGGCCCTGTGTTGGAGGCCACCTGTGCAATGAACAGATTACGCCTCTGACCTGGGCCTCTGCCCTGACCTCATATCACCCACAATATACTCCACATCGCCGCTTGAATATTCACCAAGTGTCTCAAACAGCCCCAGCCAAGCTTGTCCCCGCTACCCACACCCACCTACCTCCACCCGCCTGTCCTGTGTCAGCGAGCCATCGAGTCACACAGGCTGGACAGCTTGGGTCACCGTCACCCCTGGTCCTGCTCTTTGCCTGACATTGAATTCTCATTTGTAAAACTTATGGCTCCTCCTGTAAAATACATCCAGAAATCACCTCTCAGAGGCTCTGCCGCCTCTTGGCCTCTCTGCCATCTCTGAGATGGTCTCCGTTACCAGCATGTCTGACAATTCCATGCTAGGTCAACCCTCAATGCAGCAGCACCTCCTAAACTGGGACCGCAGAGAGTTCTGGTCCCCAGCGGGACAAGGCAAGCACTCTCCACCTCGCCCCTCGCTGAATGAAGGTACAAAACCGGCTGATGCCACACGTGGCTCCTGGAGGGCTGCCCCAGCAGCTACAGAGAGAATGAGGATGAAGCGAAACGGGTTTCCCCAAATCAAACCATCAGACTCATTCACTGTCACGAGAACAGCGCAGAAAAGACCCACCCCATCATTCAATCACCTCCCAGCGGGTTCCTCCCATGGCATGAAGGAACGTCAGGAGTTACAATTCAAGATGAGATTTGGGTGGGGACACAGCCGAACTGTATCGGGGCCCACTGATTTCTGACAAAGGAGGAAAAGGAATCTGATGGAGGAATGACAGTCTTTTCAGCAAGTGACACAGGAATATTCGGATATCTACTTGAAAAGAAACAGCAACCTGAATCTCATACCTTATTTAAAAATTACCCCGAAGGAGCCATAGGTCCAAATAAAAAACGTAAAACTTTTAGAAGAAAACATTGGAGAAAATCTGAGTGGCCTGGGGTTGGACAGCGCTCTTAGATATGACACCAAAAGCTCGAATCATAAAGAAAAAAACAGGAGGCGTTGAGCCGGACTTCACAGAAATTCAGTAAAAGATGCTGTTCAGAGAATGCAAAGATGAGATTAAAAGCCAGGGAGAAGATGTTTGCAAATCATGCCGCTGACAAAGGACTTACATCCCGAATATACACAGAACTCTCAAATTAACAGTAATTAAATACACAACTAATTAACAAGGAATTTAATGTCAAAAATCAGCTTCATAAAAGAGGTTATTCAGCTCAGCTCCATCAGCCGTCAGGAAAGTGAGGTTCACACAGCACAGAGCTGTGACTGCGCCCTGGCTGTGGAGGGTCAGAGCGGGTGGGTCATTCAGTGCCACCGGCGTGCACGCACTGTGTGTGTGAAACGATGTGGCCACCGCACACCCAGGCGCTGGCTTCTCGTGAGTTAAATTAACACACTCACTGCACCAGTCAGCACTCATGCCTTTACCCGGAGGCAGGGTCAGCAAGCCTTTTCTGGAAAGGATCTGAAAGTGGACATGTTAGACTTTGAGGGCCATAGGGTGGCTGGGGCTGTTTGCCAACACCAGCCCCAGAAAGTAAAACTCATGTTTACACAAATACCTACGCCCAGGTTTTCTACCCAGGCACCATCGCCAAGCCCTGGAGGCGACACAAGCACCCTTCAGTGCTGAGCGGATGGCAAGCCGGGCAACCGTCAGCAGGCGTGAACACACGAGGAAGGAGCGTCTTGGAGGCACCTTTCGGCCTGCAAGCTGCCCGTCTCCTGCTCATATGATTTCAGACCAGGTGGCCAGGCCTGGGGCGGGGGGAGGGGGACCACACAGGGCAGCTGGGAGTTTTGGGAGTGAACTGTTCTGTGCCCTGACCACAGTACAGAGAACTGAACAGAAAAATAAACAGAACCAGTGAGAAGCAGAAAACCATCCACACGTGACTCCACCCGCTCAGTTGCTTCCACCTCAAAACGGCAGGCCTCCAGGTCCCCACGGCTGGGCCTCCTACCTCCTTCCCATGTGAGCCCAGCGCCTCCCCATCTGATCCACACCCCCAGGGCCACCCTGCTCCAACCCTGGGCCTTGGCTCACACATCGCCTTCTCAGACAGCCGTGCTCCCACAGCACTCCCCAGCCCGGCCTCTGTCCCCAGGTCACCTGGCGGCCCACAAGAGCACTCACTCCAGAGAAGCTGAGACTTGTCCTAATCACGGCTATGGCTGCAGCAACTGCAGCATCCAGAAGTGGGGGGTACACAGCAGGCACTCGATTTATGTTTATTAAACACATACGTTTTCTTTCAATTGATAGCAACTGAAGAGAGAACTGACATTAGAATCCACGCATGCCTCACACGTGCAGAAATGCTGGAAGCAGAAATGCTGGAGGCTCTGCAACACACCTGGCTGTTCCTGCCCACCCCCAGTCCCCACCTGCGTACCCCTGCCCACAGCCCCACCCATCTGTGCGCCCCTCCCCACGGCCCCCTCACCTGCATGCCCCTCCACACGGCCCCACCCACCTGCACGCCCCTCCCCACGGCCCCACCCACCTGCACGCCCCTCCCCACGGCCCCCTCACCTCCATGCCCCTCCACACGGCCCCACCCACCTGCACGCCCCTCCCCACGGCCCCCTCACCTGCATGCCCCTCCACACAGCCCCACCCACCTGCACGCCCCTCCCCACGGCCCCACCCACCTGCACCCCTCCCCATGGCCCCCTCACCTGCATGCCCCTACACACAGCCCCACCCACCTGCACGCCCCTCCCCACAGCCCCCTCACCTGCATGCCCCTCCACACAGCCCCACCCACCTGCACGCCCCTCCCCACGGCCCCACCCACCTGCACCCCTCCCCATGGCCCCCTCACCTGCATGCCCCTACACACAGCCCCACCCACCTGCACGCCCCTCCCCACAGCCCCCTCACCTGCATGCCCCTCCACACAGCCCCACCCACCTGCACGCCCCTCCCCACGGCCCCACCCACCTGCACCCCTCCCCATGGCCCCCTCACCTGCATGCCCCTCCACACAGCCCCACCCACCTGCACGCCCCTCCCCACGGCCCCCAACCTGTGCGCCCCTCCCCACGGCCCCACCCACCTGTACGCCCCTCCCTACAGCCCCCATCCGTGGACCCCTGTCCACACCTATCCACCTCTCCCCCAGGATCTCACCTTTTCACCCCTCCCCATGGCCTCCATTTCCTGTGAACCCTCATCTATGAAAAGAAAATCGAGGATGTGGCCCTCTGGGTGCACAGGGTTCTTAGCAGCAAAGCACACGCTGGCAGAGGGGGTGCTGCAGCAGGAACGTTTCCTTATTGCAGGTCAGGCGAGACCTGTCCTAGGATTATCAAATCCCAGAGCTGACTGGGGACTGTGTGCTCAGCCCACCCCTCTCATCATTACAGACCAGGTGAGGTGATCGGGGCAGCAGAGTGCAGATGTGTGCCCCGCAGGGACACCTGGCCAGGTAGAGGCCTAAGGGAGGCGGAGCCCAGAGTTCAGAGCCCGGGAGGCTTCTCCAGTGGGAACACATCAGATGCGCAGAACAGACCCCGCACATCCGAGCGAGCGCGGTCAGAGGCTGCGACGTCAGTGTTTGGGGATTCCTCGGGGGGGGGGGCGCTGGTAAGTGCAGGAGCCTGTGAGCGTGGGTCCCCAAAAAGTGAGACACAGGAGCCCAACCCCAAGCTCTCCGGTGAGGAAGGACAGCACCTCCAAGGCCGCCAGCCAAGGAGGGCAGGACACAGCACAGGACGCGCTCAGAGACAGGGGAGACCAGGGAGGCCCAGACAGAGCAGAGCCAGTGTCTACAGCCGTGGAAACACATCAGGACAGCCGCAGAGACAGCGAAGACCAGGGAGGCCCAGACAGGGCAGAGAATGCATCAGGACAGCCGCAGAGACAGGGGAGGCCAGGGAGGCCCAGACAGAGCAGAGCCAGTGTCTACAGCCGTGGAAACACATCAGGACAGCCGCAGAGACAGCGAAGACCAGGGAGGCCCAGACAGGGCAGAGAATGCATCAGGACAGCCGCAGAGACAGGGGAGGCCAGGGAGGCCCAGACAGAGCAGAGCCAGTGTCTACAGCCGTGGAAACACATCAGGACAGCCGCAGAGATAGTGGAGACTAGGGAGGCCCAGACAGGGCAGAGCCAGTGTCTACAGCCGTGGAAACACATCAGGACAGCCTCTGAGACAGGGGAGACCAGGGAGGCCCAGACAGGGCAGAGCCAGTGTCTACAGCCGTGAAAACACATCAGGACAGCCGCAGAGACAGCGGAGACTAGGGAGGCCCAGACAGAGCAGAGCCTGCATCTCCAGCCGTGGAAACACATCAGGACAGCCGCAGAGACAGCGGAGGCCAGGGAGGCCCAGACAGAGAAGAGCCAGTGTCTACAGCCGTGGAAACACATCTGGACAGCCGCAGAGACAGGGGAGGCCAGGGAGGCCGAGACAGAGCAGAGCCAGTGTCTATAGCCGTGGAAACACATCAGGACAGCCGCAGAGACAGGGGAGGCCACGGAGGCCCAGACAGGGCAGAGAATGCATCAGGACAGCCGCAGAGATAGGGGAGGCCAGGGAGGCCCAGACAGAGCAGAACCACTGTCTACAGCCGTGGAAACACATCAGGACAGCCTCAGAGACAGGGGAGACTAGGGAGGCCCAGACAGGGCAGAGAATGCATCAGGACAGCCACAGAGACAGGGGAGGCCAGGGAGGCCCAGACAGGGCAGAGAATGCATCAGGACAGCCGCAGAGACAGGGGAGGCCAGGGAGGCCCAGACAGAGCAGAGCCAGTGTCTACAGCCGTGGAAACACATCAGGACAGCCGCAGAGACAGGGAAGGCCAGGGAGGCCCAGACAGAGCAGAGCCAGTGTCTACAGCCGTGGAAACACATCAGGACAGCCTCAGAGACAGGGGAGACTAGGAAGGCCCAGACAGAGCAGAGAATGCATCAGGACAGCCGCAGAGACAGGGGAGGCCAGGGAGGCCCAGACAGGGCAGAGAATGCATCAGGACAGCCGCAGAGACAGGGGAGGCCAGGGAGGCCCAGACAGGGCAGAGAATGCATCAGGACAGCCGCAGAGACAGGGGAGGCCAGGGAGGCCCAGACAGAGCAGAGCCAGTGTCTACAGCTGTGGAAACACATCAGGACAGCCTCAGAGACAGGGGAGACTAGGGAGGCCCAGACAGAGCAGAGAATGCATCAGGACAGCCGCAGAGACAGCGGAGACTAGGGAGGCCCAGACAGAACAGAGCCAGTGTCTACAGCCGTGGAAACACATCAGGACAGCCGCAGAGACAGCGGAGACTAGGGAGGCCCAGACAGGGCAGAGCCAGTGTCTACAGCCGTGGAAACACATCAGGACAGCCGCAGAGACAGCGGAGACTAGGGAGGCCCAGACAGGGCAGAGCCTGCATCTACAGCCATGGAAACACATCAGGACAGCCTCAGAGACCAGAGGAGACCAGGGAGGCCCAGACAGAGCAGAGCCAGTGTCTACAGCCGTGGAAACACATCAGGACAGCTGCAGAGACAGGGGAGGCCAGGGAGGCCCAGACAGAGCAGAGCCTGCATCTCCAGCCATGGAAACGCATCAGGATAGCCGCAGAGACAGGGGAGGCCAGGGAGGCCCAGACAGGGCAGAGGCTGCATCTCCAGCCATGGAAACGCATCAGGACAGCCGCAGAGACAGGGGAGACTAGGGAGGCCCAGACAGAGCAGAGCCAGTGTCTACAGCCATGGAAACACATCAGGACAGCCTCAGAGACAGGGGAGGCCAGGGAGGCCCAGACAGAGCAGAGCCTGCATCTCCAGCCGTGGAAACACATCAGGACAGCCACAGAGACAGCGGAGACTAGGGAGGCCCAGACAGGGCAGAGCCAGTGTCTACAGCCTTGGAAACACATCAGGACAGCCTCAGAGACAGCGGAGACTAGGGAAGCCCAGACAGGGCAGAGCCTGCATCTACAGCCGTGGAAACACATCAGGACAGCCGCAGAGACAGCGGAGACTAGGGAGGCCCAGACAGGGCAGAGCCTGCATCTACAGCCGTGGAAACACATCAGGACAGCCGCAGAGACAGCGGAGACTAGGGAGGCCCAGACAGGGCAGAGCCTGCATCTACAGCCGTGGAAACACATCAGGACAGCCTCAGAGACCAGAGGAGACCAGGGAGGCCCAGACAGAGCAGAGCCAGTGCCTACAGCCGTGGAAACACATCAGGACAGCCGCAGAGACAGGGGAGGCCAGGGAGGCCCAGACAGGGCAGAGCCTGCATCTCCAGCTGTGGAAACACATCAGGACAGCCGTAGAGACAGCGGAGACTAAGGAGGCCCAGACAGAGCAGAGCCAGTGTCTACAGCTGTGAAAACACATCAGGACAGCCTCAGAGACCAGAGGAGACCAGGGAGGCCCAGACAGAGCAGAGCCAGTGTCTACAGCCGTGGAAACACATCAGGACAGCCTCAGAGACAGGGGAGACTAGGGAGGCCCAGACAGGGCAGAGCCAGTGTCTACAGCCGTGGAAACACATCAGGACAGCCTCAGAGACCAGAGGAGACCAGGGAGGCCCAGACAGAGCAGAGCCAGTGTCTACAGCCGTGGAAACACATCAGGACAGCCGCAGAGACAGGGGAGACCAGGGAGGCCCAGACAGGGCAGAGAATGCATCAGGACAGCCGCAGAGACAGGGAGGCCAGGGAGGCCCAGACAGGGCAGAGAATGCATCAGGACAGCCGCAGAGACAGGGGAGGCCAGGGAGGCCCAGACAGAGCAGAGCCAGTGTCTACAGCCGTGGAAACACATCAGGACAGCCGCAGAGACAGCGGAGGCCGGGGAGGCCCAGACAGAGCAGAGGCAGTGTCTACAGCCGTGGAAACACATCAGGACAGCCTCAGAGACAGGGGAGACTAGGGAGGCCCAGACAGGGCAGAGCCAGTGTCTACAGCCGTGGAAACACATCAGGACAGCCGCAGAGACAGGGGAGGCCAGGGAGGCCCAAACAGAGCAGAGCCAGTGTCTACAGCCGTGGAAACACATCAGGACAGCCTCAGAGACAGCGGAGACTAGGGGGGCCCAGACAGAGCAGAGCCAGTGTCTACAGCCGTGGAAACCGATCAGGACAGCCTCTGAGACAGGGGAGACTAGGGAGGCCCAGACAGGGCAGAGCCAGTGTCTACAGCCGTGGAAACACATCAGGACAGCCGCAGAGACAGGGGAGGCCAGGGAGGCCCAAACAGAGCAGAGCCAGTGTCTACAGCCGTGGAAACACATCAGGACAGCCTCAGAGACAGCGGAGACTAGGGAGGCCCAGACAGAGCAGAGCCAGTGTCTACAGCCGTGGAAACACATCAGGACAGCCTCAGAGACAGGGGAGACTAGGGAGGCCCAGACAGAGCAGAGCCAGTGTCTACAGCCGTGGAAACCGATCAGGACAGCCTCTGAGACAGGGGAGACTAGGGAGGCCCAGACAGGGCAGAGCCAGTGTCTACAGCCGTGGAAACCGATCAGGACAGCCTCTGAGACAGGGGAGACTAGGGAGGCCCAGACAGGGCAGAGCCAGTGTCTACAGCCGTGGAAACACATCAGGACAGCCGCAGAGACAGGGGAGGCCAGGGAGGCCCAAACAGAGCAGAGCCAGTGTCTACAGCCGTGGAAACACATCAGGACAGCCTCAGAGACAGCGGAGACTAGGGAGGCCCAGACAGAGCAGAGCCAGTGTCTACAGCCGTGGAAACACATCAGGACAGCCTCAGAGACAGGGGAGACTAGGGAGGCCCAGACAGAGCAGAGCCAGTGTCTACAGCCGTGGAAACACATCAGGACAGCCGCAGAGATAGCGGAGACTAGGGAGGCCCAGACAGGGCAGAGAATGCATCAGGACAGCCACAGAGACAGGGGAGGCCAGGGAGGCCCAGACAGGGCAGAGAATGCATCAGGACAGCCGCAGAGACAGGGGAGGCCAGGGAGGCCCGGACAGAGCAGAGAATGCATCTCCAGCCATGGAAACGCATCAGGACAGCCACAGAGACAGGGGAGACTAGGGAGGCCCAGACAGAGCAGAGCCTGCATCTCCAGCCATGGAAACGCATCAGGACAGCCGCAGAGACAGGGGAGACCAGGGAGGCCTGGACAGAGCAGAGAATGCATCAGGACAGCCGCAGAGACAGGGGAGGCCAGGGAGGCCCAGGCAGGGCAGAGCCAGTGTCTACAGCCGTGGAAACACATCAGGACAGCCGCAGAGACGGCGGAGACTAGGGAGGCCCAGACAGGGCAGAGCCTGCATCTACAGCCATGGAAACACATCAGGACAGCCGCAGAGACAGCGGAGACTAGGGAGGCCCAGACAGGGCAGAGCCTGCATCTACAGCCGTGGAAACACATCAGGACAGCCTCAGAGACCAGAGGAGACCAGGGAGGCCCAGACAGAGCAGAGCCAGTGTCTACAGCCGTGGAAACACATCAGGACAGCCGCAGAGACAGGGGAGGCCAGGGAGGCCCAGACAGAGCAGAGCCTGCATCTCCAGCCATGGAAACGCATCAGGATAGCCACAGAGACAGGGGAGGCCAGGGAGGCCCAGACAGGGCAGAGCCTGCATCTCCAGCCATGGAAACGCATCAGGACAGCCGCAGAGATAGGGGAGACTAGGGAGGCCCAGACAGAGCAGAGCCAGTGTCTACAGCCATGGAAACACATCAGGACAGCCTCAGAGACAGGGGAGGCCAGGGAGGCCCAGACAGAGCAGAGCCTGCATCTCCAGCCGTGGAAACACATCAGGACAGCCGTAGAGACAGCGGAGACTAGGGAGGCCCAGACAGAGCAGAGCCAGTGTCTACAGCTGTGGAAACACATCAGGACAGCCTCAGAGACCAGAGGAGACCAGGGAGGCCCAGACAGAGCAGAGCCAGTGTCTACAGCCGTGGAAACACATCAGGACAGCCTCAGAGACAGGGGAGACTAGGGAGGCCCAGACAGGGCAGAGCCAGTGTCTACAGCCGTGGAAACACATCAGGACAGCCTCAGAGACCAGAGGAGACCAGGGAGGCCCAGACAGAGCAGAGCCAGTGTCTACAGCCGTGGAAACACATCAGGACAGCCGCAGAGACAGGGGAGACCAGGGAGGCCCAGACAGGGCAGAGAATGCATCAGGACAGCCGCAGAGACAGCGGAAACTAGGGAGGCCCAGACAGGGCAGAGAATGCATCAGGACAGCCGCAGAGACAGGGGAGGCCAGGGAGGCCCAGACAGGGCAGAGCCAGTGTCTATAGCTGTGGAAACACATCAGGACAGCCGCAGAGACAGCGGAGACTAGGGAGGCCCAGATAGGGCAGAGCCAGTGTCTACAGCCGTGGAAACACATCAGGACAGCCTCAGAGACAGGGGAGACTAGGGAGGCCCAGACAGAGCAGAGCCTGCATCTCCAGCCATGGAAACGCATCAGGACAGCCGCAGAGACAGGGGAGACTAGGGAGGCCCGGACAGAGCAGAGAATGCATCAGGATAGCCACAGAGACAGGGGAGGCCAGGGAGGCCCAGGCAGGGCAGAGAATGCATCAGGACAGCTGCAGAGACAGGGGAGGCCAGGGAGGCCCGGACAGAGCAGAGAACACATCAGGACAGCCGCAGAGACAGGGGAGGCCAGGGAGGCCCAGGCAGGGCAGAGCCTGTGTCTACAGCAGGGGAAACGCATCTCAGCAACTCAGCCCAGGACACAGGCTGGGTGCCCACCACTGCCGCAGCCAGCACCACCCCAGGAGTTCCATGCTAGGGTGGCGTGGAGAGTGCGCCTCTGACAATCTGCATCTTCCTGGGTCAGGAAAGAGAATATGGACCACGACCCAGGAGATGCTGTCAAAGACAGAGCTCCCAAAAGAACGAGCCGGGCATCCGTGCAGCATGGACTTAGTTCATGTTTTACTCTCAAGAGAAAGAAGAATTACTCTTACAGGAACAGACTTTTTTTAAGAAAAGAAACTCCCAACACCCCTAAAACAGAAAACATGTTATTCACATAACAACATGGGGCTCCACCTCCGCTGACAGGGGCTGTGCCACGGACACCAGCCCATCCACCCCATTTATAAATGCTGCAGCTGGAGGAAGGCCACACGGCTCTCCCAGAGAGGAAGTCACCTGGAAGACCAATCACCTCCGAAGGGCTGCGGCTGTGTGAGCATCGCCCACCAGGATAACTGCGCGTGGAACCTGGATAATCCAGAGCCCCGAGTTACAGCAGGATGTGGTACTTCAGGGCCCTGGGGACCCTGTTGATAACCAGCCTCCCGTCATAGCTCAGGGAGGCAAACAGCCACGGGTCAGCTGAGGACCAGTCCACGGCGTAGACGCTGTCCTCGTGCTCCTCGTAGGTGGCGATGACATTGTCCTGCAGGGGCTCCTTACTCCTGGAACGCAACAGAAACAGACGTGAGTGTGATGGCTCCGGAGGGGTGGGCGGGAGAGGCGCAGGGAGGACACAAGTGTTCCCATCGGGGGACATGGGAGGTCCCGGGGTCTCAGCTTTCTCTGCTGTGTGATGGGAGAAACTAGAGGAGCCCATGATGAGGACAATGGGGTGGTCCCTGCAGAAGCCCAGATACCCTCACTGTCACTGTGCAGAGCGGGCATTTCTCAAACGGTTTATGGAAATCAGCGTGAGTAGCACATGGTGTCTTGGTGTCTTCTGTCCTTGGCCAGCAGGGCCTGGGGTGATATCCTGTTGGAGGTCTTCCAAGGGCTTCCTTTGCTTAGGGGAAGTGGTCACCATGTCTGGGTAATGCAGGACGTGAAAACCCCTACTGCTTGAGCAGAAAGGACCCTGGGAAGCAGCAGGTCCAGCCACTGGCTGTGTAGGAGTTGGAGGCTGGGGCGAAAGGGGCCCTGCTAGGACGGGGGTGGGGCTGGGCTGAGGACGCCCCCCCAGGACACCAAGAGGAAGACACACTGGCCCAGTGGGGACAGCAGGGACATGACCTGCCTGGCCCCACCAAGGGTGTTTTCCCACCTGGCCTCCCTTGACTGAGTCCTCCTCACTGGAAGCCCTGACCAGAGAATCCTCGCACTTTCCTTCCCATTTCACAGAAAATTCCCACTGAATGTGTGCACCTCATTCTAACCACTTCTGCATTTCTTTGTAGGAAAATGCTTCCCCCGCAGCAAGGTGACCCCTCCAGAACTCGCCCGCCCTCTGGGGAAGTTGGCTTCCCAGGAAGTGAACCTGCCAATGGTCAACTGATGTTGTGACAAATGCCAGGTGAACATCCTTGGGGGAATAATAGTTTCCTGAACACAGCAGGACACCAGGGCTGAGGGATGTCCCAAACCTTCGTGCCGCCCCAATCACCTCCTTCCTTCCTATCCTGCTCCCAGGACACCACCGCCCGGAGGACAACCGGGCAACCGACAGTCTTCTCACCAAGGGCCCCCAGGCTCCTCCCCTAACAGGGACAGACGCGGCGAGGAGGCGCAGGTCTCCTGGGCATGACAGAGAAGACGGTAAAGAAGGCCAGGCCCACAGGCCCCGGGAGGCCGCTGGGCAGACGCCACCGTCTGAGTGCTTCAATACCATTCTACGGTGGACTCAGTTTCTAACTACTGAACAGAAAAACAGCAGAATCGGGCTCACGCCTGCAATGCTGGCTTTTTGGGAGGTTGAAGCGGGCAGATTGCTTGAGCTCAGGAGTTTGGGACGAGCTTGGGCAACATGGCAAAACTCTGTCTCTACAAAAAATGAAAATACAAAAAATTCGCCAGACATAGCGGTGTGCACTTGCTGTCCCAGCTACTTGGGAGGCTGAGGTGAGAGGATCACCCGAGCCCAGGAAGTCAAGGCTGCAGTGAGCGCTGATCCTGCCACTCCACACCAGCTTGGGTGACAGAGTGAGACCCTGTGTCAAAAACAAACCAACAGAGTCAAGAGACAGACAGAGGGGCCAACCGCCAGTGCGGAGAGGGGCCCGAAGACAGAGGAGTCCGGACCAAGTTCAAGTGCGCAGGGGAAGAATTCAGACAAAAACAGTGCAAAAGATCCCAAGACGGAGGGGCAGACCCCACCAGATCTAAGGGCTCAAGCCATCCAACTCCACCAGGTTCTATTCTAGAACCTCCTTCCTCTGGAATGTGGGGCATGAATCTCCATGGCTGCATCTGAATCGCACCCAGTCACCCCCCAGGAAGCAGCTGCCGCTTGTGAAGGTGGACACTCGAGGACACAGGGGCCCCGGCACAGCACCGCTGACCAGATGCGGCCGTGGAGAGGGTGCCCTTAGCAATCTCCCATCTCAGCTAGAATTGGAAATCAAAGTGCGTAGGGAGAAGCTTTGGGAAAATCCAGAACCATGATGGTATCACCAGAAAACACACATCATGGCTGACCACATTTTGCAGAGTCTCCAGAAGCTAAGCAGGACCTGGGTGTGAGCCAGGGAAGGCTGGCCTGGAGTCTTAGCCCGGCTACCAGCCAGCGGAGGGCCCAGGAGCTGATGGCCAAAAACCCGAGCCCCATGCCCTCCAATCCACGCCAGTGAAGACACCAATTTGATACGTCTCTGACAGGGAGGGCTATGAGGATCGGGATACATTCATTCACATTATTCATGCCGAAGTCTGAAGACCACTGACAGTCTTTTAAATCTTACAGATGACATGCATAAGAATACAACACAAATACAGAGAAATCTATTTAAAAACTGCAACTAACCCTAACCCACCTGCCACCTAAGCCACCTGGGCTGCTAATGACAGCACCCCTGGAGCTTTGCATCCCCACAGCTGCAGCGGGAAGGAGAAGGTCCCCAACCGCACACCTGGAGCTGTGGGTCCCCACGGCTGCAGCGGGGACGGAGAAGGTCCCCAACCGCACACCTGGCAGCGTTTTATATACACAGCCTGGCTTGGGAGACGGCCTGCAGGGAACGAAGGCTCGAGACGCATGAGCTCTGCAGTGCGTGCCCTTACTTCTCTTCGGAACGGTGGTCCTCCTGGTCACTGATGTCATCGTCATCTACCAAGTGGCCAAAGGGCTCCGATGAGATGGACACCATGTTGGAAAGGATGACTCTGCTGTCACTGCTGCCAGTGAGGACCAGCTGGTCGTGAGAGTGGTTGTAGCGGACGTTCCACACCCTGCAAAAGGCAAGGCAGCTACTGAGAGGACCCATCGCCTGCAGCCAGCACCAGCACCGCACCGACTCTGTCTGAGCCCCCAAGGCTGGGGCTCACAGTAGGCACTGCCAGGCAATCGGCCCCCAGTCACAGGGCCTGACATGAGGCAGTTTTCCGCTGAGTTGGGTTTACTGTGGGTTCTCTTAAGTGCCAACAAACAGACAGGGAAGACCAAGTGCTGGCTGAACACGCAAGAGGAAGGCTTAGCACGTGACATTCCACACAAGCTTCTAAAATCTGAGGAAAAACACCTGCCAGGAGCAGCATGTGGATTCGTGATATCCTGTAACAGCAAACAAGTGTCACAGTGTCTTCCCAGTGGGCAGTGACCGGTGACTGTGGGTCCTGACACCAAGGCGTGGCGGCCTCCCGGGGCACAAGGGGCTCTCCTTGGTTTTGGCTACCGGGATCAGCTTTCTTTCTGACGTGGGTCCTAAGGCCTGGGAGCTTCTGCGTCCCAGTCGTGCTGAGGCCAAAATAAGGTCCAGGGCCCGGGTGGCAGACAAGGCCGGGCCCCTGACACCAGGAGGTACACCCAGCACAGCCAGGGGCACAGGGAGGCCCGGCCACCCAGACCACAGGAAACTCTAACAAGTCACTGGATTCATCAAAACTGTGCACTAGTAATCCGGGGCTTTCCTTTCTGACTGTAAAAACAATACGGCTCTGGATAAGGAACTCAGCCGACTCGGGTTGCAGGCCACCGGAGGCGAAGGCCCTCTCTGAGTGCGGGAGGATCCCTGATGAGATTCGGGCTCTGACTCTGTCAGGCATTTCCTCCACACGGTGTGTGTCACTCACACGTGTGTACACCCATGTGTGTGCCACTCACACATGCTTTATTTGCATAAAAATGGATTCATGCTATACATGCCATTCTACAACGTGGTCTTTTTACTGACTTAGCAAAAAGTACCCAGCACATGAGAAACATTCAGGTGATAAGTGAGGGGGAAGGAGCAGTCTCGGGCGCCCATCCGCATCCACACAGACGCTCCACACTGTCCTGGCAGCTGCACGGATGTCACCTAATTTACTTAACCAGCCCCCTAGCGCTGGACCTTTGGGTGCTTTCCAGGTTCCCAGCGTTACAAACAATGCCACATCAACATCTGTGCCCATTTATTTTTGCATACTTGAACCAGCACTGCTTCAAGAGAAAACAGAATTTAACGTTTTTTTCTTTTCCTACGTTTATAAATCACAAACATTCAGATTTGGAATTAGTGCTTCTTTAGGGAAAATAAAACAGGGTTGATTGAATGATTCGTAGCGGCACAAACTGAGCTGGCGTTTGAAGTAATTAGCAAAATGAACTGCATGATCCATCCCCTCTCCCCTGCAGCCGCGCCGGGGGCGGCCCTACCAGTGGGAGTGCTCCTCCAGGGTCTTCACCGGCTCAGTGACATTTCGGGTGTCCCAGAACTTCACCTTACAGTCGTCTCCGCAGCTGGCCAAGTAGTATTGCTTATTGGGATTAAAGTCAAGGTCCCTCACCAGCTGGCCGTGGGCATTCTCTATGCAGTAGATCTGGCTGAGGGAGAAGGAGAAACAACACAGGAAAACGTGAAACGGATTATGAAAAGCCACTGAGTGCTGTGGGCGCACACTGCTTTCCCCAGATCCCGTCTAATCCCTGGCCCAGGGCGCCCTCACCCCTCAACGACCCTCCCCTGCCGGAGGCGGCTGCCAGCGGCGCCTCTATCCCAGCCGCCGTATGCAGTCACGCCATGCTCATCTTTCCGGGAGCATATCTGTGACCCTCCGGGTGAGCTGGGGAAGAGATTTTGCTTTGCAGCCGTCAAAAATGTGACTTGGTATCTTGAGAATGAGAGCGTGCCAGAGGGGCTGCAACTGCCACCGGGACGCGGAAGCAGATGTTTGGACAGGATGCCTGGCAAATTCTGGAAGGGTGTAGTCAGGAAATAAAAGAATAAGAGAGGGAGTGAAGGTAAAACACAGTGTTGGGAAATTACACACACACACACACACACACACACACACACACACACACACACACACACACACAATATCTGTCTGTCTGTCTCTATGGAGAGAGGCAGGGAGGAGCCCCTGGAAGGCTGTGGAAATGCGAAGGGCCAGTGTCCGTGCCAGCTGCACTTTTGCCCTTCGACTGTCCACACCAGCTCTGGAGGCGACACTGGTGGAGGCCAGGGCAACCCACTCCCTCTGCGGGGGGAAGGACTGTTTGAAATGAGTCACGCGGCTGTTCACAGTGCATGTGTTCTCTCTCTCAGATATGCACACATGCATCTGTGCGCTCGCCCACATGGAGGTACACACACATGCACACATCCACGCGTGAGAGGGCAGACGCGCACACACACTCACACACCTCGGTGAGCCCTGGCCCTCAGAGTCCGTGGCTGCTCCATAGGGGCTGAAGTCATCATATCCTGCCTACCGTGGCCTCTGATGCCATGAATCCTGGAGGGTGGGGCATCCAGTGAGGCTGGACGGTGGCTTGGAATAGAGGTTGCACCCAGGAGAGCAAAGGGCCCATGGCCCGGCACTGCCTGGCGGCTCCTGCCTGCACGGCCTCCCCCGCGCTCCCGTGGGCGGGAATGAAATCACTCCTGAATCATTTACCTTCCTCAGCCACAGGCTTCAGAAGCGCTGATGAGCGACGGGGAACTGCGTGCCTTATAATTTGCTTCACTCATCTGCAGACCATCATTGTTCTCTGCTCTCCAAGGTAGATGAACTCAATTCCTTTCATCTTTTTTCTCTCACGTTAGAACTCCCAGCCCTAAACCACTTTTAAATCTTCTGGTTTTTATATCCTGCACCTTTTCAATATCTTAATATTTCTTCCCTAAAATATAATAGCTAAACCTTAAAATCTTTCAGGGGAAACAGGCGAAGGTAGAAAATTAAAAACCTGGCACATTGCCAGGGAGCTGGAGGGCCGGTCGCATGTGCACGAAGTATTAACGAAAGGTTCCTGCATGCTCCAGTGCCAGGAACTGTCACTTAAAAGCATCACACCACCTAAAAAACCACCAAAGGCCTCCTGACTCCATGCAAACCAAAGCTGTGTGCCAAAGGAGAAATAACAGTCAATGAGAAGGCGTCGCCAATGTGCTGGCACGTCCTCACCACAGACAAAACGGGGCGAAAGGAGGCGACCACCAGGCGTTGCCCACCAAAGCCAGGGGTATCTTTGTTTGCTTGCTTGGTCTGTAACAGCCTTTGAGTCTCTCGTCTTCAGATACTGAAATTCTTCACATCCTTCGAAGAACAATCCAGACTTAAGGACACAATGACCAAAGGACATGGAGAAATGGATTCAGCTGAATGTTCATCATGGGCTGAGCCTGTGGTTTCCAGCTCTGCTCAGGAAACCAAACAAGCCTGCACAGACGTGCACGAGGGGGGACATGGCGACTGATTATTGATTAGCCCAGAGTTTCCAGAGGGGCCCTGGAACCAAATCTGAAGCGGTGCCCCACCCTGGAATCAACACGAGTTATGGCATGACATCCTCTTCTCAGCTCGGTGATAAACTATGGTGGCTGAGTATCTTAAAAAGCTTGTGCGGGCTTCTGTTGCCACGGCAACATACCTGCTACCATCACTCCTTTGCCTATCAAAATCACAACTGGAACAGAAAACTCGCTCTTACTTGTTCCATTAGAGCTGCTGGCTGTTGTGTATAATTAATTAAATGACAAAATATGGTGGCCCTATAGGTGCGTCTCTGGAAGGCACAGCCATGGTCAGAGACGGCCCCAGGAGAGACTGAACCTGGGACTGCCCCAGTCAGGTTGCAGCAGCTCATCAGAGAGGGGCACCTGTGGTCCCATCTCGCTCAGTGCTATGAAACCCCAATTCCTGGTTTTCAGCACAGACCGCTGCTAATGCAGAGATAGCAAGATGGAACAGTAAACAGCCACCGGGGCGTGCCAGTTCCACCGCAGTGGACATGCTAGCTGAATTTGGGGTGCAGAAACAAGATGAAGATTTATGATTTCCTGCAAAACGAGATGAAGGCAAACAAACCACGTGCCCCCAAATGCATCTGGCTCGTGACCACCGCCACCATCACCCGGGTTCTGCTGGGCGAGGGGGAAGGAAGCGGGACTCAGCCGATTCTGCTGGGCGAGGGGGAAGGAAGCGGGACTCAGCCGATTCTGCTGGGCGAGGGGGAAGGAAGCGGGACGGCGGCCTGCGCGGGGTGGGCTCACTGACCTCATGCTCCGGGTGTCCCAGCCACGGAGGGTGGTGTCGCTGGCTGTGGCCACCTGGGTGCAGTTGTGGTGAGGGCTCCACCGCCCTGAGGTGAACCTCAGCTGTCCCTTCCCTTCCAGAGACGCTGAGCTGGCCAGCTGCGAGGGTCAGCATGTTTGAAAGGAAGAAGAAAGGAAGAAGAGTTGAAGTCTGCTCAGAAAATTCGAGAGGATATCCTACTGTCAAGGGCACCGGGGAAAATCACTGCTGAGAATAATTAGGAAGCTCTTTGTTTGCTTTGCTTAAATAGCAACAGTGTTTGAACCTTACTTGGGAGAACCTATAAAACTGAGCACAGCAAAAAATAGCAAGCATATTAACAGGGCTCTATTAAAGAGCACTCGCATGTAGTACGTGACTCTGGATGATCAACTCCAGCTTGAATAACACACACAAAATAACCCAAACATCTGGCTTTCCCCAAAACAGAGGCACAGCGAGTCAAATCCACCTGACCAGTTCCGGAATAACGAGGGGACAAACATTTCGCTCGATCAATTACTGTTTTCAGGGCACACCCCCTTCCCTCCCCTTCATCTCAAGGCCCACACGGCCTTCCCGCCCCAAGCCATTGAGCTGATCCGGATGACCTCAGCAAGGCCCTCTGGGGCTGGTGTTAGAGCTAAAACCCCCTCCTGCCTCACAGAGGGTGGGGCCCCGACGTGAGCCTGGGAGAAGATCCCCATCTGGTTCCTCCGCCCTCCTGGGATTTCATGCACGGAGGTCGTGCGTGCTGGCTGCATCGTTGTGTCCATTTCGGGTTTGAATGTCAGTGCACAGGCTAACTGCTAAAGGCAGGAAGGGTCCAGGTCTGCCGCAGGGTCCTCTGTCACACCTGTCCCCAACTCCTCCCGAGGGACACAGTTCCCACCACTAATTCCTTTAACTTTCAAACCAGCTGTGCTCTTCAGAGCCCTCTGAGAGAGGCCTGAGGCAGATGGCTGGTGAGGTGGGCCGGGCTGGGCCGGCCAAGGACAGGTCTGAACGAGCTGCCAGACAGGCCATGAGAGGCCAGTGACCGAGCTGGGGCTGGAGTTTATTCACCATCTCACAAGATTTACTGAGGGGCTTCGCTGGGCAGGGGCAGGGTGGGCATCTAGGCTCAGGGTGAACAAGGCCTGGAGGTCCCTACAGAGTGGGTGCCTGCTGCAGAGACAGACAGGGGCTGTGCCTGGAAACCGCCAGGCAGAAGAGAAGGACAGGTGGCTCCCCGTGAGAAGCAGAGCACCGTCTCAAGTCACGGGTAAAGGGCTTTCCGGGAGAGCACACCGGCTGCAGAGCTCCTGGGCCCTCCCAGCAAGAGGCCTCCCCACTTCAGAGGTGGCACTGGGAGGCATGAGCCACAACACCAGGTCTATGCACAAGGGCTGTGAGAAAGACTGAGAACCCCAAACAGTCCTGGTCAGAAGCTGAGAGGCACAGTCATCAGTAAGAGATGCAGACACTATGCTCAGACAGGGAGAAGGGGCCTCAGGCCCAGGAAGAACCGCAACTCCATCTCCCATTCCTAACGCCTACTCTGATACTTAGGAAAAGTTTCTGGAAACTGAAAGCCACCATCCTGGCAGAGCCTTACGGAGGTGAGAGGAGGCCAAGAGAAGGTGGGGACACAAGACACCCATTGGGGAAACAGGGTACTCATGACTCCACATCTGAGCAGAAGTCAGGAGGTTGTGTCTGCATCTTGTGTCCACATCTGGGCAGAGGTGGCATGGGTGTGTGTCTGCATCTGGGCAGCTGTGGGGGTGTGTGTCCACATCTGGGCAGAGAACGTAGGTGTGTCTGTATCTCGGCAGAAGTAACAGAGCTCTGCCTGCATCTGAGCAGAGGTGACAGGGCTGTGTCTCCATCTGGGCAGGCACAGGGGGTGTGTCTGCAATAAGGCAGAGGTGACAGGGCTGTGTCTGCACCTGGGCATGCATGAGGGTATATGTTCACATCTGGGCACAGGCAAGGGGGTTAGGGCTGTGGTGGCACCTGGGCCTCACTGAGAGCCGGTAGAAGAACAGCCACAGTGATCAGTGATGGCTGGAGGTGCTCTCTGAGTAATCGCTTGGACAAGGAGCACTGGCAGGCTGGCTGTGGCTGTGTAGTGGACCTGGCTGCTCCCTCCCAGCCCTCAGGTGGATGGCTGCTGCTGGGCTCCTTCTCTGGTTTACAGAGAGCCTCCTGTGTGCCCACAGCCCAGCTCCCCTGTGCCCAGGTCCCTGCCCACTTTCATCCCCACAATCCAATGTCTTTCGGGAGGCCAAAGGATGTCTCCTTAGGGAAAGCTGGGGCTTTTGTTTTACAATCTCCCTGGTAAACGATCTGCTCTACTGTCCTACGTGCCAAGGGTGACTTACTGATCCCCTCTCCACAGTGAGCTGAAGGGCTAATTCTGTTCCAGGCAGGAAATGTTAATTGCATTCCTGTGGTGCAGGGACACTTGGCAGGCATGCTTCCTGCACAGGGACCAAGCAGGAAGGCGCCAGGAGCACACAGAGGAGGAAACAGGAGCCACTGCCCAGTTGGGGCCTCAGGAAGCCTGTGCAGACTGAAAGGTGCACCGGGGGTGGGACAGGGATGGTGGCAGAGCAGACACCAGCACGCGCAAGCACGCGAGAGCATGGCGGGGTTCCGCTTGGGTTGTGAACACCATGCCCAGACATTCGCGGTGAGACTCTAATCAGCTCACCCAGGTAGCCGGCGCAGCGCCAGGCAGAACGGCGGGGACAGGGCTGGAACCAAGCACTGATCATGGTGAGGACAGCCAGGTCAAGGCCAGCTGTCAGAAGGACACAGCCTGTGCACTCCACACAGTGACAGCGGAGTGTGCAGCAGCTCACATGCCAGACTCCAACTAGCACCAGTAAAGGGAAATTGAGCCTGAGGAGCCTGGGGTGTCTCAGCACCAAGAGGTGGGAGCTATGTTAGGCTATGGGGCTGCCGAGCCCCGGACACGTGCTCCCACCCTCAGCTGCTCCGTTTCTCTTTCTCACTCCACCCTGGCTCCTGTATGTCCACAGGACAGAAGGTAAAGCCACTGGGAGCACCAGGGCCTGACATCCCCTGACCAGGCACCTAAAGATAAGCCAACCCTCAGACCTCACCCCAAATTGCTGGAGGAGGAGGCAGACTGGCACAACTGGGCCAGGCACTCGCCAGGAACAGTCAAACCTGGTGGGGGGCAGGGGATGTGAACAAAAGGTGAGTGCCCTGCTCATCAAACCAGAGGTGCCACCCACCTTCCCGTTTAACCCATCAGACTTTACAGCATCTCTGCCTTCTCATCACCTTTGCAGCCCAGGAAGGTGCAGCTCTTCTAGCTGGCAAGGGAGGCGCGCTCCCAAGAATGCTCAGCATGGACCCACACAGATGGGGCAGAGGCGCCACAGGGAAGGAGGGCGTGGCCCTCATGCAAGCTCAAGAAACCGCATCGTGTGCAGGGTGGCACGTGGGAGCCAAGGAGAAGGTCCCCTCACAAAGCTGCCGAGGGAGAAGGAAAACGGAGCTGGGAAATTCACCACACCGCCCCTAAACTCCAAGCCACAAGAAAACCTTTATTAAAAGCCATTTTGGGAGGAAGTCAAAATAGATGTTGCCAACAGCAATGATGGAATACAGTTTCCTAAAGAAGGGAATTGGTAGCAACATCACCCCAAAAACTAGCAACAGGTGGGGGGTTCACATGGACTCAGAGATGCAGGGTGAGCTAATTTTGGGCCTCAACTTTGGCAGCTTACAGTTAGTTCCCATACCTTAACTTCCACATGGACAATATGAATGAAGAAATACTTCTGTAATACTCCCCTTAGGTTAAAAAAATATAAAAGCTCAAGTGACATTTTTTTACCGGTACTGTCAGCTTTCTGAAGACCTACTTATCAGGTTAGGTGAATATCCACTGATGACAGTGAACATGGTAAAAAATACAATACCAATAAGCAGATACAATGAAAAGGTTGGATATCGTTTCTAACTGATCAGTATCGTGTCCCAGTTAACTTTCTGTAAACTACGTTGGTTCATTATGAGACGCTTTAGGAAGACAGAAACGCAAGGTCTCCTCTTTAGAAGGTGGTGCAAACTCAGCAGTGACCTGGACACGTGAGTTCTTGATGCCGTGTGGGAGAACACCACAGGGCCATTCCAGAAGGAGAAGGCCCGAAACTCTGAGCCAAACGCTGCCAGCTGCACCCCAGCAGAGCGATTCCACCAAGCTCCTATACTTCATCAGCTTCTAACTCCTAAGGGCGCCTTGCAGAAGTTCAGTCAGCAAAACGGAATGCCCCTTGCACCCAGAGCCCATGGGGTAACACACGTCCTAGACTTCAGCTTCCGGACTAGTCTAGATTTCTGAAACAGTAAGTTGATTAATTAACTAAGCCATCAACCAACCACCAATTAGCCCTGCAACTGCTCAGCAAGTCTTTACTGAGCAAGCCCCTCGGCTGTGCTGAGTGCCACACCGTGCTGAGTGCCACGATGGCAGACGTGGCTTCTGTTCTCCTCACACTCACCATCTGGCTACAGAGGTAAATGTGTGCAATGAAAAGAAAATACTCAACAGATAAAACTCGTTATCAGTTATTCAATGCCAGGCCCTATGCTAAGCATTTATGTTCATTTCCTAGTGAAATTGTCACAAGTCACATGATGTAGATGTTAATGTCCCCATTTTACAGATGAGAAAACTGAGGCTTGGAGCAATCAAATAATTGTACCATGTTTTAAAAGCTAGCTCACAAATGACAAAGCCAGGGGAAATGATAATAACGTCAACTGAGACGGATTTCAAAGAAAGTTGAACTTCTCCAGGTTAGAGCAACTCGGGGAAGATTTCATGAGGCTTAGGAACTGAGATGGGCTTGAGAGACGGAACAGAACAGTGAGACAGAGGAGTGAGCCATTCCTGGCAAATACAAAAGCCTACAAAAGGCAGAGACAGGCAATGTAGAGAAACCCAGTTGAAGGAGAACCACAGGCTGGCAGTCAGAGGCAAAACAGACCAGCCGGGCGGCCATATCATAACAGTACTGAGTTGGGTGGGACAGCCTGCGGCCGGGGAGTGTCCTCTCAGGCCAGGTGGCCAGGATAACAGCACAGAGTGGGGTGGGAGAGCCCAGGGCTAGGGTGTGTACCTCCAGGTGGCCAGGACAGCATAGCACCGAGGCAGGCAGGAGAGCCCGAGGCCGGGGCATGTCCCCCTTCAGGCTGAGTGGCCAGGACAACAGCACTGAGTGGGGTGGAGAGCCCTCCGTCGAAGTCTTCTCCATCTGGACGGTGGATAGAGAAAGCAGAGCTGGCAGAAATGAAGCTGCGGCATGAGGAGGCTGAAAACCAGGGAAGCTGGAGGCAGAAGAGGCCCATGGTCAGCAGCATCTGGGATGGCCCTTGGACTTGGTGGCCTGCGGAGTCCCTGCCCCCACAGGGAGAACGACCAGCCTCTGACCAGCACAGCAGGGCGGGGTCCCTCAGCAGATTAGAGGAGAAGAGATCTGTGCTTCATCTTGCTGGCTGGGATGAGGCAAGCTTCACACTGTGGGGCCACACGGCCAGGAGCTGAGGGTAGCCTCCGGCCAACAGCTGGAGAAATCCAGGCCCTCACTCCAGCAGCCCACAAGGAGCCGCATTCGACCAGCAGCACAGTGAGCTCGGAGGCAGACTCTCCACGGTCCAGGCTGGGGCAACCCAGCCCCGCTGACCCTGAGACCACAGCCTCGTGCAAGGCTTCAAGTGGAAGTGCTGAGGCTTGGATTCCAGGTGATCCACACAAAAGCTGAGGACACACACATGGGCTGTGCTAAGCAGGTCACTTTGAGGTCATCTGTTCCAGCATCAGATAACTAACACGAGGCACTGACCATAGGTGAGGAGGTGACCCCCAGAGAAGGGGAGACCCTGACAGATCTCAGCAGCTCAGAGGCGGGCTATGGTCCCCGTTATTCCACAGCTGGGAAAACTAGAACCCAGGGAAAGCGAGTGAGCTGCCCGCGGCCACAGCCAGCTGGAGGCAGAAATGCGATCTGTCTCCTGATTCCACCACTGATGCTAATGCGTGTACTCCCAAGGCCCTGGAAACTTCATGCTCATAGGGGAGAGAAGTCTGGAAGGTGAATCTTAATAAAAGCCTGAAAGCTATTTCACCATCAGTTTCTGAGGGTCTGCTCAGGGCAGACGGTACAGTGTAAGTTGTCAGGTTAATCAATCACATGTTTTGGTTTCCTGGGGACACGGAGACAGAACTCAGCAAGAACTCCACAGGGCGTGATGCATGCAGTAATCTGTTTTTCAGCATTAGAGAAAAATATTCAGAGCTTCCCAGTCCAATAGAAATGATTAAAGGCATCCCACAAACTTTCCAGGGAGATGTTACTAATGCCGGGCAGGAACAAAGGAACACACCTCCCAACGAACAAAACCATGTGCCCGGCACCAGCCGCAGCAGTTCGTGGGGAGCACAGCTAACAAGTCTCAGTGTAAGATTTTGAAGACAAAAAGCTGTACTTCCTGCCATCAAGACCCACAGAGATGACAAGGGTGGGCTGATCTGGAGGATAGGAAAACCACAGAGACACAGCACCGCGCTCACAGCGGACCCCACTACGTGCACTGCATGCTCACAGCGGACCCTACTACGTGTGGGCCATGCTCACAGTGGACCCTACTACGTGTGGGCCACGCTCACAGCGGACCCTACTACGTGCACTCCACGCTCACAGCGGACCCTACTATGTGTACACTGCACCCACAGCAGAGTCTACTACATACAGGCCACGCTCACAGTGGACCCTACTACGTGCAGGCCATGCTCACAGTGGACCCTACTACGTGCGGGCCGCGCTCACAGAGGACCCTACTACGTGCGGGCCGCGCTCACAGTGGACCCTACTACGTGCGGGCCGCGCTCACAGTGGACCCTACTACGTGCAGGCCGCGCTCACAGAGGACCCTACTACGTGCGGGCCGCGCTCACAGAGGACCCTACTACGTGCGGGCCGTGCTCACAGCGGACCCTACTACGTGCAGGCCGTGCTCACAGCGGACCCTACTATGTGTACACTGCACCCATAGCAGAGTCTACTACATGCAGACCGCGCTCACAGCAGACCCTACTACATGCACACCGTTCTCACAACAGGGCCTACAACGTGCACACCATGCTCACAAGAGACCCTACTACATGCATGCCACGCTCACAGCACACCCTACTATGTGCAGGCTGTGCTCACAACAGAGCCTACTACGTGCACACTATACTCACAAGAGACCCTACTATGTGCACACTGTGCTCGCAAGAGACCCTACTACACGCAGGCCGCACTCACAGCAGACCCTACTACATGCATGCTGACCAATAACAAGGAAAACGGAGGACCAGCAGAATGAAGCAGGCACAACCCTGCCGCCTTCTTGGACAGAGAACAGCAGGGTGAAGAAACAGCAAGGCTTTGGAGTCTAGGGAGCAGGACGCATGAAGCATCCAGTGCAGGCGTATCCCAGCTTGTGCGCCCTGGGCTGCATGGCAGATGGGAGAGGCTGGCTTACAAAACAGCCATGACCACCCCACCATGAGCCCCTTCCCATCCTCAGGGACTGACACTGCTCTGAGCCAAGCAGGAGGAAATGTTCTCACCAATGACTAGTTTAGATGTGACTTGCAATTGTGTCTGACAATTGGACAGAGGCACCTCCAAGGAAGGCCTTCCATACAAACAGAGGTGCACAGAGAACTCTGCTCCATCTGCACCGGAATTGTGAGAGGCTGCATGTGATGGCTGGAATGCTGCAGCTGCCTTGCAGTCATGAAGGTAGAAAGCAGTCACATGTGGATACGGCAGAGTGGAAGGGTGCAAAGCTGAGACCTGGATGCTGTGAAGACGTTGTTTCCATGCATCTTGTTACAGCAGATAATAAAGCTTCCTCATTGTGTAAGTCGCTTCCTATGTCCTGCAGCCAAATACATCCTAACTGCCGCCCCTCTAATGCCCATTTGAGAATGCCAACGACACCGACGGATATTCTCTTCCCTGACTCTGGTTGGGAATTCCAGTCCCAGCTTTGAATGTGAACACCCCAAGCTTGAATCCCAGCTCTGCTTCCAAGTAAGCTACCATCGGCAGGGTGCTTAGTCTCTTTGAGGCCTGGCTCCAGCTCCTGTAACTCACGCACACCATGGTGATATTAAAGGATCCACCCGGAAGGCTTATAAGGATTAAATGAGATAATACGTGTCTAGAGTGCAGACATCGCCTAGCATGTGGCAGGCATCTTAAACATGTTCTTCTTCATCTTTACTGTGACTCAAACAACAGCACCTTGGAACATTCAGAAGAGCGCTGAGCAGTCTTTATGCAGGGCAAACACTGACGTCATCTTCTAGAGCACTACGTCTGATGGAGGCGACAGACATGAAATCTGCCAGAGTCTCCGAGGCCCAGCGCCACCTTTAGGATGCAGAAGAAAATGAAAAGGAGGAGGATGTAGGGCAGGCTGGGCTCTCCTGGCAGGACATCCGGGCTCTCATGGCAGGTCACCTGGACTCTCCTGGCAGGACATCCAGGCTCTCATGGCGGGTCACCTGGACTCTCCTGGCAGGACATCCGGGCTCTCATGGCGGGTCACCTGGACTCTCCTGGCAGGACATCCGGGCTCTCATGGTGGGTCACCTGGGCTCTCCTGGCAGGACATCCAGGCTCTCATGGCGGGTCACCGGGGCTCTCATGGCGAGTCACCCGGGCTCTCCTGCCAGGACACCTGGGCTCTCCTGGCAGGACATCTGGGCTCTCATGGCGGGACACCCGGGCTCTCGTGGCAGGACACCCAGGCTCTCCTGGCGGGACATCCAGGTTCTCGTGGCGGGATGCCCAAGCTCTCCTGGTGGGACACCTGGGATCTCCTGGTGGATCGCCCGGGCTCTCATGGCGGGTCACTCGGGCTCTCCTGGCAGGACATCCGGGCTCTCGTGGCAGGTCACCGGCTGGGACATTTGGGCTCTCGTGGCAGGTCACCTGGTGGGACACCTGGGCTCTTGTGGTGGGTCACCTGGGCTCTCCTGGCGGGATGCCCGCACTCTCGTGGTGGGATACTTGACTGCCGGGGGGCTCCCGTTTCCAGATGGCAGGAGTTGGTAGCACCAGGATCCAGAGAAAGGGTGGAGGTGGGTCCTGCCAGGGTGATGCAGCAGGTGGGCCCTTGGCCCTGAGGGAGCTTGCACACCTAGCACAAATGGGACACAGAGCCCCAGGGGGCTGCAGGCTCCCACACGCCATCGAGGGCGCCGTCTCCTGGGGAGGTAACGTGTGAGGTGCACAGCTCACTCGCATGAGGGTCTGGAACGTGGCCTCCTGGAAAAGTAGAGCCTTTCTGCATTAGAAAATGTACACAGGGCATCAGTTGTCCCCATTGGGTGACAGGATTGATGTTTTAAACTTATTTTTAGTTTATTTCTAAAAGGATTCTATTTGTAGAAAGAATAGAACTAAAGGGTTTTTCCCTTCTCCTTTGCTACACCAAAATCTAAGCTCTGTTTCTGGAGGAAAAAAAATGTGTGTCTTAAACCCAAAAAGGTAGATTTGACCTCAGTGCTACACACTCAAAACTGGAAAGGCCATGAATACAGATTTGAAATTTTTTTTTACCAAGATGGACTTAACTATAAAAAATGTTTCTGCAACCCCAATTAGACATTAGTGATCTGTTGGAGAGATGGGTCTAATTAGAGGCAATTCTTGGGAGAGGGAAAAAGATCTTTTTAAAAGAATAATGAGGGCAGCAAACCCTGGGAGCAGAGCATAATGGCAGCACCCGGGTCCCTCACGTCTGACTGTAATGATCACTTGCTGTCTTTGGGGAAAGTCGTTTAATTATGAAGGAGACACAGATTGCTTTCTGGGACCTTGTGTTCTTTCTTGGCTCTGCACCAGGGTCTTCTTGGTACCCCTCCTATTGGGCGACCTTCGCCCACGGTCCAGTGTTGGAGATCATGTATTACAGCTGCTCCGTCATGCATCTGTGTACCCACGCACCCATCCACATCCACCCATCCGCACGTCCGTCCACCTGGTAGGCACGCCCTCGGTGCTTGGCGTGAGGAACGCTGTTCTCCTGTGACCTGTAATTCCACTGTTAAATTGCCTCAGGATCCTACTTTAAGGATGTGGAGATTGATGTGGTCAGGCTGAGGCATGTCCACGGTCACACTGTTAAGGAGTTGCAGGAAGGGGACCTGGTTTTGCGGGCTGAACTCTGCCTCAGCTGCAGGAGGACTCACCACCTCAGCGCCTCCCCTGGCCCCCAGGCCTGCCCCATCTCCCCACCGCACCTCCTGCTGCCCCCAAAACCTCCTCTACCTCCCCCACCGCCTCCCCTCAACGCCCTGGCCTCCCCGACTGCCCCCCTCAGGTCATCCTGGAGCCTGCACCTTCCCATTGACCCGCGCCAGTCCCAGCAAAACTTGAAATTTCACATTGAAGGCATCATCTAGAAACCGCAGGCCCTGTAACCGCGTCCATTACAAAAGGCAGAGGCTCTGTGTCTGCCATCAAAGCCCCGGCAGCACGTCTCAGATCACATGGCCCTTGGACAGGGCAGCACTCAGAACAGTGCGTGCTGATGGGGAGCCTGTGTCGAAGCTCCCCAGGGTGAGCGGCTCCTCTTGCTTAAATACGCCTGGTTCTAAAAATATACAATTTGTTTTGTATTACCAGAAAGAAGTCTTTTAAGAGCTTGGGAAACAGACACTCCAGTTGCCAGATACATTACAGCTGCTCCGTCATGTATCCGTGTACCCACGCACCCATCCACATCCACCCATCCGCCCGTCCGTCTACCTGATAGGCACGCCCTCGGTGCTTGGCGTGAGGAACGCTGTTCTCCTGTGACCTGGAATTCCGCTGTTAAATTGCCACCCGGCACCCAGCCACTTTTGTTTTTTAATGACTTTTATTCAAGATCTGAGTGGAAGACTAACAAGAAAATCTCCTGAGCTGCAATATTAACAAAATCAAACTAGACACGTAGCCTTACGCTATGACAGTAAAACTACAAAACTTAGTAAATTATACAATGACGCCAAAATGTGCAGCTTAGGAAATCACTAACTACCTGCCTTCTCAAAGACTGCTGCTTTTCCAAAACACATATATCCCAAACCTAAATTGCAGCGGGCCATTGTCTGAAACCCCTGGCTGTAAAGGGGCATTTATTTTAATGATACAGCCACAGCTTGGAATATTTTGGAATGTCATTTCATGAGTCTTACCAGGAAACCAGTTTTGCTATGGTTTTAACCCGTTTCCCACTCATCAGCTTTTACAAAGCTTACTGCCCTATTTTATTTACCAGATTTTGTTCCAATTAACTTTTTCCAAAAATCAAAATCATGCTCATAGGACAAAATGTTACTGATCATTCAAGGTACTCAGTAAGAGCAAGCTATCTGAGAACCTCACAGACCTGAAGGAGGACAGGAGAGGTACAGGCAGGCAGGAGCCTCCCTGATCACCTCGTGCATGGGTGGGACTCACAGGGCACCAGGCCTGACCCGCAGCCCCAGGCCGGCACTCAGACCACGTCCTTCAGAAACTGCCTCTGCTCCCGTCAGCCTTCCTCTTCTCATCTGTCAGGAGGAGCCCAACTATCTGATGACGAGGTCTGTGTCTCTGTTTCAAAGGACTACTTAAAAATACTGAGAACTGACAATTTGTTGGAAAAAGTCCTTCTTACCCTCTCCAAAGTGTGCTCGCTGAGTGTCTATTGAATGAATTTGGCCATGGCATTCTGGTATGCTTGGAGCATGGCTGACTTCTTACAGTCATAACTCAACCCCAGATCCCCCAGGAAATACTCGGTGGGTCCTTCTTCTGTGAGTGAGGCCCGTGGCAGGTGCAGGGTGTCCCGGGGCCATCCCTGTTCCCCCACTCCCCTGTGACCCTCCTCCCCACACAGCCTCCAGCCAGATGAATGACGACGCACACATGGGACCCGTGTGCACTCATTCGGAATGTTCAGATTCTTCCCTCTCACTGGACAAGGGAAGAGTTCTCAGACTATTTACCAAGGTCTCCAGAAGCGGGAACACTAGTGGAGGCGGGTGAGCGGTGGCGTCTTCTCAGGGCTGCGGCTGCTGGGAGGCGGGGCGCACACCCTTTCCATGTTTCCCTCACTGAGTACTGCACAGCCTGGGCACTGCACATACGCAGAGGGTGACTGCAAGGCGGGGAGAGGGGAGGCCCACGAGGTCACGAAGAGGCACGTGGTGGGGCTCCCTGGGGTCTCCTTCTGCCTCATTCACCCCAGATCTAAAGCTGAAGAAGCCGGCAGACAGGAAACACCAACAAGGAAGGCCCCAGAAGAGCCCACTGAAAGCGACTTCTTCCAAAAGGGGAAGCCGAGTAGGACACAAAACCTCTAGACAATAACCACATACTCCAGACAAGCAGCCCAGGAAAAACCATGTCCACACTCCCCCCACAACAGGGAGGCCTGGACCCCATGCCCCTGCCATGGTGAGGATGCGTGCAAGGAGGCTCCAGGCACCCGTGCATCTTAACCAGAGTGGACCGTGACTTCACTGCCAAATGCACAAAGTTCACCCCTTAGGAGAACATCTTCAGCATCCAGGTTGTCTCAGCTCTCAGCCTGGGGACAAAGGACGAGGCATAAAAGGAAAAACTGACAGACTGAACTTCATCCACACAGAGAACCTTCCAGACAACGGAACGTGACTCAGTGATAAAAAGAAATGCGCTTTCAAGCCATGAAACCTTAACTGCTTATTACTAAGAGACAGAAACCAATCCAAAAACAATCCATGTCTGGTTCCAATTCTGTGACATCCTGGAAAAGCCAAAACGACGGAGATGGCGAAAGATCCAGGCTTGCAAAGGGCTTGAAGGGACAACACGAGGAGAGAATCGTCATGGGAGCCCAGGAGTTTTTTGGGCTGTGAAACGATTCTGCGTGGCACCACAGTGGAGGAACGTGCCATGATGCATTTGTCCAAACCCACAGAATGTCCAGCACCAAGAGGGAGCCTAATGTCAACAAGGGGCTCTGGGGGACGCTGATGTGCCCATGTGGGTTCCTCAGTGACAGCAAGTGGCCCACGCCGGGGGGATATGTTGCGAGTGGGGGAGGCTGTGGGAAGTCTCTGTATCATCCACTCAATTTTGCCGTGAACTTAAAACTGTTCTAAAAAAAAAAAAGAAACTTTTTCTCTGAAAAAGACCCTACTAAAAAGATGAAAAGAAAGGGGACCGAACAGGAGAGAGCATTGCCAGCCACCTCCACATTCCAGGAGCAGAGACTTAAAAAGCGAAGGGAACGTTTCCTCGTTTAGGGTGAAGGCACTGGTCCCAGCCACGTCCGTTTGTCCAGAACTCAGTCCCCCGGCCGGACACACCAGGCTGCAGAGAGGCTGCGGAGTGAGGCCTGTCCTGGTTTGTGTTGCCACAGAGGACAGGGGACAGACAATGGGACAAGGAGCTGTCCTGAACACCCCCATGACAATCACAGCCGCACGAAGCGCGAGGGCTCTTGATTTCCAGACAAGAACATGATGCCCGGAGGTGAGCTGAGGAGGCCCCGGTGCTGCCGGCCCAGGCTCCACCTCCAGGTGTTCTCAGTGGTTAGCTCCCACTTTGTTTAGTTACGTGTTTATTTAGAGACGGTCTTGCTCTGTTGCCTAGGCTGGAGTATAGTGGCACGATCTCAGCTCACTGCAACCTCTGCGTCCCAGGTTTAAGCAATTCTCCCTGCCCCAGACTCCTGAGTAGCTGGGATTACAGACACCCACCCCCACGCCCAGCCAATTTTTTTTTTTTTTTTTTTTTTTTTTTTTGAGACAGAGTCTTGCTCTGTCACTCAGGCTGGAGTGCAATGGTGCAATCTAAGATCACTACAACCTCCACTTCTGGGTTCAAGCAATTCTCCTGCCTCAGCCTACTGAGTAGCTGGGGTTACAGGTGCATGCCATGACACCTGGCTAATTTTTGTATTTTTAGTAGAGACGAGGTTTCACCATGTTGGTTAGGCTGGTCTCGAATTCTAGACCTTGTGATCCATCCGCCTCAGCCTCCCAAAGTGCTGGGACTAGAGGCGTGGGCTACCACGCTGGCCTATATTTTTATTATTTTTTTATTTTTCGTATAGACAGGGTTTCTCCACGTTGGCCAGGTTGGTCCTGAACTCCTGACGTAAGGTGATCCACCTGCTTCGGCCTTCCAGAGTGCTGGGACTACCTCTCACTTCTAAATGAGAACAGGCATAGTTTGGGTGAGGATGGGAGGAGAGGACTGAAACCTCCCTGACGTGCTGTGCTTACTTCCTGGGTCATGACACCTGACGTGCTGTGCTTATTTCCTGGGTCATGACACCTGACGTGCTGTGCTTACTTCCTGGGTCATGACACCTGACGTGCTGTGCTTACTTCCTGGGTCATGACACCTGACGTGCTGTGCTTACTTTCTGGGTCATGACACCTGACGTGCTGTGCTTATTTCCTGGGTCATGACACCTGACGGTGCTGTGCTTATTTCCTGGGTCATGACACCTGACGTGCTGTGCTTATTTCCTGGGTCATGACACCTGACGTGCTGTGCTTATTTCCTGGGTCATGACACCTGACGTGCTGTGCTTATTTCCTGGGTCATGACACCTGACGTGCTGTGCTTATTTCCTGGGTCATGACACCTGACGGTGCTGTGCTTATTTCCTGGGTCATGACACCTGACGTGCTGTGCTTATTTCCTGGGTCATGACACCTGACGTGCTGTGCTTATTTCCTGGGTCATGACACCTGACGTGCTGTGCTTATTTCCTGGGTCATGACACCTGACGTGCTGTGCTTATTTCCTGGGTCATGACACCTGACGTGCTGTGCTTATTTCCTGGGTCATGACACCTGACGGTGCTGTGCTTATTTCCTGGGTCATGACACCTGACGTGCTGTGCTTATTTCCTGGGTCATGACACCTGACGTGCTGTGCTTATTTCCTGGGTCATGACACCTGACGTGCTGTGCTTATTTCCTGGGTCATGACACCTGACGTGCTGTGCTTATTTCCTGGGTCATGACACCTGACGGTGCTGTGCTTATTTCCTGGGTCATGACACCTGACGTGCTGTGCTTATTTCCTGGGTCATGACACCTGACGTGCTGTGCTTATTTCCTGGGTCATGACACCTGACGTGCTGTGCTTACTTCCTGGGTCATGACACCTGACGTGCTGTGCTTATTTCCTGGGTCATGACACCTGACGTGCTGTGCTTATTTCCTGGGTCATGACACCTGACGTGCTGTGCTTATTTCCTGGGTCATGACACCTGACGTGCTGTGCTTATTTCCTGGGTCATGACATAATCTGTACACCAAACACCCGGGACACGCAATTCACCCACCTCACAAACCTGCACATGTGCCCCTGAACCTAAAATGGAAGTTAAAAAATAAGTAAATAAAATTTTAATAATAAAATATCAGGAAAAAAAAGGCAAATTAGTCCCCCTGTGGGCACGCTGCAGTGAACAGGAGGGATGCCGCTGGAACCCGGCTGTCGGGTTTTAGACTCGAGTTCTGCACTTCAACACGAACGAAACGAGCCTTTCTTTCCTTGACACCGTGTCTCTTCCAGTTTGGAGAACATGAAAGATGAAAACAGAACAGGCTTCCCAAGGTGTGCTGGCAAGAGACCACAGAATGCACCGACCACCCAGAAAGTTCCAAGCCCCTCCCCACGAGCCCCGAGATTAAACTCAGTTTCTGCCCACTGCTCCCTTGGTCCCCAAAACACAACCGCGATTTACATTGACAGGCACCCTGGATGTGGTGTTGGCTGCAAGGACCACGCTGCTGTCACTAGGAGCACCCCCAGCTTATGTTTCTGATCTGATTCACTAGGAGCACCCCCAGCTTATGTTTCTGATCTGATCCTCCTGTGGTACATTTGAAGCATCTGATTAGAAACTTTCCAACGAAATACTATGCTCCTGAAGCACACTGTCTTCCTTCAAAGGGGTGCTGTGTGTGTCACACCAAGCAGATGGCACACTCTGGGCGGCCACCTTCAAGGAGCTCCCGCTCTCCTGTGTGAACAGAAGGCAGAGGTGGCAGCGAATCCTCACCAAGCTTCCCTCCTCCTGCTCCGCACTGTCGGCTCCTCGACAGAAGCTATCCATTTCATGGCCAGTGAAAGCTGGGAGAGGTGAAGATGAATGAGCAGGCACAGACACAGGGAGCCATCCCTCTGCCCTCATCGGGGTCTGTGGCCCCCATGGAACCTTCCACTCCAGGCCTCCCCTGAGTTCTGCTAATGATTATAAATGGCAAGGAATCTCCACTTTAATTGCAAAAGGTAATGATGCAGTGAGCGTAAGATTAGATTCACCACAGAAGGCAATATCCTCAAACAATAAAAAAAAAAACATTGAGAAGCTGGGTGTGAAGATGGCTGAAATCAATAGGAAGCTTCTGTATTAAATACCACAGTGGAGGGTCACAAAGTGATATTGACAGAACTGCTGACAGAGAATAAAAACGGGGGAGAGAAAACTAAATTGATCTCTGCAGAAAATAAGTTACAGATTAATCACCCTACCACGAAATCCTTTCGAGATGACCGAAGGTCTGAAGATGTGTTCACAGTTTGATTACAAAATAGGTCTCCAAAGTTGGGACAAATGACAACCTGCTGCATCCTAATGCGTGGAACTCGATGTCTCCTTTCTCCCCGGCATCCTTCCTGAGACAGCAAGCATAGTAGGTGTACCAAAGGCTCCACCTAGCTCTTCCCACACCAGGAGCTAGGCCCGCTGCCCAACTGTCTGCGCCAGGACCTGAGCCCTCTGCCCAAGTGTCTACACCAGGAGGTGGGCCCGCCGCCCAACTGTCTGCGCCAGGACCTGAGCCCTCTGCCCAAGTGTCTACACCAGGAGCTGGGCCCTCTGCCCAACTGTCTGCGCCAGGACCTGAGCCCTCTGCCCGAGTGTCTACACCAGGAGCTGAGCCCTCTGCCCAAGTGTCTACACCAGGAGCTGGGCCCTCTGCCCGAGTGTCTACACCAGGAGCTGGGCCCTCTGCCCAAGTGTCTACACCAGGACCTGAGCCCTCTGCCCAAGTGTCTACACCAGGAGCTGGGCCCTCTGCCCAAGTGTCTACCCCAGGACCTGAGCCCTCTGCCCAAGTGTCTACACCAGGAGCTGGGCCCTCTGCCCAACTGTCTGCGCCAGGACCTGAGCCCTCTGCCCAACTGTCTGCGCCAGGACCTGGGCCCTCTGCCCAAGTGTCTACACCAGGAGCTGAGCCCTCTGCCCGAGTGTCTACACCAGGAGCTGAGCCCTCTGCCCGAGTGTCTACACCAGGACCTGGGCCCTCTGCCCGAGTGTCTACACCAGGACCTGGGCCCTCTGCCCGAGTGTCTACACCAGGAGCTGGGCCCTCTGCCCGAGTGTCTACACCAGGAGCTGAGCCCTCTGCCCGAGTGTCTACACTGAGTGTCCACCAGGAGCTGAGCCCTCTGCCCGAGTGTCTACACCAGGACCTGAGCCCTCTGCCCGAGTGTCTACACCAGGAGCTGAGCCCTCTGCCCGAGTGTCTACACCAGGACCTGAGCCCTCTGCCCGAGTGTCTACACCAGGACCTGGGCCCTCTGCCCAAGTGTCTACACCAGGACCTGAGCCCTCTGCCCAAGTGTCTACACCAGGAGCTGAGCCCTCTGCCCAAGTGTCTACACCAGGACCTGAGCCCTCTGCCTGAGTGTCTACACCAGGAGCTGGGCCCTCTGCCCGAGTGTCTACACCAGGACCTGAGCCCTCTGCCCGAGTGTCTACACCAGGACCTGAGCCCTCTGCCCCAGTGTCTACACCAGGAGCTGGGCCCTCTGCCCACATGTCTACACCAGGACCTGGGCCCTCTGCCCAAGTGTCTACACGAGGACCTGAGCCCTCTGCCCAAGTGTCTACACCAGGAGCTGAGCCCTCTGCCCGAGTGTCTACACCAGGAGCTGAGCCCTCTGCCCAAGTGTCTACACCAGGACCTGGGCCCTCTGCCTAACTGTCTCCTCCAAAGCCTACCATTAGCCTGGCTTTTTAATAGGAAGGTATTTTCCTCTTTCCTCTGGAAGTTTACAGTTATGCAGCAAAGTCCTGCTAAAGCACGATGGAGGGAAGGGACTAGGAAGTATCGCCATCAACCATGACCAGCCTTCCTGCCAAATCTCCCAGAAGGTGGAAGATGATGAATGTATCTCCCCAACCTGTAGGTGTGGTCCACGAGGGTCAATTTCAGGCATGAAATGTCACTCAAGTTTCCTGTTTTATCTTAAAATTTTGCATGAAATTTGCATTCTACTCCAAGAAATGAAGCTATGACTTATATTTAAAGTTTTTCATAAAAATAATGATTTTCTTCCTTAAATACCATCAACGCTCTGGGTGAACACCCAACACTTAATTCCGTGGTGAAGGCTGTGAGGCTCCCTTCTGTCCATTCAAAGGCTTAAAGCTTTAACAGGGCACTTAATATTTTTAAGTCTTGCTTATGTACCACTTATTAATAATGATGAATAATTATTCATGCCATCTCGTCAGCTAGAGGGGTGAGGAAAGGACTTATTAATATTCTAAGCCACCGTGTGGGAGAAAAGCTAAAAAAAAACATGGTAGGAACAAATAAATGTAAGCTGAGGCCACCACTGGAGAAGTCTCTCCAACGGCTATTTGCGTGATCCTTAGTCCGCGTGTAGGCAATGCGGCCCCCAAGGAACAAATGACATTGCAGGCGCTACCGGTTCAAAGTTCTTGCCTCTTCTCTAAAGTGGCTACTTTGACATGAACAAACGCAAGGAAATGACGAATGCATGCAAAAACCACATTTTAAAGGAGAAAATTTTAAGAAATCAAATACGAAAATATATGTATTAATATTCCCTCTTTGAGAGACAAAGCGTTCACACGATGCATATTTCAAAGCAAAACCAACCCAAAGAAGTGCTAAAGTTACTTTCACAACTCGTGCAAACGCGTTAGAAGAGCGCGGCGCCACTACACAGTTAAATGTTATCACTGCTCCTACCTGAAAGTATGATCTGACCCAAATACACTTTAAGAACCCATTCATCAAAAGGATGGCCCGTTTGAAACAGCAGAAAATTCTCCGGGGTGTCCCACTCCCTCCTTTGCCCAACGTGCAGCAAACAGAGGATGTTTTGCAAACCGCTGGGTTCTGGGTCGTATCTCACGAGCCCTGAGTGACATCTGAACAGCTTTACCTGAAAGACCCCTTCACTCAGTTCATTAAGGTCAAAATTCTAAACTGATATGAATGAAGAATTATATTCTGAATTTAGCCAAAGTTCCTATTTAAAAATATGAAAAAGAACAAATGCTGTGTTGTTCCTTTTACTTACCACAGCCTGGCTTGAGCTCTCCTGTAAATCCCACAGCAGGATATGGTTATCGGCCAATGAAATGATTTTCTTCCCATCTCCCATTGGCTCCCACACGACACTAAGAGAAAGAGAAGTACCGAATGTTAATGTAAACGTTTACGATACCCAGCCTGGTAGCTCAGAGCTGTGATACACGTTCTTCATGACGCAGGAGCCCTGTTCCTGTCCTGCAGTCACTAGAGTATTCATTATGCTGTCATCTGGCAGAGCCTGTCAACACTGCAACATTACTGTTGTCCCACGTTACGGACTGAGTTATGCCCCTGCCGCATTCATGTGTGTAAGTCCCAGCCTCCCACCCAGTGTGGCACTGCAGGGGCCCCTCGACGTACACAAGGGCTATGTCCCCACCTCCATCGTAAGTTTAAAATATCATGAGCTGAAAATGTAGTGAATGCACCTAACCTAATCATCAGAGCCAGCCCAGCCTACCTTAAACACGCTCACAACACTCACTAGCTCACAACTCATCTAACACGAGACCTACTTTAAAAGAAAGTGCTGAATATCTCATGTAATTTATTGGATATCATACCGAAAGTGAAAGGTAAAACAGTTGTATGGGACTCGACATGCAGGTTCTACGAATGCACAGCGCTTCCATGCCATTGTAAAGTCGAGAGGCCGTAAGTCGGGACTGTCTGTATTTGAAATGGAGCCTTTGAGAGGTGATAGGGTTAGAGGAGGTCATGAGGGTGGGGCCCTTGCAATGGGATTCATGCCCTTATAAGAGACCTGGAAGGCAGGTTTCCTGTCTCTCTCTTTCCATCACGTGAGGACACAGCGAGAAGGCAGCTGTCTACACATCAGTAAGAGAGCCCTCACTAGGAAACGAATCAGCCAACACCATGATCCTGGACTTCCAGCCCTGGAAACACATTTCTGCGTTGATGCTGCCCAGCATGTGGCATTTCGTATGGCAGCCCAAGCTAAGACACTCGCCAATGTGGGCTTCATCAGTAACTAAGGAATGGACACTGACCAGCTGAGGGAGACCTGTGGGGACCGGAGGGTGGAGAGGCAGCGAGGAGAAGGTGATTTGCACAGGATGCCCACATCCTCTGTAGCGATCCCATTAGGCACTCAAGGATAGTGGCAAAGTACTGGAGGAGATGGGAGGGCAGAGCTTAGAGCAGGGCAATGGTACTGCCACCGGCCACGCCAGGCTCAGGGTCTGCCCTGCCTGTGACGTGAGGCCCTTTCTTGATGTTTGAGCCAATTTGAGCCACAGTTTCCCATCATCTCGCCCCAAGTCATCCTAACTGATACAGTGTGTATTCAGTTACTCAGCAAAGACCAAAACCCTCGCATCTGTGCAGTAAAGCCATATAGAGACCAAGAATTTTTCAACTTGGTTGCAAATATGGGTCTCTGTTTTCTCGGGTGAAATTCTTAAATACTTATTTACAAAGAAGGGAGTTTCATTCCATGTGCTTTAACTCGTGAGTAACTAAAGACATCAATAAGGTACTACACTATTTCTTTTTCAAACACAACCCGGACTGATTGGGGGCACCCCCAAGCACACCTCTCTTACACAATCACCTCAGGACTGGCCATGGAGCTCTTATTGTGTGTAATCACGACATTAATATCATTCAAAACCACAATGTCTTTCTCATTTATAGTTGAAGGAACACACAGAAAGCTCACAGAACTGTGCTCAAACGCCTATCACACCTAGATTGACAAAGAGTGCCCTGTATCTTATGTAATCATCATCATCATAAACACACGATATGTAGTAAACAAAAACTCTACAGCTAGGATGCTGAAAAACCTGCTCCTGTCCAGGTGAGACAATGGTGTGTCCACTGCTCCTGTCCCAATGGTGTGTCCACTGCTCCTGTCCAGGTAAGACAATGGCTGATACTCATGGTGAAGATGCTTCTTTGGAGTAAAATGATCACACTTCTCTCGGCAGCCCAGTTATCGCAGGTAAGCATAGGTAGAGCTCGGACAGCTTGACAATGAATTCCAAAGGACAGCTGCCATGCAGGGAGAGAAGGATGTGATGGGCAGCTCACAGAGCTTGTGCTGGTGGAGGAACACACCTACCGCATGGGACATTTTCCAGGTGATGGGCAGTAAACTTAGCTGGATTCGTAAGCTCCCCGGCAGATCACACTTAGAACTCGTGTGCTCCCCACCAAAAGTAGGCAAGCAAAAGGCTGCAGCAAGGACTGTCCATGTGGGCCACGCCAACGAACACAGGGACAGTGACTTCGCAGCATGGTACGAGCAGGATGCAGTCGACATCAGCAACAGGACACTTGGGGTTTTTAACAGAGGCTCCAGAAAGGCAGAGATTCCCTTCCCAGCTAACTCACACATCACAGGATGAGAACTAGCCCATCTGATGTCAGAGACTCACTACATAACTATGAATCAAAGTTAAGAGCTTGTAAGGTATCCACATTTCCCATACAGCAATTTTAATAACACTAACCTTGGCTACCATCTTTGGTGCCATAAATATGTGACTGAAGTGTCCCTAAATGGATTAAGGGTTTCTGAATCATACACCCCATCTATTAAAACTCTTCTATGCTCCCCACAATGACCAGCAATCTTTGGGGTATACAACACTTAATACTTGTTGATGAATTCTGAGAGTGAAGAATTCCAGGTAAGAGTGAAGATGTCATATTAACAAACGAGACTATTTTAAAACAAACTTAGTTCACCGTTAGTCCATTTGGATTTGGATAACAGCCGACAACCCTAGAATGAGGACACGTGTTAAAGGCCTCTGAACAACTTCGAACCTTTGAATATCGCATTTCAAAGAGCAGCGTCCTCAAGCCCCTCCTCAGAAGACAAGTGTGCCCTTTCAAAGGCCCACAGTCCCAACATATGTGGTCATCTGGTGTCTAAGTCCACGAGAGAACGAAGTTGTGGATGACGAGAGAAAAGGGGTGGCTGTAAACAGAAACGAGGGTGATTCCACAAGCCAAAAAAGATGATTAACTCAGAGCAAAACGGACTCAGGGGAAGGAAGCAAAAATACAGGAATCAAAAAAACCCAAAACCTGGGGCAGTTGGTTTTGGACGGACTTTGAAACTCCAGCGTGTACTCACAAAGCCGTAAGAGCAACACTGCATCACAGTTTGTGTCAGGAACTGTTCTTTTACATGACCAAGAATCACCGGGATTTACATGCAGTACGATCTAGCTAAGAGGTAGTAAACGTCAAAATATGCTTTGAAAAGTTTTCATCTAAATGTTTTTCTAATTTGATGTTTAACTTCAATAAACATAGGTGCTTACTAAAACTCAAATTATCCAGAAATAGTTACCCCATACGATTATAACTTGTCAATTAACAAAAAAAAAAATAAAAAGGACAACCCTAAAGACGTCAGATAGCAAAGATTTAGATCCAATTAAAACACTGTACAAAGAGGTGTACATTATATCCCACTGCAGATTAGAGGCAGAAGCCACCCTCTGTGAAGCAACATGCTCCGCAGAGAGAGGTAGACACCAGTATCACGGGTCAGATCTGACAGCAGATACTCAGAAACCACGTATCACAAAAACGCTACAACCAGCAAGACCCAGCGCAGTACCAGTCCGAGACAGCACTTCCTGGGCCCCAGTGAAAATCTGCAGAGGTCCTACTGGCTACCCTGATGCGCCCCTCAGAGTGCAACGGCACCTGAGCTGAGAAACCCCATGGACACTCCCACGCAGTAGGGGAGGTTTCACTCATAAGCAATGCTGAATACAGGTAAGTCAGGGGCACACCCAGCACAGCCCTGGTACTCTCTAGAGCGCCCACAGTGAGTCAGGGGCACACCCAGCACAGCCCTGGTATACTCTAGAGCGCCCACAGTGAGTCAGGGCACACCCAGCACGGCCCTGGTACACTCTAGAGTGCCCACAGTGAGTCAGGGCACACAGCACAGACCTGGTACACTCTAGAGTGCCCACAGTGAGTCAGGGGCACACCCAGCACGGCCCTGGTACACTCTAGAGCCCTAACAGTGAGTCAGGGGCACACAGCACAGCCCTGGTACACTCTAGAGCACCCACAGTGAGTCAGGGGCACACCCAGCACGGCCCTGGTACACTCTAGAGTCCTCACAGTGAGTCAGGGGCATACCCAGCATGGCCCTGGTATACTCTAGAGCACCCACAGTGAGTCAGGGCACACCCAGCACAGACCTGGTACACTCTAGAGTGGCCCCACAGTGAGTCAGGGCACACAGCACAGCCCTGGTACACTCTAGAGTGCCCACAGTGAGTCAGGGCACACCCAGCAGGGCCCTGGTACACTCTAGAGCGCCCACAGTGAGTCAGGGGCACACAGCACAGCCCTGGTATACTCTAGAGTGCCCACAGTGAGTCAGGGCACACCCAGCACGGCCCTGGTACACTCTAGAGTGCCCACAGTGAGTCAGGGGCACACCCAGCACGGCCCTGGTATACTCTAGAGTGCCCACAGTGAGTCAGGGCACACCCAGCACAGCCCTGGTACACTCTAGAGCGCCCACAGTGAGTCAGGGCACACCCAGCACAGCCCTGGTACACTCTAGAGTGGCCACAGTGAGTCAGGGGCACACCCAGCACGGCCCTGGTACACTCTAGAGCGCCCACAGTGAGTCAGGGCACACAGCACAGCCCTGGTACACTCTAGAGCGCCCACAGTGAGTCAGGAGCACACCCAGCATGGCCCTGGTACACTCTAGAGCACCCACAGTGAGTCAGGGGCACACAGCACGGCCCTGGTACACTCTAGAGCCCTCACAGTGAGTCAGGGGCACACACAGCACGGCCCTGGTACACTCTAGAGCCCTCACAGTGAGTCAGGGGCACACAGCACAGCCCTGGTACACTCTAGAGCCCTCACAGTGAGTCAGGGGCACACACAGCACGGCCCTGGTACACTCTAGAGCCCTCACAGTGAGTCAGGGGCACACAGCACAGCCCTGGTACACTCTAGAGCGCCCACAGTGAGTCAGGGGCATACCCAGCACGGCCCTGGTACACTCTAGAGCGCCCACAGTGAGTCAGGGGCATACCCAGCACGGCCCTGGTACACTCTAGAGCGCCCACAGTGAGTCAGGGCACACCCAGCACAGCCCTGGTACACTCTAGAGTGCCCACAGTGAGTCAGGGCACACAGCACAGCCCTGGTACACTCTAGAGTGCCCACAGTGAGTCAGGGCACACACAGCACAGCCCTGGCACACTCTAGAGCCCTCACAGTGAGTCAGGGGCACACAGCACAGCCCTGGCACACTCTAGAGCCCTCACAGTGAGTCAGGGGCACACAGCACAGCCCTGGTACACTCTAGAGTGCCCACAGTGAGTCAGGGCACACCCAGCACGGCCCTGGTATACTCTAGAGCGCCCACAGTGAGTCAGGGCACACACAGCACGGCCCTGGTATACTCTAGAGTGCCCACAGTGAGTCAGGGCACACAGCACAGCCCTGGTACACTCTAGAGCGCCCACAGTGAGTCAGGGGCACACAGCACAGACCTGGTACACTCTAGAGCGCCCACAGTGAGTCAGGGGCACACAGCACAGACCTGGTACACTCTAGAGCGCCCACAGTGAGTCAGGGGCACACAGCACGGCCCTGGTACACTCTAGAGTGCCCACAGTGAGTCAGGGGCACACAGCACAGACCTGGTACACTCTAGAGCACTCACAGTGAGTCAGGGCACACACAGCACGGCCCTGGTATACTCTAGAGTGCCCACAGTGAGTCAGGGCACACAGCACAGCCCTGGTACACTCTAGAGCGCCCACAGTGAGTCAGGGCATACCCAGCACAGCCCTGGTACACTCTAGAGCACCCACAGTGAGTCAGGGGCACACCCAGCACGGCCCTGGTACACTCTAGAGCACCCACAGTGAGTCAGGGGCACACAGCACAGACCTGGTACACTCTAGAGCACTCACAGTGAGTCAGGGCACACACAGCACGGCCCTGGTATACTCTAGAGTGCCCACAGTGAGTCGGGAGCACACCCAGCACGGCCCTGGTACACTCTAGAGTGCCCACAGTGAGTCGGGAGCACACCCAGCAGGGCCCTGGTACACTCTAGAGCACTCACAGTGAGTCAGGGCACACAGCTCGGCCCTGGTATAGAGTGCCCACAGTGAGTCAGGGGCACACAGCACAGACCTGGTACACTCTAGAGCCCTCACAGTGAGTCAGGGGCACACCCAGCACGGCCCTGGTACACTCTAGAGTCCTCACAGTGAGTCAGGGGCATACCCAGCATGGCCCTGGTATACTCTAGAGCACCCACAGTGAGTCAGGGCACACCCAGCACAGACCTGGTACACTCTAGAGTGGCCCCACAGTGAGTCAGGGCACACAGCACAGCCCTGGTACACTCTAGAGTGCCCACAGTGAGTCAGGGCACACCCAGCAGGGCCCTGGTACACTCTAGAGCGCCCACAGTGAGTCAGGGGCACACAGCACAGCCCTGGTACACTCTAGAGCGCCCACAGTGAGTCAGAGGCACACAGCACAGCCCTGGTACACTCTAGAGCACTCACAGTGAGTCAGGGCACACAGCACAGCCCTGGTACACTCTAGAGCACTCACAGTGAGTCAGGGCACATGTACACGATGGCCGTAGTATATTCTAGACATTTATACAATCAGGTACACACACTCACAACGGCTGAAGTACACTGGAGCACTCACAGTGGGCTGGAGACACATGCACACAAAGGCCATGGTACATTGTAGAGCATTTATAGAGTTGGGTGCACACACACACAATGACCGCGGTACATTCTGGAGCACTCACAGTGAGTTGGGGACACACACACACAATGGCCATGGTACATTCTAGAGCATTTATACAGTCAGGTGCACACACTCACGATGGCTGAAGTGAGTCAGGCACACACTCACACAATGACCACGGTGCATTCTGGAGCACTCATAGTGAGTTGGGGACACACACACAATGGCCATGATACACGCGGTAGCATTTACAGAGTCGGTGCACACACCATGGCCGTGGACAGCTCTGGGACGTTCGGAAGCATCCATTTCATGTCCTAGGGAGCTGACGGCCATAATCAGGTGCTCCCGAAAACTTGTTTCCCAAATCCTCTTGCGTTTTTTCTTTTGCTTAGCAAGACACTTACGTATGTATCTGAATGGGTGCCAGTTCCGAAGCAGTGGCGACTGAGAGCTGAATGAAACCCTTAACCCTTCCTCTACACGCACACCCAGCATGCGCAGCATCCCGCACCACAGAGGAGCGTGTGCTCTGAAGGACACTCTCCCGGCAGACAGATCACGGCAACAACGCCTTCCTCCCCCGGCTAGGAGAAAATGGATGCCCTGGTCTAGTGTTGCTCCAGGCGTGGAATAAGAGAAGGAGGAGAGACAAGGGTATTTCCTGCAGGAAATCGTGGTGCACTATTGCACTCATTCTCTCTGCATGCAACTGATTTTACATCTGCCTTGGTGTAGGCCAAGGGATATATTTCTCAGTCATATTATCAGAGGAAACAATAAAATGAATTTCAAATGGCTGTATAAGTAACTTTTTAGATCTATAAAGAAAAAATATAATTCAAAAAGAAGTAACAAAAAAGGCTTAAAGAGTACAAGAGGTAATACTGATTTGCTGTAGAAAATAAGTTGGCTTCGAGTTCTCACAGGTGAAGGTTTCAAGAAATGCTTCTTGGGTTCTGAAGATCGCAGAGAACGTCGTCCATCTGCGAAGAGCACAGGGAGACAGAAGGCCACGTGGCACTGCGGCCTTGGGAGTTACTGAGCCTGTGGAGGGAGGCCTGAGCCTGCAGGGCCTGAAGAGTGACCGCAGACACACTGAAAACCTGGGACCTGGGTGGATGGCTGCACGATGACATCGTGGATTCGCTTTCAGAGAGACCAGATCAAGGCATCGTCTTGCTAGAAGTCTAGGAAACCAAATACACAAACCAGCCTCGTGGGTTTCTGGAAACACAGCCACGGTGGTAGCTGTTTGCAGAGCAGTGGCGGGCGGTTACCGAACCAATCACGGTTGTGTGTGTGTGTTTCTTGTTAAGAGATAAATGTCAAGGCAAAGAGGGGAAGGGCCAAGAAAGACGGTTCAGAAGAATCCGAGCACAGGAGCCTCAGGGTCCTGAGAACCACAGAAGCCTGAGACTGCGAGGTGGATTATACTTCACACGACAGGACTGAAGCTGGAAGGGCACGTCGCTTACAACAAGTAGTCTGCAGATGACGATGAAGAGAGTGACCTCTGGAAGGCAGCGCTGATTTCCTATCACTTGGCTGCACCTCAGGCCTTGACCAAAACACCACTTCCTCCCATGGAGTCGACGATCCACAGAGGTCGCCAGGATTTGCCCTGGTCCTTCCCAGGTGGCAGCCTGTGCACCCCACACCATCAGCACCCAGCTTCCTGGCCAGACTGCCGACTCTCTATGAGCAATGACCTCGTGCCTCCCACTCACAGGAGTACGCAAGCAGCCGGCACAGACTGTGACGAGCACCTAAGAGGCACTTGATAAATGTATGCTGACAAAGTAGGAGGGAAGAATTCATCCCCCTCCCCGAGTATGTATGTTTTGTGCATTCTTAAACGTATAAAAAATAAACTTAGAACAAGAGTCTGTTTATCAAGTACAGCTCAGTGCAGACTGGTTTGCCTTAGAACCCAATGGAAAGGGTTTGCCATTCAGTATCAAAAGCGCCTCATTAAACAAGAGTTCTTTGTGGCTGGGCACGGTGGCTCACACCTGTAATCCCAGCACTGTGGGAGGCCAAGAGGGGCAGATCACGAGGTCAAGAAATCGAGACCATCCTGGCCAAGACGGTGAAGCCCCATTTCTACTAAAAATACAAAATTAGCTGGTTATGGTGGCGTGAGCTTGTAGTCCTAGTTACTTGGGAGGCTGAGGCAGGAGAATCGCTTGAACCTGGGAAGCAGAGGTTGCAGAGGGCCAAGATCGGGCCACTGCACTCCAGCCTGGTGACAGAGCAAGACTCTGTCTTAAAAAGGAAAAACAAAAAAAGGTTTTGCTTGTGAATCAATTCACAAGGGGCTGCTGGGGCCAGGTCAAGGTGCAGCCCCGCAGGTGGGCCCCAGGGTGGACATCTGCCCTCTGTTCTCTCGATGCTCCTCCTCCCAAATCTGCCCACTCCCGTTCCGAGGGCTGGAACTGCAGGCGGCATGCCTGTGGACAAAGCCAGAACCAGTTCCTCCAGTGGGGACTCCCCAGCTCCAACCACATGTCCCATGTGACCCCTGAACTCCCCCATACCACAGAGAAAGCGCTGCTCTGCGGCACCGGCTCTTCCGTCCACGAGATCCACCCCGGGAACGAACTCTCTGGAGTAGTTACACCTCTCCATCATGCTCAAACTCTAAATGCAGAACAAAGCTCGCCGAGTTGTAATTTTTTTAATGTCTGATGTGTTGCTTTTTCTTCAGTCTAACCTGAGATTTGGCCAAGGCTTTGTGATTTCATTCCATGTTGTCTGTGGATACCGCCTGCCCGATTCCCACCTTACCAGCTAAATTTGTTTCCCTGCAGTCTCTGCCTGGTCCCATCCCAGCCTGTATTTGCTGTTTTCCATCATTAAAACAAGAAAACAAACAGTGTCTTGCTTGAAGGACTTACCATCCAGACAGAGCCTTAGCTCAAGTGCTGCTTCCAACAGGAAGTCAGCTTCAACCACGCCTGACGGCAAGCAGCACTTACGGAGCTCCGACCACACACCGGGCTTTACCTGTAATACCGTCACATCCGCCTTACTCTACACATGCGGTTGCTCAACTAGACAGATTCAGAATTGGGTGCTGCACTCCTGTCTGTCCAAACAGGCTTTACCCCAGAGGACCAGCAGTGCCTGGCTGGCTGGACACTATCACAAGGCTCCAGGCCCTACTGCAGGACCCCGCAATCAAGGCACACTGTCTGCCCAACACGTGGCCAGGAAGAGGCAGCCCAGAGTGCAAGTTTTCCGCCCCTCTAGCAGAGACTGAACTGACCAGGAATAACTGCTCCCAACAGGACTCCTCCCCACCACACGCAGCCTTCAACATCCCGGCATGGACAGCTCCCTAATTCAAATGCAAGCTCCCTCAGTAACAGCACAGGACCTACCGAGGCTGAACACCGGACTCCCCTGAGTGCCTGCTGGCAATGTCACCGGCAACGCCACAACTGCCAGAACCCCTGCTACCTCTGAAGAGGAACTTGCCCAAGGGCTGCGGTGGGGGTTCGTGAGACATCGTGAATCCCGGCACCGGAGCTCCTCCGCTGGGGTTGCAGCCTGTCACCCACCACGAAGCCACATCAGGGAGCCGGGGCTAGCACAAGGCTGAAGTGGAATGGAGCAGAGCACACTGTGCCACAGGCTTGCAATGTGAGTACTCTCTTGTGAAACGTTAATTTCAGTATGTGCATATATATACATGTGCGGGGGAAGTCATCGTGTAAAACTATCTGTAGGTCCAGTCAAAACAAATTTGGAAAATACTGCTTCAAATCATGTTGTTGGGTTTCTGCCCACTCCCCGGCTTTACAGAAGTGTCCTTGACAAATGGAATTTGTGTATATTTAAGTAGCACACTGTGTGTGTGGGGGGTGTGTGTGTGTGTATGAGAGAGAGAGAGAGGGAGACAGGATATTGCTTGTCACCCAGGCTGGAGTGCAGTGGTGCAATCAGGCTCACTGCAGCCCTGACCTCCATTTATGTATGTTTAAATAGTACACTGTGTTGTGTACGTGTGTGCATGCATACATATGTGTCTGTGTGTGGGGGGGTGTAGGTGTGGTTGTGGGTGTATGACAGGGTATTGCTTGTCACCCAGGCTGGAGTGCAGTGGTGCAATCACGGCTCACTGCACCCTTGACCTCCTGAGTCCAAGCAGTCCTCCCACCTCAGCCTCTCAAGTACCTGGGACCACAGGTACAGGCTACCATGCTCAGCTAACTTTTAAATTTTTTGTGAAGACAAGATCTCTCTTCATTGCCTAGACTGATCTCGAACTCCTGGGCTCAAGCAATCCTTCCATCTCAGCCTCCCGAGGTGCTGGAATGACAGGCATGAGCCACCACGCCTGGCCACAATGTGAAGTTTTGATGTGCATATACATTGTGAAATTACTGTCACAATTATACTAACTAACATATCCATCACCCCATATCGCTAACCCCTTTTTGTCATGAGAGCACTTAGATGCACTCTTAGCCAATTTCAAGTACACATTATTATAACTATACTTCTCACGCAGTATGTGAGGCACCAGAACGTATTCATCTTACAAGTGGAACGTTCCTGACCTTTGACCAACACGTCCTGATGCCCGGTCCCTCCCGCCGGCCTCCGGTAACCGGCACGGTACTCTTCCTTCCTAGAGGTCTGACTTTTCAGATCCCACAGGTAAGCGAGATTGTGCAGTGTTTGTTTTCTCTGTCTCATTTTACTTAGTCTCACATCCTTCAGATCCTTCCATATTATTTCAAATGGCAGGACTGCCTTCTTTTTAAAGACTGAAAAGTATTCCACTGTAGATGTATCTACCACAATGTCTTTATCTCTTCATCTGTCAAATGGACAATTATGTATTTTCTACATCTTGGCTACTGCGAATAATGCTGTCATTGACATGCAGGTGCAGAGATCTCTCTGGGCTGCTGACCTCCTTCCCTTTGGATATATACACAGAAGTACGACTGTTGGGTTGTAGTTCTACTTTTAATTTTTGAGGAACCCCCAAACCAATTTTCCATTATGTTCAGTCCCACCTGGAATATATAAAATTGTTTTTCTCCACATTCCCCCCAAGACTTATCTTTCGTCTTTTCCGTACCTGCCATCCTAACAGGTGTGAGGTGATATCTCACTTTCCTGACGGTCAGTGACGCCGAGCCCCTTTTTGTATGCCTATTGGATATCTGCATGTCTTCTTCAGAAAAATGTCTATTCAGTTCCTTGACTCCTTTTTAAACTGGGTTATTTTGTTTGCTTGCTATTGAGCTGTATGAGTTCCTTATGTATTTTGGAATTAGCCCCTCACTGGATGTATGGTTGCTTCCACTCTGTGCATTGCTTTTTCATTTTGCTGATGTTTCTTCTGCTGTGCAGACACTTTGAAATGTGACACACTCTGATGTGTTTGTTTCTGCTTTGGCTGCTGGTGCTTTTGTGTCTCATCCAAAAGATCACTGATAAGGTTTGGCTTGGTGTTCTCACACAAATCTCGCATCAAATTGTAATTCCCATTACTGAAGGAGGGGCCTGATGGAGGTGATGGTATCACGGGGACAGCTTTTTCCCATGCTGTTCTCATGACAGTAAATAAGTCTCACGAGATCTGAGGTTTTATAAAGGACAGTTTCGCCTGCACATGCTCTCTTGCCTGCCGCCATGTAAGACATGCCTTTGCTCCTCCTTCACCTTCTGCCGTGACTGTGCGGCCTCCCCAGCCATGTGGAACTATAAGTCCAATAAGTTTCTTTTTCTTTATAAAGTACCAGTCTCAGGTATGTCTTTATTAGCAGCATAATACAGTAAATTGGCACTGCAGGGAGTGGGACACTGCTGTAAAGTTAACCAAAAACGTGGAAGTAACGCTAGAACTGGGTAACAGGTAAATGTCAGAACAGTTTGGAGGGCTCAGAAGAAAACAGGAAAATGTAGAAAAGTTTGGAACTTGCTAGAGACTTGGAGGGCTCACAAGACAAGCTGTAGGAAAGTTTGGAACTTCCTACAGACTTGTTGAATGGCTTTGACCAAAATGCTTACAGTGATGTTGGGAGCTGGAGTAATAAATACTTGCTATGCCTTAGCAAAGAAACTGTGGCATTTTGCCTTTGCCTGAGAGATCTGTGGAACTTTGAACTTGAAAGAGATTATGCAGAGTATCTGGCAGAAAAAATTTCTAAGTGACGAAGCAGAGAATTAAAGTTGGAAAATTTGGAGCCTATGTGATAGAAAAGAAAAACCCATTTTCTCGGAAGAAATTCAAGCCTGCTGCAGAAATTTGCACAAGTAACAAGAAGTTGAACAATAATCACCAAGACAATGGAAAAATTTCTCCAGCGCTTGTCAGAGACTTTCAGAGAAGCCACTCCCATCACAGGCCCAGAGGCCTAGGAGAAAAAAAAGGTTTCATGGACCAGACCCAGGGTCCCTCTGCTCTGCACAGCCTTGGGACATGGTGCCCTGCATCCCAGCTGCTTCTGCTCCAGCTGTGACTAAAAGGTGCCAAGGTACAGCTCAGGCCATTGCATCAGAGGGTGCAAGCCCCAAGCCTTGGCACTTCCACATGGTATTAAGCCTGTGACTGAAAAGAAGTCAAGAATTAAGGTTTGGAAACCTCTGCTTAGATTTCAGAGGATGTATGGAAATGTCTGGATGTCCAGGCAGAAGTTTGCGGTAGGGGCAGAGCCCTTATAAAGAACCCGTTAGGGCAGGGCAGAAGGGAAATATGAAGTCAGAGCCCCAACACAGGGTCCCCACTAGGGCACAACCTGGTAAAACTGTGAGAAGAGGGCCACCATTCTCTAGACCCCAGAATGGTAGATCCACCAACAGGTGGCACTGTGCACCTGGAAAAGCTGCAGATACTCAATGCCAGCCCGTGAAAGCAACTGGTGGGGTGTCTCTGCAAAGCCACAGTGGCAGAGCTGCCCAAGATATCTGGGAGCCCACCTCTTGCATCAGCATGACCTGGATGTGAGACATGGAGTCAAAGGAGATTATCTTGGAACTTTAAGGTTTAATGACTGCCCTATTGGACTTTCAACTTGCCTGGGGCCTGTAGCCCTTTCGTTTTGGCCAATTTCTCCCATTTGGAATGGGTGTATTTACCCAATGCCTGTACCATCATTGTATTTAGGAATTACTAAGTTGCTTTGACTTTACAGATGCATAGGCAGAAGGGACTTAGCTTGTCTCAGATTGAGACTTTGGACTTACACTTTTGGGTTAATGCTGGAATAAGTTAAGACTTTCGGGGACTTGTTGGAAGGTCATGACTGTGTTTTGAAATGTGAGGACATGAGATCTGGGAGGCGCCAGGGTCAGAATGATATGGTTTGGCTGTGTCTCCAACCAAATCTCACCTTGAATTATAATCCCCACAATCCCTACATGTGAAGGGCAGGACCAGGTGGACATAATTGAATCATGGGGGCAATTTCCCCCATGAGATTCTTGTGATAATGAGTCTCATGAGATCTGATGGTTTTATTGTCCTCTAGCATTTCCCCTGCTTGCACTCACTCCATCCTGCCACCCTGTGAAGGTGCCTTCTTCTTTGCCTTCCACTATGAGTGTAAGTTTCCTGAGGCCTCTCCAGCGATGTGCAACTGTGAGTTAATTAAACCTCTTTCCTTTACAAATTACCCAATCTGAGGAATGTCTTTATTAGCAGCAGGAGAACAGACTAATACACCCTGGTCAAATGCTGAATTAATAAAATCACATTTGGGTGAAAGTATATGACACAGAAATTATTTTATTTTATTATTTTTATTTTTTTTAATTTTAAATTTTTATTGCATTTTAGGTTTTGGGGTACATGTGCAGAATGTGCAAGATAGATGCATTGGTACACACATGGCAGTGTGTTTTGCTGCCTTCCTCCCCTTCACCCACACTTGGCATTTCTCCCCAGGCTATCCCTCCCCAGCTCCCCCCCCCGCTGTCCCTCCCCTATTCCCCCCAATAGACCCCAGTGTGTAGTAGACCCCCTCCCTGTGTCCATGTGTTCTCATTTTTCTCACCCGCCTATGAGTGAGAATATGCAGTATTTCCTTTTATGTTCTTGTGTCAGTTTGCTGAGAATGATGTTCTCCAGATTCATCCATGTCCTTACAGAGGACAAAAACTCATCATTTTTGATTGCTGCATAATATTCCATGGTGTATATGTGCCACATTTTCCCAGTCCAGTCTGTCATCGATGGGCATTTGGGTTGGTTCCAGGTCTTTGCTATTGTAAACAGTGCTGCAATGAACATTCGTGTGCATGTGTCCTTAGAGTAGAACGATTTATAGTCCTTTGGATATATACCCAGTAATGGGATTGCTGGGTCAAATGGAATTTCTATTTCTAGGTCCTTGAGGAATTGCCACACTGTCTTCCACAATGGTTGAACTAATTTACACTCCCACCAACAGTGTAAGAGTGTTCCTATTTCTCCACATCCTCTCCAGCATCTGCTGTCTCCAGATTTTTTAAAGATCGCCATTCTAACTGGCGTGAGATGGTATCTCAATGTGGTTTTGATTTGCATCTCTCTAATGACCAGTGATGATGAGCACTTTTTCATGTGTTTGTTGGCCTCATGTATGTCTTCTTTTGTAAAGTGTCTGTTCATATCCTTTGCCCATTTTTGAATGGGCTTGTTTGGTTTTTTCCTGTAAATCTGTTTGAGTTCTTTGTAAATTCTGGATATCAGCCCTTTGTCAGATGGGTAAACTGCAAAAATTTTTTCCCATTCTGATGGTTGCCGATTCACTCTAGTGACTGTTTCTTTTGCCGTGCAAAAGCTGTGGAGTTTGATTAGGTCCCATTTGTCTATTTTGGCTTTTGTTGCCAATGCTTTGGTGTTTTGGTCATGAAGTCCTTGTATACTCCTATGTCCCGAATGGTTCTGCCTAGATTTTCTTCTAGGGTTTTTATGGTGCCAGGTGTTATGTTTAATGGGCAAAAACTGAAAGCATTCCCTTTGAAATCTGGCACTAGACAAGGATGCCCTCTCTCACCACTCCTATTCAACATAGTACTGGAAGTTCTAGCCAGAGCAATCAGGCAAGAAAAAGAAATAAAGGGTATTCAAATAGGAAAGGTGGAAGGCAAATTGTCTCTATTTGCAGACGACATGACAGTATACCTAGAAGACCCCATTACCTCAGCCCAAAAACTCCTGAAACTGATAAGCAACTTCAGCAAAGTCTCAGGATATAAAATCAATGTGCAAAAATCACAAGCATTCCTATACACCAATAACTGACTTAAAGAGAACCAAATCAAGAACGAACTGCCATTCACAATTGCTATAAAGAAAGTAAAATACCTAGTAATACAATTCACAAGGAACGTAAGGGACCTCTTTAAGGAAAACTACAAACCACTGCTCAATGAAATAAGAGAGGACACAAACAGATGGAGAAACATTCCATGTTCGTGGTTAGGAAGAATCAATATCGTGAAAATGGCTATACTGCCCAAAGTAATTTACACAATCAATGCTATCCCCATCAAACTACCATTGAATTTCTTCACAGAACTGGAAAAAACCACCATGAACTTCATATGGAACCAAAAGAGAGCATGCATACCAAGTCAACTCTAAGCAAAAAGAACACAGCAGGAGGCATCACACTACCAGACTCCAAACTATACTACAAGGCTACAGTAATCAAAACAGCATGGTACTGGTACCAAAACAGAGATATAGACCAATGGAACAGAACAGAGGCATCAGAGGCAACACAACATATCTACAACCATATAATCTTTGATAAACCAGACAAAAACAAGCAATGGGGAAAGGATTCCCTGTTTAATAAATGGTGTTGGGAAAACTGGCTAGCCATGTGCAGAAAGCAGAAACTGGATCCCTTCCTGACACCTTACACTAAAATTAACTCCAGATGAATTAAAGACTTAAACATAAGACCTGGCATCAATTATTTTATTTTTGATGAGAATTTCAGCTGGAGGATGAACAGACCAGTTGTCATGGAATAACAAAATCTTGTAGTTGCTATTCAGTCCAGCTTCCCAGCAGTGAGCATGAGCCACTGGTGTAAAATATTTGTAAAATCAACCAAAAAAGATTTTCCTGGAGATCCATGCATTTAGTTAGAATAATGGAATGGTAAGGAACTCACTCCCTGAAAACAATAAGGGCACAAGCTTTTGCCTGTCATAGCTAAGTTTACACTTAGTGTGCTATTTTAGCACATCCTAACATAGTCATTCTCTCCTCAGCATTCTTAATTCCTGCAGGGGCTCTATTATCAGCTGAAGTTGGTGTCTTTCCATGGCAATAACACCGAAACACTGGTGCTTCATCAGAAACACAGACTTGTTCTGGCATCAGATTTTCAACAGCTTTGAGCTCGGCAAGCATGTCAAAGAATTTCTGCACTGCTTCCTGATGAGCAGATGTTTTATCACCACACATCTTTTAAAATTTAATGCTGTCTTTTCTTACATTTCTGCAATGAGTCTGTTGAATGTTCACAGTTCCCTTCCATTTACAGTTCATCGTGATAGATCTTTGCTTGTTTCATGAGCAGTATTCCGTTAAGTGGCAGTGTTCACTGCAATGCTGATGAATCCACTCTTTCAATACACAATTAGGATCTTCAGTTTTTGCTCTATGCAGTGTTTTTCTATTTTTCATTAATGTCTGTTCATTACTTTCAGCATAAAACTTCAACGGTTTATCCTTCCGTTTCTTCAGCTCACATGTGGTGTCATGCCAACATGATACCCTTCTGTTTCACACTTACGTCGCTGTCCAGTTTCTCCAACAGCATGACTTTCTGTGCTACAGATAAATATAAATGCTTCCTTTTTTTCATATCACTATTAATCACAGGGGTATCTGCTAGCTTTTGTTGACATTTTCAGCACTATCTTTATACCACATAAGAATGTAATTCTTCCCGTCCATGAACACTGAACATTTTTCCATTTGTCTGCATCTTCAATTTCTTTCAACAATGGTTTGTAGTTCTCAATGTAAAGATGTTTCATCGGCTTGATAAGTTATTCCTAAAAATTTTCTCTTTGATGTTATTGTAAATGGAACTTTTTTTCTAATTTCTTTCTTCGATAGTTCACTGTCAGTATACAGAAATGCAAGGAACAAGCAAAAAACACAGTGATTAATGCACATAGGTCTTGGCCACATGGAACACTTTGGGGAACCTGCCATTGGCAAATCCAGCCTGCACACATGACATTTTCTTACTCTTTGTGGTTGTGTATGGGGAAATCTGGGCAGGTGAAGAAAAGATACACTGCAGCTGAAGGGGGCAGGAGGGTATTTCCCCCTTGGGATGCTGAATAAACTGTGTTATACACCTGCATTTTGACTATAACCCACCACATTAGATTAGGTGTAACATTTCCACTTGTGGTATCATATTCATGCTGTAAATGTTTCAGACTTTCAAGCATTTAGGATTTCAAATTTTCATATCAGGGATACACAATCTATACCATTTATTGAAGAGACTGACTTTTTCCCATTGTGTGTTCTTGGTATCTTTCTCAAAGGTTAGTTAACCATGGAAGTGGTGCGTTTATTTCTGAGCCTTCTATTCTGTTCCATTGGTCTGTATGTCAACTTGTAATGTCATACCATCCTGCTTCTATATCGTAGTCTTATGAGTAGCAAGTGTAATGTCTTGGGCTTTGTTCTTCTTTCTCACAGTTGCATTACCTATTCAAGGTATTTTGGGATTCCATATGAATTTCAGGACTTTTTTTCCTCTATTTTCTATGACAACTGCCATCAGAATTTTGATGGATATTGCACTGAATCTGTAGATCATTTTGGGTAGTATGGACATTTTAACAAAATTAATTCTTCCCACCCGTGAACACCGAACATCTTTCCATTGGTTTGCACCTTCTTCAATTTCTTTCATCAATGTTTTATAGTTTCCATCATACAGATTTTTCACTGCCTTGGTAAATGTTACTCCTAAGAAATTTATTCTTTTTGATGCTGTTGTAAATGGAACTGTTTTCTTAATTTCTTTCTTAGATAGTTCACTGTCAGTATACAGAAATGCAAGTGATTCTTGTGTGCTGATTTTGTATCCTGAAACTTTACTGAATTTGTTTAATGATTCTAACAATGTTTTAGTGGAGTCTTTAGGGTTTTCTATATTAGGATCACATTGTCTGCAAACACTTTATCCTTTTCTGATTTGGATGGCTTTGTTCTTTATTTATTTTTCTTGCCTAATTCCTCTTGCTAGAAGTTTCAGCTACTATGGTGGATAAAAGTGGCAAGAGTGGGCATCCATGTCTTGTTCCTGATATTACAAGAAAAGTTTTCAACTTTTCAAATGTTAGTTGTTGGTTGACACACATGCCATATATGGCTTTTTATTATGTTGAGGTAAACTACTTCTATATCTAATCTGTTCAGAGTTTTTATCATGTAAAGATGTGGAATTCTGTCAAATGCATTTTCTGCCTCTACTGAGATGCTCGTATGGCTTTTGTCCATTTTGGTAATGCGGTACATCACATTTACTGACTTGGGTTATTGAACCATCCCTGCATCTGAGGAACAAATCCTCCTTAATAATGGTATGCAATCCTTTTACTGTGCTGCTGTACTTGCTTTGCTGGCGTCTTATCGAGGACTTGTACCTACATTCATCAGATATGTGCTGGTGTATTTGGTCTGCTGGCGTCTTATCGAGGACTTGTACCTACATTCATCAGACATGTGCTGGTGTATTTGCTTTGCTGGCGTCTTATCGAGGACTTGTACCTACATTCATCAGACATGTGCTGCCGTATTTGCTTTGCTGGCGTCTTATCGAGGACTTGTACCTACATTCATCAGACATGTGCTGGTGTATTTGCTTTGCTGGCGTCTTATCGAGGACTTGTACCTACATTCATCAGACATGTGCTGGTGTATTTGGTCTGCTGGCGTCTTATCAAGGACTTGTACCTACATTCATCAGACATGTGCTGGTGTATTTGCTTTGCTGGCGTCTTATCGAGGACTTGTACCTACATTCATCAGACATGTGCTGCCGTATTTGCTTTGCTGGTGTCTTATCGAGGACTTGTACCTACATTCATCAGATATTCTAATTTTCTCTGCTAGTACTGTCTTTGTCTGGCTTTAACATCAGACCAATGCTGGCCTCATAAAATAAGTTTGGAAGTGTTCCCCCCTCTGAATTTTGTTGGAAGAATTTGAAAAGAACAAACATTAATTCTTCTTAAAATGTCTTGCAGAATTCAGAAGTGAACCAAGCAGGTCCTGGACTTTCCTTTGTTGGGAGATTTGTTATTACTGATTTAATCTCTTTACTAATTATTGGTTTATTCGGATTTTCTGTTTATTCTTCATTCAGTCTTGGCAGGTTGCGTGTTTCCTCCAATTCTAGGTTATCCAATTTGTTTCTGCGTAGTTGTTCACAAGTAGTCTCCTACGATCCTTTGTATTTCTGTGGGACCATTTAGAATGTGTCTTATTTCTGATTTTGTTTGTTTTCTCACTTTTCTTGGCCTCACTAAAGGCCAATTCGTTAATCTTTTCAAAAAGCAGCTCTTAGTCTCGATATTTCCATTGCTTTTCTCATCCCTACTTCACGTATTTCTGCTCTGGTCTTGGTCATTTCCTTCCTTCTGCTAACTCTGGGTTTAGTTTGCTCTTTCCTCTAGTTCCCTGAGGTATACAGTTGAGTTGATCATTTGAGATCTTTCTTTTTTTTCTTAATGTAGGCATTTATTGCTATTAAATTTCCTCTTAGAACTGCTTTGTCTGCATCCCATAGTTTTGAGTATGTTATGCCTCCATTTTCGTTTGCCATAAGATGTTTTTTGATCTCCTGTTTCACTGTTGGTCTTTTTTTTTTTAGTTATTTTAGGCCTTTTGACTGGACTTTACTTTGAGGCACATCATCCCCCTTCTGCCTGCCTCACTGAACACAGGCCCATTATGATCCATTTCCACAGTGTTAGGACAGCATCACACTCACACTCCTCTCACGGGAGAGGGCCAGCTCCCCCATGTTGAATAGGCCTTAGCTGGGTTTGCTTTTATGAAAATTCCATCAGCAGCCCTGTGGATGGCTGTCTCCTCTGTTTCTGTGTACGCCCCTGTCAGCACTGGCTTCTCTCCTTTCTCAGCTACTCTGACAAGCACCTGCACTTAGGTCTAACAAGTTTTGTTAACTAAATAATAAACAGCCCTATGTGGTCAGGAAAGGAGTTCTCGGAGTAAAACACAAGAAGCCTCTTGCCTTTGTGAAGTCTCAGGTTAAGCTGTATTACTTCCCATTGTAAACACAGAGTCATATACGCCCATTAAAAAGTTTAAAAGTTTAGAAAATTGAAAGTCTGCCACCCACAGATGAGAACTATTGTTAATAAGTAAGTGACTGATATACAGCTTTCCAGGCCTTTTCTGTGCACACACTGGTGTGCATAATACAATCATAATTATTACAGAAACATGATCAGACTATTCACAGTATTCTGCAACTTACTTTTTTCTTTTTTTATTTTTACCTAAAATATATCCTGGGTAACTTTCCATATCAAATAGATACAATTCTTTCCAAAGGCTACACAGAATTCTATTGTGTAAATTTCCATGATTTTTTAATCCAATTCCCGTGTATGACACTTCAGTTGTTTCTAATTTCTCACACAACTGATTCAGACAATGAAGCACTAAGGATCCTGGAGACAGACTTCTTACCTTAAAGGCGTGCTTTGGGATAAGTGCTTAGAGCTACAATCGCTGGGCCAAAAGACAGACGTGTTTCCCAAACTGTATTTCTGAAAGGTGTGTCTCCCCCACCTTCTCAGGGACACCGGATCCCAGCCATAACTGTGACAGTGACTGTGCTGCTCCCTGCTCCACGCCAACCTTGCAGGGCACGTCTTCGCTGCTTCAATCTGTTTCCTAACAATCAGCGAGTCTGTCCACCTGTCGAATGTGTACTGGCTGCTTCTATCACTTCTGTGAATTGCTTCTACATTCATAGCATCTATTTTGGGAGCCTTCAAAGGAAAGTCTGCTGACTTGCTCTTTGTCGAAGTTCCATCTGGGTAAAATGTCCAGTGACCTGAGGTCTACATGGGTGAAGAATTTCAGCAATACAGAAGTCACTAACTTTTCCCTTAGAATTTGAAAAATCTCGAAGTCAGTAGTCAAAGTTCCCAGCACTCTGAGCGGGTGTCAGCAGGCCTCTGGATAAGGGCTCCACGACAAGGATTTCCAGTTTCGTGGGCCAGGTCAGGCTTCTGAGCTACTTAGCTCTGCCACTGTATCACAGGAGTGGCTACAGGCAATACACATCCAAAGGGTAGCAGCCAGGACGCAACAGAACTGTATTTACAGAGCAGGCAGCAGGCTGGATCAGGCCCAGGGCCACAGAGTCGGGGGCGGTATGGGTCCACATTACCGCTAGAATTAAACATGAAACTAAACAAAACACTAGCAGGAACGAGGCCACATGTGTTTGGCATGTCTTGTATTTTGCTGTTTTTTTTTTTTTTCCACAATAAATTGTGGTTTATGCTGCTGAGTTCATTGGCTGAAAATATCTAATACATCGCATGCTTCAAATCTGAAACTGAAAAGAACTTTCTGCTTTAAACATGCCTGACTGAAGCACTCAGACCTCCTTCCTGTTTCTCTCCCTGTCCCATCGTTAAGAACAGGCCTGAGTCCCCGAGAGTGGGCGGGAGTGCTCCATGCCAGCTGGGGACAGCCACGTAGGTGGCTCTGGTGGCCAGGGCCCCGTGTCACGACACTCCACATTGGGAGTCCCAACGTGGCCAGGCCCAGGCTGCCGGAGCCCAGAGCATGGCGGTGAACACCTGATAGAAGGGGAAAAAGAAAGTCTCATGCCTCACTCATGTCGGGCCCCTGCAGCCCTGTGTCGCCACGGCACATGCTGTAAGAGTGCAGGAAGCGGCTGAATTACAAGCAACAGTATTCCCAAAACTGAGCGTGTGTGCTGGGAGCCTCTGCAGCCTCTTTCCAAGCCCTGCCCTTGCGCTGGGAGACGCTCCTACTTTGCTTTCTTGACTGTCAAGATCCTGCGCTTTGAAATAAGAGTTCACCTCTGCAGCCACAAGCCCACAGCCTCCGAGAGACCCCCCAGAGAGTTAGCTAACCATCTGGCCCCGGGCTGCAGCCACATCCCTATCTGTCATCCGTTTTGTCTTGCTGGGACAGGAACTCGAAGCCTCAAGAAAATAGCTTTCTTTATCATAAAACGTGAGTAAAGAACTTCAGCAAAGTAATTATCCTGCCTTTTAGGTACATATGTGTTGTCTGCCAACAAGTTAGAATAGTTTAAGACTAACATGCAAACTCGCAAATCAAAAATTCTGGAAGGTGCGAATCAAAAAGGAAAAAGGAGACAACTGATGACGGCCTACCTGTCACTCACCACTCTCTGCAAAGGCGTATGAGTCAGCAGACCATTGCAAATTACTTAAAAGGTGACACCGACATGGAGACACAGGAACAGGCCGCACCCCTCAGCTCCTTCCTCTTCATGGCCTCAACCGGGCTTCGTCTGAAGATGAAGAGCCACGACCATCTGCACAGCAGCGGGTGGCTCTTAACGAAGGTTTCCTTTAGAAACGCAAACATGTACACACACACACACACACACACACACACACGATAGCCACAGCTCTCAATGGCTTCCTGGGGTGACTGGCAAGTGTGCAAGTGGGCGCGGTCCCTCAGGTCCATGCCATGGCACTGCCTAATTTTTTAAAGCACCTGACAAGCGTGGAAAGCTTTTGGCTTCTGCAACTACAGTTCTTCAAAGAAGTCTCGAAATGAACTTAATTCGACTCCAAGTTTTTGCAAAACTTAAGCTTCCACATGTTTATTACAGAATGTGGGGTTTTAAAGGCTCGTCACATAATACAAATGAACAAAGTTACCAGAAAGTACATCAAAACCATTTCTTTGAGTAATAATTCCTTGTTACTAATCACATTTCCTGGTAGACACTGACCCGTCAGCACTTGGTCCAGAGGTAAAGAAGGCCCAAAATTAACACCCATCGCCTGACCACCGCATCCTAAACTGTGCGAGAAAGCTGGAGCCGGAACAACCCTTCCTCCCTCCCAGTGAGACCTCAGGTCAGGACTTCTGTGGAGAAAAGTGGGATTTGCCCGATGAGTGCCAGTAATCACGTGAGAGCAACGCCAACCCCAGGCACTCCCGCTGATGTGCTAAGAGCGCCCCTCACATGTGTGACGGCGCTGGCTCCACACCGTCCTCCTGCCACCCAGAAATGAACAGTCACAGCCCGTGGCATGGAACTGAACAACCTGTGAGGCAGGGAGGCTGCCGCGACACCCCCATTGGGTACTACATGTTAAGGGCTACGGAATACTGTTACATCCACCAAGAACATGTGGGAAGACGCATGAACCAGGCAGAAAAACAATGATTAAAGATCGACAGCTGGGCTCAGAGAGTCTACGGAACCCGGCCAATGTGGCATCTCTGCTAAGTCAGGAACGAACGCAGTCCTCATGCTTGTACCTCGCTGCCTGGGCCAGGGACATGATGAGAACCTTGAGAGCTGAGCCCAGGGTGACGGCTTCACGCAGGAGGACACGGCACCTGTGAGCAATGCCTGAGAACCTCACTGAGAACCACATCCAAGAAAGGTGACTACGGGGCCAGGGCAGGACGCACCGAGCCAGGGAGCAGAAGGAACGCAACCGTGGGCAAGACCGGCCAGGCAGGCCAGGGACCACTTCAGGACAGGATCCCGGAGGGCAGGCTCACGGCAGGTGGCACCCAAGGTGTCTGCTGGGCGCAGGCCCTGGGCTGCCCGGATGGCATCCTCTTCCTTATTGTACAGATGAGGCAACACACACAGAAAGCTGCGTGACCGGCCCCAAATGAAAAAGCTGTAAGTGGCAGAGCTGAGATTCAACCAAGGGCTGACTCAGTATCTCCAGGTCTGCACCTGGCCTGAAAGCTCATCATCTTCAGGAAGCTTGTTGGCTTCAATATCACCATTAGGCAAAAGGACGAAGGGTGCACTGCCTGGTACCTTCAAAGACGCTGACTAGATTGACTTCTACCACGTTAACACACGAGGAAAACAAAGCCCGGTGGCTGTGATTTCTCAGTGGCTGCGGCCGCCGCCATGGCTCCTGATAAGGACGCATGCAGACACACCCAGGAAGGGACTCAACTGAGCGGTCCCCACACAGGTCCATCTGGGACATGAGGAGGGCGAGGAGGAGCTGTCTAAACAAACAGCAAATGACTAACCGGAGAAGCAAGATCTCATTCTTCAGAATTAAGGAGTATTTTGAAAACTACACATACACAGCATACATATGGAAGTCAGGCCTGATCCAGTTTCGCTTTCCACAGTACCAGTTACCTGGGGTCAGCCACAGTCTAAAAACACATGAGTAAAACCAGGTGTAGGGAGACGGAGAGAGATCACCTTCACAGAAGCTTCACTACAGAATTGTCTTACCGGTGATCCATTTTGTTAGTCATTGCTGCATTAAACTCTTATTGCATCTAATTTATAAGATATGCTTTATCAGATGTATTGCATACAGGAAAAACACCATACATCTAGGGTTCCACACTATTAGCAGTTTCAGGTGTGCGCTGGGATCTTGGACCAGGGACTGCTGTACAACTAAGAGCACAGATCACGTGCAGCTCACTGAGAGGTGGGCGCGGAACAGCGTGGTGCATGAGTCTGCAGCAGCCTGGTTCAATTCAGCTCCGGGTGCCTGCGTCTCCCTGAGTCTTGGTCTCCTCATCTGTCCTGGGTGGATTCAGCTCCGGGTGCCTGCGTCTCTCTGAGTCTTGGTCTCCTCATCTGTCCTGGGTGGATTCAGCTCCAGGTTCCTGCGTCTCTCTGAGTCTTGGTCTCCTCATCTGTCCTGGGTGGATTCAGCTCCAGGTGCCTGCGTCTCTCTGAGTCTTGGTTTCCTCATCTGTCCTGGGTGGATTCAGCTCCAGGTTCCTGCGTCTCTCTGAGTCTTGGTCTCCTCATCTGTCCTGGGTGGATTCAGCTCCGGGTTCCTGCATGTCTCTGAGTCTTGGTCTCCTCATCTGTCCTGGGTGGATTCAGCTCCAGGTTCCTGCGTCTCTCTGAGTCTTGGCTTCCTCATTTGTCTTGATAGGATTCAGCTCCGAGTGCCTGTGTATCTCTGAGTCCTGGCTTCCTCACCCATCCGGTGGGGAGAACAGCAGTAAATGGACACTGCAGGTTTGGGACGATCAAGAGTCAGTCTCAAGAACAGGCCTGCACACAGCTGATGTTCAATGAGCCGTAGCTGCTGTCAGACACAACGAGCCCTGTGCTCCTCAAGTTGGATGTGGTGCCGCCCTCCATGGATATTAGAGATAACCGAGGGGAGAAGGACATTTTTGGTCTCACGAACCTCCCTAATGTGCAAACAGCCTTCAACAGCAAAGGCTTATCTCACCCCAGTTGCCAACAGCCTCCCTCACGAAAACCGTAAAAGCTCCTTTAAAATCTGGCTGGAACACTGAAATGATCACCTTTACACATATCAAAAACATTCCATGGAGATGTATTTTAAGAGAAAAAAACCTCCAAGAGAGGTCTAAAAGTCAGTGTTTTATATGTTCTGAAAAGCAGGCAGACTCAAGCACGTGCAGCCATCCTGGCTGCGTCTTACCCAGGAGCTCGGGACAGGAGTCACCAGCACGACTTCCGGAGCGCCCCTTCCCCGGTGCTCTCCCCGTCAGCCGGGCCTCACTTGTCTCCCTCCTCTAGAGCCGCAGGAGGTCCTGCTGCCTGCACGGGCCTGGACTCTGGGCCCTGCGGGGAGGCTGCTTGTTCTCCGCTGCTTTTAAGGCTAACGCACAGAGTGGGAGACTCCTCACCTCTATCTCTCCACACAGACACCATACGCCATGGACACCCCACAGTGTCACAGGGGCCCAGACTGGAGCCATCCTCCCGGTCTCCCCACTGCCAGGAGAATTCGGATGATTTTCTTTTTCACAGAGAAAATGTCCAATGTGAAAAATTAACTCTGAATAACTTCAGGGTATGAATCAAGGGATGCCTTTGAATGTTTGCCATTCACTTCTGAGAGGTCCATCTTGCAGTCTCTGAATTACATGAGTTGGAAGGGAAAGGGGCTTGCCTCCCATGCTGCAAGAGGCCATCTGGCTACATGGTCCGCATGCCCTGAGATTTGCAGACAGAACAAGCAGGACAGCAGGCCCTCCGGCTCCTCACATTCACCACGCACTCGCCACCGCTACCTTGCCTTGGAAAGATTGGAGCCGGCCAGCCTGTGATGGAGAAGCTCCCACTGGCGTTCTTCTGAGACTATCTAAGCTTGGCAAGAAGAGAGCCTTCTGGGAGGCTCAAAGGGGAGAGTGTGTCAAAGGAAAAGGAAAAAAGACACAAAACCCGACAGTCAACAGGTGAGGTGCCACATCCAAGGACGGGACATGACCTGGCTCCGCCCAGCCCCCGGCACAGCCCGACCCCGCCCGGCCATGGGAGAGTCTTGAGAGCAAAACTACAGAGCGAGGGAGGCATCGAGGATCTGGGGCCTCTGGGGACAGGTCGCATCGGGCTGTGTCCTCCCCTCCTCAATATTACAGGTGGGTATAGGCCAGTTCACAATTAAAATATGCAAATAAAGCAAAGAAAACCCCACAAGTGCACACAGAAGGGAGAGTAGCTAAAAACCACCTTCACACAGGAAATGTGGTCGGGGATTTTCAAGATCAGACCACCCAGGCTCACCTTCTTAGGAAAATGACCATCTCTGGTTGAGGCACAGGCACTCACACACAGAGGGAGGCTCACTGGCAGGCAGTTCTGCCTTCTGATTTTGCCATGAGGCGGGCGTTGTGCGTCCGCTCTGCATGTGACATCACAGGTGCCTGCTGCCCTGCCCTCAGCATGGCACAGACCCTTGGGGCATGCCTTCCTGGCTGCTCATTAACCCCAGCTAGGCTTCTCCTAACTCTTATTTTATTTGCATCTCATTCCTTACATATATGGGTCTTTGATCCTGTAACATGTATTCACATACAAAGCTTCAATAAACAAATCAACAACCACCAGGTCCTCCTAAAGCAAAGCCGGCAGGTCCTCCTAAAGCAAAGCATTTTGAAGGCATCTCTGCAGAGCTGAGATGCAGATGCCATGAGGTAATCCACAGGGCCCAACTGCCAGGCAGAATTATGGTAGGGAGAGCTCCTGATCGTGTCTTTCACTATTTACCCATGGGTGATACATCTGGAAATAACCGCTGTTATTTTACACGTAGGTAGCAATCCCCATAATCACCACTGTTTGCAGCATACCTTGGAATAACTGGAGTATGCAAACTGCAATAAAAAGAGAATTCTATTTTATCATGGACCATCACCATGAAACGGGTGCTATAAACATGAGAAAATAACCTAGAATTTCTGCCATACACGCTACTCCAAACTCAGACATTTATTTCTTTGTTCGTAAAAATCACCCACTTTTCTGCTTTATCACCCTCTACCACTGAATTGGAGAGAACATAAAATGATATGAACACGTCAAGAACAAAGCTGCGCGCACCTGATGTAACTACGTTGCACCCTTCCTCACCACCGAGAGGAAGGTGCTAGAAGTGAGCTGTCTCTGTAAATAAGCCCAAGTAAACTGAAACAAGGAAATAACGAGCTGAACTTCTTTGAGGCAGTTAACAACGGTCACCATCATGGGATATGGTCCTAATTTGGCAGGTTTCATGCTGGTCAAACAAAATATATACTTTTCTTCTTCAAATAAGTGATTCCGAACTGAGTGCTTCACCATTCTTGACTCTGGCACGTGGGGTGAGAACAACTCAAGGGACACCGAGAAATTCTCAGAACGACCTCAACATAGAATCAACTTACATTCAATGGTGTGCAGATGCTTGCTAGCCCTGCCACCATGTAGGACGGGAAGGGGAGGAGCCAGGAGGAGGAGCCAAATGCCAAAAGGCACAACTCCTAACAGCAGAAGGCCCCAACTCCACACCACGCACCAGGGAGCAGCCACCGACAGGTGGAAGACAGCAGGTTCAGGTGGCACAGAAGCTTGTGCTCAGACTGAGCTTCCTAAAACTCAATTTATTACTGTACTGAAAAAGGGAAAACTTTAAGAGATGTGTATCTACCCAAGTATGGTGATTCTGTTATTGCTTACCGGTCAAACTTTGAAAAACACTTTAAAAAAAGAATGTAATGAATTATTTCTCCAGCTTACAAATCGTTTACAACCTGCAAACTTGGCAACGTGGTTAATGTCTTCCTGCTCAAAAAGTCACAATAAAGCATGTGACAGCTTTCCACACATGCAAGACGTATTAACTCTTTTAATACTTCTTGAAGTATTAAAACTCAGACCTGGAACAAGTAAACTCACTCAGTGAATATTTATAGAATTCTTCACCCCAGGTCCAGAGAACATACATTTTTTTTTTAGTATCACATTACACCTATTTTGAAAGTGACCACATGAATGGAAGCAAACCACTCTTCAGCAGTTGCATAGCAAAAAGAAAAGAAAAGAAAAGAAAAAGAAGTATTAGAAAGGAAACTCCGCGAATCACACCCCCCAGTCCCCAAGCTCCCTCTGATCAAACCTGCAGAAGTACAGGTGCCTTCTGCTGTGACCTATGGAATACTCCGTCCCCAAGCTCCCTCTGATCAAACCTGCAGACGTACAGGTGCCTTCTGCTGTGACCTATGGAATACTCAGTCCCCAAGCTCCCTCTGCTCAAACCTGCAGAAGTGCAGGTGCCTTCTGCTGTGACCTATGGAATACTTCCAGGAACAGAATCATGTTTATGTGCTTCCTGGTAACCCTTTCTGAAAGACGAGCATGGAAGCTTTGACACCGGGTGACTGCGTTACTAAAAGTCTGTGTTGACTCAGACACCTCTCGCTGGGACAAACGTGGAGGTCCATCAACCAAGCAACCCCATTGAAAGTCTGACAGAAAGCACAGGGAAGGGAAGGATGCGCATGAGGGGAATGGCGTTTTTCTCCAATTATTTTTCTTTTTTGTGGAGACTGACATCAATAGTTAACAGCCTAGGTAAACGCTTCATAGAACCTGGGCATGCCTCAACAGAAACAAGCAACTCTAACACTAAGAATTCACAGGCAAGGCCAGGCGCAGTGGCACTCGCATGTAATCCCAGCACTCCGGGAGGCCACGGCGGGTGGATCGTCTGAGGTCAGGAATTCGAGACTAGCCCAGCCAAGATGGTGAAACTCTGCCTCTACCAAAAATACAAAAAATGGCTGAGTGTGGTGGCCCATGCCTGGAGTCCCTGACACTTGGGAGGCTAAGGCAGGAGAATCGCTTGAACCCGGGAGGTAGAGTTTGCAGTGAGCCAAGATTGTGCCACTATACTCCAGCCTAGGTGACAAGAGTAAGACTCCATCTCAAAAAAAAAAATTTAAATTAAGAACTAGAAAAAATTTTTTTAAAGAATTCAGAAGCAAAAACAGGACCGTTTATCGAGTATGTAGGCAGAAAAACAATGGCCCTACATACTCGATAAACGGCCCCACCTAGCACTCCACTCTTCAAAAGCCTACCCTCCAGTGGAAAACAGGCCACGGCCCAGGCAAGCCTGTCCTCAGGTCAGACACAAGCTGTGACTTACAGGGCGTGGCTCTGCTGTGCAGGGCGTGGCTCCATGCTAGAGGCCTCACAGTTCCGACTCTCCATCCCAGAGCGGGCTGGAGGAGCAGAGCGGGACTCAGAATGTCCTTTTGATGGATGGAACTCACACCAGCCGCAGGGCCCACCTGTGCCCTCTCTTGGGTTCACCTGGTGTCTCCTCTCTAAGGCTGTGACCATGTAGGCCCCTGGGGGTTCCCTCACCGCAGAGATCCCCCCAGGGTGTGGGTGGGAGCGCACAGCTGCATCAGTGAAGGACTTGGACGGGAGACAGTCTTCTCCCTGGGTCTTCCCAGCAACTCCAGAGATAGCCTTCGAATCACAATGATTTCTAAGCAAAACCTGAAGAGCGGTTTGGTCTCCTTTTTCTACTCCTCCTTCTCTTCCTTGCCCCTGTGTTTTAAACAGTAGAAGGAAAGTCAACTCTATAAAATTCCTTGCATGCAGGGTTAGTACACCTTCAGGCATAACATTTTTAAATTATTTAAACTTCAAGGTCAAATGTCACAAATAGAACTCTGGAAAACATATTCTGCTATGTTCTTGTTGGATGGACCCCCCGTCCCCGAAATTCACATGTGGAAATTCTAATCCCCAACGTGAAAGTATGAGGAGCAGAGCCTGTGGAAGGTAATCAGGTCATGAGGGCAAAGCCTTGGCAAACGAAATCCGTGCCCTTTATAAAAGAGGCCCGAGGGAGCTCCTTCTTCCCTTCCACCAGTGAGGACACAGCAAAAACTCACCACCTGAGCCAAGAAGGTCCTCACCAGACACCAGCTCAGCCAGTGCCTTGATCTTGGACTTCCCAATCTCCAGAACTCATAAGAATGAACTTCCGCTGTTTGAAAGCTACCTGGTTTACGGGATTTTGCTAAAGCAGCCCAAATGGACTAAGGCATCTTCTAGGCCACTCCCCTGGACACACTGATCTGCCTCTCTTTACCTAAAACACCCATTTGGTTCATAAAAGGATAAGCAAAAAACATACTTTTGAACCACATTATTTAATGGAAACTTGAACTAAAATCCTAGAGGAGATATGAATTTCTCTTGTAACAGAAGTAAATCTATATTTTCTGCACCCTGTATTTAGATTTCTGTATTTTGACTTTTCCTAGAATAAGTTGCCCCAGTACATTGCATTTTACCAAATATTTTCTCATCTCCTTTCTAATAATCAATTTTAATAACATTTATATGGGGCAAGGGAGACACTGACAACCATTCCCCAGTTTATTATTTTATTATTATTATTATTATTATTATTATTATTATTTTGAGACAGGGTCTTGCTCTGTTGCCCAGGCTGGGGTGCAGTGGCATGATCTCGGCTCACTGCAACCTCCACCTCCCAAGTTCAAGCAATTCTCCTGCCTCAGCCTCCCTCGTAGCTGGTTTTACAGGTGCACACCACCATGCCAAGCTAATTTTTGTATTTTTAGAAGAGATGAGGTTTTGCCATGTTGGTCAGGGTGTTTCAAACTCCTGACCTCAGGTGTTCCACCTGCCTTGGCCTCCTAAAGTGCTGGGATTACAGGTGTGAGCTGCTGCACCCTGCCCCATTCCCCACTTTAAATGGAGACTTTAAATAAAACTTGAAGAAGATATTTTTCTATTCTCCTATGATATCACAAGTTGTTCTTTTCCTACACTACATTTCCTGAGGGAGGTTCGGCATCATTCTGAGCTAAGCTAATGGACACCTCTACTCATGAACCGGTGACCAGGAAAGCATGCCCGTGTCAGGCACGTTACACCTAAGCACAACCAGCACTAACATCAATCTTTCTTACTAGAATCTGGGCCAGGCGTGGTAGCTCACGCCTGAAATCCCAATGTTTGGGAGCCCAAGGTGGAGGACTGCTTGAGCCCAGGAGTCTAAGACTAGCCTGAGCAACGCAGGATAGTCTGAGACCTCATCTCTATATAAAATTTAAAAACTAGCCAGGCATGGCAGTGCACACCTGTGGTCCCAGCTCTGAGGGAGGCTGAGGTGAGAGGATCATGTGAGCCTGGAAGGCTGAGGCTGTAGTGAGCTGTGATCACACCACTGCACTCCAGCCTGGGTGACAGAGTGTGACGCTGTCTCAAAAAAAGAACCTAATAATTCTTCAGCGACAATCCTGTCATAATGAGGGACAATTCTCTGCTTCCATTAACAGGAGAATCATATCATAGGGTCTCAGAGACTTTCGAACACATTTTCTTACTTATCCTCAAAGCCAACACTGAGGGAGAGCTGTCAGTTCACTCCTCTTTGTAACATTTAACCTCAGCCAGTTTCCACTGTTGTAATACTAAACTAAAATGAGGAAAAAGGAAGAGCGTTGAGGCCAAATCATGCTTTTTGAACAAAATGCCTACAGTCCTGGCGGAGCCACACACACGGCTTTCCTTCCCCCCACCTCAGTGCCACTTTCTGTGCCCTTTTCTTTTCTTCTGATAAGAATCCTAACACATACACCCCACTTTCCCAGTAATATGAAATGCTCTCGGCCTGTCTGGCATTTCACTGTGATATTTACCTCCATCTACACTGATGGGGTCTTCTTCCCCCAGAAACTGGCTCAGGTGGCAGACAGAGGTCAGCTGGCTCCCATGCAGGTGATGGGCACTTGGTGTCAGAGAAACATACAGTGTATGGAGTGCAGCCTTGCTCAGCTCCAGCCCACAGGACTCCTCCCTGTGGCCTCCTCCCTGCTGGGGTAGTGGCTATGAGTCAGGCAGGGAGGCAAGGAGGGAGGGAGGCAGGGAGGGAGGCAGGGTGGGAGGCAGGGAGGGATGCAGGGTGGGAGGCAGGGAGGGAGGCACGGAGGGAGGGAGGGAGGCAGGGAGGGAGGGAGATAGGGAGGGAGGGAGGGAGGGAGGGAGGGAGGGAGGGAGGGAGGGAGGGAAGGAGGGAAGGAGGGAGGCAGGGAGCGAGCTGCAGCTGTCATTCACTTTACTCCTATCCCTCAAAAGCTTCTTATTACGGATTCTAGTAACTTCGCCTTTAAAGGAGATTTTCATCATCCAGAAACAAGGCGATTTCCAGGACGACTCTTGATATACCACTTGAGAAACGGAGCACAACAAGAATATGCCGAGGTTTCCATTATTTTGACGTTGCTTCCACTAGCTGGCAGGGAGCATTAATCTACAGTGAAGGTGCATAACTCTTGAGCAGCTGGAGAGCCTCTTTATCATCAAAGGGAGATGGAGAACCATAAAATTACCCTGTTGTGGCTAATCAGCCATCGAACCAATGGTGATGATGATGCATTGTGGAGACACCACATCCCAACTTCACAGCAAGCCCACACCAAAGAACAGCACTTGCAGAAGATAATTACCTCCTTCCTGCTCTTACCTGCAGAGTTCCAGGAAACCTCCCTATATCAGGGCTCCGAAAGGTGCTGGTATAAACATTAGCTGGGCAGGTGTAAAGTGCTGGGAAGCATTAGCGGATGTGGTTGGTCCACAGTCAATTGCTCATTATTCACTATCAATATGTACACTCTACATATTGGCAAGATGCATTTAGCTATCAGTTTAATCATTGACTCAGGGAGAAACCTCATTCCTTATGGAAGAATAACCATATACAATACAGTATTTTTAAAAGAAGTTCTAAGGAAGCCTTTCATATCTACTCCTAGAAAGTGAAAAAGCATCATGAATTATAAGGGTGACATTGGTATTCACTTCATTTAGCTTCTATTTATTTAACAGAAAAAGGAAGAATTTTATTAACTTCTTATTTATCTACAGCCCATCTCATTCCAGAATTTAAGGCAGTGATATCTCATTTAGGTGTCTGTCCCCTCCACACGTCATGATGCAACATGACCCCTAATGTCGGAGATGGGGCCTGATGGGAGTATTGGCTCATGGGGGTGGGTCCCGCATGAATAGCCTATGGCATCCCCTCAGTTAGTTCATGGAGGATCTGGATGTTTAAAAAGATCTGGGGGCCAGGCATGATGTCTCAGGCCTTTAATCCCAGACCTTTGGGAGGCCAAGGGGGTGGATCACCTGAGGTCAGGAGTTCAAGACCAACCTAACCAACATGGTGAAACCCCATCTCTACTAAAAATACAAAAACTAGCCAGGTATGATGGCGGGCACCTGTAATCCCAGCTACTTGGGGGGCTGAGGCAGGAGAATGACTTCTCCTGGGAGGCAGAGGCGGAGGTTGCAGTGAATCAAGATAGCGCAATTGTGCTCAAGCCTGGATGACAGAGTGAGACTGTCTCAAAAAAAAAAAAAATTAAAGGAGAGAAGATCCAAGATGGCCCTTTAGGAGCAGCTACCAGTGAAAGCGCAGAGGGTGATTGGATGCCGCATTTCCAGACAAATCTTTATTGCCCACAGACCAGGAGATTCCCAGGTGGAGGAGCCCCATGGGTCACCAGCGCGGCTGTTTTGCTGGCGCTCCGGCGCGGCAGCTCTCCATACAAAATATACTGGTCTGGATGCCCTTTTAAACTGGCAATTGGAGCTCTGAGAAGGCAGATTTACCCATTCATCTGATTAAACGGGTCTGAAACAGGAAGCCAGGCCAGGAGATTCCCGGGCAGCGCCGTTGTTTCAGCCGGCACAGTGGGTCATATTCCAACTTAGAGAGGAATATGAGTGAATTGATGGAGCTGAAAAACACAACACGAGAACTTCACGAAGCATGCACAAGTTTCAACAGCCAAATTGACCATAGGAAATCACACAGATCCCGGCGCCCTTTCAGCAGGCGACTGGAACACCTGGGAGAGAGTTGACCGTTCAACTTAAAAAAAAAAAAAAAAAAAAAGGCTCTGAGGCAGGGAGCCAGGTGATCAGGCTTGGCGGGTTCCACCCCCACAAAAACAAAAACAAAAAAACAGCAATTGGAAATGCTCGGGGTTCAGAGTTTCATGGCAAGCACAGCTGAACCCAGGACGGTGGGAGAGGGGCGTCCACGATTACCAAGGCACTCCACCCCTACTGAAGCAGCCTGCCATTGCCGAGGCAACCAGCCATAACAGAGAGAGTCCGCCATTACAGAGGCAGTTCTATCCACACCCATATAAACAGGACTGCAGGAAAGTTCACAGGGCAGCAGGGTGGAGTCCACAGCAGCTCAGCAAAGCCTCTGCAGGCAGACAGTGACTAGGCTGCCTCCTTGCTGGGCAGTGCAGCCCTGAAAAACAAAAAGGCAGCAGCACAACAGATACTCATAAATAAAGCCTAACTCCCCGAGACAGAGCACCTGGGGGAAAAAAGGGGGTTTATGAGTTCTGCTGCAGCAGACTTAAATGTACCTGCCTAGCAGCTCTGAATGAACAATGAAGCTCACAGCGCAGCACTTGAGCTCCTATAAAAAACAGAATGTCTCCTCAAGCAGCTCCCTGACCTCCATATATCCAAAGAGTCACCTCACAAAGGACTGATCAGACTGACATTTGGCGGGCATCATTCTGGGACAAAGATAGCAGAAGAAGAAACTGGTAGCATCCCTCACTGTTCTGCAGCTGCTGCAGGTGATCCCCAGGCAAGCAGGGCCTGGAGTGGACCTCAGCAGTCCTACAGCAGAGGGGCCAGACTGTTAGAAGGAAAACCAAGAAACAGAAATAACTTCCTCATCAACAATGTGGACATCCACTCAGAGACCCAATCTGAAAATCAGCAACTACACAGACGACAGATGAATAAATCCACAAAGATGGGAAGAAACCAGTGCAAAAAGGAGGAAAACACCTGAAACCAGAACACCTCTGCTCCTACAAGGGATTACAACTCCTCACCAGCAAGGGAACAAAGCTGGATGGAGAAAGTGTGATGAAATGACAGAATCAGACTTCAGAAGGTGGGTAATGAGAAACTTCCGTGAGCTAAAAGAACATGTTCTAACTCAATGCAAAGAAACTAAGAACCTTGAAAAAAGATTTGACGAAATAATAACAAGAATGGACAACTTAGAGAGGAATATGAGTGAATTGATGGAGCTGAAAAACACAACACGAGAACTTCACGAAGCATGCACAAGTTTCAACAGCCAAATTGACCAAGCAGAATAAAGAATATCAGAGGTCGAAGATGAACTCAATGAAATAAAACGAGAAGGCAAGATTAGAGAAAAAAAGCTCAAAAAAAGGAATGAACAAAGTCTCCAAGAAATGTGGGACTATGTGAAGAGACCTAATCTATGTTTGATAGGTGTACCTAAATGTGATGAAGAGAATGAATCCAAGCTGGAAAATACTCTTCAGGATATTATCTAGGAAAACTTCCCCAACCTAGCAAGGCAGGCCAATATTCAAGTCCAGGAAATACAGAGAACACCACAAAGATATTCCTCAAGAAGAGCAACCCCAAGGCACATAATCGTCAGATTCACCAGGGTTGAAATAAAGGAGAAAATGCTAAGGGAAGCCAGAGAGAAAGGTCAGGTCACCCACAAAGGGAAGCCCATCAGACTCACAGCAGATCTCTTGGCAGTAATCCTACAAGGCAGAAGACAGTGGGGGCCAATATTCAACATCCTTTAAGAAAAGAACTTTCAACCCAGAATTTCATATCCAGCCAAACTAAGCTTCATAAGTGAAGGAAAAATAAAATCCTCTGAGAGCAAGCGAGTACTCGGAGATTTTGTCACCACCAGGCCTGCTTTACAAGAGCTCCTGAAAGAGGCACTACACATAGAAAGGAACAACCAGTACCAGCCACTCCAAAAACATACCAAATGCTAAAGAGCATCAACAAAATGAAGAATCTGCATCAACTAACAGGCAAAAACAGCCAGCTAGCATCAAAATGGCAGGATCAAATTCACACATAAAAATATTAACCCTAAATGTAAATGGGCTAAATGCACCAATCAAAAGACACAGACTGGCAAATTGGATAAAAAGCAAAAACCCATCAGTGTGCTGTATCCAGGAAACCCATCTCACATGCAAGGATACAAAAATGCTCAAAATAAAGGGATGGAAGAAGATGTATCAAGCAAATGGAGAGCAAAAAAAAAGCAGGAGTTGCAATTCTCTTCTCTGATAAAATAGACTTTAAAGCAACAAAGATCAAAAGAGACAAAGAAGGTCATTACATAATGGTAAAAGGATCAATACAACAAGAAGAGCTAACGATCCTAAATATACATGGACCCAATACAGGAGCACCCAGATATATAAGGCAAGTTCTTAATGACTTACAAAGAGACTTAGACTCCCACACAATAATAGTGGGAGACATTAACACTCCACTGTCAATATCAGACAGATCAACCAGACAGAAAATTAACAAAGATATCCAGGACCTGAACTCAGACCTGGAACAAGCAAACCTGATAGACATTTATAGAACTCTCTACCCCAAATTCACAGAATATACATTCTTCTCAGCACCACATCACACCTACTCTAAAACTAACCACATAATTGGAAGTAAATCACTCCTCAGCAAATGCAAAAGAACGGAAATCATAACAAACAGTCTCTCAGACCATAGTGCAATCAAGTTAGAACTCAGAATTCAAAAACTAACTCAGAATCACACAACTTCATGGAAAATGAACAACTGGCTCTTGAATGTGGACTAGATAAACAATGAAATGAAGGCAGAAATAAAGAAGTTCTTCGAAACCAACGAGAACAAAGACACAACATACCAGAATCTCCGGAACACATTTAAAGCAGCCTCTAGAGGAAAATATATAGCAATAAGTGCCCACATGAGAAGAGTGGAGAGATCCAAAATTGACACCCTATAGTCAAAATTGAAAGAGCTAGAGGAGCAAGATCAAAAAAGCTCAAAACCTAGCCGAAGACAAGAAATAACTAAGATCAGAGCAGAACTGAAGGAGATAGAGACACGAAAAACCCTTCAAAAAATCAATAAATCCAGGAGTTGGTTTTTCGAAAAGATCAACAAAATAGACAGACCACTAGCCAGATTAATAAAAAAGAAAAGAGAGAATAACCAAATAGATGCAATTAAAAAAAAAAAAAGATAAAGGGGAAATCACCACAGATCCCACATAAATTCAAACCATGATCAGAGAATATTACAAACAACTACCAGACTTCAAACTACACTACAAGGCTACAGTAATCAAAACAGCATGGTACTGGCACCAGAACAGAGATATAGACCAATAGAACAGAACAGAGGCCTCAGAGGCAACACAACATATCTACAACCATATAATCTTTGATAAACCTGACAAAAACAAGCAATGGAGAAAGGATTCCCTGTTTAATAAATGGTGTTGGGAAAACTGGCTAGCTATGTGCAGAAAACAGAAACTGGACCCCTTCCTGATACCTTACACTAAAATTAACTCCAGATGGATTAAAGACTTAAACATAAGACCTAACACCATAAAAACCCTAGAATAAAATCTAGGCAAAACCATTCAGGACATAGGAGTAGGCAAGGACTTCATGACCAAAACACCAAAAGTATTGGCAACAAAAGCCAAAATAGACAAATGGGACCTAATCAAACTCCACAGCTTCTGCATGGCAAAAGAAACAGTCATTAGAGTGAATCAGCAACCAACAGAATGGGAAAAAATTTTTGCAGTTTACCCATCTGACAAAGGGGCTGATATCCAGAATTTACAAAGAACTCAAACAGATCTACAAGAAAAAAAACAAACAAGCCCATTCAAAAGTTGGCAAAGGATATGAACAGACACTTTACAAAAGAAGACATACATGAGGCCAACAAACATATGAAAAAATGCTCATCATCACTGGTCATCAGAGAGATGCAAATCAAAACCACATTGAGATACCATCTCACGCCAGTTAGAATGGCGATCATTAAAAAATCCGGAGACAACATATACTGGAGAGGATGTGGTGAAACAGGAACACTTTTACTCTGCTGGTGGGAGTATAAATTAGTTCAACCATTGTGGAAGACAGTGTGGCGATTCCTCAAGGACCTAGAAATATAAATTCCATTTGACCCAGCAATCCCATTACTGGGTACATATCCAAAGGATTATAAATTGTTCTACTATAAGGACACATGCACACGAATGTTCATTGCAGCACTGTTTACAATAGCAAAGACCTGGAATCAACCCAAATGCCCATCAATGATAGACTGGACAGGGAAAATATGGCACATATACACCACAGAATATTATGCAGCAATCAAAAACGATGAGTTTGTGTCCTTCATAGGGACATGGATGAACCTGGAGAACATCATTCTCAGCAACCTGACACAAGAACAGAAAATGAAATACCGCATGTTCTCACTCATAGGCGGGTGTTGAACAATGAGAACACATGGACACAGGGAGGGGAGCATCACACATTGGGGTCTGTTGGGGGGAATAGGGGAGGGACAGCGGGGGGTGGTGAGTTAAGAGATAGCATGGGGAGAAATGCCAGATACAGGTGAAGGGGAGGAAGGCAGCAAATTACACTGCCACGTGTGTACCTATGCAACTATCTTGCATGTTCTTCACATGTACCCCAAAACCTAAAATGCAATAAAAAATATATATATATATTTAAAAAATTAAATTAAATTAAATTAAAAATAAAGAGCCTGGGACTTTCCTGTTCTCTCTCTTGCTCCTATTCTCACCATGTGATGCACTGTCTCCGGTTTCATCTTCTACCAAGATTGTAAGTTTCCTAAAGAATCACCAGGAGCAGATGTTGCTGCCTTGCTTCCTGTACAGCCTGTGGAACAGAGCCAAATACACCTTTTTTTTTTTTTTTTTAAATAAATTACCCCATCTCATGTATTTGTTTATAGCAATACAAAAATGAACTAACACATCAAACAGGTACCAAGGAGGGGAACACTGCCGGAAAACACAGAAGCAGCTTTGAGACTGTGTACGGAGCCGAGGTTGAAGGAATCTGGAGGCCTCAGAAGAAAAGAAGATGAGGGAAAGTTTGGAATTTCTTAGAGTCTGGTTAAGTGATTGTGACCAAAATGCTCATAGAAATATGGACACTGAAGGCCTGAGGAGGTCTCAGGTGGAAATGAGGGAGCTATTTGAAACTAGAGCAAAGGTCACTCTTGTTATGCCTTAGCAAAGAGCTCTGCTGCACTGTGTCCATACCCTGGGAATCTGTGGAAGTCTGAACTTAAAAGTAATGACCTAGAGTATCTGGCAGAAGAAATTTCTCAGTGGCAAAGTATTCAAGAGGTAGCCTGGCTGTTTCTAACAGCCTACAATCAGATACGAGAGCAAAGAAGTGACTTAAAGTTGGTATTTATGTTTAGAAGAAATCAAAGCACAAAAATGTTTGGAAAAGTCACAACCTGGCTATTTAGAAAAGAAGCAAAGAGCATTTTCAGGGGAAGAATCCAAGAGGCTGTGGAGCAACCACTTGCTGGTTTGATAGAGTTGCATAACTAAGAGGGAGCCAAGCACTAAGAGTCAGGACATGGGAAAAAGGCCTTTAAGGCATCTCAGACGTCTTGGGAGGGGGAAAGCACCTCCCATCCAAGATCCAAAGGTCCAGGAGGAAAGATTGTTCTGGGAGGCCAGGCCCAGGGCCCCACTTCCCTGGGCAGCCTCAGGACACTGCTCCCTGTATCTAGCTCCAGTCACGGCTCAAAGGGGTCACAGGTAGAGCTCCAGAGCGTGCTGACTATACACCCTGGCAACTTCCAGATGGTACTGTCTGTGGGTGCACAGAATGCAGGGGTGAAGGAAGTTTTGCAGCTTCTCCTAGATTTCATGGGATGCACGGGAAAGCCTGGGTGCCCAGACAGAAGGCTGCCACAGGGGTGGAGCCACTGCAGAGAGACTGCACCAGGGTAATGCTGAGGGGAAACGTGAGGTTGGAGCCCCACACAGAGTCCCCATTAGGGGACTGCCTCATGGAGCTGTAAGAAGGAAGCTGCTGCCCTCCAGACCTAAGAATGGTAGAGCCAGAGGCAGCCTGCATCCTGAGCCTGGAAAAGCCAAAAGCACTCAACTTCAACCCATGACAGCAGCCATGGGGACAGCTGCCCAAGGTCTTGGGAGCCCACTCCTCATACCAGTGTGCCAGGATGTAGGACGTGGAATCAAAGAGTGTGTGGGAGCTTCAACATTTAATGCCTTTCCTGCCAGGTTTCAGACTCGTGTGGGGCCTGCTGCCGACTTCTGCCTTTTGGAATGGGAATGATTACCTAATGCCTGCACCCCCACTGTATCTCAAAAGTAAATACCTTGGTTTTTATTTTACAGGCCCATGGGTGGAAGAAACTTACATTGAGTCTCAAATAAGAGTTTGGATTTTTGAGTTGGTGCTGGAACAAGTTAAGACTTTTGGGGACTGCTGGAAAGGGATGACTGAATTTTGCAATGTGAGAAGGACATGAGATCTGGTTGGGGGCAGCGGCAGAGTGATATGGCTTGAACGTCAGTCCCCCAGAATCTCATGTTGAAATGTGATCTCAGGGTTGGAGGGGTGGCCTCGTCAGAGGTATTAGATCACAGGGGTGGATTCCTCATGGGAGACTTAGCACTCATCCCGTGGTGAGGAGGGAATTCTTGCTCAGTTAGTTCCCATGAGATTTGCTTTTAGAAGAGTCCGGCAACTCCTCCTTCTCTCTCTTAACGTGTGATGTGCTGGCTCCCCCTTCACCTTCCTAAAGCCTCACCAAGAGCAGATGCTGGTATCATGCTTATATAACCTGTACAACCCTGAGCCAAATAAACGTCTTTAAAAAAAAAAAATGAATTACCCAGTCTCAGTATTCCTTCATAGCAATGCAAACAGACTAACACAGGTAGCTAAGACACATAACCTAAAATGTAACGGTGAGAGATGAAAATAGTAAAAATATTATACTAGAAGGGAACAATTTAATAAAAGCATTCCCAAGGGAGTGTTCGGTTCAGTTCCACCCAGGTGGTCAGCTGTCTGCCGAACTGACTTCACCCAGAGAGGGAACTCATCTGAATGATTTCCAAAGACCTTTTCAGCCAGAAGACTGCCACTGTGCCCTACATAAGTTCCTACTCCTGAGGGAGGCTGCCTTGGCTGGAGTAGCAGGGGCATCAGCCACTTTGATGCCAAAGGGAGGGTGGGAAGAGGGTCTGTAACTTATGTCTGACTCGTTAAAAACAGAGTTATGTGGCACTGAGCAGGAGGCAAAGAGAGCCCACTGCATCTAATAAATGTAGAAGTGGAAAGAATCAGAGGCCCCACAAACACCCCTACTCCACACACAAGGAACTGAGGCCTCCACAGAAATGACTTGCCCAAAGTTAGAACACTACAAATAACCACCTACAAATCTGAAATCAGAGCCCTCCAGCCCACGTCTACTACCTTGAAGTCCATCATCCCTCCCACAGGTAATGACAGCTGATGAAGAAGCAAGCCAGAGCTAGACAGAGGAAAGCAGCTTAGAAAATGGGCATTTTGTTATTTTCAAAATGAATAATTCCCAAATACATTATACTTTATTGATATTTATAACCAAAAGGACTGGCTAGAAGTACTCAAACATCCTCAAAGCCTCCTCTCATGAAGGGACATTTATATTCTCAGGAATGAAACAATTTCTTAATCACAATGTGATCAACACAATGGCTTCTTCTGTTCATTCAGCAGGGAGGTGATCCCCGTTTCTGGAGTTCTGGGGTGAAACCTTCTGGCTCCGAATCCTGAATACTCCCTCTGTAGGAGTGAGTAATCTAACTTTTAGGGTAAGGACAGTCCCCGCTTTACAGCATCCCTGTGGGAAATCAACGAGGTAATGCACCAAAGCCCCAGCAAAGGGGTCTGGTTCATTGAGCAGTTCAACATGATACAACTGTTGCAAAGCATTGGTTTTCTCACTCATACACAGACAGATGGGTGAGATGGCACTCGGGGTGCTGTCCTTGGTGCTAAGGACAGAGCCTCGGACCTGACAAAGTCAGGAGCTTCTGCAGAGGCTCAGAGTCCACAGAGAAAACCACACGTGAGTGAGAACAGACACAGGAGTACTGGGCAGCGACGACAGTTATGAAGAAAGATAAAATTGGATAAAATGGGCCGGGCATGGTGGGTCACGCCAGTAATCCCAGCACTTTGGGAGGCCGAGGCAGGCAGATCACCTGAGGTCAGGAGTTCAAGATCAGCCTGGCCAACATGGCGAAATCCCATCTCTACTAAAAATATACCGGCATGGTGTAGCAGCTCCTCTAAGCCCAGCTCAGGGACTCCATTCCTGCCAGGCAGAGCTGCAGGGCACCAGGGCTGGGGGGATCGGAAGGGCCCTTACACAAACCCCGGCACTGCTTTGTTTTTAGGATCTTCTTAGCAAAGATGGTGGGGAACACATTTCCACTGTAAACCAAAATTTAAAAATTCTAAGGCCCCCCCACCCATCTGAACGGACTGCCTCCACAGCTAGGGCTCTTAAAATCTCACCTGAGAGACTGTTTCCGGCTATGATTGGAAGTGGAGTCAGATACGCCTCAATCTCACCTGAGAGACTGTTTCAGGCCGTGACGGGAAGTGGGGTTGAACGTGCCTCAATCTCACCTGAGAGACTGTTTCAGGCCATGACGGGAAGCGGGGTTGAACGTGCCTCAATCTACTGCTCCAACATCAATATCGACAAAGGCTTGAGGTCTGGTAAGAAACGTTTGTTCTCTCTGAAGCTGCTACCTGAAGGTTTCCTCTGCAAACAAGAACTTGGGTCTCCGCAATCTTTTAACTTAACCCAGACATTTTTATTCAGTTGATCTCAGGTCTTTAGACAAATTCAACCAATTATTAATCAGAAAATGTTTACACTCACCTACAGTCTGGAAGCCTCCCGCTTCAAGTGGTCCCGTCTTACTGGACAAACCAGTGTATTTCCAAATGTATGTGGTTGGTGTCTCACGCCTCCCTACAATGTATAAAGCGAAACTGCACCCCGACTACCTTGGGCACATGTTCTCAGGACCTCGCGAGGGCTCTGTCATAGGCCATGTCACTCATATTTGGCTCTGAATAAACTTCTGCACAGATTTTACAGAGTTTGACTCTGAGCGGTCACCACATAGAGGCTCTGCTGCATAACCACCAGCAGCACAACATCACTTCCATTTCAGGAATGAAGGTTTGAGCTAGAGAACGAGTGACTCCCTGGTGACTCCACTGCGCACAGGAGCGGGGAAGGATGAGAAACCAGGCTCAGACCTTCCCGGCAAGTCTGTCTGCTTCCAGAGGCTGCCTGGCTCGGAGCATGTCCGATTAGTGCTCAATGGGGCACACTAGGTCACAAGGCTCTGTAAGTTCCTTCCTTAGCCTTCACTGTTCCCACTAGCAGGAGCTGAAGACCATCAGAGAGTTGGCCAACTGGGTGCTCTGTTCAACCTCTGCTTGTTAGAGTGCTGAAACAGACACAGGAGGGGTGGCCACATTTAGCACATCGATTGCTCCAGACAGGCAAAAGCTGAAACAGCGGGGAGGACAGGAGTCCCTGACACCATTCCCTTGGGTGTGGGGCACAGCTCTGGTCTGCAGGGCGCATGCACAGTGGCTGTGAAGGTGGCTGGAGTGGTGGCAACGTGAGTGTGGAGAACCGTGTGGCATTCTCGGGCATGCCCTGGTGGCCAGAAGCTTTGTGCAGTAACGCCTCCTGGAGCTGTTCTTGGTGCCAATTTATATGCCAAAAACAAAACCACCACCAGGCACCTGGAGCCTGACCCCAAACAGCAGCCTTCACCTGTGCTGTAGTCACCAGACTGATGTTCCCCAAAATCAAATTCCCTTTCTAATCCTAACACTTTGACACATGGAAGATACTTAAAAGAACATGCATGACAACACCAAATGCTGAGCAGGGCGCAGAGAGGAGGGGCCCTCATGCTCTGTCATGGCATGCTCCTTACAAAACGAACTGAGCCAAGAGAAATAAAACCTATGTTCATGCAGAAACCTGTTCGTTAATATTTACTACAATTTTAGCCAAAAACAAGGAAAAACCCAGATGCACTTCAACGGGTAAATGCTTAACCAACTGTGGTGTGCCATGCCACAGAACACCATGCAGCAGCGAAGAACGGGCCACTGACCAGCTCACACGGTGGCTGGAAAGAAGAACGGGCCACCAACCGGCTCACACGGCGGCTGCAAAGAAGAATGGGCCACTGACCGGCTCACACGGCGGCTGCAAAGAAGAATGGGCCACTGACCGGCTCATAAGAACGGGCCACTGACCAGCGCACACGGCAGCTGCAAAGAAGAACGGGCCAGTGACTGGCACACACGACGGCTGGAAAGAAGAACAGGCCACTGACCGGCTCACACGACGGCTGGAAAGAAGAACGGGCCAGTGACCGGCGCACACGGCGGCTGCAAAGAAGAATGGGCCACTGACGGGCTCACAAGAACGGGCCACTGACCAGCGCACATGGCAGCTGCAAAGAAGAACGGGCCAGTGACCGGCACACACGGCGGCTGCAAAGAAGAACAGGCCACTGACTGGCTCACACGACGGCTGGAAAGAAGAAGGGGCCAGTGACCGGCACACACGGCGGCTGCAAAGAAGAACAGGCCACTGACCGGCTCACACAGCGGCTGCAAAGAAGAATGGGCCACTGACCGGCTCACAAGAACGGGCCACTGACCAGCACACACGGCAGCTGCAAAGAAGAATGGGCCAGTGACCGGTGCACATGGCGGCTGCAAAGAACGGGCCACTGACCAGCGCACACGGCGGCTGGAAACCAAACTTGAAAATGAAGCAACAACTCAACCTCCAGGGAATCGAGCTGAGTGAAGATCATCAATTATCAAAGGTCACACTGTGTGTAACTCCATTCACAGAACCTTCTCCAAATAACAATATAGAGACAGAGTATAGATTTGGGGTGGCCAGGGGCTAAGGCCTGGGCAGGGGACGGGAGGTGGCCATGGCTATAAATATAAGGTAGCACAAGGGACCCTGGCGTTGTTGTTCTGTGTCTTGACTCTGGTGGTGGCTACACAAACCCCCCGACACAATACATGGCCTGGAAGTCAATGTTCACATGCAAATGCATGTAAGCAGGTGGATCTGTGTAAGCTCAGTGGACTGTATCTACGCCAATTTCCTGCTTGTGATGCTGTACCACAGTTACGCAATGTTACTACCGGGGAAAACTGGCGGAAGGGTCACAGGATCGCTGTTATTCCTACAGCTGCATGTGCATTTACAACCTCAAAATAAAGCTTCAGAGAAAAAAGAATGTGCAATAATACGTTGGATAACCAAATAGAATTCAAGAAATATTTTCAACAAATAGAGGCAAAATCAGAAAAAAACAGCATTCACGGTAACTGTGAGGAGGATAGTTGAAGCTGCCTATTTAATATCAACAACTCCTTTCTCTTTTTTTTTGAGATGGAGTCTCACTCTGTCACCCAGGCTGGAGTGCAGTAGCGTGATCTCAGCTCACTGCAAACTCCCCCTCCCAGATTTAAGTGATTCTCCTGCCTCAGCCTCCCAAGTAGCTGGGATTACAGGCACTTGCCACCACACCTGGCTAATTTTTGTATTTTTAGTAGAGATGGGATTTTGCCATGTTGGCCAGGCTGGTCTCAAACTCTTGACCTCTGGTGAGCCACCCACCTCAGCCTCCCAAAGTGTTGGGATTATAGGCATGAGCCACTGCTCCCAGCCTTCAACAACTACTTCCGTAAGTGTGTGTAGGTATGATGCAATTAACATCACAATCTAATCATCGGTTCCCCACGACACACACCCATGTGGCCTGTCTTTCTGTAGCATGTATGTGATAGTGTCTGCATAAGGTAGGAAGCTGAGAAGCAGTCTGACAGCCCCTTGTTCCCAGGCAGGGCCAAGGTCCCTTTTCTGAGCTCACCTGTCTCTACACATCCCAGCAGGACTGCCACCCTCAACACATGCTGACCTCCCTAACGTGCCTGCTGACCTGCATGGAATCTCACTCATCTGCTCCCTGGTGCCCATGTCTCCTGCAACATGTGTACACGCATGAACACATACACACCTATGTGCACATACATGTGTGCACAGACACAAGCACAAATGTGTCCACAAGTGCATGTGCGCATACATGCACACACCCACATGCATGCACACACACATCTGTTTGCTGAGCATGTGGCCATTATTTGAAATGTGCCATGTGGTCTGCACAGAAATCCTGCATTCGGGCAGTGAGTGACAGCAGAGAGGCCATCACTCCTGGGGACTATGGGACTCTTCATCTGCCCCCGCTTACTCTGCAAGACAGGCTGTGATTTTAATACTCAGTGCATCTTCGAAGAAGAAATATCCACTGGCCTGGTGGAAGCACGATCAGTATAAAAATGAGTCCGCCACAAACGGACGCACACAGGGCATTCCAGAGCCACAGACTTCCTGGCCTACAGACTGCTCTCCTCGCACCTGACGGGGGAAACCTGAGTCGGTCCTCGGTCCAAACACCACCCCGTAAGCAGTGGTGTATTATTTCCCTTAATAACAATCAATGCCTGCACCCTCCAGGGCCACAGTGCACAGTTCAGCATGATTTCAGGGTACGTCATGGCTGGACCCACCCACAGTTAGAGGTTTACATGCTGGGTCTCCCCATGGAGATCATGACTCTTGGAGGCCGGGTCCTCTAACTTGCCACCTTGGTGTCCCTGGAGCCTGGCAGGGTTTGCACGGCAGGTGTTTAGTAGGTATTTGTTGTATTTAATGTATTTAAATGGTAGAACTGACTAGACAGAAGTCACTGTACAAATGAGTCTCTTGCCGACACACACGCACATGTGCCTGTTACCACGTAACACATAGTAAAACAATAATTATTGTTTGTCCGAACACTCATAACAACATTATGCTCTGCAATAGCTTTTAGAAAACATGGCTTCTGCGTTTTTACCAAGGCCTCAGGGACTTCAGAGAGAGCAGTTGTGATTGCTGGGGAGAGGTCCCCGGGACTGACCAGTGGGTGGACACAGCCAGGCCTCCAACCTAATGAGGCGGCGACTGGCCAGGGAGCCCTGTGAGTGACACACTGCATGCCTAACAGGGGTGGGCTGGGGCACGCAGCCCCTCAGGCACACTGCGCATTCATGCTCTGTCCACAGGAGGAAGGGATTACCCGCCTGCAACCTGAAGTGGTGAATAATTTACCTGCAAGTGCTGAATAAATGCACATTGACCAAGTTGAAAAGCATCACGGCACTTGAGGGCAGTGCAGCGCCTGACCATTTACCCTCTGGCAGGTCCCCGAGGGCAACACTCATCTTAGACAAAGAGGAGAAAGAGGAGACGGAGGTACGCTTGCACATTTCTGTCAATGTGGCCAATCTAGAAAACACTGGGACTAAAATTAAAAATCAAATTCTAGCAGCTTTTTAGAAGAAAGGAGCATTTTCGAAGTGTGCATGGTAACTCCCGCAGAGGAATCTGCGCAAGCTCCTGCACCTGGCCAACCTGCAGGCTCGTTCTGGGTACATTAAATATGCAAACTCCTACCAGGCCATGTTGCCGTGGGCCGTGTTGTCAAGGTGACAGAGCAGCTCCAGGGTCTGCGCAGTGCTGGATGAATCATCAGGGGACTCGTGGCTGCCTGATTCCAATTCCTTCGGCATCCTCCACACGGCTGCACATGTCAGGACTTTGCTGTCTGAAGCTGAGCAACAGAGCATAATGGATAACGTCAACAGAGCACGCTGTGCTCCGAATTCTGCAGACAGCACACGGACATTTACACACATCCATAAGCAGGGCGCATCTGCTCTTTAAAATATTTACGATTGCAGGCAGCAAAGACAGAGCAGGGAAAAGCGCAGCCCAAGTCGGCAGGCAGAACCCGGCACGGTGCGTAACCAGCATCCAGTTCCCCCACGTTCTCTTTGTTTTAAAAACCATCATTCTGTTTCAAAAGAAAATTTAATTTTCTCAAAATCGATTTCCTTTCGTTCTTCTTCAATAGTTCTTCCAAAAAAGGGAGCAAAATGGGGGACTAAAGAGATAATTAGCACTTACGCTGCGGGCGCCTGAGGTCGGCATTAAATGCGTTTTCTCCTCACAGCTGCACAAGAGCACCTTAAATGACTAGGAAGCACACTGAGCAATATGCTATTTGGAAATCCTGTCACTCATGTTACCCTGCCTCGGTTTACCTATAGTGATGAGTGCCTGGGACAGGAAGGTAACACCATTCAGAGGCATTGCAGGTGGAGGCCCAGAGCCCTGGCGGACAGCAGGCAGGACAGGCAGCAGCCCAGCCTCACCCTGTCACCATCAAAACAGCCCCTTCTCCTAGAAATGAGAGTCCGTCCTCACGTGGTCCTGCTGGCGGCTGTTCAGTCTCCCTGAGTCTTGACACTCTATTTTTAAGATGCTCCAGGAATCTAGAGTACCTAGAAAAGCCACTTTGAGACTAAGCTTCTTTTAGAAAGATGGGTCACTTGTTTTTGGAAAGGTGCCAGGCTCTAGGTCTCTGCCTCTCTAGAAAATTTCTCAATGTGATACATTAAAAAAAATTTTTTTAATCAGATATAAATTTAAAAATCCTTTCAGGATTTGCTTTCCATTTAGTTTTAAACTGAATATGTGCTAAACACTTCTCCCTTTTAAAGATGGGCTTTAGTGAATAATTATAAAACAGCAAACATGATTCAAAATTAAATCAATTGATACAAAGAATATAAAAATATATTATATTAGAACATTAAAAAAAATCCCATGAGTAGAACAAGAAAAACAGTATGGCATTACAAAATGACAACGACCTTATGTTACACTAAAAAATGTATCACTTATTGGTGGTGACACTCCTGCAATCTGAATATCAGTCCACCAAGAAATACAGCAACAAACACAATGACAAAATATCTATCTTTGTGAATATTATTATTACCATTGTTAACCATGTTCAAATGATAAGAAGTTAAAAGATTAAGATTTCAACCAGGATCTTCGGATTCCAAATTCAGTGCCCATTTTATATAGCGCATTGGTTCTAAAAGAATATGCAATTGTGGCTTAAAGAAAAGAAATGTATCATATATTCATATAATGTTAAAATTTCCAACTTTACAAAAATGGAGTGTGCAGTGGTTTCTGTCTATACGAGAATCTTTTTTTTTTTTTTCTTTTTTTGAGACAGAGTCTCTCTCTGTTGCCAGGCACCAGGCTGGAGTGCAATGGTGGGATTTTGGCTCACTGCAACCTCCACCTCCTGGGTTCAAGCAATTCTCCTGCCTCAGCCTTCCAAGTAGCTGATACTACAGGCACACGCCACCACGCCCAGCTAATTTTTGTATTTTTTAGTAGAGACGGGGTTTCAACATATTGGCCAGGATGGTCTCGATCTCCTGACCTCGTGATCCACCCACCTCGGCCTCCCGAAGTTCTGGGGTTACAGGCGTGAGAGAATCTTTATTATTTTTTATTTGCTTTGTTTTTCTTGCTGAAATTTTCAATTACATGGTCTTTCTGTAGAGCCCATGAGATTGGCAATGGCACTCCTGGAAACACAAAAACAACCAAAGACGAAGTTGGCCGCTGGGAGTGGGAGAGAAAAGTTGAATGCCTAACTCACTGTCACACACTAACCCAAAACAAGTGTAGGCTATCTCAATCTTTCTAAATGACAGACAAATCAATGTCTAATCTTACAAGTGATAGAACTAATAATAGGAGCACTAAATTGTGGCTGGACTGCAAAATAAATGAAACACACAAGATGGCAAAGGCAGAGGATACTAAAAATAGCTATTCTGTGGAAGAAATGACTAATGGCAGACACCCCACACAACCCCAACAAATTCCTTCTTTGGAAAATTCTTTTCCGGTGTAAAGAAAGTGACTGTCCTGTAACTGCCAGCTGGCCAAACTCCTTAACCAGATGTACACTGCCCTCAATAAAGCAAAAGTGCTGCACATGAAATAAGATTTTCCACTCTCAGGTAAGCTACCTCTCTTCAAAGTCTACACCGGAGATGAAGTTTAAGTGACTAGCTGGACAGTGAAGTTTCCACACACCCGGTTAATCGAGTGCTATCGCTTCTCCCCCAGAGTTTACCAACTTCGAAAAGTACAGAAGGCAACAGAGGAACTCCAAAAAAGTATGGTTAACAGAATCTACACACGCTTCAACGTTCGCTCCATTCTGAAACCGTTCTAACGTCACAAAGAGCGGTTTCTGTTCCTGTTTTCTTTAAAAACATAAACCACGAGGATAGGAATAGCAATGACATTTTGGAAGCAGGAAAGCAAATGGCTCAGTACCAGATAACTTAGCAGATCCAAGTGAAGTGAACCCTAGGAGAGCAGTGGGGAAAGCTTAGACACAATCTCATTCATATTGTCCATAAGCTCAGGGAACTAGTGGCACCAGGCCACCTCCAGAAGAGGATAAACAGGGAGCAGAGAGTAGATTAAAAAAAAAAAAAAAAAAAAAAAAGTTGAACATCTCTTCCAAAAGCATAAAACTATGGAGGTCAGAAATAAAAAGGTGGACATCATTATGGAACATACAGATATTTTATGAATGTCATACAAAGATGCTACAGACACCTTTATATTAAAAATATTTAAAAACCAGATGACATGGTACATTTCTAGAAAAGTCTGAACTTAACGGAATGGATACCAGAAGAAATAATAACTCTAAATAGACTGATATATATTAAATAAAATGACTCTAATGCAGAAACTTTTTACATGGGATATTATGCAGCCATGAAAAGGAATGAGCTCATGTCCTCTGCAGGGACATGGATGAGGCTGGAAGCCATCATCTTCAGCAAAGTAACACAGGAACAGAAAACCAAACACTGCCGCATTCTCACTTGTAACTGGAAGTCGAACAATAAGAACCACGGACAGAGGGAGGGGAATATCACACATCCGGGACGGTTGTGGGGTGGGGGGCAAGGAGAGGGAGAGCATCGGGAACAAATAGCTAATGCACGTGAGGCTTAAAATCTAGACAACAGGTTGATGAGCAAACCACCACAGCACATGTATACCTATGCCACAAACCTGCACACTCTGTACATATATGTCAGAACTTAAAAAAAAAAAAAAACATTTTCTACAAAAAAATCCACTAGGCTCACATAATTTTCCCCATTCTTCCAAGCATCTATTTAAAGAAACAAATAATAACAGCAAGTATACATACTCTTCTAGCAAAATGTGTGTGCACATACATAAACACACATACATATATACATATACACATACATATTCATACACACAAACATATATATATGCTAATGTTCGGTTAACATTATACTAGTGGTGTAACTAAGTATGGCAAGAAAAAAATAAAGATACAAGAATATTAAAAAGGAAATAAAAATACCTTGCTAATGATTATATGTGTAGAAAATTTAAAAGAATCTACACTATGCCATTACAAAAAAAAAAAAAAACTGAATTCAACAAAATTTTTAGCTATAAACAATATTTGACAAGAAAGACCAATTGAATATCTATTGCAACGAAAACTTTGAAAATGAAATTTTTAAAAATATTAACAATAGCATTAAAAAACCAAGTAACATCTCAAACTAAATATGTGTAAGAATCTGTACATGCTAAAACAAAGAACACTGCTGAGAAAAATTAAAAACCAAAGTAAATGGAAGGGATAGACCATGCTCACGGACTGAGGGAGTCAGTACTGTAAAAACTCCAGGTGCTTCCATCAGCTCTAAGCCGGTGGTTTTCCGTGGAAGTTAACAACCTGCTTCTAAAATCCCAGAATCTGTATGGAAATGTGGAGAGCCCAGATAGATAAGGCAGTCACGAAGAAGAAGAACAGCAACAACAAAACTGGATGATTTACAAACCAGATCGGTTTAGTGTTGGCATAAAATTGGATAGGCAGTCCAGACGAAGAGAACGGAATCTAGAAACAGACCCTTAGAAACATGGTCACTTGACTGACTACAAAAATAACATTCAGTTAGAGTGGAGAAGGGATGGTCTTTTCAATAAATGATGCTGGATCAATTGTACATCCACATGAAAGAAAATAAACTTGTATCCTACCTGATAACATACTCAAAAACCAATTCCAAACTGATAATAAAGATGTAAAGATAAAATAATATAAATCTTTTTTAGACTACATAGAATATCTTCTTGACCTTAAAAAGACTGGATCATACAGAAAAAGACTAACAACATAGAATCTATTAAAATTAAGAACTTCTATTCACCAAAAGACACTATTACTTGGACTTCATGAAAATCTAAAGCTTCTTTAAAATCAAAATTAAAATCTCTGCTTTTACAAAGACATTATTAAAGAAAGGAAGCACTGGCCCAGCACGGAGGCTCACCCCTGTAATCCCAGAACTTTGGGAGGCCGAGGTGGGCGGATCATCTGAGGTCAGGAGTTCGAGACCAGCCTGGCCAACATAGTGAAACCCCATCTCTACTAAAAATACAAAAATTGGCCAGGCGTGGTGGTGGGTATCTGTAACCCCAGCTACTTGGGAGGCTGAGGCAGGAGAATTGCTTGAACCCAGGAGATGGAGGTTGCAGTGAGCCAAGATCATGCCACTACACTCCAGCCTGGGTGACAGAGCAAGACTCCATCTCAAAAAAACTTAAAATAAAATAGAAAATAAGAAGAAATTAAGCAATACTGGGGGAGATATTCATAACACATATATCTACCAAAAGGCCTATATCCAGAATACATAAAGAGCTCCTGCAGCTTAATAATAAAACAACCCAGTTTTTAAAAATGTGCCTAACACCAAATCAGACACTTCACGAAAGAAAATATATGAATGGTCAGCAAGCACCAGAAAAGATGTCCAACATCATTAAAACTGGAAAAGGCAAAGCGAAACCCAATGAGACTCACTGCACATCCTACCAGAACGGCTAAGCTTTAATTTTAAAAAGACCAATCATACCAAGTATTGGCAAAGATGTCGAGTAACTGGATCTCTCACAGACTGTGAAAAAAGAGTGTAAAACAGTACACACGTTTAGGAAAACACTTTTGCAGTTGAACATTCACTCACCAGATGTCCCAATAATTCCACTCTTAGGAGAAGCTCTCACAAAGCTTGACTTATTCATAATATGCTTTGTGGCAGCTTTCTGACTCAGGCAGTTAAACCCAACCCCAGTAATTGTCGTTGGGTGACGGTATGTTAACTGCCAGAAGCCCGGGGTGCCAATTATCACGATGACCACAGAGACCAGAGTGCCAGCCAAGGAGGCTCCACTCACACAGGGCTGTGGAGACAGTCGGTAAAGATGGTTTTCCCAGGGGTGAGACACAGAGGCGTCCAAGGGACTGCCTGCCTGACACACACACACGTGCATACAAACACACATAACATACGTGCATATTAAAGACGAGTGAGCAGAAAGCTGAGGGAGGTCCCTGCACTAACAGTCATGATCCCTTACCCAGTTCCAGATTTGAGCCAGCTTCAGAGCTGGAACCCAGTGACTGTTCCTCCCGAGTTAGAAACCTGCAGCCCAAAGGCAGGTGTACACTGTGGTGACCACTCCAGTCTGTACCCAAAGGGACCCACTGCCATCTTCCTGAATGCCATTCCCTGGGCAAAGGGTAATCCCCAGACATGTCCAGGTCTGCTGAGCACAAGCCTGCACACACACAGATGCCCAGCAACTCAAAAGTGTCCAACTGTCCTCCGGCTCAAGTGAGGCATGAGGGATGCCAGGTAATAAGTAAAGTCCATCTCATATCTCACCACCCAGGTGTGCCAGGCTCACGGGGCAAGAGCATGCAGCACAGTGTGGGCCAGCGCCCTCTCCAGGATGCAGCACGCGTGCCGGACCCAGCTTTTCCGCTGCGTTACCTGCCCCAGTAACACCACACAGAGGCCTGGGACCCAGTGTTTCCATACGGCTCTGTGTCCCCAACAAATGATGCTGTAGCACCAGGAACTTATTTAATGGATCAATTCTAAAATGCATATATCTATAGTATACAACATAATGTTCTGATATGTGTATACACTGTAGAATGGTTAAGTCAAGCCAATTAATATTTGCATTACCTCACATACTTACCATTTTTTGTTGTGAAGACACTTGAAATCTACTCTCTTAACAAGTTTCAAGTATATGATACATTGCTTCTAATTTCAGTTACCATGATACATTGTTACTAACTGCAGTCACAAACACATCCAATAGATCCCTTACAGGCACTCCGCCACCTAATTGAAACTTTGTATCCTTTCACCAGAGGATCTCCCTTTTCCCCATCTGCCCTCCCAGCCAGCCTCTGCTATCACTTTCTACTTTGCTTCTGTGACTTCAGCTTTTTTAGACTGCATGTAAGTGAGACTGTGTGGTGTCTGACTTTCTGTGCCTGGCTCATTTCACTGAAGACCTCTAGTTTCATCCATGCTGCTGCGAACGGCAGAATGTCCTTCTTTCTTAGGGCTGAGCAATGCTCCATTTGCACCATGTTTCTTTATCTGTTCATCTACTGATGGACACCCAGGCTGCTTCCATATCACAATGAATATCCTAATCATCTTCAGCTTGCCATGCCTCAGATGAACGAGATAAATAAAGACTTTCCTGTGAACAGCAAATAAAGAAGCTCCCAACACTGCTAGGGAAGTGTCAAAGGCAGGGGCCAGAAGGAAGCTTCCCTGGGGCAGGAGAGATCAAAAAACGGAAGTGCAGTGGGTTCACGTGACATCGAAAGAAAACTGCACCCCATTCCTTTGCAGAACACGACTGAACCAATGTATTTTTCTAAAAATTGGTAAAAGGAAAAAAGTTAATGAAATTTCTGGCATATGAAAAATTTACTTAGATTTTATGAAAGATTATAAAATTGTCCTTCTAGAACTGAGTCTAAAAACCTGGTGGGTATAAGATGAGTTCAAAGTGCCTTAATAAAGCATGTGAACACCAGAATCACCCTGAGGAAGACCAGGACATCAGAGGCATGTGCAGGAAGGAGGTGTCTCTGACATCACTGCCCACAGAAATGAACAAAGCCGCGCACCTTGCTGAATAAGGAGTGTGCTTGAGGTTCAGGAAATACGGTAGGCATCTGTACCTCCAGAAACTCTCCACATCCTCAGGAGCAGATGAAATGGAAGGTAAACAGCACTAAGGAAGAAGCGCCGTGGAGACACACTCATTGGCTCTGAAACTCTGAGGATTACTGTAGCTGTGTAGATCTCAACAGAGCGTTCAACACATATCCAGCAGCTATCAAAGAAAGTAAGGAACTTTTAAGAAGGAAAGCCTGATCTTCAGAAGGAAAATGCTGTAATAAGCTGGGAGGCATTTCATCTTTTATCCGTTTTTCACATGCTCCTGAACTGAGGTCCTGTAATGTAACTTCCTCGGCGGAATTAATATTCCAATGACTTGGAGCTGGCGGCGGGCAGGGATCAAGGCTGCCACATAAACCCAGGCCTATGACACAATCACAGCAGCTCTGCCTACAGAAACCACACCAAGAGAAGTCAGAGAACCACAGGACACCTGGGCTGGAAGGGAACTCCGACATCATGCTGAATGAACACAGCCCCTTCATTTCACTAATGAGGAAACTGAGGCCCAGTGAAGCCACTGACTGTTCCAAGTTCAAACGGCTCACTGGACTGAGGTCCAGAATGAACAGAGCCCCCTGACTCCCACAGCAGGCCCCTGCTTTGAAAGAGAAAATTCCAAGTTGTGTCTTTAAAGCCAATTTGATGCCACTACCTACTTTTTACATGTTAACACAAGCGCTAAAGGCCCTTAATGAGATAAAGAGATAATCAAATGAAGGGAGGGAGGCATACTTGCAGAAGCCGACTGCAGCCACGGGTGTGCTGCCCGCTGGAAGGGATTACCAGGCAAAAGGCTTACAGGAACTCAAAGGAGATTAGAGCCTTTGTGAGTATGAATAGTAGCTCCAGTCAGCCTGGCTAAAGGGCGAACAATGCCCTGCCCGGAAGACATAATCTGATCCCCAGCTGGAGGAGGAGGAGGCTTCCAGGGCTGCATCAGCAGCACATTAAGATGGGGCTATTTTTGGAACCTGCAGCCATCTGAGTCTGGCACAAGCTGAGCAAGATGGATGAGGACAAAGACAGCCTCACTGAGTGCTCACCTGATGCAGGCATGCTTCAGGGTAGACACCTGGATGCCTGAAGATCGGTGCCTGAAAAGACTCTCCTTGCAGGCCTTTTAATGCCTTAGGGATGGCACCATGCACAGATTCCATGGCCTGAGTGTGCAGGGGCAGAGACTGACTGCAGACGGCAGCAAGACCGATGAGCAAGACAAGGATGACACCAGGTCTCGTACCCTCCAGGCACTGGTGAGGTGCACCTCTGACAAGCTCTGCCAGCCAGGAGACAGCAGGAGGTGGGACCAGCATTGTAAGAGGCTGCTGCCCCAACAGGAAGGGGGTGCTGAGAAGTGGGGGTGTCAGGGGCTCGCAGGCCGTGAGCTTCAGAGACAAAGTGGGCACAGGCATGAGATGCCAGTCAGAGTAGCGTAGCCCAGATGGAGCTGCAGCAGAGGCCAAGAGAGAACAAGACAGGCAGGCTGCTCAGCCCCGCTCCACATGCCAGAAGGGCTCAGGGCGGAGACAGAAAGCTGGCCCGATGACCCCCTCAGCTCTTCAGCTAAGCCAGCTCACAGGCCTACAGCTCCTCAGTTTAGGGGAACCCAGGTCCCCCTGGAGAAGGACCCACGGCTATTTTATAGGACAGATGACCATGGGGAGAGGGAACTACCCAGACCCTGAATCAATGCCAATCCTGCTGGGCCCAACATCGCAGGGTCTACGGCCAGGCAGGGACCCAGAAGCTGTGACCCAGGTCCACCTCAGAGGGCACAGTGGGGTCAGGGTATCCACTCGTTTCTCCAATCCCTGTATGTGTGTTGGAACAGACAAACCTGGCACTGGCAGGATGACCACACGGCGCTCACTCCATGTCCTATAGAGCCACTTAGGACAGCAAGGACCAGATGGAGGCCCCGGGATGTTCCCTCACGGATCAAAAGTCAACCAAAAGTAACACTGCGATGTTGGTGGGATGGAGAGCTAGGCCTGCTATTGAGGCTGTGAAGGAGGCTGGGTGCTGCCTTCTGCCATTCCCTACTGAACCCAGCTGTTTGGCCTGGGTGGTGGCAGCAGGCTCTTGGAAAACGGCAGTGCATGACCATCACCTTCATCAGGTGGGCAAGCCCCACTGCGGCTACTTCAGAAATGCTGCTGTCACAGAGCACGTCTATAGAAGGCGGTCTAAGGACTGATCCAGCAATTTGGTCTCACGCTGCCAATCTGAAGGGCCACCAGAAGCCATGCACTGTCACCTGGCAAGGCCAGCAGTACACGTTCACATCCTGCTGCAGACCTACATCACGACTCAGGCCTGGGGCCGACATGCTGTGCCCATCGGCCACATCTGGCCTGCAGCCCATGAGCTAAGAGTGGTTCTGCATTTTTTAAGAGACATAGAACACAGAACCTATGTCGCATGGCAGGCTGTGAGGACCAGCATGGCCGCTGGTACCAAAAGTGCCGGGGGGAACAAGCACTCTGTGTGGGGCCCCTGGGAGGCCCATGGGGGAATCACAGGCCAGCCGCCGAGGTGTGGGAGCCAAGCAGTGTCCCTTCTGCACATCACTTCTCCTGTCCGGACACAGCTCCTGGCTTTCCCACCCACTCCATCACATGGGGATGTGGTATACTGAGTGCTGTGCACCACAGAATGAGTGTGGTCTGATCATCAAGCCATCAGCGCAGGCACACTCAATCATCACACTCTCTCACTGCACGGAAATCTTCCAAACAAAATTGTGTTCAAGCAGGTCCTGAGGCACAGGCAGGTGGCGCAACTAGGGGCGGCAGCTCCCTCTGCCCGTGGCAGCACTGCATTGCCTCCGTTCTCCTGGGAAGCTCCCCAGCACCGCGAAGGAAGACATGTACCGGCCCTCGGCTCGGGAGCACCGGCCCTCGGCTCAGGAGCACCGGCCCTCGGCTCGGAAGCACCGGCCCTCGGCTCAGGAGCACCGGCCCTCGGCTCGGGAGCACCGGCCCTCGGCTCGGAAGCACCGGCCCTCGGCTCGGAAGCACAGGTGTCGGCTCAGGAGCACCGGCCCTCGGCTCAGGAGCACCGGCCCTCGGCTCGGAAGCACAGGTGTCAGCTCAGGAGCACCGGCCCTCGGCTCGGGAGCACCGGCCCTCGGCTCGGAAGCACAGGTGTCAGCTCAGGAGCACCGGCCCTCGGCTCGGAAGCACAGGTGTCGGCTCAGGAGCACCGGCCCTCGGCTCAGGAGCACCGGCCCTCGGCTCGGAAGCACAGGTGTCAGCTCAGGAGCACCGGCCCTCGGCTCGGGAGCACCGGCCCTCGGCTCGGAAGCACAGGTGTCGGCTCAGGAGCACCGGCCCTCGGCTCGGGAGCACCGGCCCTCGGCTCGGAAGCACAGGTGTCGGCTCAGGAGCACCGGCCCTCGGCTCGGGAGCACCGGCCCTCGGCTCGGAAGCACAGGTGTCAGCTCAGGAGCACCGGCCCTCGGCTCGGAAGCACAGGTGTCGGCTCAGGAGCACCGGCCCTCGGCTCAGGAGCACCGGCCCTCGGCTCGGAAGCACAGGTGTCGGCTCAGGAGCACCGGCCCTCGGCTCAGGAGCACCGGCCCTCGGCTCGGAAGCACAGGTGTCAGCTCAGGAGCACCGGCCCTCGGCTCGGGAGCACCGGCCCTCGGCTCGGAAGCACAGGTGTCGGCTCAGGAGCACCGGCCCTCGGCTCGGGAGCACCGGCCCTCGGCTCGGAAGCACAGGTGTCGGCTCAGGAGCACCGGCCCTCGGCTCGGGAGCACCGGCCCTCGGCTCGGAAGCACAGGTGTCGGCTCGGAAGCACCGGCCCTCGGCTCGGAAGCACAGGTGTCGGTTCGGAAGCACCGGCCCTCGGCTGGGAAGCACAGGTGTCGGCTCAGGAGCACCGGCCCTCGGCTCAGGAGCACCGGCCCTCGGCTCAGGAGCACCGGCCCTCGGCTCAGAAGCACCGGCCCTCGGCTCAGGAGCACCGGCCCTCGGCTCGGGAGCACCGGCCCTCGGCTCGGGAGCACCGGCCCTCGGCTCGGAAGCACAGGTGTCGGCTCAGGAGCACCGGCCCTCGGCTCGGGAGCACCGGCCCTCGGCTCGGAAGCACAGGTGTCGGCTCGGAAGCACCGGCCCTCGGCTCGGAAGCACAGGTGTCGGTTCGGAAGCACCGGCCCTCGGCTGGGAAGCACAGGTGTCGGCTCAGGAGCACCGGCCCTCGGCTCAGGAGCACCGGCCCTCGGCTCAGGAGCACCGGCCCTCGGCTCGGAAGCACCGGCCCTCGGCTCAGGAGCACCGGCCCTCGGCTCAGGAGCACCGGCCCTCGGCTCGGAAGCACCGGCCCTCGGCTCAGGAGCACCGGCCCTCGGCTCAGGAGCACCGGCCCTCGGCTCGGAAGCACCGGCCCTCGGCTCGGAAGCACAGGTGTCGGCTCAGGAGCACCGGCCCTCGGCTCAGGAGCACCGGCCCTCGGCTCAGGAGCACCGGCCCTCGGCTCGGAAGCACCGGCCCTCGGCTCGGGAGCACCGGCCCTCGGCTCGGGAGCACCGGCCCTCGGCTCGGAAGCACAGGTGTCGGCTCAGGAGCACCGGCCCTCGGCTGGGAAGCACAGGTGTCGGCTCAGGAGCACCGGCCCTCGGCTCGGAAGCACAGGTGTCGGCTCAGGAGCACCGGCCCTCGGCTCGGGAGCACCGGCCCTCGGCTGGGAAGCACAGGTGTCGGCTTGCACACAGTCCTGCCTCATGCACTGCAGCAATGGGAAGTGCCCCATGAAGAAGTGTCTCTGACAACAACTGGTAAGGAGAAATCCTTCGAGGAGGCAAGACTCTGAGCGGGCCTCTCGGATGTCCACGCTGTCCAGATGGGCAGAGATATGGATCTTGATTGATTTAGGGACAGAAGCCGCCATTTTGCCCTTATAACCAGGACTTGGAAAGCACAGGGCAGGGGCAAAACAAGGAGGGGATGTCGGGGCTCAGGCTGAGAGAGTGCAGGCCCATCTGTGCCCACTCGCAGGCTCACTGCAGGGTCTCAGTTCCAAACAGGCTCTCAGAAGGCCTGCTCTGCGGATGCCAGTGCTCCCCCAGTGGGCCTGGTGTGTCGGCATGTGCCAGTGTGTGCTCTGCGGGCACCTCCTCCAAGTTCCAGGTTCATTACCTTTTCCTTTCGCGTCTACCTGCGGGGGTGGTCGCTGCCTCCCACGGTAACTAAGATGTGTGTTTCTTCCCTGGATGGCATTCCCTCTTTCTGAAACACAGGCACACTGACTGCAGCTTTGGTTCCAGACCACCACGATAACATGAAGACGGCAAAAAGAGTCACGTGAATTTTTTGGTTTCCTGGTGCATGTAAAAGTTATGCTGACACGACTAGTATGCAGTCAAGTAAGTGTCCAAAAACACTGTCTAAAAAGCTATGGGGAATACCTTAATTTAAAATACTTTATTGCTAAAGAATCCTAAGAGTCACCTGAGCCTTCAGGGAGTGATCATCCTTTTGCTGATGGAGGGTTTTGCCTCGATGTTGACGGCAGCTGACTGACCAGGGTGGCGGCTACTAGAGGATAGAGTGGAGGTGGCAGTTTCTTAGACAGCAGTGAAGTTTTCCACATCTATGGACTCCTCCTTCCATGAAAGATTTCTCTAGCATGCGATGCTGTTTGATAGCACTTTATGCACAGAACTTCTTTCAAAATTGGAGTCAGTCCTTTCAAACCCTAACACTGCTTTATTAACTGTGTTATGTGATATTCTAAATCCTCTGCTATCATTTCAACAGTGTTCACAGCGTCTTCACCAGGAGCAGATTCCATCTCAAGAAACCACTTGCTTTGCTCATCCTTAAGAAGCAACTCCTCATCCATTCAAGATTGATCATGAGATGGTAGCAATTCAGTCCCAGCTTCAGGCTCCACTTCTAATTATCATTCTCTTGCTATTTCTACCATATTTGCAGTTACTTTTTCCATGGATGTCTTGAACCCCTCAAAGTCATCCACAAGGGTCAGAATCAACTTCCCCCAAACTCCTATTAATGTCAGTAAATATTTTGACCTCCTCCAATGAATCACAGATGTTCTTAATGGCATCTAGAATGATGGATCCTTTCCAGGTTTTCAATTTACTATGTCCAGACCCATCAGAGAAATCACTATCAGTGGCAACAACTGCCTTTAGAAATGTGTTTCTTACATCATAAGACTTGAAAGTTTAAATTACTGCTTGATCCATGGGCTGCAAAACAAATGTTGTGCTAGCAGGCATGAAAACAACATCTGTCTCCTTGGTACATCCCCTTCAGAGCTCTTGGATGACTTGGTGCATTGCCAATGGGCAGTAATTTTCAAAAGAATCTGTCTCTGAGCAGTAGGTCTCAACAGGGGGCTTAAAATATTCACTAAACGATGCTCTAAATGGATGTGCTGTCATCCAAGCTTTCTTGCTCCATTTATAGACACTAGGTAGAGTAGATTTTAGCATCACTCTGAAGAGGCCTAGGTTTTGCAGAATGGTCAATGAGCACTGGCTTCAGCTCAGAAGTCAACAACTCCATTAGCCTCTAATGAGAGAGTCAGCCTATCCTCTGAAGCTCTGAAGCCAGGCTTTGACTTCTTTTTGCCTATGAAAGTCCTGGAAGGCTTACAGTCTTCAAATATAAGGCTATTTCAAGGACACTGAATATCTGTTGTTTAGTGTTCTGTTGTGTTCTGAGGTGTTCCACCTTCATCAGTGACATTAGCTGGATCTTCTGGAGAACTTGCTGCAGCTTCTCCATCAGCACTGGCTGCCTCACCTTGTTCTCTCATGCTACAGAGATGACTTCTTTTCCTTCAACCTCATGAACCAACCTTTGTTAGCTCCGAACTTTTCTTCTGCAGCATTCTCACTCCTCTCAGCCTTCACGGAATACAGAGAGTTAGGGTCTTGCTCTGGATTAGGCTGTGGCTTAAAAGAATGTTGTGCATGATTTGGATCTTCTATCCAGACCGCTAAATCTTTCTCCATTATCAGCAATAAAGCTGTTTTGCTTTCTTACCATTTATGTGCTCAATGTAGTAGCACTTTTAATTTCTTCAAGAACCTTACCTTTGCATTCACAACCTGGCCAACTGCTGTACAAGGCTCGGCTTTCGGCCTGCTTCAGCTTTTGAAATGCCTTCCTCGCTAAGCTTGATTGTTTCTAGCTTTTGATTTAAAGTCAGAGATGTTCCTTTCACTTGACACTTAGAGGACATTAAAGGGTTATTAATGGGCTGAATTTCAACATTGTTGTCCTCAGGGAGTAGGGAGGCTTGAGCAAAGGGGAAAGACCGGACACTGCAGGTTGATGGAGCATTCAAAAGCCACACATTTATGGATTCGCACTGCCATCTCATAGGGGCACGGTTCGTGGAGCCCAGAACAATTACAATAGGAACACCAAAGACCACTGACCATGGATCACCAGAACAGATACAATAATGATGAAAACTCTGGAATAATGTGCGTCACCAAAACGCGCCACACGGCGGGACGTGCTGTTGAAAGTCAGCTCATGTAATTGAAAAATGGGGCCAACAGACTTGATGGACACGGGGTTGACACAAACCTTCAATTTGCAGAAGTCACCATGTCTGAGAAGCACAAAAGCAACGTGCAGTGAGATGGGGCATGCCTCTGTCTAGAGTGGCTTGTGACCCCGACTGACAAGCGCTCCTAGCATCTACGCCAGCGGCGATATCGTCCATGGACATGAGTAATTCAGACACCAGTTTGGATGGTGCCACTTTCGAGATGTCAGGAGCTACCAGGCAGTTTGACGTTTTCATGTAAAGCCCAGGGATGGAATAAGCGTTTGAGATGATTTTACCTTACAGTATCTTATAACATTTTCCTTCATGTATCAGTAAATTCCAGGACTTTGGATGCTAGCAATACAGCTAATTCTGAAACACGCACACACACGCACACATGCACACACACACATAAACCATGCCTCTCTAGAATACTTAAATATATATTTAAATGCACAGCTATGCTTTCAGGGAAGTGAAGAACATCGCTGAGGGCACATAATAAAGCTGTTGTTGAAAACAAAATGCTAAACCCTGGTTACCCTTTCAAGCTTGGCCTCTGATAGGAAACAAAGGTCACATAGAGAGCAGGAGAGTAAGATTCTGACCCACAAAAGGTAAAGAGGGGATACTAGGAGGTCTGCAAAAACCGAGGCTCCTTAAAACCCACATCCTCATTACAAGAAAGAGCTAGAAAACATTATCCTCCAGCTGGCATGCATAGAAAAATGTCAAAAAAAAAAAAACCCACTTGTTTATCTTAGCTATGGCTCTTGTAAAAAATAGAGTCTACCCTGAGGACCTGAAAACTGCATCGATCCTTACAAAAGTTTGGATTTGAATTTACTGGTGGGGTCCTGGAAATCTTAAGCCTTTTAACTTAAAGAAGGTTTTGGCCACCCTGGACATTTTCCAGAAACAAATGAGAATTGTCAGTGGAGGAATGTACCCACCAGCCAGCCTCTTGGAGGCCCCAGCGACCTACAGCAGCCTGATAGGAGCCTGTGACACAGGACAAGCCATGAAGACAGTGGCCTGAATGAGGGCAGGCCAAGAGAACAGAGTGAATTAGCATTCCAACAACTTCCGACACTAGAATCACAATGTTCAAAGAAATAAGAGCTGGATTATGAGCAGGCGACAAAAGACTATCACAATTTATGAGGAATCTTCTTAAAACAAAAGTATCTAGAAGTCAAAGTTATGACTGTTGAAATAAAAGTCCTGGTTGGCAATTTAACAGCAGATTAGAAATAACTGCTGAGAATGAATGATTTGGAACGAAGATGTGAAGACAGTACGCATGACCCAGCAGAGAGGGTGTGGCAAGGGAGTGTGGGAGAAAGGCTGGGAGCGTCTGCTGCACCCCTAAGTGGGGTGCACACAGCAGACACAATGTCAATAAACAATTCTCTGACTCAGGAAGCAATCTCCAAGTAGCTTAATTTAAAATATATCCGTCCCTGACTCACTGTAGCAAAAATGCAGAACACCAAAGACAAAGACAGAATCTTAAAGCTTCCAGTGCTATGAACAGTTGGGCAGCTGACTTCCCAAGAGCAGCAGTGGAATCCAGAGGCAGCACACAAGAAAATGACAGAAGAAAACATCATGTAAGAACTGTCCGGTCGGCTGAATACTCAAAACTAAAGGCACGCTGAGGTAAATCGAGCCATGAGACTCCTACTTGGGGTATATATAAATTTTTTTTTATGAGAATTTACCTCCAAAAGCCTCACTAAGGAACTTTAAGGACACACTTGAAAAATAAAGTGATCCCAGAAGAAAGGTCTCAAATTCAAAGTTCTAAGAAAAAAGTTAAGAGAAATAAATTGCAAAAATAGAAAACATCTAAATACGTGTGACATGAATGATAATAGTAATATTTACTTTTGAGGCTAATAAAAATACCCAAAAGTAAAATTCAAATACTGGCCAACAAAATATCAAAGAAGGGGGATGAAAATAGACGTAAAAGGTTCTTAGGTTTTCAGATTGTTTGAACAGAGAAACATTGAATAATTAATTTCAGATTTCAGGTTAAATATGAATAATATGAGTAGAAAATGAACATAACACTTCTAAAATAATAGAGGGGGAGAAATGAAGCACAAACAAGATTCACAATTCACTCAAAAGAACAGGAAAGGACCAAAACCCTCCAAGCAGCATAAAGTAAGATGAAAGAAATTAGTACCAAAAAAAAAAAAAAAAAAAAGCATAAAATGACAGAAATTATCATGAGTAGCAGTCACAGTAACTATAATGAACATCAGCTGGAGATTGTTAGACTAAATTTTTTAAAAATCAGCAAAACATCGTTTACAAGAGATAGCCCTAAAACAATGACACAGAAAGGCAAAGAACAGAAAACGTTACACTAAGCAGCAAAGGAAAGCTGGTTTCACCATATTAATATTTGCCAAAATAGGTGTGAGCAAAGGGAGCAAGGGTGAAGAATACACAGGTTCAGTTCACCAGGAAAACAAAAAAAGTATAAACTCATATGCCCTTAATAAAATTACACCAAAACATATAAAGCAAAAACTGACAGAAAAAATAAAAACAGAGGAATCCAATATCACAGTGGGAGACTTTAAATCATTCAATAACTGATAGAGCCAGTTAGAAAAAAAAATAGGAAAGTTATAAAAGAATCAAACACAACATTTTCCTCAAGTATAAATGCAACATAAAAATTAACCCATGCAACAGACGGTTAAAATCTTCATATATTTCAAAGGATTACTATTAAACAATCATACTTTATTTTGAACTGATGTCCCCTCTTTTACGGAAAAGTGACTCCACATCAATATCAGAATGTCTAAAAACTACCAAGAGAGAATAAAAGATTAGGGAAAAGCTGCATCTTCACGATGACGTTCCCTGGGAGAGGCAGCACAGGGCTGAATGTGAAAAGACGGGATGGAAGATGTGCTGAAATCCTATAGTGCAAACACCAGTAAGTTAAATAATCCAGCTGCCAAAGATGACAGAGTCAAGATGATCATAGAGGTCACAGGAGAAAATTGCTCCCGTGACGGCTGGAAAACCTGCTGCAGGTCCCACAACGGCTGATGGCAGAGCAAACGCAGAACCCAAGGCTTCAAACTCAAAGTCGACTTATTTTTCTATTCCATTGCAGCCAATGTACTAACGACCATAAGCAAATAAGTATTAGAAAAGTTTACAGAACAATAGGGTAGACAATGAAAGGACCCCACTAAAGTGAAGGAGCCATGCAATGTCATCGGAACACAGGTAAATTTTCAAGATAAGTGTACTCGATTTTTAAAAGTTACCATTTAGGGCAGAAATCAATCTAAAGTGTATTGTTTACTTCCTTGCTCTTACAAATGCTATACCAAAGACTTCTAAAAAGTATTCTTTGGCGATTTATTGGCAACACAATTAGCTATTCCGATGCATAAGTATTCATCTACAGAGATGGGATGATGTGGGGGCCTATGCTGAATAAATACTTTTATCTGAAATCTCCTTTCATGCAAAATGCTGCTTTTATAAATAATTTTTTCTTCTAACATGTAAAAGACTATATCCAGTACAGCTTCGGTCTTTCTGCAAGGCTGCTCTTCTAACGTGGTCAGGAGTCCAGCCACCACGTTCTTTCCTGCTGCGCCCAGCACCCTTGGGCCGTGGGCACCACACGAAGCTGGCATCTTCCTGCTGGTTTGGGGTCACAGTGGCCCATGCACCACCTGGTCTCAGACTGTGGCCATCCCACCGTCCACTACCTCTGTATCAACGGGTTTTGAAAAAGTGTAAATATGGCTGCTCCTCCGCATCTGCAGAATTGTGCTAGGATGCTCTAGAAAGGTTTCCTCTAGGTCTACAAATGTCACTGATCAGAAGATAATGTTTCCAGTGGATATGCCCTGAGTCCATAGTTTTGTCTAAGTTCTGGTATGAGTAATATTAAAAATAATAGCATCCATACAATTAGGTTAAACATGCAAACACCTACATTGACAATTTACTGAAATGTCTAAATTTACACTTTATATTTTGAGTAATACCTTAAACCATGAGAGGAGTCACCAGGGAGTGAACCTGTCTGCCAGTTACGGGTACTGTGTAACCCAATTGTCTAATTAAAAACGTAAGAGAAAGAGAAGGTACCAGGAAAACTAAGTTGACTGTGCTAGAGTCTCAGTGCAAGCAAGTTATTAAAAACCCTGCCCATTTAGATGCAGGCAAAACAAAGTCCAATGTTGGGGGGAAACCACAGAGATCCACTCACACAGCGCCACACGCCTCTGTTCTCCATTCAGTGCATTGAAACTAAAGCTGGAAACTGTAGATGATATTTCTGGACATAATTTAGGTAAGTAGGGCGATTACATGAGGGATACTCAAGTCCACAGAATGCCTGGACCTCACATCAAAGATGAGCAGCTTTGAAACCTTACCAGGTGATGAGTGACAAGATCATTCTGCAAACACCAACCTCCCCCGACTGTCTTCTTCACCACATGCTTTACAAATATGAACTCACTTATCCTGGTCACAACCCCAGGCCGTGGGAACTGCTCCCCCAGGTGTTCATCCGGTTCCTGTTCTCGTTAACTCAGTGGCCCACCTGAGTAGGCTGAGTAACGCCCACTGCTACTTCGAGGCACCAGGGGCATGAGCAGGGTCCCTGCTGGCCTGCTTTAACTTGTTGTGCAGCCTCGGATAGGAGCCCCGCCTCCTCTGAAAGCTGCTGCCTCATCTGCGCATCCCTCAGGCTGCGGGGAGGACGGCAGTGAGCTAAACGAGAAAGCACGTTTCACGGTAGACTCGAGCCCTAGGGCGGCACTAGGCAAGCTGTGCTTCCTCAGCTTGTCCCTGCGGTTCGCCAGCCATTCTTGGACGAGGGGGCACAAGCAAGCCAGGGCTGCGCCAGCGCTCCGGTTCCAGGCCCCAGCCCGCCCTCTGCTCCCAGGCCTGCCTATCAGGCAACAGCCCTCCCGAGTCATCCCTGGGAAGAACGGGAGTGTCACACCTGTGGTTGAACTTCACCTGACCCCACTGCTATCCCCAGGCTCCCTGTCACTCTGTGGGGACTGTCTGTCCAGATAAGAGGTGCAGGCCCTAGAGGCCCAGGGGAGTCTACGATGGAAAGGAGAGGAAGGGGAGACGCAGGCAGAGGCCATCTGCACCCCATCCTGCCCCATCGGCGGCTGCCATCCATACCACATTCAGGCTGCGGCTGTGCCACTGTCGACACACACCGCCCTTGGACTGTGGGCCCCACGCTGACCAGACAGGAACCTCCTCTAAGCTACCACTTCTCTGCAGGAGCCAGAAGAACCTGTCTTTACCCTGTGGCCTGCCAGCTCTCTGAGAGAATGCAGAGCTCCCTCCATGCAGAGCCGCTCTGCCCAGGGCGCCATCTCTCCTCAATCCAAGCCCCGTCCTCCCCAGTCCCGCACAGCTCCCTGGCAGGAGCAGGTCGGGGGGCAGCCAGGCCCAGCTCACCCTGTTCCTTCCTCATGACTTCTGACCCCTGAGGTCAGCCTGGCCTGGCCTGCTCTACCAGAGGCCATTTCTTTAAGGCAAGGGGTCTTCCCCTCCAACTGAGTCTGCTTCAGGGCCCCCAGACCATCAGCAAGGTCTGCCCACCTCCAAAACACACCTACGTACAGGATTCAGACACACCCGGAAGATCAGGCAGACGGACGGCCATGTCTTCCCCAGCACCCCCATAACTGGCAACCTCATAAGTGGCCCCACAGTGGCTGCCTTATGCATGGAGGGGACACTGTACAACCTCCCACCAGCCCATCAGCCTCACCTCTGGCCAACAGAACCAGTCTGGCAGACAGCAGAAATCTTGGTTGATAAGTGAGTTCACCTGCACTCTGAGTACACCAAGCCATTTTTAAAAATACCTCTAGAAGGAAACAGTGACGCCTGCTTGACATCAAGGTACTTTCTGGACAGTGACCCGACACCCGAGTTCTCACTAAAACAGGAAAATGTGGATTTGCCAGCATTCGCTAAAGCAGCCGTGCACACAGCACACCTTAGGAGGCGGGTTTAAACTCAGCATCATGTACCTACTCTGGCAACCGACCATGTCGGAGATTAATTAACACCCTCACTCCAAAAAATCTTCATCCCTTCATTCTCGGGAATATAATCATTTTCTGACAGATGTATTTAGGTTTGCAGTATTTTTTCCTGGACTGGAGTATCAAAAATGCCCTCTTATAAAAATATTCAATCAACATAATTTATCTGTAAAAACATATTTGTCCGTAAATATCAGGAAGAGGTGGGAATAGTCTGTCACCTTGAGCCCAGCGAGGTAGCGCAGGATACAGGGGTGCAGGGCCACATAGGCAGCACACCAGGCAAGGTCGGAATCCACGCCTGTGACCTGCCAGCAGGGACCTGGCGCAAGGTGGCACTTACAGGCCCTAAGCCTCAGTCTCTTCAACTGCAAAATGTAGACAGATGCCAACGCCTGTCTTCTAGGGATTTCTAAAATATTAAATGAGATGGAAATAAATGCATATACCACGCAGCCCAGGAGAGAAGGTAGACACTCGACAGAAGCGAGTTTTAAAGAGGGTGTGGACGGTAAACGCCCAGGAATGAAGGTTGGGCTCTGCTGACCCAATGCGCAGGGCTGTGAGGGGACACAACGTCAAACACAACCTGGGAAGCTGAGGTGTGTTACGTCACACACCGTATGACTCACTGGACTCAAATGCCTCTCACTTATACCCGTGTCTCCTGATGTAGCAGGACCTCGTCCTGCTCACCAGTCACCACGGCGCAGCCTGGAGTCCATCATCAGCTGCAGTTTTGCAAGTAGCTTTTAGTAAGGAGGGAGAAAAGAAAAATTTCACTGTTTATCTTTCCATTTTCATCTATTTATATTACTTCTATGGAGCCTGTTCTGGTTCACCATTTCTTTTGTAGTCACCTTAAAAGAGGAAAGGGATGCGTTGTGGTTTATGCCTGATTATTTAACTGGGAAAAGAGGGGAAATTCAGCAGTAATTCCAAAACATTCTTCCTTCCACACTGACCCTGTGTCGCCCCTTTAAACTGGGGTCCAGAGCCTCACAGACTGTAAAGCACCCCAGTGGTTACCCACAGTGACAGACATGTCGACAAAACCTGAAGGAGGCTCCACGCTCCCTCCCACACACAGGAACTCGGACCCAGTCTCCCAACTCCTCGCCCGGCCTCCAGGTGCCTTCACGCATGAGCTGCACCCCGGGATGACCCTGGGATGAGAAACAGGGTGGCCACAGATGAGTGGCACTGGGCAGGCTGGCCCCTCCTCCCTGCTTGTCTCCCCCAGTTTGAATCTAACCTGCTCCAGGGGAATATCGGCTCTGGCCAACGTGCTCACAACCCTGACCACACCTGTAGGCGGGAGAGGCTCACAGCTGTGAGCAAATGAGGTTGCCTTTTCTCTGTCAGCTGCAAGCATCTGCTCTGATTTTAATATCGGCAAGCCTATTTTGTTTAGGAGAAGCCCTGTCCTTCACTTCCATGAGAGGTCACTGACATGACTTCCACACTGTGGCTCCTAGAGGTGGTGGCACCCAGGGGGACGCAGCCAGTGCCACACTGAAAGCTGTGCCTTCCAGGGCACTGAAGGACAGGCAGCTCCTCTCGGCCTCAGGTCATGAGAATCTGCATGCCCAGGCCAGAGGTGTGGGCACCAGGAGCCCTGCCACCACACAGCCTGCTCCTGTGGTCATTTCCGGAGCCACCTGTGCAGCTGCCGCTGCCAAGCACTCTTCCTCCCCTTGGTCTCCCTCCTTCTGGTATGTCATCCTCTGTCCCTGGCCTCCAGCTTGGGGTGCTGTCTCCTACATGGTCCTCCAGGAGAGCCCAAGCACCATGCCCACTCCCATCCCACACAAACCCGTGTTCACAGGCGACAGCACCCTGTCCTTGCCTTCCTGGGTGGGATGCGCGCTACACTTCCTAGTCTTCTGTACTCATGGTCTGGCTCATGCTGCTGAGTGGACGCAAACATCCCCTCAACAACCTGAAAGTTAGGGAAGTCAGATTTCTTCTTGGCCCAAAAGTAAGTGCCCTCTGGCTCTGGCGGCCAGGACCCACCCTGCTTCTCGGCCTCCCTCCAGGAAGGCTGGAGACTTGTTCACAGAAATCCAGCGAGCGTGGACGATTCCTGAGAACCAAGGGTGAGTTGGCAACCACTTCTCAAAGACAGACCCAGGGATTTGGTAGCTAGGAATACTTGCACCTGTTTCATGGAACGGCAAAGCAAAACAAAACGACGGGAAAAGGCACACAGAAGAGAGCAATTCGAGTGATGAGACGAAAAAGCTCAGGAAAAAATCCAGAAATGTAGTCAGCGGCTCCAAAAAGTCACTATTATCGAACAATGCTCATGAGCAACACGCCCACGGGAACGTGGGCCAGAAGGACGCGGCAGAGCGTCCCCAGCTCCCTTTAGATGGCCGATGCCGAAACAGCATCTACCTTCATCAGATGGACTGTGAAATCCTGAATATGCTTATTTTAACGCGTCCAGTCATCCCAAATCAAAACTTTATGTTGAAACTTGATTTCAAAATAAATTATTTGCATTTTCCATCTTTTCAAAGGTAACTGTGTTTATTTCAAATTACTATAGGTAGACCAGAGAGAAAAAAACAGAAACAAAAAGTTTTTAAAAACTGAGAGACTAAAACCAAAGTTTCTGCGGGATGGTAGACACCCTCTTTAAGCACTAGAGGGGCTCACGTGAACGGAACTGAAAGTTAGGTGGAAATACCAAGTTCGAATACCAGAATGCTTTACAAGGGGCACCACATGCATGGAAAGGAGAATTTCATATTCAATGCTACGAAGAAGTACACTGAGAGAGCCAGTTGGTGCATCCATCGAGTAAAGTGGAAATCCCTGCAAAGATCAAATAAATAAGGTTATGAAAATTCTAGGACAACCCCAGCTAACCTGAGAGCCAAGTCAGTTCCCTGCTGGGTTGGTGTCTGCAGCCACCACCAGCACCCGGCCTCCGTCTGGCCGGGGCACTGCCCTCCATGCAGCTGGCACAGAGGCCTGAAGACGGACAGCTCTGTGGACATGCATAGCAGCTGCCCTGGACCAAACATGCTTTCACCCCCAGACCAAGTGATGAAATCTGTCTTTCTAGCCTTTTGTGTGGAGCAAACAAAAAACACAGCCCCACAGGCTTCAATGAGCCATGAGCTTCCTTTCCTGTCTTCCCTGTTCACTCCCTCCCACCTGTGCATAATAAACAAGCCCGGACTGCGGGCTACGGGTCTTCGTCCAGTCAGTCATCCCACACACTCCCTTGTGTTTAACCTTGAAACCCGATTCCAGCGTGCCAACATTGGTTGGCCTACAGACGGCCGCGCGGGCTGCTGCGCTGGCTCCTGCAGGGTGCATGCTTTGACGGGCTCTGGGGGCAGAGCCAGCTGGCAGCGGAGACTCGGTTGCCCAGGGAACAGCCACTGAAGTGTGTGCTCAAGAGTCTGCACCAGGCCAGCGCCTGTCGCGGTGCTGGCTGAACCTCGGCGCTGCAGGGGCTGGGCCCGGCAGGTGCCCATTAGTGCTCTCCGTGCTCCAGGAACAAGGAGCAGGTCCAGAGGCCCCACTCTTCCCGCTGACTTGCCTCGCTGCCTTGTTAATGACTATGTCACTCTCACCACCCAAACAAAATGCACAGAGTAGGAGGAAATCATCAGCTTTGAGGATTGCTCCTGCTATTTTTAAACAATGCTGGTCGGCTGGAGAGCAGCGGAGTAGTCTGCACACCTAGGGGTGATCTGTCCTTTTACTTAAGGCCAACTCTGCTTTCTTTCGCTCATTTATTCTGCTTTAAATCCCCCCAACCCAATTTAGTCGTCCCTGTTTGTGCAGTCCTCATTTGGAGAATACATGAAGTGTACCAGCCCTTGCCACTTTGAGGTGTCAGTCAGCTACCCCAGCCCTCGGCGCCCACTGCCGCCACAATGAGGCTCTGGCGGGGCGCAGGCATCCTAAGAGGTCTATGTACCAGATGCGCCTCTTAGCACTGCCATGCTGGGCTGGCCTCCTTCCCCACAGCAGCAGCACAACACACTGGCCGGAGCCCCAGGTAACAGTGTGCCAACAGACACAGAGGCACCCTCGGGGCTCTGAACAACCAGGTCCCCCTCCTGCCCTGGCCACCCCTCCTGGCCGCTCCTGTCTCCTCATTCTGCAACCTACACTGAGAGGGAAGCTGCTGCCTCTGCATTGCCTGCGGTGGCACAAAGAGGACTCAGAAGGAGCTCGCACCCAGAAGTGATGCACCACGTTCACACCTGGCACACTGGCCAAAAGTCGCCATGCCTTCCCCTAGCTGCAAAGGATGTCCAGAAGGGCAGGAGAGCCAGATACCAGCGAGCACCACAATTAAAGATGGGGAGAAAAGAAAAGGGAAAACTGCCAGGTGCAGAGGCTCACCCCTGCAATCCCAGCACTTTGGAAGGCCAAGACCAGAGGATCACTTGAGGTCAGGCGTTCGAGACCAGCCTGGCCAACACAGTGAAACCCTGTCTCTACTAAAACTACAAAAATTAGGCCATATGGTGGCGGGCGCCTGTAATCCCAGCTACTCGGAGAAGGCTGAGGCAGGAGAATTGCTGGAACCCGCGAGTCGGAGGTTTCAGTGAGCCAAAACCGCACCACACACTCCAGCCTGGACAACAGAGTGAGACTCCATCTCAAAGGAGAAAAAAACACCTGGGGATGTACAAGGTAGGAGTGCAGAGGCCAGGGCTGTCTCCCCAAGACCCAGGCCAGGAAGCAGTGTGCAAAGGGGAGACCCGCAGGCACAGGGCACAGAGCCCGAGCCGCAGCGGCAGGTAAGCCGGGCAGCACGGAGACGGGGCGGGAGGCCGGGTCCTGAGCAGTGTCAGACCACGGACAGGTGTGCAGAAAGGGAAGGAGAACCAAAATGTACTCCATTTCTATCATGTGCCTGCACTCTGCATTCTTCAGCCCATCTCATCTCACTCCGTGAAGCAGATGTTATTTCTATTCTGTTGAGAAAAGTCAGAAGCAGAGAGAAGTTTACTTCTCAGGACACAGCAACTCAAATGGAGCCAGGATTCAAACTTGGGTCTGCCTCCAAACCCATTTCCCGTGTCATTAGCCTGCATTTCCACTTGCAGCGGAAAGGAGCACACACTTTGGAAAGGCAACCCACCAGCAGCAGAATCGGAGGAAGAAAAGGTGGCTGTGGACAGAGAGTGCGGAGGCCCAGGGTAGATCCAGCCACCTCGCTGTGAACAGGGAAGGAGGGCATCAGAAACACGTGACCCAGCAACCCTCCCTGGGAAAGAAGAACAGATGTGTAGGTTGCATTTCAATACAGCACTGAACAAGGGCAAGACCTCCAAAGCCAATGCCCCCAAAGGGAGAACTGGCCAAATACACAGGGACACGTCAGACCACCACGGAAAATGTCCTTGTGAAAGACAGCTCCTCGCTCTGTCTCAGAGTAGGCTGGACAGTCACCGTAGGTCAGCGAGCCTGCGGCCCTCAATGCCACTGTCTTCATGCAAACCAGAGACCCCCAACCAGGAGGAAGAACCTGGGACAGGGCAGGGGAGCAGCAGGCTCCAAGCACACCCTGGAGCAAACCTCCAGGTTAGGGCTGAATGGGGCCAGGAAACAGAGCCAACGTCCCCACCCTCACCCCTGCCAGCCAGGCCCTGGCCGCAGTGGACGGGAGCACCAACACCCATAGTCACCAAGCTTCAGTGAGCAAGCACCAGCCACAGCCTCTGCTTCTATAAAGGCTCAGGACCAATTCAACACCCAGCGCTGGGGACTGAGCATTTCCAGCTTTAAAACAAGAGTTTGCTGTTTTCTTTCAGACGTGCTCCATAGGAATTAAAGTGCTGGACTCCAGAGAAAGCTCTGCCGACCACAGGAAGGTGAAGCACGGGAGGCGCTGGTGGAGCCCCAGCTTCTGACCCTGCCCAAGAGCTACTAACACATAAAGCCACCAACTGTCTCTGGGACCCTGGCATGGAGCAGAAGCCACCGACTGTCTCCAGGACACTCACACAGAGTAGATGTCACCAATTGTCTCCAGGACCCTCACATGGAGCAGAAGCCACCGATTGTCTAGGACCCTCACATGGAGCAGAAGCCACCGACTGTCCAGGACCCTCACATGGAGCAGAAGCCACCAACTGTCTCTGGGACCCTCACATGGAGCAGAAGTCACCGACTGTCCAGGACCCTCACATGGAGCAGAAGCCACCAATTGTCTCCAGGACCCTCACATGGAGCAGAAGCCACCAACTGTCTCTGGGACCCTCACATGGAGTAGAAGCCACCAACTGTCTCTGGGACCCTCACCTTGGAAGCAGCGCCGTGACCTGAAGACACGGGGCAGCCACCTGTAGGTATTCCAGCTGCGGCTCCATCTTCCCTGCCGAGAGCCAGCACCAGCTGTGGTAACTGGGAGTGAACAAACCTTCCCAGGAGTCCAGCCTTTTCCAGCCAAGCACCCAGGCACATGGAGCAGACACAAGCCACACCTGTCATCCCTGCCTGATTCCCGACCCTCGGAACCTACCAGCAGCCCAAAACGTTGTTTTTTTGCTACTAAGAAAAAAAGGCTGGCCTCATTGACAAACCCAGGACGATTTGACAACTGCTGTCACTATCTGTGCCTGTGTGTGATGCCACACATGCTGTTCATGTGGAAAATGTGTTGCTGTAACATGGCCTCCATTCATCTCCAGGTGTTGAGTGCCAGATTCCAGGAAGCCCCAGGAGTGGGCCCAGAAGGAGCAGTGCCGAGGACCCCCAGGGGTGGGGGCTATCCTACCAGGCAGGTCCTGGGGACATGGGAAGACTGAGGAGTGAAGGACACTCATGTCCGTGACGGGGAAAGGCTGAGACATCAGGCTTCCAGCTGTGTCTACCTTGGTGACTTTGGAAGCATTTTCTTATGCACATGTCATAGGCAGTGTGCTCCAGGGGAGCACGGGGTCTCACAGTCCAGAGTGTCCCACAGAGCAGCTGAGACAGTGGCTGGCAGAGCACAGGCACCAATGCCCCAGAGGAATGAGCCAGCCCCTGCGTCCCGGTGTGCCGAGTCCATCCTTGCAGCAGCCCTAAGAGGCAGAGCTATCAATCTCAGACAAGGAAACTGAGGTTCAGAGAGTGGAAGCCACTGTCCAAGGGCACACCAGAGTGCCTGTGGCAGAGGAGGTGGCAGGCAGCAGATTACACCTATACACAACTGCAGCACCAAGCTCACTCACCAGGACCAGAAAGCTCCTTCACTCTTCTCCAGAAAGCTCGTTCACCACACCCCAGAAAGTTCCTTCACTACTCTCCAGAAAGCTCCTTCACCACACTCCAGAAACCTTCTTCACCACGTTCCAGAAAGCTCCTTCACCACGCTCCAGAAAGCTCATTCACCACACTCTAGAGAGCTCCTTCACCATGCTCTAGAAAGCTCATTCACCATGCTCTAGAAAGGTCCTTCATCATGCTCCAGAAAGCTCATTCACCACACTCCAGAAAGCTCATTCATCACACTCTAGAGAGCTCCTTCACCATGCTCCAGAACACTCCTTCACCATGCTCTAGAAAGCTCCTTCACCATGCTCTAGAAAGCTCATTCGCCATTCTCTAGAAAGCTCCTTCACCATGCTCTAGAAAGCTCACTCACCATGCTCTAGAAGCTCATTCATCATGCTCTAGAAAGCTTGTTCACCAGCTCTAGAAGTCTCCTTCACTTGGCTCCAGAAAGCTCGTTCACCGTGCTCTAGCCCCTGTGGACCCGAGTGGTGGAGGGACCAGGGTCACGTGTGGAGGCTGCTGAGTGAAGAGTGGGCTGCCTGCACTGAGGGGTAAGTGCCATAAGAACTCCTCATGGCCCCTCATAGGGTTCCCCTCTCCTCCCTGCGGCCTGAGTCTGATGTGGGTAAGCATGTCACGGCATATGTGCTGACGCGGTGGTGTCACGGGGGGTGGGAGCAACGGTCGCTGCCGCAGCCTGGGGCCTTAGCGCACACTTGTCCTGCCACCCGTCAGATGCTGTTCTGGAAGCAGGTGTGCTGTTTCCAACACCTGCCCTCTGCTAGCCTGGAAGTCTTCCAAAATGCAGGCCACCCTTGCACCTCAAGATGAGAAAGAAATCCAAACACTGAACCCGACGCACATTTTGGGACTCTAGCAGTTTAGATTTTCATTGAAACTATCCAAGTTCTTCAAAAGTGACCACAGAGTAAACAAGGTGATGTGAAATTCACGTTAGAGCTGAACATGGATCTTGCATGGCTGGGTCTGCTGGGGTGTCCAGAAAGTTCTTTTGCTTCTCTGACTGGTGGCATCAAGTAAACGACAGTTATTCATGATTTAAGAACATGAGCCAGGAAGAAAAGCCCTTCTGAGGACAAAACCAGGGTGTCACAGTTGCCCTTCAGGGCTGATGTGGCCTGGAGTCCAGCCAAGCCACAGCCCTCCCCATTCCTCAGTGTCAGCTGCTGGACTTCGCCCAATGTGAGGATACCCTGAGACAAGCCCAACCTTCCACCATGTCCAGAAAATACCTCTCAGCAGGCACAGCCAGACGGGTGACATCACATGGCACATAGCCTGGGACAGGGGATAGATGCAGGGCACACAGCGGCTATGACACAGGGGGAGTGGAGATGGAACCAGAGTCTGGTGCACCAGCCACGCCTGCATGGAATGGGCAGAGGGTCAGGTGGTGGCCTTGGCAATGCCCACAGGCCACAGCAGCCCTGGCCCCGGGCCAGCCACAGGCCCCCAGCAGAGCCCCGCCCCACATGCAGCCTTCAAGTGCCAGCACGGCCATATCTCCTGCAATTAAAATGCAGGCTTTCAAATCCATGATGCTCACACACTGCTCAGCTTTCTGGAGTTTTAATTGCCCATTTGCTTTCTTCCTAGGCAACAGAACTGCTCTATTAATACCTCCCCACCGGTTTCAGGGGAGAGAGGAGACAAGAGAGGATGCGTTTTCATATTAATTGGCAAACCTCTTTGCCGCCTGCTTCCTGGACCTCTCAGGGCTTGCTCTTCCCGTCTCTTTCTTCTCAATCATTTTGCTGTCACTCTGTTCTCTCTGGGTGATCCTCCAAACTGTAGTTTTAAAACAAAGAATACCAAGCTCAGGGTGTTCTTTGTCTCTGACCAGACAGAGGACGGGGCGTGTGACCCAGGGACCTGGAGTATGTTGTTAGATCTCGAATGCCTCCACAAATGACAGAAGTAACAGTCCCCTCTTCTGTGGGAGAAGGGCGCTGGCAGACCCAAAACCGAAATGAGGGGCCATGGGACCCTGGGAGCCACACCCTGCTCCCCACTCGGCCCCAGCCTCCCAGGCTTCTGCTCCTAGGCTGGCTCCCTCAGTTTCCCTCCCAGACCCTCCACGACCCTGTCTCCCTACGTGCACTAAGTCCCAGGGCTTTGATCCCAGAGGTGCCAACAGCACCCAGTTCACATCTCCCGCACTCACCTCCCCGACATAGGTGCCCAGAGCCACCGCTTCAGCAGACGCATGACATGCAATTCATACTAAGTGTCCAAACCTGAATGCCAGCGGCCCCAGCCTTGTCCTTCCGGGACTTCCTGTCTCAACAGCCAGCATCAGCGCTACATGCTTGCTCAGGCCACAAGATTCCCGGCCCCATCCTGATCCACGCCTCTCATCGTGACCACTGCACCCTGTGTCACAGCCTCCAGGGTGAGTGCCCTATTCCAGCTGCCACAGTCACTCACAGGACCACACAATGCCCTCTGATGGGCCCTGCCACTGCTCCTGGCTGAGCCCTGGCTGGCATCTCCTTCCCTGCCACCGGTTTCTCCCTCATCCCATAGCATATGTTACACGTTTTCTTTATACTTAGTATCATCTGTCCTCCATCAAGCCTGCAGGTTACAAGGGCAAGCTGTGCAGCTGGTGGATGCTACAAACCCAAGTACAGGGCAGTCCCTGGTGCAAGAGAGTGGCTCATCTTGCTCACCCAGATGCAACCCCCAGGCCTAGCATGCTGCCTGGAGCAGAATAAGATGCTCAATGAAGGATGCTAGATGCGCAATTACAACACTCTACATGAAGTACACAAAAGATCGAGACACATAACACTTTTTAAATGCAAAAAAAAAAAACACACAAAAGGAAGAGTCCTTTTTACAGATGTTATTTTACCACTAAAATGTGACAGGGGGTTGGGTTTGGAAGGGTTGGAACTGGAGGAGTCAAAGGTTCCCAGGAACCTAAGCCACAATGAAAACAAAAATCTCTCCCACCCGAAGAAGTGGCAGCAGCAATCAGCTATAGCTTGTGCTTCTTTAGAAATTTTTCCCAAAAAAAATCCACTCAGTCTTTGGAATAGGTCTTGCCACTTGGCCATCTGTAGAATCCACGTGGCCTTGAATTTAGGGTGTGCCATGGCTCTCCAAGGGGGAGGGTGCTGGGGCAGGTGGTGAGGGTGCGGCAGTGGGGACCACGTCCTCCTCACTGCGGAGGCAGCCACGCCTGACCACTTTAGTGTGGTTGAGCACACTCACTGTGACAGGAGAGGCCCCATGATGTGGACCGTGCTCACCTGGGTCTTTCACAACACAACCAGCACTAATTGCTATTAGACTGCATGTGTCAGCACACACAGACAGCGCTTCTGTCACGGCCTAACAAGAGGAACACAGAACATCTACTTTACCTCCTGGTGCTACAGCCCAGACCGGGATTGAGAGACAGAGGCCATGGTGGGAGGGACTCTTCACACTGCATGGGCTAGCCCTGTTTTCTCATTAGGAAGTAAACTAGGTCTCAAATTTGGCTTCTACCCAAGTTCCTGAGAGATTCCCCCACCACTGACATCAATGAGGTTACCCCGAGAAACATACCTCAGATGCAAGGCTGGTGCCAGCCCCACGGTGGTAGGGATGCCAAGGGTCGAGAAAGAATGCCCAGAATGAAGCACAGGCACACCCAGCATCGCAACACACAACTGCAGGTCAAGAATTCACTTGTGTTGTAATTAAAACACACATCAGTGCAAAGTGAGGTATCATCCTCTATGAAGAGTGCATGGTTCCTCTGTGTACCCGAATCCATGTAGAAGGCTGCGGCACACAGTTCTGCGTGTACCCGAATCCATGTAGAAGGCTGCGGCACACAGTTCTGCGTGTACCCGGACGCGTGTAGAAGGGTGCGGCACACAGTTCTGCGTGTACCCGGACACATGTAGAAGGGCGTGGCACACAGTTCTGCGTGTACCCGGACGCATGTAGAAGGCTGTGGCACCCAGTTCTGCGTGTACCCGGATGCGTGTAGAAGGGTGCGGCACCCAGTTCTGCGTGTACCCGGACGCATGTAGAAGGGTGCGGCACCCAGTTCTGCGTGTACCCGGACACATGTAGAAGGGCGTGGCACACAGTTCTGCGTGTACCCGGACGCATGTAGAAGGCTGCGGCACCCAGTTCTGCGTGTACCCGGACGCATGTAGAAGGGTGCAGCACCCAGTTCTGCGTGTACCCGGACACATGTAGAAGGGCGTGGCACACAGTTCTGCGTGTACCCGGACACATGTAGAAGGGCATGGCACACAGTTCTGCGTGTACCCGGACGCATGTAGAAGGGTGCGGCACCCAGTTCTGCGTGTACCCGGATGCGTGTAGAAGGCTGCGGCACCCAGTTCTGCGTGTACCCGGATGTATATATGAGACTACGCTGGGTGCTCAACATTTATTTAGAACTCATAACTATCTGCTTTCAAAAGGAGTCTAAGAGATGGCTACTTGCTAAATGCATTCTGATACAGATCAAATTGTATCATAAACGTCATAATTTAAAAGGTATTTTTATCTAAATACAAAGCACACCTCCTAAGAAATGGTTTTTAAATTCAGCCTGCATCTATTTGTCTCGAGGAGGGAACACACTGAAGGCACCTAGGGGTGAGGCTATGAGGAGGCGTGGCCAAGGAACTCCCCAGGCACTTTCCATCCTCCCTCTCAGTTACTCTGTACAGCACACACGGACGTTATCGCCTCTTTATATCATGGCATTGTTCTCACGTTATGAAAAGCAAACCAAAATTCTCAAATATCAACCTTACTGCCGTTTTCCCCATTTTCTTGGAGAAATACAACTTATGTAAAGGTAAGCTGGTCACAGCCGCATGACCACGAGCAACGTCACAGCTAGCAAGCGGCGTGGATGGATGCTGTCAGCCCCAAGCCTGTCTGTGTCCTGGTCCTGTGGCCATCAGGGGCCAGCGGGGCCGTCCATGCTGGGGGCGCCTCGCACACATGCTCACCACAGAGCCACATGGCGGCCTCTGTCTGCTGAGCCTCTGGGCACCCATGCTCTGCTCTGTGCAAAAGGCTGAAGTTTTCCATTCTGGCTCTACGCTAACATCACTCGGGAATGAATCTACTGACATCTGGGAAATACTCTGGGTCAAGGTGAGGCCCACAGCACTGGGACTTGCCCCAGGTCCTCAGGTGACTCTGATGGGCGGCCAGACTAGGAACCAGTCCGTTAAGTGGCTGCCCAGTCATTTCTGTCAACAGTTTGTCATCTTCAAGTGCCCTTCGTAAAATAACCAACAAAGACCATGAGCCTTACAGGCCCCAGATGTTTCATGCATGCTCACCACGCTGTGGCAGGGACAGCCCTGGAACCTCAGACGGCCCACTGTGTGCACCTCACGAGCACCTCCCCTAAATCCCCATGGCGGTTTCCAGATAGGCGCACCACCCTTCTTGCACAGGGGATGAGTCTCAGCCTAAGAAGCCTTCCCAAGCCCACACAGCCTCCGGGCCAGAGCCAGGACTCTGATCCAGGAGTGTCTGATGAGAATGTCGGTGCTGCCTCTGAGCACGCAGCCTCGTGATGAAGAGGAAACCACCACCAAAACGCCCTCGGCTGCATCACTTCTGCCACTTCTGCCAAGATGAGGCCGGTCATATGTGGCAGATTAAAATAATGTCAGTTCTTTATAATGAATTCGACTGTTACTGAAAATAATGAGGTATGAGGCAGAGAGCAAACATGTTTTGCAAAAAAGAACCTAAAACTAAATATAAACCTTAGTGGCTAGGTCTAAAAAAACTGTCATTTGCAGAAAAAGAGACAGAGAGAAAGTTCCTTTTACATATTAAACGAAATAAGCCGTGCTACCCCGATTCCAGAAACCTTTGCATTCAGACACCGGCCAAGCCTGGGCTCTTCTGTGCCCAGGTGTGTCCGCCCAGGTCCTTGCCAGCCTGGGGGGTCTTCCTCCGTTTCCTTTCATTCCATCACAGAACAGTCTTGACAAACTATCACACCACACTCCAGCCTGGTGGCACAGCCTGCTGGGTGACCTCAGCTTAACTCAGCGACATTCTACACAGACCGGGGCGTCCCCTCGAGCCAGCCTGCAGCACACTCACAGGGTTCCCAGGACATGCCAGCAGATGCAGAAAAGGGCGTCTTCACTGGCCACGGCTACTCCGGGAGGCCTCTGGTGGCTTCAGGAGGGGCATGACAGAAGACAGAGAGAAATGCTGCTGTGGCCTGTGATTCTATGTGTGGGAAGGGCCCAGACCAATCAGATGTGGCCTGCTTTTTCTCTCATGGCAAAGCCCCACACCCTAGGGAGAACCTGCACTGTTCTGGGGGTCCTGACACCCAGATGGCCATTGAGGAGAAGAGAACAACATGCAGAAGACGTATGTGAAAGACGGGCCCATCAGCAACAACTGCACCAGTCCCCACGGGCACCTCCACCCCTTCCCCTCTGCGACACTCCTCCATCACCCTGGACACACATGCTGACAGTCCTCCCGGGTTTGCAGGGAGGGAACGGTCCCCACAGCTGCCGGATGCAGGTGGCCCCAGCAGAAGGTAAACTCTCTTAATATGCGCAGGTGAGACCCACCCCAGGAAGCAGAAGCTGTTACTATTTTAAGGGAATGATCAAGTCATCTTCAACTTGATTACAGGCAACTTGGACTTTGTTCCTGACCGAATATTTTGATGTCTAAACGCGTCCTTTAATGTTCTGTGAAGCTGCAGAAACCACAGACTATTCAACGAGAAAGATGTCTCTTCCTTGAATTTAATTATATAGAAGAGTAGCTATTTGAACACCACAGACTCCAAAAACTTTAACAAATATCAACCTTAACAATCTTTCATAATATCCAAAGTGCAAACTATGTTTTCATTCTTGAACTTTTCAAAATCAATAAACAAAAAATTACATACAACCATTTAACAAACACATTTAAAGACATAAATGATCATCTTATTGTATAGACGTGATACTTTTCATCAGTAGAATCCCACGGGAGGAATGACTATAACCATGTGATTCTTTCAACCAGCTTAGCTGACTCATGACCTGGCTCTGACCCGTGCCTTTAACTGATGTTCACACACACCCAGCACCCAGCCCATCCTCCACACACACCCTCCACCCAGCCCATCCTCTGCACACACACACACCCTCCACCCAGCCCATCCTCCACACACACACTTCACCCAGCCCATCCTCTACACACACACACACACACACACACACCCTCCACCCAGCCCATCCTCCACACACACCCTCCACCCAGCCCATCCTCTGCACACACACACACCCTCCACCCAGCCCATCCTCCACACACACACTTCACCCAGCCCATCCTCTGCACACACACACCCTCCACCCAGCCCATCCTCTGCACACACACACACCCTCCACCCAGCCCATCCTCCACACACACACTTCACCCAGCCCATCCTCTACACACACACACACCCTCCACCCAGCCCATCCTCTCTCTCTCTCTACACACACACACACACACACACACACCCTCCACCCAGCCCATCCTCTACACACACACACACCCTTACCCAGCCCATCCTCTTTTACACATGCACACACCCTCCACCCAGCCCATCCTCTCTATACACACACACACCCTCCACCCAGCCCATCCTCTCTATACACACACACACCCTCCACCCAGCCCATCCTCTCTCTACACACACACACACACACACACCCTCCATCCAGCCCATCCTCTACACACACACACCCTCCATCCAGCCCATCCTCTACACACACACACACCCTCCACCCAGCCCATCCTCTCTATACACACACACACACCCTCCACCCAGCCCATCCTCTACACACACACACACACACCCTCCACCCAGCCCATCCTCTACACACACACACACACACCCGCTATCCAGCCCATCCTCTACACACACACACACACACCCTCCATCCAGCCCATCCTCTACACACACACACACCCTCCACCCAGCCCATCCTCTCTCTCTCTCTCTCTACACACACACACACCCTCCATCCAGCCCATCCTCTACACACACACACACACCCTCCATCCAGCCCATCCTCTACACACACACACACACCCTCCACCCAGCCCATCCTCTACACACACACACACACCCTCCACCCAGCCCATCCTCTACACACACACACACACCCTCCACCCAGCCCATCCTCTACACACACCACACCCCCCACCCAGCCCAACCTCTCTCTACACACACACACCCTCCATCCAGCCCATCCTCTCTCTCTACACACACACACACACACACACCCTCCACCCAGCCCATCCTCTACACTCACACACACCCTCCACCCAGCCCATCCTCTCTATACACACACACACACACACACACACACACACACACACACACTGTCCTCTGCGCACAGTGCCCACCCAGCCTGTGGTCTTTGCACCACGCACTGCCCACTCAGCTCTAAGCCTCTCTGTCCTCGCATGGGGACACAGCGCTCTGGCCTTTATTCCAGCTCCTCAGTCTAGGACCAAGCTGCTCTGAGTCTCTGACTTCCTTCTTTAGGGTTTTCCAATTTTTAGGACTAATCTGGGTCTCCTGGGTAGCCTTGAAGGCATCTACTTCTCCCAGCAGGCAGTGGTGGCAGTGAAAATGCTTCTGTCTGGAACACAATCGCTTCCTTTCATCTGTGAGCTCCTGGGTGGCAGGGACTCAGTGGTTCTTAATCGTGGCTCCAGCATTTGGGACAGTGTGGCACATGTCAGGAACTCAGCATATATCTGGTGACCACAAAGGACAGAGTTGTGTGGGACACTGTGAAGACAGCATCAACGGAAGCTGACTCCTGAATAAAGACGGTGAGGACCAGGAAAGGCAGATGCTGAGTGGGGAATAAAAGAAAGCCAACTGCTGAGTGTCATGACAGGAGTGTTTCAGCCACAGCCGCCTCACCTGCATGTGCAGAGGCAGCCATTCACATCTGGCACCACTGGTGAGGCAAGCATTTAGCACAAGTCTCAGTAGACGGCGGGCGTTTTCCCTAACAGTGAAAAAAGGGCTGCTGATGAGCCAATTTTCAAAGTCCCTTATGGTGGAATTCAACCAGTTTCAGATGAGTTGAGCTAGAGGTTCCACCTCCCACTTGAGCTTCATGCCCAGGGGCAACAGCCAGGTTCTCACTTGCATTCTAGTCCAAGGGACGGCAAACCCTTTCTGTAAAGAGCCAGGTCATAAACATTTTTGGCTTTGCGGGCCACACAGTATTATTTGTTGCGGCTACTCCACTCTGTCATTGTAAAGCAGAAGCAGCCACAGACATTAAGGAAATAAGCGAGTGTGTCTGTCTGCCAATAAAACTTTATTCACAAAACCAGGTAGTGGGCCAGAAGTAGCTGTGTGTGGTTTCCTGACCCCTCTCCTAGACCATGACAAGTTTTGTCTTGTTTTTTTAAGTAGATTTAGGGCAAAACCCTCCATTTGCTCATTCACTACATTCAACAAATACTTTTTCAGTGCCTACTACTGCGAGCCTGTGGGGCAGAGCGGAGGTGAGCACCAGAAGACCTGCCACCTCAGACAGCTGGGACTCACAATGGCGCTGTGCATTTCCTGCTCTGTTTATGGTGTTTTCCCCTCATTCCCTTAACAGATGCTTGTTAGCAGAGAAAGGCTTGAGATTCACGCAGCCCACCCCTTCAACCACTGGAGCTCCTCTCCTACCCATTCCACACACGGGGGTTTTATTTATGTGTCTATTACAGGCTTATATATTGGGGTTCCTTGTCACTTGCAGAAACAGGTTCTGTAGCTTTAAAACAAGATTTGAAAGCCACTGGTCTGGCCTAGATATTGCGTTTTATTGATGGCTGGTTGTGTGGGAGAGAATCCAAGTCTTGCTAGTGTCAGATTACATCTATTGCTTCCCCTGGACCCATCTCGTCTGTCGTCGTGCCCTCGAAAGAGATAAAGTTAATCAAAACGGAGTTATGGCCTCAAAGTCACCCTGATAGCATCTGGGATCTTCCTATCTTGATGGTGTTGGTAAATTGGTTCTGTAATAATGATTCTCCCCCTGGCTGGGCATCCTGCAATCACAACAAGCAAATTCCAGTGTCCTCCCCCGACAAGATGTGTGGGTTCCTGATCTGCTAGACCAAAAGCTCACTCCGACATTCAGAAACGTTCCACGCCAGGACGGACAGCAGCCCAAGAGCGGGTGTGTTCTCTGAGGTGCTCGGGTTCTCCACGAGAGGGAAGGAGCCCCCAAACACACTCTAACCAACCACTGTTAGAAGACTTGCCCCCCATAAGAAGGCATCCAGCACTGGTGGGAATGCTTCCTGGGATAAGACACGCACAGCTCTGGGGCAGCTGCAGGAGTGAAGCCCAGCCCTCCCGGGGACATCGGCTAACTCGGCGTTAACTGCTCCCTAACTTACCTGGCTCCTCACTGCACCCAGATCTTTGCCCTGGAATCAGGAGAGAAGGTCCAGCCCTCTTCTGCCCACAGATACAGGAGAGCCCTGCCATAGCACTCTTAACGAGGCCCCAAAGCCTCAAACATTTAGAATGGGGGGCTCTCATTTTCCAAAGTAATGATGACCAGGGTGAGTTCCGGACTTCAGGAAGCCAAGATTCATCACAAGTTCTAGCCGCTGCTGAGAACATCGCTCCCACGTGCACCTCCGTGGACTGCCCCTTGTCCTGGAGTACCCGGCCCTGGGTCAGCTCACTGTCCTGGCAGCTCTGCTCAGGGCTCCACCGATGGCGTGTGAGAGCTGCCACATGCCTATGATCTGACCAGGCACGGCCGTGTTATGAGCATCTCCTTATCTTATGAAAAGAGTCCTGGGATTAGACTGGCTTTTGGTTTTAATGGGCAAATCATGCTGTTGACTTTGACACTATGGCCTGCTGAGATTCCCATTTCTATGTAGGTGTTAACATTTCAGAAAGGAAAATATTCTCTCTCTCTCTCTCTCTCTCTCTCTCTCTCACACACACACACACACACACACACACACACAGAGTTGCGGCCGTATGTGTAAGCTGCGTTATGCTCTTCACACACACACACACACAGAGTTGTGGCCGTATGTGTAAGCTGTGTTATGCTCTTCACACATACACACACACACACACACACACAGAGTTGTGGCCGTATGTGTAAGCTGTGTTATGCTCTTCACACACACACACACACACACACACACAGAGTTGTGGCCGTATGTGTAAGCTGTGTTATGCTCTTCACACACACACACACACACACACACACACAGAGTTGTGGCCGTATGTGTAAGCTGTGTTATGCTCTACACACACACACACACACACACACACACACACACACAGAGTTGCGGCCGTATGTGTAAGCTGCGTTATGCTCTTCACACACACACACACACAGAGTTGTGGCCGTATGTGTAAGCTGTGTTATGCTCTTCACACATACACACACACACACACACACACACACACACAGAGTTGTGGCCGTATGTGTAAGCTGTGTTATGCTCTACACACACACACACACACACACACAGAGTTGTGGCCATATGTGTAAGCTGTGTTATGCTCTTCACATACACACACACACAAAGTTGCGGCCGTATGTGTAATCTGTGTTATGCTCTTCTTAGATTTTGCCAAATCACAGGAGACAGACATCCTGGCGGTTTACATGCCATCTTCTGTGTCCCTAAGATGCCATTCACCAGGCAGCTTTCCCTCTCCTGACAGCCTGGTTCTCCAGGCAGTGAATGAAAAGAATCTCACTCCCAGTCTCAGCTCCACCACTCACTGCCAAGTGATCCCGGCCAGTTACCCAAGTACTCAGGGCCCAGAATGAGCAAATCTATGATGCAAAGGTCAGATGATTTGGTCGCCAAGGTGCCTTTTGACAGGGACCCTAAGATTCCCCGGTGAAGTATGCAGCTGGCCGGCAAAGTGCAAAGTGCAGGGTAGAGAGGTGTGGCTGGATCACTAAATGGTGAACCACAGGAAACCACGAAACTAAATATGAGCCTATGGAACTGCCATTCTTACAGATCAAAAAGGGTCAAATTTCAGCAATTTCATGTAATTCAACCTTACGAAATCCCAAACAAGAATTTTCACAGCTTTCACGACTGCAAAATAAATGTTCCGCATTATGGAAAAGTACTTTTAAGATGCCTGACTCTAAATTCTACTTGTGCATTAAGACAACAGTCTCCCCTGTAACACATGTGCCTCCTTTGTACCTAGACCCTGACGACGTGTGAGCAGCTGCCTTCCGCTCTCCCCAGCGCAGGTCAGTCCTCCTACCTTTACACAGGCCCACCTCTCTCCTTCCCGCCAGTGCTACGGCTTCAGGAGCCAGCGCCCCTCCTCTGCCCCCACCTTGCTTTCATCACTGCCCCCTAACGAGCCCACGGTGGGCCCCAGCATCTCGCCTCAATGCCACCTGCACGTCCTCGGCACATCCTTGCCTCACAGCTTCTCCAATGAGTCCGTTTCTTAAGGTTGTACCTCAGCATCAAATGGGGGTTGGCATTAATACTCTGTCAAACAGCCTTCTTGCCAATGCCATTTGCATGAGAAAAAAATCAACCAAAAACAAAAACAAGCTGTATATCATGCACTTCTTTCCGGACGACGCTGGAAAGTCCCAACATACAAACACCTAACGACACAGAAGCGTCTGTAAAGCGGCGGCACCCCCAACCACGGTTCCGGCAAGCAGGTGTGTATGTCACGGGTCACGACAGCAGGCAAGTGAGCAGAGCCTGTGACTCCTATCGCAGTGCCGGTTCCGACAGCACATGCTTCTCTGAATTCTTCGTTATGAGAAATCTTGGTGTTCAAGGTACATCTGAGTTTTCAAAATAGTCAGAAATCTCAGAGGCCACCCTGATGAATGAAAAGGGTGACTAATAGGGCAAAATTATCAGGAGCCAAAAAGCATCCTACAAAAATATCACAGAGGGATTTTCTCAGATGGCATTGAAGCTGACTTTTAGAGCATTTCTGATAGAAGAGTTCCAAAACCGTTTTGGGAAATGACAGTTTCTTTGGACAAGCAGAGGTCAGCACTCATGGGCGTGCGAGTCCACTGTATCTGCATACGACCCTGCCACGAGCCTTGCTTTTCAGATGCAGCTTCCAGCATGAGTGGCTCGGTTCCAAGTGAGATGCGGTGGATGGCAACAGACGCACGTGTTTCTCACCCCTGTTCACAACAAGAAGCACAGGGGCAGGTCCCGGGGACTCCAAGGAGAACCGGCCTTCACCCGCTGTGCGCGCCAGGGAGCAGCCATCTGAACACCGGGGACTCGCCCAGGCCAGGTCACGAAGTCAGAGAATGCGTTTTCTTATTCCGAGGGGCCAGACTCATTGTTGAGTAATTAGTTCTTACTCAGATGCTCACAATGGTGGCTAAACACACCTGAACTGTTAAAAACCAAACCAAACCAGAAAAGTATGTCTGGTCTTACGATATTTGTTTGACAACTCAAAGCTCTTACTTTCATTTCAAAGACTGATTACATACAGTCTCCAGGGGATAAAATACCACGGCAGGATAAAAAGAAGGCGACGAGTGGCGAGGGATGGTTAGTCATCTTTGATATCTGTGGATACTCAAATCCACCGTTTAAAATATCTTGGGTGTTACACGTGACAGGTGCCTATCAGGAACACAAGGTAATACACACAAGTCTGGAACTCACATCTGGGTTTCTCACTTCTAAAAACAAGGGTCAGGAGGCCAGCAGGTGGAGCAGCACACCAGTTAGGATTTGAGGGACCGCCGAGGGCTCTGAGGGCGGAGAGACTGCCAGATACAATGAGGTGGAAGCCCACAGGACTTTTTCACAGGGCTCCCGAGGCCACGCCAGCTGCGGCACAACCTCCAGAGTGGAACTGAATGCAAGAAACCTGTGTATAGGACACGCCCTCAGTGACCTGGGGTTTCCAGATCCAGCCATCTGAAAAAAAATGCTACAGAAAAAAAAAAAACACTAATTTCCTCAACTCAATCAGCTTTAACTTTAGCGAGGTGCCTCTGGGCCAATGTCTAATGAATCACAGCATCAGAGCCTATCTGCCTGATATTCTGTGGTTCTGGTGAAGTCTGGGCAGCATAGCAAGGCTCTGACTCTACAAAAAAATAAAATATTATTAATTAAAACTTAAATTTAAATAAAATATGTGTCGTCAGTGGTAAACTGGGGTTTCAAACAATTAAGAGGCAAGACCTCTCCCGAAATCCCAGGTCCTCGGCTTTCTCGCGCTGCCTCGTCCTCCCGTCCACCCGTCCTCCTGGCACTGTGCTCTGCTTTCTTGGTGCCCGATTCTTTTCTGCTGGCTGCTTCTCCTTCCACTGCTGGGCTTTAGGAAGCTGATCCTGAGTGCAGTTGGTGGACGGCGACAGGCTGGATCAGGAACAGTGACGGCAGTGACGTGACGTATCGAAACCGGAGGCTGTGCCCGTTGCGGGTGTCGTGGCCAGGAGCCCAGGCCCAGAGCAGATCCACAGCCCTCTCTGCACCCTGGGTCCCGACCGCATTGATGCTGTCACTCTGGGTGAATGCTTCCCATCAGAGGGAAGCATGTGTCTTCCTATGGGAGGACAGGCTCCCAAAGGCCTGGCCGGCCGTGTCTGCACGGCTAAGCTCGGGGCGCTCCAGCAGGGTGTCTGGCACGCAGGAGAGGGGGGTCAATACTGAGAACAGAAGGGAGGAAAAGGGCAGAAGCTCCAGGGCCAAGGTCAGCAGGAGGGAGGGCCTGGGCAGCCAGGGCAGGGACTCGAATTGTCTCTGACTCTGTTTGTTTCATCTGTGAAAGTGAAATTATGGCTCAAGAGTTGTGGAGATTAAATACTAGGTCCACTGAAAGTGACAGCAGCGCCAGCTCACAGCTGACGGCCAGTGCCCTCGTGCCCACCTGTGTCACCGTCCCTAGCCTGGGCCTGACGTAGCCCAACGTCACGTGTATTTGCTGCACTTTCAGTTGTGATTCACAAACACCGGCTCCAGAGGATTAAGCGGAAAGATCAATGTGAGGGTCTCGGTGGAAGGAGAGTTAGTACCAGGGCAGCTCACTCTCCCCAGACATGCCGAGGGCCAGACTAAGTGGAGCGTCTGGGGGCTTCACCAGGACATCAGCCCCACCCAGCACAAAGGAACCACCCCACAGCTCTGCTGCTGCCGTAGGCTGCTGCGTGCCAGGGACCAGCCACCACCTGGAAGTCACCAGCACTGCTGCCACCTCCACCGCCGCTCGCAGCAGCAGTGGCAGCCCCCAGTGTCCCCTCCCGCTGCCACCTCTGAATTGAAGTCTCACCCAAAGGCTCAGGCCAGCAGAGCCGGGTCTGGGCGAAACTGGAAAATACATTTTATTTTCATAACGGGAAATGGGACTAAGAACCTAGGAATTTTCCCCAAGCACGGGAAGACTACTCCAAAGATGAGGAGCAGCCACACACCCACCAGATGCCCGAAACCCGATTTCCCAGAGCTTCCCAGCACGGAGAACACAATAGAGGACACGTGACACGGCCCGGCCTCCAGCCCAGGAAGCTTCGCCCTCTGCTGGCAGACGGCAGCGAATCTCATAGCAGGCTGACTTCATTCAGCCAGAACAGACTGCAGACGAGCATACACCTTAAAACTCAGTCACTTTCAAAGGAAGATTGTTAAAAATCTTATCTAATTATGTAATGTGAATTGAACAATGAGGATCCTCATAAAACCCCATCACTCAAAACTGCAATTTACAGGAATTGTTTCCTGGTTTGAAATGAAGATTCGCTGTTACAAAATCCCCCTTGTGTGATGTGCTGACTCCGATGCAGGAAGACAGGCCCCATCACCAAGTCCACACGGAAGTGATCCATTTGAAGGGCTGGAGATGCCCAGGCACGAGCACAGGCAGCAATGAAGCCACAGAGATGATCTTCCCAAAACCTCACAGAGCCCCACGCGAGGCTGGGGAGATCCAGGAACAGCATGCTGCATGCAGGGAGGTGGTCTGGGGAGACAGGAGTTGAGACGGTCAGGGCCGAGGAACCAAGTGTCCAGGGACAACCAGCATTCTCAGACTCACCCAGGCACCCTCATCAGAAGACACGGTTCTACTCCACATCCAGCAACCAAGACGACGTGATCCCGACACCTGCAGTTCACCCTCCACGCCCGCCCTGTGCCCCTACTGAGTTAGTGACTGGGGCCACCTTTACAGGCCTGACACCCCCAGGAGGGGCAGGTGCAGGGGACGGGAAAGACAGGCAAAGGGGGACCTGCCCACCCACCATTGATGGCACTGCCACAATCTTTCCCACAGCCAGGCTGAAGTGATCTGACAGTTTCAACTCACCCCTCTCATGTCTATATCCAGACGGTGTTCTAGATGTCTGTCATACCCATTTCTGCAAGTTGTCAGTTCCTCTCAGAGACCAGAACAAAGTAGAACAACATTTTTCAAATCTTTCAATTTTTCAAAGAATTGTCAACCTCAAAGTTTCTATTCAGTGCAAGTATGCTTCGGAATGAAAAGGAAATAAAGATATTCTCAAAAGAAGGAAAACTGAGGAAGTTTGCCATTGGCAGACCTACCCTTAGAGGATGGATAAAGAAAGTTTCCAGACAGACAGAAATGATAAGACAAAAAGGCTGAGAACTTCCAAAAGAAAAGAACAACGGAATGGGCAAAACCCAGTAAATACAATGGACATCTTTCTCCTCATGAGCGTCTGAAACCACATTTTATGGTTAATGAAAAAATAATACCACCACATCTGATGCTCAGTGTACAGACAGAAAACACTTGAGACCATATATATATATATATATATATATATATATATATATATATTTTTTTTTTTTTTTTTTTTTTTTTGAGATGGAGTTTTGCTCTTGTTACCCAGGCTGGAGTGCAATGGCGCGATCTCGGCTCACCGCAACCTCCGCCTCCTGGGTTCAGGCAATTCTCCTGCCTCAGCCTCCTGAGTAGCTAGGATTACAGGCATACACCACCATGCCCAGCTAATTTTTGTATTTTTAGTGGAGACAGGGTTTCACCATGTTGACCAGGATGGTCTCGATCTCTTGACCTCGTGATCCACCCACCTCGGCTTCCCAAAGTGCTGGCATTACAAGCGTGAGCCACCGCGCCCGGCCGAGGCTATATATTTTTAAAGCAGGAGGGCAGAAGGGCCTGGATGGAAGTGGGGCTGATCTATTCCTCTGGAGGCAGTAAAATGCCGTAACTGTAGATTTGGTAAGTGACATACGTGTACTGTAACATCTAGAGCAAGCGCTAAGAAACCTATACAGAGCTGTATATTCAAAAACACTGCAACTAAAACAAAATGGAATATTAAAAAATGTTCAGCCCGGGTGTGGTGGCTCACACCTGTAATCCCAGCACTTCGGGAGACTGAGGTAGGTGGATCACCTGTTGTTAGTTCAAAACCAGCCTGACCAACGTGGCGAAATCTTTTCTCTACTAAAAGTACAAAAATTAGCTGGGCGTGGTGGTGTGGAGGCTGTGGCAGGAGAATGTCTTGAACCCGGGAGGTGGAGGTTGCAGTGAGCCAAGATCGTGCCACTGCATTCCAGCCTGGGTAACAAGAGGGAGACTCCATTAAAAAAAAAAAGAAAGAAAGAAAAGAAAAAAGGTTCCAGTAACTCAGGAAGGTGAAAGAGAAACAGAACAATGAGAAACAAAGAGAACAGAAAACACACAACATGGCGGGCTAAGCCCTAAGATATCAATAACTTGGAGGTCAATAGTCTAAGCATACCAAAGACAGAGACTGGCAGAGTGAATAAACACACGCACAACACACACAACTCAACTCTACATGGCCTGTCCAGGCTACCAAAAATCCCACCTTCAAAACCCAGAGCATCCCAGGAAAGGGAAAAAAGTGGAGGAGGGTGGTGGCAGTGGAGGGCATCAATACAGCTGGTGCTCGACAGGCACCAGACTTGAGACCCCAAAACAACAGACAGATGATTCCCAGGGGAAGAGACCGGTCCATGCCTCCCTTCTGTTCTGACACCCACATGCTACCTGTTCGAAGGAAGTAACCATGTGAGAGACGCATCAGAGCCAGGGACTTAGGAAAGAGGCCGCGGGTGGGCAGGGGCCTCCATGCAGGCTCTGGCAGTGCCCCTGGGTATGCAGAGGGTAGGGACGCTCCCTGTGCTGCTCCACACTGAAATATTCGCCTGTCCCCCCTGCAGACACGAGGGCACAGCCACTACCCCACACAAGCAAGAACAGCCCCTGAGGGCATGTGCCAACCACAAGATCACCACACTCTGTTAGAGGAAAGGAGATGGAAGGTTGTTTATGTATTAGGCGTGCACTCTCGGCTCAGCGCCAAGGTCAGAAAACAGTGTTTCCACAGCCGCCCAAGACTGACTACAGCTAAGAGCTATTCATTCTGTTTTCTTCTCTATAACTAAAGGCTACAAATGGTTTCCAAACAACAGGAAATAAGAACTAAGGGTATTCTAAAACTCTTCCCGTCTTAATATTTTCTTAGGGGAAGAAGAAATTCCAGTAAGTTCTCAAAGACTTTTAGAAGTCTTGATAATTTAAAACTAAAAATTCATCTAAACTTTATAGCAAGACTGCATTGTATTTATGCTTAGGACAGGAATCTTCAGGGTACAGTGGTACTTATGCATGCCATGTTTCGACGGCATACAAATATTTCAAATTATTTTTTATACTAAACTTTGCTACACTGATAAATATTTTATGATTCTTTCCTCCAAAGCAACGGATATTTTTTTTTTTCAAATAAAAACTCAGCCCACTTTTCCTTATATTAGGGGAAGCAATTGCTGGGTAAAATATAAATTTTTTTTGAAACTTGATTCTAAAATGTTACATACAAGACCCTGAGCAAACCAGTGTCTCTGAACCTCTTATTTTCTTGTTTACAAAATGGAGCATAGGAAGATGCCTACTCTCAGATTACCAGAATATCACATTGCAATAGCTTGAAAAGTGCTTGGAAAAGTGACGGGCACTGTGCAAACACGAGGTTACAGTTTGCTTAGGCCTAGTCCGTGCACAGGCAGAAGGCTCTCTACCTTCTGTGCTTTCCTATCTGTTAGCCCGGAAAGAACCCACAGATGTTCCTTCTCCTGGGCCCTGTGTTACACACTCTCAAGCTGATCCCCTCCTAGAAATACGTGATTTCCAAAAATACGATAATCAGCAGTTCTGCATCTTTTGAGATTCTGGAAATGATTTCTTTCCACATCAAAAAAAAGATTTTTAGAAATTAATTATGCACCACTTTATGGGGGTGGGGAAACTCCAAGCCAGTCCCCTAACACCAAGGCCTTGCTTCTTCCCCACTTAGAACACATAGAAGGCAGTGGCGCATTTTAAATCTGAGAACATGAGGCGTTCTCTTACAACAGTTTCTTTCTCTATTCATTTCGTTCAAACAACGTTGAGGCCTCAGATAGGCCAGACCTCCTCCTACTAACTCCTGTCTCTCCCTCCATCCCTCGCTCAGGAACTGGAGGCCATAAGGTGGTGCCTACAGCAGCACAGGGCTGGGAACCCAGTCCCAGGGCTCCGGGGGTGACTCTAGTCGTAGGGTGGGGACTCCACTCGCAGAGCACCAGGGTGGGATAGTCGTGGGGTGGGGACTCCACTTGCAGAGCACCAGGGTGGGAGGGGGGCTCCAATCTCAGGGCACTGGGGTCCCTGAGCAGTGTCAGGGTTGTCCCCAGCCTCTGCTGAATCCTGCAGGAACCTGGACCTGGCCTTCTTTGGGGCGGCGCACCGCACCGCACCCACCGCACCGCACAAGGACCTGGTGGTCACGCCTCCTCCCTATAGCTTTTATTGACCCAAGATTGCCTTGCTTGGAGGACGAAGCACGGTTCTCCCCTCTGTCAAGTGTCTGAAGATGAGTCTCAGGCCCCTCCCAAATTTCCTCTAGTCGCCCCCCAACTCTGTCCATCACTCTGCACATGCAGTGACCTACAGCCATGTTCGTCCCCATCTGCCCACTCTGCCTGGGGCCGCTGAGAACCACATTCCCGGTGTGCTCTGACCCTTCGCCCGCCGTCCCACTGGCCACAGCCTGCTCAATGGAGGCTAAGGTCACACTACTTTTTAGGTGGCTGTGGCATAAAATTCCGTTTACTGGCAAAGAGAGCCCTGGAAGGTTCTGTGCGCTTGCTGTGGGGATGAGGCTCACCTCTGAGGTGTGCAGGTCATTTTTTGGACTGCATGATGGGACTTTCTGTCACCCCTCCAAAATACACTCTGTCCAATATTCTATCTCCCGGTTCCCAAGGTCCTCCCAAGGCTCCCTCCCACCACTCAGTGCCTGCTCCCCATTTTCAGCATGTTTCTGGTCTCTTAAATTTGAAGGTTTATCCCGAGCTTTGCAGGTAAAGCCCACAAGTGAGAGAGAGAAATTCACAGGCTCTTGGTGCAGAAGGCCATAAACATCAGCCTAGTCCAGACACCTGGCACTGACTGCTTGCCCTAGAGCCCGGCCCTGCCGGAACCTCCAGGCAGAGGTCCTGAACCTGTTAGCACAGGCAGGAGGCAGAGTTCAGGTGACAACGCCTGCTCGGCCTCGCTCACCTCCTGCGGTGCGCCCGGCTCTGAACAGGCCCCAGACTGGTGCCAGTCCAGGGCCCGGGTGTTGGGGACCCTGTCTTCAGGCACAGCCTCAAAACATATGGGCAGAAAAGCACCCTTGGAGCACGTGGCCTCCAATCATCAATCGTAGAAACACAGGAACTGCATGTGCGGCAGATGCTGCTCTTGGCCCCACAGAGGTGACTGGAGGCCTTCATGACAGTGCTGTAGGGTAAGCATCCAGCACCCTGTTTTATGAACAAGGTAACTGGGGCGGGCGAGCGGGTAGTGCACAGGGCTGGCCCCAGATAACACGACGACCAAAACAGACTCGGGCCGGACCCCAGGCCCCCTCCTGGTGGGCTCCGCAGGCCTCTACTGGGGACATACGGCGCTTGCACTGGAGGAAGACTCGAGGACCCTGACTCCTTCCCAAGGGAGAGTGGCAGCAGAGTCTCCAGAGTGTGGTTCCTCCCTTCCTCCTGCCCACACACGTCACTCTCTTCCTCTTGGTTGAGCTGTTTTGGTAGGCGTTCTCTTTCCTTCACTGACGGTAATGCCCCTGCAGGCCGGGTCCAAGCCCACTCCATCCTGACATCCTCAGCAGCCAGAGCTGTGCCTAAAGGCAGAGGCCCTCAGACACCACTGCTGCAGGCACAGTGGGCGTGGGCAGGAGGCCTGTGGGCAGGCAAGAGCTAGGAAGGAGCAACCGAGCCGGAGGGCACAAGACCACTGGGGTGACACCGAGCCGCAGGGCACGGGGTGAGGCGCACTGTGAATGCTGCTCATCTGCCTGCACGCCCAGCTTTCCCTCCTCCTCCTCTCCCTGCCCAGAGGGATTCTACACTAGCAGAGAATTCACTGACAACTCGTCCCTGCCAGGGCCCCACCGAGGGGAGCCCCAGGCAGCGGCACTCCAGGCAGGCTGGAAAAAGGACACAGAGTTCCTTTTTCCTGGGAGTTTTCCAGGGAAGCTCCTTTCAGGGACACCTGCTGAGGACCCAGAGGAAAGACATTCCAAAGCGAGCGTGTCCAGGGTCTAGACAGAGCGTGGAGAGGTGCTGCGGGGCGTGGGATCTGCGTTCATCCACACTTCGCACATTAGATACGTCCGGGGTCCACCGCGCGCCATTAGTAAAGATTTCAGGGAGACAAAAGCTACACCCGGATTTTCAACTGCATGGGAGGTCAGCACCCCATCCCGTGTTGTTCAAGGAATAACTGTATATTTTTATATGAAACAAAAATTAAGTAAAATCTAGACATTACGACCTCTCAAGAGCCCTTCCCATCTGAGTGCAAGCAGAGTTCCCACGCAATTGGAGACAGAGCCAAACTCCACCACCAGAACACACAGGGCCACGCCGCCCACTGGGCATTTACCATCAGCCCTCCGCATCCATGGGATCCACAGCCACGGACTCAACCAGCCATGAACAACAATCGTCAGAAAAAAATAGTAAAGATAACACAATTAAAATAATACAAATTTGGCCAGGCACAGTGTCTCAGGCCTGTAATCCCAGCACTTAGGGAGGTCGAGGCGGATGGATCACCTGAGGTCAGGAGTTTGAGACCAGCCTGGTCAACATAGCGAAACCCCGCCTCTACTAAAAATGCAAAAAATTAGCTGGACATGGCAGCAGGCAACTGTAATTCCAGCTACTCGGGAGGCTGAGGCAGGAAAATTGCTTGAACCTGGGAGGCGGAGGTTGCAGTGAGCTGAGACCATGCCATTGCACTCCAGCCTGGGCAACAGAGCGAGAAACGGTCTCAACAAAAGTAATTAAAACCAATGCGGCATAATAGCTATCTACACAGTATTTACATTGTATTACTGTGATTTACATCATTTACATGATGTCATTTCCATTACATGCATTACATTGCATAGTGACCTAGAGATGACTAAGAGTATATAGGAGAGTGTGTATATCGTATATGCAAATACTGTGCCATTTTAGATCAGGGAGTTGAACGTCCACGGATTTGGTATCTGCCCGGGGTTCTGGACCCAGTCCCCTGAGGACACTGAGGCAGCTGTAATTAGAATGTGCACACTCATTCAACAGGTGCCTGTTCTCCTCAGGTCAAAGGGTCTGACCAGGCACTGAGACTCAGGCACATGTGAGATATGAGACTCCCCTCGAGGGACTCACGGAAGACAAGCAAGCTGACCGCCAGCTCATTGGCAAAGGCAGCGTGACGGGCTGTGAAAGCTGTGGGTGCCCAGTGGAGAAGGTGCCCTTGAGGCTGAAACAGGGAGAAGGACCCACGACGCCCTCAGCCTCTGTGCTCCAAGGATAACAGCAGAGGGGAAGAGCTGCCACAGGTTCTTTCAACAAAATTTTTGGCATCCCAGGCTTGAGAAGGTTTTTGATGGTTAAGCTGCTTTGTCTGCCTCTGCTGGCCTGTGACATGAGCACGTCATGGCCTGGCCACCGCTGTGGGCCTCATTCTGGAATGGATGCTACCTAACACAGCCTCACATGAGGGTGCACTCACTCATGAGAAACAAAAACACTTAGCATAGGACTCACTGAAAACTATTCCTTGTCTGCCTGAAATTCAAGTGTAACAAGGCATCCTGTGTAGGGCAACCCTACTTCCAGTGTACACTTCGTACCTCAGCTTCAACACAAAACGAGAAAGGTACAGGATGTACATCACCCAGTGGCCCCAAAGAGGCCCGGTGACCCGGTTAGGGTCCCCAGTGAGGCTGGGTGACTGCCTCCGACTCAGAGTCCACAGTGGCAGAGCTGGCATGTGGGCTCCACTTCTTCCAATGGGGGCCAGACAGCCGCCCACCCCTTACACACAAAGTCTCACGCGAGGTGAAAGCGGTGCTGGGAGGGTTAGAGGCGGTGAGGACCCAACTGGACCTCATCTGATCCCTGAGAGAGGACATGGATTCTGAGAGGCAGAGGCCTGGCAGAAGAGCCCTGAAGGCTGAGAGATCAGCACAAAACGCTGCCTGAGAGTCAGGAAAGCCGCGGAGGTGGGTGGGATTCAAGATGCACACAGACCTGGGCGCTGTGGACGGGGCAGCAGGAGACGAGGGCGAAAGGTGGCTTCCAGCCAGCTCACAGTAGGACACAGAGCCAGCACTCCACGGGAACAGGCGCTGAGCACTCGCCATACTCCCACAAGTATTATTCCCATTTATGTGGATATAAACAGGCTTAGAGAAGGCTCACAAATTGCTGAAGGCCTCAGGGTAAGAAATGTTGGGGCCAGGGTGAAAATCCCCATCTGCTGAAATTTACAGCCATTTGCAGCCCTCTCCGCCATCAGGGACATCGTAAGGAACCTGGGCTTTCCTGCCCTAGCTTCTGAGAAGCAGTGAGTGTGTGGATCTGTGTTTCAGAAAAGTCACTGCAGGAGTCAAACTGTCTTTGTTCCCACGAGAAACTCAAGGCTCACGCTGGGGCCTGTGCGGAAACGAAGGAAGAAAACAGGATTCCGATCAGGGAGGGCTCATTATGTGCTTCTGACCCTCACCCCAGGGTCTTCATTAGCAGGGGGTCACAGCAGCGGCTGGGGCTGTCCCCAAGCTGCCGGCCTGGGTCAATGGCCCTGAGCCACTGGGACTCAGGGAGGGCGGCACTGGCTGACCCAGCCCTCCTCTCACGCTGGCTCCCTGGAGAGCACAGCCCAGGCGCAGCCTTGGTGGAGGCAGGGCACATGCTCGGCTGTATGTCATCGGGCGCTGCGCTGGCAGCTTTTCATGGCTCTAATTTCCTGAGGACTCTGAGCCAGCGTGATCTACAGTCTTCCTGACATTTCACCTTCCTCTGCTGAAAAATTCATCCCAGTTCGAACGTGGGACACTCGTTCTCAAGTACTGAGGCAGGAGATTGATTCCGGCTGCCGCTAATGCCAGCTGCCATTCAGCCCCCTTTCCTGGGGCCAGGGTCTGAGCTAAGCAATCCCCAATTATACAGCAGACTTTACAGTCCCAATTTATCAATCTTTGCCACATCGTTTTACATTTATTCTCCATCATGGGTGGACATTTATTATTTTTAAGGCTCTAATCTCTTTTTTGGTGTTCCTGAAATGTTACCAGCATGTTGAGGATGTTCGCATTTTCGTAGTACTTGGCTCTTTTTCTGAAGACTATCTTTGCTGTCCCAGGACCGCAGGGTGACAAGCATTTCAGTGACAGGCAAAGAGGAGCAGGAGCTGGGCTCAGGGGCTCGGGGTCCTCAGTGGTCTCGCTGCCCTGCCAGTCTGTTGCTGTCCCTCTCTCCTGTCCCCTCCCAATCCCTCGGGGGCCTTCTGAAGGACACGCCTGATCCTGAGACCCCCTGTCTCTGGGCTCTGACACCCCTCTGACGGCCTGCAGAAAGCCCCCTCCCCTGGCCTCCAGCTAACCTCTCTCCAGGCCTGCCTCAGTCTCACTGGATCCACAAGCCACGTGCACCTGCAGATGCTCTCACCTGGACCTGAGATATGCCCCACAGGCTCTGCCTAATGACCTGCCACTCACTCTCAGGACCTGCAGCAAGTGTGCTGGTCACCCCGAGCCCTCCCTGCCAAGGCCCTGTCCTGGTTGTGTCCACACAGCATCTGCTGCTGCTGCTCTCCAGCAAACTGCATTCCCTAGTGCTGCACTCACATGCCACCACCGTCACCACCACCCACCCCAACACCTGTACCCTACAACAGTCATCACCATTGCCATCCACCCCACCATCTTCACCACCTCCGTCCACACCACTATCCCCATCCATACCCCCAACACCATCACCACCCCCACCATCACCATCATCACCACCATCCACACCCCATCACCACCACCACCATCACCACCACCACCATCCACACCCCCATCATCATCACCACCATCATCCACACTCCATCACCACCACTAGCATCCCCACCCCCACCATCATCACCACCACCATCTACACCCCATCACCACCACCACCATCCATACCCCATCACCACCACTAGCATTCCCTACCCCCACCCCACAGCTGAAGGCCTACTGTGTGCCTCGTATGCAGGTGTAGCACAGAGCCCCAGAAGCACATGAGGCACTGACAGGCAGTTGACTTCAGAGCATCTGTGAGGGTCAAGTCAAGGCAGAGGCCCCTCCCCACCTTACACAAATAAACACACTGAAGACTCTATGGCTGTATGGACTGAACTGCACCCTCGTCCCCCACCAAATTCATACACTGAAGCCCCAGCCCCAGGGTGACTGTACTGAAGACAGAGCCTTTAAGGAGGTAACTGAGGTTAGAGGAGGTCATCAGGTGGGTCCTGTCTCCCTGTAATAAGACGAAGAGACATGGGGGTACACATGCACAGAGGAGAGGCCACCTGACCACACCGTGAGAAGGTACCAGCTGTGAGCCCAGAGCACAGCCTCAGGAGGTTTAGCCCTGCCATGCCTGACCCTGAACCTCCAGCCTCCAGAACTGGGAGGAAACTACCTTGTGTTGCCCAGGCCTCCCAGTTCACAGGGTTCTGCTTCAGCCTCCCAGGCCACCCGAGACAGGGCTCAGCCCCCGTCTAACAGGACACACAGCATGTCGGACAGGGCATCACCTCAAGGTCACATCTGCTTCCCGCTGGGTCCCAGGCACGCAGCCATGGCTCCTAACAATTCCTCTCCGTGCCTCCAAGTGGAACTGCCGCTGCATGGAAGCGGGTGTGGGCCAAGGACAGGGCGCAGACCAGCAGGTCAGGGAGAGCAGGGCATACCACACACCTGGGGTTGAGGGAGGACCTGGCCACATGTTCTTTACTCTTACTGGAAGGATTAATTCAAACTAGGCTTTCCTAAGCACCCCTCATGGGCTGAAACCTGGAGAAAGGGCCATAAACAAAGCGCAACAGCGAATGACAGAGCAGGACGCCGTGAGGAGCCGCGGGGGCTGCTCCGGGACAAGCCTTATTTCACATGCTCATTAGCGATCTGGAAGGAGCCGTAAACAGCACATTAATTCCACTGCCAGATGACACTGAATGTGGAGGTGCTACAGAAAGTCAATGAGGACACAGAGATGGTACAAGCGGGATCCGAGGACTCAGTGAGGAATGCGAGAAACGACACGGGAGTCGGCCTCGAACAAGGGACGAACAAGAACTGGCCCACTATTCCGGAGCCACGCCTCCTTTCCATAACACCACTGGAGAAAGCAACGTGTCCCTGCATCGGGGGCCCCTTGCCACTCGAGCCCTTCACCCCCACAGCCAGGACTCTCATTCCGCAGTGCTCAGCTGCGCCCCAGCGGAGTTCTCCTCACACGCCCTTCCAAACTCTGAAGCCAAAACACCTCCAGTGACGAGGCATTCCTTGATCCCCACGCGTGCAACCCACACTCACATGAACACCTTTGAGCTCACCTGCAACCTGTCCCCCAAGAAGACCCGGTGAATGTGTTTACAAAGACAATCATGGGACCCTGTGCTAGAGGGAGAAAATGCCGAAGGATTCTATTACGTCCCCAAAAAAGAGCAGGAGGAATGAAGAGACCTGGAACCTACCCAAGCAACAAAATAGCAGGCTCTGTAACATCTAATCTACTTCTAAAGGCAGGAGGGAGGAAAGTGTTTAAGATCTTTTGTCTCATCGGCCTCTAAACTCCAGTGCTTGACCGTCATTAAAAATGTCACTCGGAAGCGACAGTTCCATCTCCATTCTGCATGACAAAAACCAGCAAGAAGAAAACATGTTTATACAACAAGACCTATTTATGAAATCCGTGCCTGGGAAGCAGCATCCTTGAAGCCGTGTAGCTGTCGGCCCGGTGCTCTGGAAGTGCGCTGTGCGCCAAGCTAGTGCTGCTGGCCCGGCGGGTCACTGCAACAACTCCCTCGAGGAGAAAAGGCCAGTGGAACAGAGGATCCAACTTGAACATTCCCAGAAAGCCCAGATCCCCGTGGCTGTCACGCAAGCACTCAATGGGAGCTGTCATCGCCATCACCATCGTCTTCACTGTCATCATCATTATCCTGTTTGCTCACGTATATGGTAAGGATGATGAAAATGATAATCGCCAGAACCAGTAAATGCCCTGCCCAAGAACCCACTACGAGCAGTGGAGGTGGGGCCTAAGCTCAAGTCTTCTGACGTTTCCATCACTCTCATGCCCAAGTACTGGTGGCAATCCACCACGCCCAGGGTGCTCTTCCTCCCTCCAGCAAACCACACTGTGCCTGTGATGACACCGCACCTGTGGGCAGGGCAAAACCACCCCTGCAGGTGACACCACACCTGTGGGCATCACCACATCTGCGGGCATCACCACACCTGCGGATGACACCACACCTGCGGGCGTCACCACACCTGCGGGCAACACAACACCTGCGAGCATCACCACACCTGCGAGCATAACCACACCGGCGGGTGTCACCACACCGGTGGGTGACACGACACCTGCGGGCATCACCACACCTGTGGACGACACCACACCTGTGGGCGATACCACACCTGCGGGCATCACCACACCTGTGGGCGTCACCACATCTGCGGGCATCACCACACCTGTGGTTGACACCACACCTGTGGATGATACCACACCTGCGGGCATCACCACACCCGTGGGCGTCACCACACCTGCGGGCATCACCACACCTGTGGACGACACCACACCTGTGGACGATACCACACCTGCGGGCATCACCACACCTGTGGGCGTCACCACACCTGCGGGCATCACCACACCTGTGGGCGTCACCACACCTGCGGGTGTCACCACACCGGCGGGCATCACCACACTGGCAGGTGACACGACACCTGCGGGCATCACACCTGCGGGCGACACAACACATGCGGGCATCACCACACCTGCGGGCGTCACCACACCTGTGGACAACACGACGCCTGTGGACGACACCACACCTGTGGACGATACCACACCTGCGGGCATTGCCACACCTGCGGACGACACCACACCTGCAGATGACACCACACCTGCAGGCATCACCACACCTGTGGGCGTCACCACACTGGCAGGCGACACAACACCTGCAGGCATCACCACACCTGCAGGTGACACCACACCTGTGGGCATCACATCTGCGGGCATCACCACACCTGTGGACAACACGACACCTGTGGACAACACGACACCTGTGGACGACACCACACCTGCGGGCGACACCACACCTGCGGGCGACACCACACCTGCGGGCGACACCACACCTGCAGACGACACCACACCTGCGGGCATCACCACACCTGCAGACGACACCACACCTGCGGGCGTCACCACACCTGCGGGCGTCACCACACCGGCGGGCGTCACCACACCGGCGGGCGACACAACACCTGCGGGCATCACCACACCTGCGGGCATCACCACACCTGCGGGCATCACCACACCTGCAGACGACAACACACCTGCGGGCGTCACCACACCTGCGGGCGTCACCACACCTGCGGGCGTCACCACACCGGCGGGCGACACAACACCTGCGGGCATCACCACACCTGCGGGCATCACCACACCTGCGGGCGTCACCACACCTGCGGGCGTCACCACACCTGCGGGCGACAACACACCTGCAGACGACACCACACCTGCGGGCGACAACACACCTGCAGACGACACCACACCTGCGGGCATCACCACACCTGCGGGCATCACCACACCTGCGGGCAACACAACACCTGCGAGCGTCACCACACCTGCGGGCGACAACACACCTGCAGACGACACCACACCTGCGGGCATCACCACACCTGCGGGCAACACAACACCTGCGAGCGTCACCACACCTGTGGGCAACACGACACCTGCGGGTGACACTACACCAGGCATTCCAGGTCCTGCACACAAAGTCCAGGAGGCAGTCCCCAGCAACTCTGCCTCCTTTTCTTGCGCTAAGGTGGGAGGCACAGAACCTGGAGGAGGGCAGGCTACATTACATTTCTCTCCCTTTGCTAGGCTGTGTTACATTTATCACTAACGAATGAACTATTTATTAGACCAGACAGCAATGAAACTCAGTTTATGGCAAATGCAGAACTCCGGTGAATTAATATTTCATGCTGTTTTCCTCTCTCTCACCAACGTGACCCCAGTGAACTATTTCCGTAAGAATCCCAAACAAAAAAGGGCCAAAAGAAACCCTTTCCGATGTTAATTCGGCAGACACGCTCAACTTCACACCTGTCTGGCTCATGCCTCCAAAGCAAAACCCTCTTCAGCTGACAAATTGGTTATCGCACAGCTATTCCAGAGCAGACAGGTCAACCAACTCTATTTTTATTAGTCTTGAAAAAGTTAGAGCCCAAAAAATAAGTTTAAAATAAAATCCAAAATGTTTTCACTTCAAAACATATTTTACTTAAGATGGTATGAAAATGAAAGACGGGCTGGCATGGTCAAGATGTTTTCACATGACATATCTGAACAGGGCGGAGGCTCCACCCAAAGCGTGCTGCGGAAGGCAAGGGCGTCACGCAGGCTCCCGCCCAGTGAGAGCTCTCAGGGATGTGCTCCCGGGGAGCAGGTCTTGATTGCTTTCTCTTTTCAAGGTGCCATTTCTTGGCACCAGCATCATGTGAAAATTTAACTCTCACCTTTCCTAGCTGAGCACCCATACCCTGCACAGAAAACAGGTAGTAAACTTTAACCGTAGACACACAAGCCTGCAGGCTTGAGACATCCAGCATCTTGTGTGCAGCAGTGTCCTCTGGGCCCTGCGTCTTAATTAAGCATATACTTGACAATGATGCTGATGGGTTCCAACTTTTCTCCTGCCTCTTGTGCACTCCATCTTTCCTCTCAGTTATTTTCTCTCAGAATTCTGCTTTCACAAAGAGGAACCTATGAATACCATGTTCCAGGGAAAACCCACTTAACCTCTTAGCTTATTTTCACCAAGCAAAGTAACCACTCAAAAATGCAACTTTCTTCTCATTTGGTGCAGAGATCAAGGGGGAAATGCATCTCTGAACAAGAACAATTGTTATCTTGACTCTCTTGTATCTGCGGAGAAGGATACAGTTTTCTCTACAAGCAGCCTCCGGACCTCGGAACTCGAAGCTATAAGAATCTCAGGAGCCTTCTAGTTCAGCACCTTCTTTCTACAGCTTTAAAAGCATTTCCTGGACCAGGCAGACGCTCAGACATCACTCCAAGTGAACAGAAGGCGCAGACACTACACTCATCCACGGACTCCTCAGCAGTGGAAATCTTCACAAAGGCCACACCACCCATGGACACGCACGAACTCAAATGATACAGGCTGCTCTTAACAATGAAGGGTTCTGAAAGCCAATTGTCAATAGCATCTTATCCGAGGGGTCACTGGTGAATTCTACCCTGACTTCATGGGAAGATGTCCAAAGACCCAGCCCCAGGGCACTGCACTGTAGGATCAGGAGCTATCGTGTGATTCTGAAATCCACTCTTCCCAGTGGGGTCAGAACAGTCCTCCCCTTGCGGGGCCTCCATGGGGCCATGGATTTAGGACTGATGGATTTCAGGCTATTTGCACATCATGGTAAGACCTTAAAGCAGTGTTTAAACTGCACTCACTGGCCAGGCCACACTGGCTGTGTCTCTCGTCTGCCCTGTTAGACAGTGGGGGCCAGGAGTTTGGGACTGGGTCTTCTCATCTCTCTGTCCTGAGGACTTATTGTTTTGTCTCAATCACAACAGAAGGTCAAATAATTTTTTCAAAAAGGCAAATGACAATGAATGTCTAAAGCAGGAAACAGAAAAGGGTCTTAGCCGTAACCAAGATTAAATTCCTTTTCTGCAGATGACAGAAATGGAACCTAGAAAGTTCAAGTATCAGCCAGGCATGGTGGGTCATGCCTGTAATCCCAGCACTCTGGGAGGCTGAGGTGGATGGATCACCTGAGGTCGGGAGTTCAAGACCACCCTGACCAACATGGAGAACCCTTGTCTCTACTCAAAATACAAAATTATCTGGATGTGGTGGTGTATGCCTGTAATCTCAGCTACCTGGGAGGCTGAGGCAGGAGGCTGAACCCAGGAGGTGGAGATTATGGGTGAGCTCAGATCACACCATTGCACTCCAGCCTCAGCAAGAAGAACGAAACTCCATCTCAAAAAAAAAAAAGTTCAAGTATCATAGCAGTGATTTTTGGCAAAATCATAGCAAAACTCAAGTCTCCTTAGCTGCAATCCTGTGGTCTTCCTCATCCAGCACTGACTGTGGAAGCCCTAACTTGGTGAACACCCTTGGGATGAATTCCACTGACAGTCCCTCTGACAATGGATTTTCATTGATACTTCAAATATTAACTGTCAAGTGCTTTGATTTCTAAGCCGTTGGCTGAATAGAGAGGACACATGACACAGTGAAGACAGCCTGGAGGGAGAGCCAAAAGCCAGAATCCCGTATCTGCCCTCGCACCACCCATGTGGCCTTTAGAGAGTCACTTACATTGCTCCAGTTCCTTCATCAGCAAAATGGGAAGTCCCCAGGCCAGTGCTCACTAAGGAGCTTCGGGCAGAGCCTGAGCCCACCAGCACTGCCACTCCCATAGCCGCTGAAGTGAGTGGGTGGCCTGGCTGGGATGCATCAGCGCACGTGTAAGGCCCCCCGTAGCCACAGCCAGTACAGAAACTAAAAATGACAAATGTGATGAAAACACAAAAACTTTCAAGTCCCCATAACCTCTGGCTCTTTCTGGAGATTCAGAAATTGGCAGATAGGCTAATCTCATGTTACAATTCCTTTCTACGATCTTCTCTTTTTAAAAAAAACCTTAGGCAGGGCGCAGTGGCTCAAGCCTGTAATCCCAGCACTTTGGGAGGCCAAGGCGGCAGATCATGAGGTCAAGAGATCGAGACCATCCTAGTCAATATGGTGAAACCCCGTCTCTACTAAAAATACAATAAATTAACTGGGCATGGTGGTGCGTGCCTGTAATCCCAACTACTCAGGAGGCTGAGGCAGGAGAATTGCCTGAACCCAGGAGGCGGAGGTTGTAGTGAGCCGAGATTGCGCCATTGTGCTCCAGCCTGGGTAACAAGAGCAAAACTCCGTCTCAAAAAGAAAAAAAAAAAACCCTAGTCTCTGAAGAGGCTAACCTCCCAGAATGACAGAAATGATAAAACTTCATTGCATATTTGCAATGATTCCATATAGGCAAGTCAGAAGACTAGAAATTAAAAGTTTCGGGCTCAAGACACATCCCTGGTTAGACACTTAGTCTACCCAGCCAGGAATGAGGCTGCTGGCGGGGGCACCAAAGGCGATGTGGGTGTGGTATCTGCCTGAATGGTTTGGGAAACTGATACCAATATCCCCAGCTTCCCACGACAAATCTGCCCCCATGAGGACGTGCATGCACTTCCTTCATCTGTTCATATTTTTAGTCTCCTTCATGGATGAGGATAAAGAGTTCCTGAAGCTTCCTCTGAGCGTGGCATGCGACAAGGTCCTCCATCTGCATTTTCTCCTTGCAGCCTCGGGGCACGGGTCCATGATGGACGTGGTACCTCAGCCAACGTTCGCCTACTGTCCGCCTCCACGAAACCAGCCACATGAACAGCGTCCTGCTGAGGTGTAGCTTTAAAGTTCACCCTTATGGAGAATTACCATGTGAGAGACAGTCTGGGAGCTAAGGGGACAAGAAGTGAAGACACCCAGAGCAGGGTCTGGATGGGCCCAGGTTTGAATCGGCCTCCAGAGAACCTCTACGAACCCTGTTTCCTCCTCTGGAAAGCTGGGATTCCAACAGTGTCACAGGGCCAAATGAACCAATCTGCGTAAGGAGACAGCACAGTGCATGGCACGTGTTCAGTCAAGGCCCAGACACATAAGAAGCTGGAATTCACGGTGCCAGCGTGAAAACAGTGACCAGTTACAGCAAATGTTTGGTTTGTTCTTCCATATTGCAGAGCTTTTCCGTCCTCAGAGACAGTAAGCGGAGGATGTCAAGATCCAGAATCACATACATCTAGCTTGATAATTCTGTCCAAGCCGGAACACTGCGGAGGAAGACTGAAACCGTGTATTGTCACTCTAAATGAAAGGAGCTCAGGGCCTTTCTTATAACCCAGGGAGACGTTATGTCTGCCCTGCTGTCCGGGGCTCTCAGAGAGGTAGAAGGGGAAACGAGCTTACATTGATACTGGCTGTGTGTCAAGAGTGTCTTCTTAGGAGCTGGCAGGAGCAGCCATCAGTTCTGGGGGAGTCTGGGCAACTGGGCAAAACCTGGAGAGTGGTTATGTTGCGTCAGGTCCTGACAACCCGCCTTCTGCCAACAGGAAAAGCCAGTAAGACTGGGGATTTCCTGGACCATGAGTTGGGTGATCTTTTGTGTTATCACATGAATGACAGGTGTGTTCTCTATACTTTTACTGATTCTTTCACAGAAGCATTTGGCCTTATTTCTACACTGGAACAGATTCTAAACCTCTTAAAATCTGTCCAGAATCAGAGCCTGAAAGATAAAGAACTGGTAAATGAGTCTGTTTCAGTTTCTGTGGGTAACCTAGCCAGTAAATTTAATCTCATTTCTGGAATCTTTTTACCACTGAAAACCAGAATAGATTTATCTCCTAAATTTTCAGCAACTAGAAAAACATGCTCGTAATGCCACTTTCACATGTACTATGAATATAATTGCCAAGCGCTTTGATTTCTAAGATAACATATTTGAGAATTATATTATTTAACATGTCCAATAATATGTTTTCAAAGTGCCAGTAAAACAAAGAACGACAGAGCAGCATAAGAAATGATGTAACAAAAGCATGCCCCGCACACAGCCTTCCTATGAATCCCAACCAAGTCTAAGGTGGTCCAGGCAGACGGAATTCCTCCCATCTTATAGACGAGAAGACTGAGGCTCCGAGCCAGCAGCACCTCCTCCCCGGGCACTGCACGGATGACATGTGGTGCTGTGAAAGCCAGCGTAGTACTCTCTAGCCCCTGGAGCGCAGGATCTGCCCATGACAGCTCACTGCCCCAGGGGACATGATTCATGCCCCCCTGCAAGGACATCCACTGGGAGCAGCACACGTGCCTGTGCCTTCCCGGCACCCACCCAGCTTTCCCGGCTCTTCCCGGGCAGTGGCCCAGCGCGTAGGCTGTGCCCATCCACGTGCCCCTGCTGCTCCTCAGGACTCTGCCCTCCAGGCTGTACTCCCGGGCCACAGCTACACACAGGCCCCGCAGCTTCGGGCAGCTGTCTGCCCTGGGGGGATTCTCCCTTGGTGCCAATCAGGGCAGGTGCCTCATGGCAGCCCCTGGCCACTCACCTGCTCAGGGGAGTGACTTCTGAGAGCCAGCCCTGCCCAGGGCACCAAATGTCTATGAAGCGTTTTGCGACCTCTCCTCGCTCTGATAACCAGTCCCTCCGTGTGTCCCTGGACTGGGAGCGCCTTCTCTCAGGATGTCCTGAACTCTGGTCAGTGGAATGACACGGCAGGAGGGAGACCCACCAGGATACCCCCGGGGCTCAGCCTCGAGCGCCCTGGTCACGCAGGTGGGTGCCGGCAGCCTGCGCATTCAGACTTCCCAAGTGGCCACTGCCGTGCCTCCAGCACCGGCGTCGGAGGGGCAGGCCATCGTCAGGCTGGGGTCGGCAGCGCCTTGGCTTTAGGGCCTCAGGCCTCACAGGAGATGTAACAACTTGAAAAGCAGCGCTTCCAGCTTCCCACAGCCTGGCAGGCCCGCCATCCTCAGCAAGGCCAAAGAACGGCCTCCCGGGCTTAGGCTCAGACTCCGTGGTCCAGACGCAACTGCCTCATCGGGTCTCTTTACCTGTCCCCATAAGCAACCCTGCCTAGGGACCCACTAGAGCACTACTGCTATCTGGCTCCCAGGGAAATGCAGCTGAAACTGGGCCAAAGAAGGAAGCTGAGGAGAAGGCCAAGCTCTGGGCTCCCTGCCAGGGGTCAGGACCACCCCAAATATCACCCTGCATCACCCAGTAGCCCCAAGAGGCGTCCCCAGAGTGGGGCCCTCACGTGCAGAGCACACGTGATTCTTGCAGGTCACAGTGGGAGATGCATCTCCAGAAGGTGGGAATTCTCCCACTACGGACAAGCCAAGGTGAAAGGGAGGCAGGTCTTCAGAGAGGAGCAGCATCCTGTCCCTGTGGCCCTTTGGATTTGGCAAAGAAAAACCAAGACAGGGATGTGGTGACAGGAAGCTGGGGCGGGCTGCCTCCACTTGCCAGCCACCCAGTGAAAGGGCCCATTTCAGCACTAAATTCTCCGTCCCCATGCAACCCTCCCCACTCCCAATCCCCAGGAACAGCTCCTGTCCCTGACTTCAGGAAAGAGAAGGCGCATCCTGCTGTGACAGCGTCCTCTGCACACTGTGAGGGGTTTGCATAACAGTGTGGGGACCTTCTGTGAAGGGGCCCTCAGCGAGCCTCATGTGCCATTCATGAGGTGACCGCACAGACTACTTTGGAACATACCTACATCTATTTCAGTCTATAAATCATGTTTTCATTACTTAAAATCAAACAGAAGTGACACTACAGAAAGACACCACCCTTACCGTGGCTTCATGCACCCCTGGCACCCTGCCACCAACTCCTGGAGGTGCTGTGCCCGGCTACAGAAGCTTCCATGATAGAGGGAAGGCTCAGTCAGTGAGCAGTGAGGGCGGATGGCCTGGGCTGGCCCCATGCCTCCAATGGGCTCTGCAGCCTGTGGAGGGGGCTCCTGCGGCAGCTGCCCCCCAGTGCAGAGAGGCTACTGTGCCACTATCCACCTCTCCTGGGGGAAGGTGCACTGGGCTGGGCATATGGTGCACTTCAGATGCACAGAGCCCACGGTTCAGGACTGTTTGCACAGACCCCTGGGTCCCGTCCTTGCGGGTAGGTAGATCCGAGTCCGAGATGAACCTGTTCACCACAGCCCCAGGTTTTCTAATTATTTAACAGTGGTGTTGGCTAACTGTGTCCATTGACAGATGAAAGCTGCAGGCGTTACGTGATTGGTCCAGGATTAGAAAGCTAGTAAGAAGCAGAGGAAAATGCAGAGAGTCCAGGTTTTCCAACCACCAAACCTGGTGCCCTCTCCGCTGCCGGGACCCCTGTGAGGCCGCTGCCTCCCCAGCCTCCACTGCCCTGCTCCCACCACGCCCACCTGAGGAGGAAAGGCTGGGAAAAGAACCGGACCCTTTGTCATTTAGCTTCGCTTTCTGATTTTTCAGTGCAGTCTGACAATGGGTCTCACTCATTCACAAATGCTTCCATGGGGTGTGCTAAGTTTTCACATCTGGGGTATGACAGAGGAAGCGAGACAGAGAAAGGGTAAGGGACACGTTCCAGGCCACACACTGATCACTTCCAGCACGCTGCGGTGATGCAGACCCAGACAAAGTGAGCTGCTCAGCTGCCATGTTCTTACATCTCCTCCTGCTGATTTATGACACCTCAGCACCCTTGTTCCCAAGAAAAACCCACTGTATCTTCCTAAATGTCACTGAGATGATTATTTCAACATAGTCAAATTAGCCGATTCAGTCTGTCACTATGTTCTGGGTAGCTATGATGTAGTAATACGGCTTGTCACTCGGCCATGTTTCAGAAGAAGAGGGTGCCGGGACAAGTGGCTGATGCTGTGGGACCCCTGTGGGCCAGGGCACTCAGCACAGAGGCAACAGTTGTGTCCAGGCCTGCTGGAGGCTTCCAGTCGGCAGGCAACGAGACAGGAAACATGGAGGCAAGTGCCCTGGCAGAAACAACCTCACAGGGGCAGGGAGATGGGCTGGTCCCCGGTGCGGCCAGGGTAGAGAGGGGCTCTCAGGAGGGAGTGGATATGCCATATTTCTTTCTTTGTTTTTTATTTTTTTGAGATGGAGTCTCATTCTGTCGCCCAGGCTAGAATGCAGTGGTGCGATCTCAGCTCACTGCAACCTCTGTCTCCCAGGGTCAAGCAATTCTCCTGCCTCAACCTCCCGAGTAGCTGAGACTACAGGTACTCGCCACCACACCCAGCTAATTTTTGTATTTTTAGTAGAGATGGGGTTTCACCATGTTGGCCAGGCTCATCTCGAGCTCCTGACCTCAAGTGATCTGCCTGCCTTGGCCTCCCAAAGTGCTGGAATAACATGTGGGGGTCACTGTGCTGGCCTTTTTAAATTTTTTAGAATATTTTATTGTCTGTACTGAATATCTGCAACATGATGCTATGAGATAGAGCGAAAAGGTCACTACACGAAGCGAATTCACGTACCTATCCTATCACACAGCTACTCATTTTCTTTTTTTGTGGCAAGAGCAGCCACAACCCAGTCATTTAGCAAAAATCCCAAATTGATACAAGATAAGCAACAACAGCCCTGCTGTAAATGAGGTCGGGGCCTTCTCTTCCTACACAGCTGCTCCTTCGTATCCTCAGACCTGCAATTCCCAGTGCGCCTTCACGCTAACCATGGCTTTATTCTCCATCTCTGTCTACCCAACTGGTTTTGTTGTTTAAACTCCATAAATGAGCTATCCTGTATTTTTTTTTTCTTTCTGAGATAGGGTCTAACTCTGTCACCCAGGCTGGAGAGCAGTGGCTCAATCACGGCTCACTGTAGCCTCAGACTCCTGGACTCAAGTGCTCCTCCCCTCTCAGCCTCCCGAATGGATGGACCACAGACACATGCCATCACGCCCAGCTAAGTTTTTAATTTTTCTTGTTTTTACTTTTTTTTTTTTTTTTTTTTTGGTAGACACAGGGTCTTGTCATGTTGCCCAGACTGGTCTTGAACTCCTGGGCTCCAGCAATCCATGTACCTTGACCTCCATTTCTAAGGGTGAAAAAGAGCTCCAATGTGTAGACAAGAGGGAGGGTAGGGAGGGGGCCAGAGCCACAGAAAGGCACAAAGGCAGAGGGATGTCACCTGGGAGCTGTGGGAAGCTCATGTGCTGGCACCAGTCCCTGGAACTCAGACCTCCAGATCTAAACATCTGTGCTCACATCTGTCACAGCAGAGTACCTCAGACGGGAAGCACATGAGTCTGCCTCACAGAGATGTCCCTCTCTAAGGTCCATTTCCACCTAGTTGTGCCACCCCTACTGCCTGCTCCTCACATGGGGTCCACCACACTCATAATCTAGGGAGGTCAGCCTGGGTTCCCTGGATCACACTGCCCCCACCAAGCTCTAATGATCTCGGGCACCAGCAGGGTTCCTTTGGATCAGAGCCCAGCCACCACACTCTGCTCTAATGATCTCAAGGTACCAGGCTAGGCTCCCCTAAATCAGACTCGAGATGCCAGCCTGGGTTCCCCTGAATCAGAGCCCATGCCACCATACTCTAATGATCTCAGGGTGCCAGCCTGGGCTCCCCTGAATCACAGCCCATGCCACCACACTCAAATGATCTCAGGGTGCCAGCCTGGGCTCCCCTGGATCAGTCTACCCACCACGCTCTAATGATCTCAGGGCACCAGCGTGGGTTCCCCTGGATCACAGGTTCACCCACCATACTCTAATTATCTCAGCCTGGGCTCCCTTACATCAGAGTCCACCCACCATGCTCTAGTGATCTCGGGGCACCAGCCTAGGTTTCCGTAGAACACAGGTCCATTCATCATGCTCTAATGATCTTGGGGTGCCGGCCTGGGCTCCCCTGCATCAGACTCTACCTACCATGCTTTTCTAATGACCTCGGGGTGCCAGCCTGAGCTCTCCTGGATCACAGGTCAACCCACCATGCTCTAAGGATCTCGGGGCACCAGCCTGAGTTCCCCTGAATCAGACTCCCCCCATCACGTTCCAATGATCTCAGGGTGCCAGCCTGAGTTCCCCTGGATCAGAGTCCACCCACCATGCTCTGATGATCTTGGGGTGCCAGCTTGGGCTCCCCTGGATCAGAGTCTGCCCACCAAGCTCTAATGATCTCGGGGCGGCAGCCTGGGCTCCCCTGGATCAGACTCCACCCACCATGCACTAACTATCGCACCAGCCTGGACTCCCCAGATGATGGTTCCATGACCACTCTGTAATGATCTTGGGGCCCCAGCCTGGGACCCCCTGGATCAGAGCTCCTCAGATATTGATAAGGTTCCCCTCTGTGAATTCCTGAAGTTTAACAGTAAAGAACTAAATTCCATTCTCGCTTTTCTATAAAAACCGCAAAGTGCTCCACTCAATGCATATAACCTCAGCTAAATGCAGGAGTTAGTTTCACTCTGCAAACATGTTTTTCAAGCAAGTTGTAAAAGGCTGCTAAAAGATATAGAGAGCAGCAAGAGAAGAGGATGAACGTTTAAAAATGGCTAGCACCAGTATAAGGGATCAAGTGAGGGCATGGTCAAGGAGACACAGAAGGGGAGACAATGGAAGGTTCAGAGTGAAGGGGACACAGAGCCAGACCACCGGTGCCCTCTGCTGATTGTGAGGCCACCACACAGTGTCACAAAGGACGGTGTGAGCAGAGGCAGGCTGAAACAGTGTGAGAAGAGACAGATGTACCCACCCAGGAGACAGTGTGAGCAGAGATAGGTACACACACTCATGAGACGGTGTGAGCAGAGACAGGTACACACACACTGAGACGGTGTGAGCAGAGACAGGTACACACACTGAGACGGTGTGAGCAGAGACAGGTACACACACAGGAGACAGTGTGAGCAGAGGCAGGCATACACTCATGAAACAGTGTGAGAAGAGACAGATGTACCCACCCAGGAGACAGTGTGAGCAGAGACAGGTACACACACACTGAGACGGTGTGAGCAGAGGCAGGTACACACACTGAGACAGTGTGAGCAGAGACAGGTACACACACAGGAGACAGTGTGAGCAGAGGCAGGTACACACACTGAGACGGTGTGAGCAGAGGCAGGTACACACACTGAGACGGTGTGAGCAGAGGCAGGTACACACACAGGAGACAGTGTGAGCAGAGACAGGTACACACACACTGAGACGGTGTGAGCAGAGGCAGGTACACACACTCATGAGACGGTGTGAGCAGAGGCAGGTACACATACTGAGACGGTGTGAGCAGAGGCAGGTACACACACTCATGAGACGGTGTGAGCAGAGGCAGGTACACACACAGGAGACAGTGTGAGCAGAGGCAGGTACACACACAGGAGACAGTGTGAGCAGAGACAGGTATACACGCACTGAGACAGTGTGAGCAGAGACAGGTACACACACACTGAGACGGTGTGAGCAGAGACAGGTACACACACAGGAGACAGTGTGAGCAGAGACAGGTACACACACTGAGACGGTGTGAGCAGAGGCAGGTACACACACAGGAGACAGTGTGAGCAGAGACAGGTACACACACACTGAGACGGTGTGAGCAGAGACAGGTACACACACAGGAGACAGTGTGAGCAGAGACAGGTACACACACACTGAGACGGTGTGAGCAGAGACAGGTACACACACAGGAGACAGTGTGAGCAGAGACAGGTACACACACACTGAGACGGTGTGAGCAGAGACAGGTACACACACACTGAGACGGTGTGAGCAGAGGCAGGTACACACACTGAGACGGTGTGAGCAGAGGCAGGTACACACACAGGAGACAGTGTGAGCAGAGGCAGGTACACACACAGGAGACAGTGTGAGCAGAGGCAGGTACACACACACTGAGACGGTGTGAGCAGAGACAGGTACACACACACTGAGACGGTGTTAGCAGAGACAGGTACACACACAGGAGACGGTGTGAGCAGAGACAGGTACACACACACTGAGATGGTGTGAGCTGAGACAGGTACACACACACTGAGATGGTGTGAGCAGAGACAGGTACACACACTGAGACGGTGTGAGCAGAGGCAGGTACACACACAGGAGACAGTGTGAGCAGAGACAGGTACACACACACTCATGAGACGGTGTGAGCAGAGGCAGGTACACACACAGGAGACAGTGTGAGCAGAGACAGGTATACACACACTGAGACGGTGTGAGCAGAGGCAGGTACACACACACTGATACGGTGTGAGCAGAGACAGGTACACACACAGGAGACAGTGTGAGCAGAGGCAGGTACACACACTGAGACGGTGTGAGCAGAGGCAGGTACACACACAGGAGACAGTGTGAGCAGAGGCAGGTACACACACAGGAGACAGTGTGAGCAGAGGCAGGTACACACACACTGAGACGGTGTGAGCAGAGGCAGGTCCACACAGGAGACAGTGTGAGCAGAGGCAGGTACACACACACTGAGACGGTGTGAGCAGAGACAGGTACACACACTCATGAGACGGTGTGAGCAGAGGCAGGTACACACACAGGAGACAGTGTGAGCAGAGACAGGTACACACACACTCATGAGATGGTGTGAGCAGAGGCAGGTACACACACAGGAGACAGTGTGAGCAGAGGCAGGTACACACACTCATGAGACGGTGTGAGCAGAGGCAGGTACACACACTGAGACGGTGTGAGCAGAGGCAGGTACACACACAGGAGACAGTGTGAGCAGAGACAGGTAAACACACACTGAGACGGTGTGAGCAGAGGCAGGTACACACACACTGAGACGGTGTGAGCAGAGGCAGGTACACACACTCATGAGACGGTGTGAGCAGAGGCAGGTACACACACACTGAGACGGTGTGAGCAGAGACAGGTACACACACAGGAGACAGTGTGAGCAGAGGCAGGTACACACGCAGGAGACAGTGTGAGCAGAGGCAGGTACACACAATGAGACGGTGTGAGCAAAGGCAGGTACACACAGGAGACAGTGTGAGCAGAGACAGGTACACACACACTGAGACGGTGTGAGCAGAGACAGGTACACACAGGAGACAATGTGAGCAGAGACAGGTACACACACACTGAGACGGTGTGAGCAGAGACAGGTACACACAGGAGACAGTGTGAGCAGAGGCAGGTACACACACACTGAGACGGTGTGAGCAGAGACAGGTACACACACTGAGACGGTGTGAGCAGAGACAGGTACACACACTCATGAGACGGTGTGAGCAGAGGCAGGTACACACACAGGAGACAGTGTGAGCAGAGACAGGTACACACACACTCATGAGACGGTGTGAGCAGAGGCAGGTACACACACTCATGAGACGGTGTGAGCAGAGGCAGGTACACACACTGAGACGGTGTGAGCAGAGGCAGGTACACACACTCATGAGACGGTGTGAGCAGAGGCAGGTACACACACTGAGACGGTGTGAGCAGAGGCAGGTACACACACAGGAGACAGTGTGAGCAGAGACAGGTACACACACACTGAGACAGTGTGAGCAGAGACAGGTACACACGCACTGAGACGGTGTGAGCAGAGGCAGGTACACACACTGAGACGGTGTGAGCAGAGGCAGGTACACACACAGGAGACACTGTGAGCAGAGACAGGTACATACACACTGAGACGGTGTGAGCAGAGGCAGGTACACACACTGAGACGGTGTGAGCAGAGACAGGTACACACACTCATGAGACGGTGTGAGCAGAGGCAGGTACACACACAGGAGACAGTGTTAGCAGAGACAGGTACACACACACTCATGAGACGGTGTGAGCAGAGGCAGGTACACACACTCATGAGACGGTGTGAGCCGAGGCAGGTACACACACTGAGACGGTGTGAGCAGAGACAGGTACACACACAGGAGACAGTGTGAGCAGAGACAGGTACACACACACTCATGAGATGGTGTGAGCAGAGGCAGGTACACACACTCATGAGATATGAGCAAAGACAAGTGCACACAGTCACAAGACAGGACGAGCAGAGGCAAGCACGTGCACACTCATAGGACAGTATGAACAAAGGCAGGTACACACATACGAGATGGTATGAGCAGAGGTAGGTATGCACACACTCATGAGATAGTGTGAACAGAGGCAGGTGCATGTACACTCACAAGATGGTGTGAGCAGAGACAGGTGCACACACTCGTGAGACTGTGTGAGCAGAAGCTGACACATATACACTCAGAGACAGTGTGAATAGAGGCACTTATGATACAGTGTGAGTAGAGGAAGGTGTGTGTACACTCATACAGCGTGAGCAGAGGCAGGCGCACAATCATGAGACAGTGAGAGTGGAGGCAGGCACACACTCATGAGATGGTGAGAGCAGAGGCAGGCACGTGTACACTCATGAGACGGTGTGAGCAATGACAGGCACACAATCAGATGGTGTGAGCAGAGGCAGGTGCACACTCATGAAACTATGTGAGCAGAGGCAGGCACACGTACACTCATGAGATGGTGTGAGCAGAGGCAGGCACGTGTACACTCATGAGACGGTGTGAGCAGAGGCAGACGCACATGACATACCCTAATTCAGAAACAAACATTAGAAATTAAAGCAGCAAAGTTGGGTTTTTCTAATGTTTATCTGAAACACGTTTTTTTCCCAATGAACCTTAAGAAAACCTTAGGTGAAACAACTTGTAAATACAGGAAGTGAGATGCACAGAAAGGTCAAGGCCTGCTGGCAGCACGTTCCAAAGGGCACGCACACAGGGAGGGAGGTGACTGAAGTTCCTGGTAGTTCCGAAGGGAGAAATCACGAGAGGAAGGTGTCACTCATGCTAATTCCCCGCATGACCAGGCTTCTTCCAGGTGGCAACACCACAGCCTCTCACGGCTCCAGTTCCAACTGAGAGCTGAAGGTTGAGTTGTTATTTGCTGTGTGTGGAGGCCTGTGTCCTCCTAGGAGGCCAGCCTGCCACCCGCCACTGTCCCCACCTCTATGTCCGACCCTCCATCTGCCCCCACAGGCTGGTTACTGTTGAGATCGCTCTTGTTGCAAGTGTGTGCTGTCCTGTCGAGGCAGTTTCTAACCTGGGCACCATCCCTCATTTGCTCTCATAGGGATGCATTTTCCTTACAAAATTATCAGAAAGGAGAGTAAAAGTTGTTGTCTTAAACTTCATCCTCAATGTAGAAAACATTCCATGAGTTTATTGTACAACAACTCCCCCTTCCACAAATTCCAAGAATGGATTTTTCACAATCATCACAGGTAATGAGTGAGACAGATCAACAGCAGTTATAAAATCCCTACCAGTAATCGATGGCAATCTGTCACTTGTTCCTTGCATGAATAGAGATTTAAGCTAGAAGAGAGAGATATATGGTTTCATCTGAAAAAGTGTGAATTTTTAGGATATTTTAACCTCCTACAAATATCATTTCTAGACAGTGTGACGAGGACGTCACTCTGCAAGGAGGCTTTGCCTGTGAGCGCCAGACCCTTCAGCTGCGCACGGGGAACTAAACACGTCATTCCTGACCACTCTTCTCAAGAATAAGAGAACAGAGAAAGGGTTTCTACCTTACACTGAAGAAAACAAGCCCCGAGTTCGTCCATTTGTGTGAATTTGTGATGTTCATCCCAGCGCGCGGGCATTGTGCACAAGAGTGCCGCCATGCTGCAGACTACACTAACATCCCAGCACGGGCTGTGTGCACAAGAGTGCCGCCATGCTGCAGACTACACTAACATCCCAGCACGGGCTGTGTGCACAAGAGTGCCGCCATGCTGCAGTCACACACTAACATCCCAGCGCGCGGGCATTGCGCACAAGAGTGCCGCCATGCTGCAGACTACACTAACATCCCAGGACGGGCTGTGTGCACAAGAGTGCCGCCATGCTGCAGTCACACTAACATCCCAGCGCGGGCTGTGTTCACAAGAGTGCCGCCATGCTGCAGACTACACTAACATCCCAGCACGGGCTGTGTGCACAAGAGTGCCGCCATGCTGCAGTCACACACTAACATCCCAGCGCGCGGGCATTGCGCACAAGAGTGCCGCCATGCTGCAGACTACACTAACATCCCAGCACGGGCTGTGTGCACAAGAGTGCCGCCATGCTGCAGTCACACTAACATCCCAGCACGGGCTGTGTGCACAAGAGTGCCGCCATGCTGCAGACTCACACTAACATCCCAGAACGGGCTGTGTGCACAAGAGTGCCGCCATGCTGCAGTCACACTAACATCCCAGCACGGGCTGTGTGCACAAGAGTGCCGCCATGCTGCAGACTACACTAACATCCCAGCACGGGCTGTGTGCACAAGAGTGCCGCCATGCTGCAGTCACACACTAACATCCCAGCGCGCGGGCATTGCGCACAAGAGTGCCGCCATGCTGCAGACTACACTAACATCCCAGCGCGGGCTGTGTGCACAAGAGTGCCGCCATGCTGCAGACTACACTAACATCCCAGCACGGGCTGTGTGCACAAGAGTGCCGCCATGCTGCAGTCACACTAACATCCCAGCGCGGGCTGTGTGCACAAGAGTGCCGCCATGCTGCAGTCACACTAACATCCCAGCACAGGCTGTGTGCACAAGAGTGCCGCCATGCTGCAGACTACACTAACATCCCAGTGCGGGCTGTGTGCACAAGAGTGCCGCCATGCTGCAGACTACACTAACATCCCAGCACGGGCTGTGTGCACAAGAGTGCCGCCATGCTGCAGACTACACTAACATCCCAGCACGGGCTGTGTGCACAAGAGTGCCGCCATGCTGCAGTCACACTAACATCCCAGCACGGGCTGTGTGCACAAGAGTGCCGCCATGCTGCAGACTCACACTAACATCCCAGCACGGGCTGTGTGCACAAGAGTGCCGCCATGCTGCAGACTCACACTAACATCCCAGCGTGGGCTGTGTGCACAAGAGTGCCGCCATGCTGCAGACTCACACTAACATCCCAGCACGGGCTGTGTGCACAAGAGTGCCACCATGCTGCAGACTCACACTAACATCCCAGCACGCGGGCTGTGTGCACAAGAGTGCCGCCATGCTGCAGACTACACTAACATCCCAGCACGGGCTGTGTGCACAAGAGTGCCGCCATGCTGCAGACTACACTAACATCCCAGCACGGGCTGTGTGCACAAGAGTGCCGCCATGCTGCAGACTACACTAACATCCCAGCACGGGCTGTGTGCACAAGAGTGCCACCATGCTGCAGACTACACTAACATCCCAGCACGGGCTGTGTGCACAAGAGTGCCGCCATGCTGCAGACTATACTAACATCCCAGCGTGGGCTGTGTGCACAAGAGTGCCGCCATGCTGCAGACTACACTAACATCCCAGCACGCGGGCTGTGTGCACAAGAGTGCCGCCATGCTGCAGACTACACTAACATCCCAGCACGGGCTGTGTGCACAAGAGTGCCACCATGCTGCAGACTCACACTAACGGGCAGATTCCGTGTGCTACAACAACATACATAATGTAAACACGGCTGCTTTCCAAGAAAAACAAGCAGTAAGATTCCTAAAGAAGAGCGGGGTGCTCCACACACATTCTGCTTCCAGACACTCTCCCCAGAGGCCCCTTTTCCATGGCTCCTTTCTGCCCATAAGATCCATGGAAGGCCGGGTGTGGCAGCTCACACCTGTAATCCCAGTACTTTCGGAGGCTGAAGTGGGCAGATCACTTGAGCTCAGAAGTTCAAGACCAGCCTGGGCAACACAGTGAGACCTCATTTCTACTAGAAATTTTTTTTAAAATCAGCCAGACATGGTAGTGCCTACCTGTGTTCCGAGCTACTCAAGAGGCTGAGGTGGGTGGATTGCTTGCGCCTGGAAGGCAGAGGATGCAGTGAGCCAAGATTGCGCCACTGTACTCCAGCCTGGGTGACAAGAGCCAAGAGCGAGACACTATATCCAAAAAAAAAAAAAATGCCTGGAAAAGGATTTCAGGACACCTGTGAAGAAGGAAAGAAGAGGGCGATTGCCTGCTGGAAGGAATGCGCTCCTAACAACTCACACCAGTTGGCTCTGGGACCTGCCCGCCCTCTCCACCTATGGTTCTGCTTCCCACACTGTCTGCCCCTGCCCCACGCTGTGTGTGTATTAAAAGGCGTGTCTCAGAAGCCCTTAGTCTCTTCATTAAAAGATGCTACTGTTCACCAAAATATCATACACACTAATGGAAACAAAAAGAAGGAAGGGGCTGCAAAACAGCAGGGACAAAGAAAGCACGTGGGGGCTCCAAGGACAGCCGACAGCAGGAGCTTCTCTGAAGGCACACTCTAGTCGACAGCACAATGGGAGCACATGCTGTGGCAGCTCCCACCCACCCCGGGAGCCAGGCAAAAGCACAACAGGAGAAAAAAACGCAACTGGCAGACAGAGGATAAAGTGCAATTCTGATCTCTGCAGAGACTGGTTATAATGAAGTGACAATTTAAGCAATGCCGTCTAATCTAAGTTTGTGGTGCTTTTGGATTTAGTTCACATTTGCTTCACTGCAATGGGGAAGCCTAGTGACTTACAGGCAAGCTACGTGCAAAAAGAACAGAGCACAAGTGTGTTTGCAAAACACATGAAGTCTCTACCACATTTTCCCTGCATTGCGTTACACACAGCAAGCTTAGGTCTGTGACCCCAGGCTTTTCTGGAGGCACCTGAAGCAGGAGGGGCTGGTGCCTTGTCCCAGAGGCATGACCGCCGCTGCAGAGGACCTGATTCAGAGGAGGCATGGCACCGCGTGCTTCGAAGGGCGAAGAGCCGGGCTGAGCGCAAGCCAAGCAGCTGTGCTGCCCCTTCCTGGTGAGAGCAGGAGCTCGCAGCATTTCACAATGGAAAACAGCCTTCCATGAGGGATGGAAACCTCAGTTCTGCCTATGGCAGGAGTAAAACAAAATTCTTGGAACTTAGACACAAATGTGGTAGAACGATTTTGATTTTCTTCCTCGAGAGGCTGACAGATTAAGGAAGTATTTAACAGAAGAGCTACGCTGCCTTCAAAGACTGGCAGAGAGAGTCGGTCTCGAAGCCACGACTGGAAATCACAAGAGCCAGGGTAACCTGAAGGACGCAATCAACTCACGCCAGAACAAGACCAAGAGTTCTTGGCAGTTGTGTTCGTTTTCTGTTGCTCCTGTAAATTGCCACAAACTTGGCAGCCTAATGCAAAGTCCAGTGACAGCGGGGAGCAGCTGAGGACGGTCCCTGCAGCCAGCCAGGAAGCAAGCCTGCACCCTACAACCCCAGGAGCCACATCAGGCGAGAGCCCTGACACAGCCTGGCGGGGCCTGGACGGCGGCCTGGAGACCCCAGTGCAGTGCCCACCGCTGAAGAGGTGTGTGCTGTTGGAAGCCACTGTGTGGGGGAATCTCCTGTGCAGTCTATAATGACTATGGAAGCAGAGGCCATGGTAACAAATGCCTGAAACGTGGGAGGAGCTCTGGATTCCAGCAGTGGGTAGAGGCTGGAAGGTTTCTGAGGAGCCACAGAAAGAGCAGAACTTGCTTGGAACATCCAGGAGGAAGGCAGGCGCTTGCTACAGGAGGCAGGAAGGTGGTGCCCTGCAGGGCCATGGAGGTGCCTCCTGTCATGCTGAGGCTGGTCCTGCACTCAAGGGATTTCCCGGTGCAGGGACAGGGAAAGAGTGGAGAAGAGGGCAAATGGGGGAAGAGCTGTTTGATGGCAGAGTAACTCCAAGCCCAGCCTCTCCAGCAGCAAAGGTGCTGAAATGAAAAGCCTAACTGATATGGTTTGGGCCTGTGTCCCCACCCAAATCTCATCTCGAACTGTGATCCCCACATGTCAGGGGAGGAACCTGGTGGGAGATGACGGATTGTGGAGTGGATTTCCCCCATGCTGTTCTCGTGACAGTGAGTGAGTTCTCAGGAGATCTGGTTGTTTAAGGTATGTGGCTCTTCCCACTTTGCTCTCTCTCTCCTGCTGGCTTTGAAGAAGGTCCTGCTTCCCCTTCACCTCACGCCATGATTTTAAGTTTCCTAAGACCTCCCAGTCAAGCTTCCTATTAAGCCTACAGAACTGTGTGAGTCAATTAAACCTCTTCATAAATTACCCAGTCCCAGGTAGTTCTTCATAGCAGTGCGAGAATGGACGAATACCCCGACTGTCAGGAGCATGTGCCCCTGAGAAAAGGCTGAGGATGGGCCACACCGCATGTGGTTAAACCTAGGGAAGGTCTCAGAGCACAGTCCTGTAAAAGCCTTTCAAGAAGCCGAGGGAGCACCTCACACATCCTCAGCAGCTGAGAGGGTGAAGGGTGAAGGTGATGGGTCAAGGGTGAAGAGAGCAGTCCCTTGGCCATCTGAGCAGGAGACTGAGGCAGAGAAGAGATCGCCTCTGAAAGGTCTGCAGTTAGGCTCTTGTCTGAGGAAGCGAAGCCCCAGGAAATCTACTGAAAACCCACCAATTCTTGAGAAACGTGTTTCGGCTGACGCTGTCAGCTGGGCCAATCAGCACAGAGAGCAGACAAAATAAAGGAGACTGTTGGACCCCCAACCTCCCGCTGGCAGGAGGGAGGTGCACAGCCGCACTCAGCCACACACCACACTGCCCTCCAGGTGGAAGGCAGGGCCCTCAGAGGGCAGACACAGGGCAGCTATGAAGTTAAGGCAGAAGGAGGGCTGGGCGCAGTGGCTCACATCTGTAAGCCTAGCATTTTGGGAGGCTCAGGCGGGCCGATCACCTGAGGTCAGGAGTTCAAGACCAGCCTGGCCAAAATGGAGAAACCCTGTCTTTACTAAAAATACAAAAATTAGCCAGGCATTGTGCAGACACTTGTAATCTCAGCTACTCAGGCAGCTGAGGCAGGAGAATGGCTTGAACCCAGGAGGCAGAGGTTGCAGTGAACCAATATCGTACCACTGCACACCAGCCTGGATGAGTAAAACTCCACCTCTAAATAAATAATGTGGAAGGAAACATACACAGAACTTGGTGAAAACAGAGCCTTATCACAGAATTTTGGACCAGGGCATCCTGGTGACCTGCTGATACACGAGCCATGTGATCCCTACATAATGATATTTTGAAGCCAGGGTATGAGAGGAAAGATCAGACAGAACGCATTAAAAGTATCTAAAGAGTCATTCAGCCTGTGGGACGAATGAAGGCAACACTCTAGAAACTGCATATCGAAAACCACAGACTTTGTTCTGGCTCACACAGCAGGGAAAGATCCTATGAGATATCTCTCCACAGAGCCAGAATTTAGAAAATAGTTGCTACTGATGACAGAATGAGGAGAACTGGGGAAAGGGAAGCTCAGTTCAGCAACTGAGATGTCTGCACTGACACAGGTGTACGGCCCCAGAGCCCTGCAAGCCTGCGCAGCCCAACGACGGGCAGGAAGAGGCCTATCGGACACAGCCCCAGTCCACAAGCACGTGTGCACGGAACTGCTCTTACCAGAGGACTGGAAAACGGTCACTAAGACACTACGGAAAAGAGGCGAATCTGCTGCTCCCCACAGCGCAGTTTCCGCATCAGGACACCTGTGCCTGCCTCGTAAGAACCTCCAGCACTGTCCTCCCCTGACCAAGGGGTCAAAGTTCCTGGAACGGCTGATTCCAGCCTCAATTCTCAGAATCGGAAGATCCCAGTAATTTCTGCAAACATCTCACAACGGCACAGCTTCTTGGTGTATGCAACACCCTCATTAATGGTTAAATCTTTTAAGTCCCATGTCAACCCATTAGCAATACAAAACCAGTCTTACAAAGTGCCTTAGAAAAGCCACACTTACTTCTGTTGTAGCACGTCGCCAGCACGCCCTTGTCCGCAGGACTCGCACTGATGTGCCAGATTTCACCCGCTTGATGGAGGAGGACATTTTTATTTATAATGTTATTTTCATCGTCAAAATCTATGATGTGGATCTACAAACACAAGGAAAGAGCACATCAGGATCTCAGACACTCTCCTCAGTACCTTCATTCACATCACGATTACCAAGAAGAATCATGCCCATTTCATGACAGATACAGCTTTAACTAACTGTTATTATGCCAACAGTATGGACTCCTATAATTTAATTCTTACTGGACTCCTCTCCAAAGGTAAGGTAGGAAAATCCCTGTGGAGCATTTTTTATTTCAAGCTACATAAGACTGCCCTCTGGTCATATCCAGTCTTAAAGAAATGAGGCACCAAACGCTGTGTCCCCAAGTGGCTCTAAGACTGAGCCTCTGCCGGTGCGAAGGCCAGGGCTGCCCAGGGCTGTCCATGTCGGCAAGGTCCGCCCAGCCTGCTATAAGGCTTCCGGGGAGGGCAGGGGCAGCAGGGTGCGGCTGCTGGGGAGGGCAGGGCGAGGCTGCCTAATTAGGTCTGGGACTGACCGTGCCTGGCCCACTCTATCTGTATAGGCAGAACTCAACCCATGCATCAGACATGAGTAAGGCGGGCGAGGGTGTGAAAGGGCTGTATGTTCACACACTTCCATCTTCTTTCGAAAAACAAGTCCCTCAGCCACTGGTGCCTATCATGTGATGACATTAATTAGTACAACATTTTAGCCACTACATAAAAAAGTTAAATACACTGTCTCCATGCTTTCCAGGATAATTTTTAGAGAAATTAAAATGGTTTCACATTTAACTTCTTACCAATACCCGAGTCAATGAGAAAGCATAATTCCCTTTAAATGTGTCTAAGAAAATACTCATGGAACTGCACAAAAGGTTTATATCCAAGTGTGTTTACTATAGCAATGACTATTGTGATAAAAAATTAGAAGTCACTAAATGTTTGGTCATAGGAAACGATTCAAATAAACTGTAGTACTTGACGGTAACAGGTTATATGTTATCACGAGGCTGTTCAGCGTACTTGACAGTAACATGTTATCAGGACGCCGTTCAGCGTACTTGACAGTAACATGTTATCACGAGGCCATTCAGCCTACTTGACGGTAACATGTTATCACGGGGCCGTTCGGCGTACTTGACGGTAACATGTTATTACGAGGCTGTTCAGCCTACTTGACGGTAACATGTTATCACGGGGCTGTTCGGCTTACTTGACGGTAACATGTTATCACGAGGTCGTTCAGCGTACTTGATAGTAATATGTTATCAGGACGCCATTCAGCGTACTTGATAGTAATATGTTATCATGGGGCCATTCAGCGTACTTGACAGTAATATGTTATCACAAGGCCATTCAGCGTACTTGACAGTAATATGTTATCAGGACGCCATTCAGCCTACTTGATAGTAACATGTTATCACCAGGCGGTTCAGCCTACTTGACGGTAACACGTTATCACGAGGCCGTTCGGCGTACTTGACGGTAACATGTTATCACGAGGCCATTCAGCCTACTTGACGGTAACATGTTATCACAGGGCCGTTCAGCCTACTTGATGGTAACATGTTATCACGGGCCTACTTGATGGTAACATGTTATCACGGGGCCGTTCAGCATACTTGACGGTAACATGTTATCACAGGGCCGTTCAGCGTACTTGACGGTAACATGTTACCACGAGGCCGTTCGGCCTACTTGACGGTAACATGTTATCATGGGGCCCTTCAGCGTACGGGAGAATACTTAGTGGCATGGAACAATGTCTGTAACACACACTTCAGGAGAAGAGAATGTACGAAGGAAATAAGGCAGAAAGCAAGGAAAGAAACCGTGTGAATGCTACACCCTTCTTTTGTTTGTTTGTTTTAAAAAAGTATGAGTGTCCGGCCGGGCGCGGTGGCTCAAGCCTGTAATCCCAGCACTTTGGGAGGCCGAGGCGGGTGGATCACGAGGTCAACAGATCGAGACCATCCTGGTCAACATGGTGAAACCCCGTCTCTACTAAAAATGCAAAAAATTAGCTGGGCATGGTGGTGTATGCCTGTAATCCCAGCTACTCGGGAGGCTGAGGGAGGAGAATTGCCTGAACCCAGGAGGCGGAGGTTGCGGTGAGCCGAGATCGCGCCATTGCACTCCAGCCTGGGTAACAAGAGCAAAACTCCGTCTGAAAAGAAAAAGAAAAAGTGTGAGTGTCCAAACGAGAACTGGCAGGTACCTGAGCAGCGCCGAAATGCAGGGATTAGCGGTGGTTTTCCTCTACTTTTTTGTGCCTTATTTGTATTTCTAACATTTTTTGCCTAATTAGGTCTGGGACTGACTGTGCCTGGCCCACTCTGCAATACTTTTGCAATCAAAACAAACATTAAATGCTGTTTTTAAACTGTCCCCAGCATACCCAGCAGCACCTACGCATCCTCCCTGCCTCAGATGGGCCTTTCATTACTTCCAACTGCTCTTCCCAGGATCGGATACGGTTTGTGTCCCGTCCAAATCTCACGTCAAACTGTAATCCCAGGGTCGGACGCAGGGCGTGATGGGAGGTTCTGGCTTCCGAGATATAGAAACAGATCCTATGAGACACCTTTACTGTGGGTGATGGGGGATGGGTTAGCACCATCCCCACTTGGTAATGTCCTCATGACAGTGAGCTCTCCTGAGACCAGGTCGTTTAAAAGTGAGTGGCACCCTTCCCTCCGCTTGCTCCTGCTTCCGCCATGCGATATGCCTGCTCCCTCTTCGCCTTCGGCCATGATCGGAAGCTTCCTGAGGCCTCCCCAGAAGCAGATGTTGCTGTTTCCTGTACAGCTGCAGAACTGTGAGCCTCCTTTATAAATTACCCAGTCTCAGTTATTTCTTAACAGCTGTGTGAGAACAAACTAACACAAGGTCCCCCTAAGGGGTCATTCTGGACTTGCTCAGAGGGGAGTTCAGACTTGGCCACTGCACAGAGCCTGGGAGCTGAGCCACGGTCTTCCAGGAGTGCAGCAGGGCTGCCAGCACCCGGGCCTGGGGCCAAGGAAAAGCCGGATGTGGCCGGCCTGCCCAATGCAGAGCAGGGGCCCAGTGAGCATGCCCGCCTGTGCTTTCCAATCAGGGCCCACAGAGGTTTTCACAGCAGGTTCAAAACCATTCCCAGTGAACAGCTTCCAATTACAAACCACACATCTAAGAACCAGGGAAACAACACAGCATTCGTTTCTATACATGAATGTTTATTGTACACTTTTTCCTTTTCATGCCCAAGGAAAGTTTACCTATAAACAGTTTTTCCCTCTGTGGACCTGGTACACATTTTGTATTATTAATTATTAAGTAATTACTAAGTGATATCAAGAAAAATATTGGTCAGAAATACATGTGTCCTATGACCCCACATCACTACAATTGGGGATGGGCCCTACAAACCCCAAAGAAAAGGCAAGTGCAAGAATTTTCACGGCAGATATATTTATAATAGCCAAAAGCAGCAAACACTCAGACGTCCATCAACAATGGGCAGGGGGGGGCGCCGTGGTTCACACCTGTAATCCCAGCACTTTGGGAGGCCAAGGTGGGCAGATCACCTGAGGTCAGGAGTTTGACGCCAGCCTGGCCAATGTGGTGAAACCCTGTCTCTACTAAAACTATAAAAATTAGCCAGGCATGGTGGTGGGTGCCTGTAGTCCCAGCTACTCAGAAGGCTGAGGCAGGAGAATCACTTGAACTCAGGAGGTGGAGGCTGCAGTGAGCCAAGATCACACCACTGCACTCCAGGTTGGGCAACAGAGTGAGACTCTGTCTCAAAAAAATAAAATAAAAAAATAAAACGCAGCCGAATGAATGGGTAAATGGGTTGTGGTATATTCACAAAGGCAGTTCTCCCAGTAGTGACAAGTGACAACACGCAGAGAGCGCTGAGTGACAACAGTAGGACACAAGGAGGAGCACCTTGTGCGACGACCCGAGGCAGATCCAATGGGGTAACAACAGAGACCATCACCGCAGGCCTGCAGCTGCCCAGACTCCAAGAATCGGAGGGGACCGCGAGGGTGCTCTCCATGGCTGTGGCACAGGTGCAAGTGGCTGTGGGTGGCTGTGCATGCAGGAGTGCACCTGTGTGTGGGAGCATTGGTGTGGCCTATGCATGTGCGTGCGTGTATGGGAGCATGGGTACGTGGCCCACGCGTATTTGTGCGTGAGTGTGGGGGTGGATGTGGGCAGGTGCGGGTGTGTGTAAGGGAGTGTGTGGGGGTCTGTGGGCACCTGGGTATGGGAAGTGTACATGGGTGTGAATGCACGTGTGTGCGGGTGTGGGGCAGGTACAGGTGTGTGTAAGGGAGTGTGTGGGGGTCTGTGGGCACCTGAGTATGGGAAGTGTACATGGGTGTGAATGCACGTGTGTGCAGGTGTGGGTGTGGGTGTGGGGCAGGTGCAGGTGTGGGCAAGGGTGTAGGTGCATGGCTGTGTGGGTGTGGGGAATTGGTGCATGCATGTGTAAAGATGCCCCCAGTTGTACATTCTAAATGTGTGCACTTGGATGCATGGTGAGTTATAGTTAAACCTTACAGGCAGAAATCCATTTGAGTAAAAACTAGTCACAAATACAGAAAGAAAATTCATTCTTTATTATAACTAATGACTTAAAAATTTTAAAATGAGAATTTTACGATACCAGTTAATATTTATTATATTAGCCAACTTTTTCAAAGTTGTGGCAGCCAGTACAGGGAAGGGTGTGTTAGAATTGGTCCACATTATCATTTGTCCAATTCTTCTAGAAGGTTTGTCATATGTAAATAAGAACGATATAAATGTTGAAACTGAAACAATAATTTGATTTTGTGAAATATGCCCCAAAGAATAAATGTACAAAAAAAGTATATTAAGAAATTCGATATAGCTTTAAAAGTTATGATGATTAACAGCAATTATTACACCAGAAATGTTATCGGAATAGTACATTTTAAAAGCAGGCTATAAAATGTCACGTGATTATATAATACCATCACAGGTGAGCAGACCACAGGAAATCCAGAAAATCAGAAATAATTTTTATGTTGCTAGGAAATTTTTTTCCTCAGTATTTTTCACATTTCCTACTTATCAGGAAATCCATTAGCACTGAAAAAAAGGGATGCACTTAAATGTACTTCTTTGCAAATCTGCTCCTCCGGAATGCACCGCGACATCAGGCACAGCCCCCACACTGGCCCCTCAGCCTGGCTCTAGGCCCCAGCAGACCCTATCTCCTGTCTCCTGCCTCCCCACAGGCTCACCTCCACGTGGGCCCACCTTTCTCCCCATCAAGCTGTTCTCGTTCTTGTGAAGACACAAAGGCGCAGCATTCCAGTGAGACTCCACTCCTGGCTGCACGCATATCCTCTAGGTTCCCCTCCTCCAGCCAGCAAGCACACAGAGGGCAGAGACAGGACCCCATCCTCCCCAACATCTCCTACCCCGGGACACTGCAACAGAAACAATCTTTAACCTTTGTTTCTAAGCCTAACGAGTCTGGAGACTTCCCCACGTATCCTTATTTTATGGATGATTCGTAGAGTAGTGCAAAGTACACATCTCCACGAGCTGTTTTAACATGGGATGTTCAAAGAGGAGGCCACCAACCACGGTCAGCAAAAATCACAAAGCAGTGGCTGAATTCTCATTGTGCCAGGCACGATGCTAAGTATTCGGTACCCTTTAGTGCCTAATCCTTGAAACAGCCCTGTAATATATTACCATTAACCACAGTCCACAGGTGAAAAGACCAAGGCTTGAAGAGCGGAGGCACCTGGGCTCCTTCAGTCACACATGGCAGAGCCAGGCCTACAGGAGCCCCAGGTCCTGGTGAGCTCTGCAGTCCCGCCGCCTGCCCTGTGGATTTGCTCTGCAGGGCAACAGCAAGCCAGAGTGACAGGTAGCTCCCAGCTGGAAGGAAGAGCCAGGACCTCCACTCTCTGTTCTCAGGGCATCACTCTACACCCAGCTTGCCTAAAAGTATGAACAACTGTTTTGGGCCGGGCGTGGTGGCTCAAGCCTGTAATCCCAGCACTTTGGGAGGCCGAGGAGGGTGGATCACCAGGTCAAAAGATCGAGACCATCCTGGTCAACATGGTGAAACCCCGTCTCTACTAAAAATACAAAAAATTAGCTGGGCATGGTGGCGTGTGACTGTAATCCCAGCTATTCAGGAGGCTGAGGCAGGAGAATTGCTTGAACCCAGGAGGCAGAGGTTGCGGTGAGCCGAGATCATGCCGTTGCACTCCAGCCTGGGTAACAAGAGTGAAACTCCGTCTCAAAAAAAAAGAGAAACTGTTTTGTTGAATAAACATATGCAGGTACAGACCAGCTCCAAAAACAAGCAGCACGAGACAGAAACATCATGACTAAGGGGAATGCAAAAGATTACCAGAGGCCAAAGAAAGACCTCTTAACACCATCCAGGCAGGTCCGGAAAGACGCCGCCCTGTGAGCAGAGCTGAAATGTTACTTTCAACTTTTCACAGCACATTGGAGTTTTTTAATGTGTTAATCGTTTACAGTGAAGATTAAACTCAGACGTTTTGTATCATCATAAAAATTTTAAAGTTGATTTTACCAGTGCTGGGCTAAGGCCATAGCTGACACTATAAGGATTAAGAATAAAGAGTTATAAAAGTTTATTAGGAAGTCCATAAAGATGAGCTTAACCACCTCTCCCCCCTTTCCTGGAAGAATCAGCCTTGGAGAGAAACGCTGTGTGGCCGTGGGCCAGGGCCAGGCTGCTGAGTACAGAGCTGAGGCTGCCCCGCCGTCCATTTCACCTGCGCTTCAAACTGAAACTTTAAAAATTCTAGAGAATTGGAGAAAAAAAGGGGGGGGGTGGGGAGCCCAGCATGGTGGCTCACACCTGTGATTCCAAGCACTGCGGGAAGCTGAAGCAGGAGGATGGCTTGAGCCCAGGAGTTCAAGACCAGCCTGGGCAACATGGCAAGATCCCATCTCTGCAGAAAAAATAAAAAATACCGCACATAACTAAGACTGGATATTTAAAAATCAAGAGCCACCCTCCTAGGGAAAGTGAAAGATCTAATGGCTTCCCCACAGGCAGGAGATTCCCTCGGCCACTGACAGCAAACCTCCCCAGTTCTCACCCTGGATGGCCACCAGGCAGACAACAGGAGACGCCTTCCCTGCCACGTTATCCGTTACTAAACCCACCTGCTCAATGGCAATCTCTTAGGGGTTACGTAGAATACGGCCTGGGACCAGATCTGGACAGGACAAGCCATGGCCCAAACCGCTGGTTTCTTTACTCTGTTACAGCAAGCGACTCTGAAAGCACAGTTTCTACTGCAGTCAGCCTCACGCTTCTGCTCGGTGCTGACATGAAAGCGATCTGCCCATCAGGAGACCTGCTTTCTCATTTGGATTCTGCCATTCCTGACTATGTGACCTTGGGCAAGTCACCAGCCCTTTTTGGGCTTTTTGTACATTTGGGCTCTTCTCAGCATTTGTACATTTAGAGTATTTCTAAGATCCCTTTGTTCTAACAGAAACACGTACTGGTCCTTTAGCTAAGAATGTAAACAGGAAGTAATAGAGTGATTAAGTGTGTTACAGATTTTCCAATGCTTACGAGTCCCACACAATAACCACTACTTCCGCAAACATGTTACTACTTCTCTCTTAGGCAATTAAAGCCCAGGGTATTAACAGTCTTTGCCCATGATGCCCAAAAAGTACACTTAGCGGTAGGGGAGAAAAAAGACTCCATGTTCCAGGAACTCCCTGTGCCCCAGAAGCACGCTTCTCAGAACTGCGCAGAAGATAAGACAGGCTGTGCAGCGTGTGGTCAGCGCTGTGGGGGAGGCTGGAACCTAGCAGGGTCACTGGAATGCCACCAGCTGTCTCTGGTAGCAGAGAACAGGGTGGAAATGCTGGCTCTTCCCTCCAGTCAAGAGCTGCCTCTCACTCTAAAATTCAGAAAGACATAAGTAGAACTCTGTTAAAAAAAAAAAAAAAAAAAATTCTTGGGGTATAATCAATACAGTGAGACCAGGCTGGTGTGGCTCACACCTGTATTCCCAGCACTTTTGGAGGCCAAGGCAGGTGGATCACCTGAGGTCAGAAGTTCAAGACCAGCCTGCCAACATGGTGAAACACCTCTCTAACAAAATAAAAAATTACGCAGGCATGGTGGTGCATGCCCCGCTACTCGGGAGACTGAGGCAGGCGAATCAGTGCGCAGAGGGAGGTGAGCACAATTCATAGAGGAAAATCTGAAGTGCGCAGCGGGAGGTGAGCACAATTCATAGAGGAAAATCTGAAGTGCGCAGCGGGAGGTGAGCATAATTCATAGAGGAAAATCTGAAGTGCGCGGCGGGAGGTGAGCACAATTCATAGAGGAAAATCTGAAGTGAGCGGCGGGAGGTGAGCACAATTCATAGAGGAAAATCTGAAGTGCGCAGCGGGAGGTGAGCACAATTCATAGAGGAAAATCTGACAGTGCGCAGAGGGAGGTGAGCACAATTCATAGAGGAAAATCTGAAGTGCGCGGCGGGAGGTGAGCACAATTCATAGAGGAAAATCTGAAGTGCGCAGCAGGAGGTGAGCACAATTCATAGAGGAAAATCTGACAGTGCGCAGAGGGAGGTGAGCACAATTCATAGAGGAAAATCTGAAGTGCGCGGCGGGAGGTGAGCACAATTCATAGAGGAAAATCTGAAGTGCGCGGCGGGAGGTGGGCACAATTCATAGAGGAAAATCTGAAGTGCGCGGCGGGAGGTGGGCACAATTCATAGAGGAAAATCTGAAGTGCGCGGCGGGAGGTGGGCACAATTCATAGAGGAAAATCTGAAGTGCGCGGCGGGAGGTGGGCACAATTCATAGAGGAAAATCTGAAGTGCGCGGCGGGAGGTGGGCACAATTCATAGAGGAAAATCTGAAGTGCACGGCGGGAGGTGAGCACAATTCATAGAGGAAAATCTGAAGTGCACGGCGGGAGGTGAGCACAATTCATAGAGGAAAATCTGACAGTGTGCAGCGGGAGGTGAGCACAATTCATAGAGGAAACTCTGACAGTGTGCAGCGGGAGGTGAGCACAATTCATAGAGGAAAATCTGAAGTGCGCAGCGGGAGGTGAGCACAATTCATAGAGGAAAATCTGACAGTGCGCAGCGGGAGGTGAGCACAATTCATAGAGGAAAATCTGACAGTGCGCAGCGGGAGGTGAGCACAATTCATAGAGGAAACTCTGACAGTGTGCAGCGGGAGGTGAGCACAATTCATAGAGGAAAATCTGAAGTGCGCAGCGGGAGGTGAGCACAATTCATAGAGGAAAATCTGAAGTGCGCAGCGGGAGGTGAGCACAATTCATAGAGGAAAATCTGAAGTGCGCAGCGGGAGGTGGCGCCGTGGCATGTTTCTGTTTCTCCTTACAGGGATGCACACAGACAAGGGCATGCGGCCCTGTGGCACCAAGTGTATCTTTCCCTAGATCTACCGTGGTGCACACAGAGGAGAATGGTGCACTGTGGCACCATGTTCTCCTTTCGCCTGATTCCTATTGGTGCACACGTATGACTTGTTCCTGGTACAGAAGTCCAATGAAAACCACCATCACCACCGTGCCCGAGAAGTGCTTTAAGGGAACTCCTATGAAACAGCTGACTGGGAAACCCTACGATCCAGAGTCCACATGCACTTCTCCCAGCATGCTTTGCTCATCCGAAGCAGTGACAGACACCCTGCCCCGCCACACCCCACAAACCGAGCACAGGCAAGCACAGGCAAGCCCACCCATGCGAGAGGGCCGCCACTCGGGAGCTGGCCCAAGGGCGACAGCACGGCCCGCGGGAGGTTCTGGGCATTGACTCCTTGTGATGCCGGTGGCACAAACGAAACTGGCCACGGGTTTTGACTCAATGCTCCCTGATATGTACACCTAGGAATCTGATGGAATTTGCAGCAAATTCCCAGAGCTGGACGGCCAGACGTGGGGTTTCTGGATATCGTGATTTCTCTAGACAGAAACGAATCTGCTGTTAGTCTGAAAAGGTAATAGATGCCCAACAGGACATCACAAGATTTACTTGTGAAAACTGAGTATGTTTGTTACAGCAGAGCTAACTGTTGTAGAAGTCTGTAACTTTTCTTAAAATTCATCCAGCCAACAACCTGCTCAGCACCAGGGTTGAAAGGACACAGCAGTGAATGGCCCTTGGCCTCACGGTATGTGTCAGGGATGGCAAGGTGTCAAGGACTTCGGAGAAAAACAAATGCAAAATAGAAGTAACAGGATCCTCTAATGTTGAGCCTTATATTAGAGGCATGCATACGCGAAGTCGGATGAGGGTGGAGAAAAAGTAATTGGTTCAAGCTAAGGAACTGGAAAGGGGCAAACACGGAAAGACTTCACAGAAGCTGTTTGCAGGAGACTCAGGACTCAAAACCCTTGGACAAAAGTCATACATTTCTCTTCAAACCCACAGAAACCTCCCGGCTGGAGACCTGTAGGAATGCCCGTTCATACAGTTTGGATATTTGTCCTGGGAAATCCGCAGTGCTGGAGGCGGGGCCTGCTGGGAGGTGTCGGGTCCTGGGGGCGGGTCCCTCGTGGCCAGGCACTGTCTTGGTGACAGCGAGTTCTCCTGAGATCTGGCCATTTCAGCCTGTGGCCCTCCCCTCACTCCTTGCTCCCACTCTTGCCATGTCATGTGCCTGTTCCCCCTCTGCCTTCCGCCATGACTGGAAGCTTCTCGAGGCCGTCCCAGAAGCAAACGTCAGAGCCATGCTTCCTGTACAGCTGCAGAACCATTAACCCTCTTTTCTTGACAAATCACCCAGTCTCAGGTATTTCCATACAGCAATGCAAGAACGGCCTGATACAACAGCAGACCTGAGGGTATGATATGGTGTGACTGTGTCCCCACCCAAATCTCATCTGGAATTCCCACGTGTTGTGGGACAGACCTGGTGGGAGGTCATCGAATCATGGGGGCAGTTCGTTCCCGTGCTGTCCTCCTGAGAGTGAGTGCGTCTCATGGGACCCAGCCGTGTGACCAGGGGAGTTTCGTGCTGCCCTCCTGATAGCGAGTGCGTCTCATGGGACCCAGCAGTGTGAGAAGGGGACTTTCCTGGCACAAGCTCCGCCTCCGCCTGCCATCAACCATGTTAAACATGACTTGCTCCTCCTTGCTTTCCACCATGACCGTGAGGCCTCCCCAGCCATGTGGAACCGTAAGTCCATGAAGCCTCTTTTTCTTCCCAGTCTTGAGTATGTCTCTATCAGCAGCATGAAAACAGACTGACGCAGGGTCAAACCAATTCTTCAAGAGTGAAGGAAAAGGGGAGTATCAAGAGCATTCTGTATGTTAGATCTTAAGACTCGTTGAACTGGAAAGAACCAATTAAAGAATTTCCAAGTACAGCAGACCATCTAGGGATGCATCCTATAAATACAGGACCCCTGAAGACGAAGCTCATGCTGAAGACAGTAAGAGACAGAAACGAGAGTCAGGGACGCTTGGGCACAGGCTGGAGCCTCTGGATCAGCTCTCTCTGAAAGGAAGCCAGGTCACCCTGTGATGCTTCAGTGACCAAGGGTGACCAGGTCCTTTTAGCATTAAAGGAAGAGAGAAGGCTGAGGGAGAAGAGCAGCAGAAGTGACGAAGAAATCAAGGCTCAGTGAGTCTGGAATGGGGCTGAATATCTGAATCCTGACCAAGCGCCCTGGTGATTCTGAGCAGAGGCAAGGACAGCTCTGGCAGGCAGAGGGCCTTCAGGAACAAAGCTTCACTAATCAAAACAGCCGCAGAACACACAGCTGAGCTGAGAAGCTAAGTAGTCACCCAGGGAAAGAAACCAGCCGCTCTGGCACTGCCCTTCTGCAACGTCAGTCTTTCCACTGATGAGGGTCCCAACCACCGGGGCAATGCTTCCACGTCAGAAGAGGCAAAGCCAGTCCCCTTTGTCACCCGGGCACTCCCAGCGGTCTCCAGAAGGAAGATTAAGACTCATCCCTTATCTACATAAGAAAGAGGGGGGTACCAATATACAGGGAAAGTCTCTGGGAAAAGCCAACCCCAGAAGCAGTTGAAGCACCTCAGGTGGGAAATCTCTGCCCATGCTAAGCCATGAGCACACACCCCCCAGAAGAACTCCAGCTCCTCCTCAAAGGAGAACCCCAGAAAGAGAGGGAGTACCCCAGAAATCTTTGTCCCACCCTGAGCACAGGGAGCTACAACAGAGTCCCATGCCCCCGGAGGAAACAGACAGAAATCAGTTTGTCCCTCAAAGGAAAGTCCGCCACTGTGACAGTCGCCGTATTTCCAGAAAGCCAGCACAGCAGGTGCCCGGCACTTCCAGGGAATTCATGACTGCCTGAGGGGAGCCGGGGCCTGAGGCAACGCCAGGAGCCACTAACCCTTCCCAGCCCCTCTCAGAGCTGGCACTCCAGAGCGAGGGGCGGGGGCTTCCCACTGTGCGGGAGGAGGCCAGACTCTATTAACAGTCACCAAGGCACAGGGGCAGGGCTGCACCCACAGCCAGCACAGCCTTCCTTTGTCTCTCCTGCTCTGCGCAGATGCTCACAGGTGGCTGCTCACAGCTGGAACCATGGGCCCAGGCTGCTCAGGATACAGCTGACCTGACTTTCAGGAAATCCCACCAAACAGACGCCGAACGGCAACAGCACAGGTACACTCTTTCCACGAGTGTCTGCGCAAAAGTGCACACTCCAGGTATGAGAGCATCTCCCCAGCATATGCGTCTGAGCTGAACTGCAAATTCACAGGAGGGAAGGGGGCAGAGAGAGGACACAGGCAGGTTTTAGTCCCGATCCTGCCACACAGCAGCTCCACGCTGTGCAGGGCTGCCTGCCTCAGCAGAAAACCCGCTCTGCTGACCGAGACAGAGACCACAGGCGGGCCTGCTCCAGACCAGGTGCCTCCTCCATCCACTCACCCACCTCCCCATCTCCACAAGCCTCAGCCAACTATGAACCCCAGGAAGACTGTGAGGGCAGGGCCCACTTTACTGATATCAGTGCCCGCACTGCCCACACAGCTGCTCCCAGCAGGCTCCAAACACACCCATGGCAAACAGCTGCCAAAGAACTGCACAATACCACCGCAAGACGAGGACAGGGAGGACGCTATGAGACGGGGACAGGGAGGACACTATGAGACAGGGACAGGGAGAGACGGGGACAGAGGATGCCGTGAGACGGGGACAGGGAGCATGCTGTGAGACGGGGACAGGGAGGTCACCGCAAGGCGGGGACAAGGAGCAGGCCACAAGATGGGGACAGGGAGGTCACTGCGAGATGCGAACAGGGAGGACGCCATGAGACAGGACAGAAAGCATGCTGGAAAACTGGGACAGGGAGGACACCGCGAAATGGGGACAGGGAGGACGCCATGAGACAGGACAGGGAGCATGCTGCAAAACGGGGACAGGGAGGACATGCAAAACAGGTACAGGGAGGATGCCATGAGATGGGGACAAGGAGGATGCCATGAGACAGGGACAAGGAAGACACTACAAGACAGAGACAGAGAGGATGCTGCAAGACGAGGACATGGAGAAAACCGTGAGATGGTGTATTCGCCCATTCTCACACATTTATAAAGAACTACCTGAGGCCAGGCACAGTGGCTCACATCTGTAATCCCAGCATTTTGGGAGGCCAAGGCAGGCAGATCACCTGAAGTCAGGAGTTTGAGACCAGCCTGGCAAACATGGCAAAACCCTGTCTCTACTAAAAATACAAAAATTAGCTGGGCGTGGTGGTGTGTGCCTGTAATCCCAGTTGCTTGAGAGGCTGAGGCAGAAGGATTGCTTGAACCTGGGAGGCAGAGGTTGCAGTGAGCCAAGATTGCACCACTGCGCTCCAGCCTGGGCGACAGAGCGAGACTCTGTCTCAGAAAAGAGAGCTACCTTAGACTGGGTAGTTTATATAAAGGAAAGAGGTTTAATTGACTCCCAGTGCCACAGACTGTACAGGAGGTATGGCTGGGGAGGCCTCAGAAATCTTACAATCACAGCAGAGGGTGAATGGAAAGCAGGCACTTCTTCACGTGACAACAGGAGAGAGCATGAAGGGGGAAGTTCCACACACATTCAAACAATCAGATGTGATGGGAATGCACTCACTGCCACGAGAGCCGCAAGGGGGGCTCCACGCCCATGACCCAGTCACCTCCAACCAGGTCCCCCCTCAACACTGGGGGTTACAATTTAATGTGAGATTTGGGTGCAGACACAGAGCCAAGCATCCCGGAAGTAACACTAATAGCACTCAGTCACTGCTTATCCACTTTCCCATTTCACTAAACACTGAACTCAGGACACAAATATCTGTTCAGTTTTTGTGTACCCAGCACATAAAAAAGAGGAATTAAAGAGTTCTGTTAATCTATGAAGTAAGGGCTTGTTGAATGGATGAATGAACAGGTCAACAATGTCACATGCCTTTACTAGAAGCAGAAAGACAAAACCAGCAAGTCAAAAACACAGCTTCATACCTATCACATGGATTCACACGCAGACAACTGCAGGCAAGCATGGCAATACGTAAAGTGCGTAAGAAACATGCTGCTGACTCAATAAGACACTGGGAAACAAACCTAGTAATTATCAGAACGCTTCAATTTAGAAGGGAAGAGAAAAACGGGAAAACATCTTTAAATAATTCATTGGACATTACTTCATTCCAAAAGATATAAATTAAGGCAGATTAAAACATTTTATGTCATTTAAGGCTGACTCTTTCCTCTCTTTTTTTGAGACAGAATCTCGCTCTGTCCCCCAGGCTGGAGTGCAGTGGCAGGATCTCGGCTTCCCAGTTGTCAAGTGATTCTTCTGCCTCAGCCTTCCAAGTAGCTGGGATTACAGGCGCATGCCACCACACCCAGCTAATTTTTTATTTTTAGTAGAGATGAGGTTTCACCACGTAGGCCAGGTGGTGATGCTGAGGCAGGTTGAACTCCTGACCTCAAGTGATCCACCCGCCTCAGCCTCCCAAAGTGCTGGGACTACAGGTGTGAGAAACCACACCACGTCTCTTAATTTTATTTTTTTCTATTTTGATAACTTTGGTACCAATGATTCTTCATTAATGTCATTAATGGAAATGCCATTACCAAATTCCATCTAAGAGCAGGTACACGATAATTTGCTCATAACTATTGTGCTTTCTGTGGCCCCATTTCGTGTTAAATTCCGGGGTTTCTGCTGGCTTCTGCTTTCTGGAGCTGCGTCTGGAAGGCAGACTGGCGTGCCTCCCACCCTCTCTCTGCACCACCATCACTCAGGCATGGGCGTGGGTTTTACTCCCAGACTCTCCCATAAGCACCATCCCTAAAACCACAGGCCGTCTGCCCTTTGAGGTGGCCACTGGTAACTATTTTTATAGATAAGTAATTCCCTTCTTATATTTTTTTCCAGTAGAAAAGTAACACACATGCATATATACACATTCCAAAACAAAATATTCGAAAGAAAAAAATTTTGCATCCTGAATAAATGTTGCCCCCACACCGCCCCAATTCAAGGTTTTGCTTTCTGAGGTTTCAGTTACCTGTGGTCAAGGGTAGCACAAAAATATTAAATGAAGAATCCAGAAACAAGCAATTCATAAGTTTGAATTCTGAGTAGTGTGGTGACATCTTGAGCCATCCCACTCCGCCCCACCCAGAACATGAATCGTCCCTTTGACCAGCATATCCATGCTACAAAAGCTACCTGTCCTGAGCCACGCACACTGCCCCTGACATCCAATCACAAACACTGTACGGCATGATGGTCCGGGTCACCCGTAACAGATGCTCCTGCTTTTGACATATCCTCAGAAGGTCAATAATAGCGCCCAATGCTAGTGACAATGCCGATATCATTCCCTCACTTCATCTCAATGCCGATATCACTCCCTCACTTCGTCTCAATGCCGATATCATTCCCTCACTTCATCTCATCATGCAGGCTTTATACCATCGCACAGCTCCTCAATGCCGATATCATTCCCTCACTTCATCTCAATGCCGATATCATTCCCTCACTTCGTCTCATCATGCAGGCCTTATACCACTGCACAGCTCCTCAATGCCGATATCATTCCCTCACTTCGTCTCATCATGCAGGCCTTATACCATTGCACGGCTCCTCAATGCCGATATCACTCCCTCACTTCATCTCATCATGCAGGCCTTATACCATTGCACAGCTCCTCAATGCCGATATCACTCCCTCACTTCATCTCAATGCCAATATCATTCCCTCACTTCATCTCATCATGCAGGCCTTATACCACTGCACAGCTCCTCAATGCCGATATCATTCCCTCACTTCATCTCAATGCCAATATCATTCCCTCACTTCGTCTCATCATGCAGGCCTTATACAACTGCACAGCTCCTCAATGCCGATATCACTCCCTCACTTCGTCTCAATGTCGATATCACTCCCTCACTTCATCTCATCATGCAGGCCTTATACCATCGCACAGCTCCTCAATGCCAGTATCATTCCCTCACTTCATCTCATCATGCAGGCCTTATACCATCGCACAGCTCCTCAATGCCGATATCACTCCCTCACTTCATCTCAATGCCGATATCATTCCCTCACTTCGTCTCATCATGCAGGCCTTATACCACTGCACAGCTCCTCAATGCCGATATCATTCCCTCACTTCGTCTCATCATGCAGGCCTTATACCATCGCACAGCTCCTCAATGCCGATATCACTCCCTCACTTCATCTCAATGCCGATATCATTCCCTCACTTCGTCTCATCATGCAGGCATTATACCACTGCACAGCTCCTCAATGCCGATATCATTCCCTCACTTCATCTCATCATGCAGGCCTTATACCATTGCACAGCTCCTCAATGCCGGTATCATGCCCTCACTTCGCCTCATCATGCAGGCCTTATACCATTGCACAGCTCCTCAATGCCGATATCATTCCCTCACTTCGTCTCATGCAGGCCTTATACCATTGCACAGCTCCTCAAGAAGAAGGGTGAGTGGCCGGGCATGCTGACTCATGCCTGTAATCCCAACACTTTTGGAGTCTGAGGTGGCGGGCAGATCACCTGAGGTCAGGAGTTCAAGACCATCCTGGCCAACATGGTGAAACCCCGTCTCTATTAAAAATATAAAAATTAGCTGGGTATGGTGGTTCATGCCTGTAATCCCAGCTACTCAGGAGGCTGAGGCAGGAGAACTGTTTGGACCTAGGAGGCAGAGGTTGCAGTGAGCCGAGATCGTGCCATCGCACTCCAGCCTGGGCAACAGGGTGAGACTCTGTCTCAAAAAAAGAAAAGAAGGGAGAGTATAGTACATAACTAACAATCATTCTTCTATTTTATTATTAGTTATGTTGTTAAACTCTTGTTGTGCCTAATTCAGAACTTAAAGTTTCCCTGCATGTAAGGATAGGAAGACACGACGTATGGGGTTCAGCACTGGCCAAGCTTGCAGGCATCCACGGGGCAGTGGTGGCACATCTCCCAGGTGAATGACATCTGAAGATAGCCCTGGGCTGGATTTTTGGTCCTTTTTGGCCTCTGTCCTTCCAGTCTTTATTCTGAGAGGAAATTCACTGTGCACTTTGCTTTTTTATACCACGGTGATCATACTGCAAGCACAGTTTTAACATCCCACTGAATCATCTGACGATTCTTAAGTTTTCATGTCCCTTAGGAGTTTGCAACTTTTAATGTGTGTAATAAGGGAATACCATTTACTATGAGTAACAGATTCAACCCAAGGGAAGTGTGCAAATCTGCCATTACAAGCGGCAATTTCATACAGTTCAACCTAACATTCACGCATTTTGATATTCTGATTGCTTGTAATTTATGACTGTAAGTATCATTACACTTAATACTGTTTGTGTATGATTTCTGTCCGGTTTGGGATACAGGAATTGCAAATTAAGTACATAAGCATTTATTTATAAAGCTCTAAACTATCACTGATTAGCTGCCAAGTGACTATGCGGATTTTAAATCCTTATCGACGTAAGAGAGTGACAGTCTCACTATATCCTACAGGCCTGTATATTGTTCGACCGCAACTTTAATGCCCTTTCACCTGCATGAGCAGGTAAGCAGGGCCAGGTCTCCACTTTAGCAACGGGGACAGTGGAGTCCAGCAGGAGAATCCATGTGCTCAAGACCACATGGTTACTGCCAGGCCATGAACTGAGTCCAGATCTCATGAGTATCTGCTACAGTGGCCAGAACGGCTAAAAGGTTCCATCTGTATGCCCGCCTGGATCAAGTGGCAGTGACAGATCAAGTGGCCTGGATCAACGGGGTGAGGTTGTGACCCAGCCCACACTCGCAGGGAAAGAATTCTGCAAGCAATTAAAGAAGTAATCCACAGCCCAAGTAGAAGGGGTGGCAGTGACCACATACCCTCACCTTTCAATTGCCTATAACGCGAAGTCTATACAGCCACAAGAGCAACACAGAACTACAAAAGTCATGCTAAATGGAGTCAGTTTCAATTACTGAACTCAGTCAGTACATACAGATGGATAATATTCTTTGATTTGAAGATAGACTTAAATCCATTGAAAGCTTTATTTTGTTTATGTGGCATTAATTTTTTTCTCAAATGTTACTGGAAAATCAAGAGCAAAATGGTTATAACACCAAGAATAGGCTTAGTAATTATCACGTACACGTTTGTCAAAAATAGTTACCTGATTATCATATTTAAGAGACTGCGTCCCAACCAAAAAGCGAATGGCATCTGTTTCCGCAGTTTGAGGTGTTAAAGCACGTGCCTGCGGGAGGGAAGAAAAAGCACGCACATTTATCAAGTCAGATTTAATAGAGACTGAAAAGGCAGCTTATCTCATCCACTGTTGAAGTATAAATTAGTACAGAGTGTCTGGAAAGCAATTGAGAAACGTATTAAAAGCCTCCAACTTTTGCACTTTTAGCACAATTCCACTTCAAATTTGTATATGGAAGTAATTGTAAGTGGGTATAAAATTAAGCAACAAAGATGTAAATTATTTACACAGCAATGGCTAAATTCGTTTTTAGTAAAACTATTATGTCAAAGGTAAAAGACTGGTTAAGCAATTACACTTCAACAATACTGCAGGAAACGGCTTCCGGCAGTTCAGAGCAGGGGGTTTAAACCAAGTCTTCTGCAGAGAACTAGAAAACCTCAAGGAACAACCTGAATCTGTTTCACAGCCTCAGAGAGCTACCAACGCAAGGAATAAACCCAAATCCAGGACAGGAAGAAGCCTGGGGGAAGCCAGCACCTGGTCCCTCTTCCCCTAAAGGCATCTGCCCATCTGGAAAGCCTGGCTGAGAGGCTGACGCTGAGGAGAGCTTTGACAGACTCACGGAGCCCAGGGCACAAAACCCAAGCACAGCGCCCACCCAGGAGAAGAGGCTGCAAAGCACGAAGCCCACAGGTGTGCAGCCCGGGAGTAAAGACGAGCTAGAAGGAGATCAGCCCAAACAGACTCAAGCTCCAGGTCGTCTCAATCCTGGCTGGAGCAGGCCAGTGCTCCTGGACGAGCCAGACTCATGCCAGAAGTCAGTGCTCTGGAGGAAGATAATATCCAGAGTCTCTAAAATCTGACACACACACACACACACACACACACACACACACACAAATGTCTAACATTTAATCAAAAATAGCCAGTCATAAGGCCAAGCATGGTGGCCTTACACCTCTAATCCCAGCACTTTGGGAGACTGAGGCAGTCAGATCACTTGAGTCCAAGAGTTCTGGCCAACCAATCTGGGCAACATAACAAGACTCTGTCTCGGCTAAAAACAATTATAAAAATTATCTGGGGTTGGTGGCTCATGCCTGCTGTCTTAGCTACTCAGGAGGCTGGGGCAAAAGGATCGCTTGAACCCAGGAGGTGGAGGTTAACATGAGCCACGATCACACCACTGCACCCTAGCCTGGGCAAGCGAACAAGACCCTGTCTAAATAAAATAAAATAATTAATTAAAATAGCCAATCATACAATAAGACAAAACCACATGATCAAAAACCAAAAGAACCACCAAAGAAAAAGGGTTACAGAGGATTCAGACAGGTTCCTGGGAAGCAAGCTCTAAAGATATGTGAAGGAGACTTACTAGACAATGCTCCTGGGAACTATTCCAAGTCAGGGTGAAGGAGGAAGGGCTGGGCAGAGGGAGAAGATGAAATGTACCACATCTGCAGTGGAGGCCTCAGCCAATCCAATGGGGAGCTCTGGAGCTGGGCAGCCCTTTAGAGTCGAGGCCAGATAGCCAGGCCTTTATACCACCCACCCCTACCCCATGGGTCAGTCACTGGATGCAGGCTGTCCCCGAGGAGGGGCGTGACCTTGAGCAAAGTGCCTCTGTTCAGCTGATGGCAATTCTTGGAGCAAAGCCTAGCTGAGAGCTATCAGCCTCCAACAGTCTCAGAAGCGGCTGGATTTCCTCAGAGAAATGTAGGCTGTACACAACAGCATAAATTACAATCGCTATAGTTAATATGCTTAATAATTAAAAGATAAAACTAAGATGTCAGGGGATGAACCTGAGGCTTAGAGACGAAAAAGGTATACAATTGGTTACTAGAGCTGTGACTAGCACGCAGGCTTATAAATTCAAATCCATGTCTTTTAGGACAAGCATTGACTGCACCTGGACCAAGTCCCCTTGGCCAGCATAATAACGACCCTCCAACCTTATCCACATTCCAATCCCCAGAACTTGTGAATGTTAATTCGCACAGTAAAGGGACTCCGCCAATGTGCTTCAATTAAGGACCCTGAGATGAGGAGGCTATCTTGGATGATTTAATCACATGGGTCACTGAAATCAGAAAACCGTCCCTGGCTGTAGTCCCAGAGAAAGGTGACCACAGAAAAGAGAATCAGAGAGGTGGTGACGCAGCAGAATAGGGCCTGGAGGCAGGGAACCTAAAGCCAATTCACACTGACTTCCTAGAACTAAATTAAAAGGAAAGCTAACTTTCCACACCCAAGTAACAGAAGGACTCTGCAAACCCTCACCTTTTCCGCAGGGCAGTAGGCAGATTGAAAGTGCCTCTGATTGGTTGCTTTTTGTAACTTTGTAACTTCACTTTAGCTCTGATTGGTTGCTTTCCACACTAATCACACTGGCTGTGGGCCACCACTTCCCTTACATGGGGTAAACACCGAGCGGCCAATGGGAAACTTCTAGGGGGTATTTGGGCCCTTGAGCCACTGCTCGGCCCTTCCCACTCCATGGAGTGTACTTTCATTGTCAATAACTCTGCTTTCGTTGCTACATTCTTTCCTCACTTTGTGTGTGTTGCCCAATTTTTGTTCAAGATGCCAAGAACCTGGACAGCCTCCAACAGTAACAACAGCAGCAGTGAGGAGGACTCGGCTGGCTATTGCTGGATTTAAAGATAAATGAGGGATTTGTTAAAGCAAATGAAAGAGGGCCTGAGGATTCTGTACTTCTATATCTGAGTCCTTGTGGATGAACCATAACCTGACTTAATATGTAAGCAAGACTGAGAACCTAACTTAGGAGGATGCACCTGTCACAGTACCTGAGTCTTGGCCCATCCCAGCAGCCATCCTTCAACCACTCAAACACTGCTGAGTGCTCAAACTGCGTTCAAGTCAGGCGAACGCCAGCCTGTAACCCGGCCAGCTGTGTCTGTACTTTACTGCTGATTTCTGTACTTCACTTCCCGTTTTCGTCTATAAATTTGTTCTGACCACGAGGCATCCCTGAATTCTCTCGGAATCTGCTGTGATTCTGGGGGCTGCCCGATTCAAGAGTTGATCATTGCTCAAGTAAACTCCTTTAAATTTAACTCAGCAGAAGTTTTTCTTTTAACAGAGTCCATGAGCCAAGGAATGTGGATGCCTCTGGAAGTTAAAAAACGTGGATACAGATTCTCCCCTACTGCCTCCAGGAAGTAAAAGACCTACCCATGCCTTGACCTTAGCCCAGGGAGATTCGTTTTAGATTTCTACCTACAGAACTGTAAAATAATAAAACCATGTTACTTTGAGCCGCAACGTTTGTGGGACTTTGTTGGTAGCAGCAGGAAGCTAACCTGCGTCGCCCGGTTCACCAAACGCCGCATTCAGCCACACCCCTTCCCACACGGAGCCAGGAACACACCCGACACCCACTTCGTCGGCGGTCACATCCAGCCCTGACATGTTCTTTCCGGTGTTTTCATTCCTTTCTTTCAAAACGGGGTAGAGAAACAAGTGATCCGTTGCCCTGACCATTTAGTCTGTCTAGTGCTGACTTGCTTTCCACAACTGGAGCAAAACAATGACATCTCTTGGGTATCCATTGCAAAACAGTTGAGAGAACAATTTCATGAACTATTCTCAAAAAACATAACTATAATATCTGCGTTCCCAACCTTCCCAAAACAGCGGCACAAAACTACAACTACTAAAATACATTTTAATAAAACCAAGAAGACACCTGTCTAGAGCAACATTCCCATGATTAGGCACTTGGAGAAAATCTCTACATGAGCCAATTCAACGCTTCAAGGGACCTGTGCGGGTCCCACTGTCCGTAGTCCTCCATCCTCTTCTGCAGCTTCCCTGGACAATTTTCGGAGCCTCAGGCTTGTAAAGTTATAGGCCTTCTCCTAAAAATGTATGGATATGCCCAGAAAATTTTGCATGTAATTAAGTTCACAGAGCCTCTGACCCTACCCAATTTAAACCCCTCTGGCTTGGAGAAAGATGACTCTGATGAGAAGGCCTGCACGCCACTCCTGAAGGACAAAGCCCTGCCCGCTCCAAGGCTGGACCCCAAGTCAGGAGCGAGAAACTGGGACAGGTCCACCTTTGGACAAGAACACCAAGGTTTTCAAACGCAGGACTGTGTTGTCACCTGGGACGTTAAAAAGCCCCAAAAACGGCACCTAGCCGAGGACCACCTGAAAGGGAAGGTCATTGTCCACGGAAAGGCTTGTCTGTGCCTCAAGTCAGTGATAAAGGCCCGCCTAGCGCCAGGTGCTGTGGAGGCATCAGAGGCGCGAGCGCCGCCCCTGCCCTCGGGAAACTCGGACTCTCATTAGGACAGAGGAGATAAGGACACGATGATACACGACTGAAAACACTGGCACAGACCATAATAACAACTTAACATGTATCAAAATGAACCCAGGAGCTCAAAGTTAGACAGAAGGCAAGATTAAATGCCACCACTTTAAAATAGAAGAAAACCAAAAATAAGTAAATAAGTAAATTGTATCAGTGGCTACTATACTGAAAAAAGAAGGGCAATTCAGAAAATGCAGAAGCTACATGAGTGACAACAGTGAACGAGCGTTCAACTGACTCCATTCTAAAGCAATGTGCAGAGCCGGGAGCGGCACACCTGAGGGGGAATCATGAGCAGGCAGAAAAACACGTCTAAATACATCATCTGTTTCGGACAGTGACGCAGCCAGTTTTAGAAAAGCAATGCCAACGTGGAACTATCTTGTTCAAGCTTACACGAGAAAAGACACTTCTTAAAACAAAAGACATAAGCGGAAAATTATTTGTATAGACATATCTAAAATGTATCTTTAAAAATCAAAGTGAGGGCCAGGCACGGTGGCTCACACCTGTAATCCCAGTACTTTGGGAGGTTGAGGTAGGCAGATCACAAGGTCAGAGGTTCGAGAACAGCCTGGCCAGCAATAGTGAAACCCCATCTCTACCAAAAATACAAAAATTAGCCAAGTGTGGTGGCACAGGCCTGTAGTCCCGGCTACTCGCGAGGCTGAGGTAGGAGAATCCCTCAAACCCAACAGGAAGAGGTTGCCGTAAGCTGAGACCACAGCCATTGCACTCCAGCCTGGGTGACAGAGTGAGACCTCATCTCAAAAAAAAAAAAAAAAAAAAAAAGCCCACGATGAAATATAAGTTTACTTTTAAGAGCTTTCCAAAAGCGATTTAATTCAACCACTCTGCCCAAGCCTTTGGACTCCCCAGTATGGGCACCTCATCCTCTGCAGGCCCTGCAAAGCCCTTCCCAATCACCTCCCGCTCTTCTTGCTCTTCAGCTACATTTTCGCTTCTGGAGTTCTGTCCTGACTTCTCTCATCCACACCTTCCTCCCAGGCATGCTCCCTTTTCTGTGAGGTAGGCCCATGCTTTCCTAACTCACAGGTGTCTGGTACCCAGACACCTCCTAAATGGACCGGGCCAGGCCTGGGCATGTCCACTCAGTGCTTGGACTTCAACTACTCTCCTGATTCCTGTCCCTCCACAGTCCAGTACTCTCCATTCATACACATGGGTATGAGAACCTCCCTCTCAGCCTGCCCCATTCATAAACAGGGAGATGAGAACCGCCCTCCCTGCCTGCCCCATTCACACACAGAAGGATGAGAACCTGCCTCCCCGCCTGCCCCATTCATACACAGGGAGATGAGCCCCTCCCTCCCAGCCTGCCCCATTCATACAGAGAAATGAGCCCCTCCCTCCCAGCCTGCTTCATCCATATACAGGGAGATGAGAACCTCCCTCCCCGCCTGCCCCATTCATACACAGGGAGATGAGAACCTCCCTCTCCGCCTGCCCCATTCATACACTTGGGATGAGCCCTCTTTCCCAGACAGCCCCATTCATACACACTGGGTGAGCCCCTCCCCCCAAGCCCCACACCCAATCACCCAATAGCTGGGCTCTGGCTCTTCCAGTTCGCTCCATCTCCACTCTCCTCACCCCATTCTGTGCTTAAATTACATTTTAACAACCTCTTAACCAATTTTCCTGACCGAGTTCATGTTCCACTTTACCTTCAAGCTTGCCACAAAAGCTATTTTATCAAGTCAGAGCTGGACCTCAGGTTTTAAGCAATGGGTTGAAGACTTCATTCTTTCGTCTCAGACTCTGGGAAATCATACAAAAGCAAGAAGGAGGAGATCACACCACTGCACTCTAGCCTAGACGACAGAGCAAGACTCTGTCTCAAAACACTGGCTGCTGAGGTCAGGAAGGAACAGATGCTGGAGGCGGGCTGGGGGAGACAAACCCATGCACACTCAGGGAGCAGTCCCCCGACCACGTACATGTCTTGGAAGCAATGCTGAAACCATGGAGGGGATGACAGCAACATGTTCCCAGCTGGTGGCAGGTGCTTCCCGCACACCACGTGGTAGGAAGGAGAGCAAGGCAGGCAGGGCCTCCTGGTGTCTTCTCGGGAAGCTGTTTCTGGCTCTTCAAGCTGAGGGGAGAGGTCCTGCATCCTGGGCAGCCTGCATCTGCCCATCTCCTTTGGCTTAGCATAAATGACAGCTCAAAGAATTTCCTCACAAACACAACCGTATGTTACATGGTGAGCCTTCCAGCCAGCCCGCAATGGGGCCGGGCCCAGCTCCACATACACATCCTGCTGGACCAGGCAAGACTCGCCATGAAAAGACCAGAGATCAAAAAAAAAAACCAGCACAGGCTCCAAGCAAAGGGAGACGGGCAGGGACAAAAAACAGAAAAAGACATCAAAGGACGGAAAACACAGACCAGGAAGTGTTGCCACAGGATAGCTGAGAACTGGACAACTGTCATCAAGCATATCAACGAGAACCATAAAACTTAACGGACCAATCATCTTCTAAAAACAGGAACCAAAAGCAAAGCAGCCAGGCGCGGTGGCTTCTGCCTGTAATCCCAGCACTTTCGGAGGCCAAGGTGGGTGGACGGCTTGAGCTCAAGAGCTTCGGACCAGCCTGGGCAACACGGTGAAATCCCGTCTCTACAAAAAATATATAAAAATCAGCCGAGTGTGAAGGTGTGTGCCCGCAGTCCCAGCTACTCAGGAGGCTGAGGTGGGAGGCTTGAGCACCAAGGCAGCAACAGCAGAGACTACACCGCTGCACTCCAGCCTGGTGACAGAGTGAGACCTCGTCATAGATGAAAAAACAAGAAAAGAAAAAGACACAGAATGGGGAAAAGATTTTCAAACTATCCATCTGTCAAGGGATTAATAACCATAACATATAAGCAGCTCAGGCAACTCAATACAAAAAAAAAAAAAAAAATAGCAGATGCTAGCAAGGGTGGGGTCCCTCCTACACTACTGATGGGAATAGCAGATGCTGGCAAGGGTGGGGTCCCTCCTACACTACTGATGGGAATAGCAGATGCCAGCAAGGGTGGGGTCTCTCATCCACTACTGATGGGAATAGCAGATGCCGGCAAGGGTGGGGTCCCTCCTACACTACTGATGGGAATAGCAGATGCCGGCAAGGGTGGGGTTCCTCATCCACTACTGATGGGAATAGCAGATGCTGGCAAGGGTGGGGTCCCTCCTACACTACTGATGGGAATAGCAGATGCTGGCAAGGGTGGGGTCCCTCCTACACTACTGATGGGAATAGCAGATGCTGGCAAGGGTGGGGTCCCTCCTACACTACTGATGGGAATAGCAGATGCTGGCAAGGGTGGGGTCCCTCCTACACTACTGATGGGAATAGCAGATGCCAGCAAGGGTGGGGTCTCTCATCCACTACTGATGGGAATAGCAGATGCCGGCAAGGGTGGGGTCCCTCCTACACTACTGATGGGAATAGCAGATGCCGGCAAGGGTGGGGTTCCTCATCCACTACTGATGGGAATAGCAGATGCCGGCAAGGGTAGGGTCCCTCCTACACTACTGATGGGAATAGCAGATGCTGGCAAGGGTGGGGTCCCTCCTACACTACTGATGGGAATAGCAGATGCTGGCAAGGGTGGGGTCCCTCCTACACTACTGATGGGAATAGCAGATGCTGGCAAGGGTGGGGTCCCTCCTACACTACTGATGGGAATAGCAGATGCTGGCAAGGGTGGGGTCCCTCCTACACTACTGATGGGAATAGCAGATGCCAGCAAGGGTGGGGTCCCTCATCCACTACTGATGCGAATAGCAGATGCCGGCAAGGGTGGGGTCCCTCCTACACTACTGATGGGAATAGCAGATGCCGGCAAGGGTGGGGTTCCTCATCCACTACTGATGGGAATAGCAGATGCCGGCAAGGGTGGGGTCCCTCATCCACTACTGATGGAAATTACGGATGCTAGCAAAGGTGGGGTCCCTCATCCACTACTGATGGGAATTACAGATGCTAGCAAGGGTGGGGTCCCTCATCCACTACTGATGGGAATAGCAGATGCCAGCAAGGGTGGGGTCCCTCATCCAGTACTGATGGGAACAGTAGATGCCGGCAAGGGTGGGGTCCCTCCTACACTACTGATGGGAATAGCAGATGCCAGCAAGGGTGGGGTCCCTCCTACACTACTGATGGGAATAGCAGATGCCGGCAAGGGTGGGGTCCCTCCTACACTACTGATGGGAATAGCAGATGCTGGCAAGGGTGGGGTCCCTCCTACACTACTGATGGGAATAGCAGATGCCAGCAAGGGTAGGGTCCCTCACCCACTACTGATGGGAATAGCAGATGCCAGCAAGGGTGGGGTCCCTCATCCAGTACTGATGGGAACAGTAGATGCCGGCAAGGGTGGGGTCCCTCCTACACTACTGATGGGAATAGCAGATGCCAGCAAGGGTAGGGTCCCTCATCCACTACTGATGGGAATAGCAGATGCCAGCAAGGGTGGGGTCCCTCATCCAGTACTGATGGGAACAGCAGATGCCGGCAAGGGTGGGGTCCCTCATCCACTACTGATGGGAATAGCAGATGCCAGCAAGGGTGGGGTCCCTCCTACACTACTGATGGGAATAGCAGATGCCGGCAAGGGTGGCGTCCCTCCTACACTACTGACAGAAACATAAACTAGTGCAGCCACTGTGGAAGAGTGTGGAGGCTCCTCAAAAACACAAAAATTGAGCTACCGTATCATCCAGCAATCCCACTACCTGGTAGACATGCAAAGGAAAGGAAGCCGATATGCTGAAGAGATACTCACGCTCCCAGGTATCCTGCAGCACTGTTCACAATGGCAAGACCTGGAGTCAACCCAAGTGCCCATTACAGATGGACGGCTAAAGAAAATGTGGTATCCATACACAGTGGAATATTACTCAGCCGTAAAAAAGAATGAGGTTGCCAGGCACAGTGGCTCATGCCTGCAATCACTGCACTTTGGGAGGCCAACACAGGAGGCGCTCAGGAGTTCAAGACCAGCCTGGGCAACAAGGCAAAATCCCATCTCTACGAAGAATACAAAAAACTTGACTTGGTGTGATGATGTGCACCTGGAGTCCCAGCCACTCCAGTACCTGACGGGGGAGGTTGGAGTAAGCCCAGGCGGCGGAGGGTGCAGTGAGCCGAGACAGTACCACTGCACTCCAGCCTGGGTGACAGCATAAGACTGTCTCAGAAAAAAAAAGATCATTATGTTAAGTGAACTAAGCCAAGAATAGAAAGACAACACGTGTTCTCAGTCATATGTGGGAGCTAGAAAAAAAAGTGCATCTTCTGCAGACAGTAAACTGATGCTTACCAGAGACTGTGAAAAGCAGCAGGATGGCTGGATAAAGAAAAGTTGGTTCACAGGTACAAATAGACAGCTGGACAGATGAAATGGGACATCGTGTTCAGTATATCAGCAGGTTGACTGCAGCGGACAATAGCCTACTGTACATTTCAAAATAGCTAAACGAGAATCATTTGAATGGTTCTGACATAAAGAAAAGATAAATACTTAAGGTGATGAATATCTCAATCATATGAATGGATTATCACATGTACCCTGAAACTATATACATTTAATATGAATCAACTGAAAAAATTGTTTTAATAAAAAAAAAGGCTGGGTGCGGGGGCTCAGGGCTGTAATTCTACAACTGTAAGAGGCCAAGGTGGAAAGACTGCTTGAGCCCAGGAGTCCCAGGCTGCCGTGAGCTGCGATCACACTACTGTACTCCAGCCTGGGTGACAGAGAAGGACCTTGTCTCAAAAAACTTTTTTAAAAAAGAGGCTGAGCGTGGTGGCTCACTCCTGTAATTCCAGCACTCTGGGAAGCTCAGGCAGGCAGATCCCTTGAGGTCAAGAGTTAAAGATAAGCCTGGCCAACATGGTGAAACGCTGTTTCTACCAAAAATAGAAAAATTAGCTGGGTGAGGTGGCATGCACCTGTAATCCCAGCTACTTGGGAGGCTGAGACAGGAGAATCGCTTGGGCCCAGGAAGCAGAGGTTGCAGTAAGCTGAGATTGTGCCACTGCACTCCAACCTTGGTGACAGCAAAACCTTGTTTCAAAAGAAAAAAGAAAAGAAAAGTAAAAGAGAAAAATTCAAAGCAGAACTCAAAGAAGACACTGCAAGACAACCCAAGACAACTAGATGGGAAAACTTCCAGCTCATGGGAATGAAAACTTCCAGCACAGGAGGGAAGTCTGCGGTGGAAAGGACCCTAATCACAGCAGGTGGCAGGGACAGAGTTGGGAAGGGTCCCTTCAGGGAATTTCAGGTCAAAAAAGAAATTTGACCTGAAATTCAAAATTAAATTCAAAACTGCAAAATATCCACAAAACAATAAAATCAAGAAGTGAATGTTCGGAAGAAAATCCACGTGTCTAAAATGCTTGTATCAATAAAAAGAATAAAAATAAACAATTTAAGCAACTGCAAATAAAAGACAGAAGACCAACGTAGAGGGTAATTAAGATAGAAAAATGCTGGCCATGCGTAGTGGCTCATGCCTGCAATCCCAGCACTTCGGGAGGCTGAGGTGGAGGGATCACGAGGTCAAGAGATTGAGACCATCCTGGCCAACGTGGTATAACCCCATCTCTACTAAAAAATACAAAATAGCAGGGCATGGTGGTGTGTGCCTGTAGTGCCAGCTACTCAGGAGGCTGAGGGAGGAGAATCGCTTGAAACTGGGAGGCGGAGGTTCAGTGAGCTGAGACGGCACCACTGCACAACAGAGCAAAACTCCATCTCAAAAAGAAAAAGATAGAAAAATGCTGAGCAAATAAATGGAAATTGTTTTTAATGTTTTGTATTAAAAATTTCAACTGATGACATTTTTTAAAAAATGGGAACAACCTAAAAGGCAAATCCTCAATTCTCAGAGACTTTGTTCCTCTACAGAAATACCTCTGCAAGGCTGAATCTTGGGTGGGTACATCTACGAGGGCTGGGATTTTGTCTGTTTCCTCCTATGCTGTGTTCCAGGCACATACAAAGTGCCTTATTGCATTATAAATAAATAAATATTTGTCCACTGAGTAAACGATGAATTTTCCAGAAAAGTTATCAAACCTGATCAGAAAAGAAAGATAAGAAATCTGAACAACTAGTTAGCACGGATTAGAAAGCCAACATTGTAAGAGCCCCACGCCTTCGGTGGTCTCAAACACAGAAACAGAAGGAAAATTCTCAAGCGCTTTTTATGCAGCCAGCACAGCCGTGAAACAAAACTCACCAAGAAAATACACAGATATTGATGGGAAAATTCTAAGTAAACAACTTGTACACCGAATCTAGCAGAGGACTATTCCACAATCAAGTGGAATTCTTTCTAAGAATGCAAGGCTGGGCCAATATTTCAAAAGCTATTAAGGTAACTGACCAAAGAGATCAAAAGAGAAAAATCCTAAAACAAAATTATCACTTCCATGGATATCAAAAAGCATTTGAAAATTTAATCTCTATCTTCCATTTCAAAACTCTTTCCTCACTTGGCAACAGGCAGACCCTTGAACAAGGGCCTGGTCCGTCTGTCCCTCAGCCTGATGGATACAAGCCACAGTCTCTTTACCCCTCTGACCTGACTACACTGATCTCAGGACTCCAGGAGAATCTCCCAGAACAGAAAGGAGGCACTCATACCCTTGTGTGGCTTACAACCTGCCCTGTTTGCTTACTGGTTTTGGTGGTAACCCCAAGGGAAGGAGACTTGAAACAAGCCCAGGTCATCACTGCCATCCGCCTTCCCCCTTGAACATCCTTTCTGGTCTGGCCCAGCTCACTCGGCAGCAGTGGGCTCAAATGGGAGTTGACTGACACAGCCCTCGCTCTGCCCGAAACTGCAGGTCCTGCTGGCCATCTTAGTCACATGCCTGCCCCCGGACCCACACGGGCAGAGCCACCGCTGGCGAGAGGTTCACTCTTCCCATCACTAGGCACATTTGCCACATGGTGATCTGACCCACACAACTAAAGAAGGTCTCTTAATGTCAAAAGTTGGAAGAAACATGATTGTAGGAGAGCAATCATCCTGTTTCTATACACTCTGAGACAGTCACCAAGAACTGCTGTTACATTAACTGACAAGTGTTCATTAAACTCATATTGAGAAAATGGATTTCTACTAACGAGTAAACGAAAAGTATGCAAAAGCATTTCAAATGTCATTTGACATTTCATTCATTTCAAATATAATTATAAAAAATTCAGAACAACTGCCATTAATTTGCTCAGCACTCTGCTATGTTAACGACCCTCCATGTCGATCTGTCTTTTATTCACAGCTGCAGTACTTCCCTTTACCTTTCAAGCCTCATTGCCTTCACTCAGTGGTCAATAACCAGATCTCTATCTTTTCACGTAAAGTGTTCTCCATGGGATTTGAATGTCGCTGACAAGCAAAGAAAAACACTAGCATTTTCAGTTCTTTTTTTGTTTACTGCAATGACGGTTCTTCAAACTCAAGAAAGTCTTGGTCCATGGAACTATCCAATAAAATCCAAGTTGCAAAAGTCAGCTACCTCTTTTAAGATAAAGACGAAAATCCAGTAATATATTTGACTCCCTTAGGAGAATCAATTTCATTCATTTTTCAAATCTCAGAAAATAACATTTCAGTTAACCTCGAAGATACAATACTGAGTTTTTTGAGAGATTTCTTAAGGAGATCAAGAAGTTATATTAAGTAGCAGTGGCAAAGCATGCACCTTCAGGCAGTACAAGATTATGGAACCTTCAATCTACCCATGCGGTCTCTCCCGATGTATCCCTATGCATACCTAGTTAAGGAGAAAGCAGAACTTAGCAGGTAAGGGGCTTTGAGGTTAGTCTGGGTTGAGAGCCTAGCCAGGTCAGAATCCCAGAATCCAAGGTCTGCCATTACTAGCTAAGTGTCCTTGGACAGGTACCTATTCTCTCTGAGCCTGTTTCTTCATCTGTAAAACAGGAACAATAACGTCTACTGATGATTGCTGTGAGAATTAAATGGAATGTTTGTACAGTGCTAAGCAGAGTGTCTGACACACAGTCCAGAGCTCAATCACTGGTAGCTAAGCCTTCAGTCTTGTGAATGTGATATGGTCAAACCCTATAGCACAGTTTATTATGCAAGACACTTAGCTGCTGCCCTGTATAAAATTTATTTGTAAGAATTTGTCTTAGGCAGGGTGTTATAGCTCACAACTGTAATCCCAGCACTTTGGGAGGCCGAGGTGGGCAGATCGCTGGAGCTCAGGAGTGCAAGACCAGCCTGGGCCACATGGCGAAACCCCATTTCTACAAAGAAAACAAAAAAGGAACTTTGTCTCATTAGAACAATTAGAATAACACTTATTGAACACACTGTGTACCAATTAACTCATTTAATTTTGTAACAGCCACGGTGGTGGGGGCGGGGGTAGATCCTTATTTTGTTGGCAAGGAAACTGAGGCCCAAGGTCACATAGTTAATAAGTGCTACAGTCAGGATGTAAAACTTAGGTGTCTCGATGCCATCTATTATTTTACTAACACTGCTGCCTCTCTGACTTTAACCGACTTAAAAGCAGACATCATTTATGTTTTTAACACATATTGCTGCACAAAATTAGTATCAAGTACTTCATATGGCAGTGAACTGTGTTTCTATCTCTATATTTCTCCCTCAATGCTTTAGGCAAAACACATTCGCAAGAGCTACTTGAATAGATGAAAAACAGCACAGGGCTCTAACAGACCCTGCACAGTCCTCATCTTCCTCCCCCTCATCTCATCTCCTACCTCATTCCCCCTGACTCGTTCACTCTATCCACATCAGCTTTCTTGCTGTCCTGAACTGCTTATGCTCTGGGGGCTCATTCAGTTCGTAGTCATTTGTTGAACACCTACTATGTGACAGCCATGGTGAACAGTCACTGGAAAATACAAGATAAAAAATAGGCCACTAGTGCGAAAACAGTTAAATCCGAAGACAGTCTGTGATTTACTTAATATTGGTGTATCAATGTTAATTTCTAGGCTTTGATAAATGTACCGTGGTTACGTGATATGTTAACAGTAAGGGAAGCTGGGTGAAGGGTAAGGAAGAAATTTCTGTGTATCTTTGCAACTCTTCCAAATACTTTAAACTGTTTCAAAATCAAACACTTTTTTAAAAAATAACATACAGTTCCTACCTTCAGGAACTGAAATTCTAGAGGAAAAGGTGGACGTGTAAACAAATGAGTCCACCAAAGTGAGTGATAACTTCCAGGTGAGAAGTCACGTTCAGGACAGGATGTGAAGGGGAAGGAGGCAGGCTCGCTGTGCCCCCGTGTTATCCAGTACAGCCCTTTAACCTCCTGAAGTCTCAGTTTGCTCCTCTGCAAAATGGGAACTAGGGGACGGACACGGGTCCTCGTAGGGCTGGTGGGAGACCTGCAAACCGAAGTCATCATGGGACCGCGCGTGCAGTCAGCAGACAGGCCGAGCAGCACCTGCCACCCTCCAATTGACCCACCTGGAACTCCAGCCCGTAGATCACTGGTGCATCGTCCTCCATGCTGCGGGGAAGCGACCCAACCCCGGCCACTCACACGCTAAGGCCCTCGCTACTGCCGGCGCGTCCCAACCTCGCGGGCGTGTTCCCAGCGCCCATTCATTCCCTCCACACAGCAAGCGGCTCCAAGCTGGCAGTCTTTCTGGCCCAGAACAGCTTCCGTAGTGGCCACGTCCTCTTTTTCGGTTGCGTCATCAATCTGCTCCTCAACAGTGGCCAATGGCAGCGGCGCTGGCTTGTGCGCATGCCCACCTGGGCTTACATCCGGGCTCTCAGCGCGCTGACCCCTGGAGGGGAGAACCCAGCCAAAAGGATAGAGGGTGGTGGGCGGAGGCGGGCTGCGGAGGCTGCCTCTAGGGTCAGGTGGTCGGGAGCGTGCGGCGATTAGCTCTAGCTAGCTATCGCACCTAAGAATCTCACGCTGTAGTTGGGCACCGCCATGTTTTGTCATTTGTACTGTAATTGGCATTCCCGAGCGCCGGGCCAACGCTTCACACGCATTGCCTAAGGAGCTTCATAAAACCTTACGAATAAGCTGTTAGGCTTCCATTTTGCAGATGAGACGCTGCAAAGTTGACACAATCGCAGCGCGCATTGGTTCATTGGGTAGCGCACTTTTCTTTTCTTTTTCTTTTCTTTCTTTTTTTTTTTGAGACGGAGTTTCGCTCTTGTTACCCAGGCTGGAGTGCAATGGCGCGATCTCGGCTCACCGCAACCTCCGCCTCCTGGGTTCAAGCAATTCTCCTGCCTCAGCCTCCCGAGTTGCTGGGACTACAGGCGCGCGCCCCCATGCCCAGCTAATTTTTTGTATTTTTAGTAGAGACAGGGTTTCACCTTGTTTACCAGGATGGTCTCGATCTCTTGATCTCGTGATCCACCCACCTCAGCCTCCCAAAGTGCTGGGGATTATAAGCGTGAGCCACCGTGCCCGGCCTGGGTAGTGCACTGGAGCTGTCTGACTCCCTTAGGATCAGCCAAAGGTGCCCTAAGTCAGGGTCATACCTAGTGCATTTCTACGGACTCCTGGTTCTCTGGGCACGTTCACACCTTGGGCTCCAGGCCCTGCCCACAGCAGACGAGCCCAGCCCTGTGTGGCAAAAGAAGCACTACCAAGGATGGGGTTATCATGAAAGCAAGCGCCGCACCACTGGTAGTACAAGACCAGCATATGCTTCCGAATGAGACTCGGATGGGAATACCCTGAGGTTTCTAGAGGTCTCCAAAGACTGAAGATTTCTGGTGGAGAGACTGCCCCTCTTGCACATCCTGCCCTATGCGCCTGCCCTGGCCTTGGGCCAGCAGAAATGGCATTACAAGGACTCAAAACTACAACATATCCAAACCACGCCCCTATCCAGGTTCCACCGGGGTTTCCAGGACCACACACCATTCCTCCATATCTGTGATTATTTAGCTTTTCCCTCTGCCCTTTATTGCTCTTCGTGACAGAAATGGTTGGGTCTGGTTTTGATCAGTTGTACCCCGTACGGCAGGTGGCATGGAGTTAAGGCTGGATGAATATCTGTTAAGAGTGGATGAGATTTTAGAGATTACATTAAAACTCAAGTAAGCAATGGCCAAGACGTGAGAATCCTATTCAGCCACTGTTTGCTGACGTTACCTTGCAGAGCCAAGAGGGCCTTCATGCTTTGGGACTAAATCCACCCATCTATCATTGATAATTATCTTTATCATCAGTTTTATTATACAAGTACTGCAGGTGCATGGTAAGAAACGTAGAATATACAGATAAACATATAGACAAATCCCTGGAAGCGCTGATTTCTAGGATATGTTGGCCAAGAATAGTGAAGCGTTTCCGTTTCACCTGCCCCATCTGCCACAGGCTTGCCTATTGCCTCTGAGTGACAGAATCAGGCTAGATGGAGTGTAGTCTCTGTTCCCATTTCCAACCACAGGGTCCGTTCCCCTCAACTACGGACTCCTGGTTCTCTGGGCACGTTCACACCTTGGGCTCCAGGCCCTGCCCACAGCAGACGAGCCGGAAACGAACCCCACTTCCGGCCTGGGGTTAAGGCCTCCGGTTCCTGCACCGGGCATGCGCGGAAGTGGGAGCTCTGCGGCCCGGCATGCGCAGGCGCATAAGGCCGCCGGGTGCTGGCTCAGCTCCCTGGTTCCTGGCCACTGTCACCTTCCTCCCGGACCCTGGTCACGGCCGCAGGTGACCCCTTCCCCCAGCCCCAGTGGGCGGGTGGCAGGTGAGGATCAGGGCCTCGTCTCAGCCCGGGGGCTCTTCTCTGGGATGGATGCTGTGGGCGTGGGGTCCGGGCGCGGGGTCGCCTCCCACCCGAGAGCGTCTGCGCTCCGCGGGCCTTGTGCCAGGCTCCGTGCCGCCGTGGCCCTCGCTCTCCACGTCTGCAGAGGCTGGAAGCGTCTCCGCAGCCCGCGGCGGTTGCAGGGAGGGGAAGCTGTCTCGGGAAGGTCCCCGAGACCCCCGACTCCAGGCTCGGTGCCAGCCTGGCCCCCAGCAAGCCCCGTAACTTCTCTTAGGCTTAATTCACCCTCCTGCGGAAAGAGGTTACTAATGATCTGCCCTGCCAGACTCACCGTTGTGAGCGTGAAAGCATTTCAGTCACTGTGTAAATGTACGCTGTTGCTTCACAGTAAACATGTAGAGTATATTTACTGTGAAGACGGTAAAAGCATTTATTCGACAGAAAGCGTTAGCGTCAAAGATTTGTTTTAACGTGTCATTTTTCCACTCCTGACTACAAAAAAATTTAGTAGCCCCAAGGAAAAATTTTCTTGGACCTACTGTTTGTACCTTTACTTGAAGACATGTTTTTGGATTCAAACATTTTTCTTTTCGTAAATTCAGAAGATAGCGATGAATAATGAGCCAGGCCCCTATGTGGGATTGGGGTGGGAGAGGGAAAATGCAAATGAAATATTACAGTCACAGTGTCACTCATTCAGTTATTTCTAACTGGATCCTCACAGTGACTAAACTGTGCTGCCATTCTGCTTTCTCATTAAAATGATAATTGCTATGCTTGTATCTGTGCAGCTCTTCACACTTTAAAAGATGTCTGTGCATGGGCACCACTGTTTAATCCTCTTTATTCTGAGGTGCCAATCTCTTCTAAAAGTTCAAGGTTTTCAGGGGTTACTTCACTTGGTCGTGAAGCTAAGACTCAACGCAGTTATTGAGACCCTGCATTCAGAGCTCTTTCCGCCCATCCCTGTCTAGCAACCTTGCAAAGAGAGCTGAGAGGTGATCAGCACAGAGAAACGGTTATTGGCAGAAAACCCTGTGTGGGTAGCCTGTCACCATCAGGTATCATCAGTGTGACGTTAGGCAAATCACTTGGCCTTCTCTGCTGTATGATGGAGGTAATAATAATACTTCATAAGTTTATGATGAGTATTAAATAATACAGATAAAATGCTAGATCTGTAGTGAGTGTTCATTACCTAGAGACTTCTATTAATACATGCTACCTAGATTTCCACTACACACACTAGTGCCCCTATGGAAAGAAATTTTATGTGACTGCACTTTGGTAAAAGATTTATATTCACAGTGTCTGTGTCCAGAAAATGAACCTGATAAACCAAGTTTTAAATGTTATTAGGAACTTTTTATTTCTCAAATACAGAATTACTTAAATTTAGTATTTTTAAAAAAATTTAAACAAGCACAGTCTTGTGCAAAGCCCTCATACAAAGAAAAAGTCAGATTTCTTTGCTGCACTGTGATGCAAAGCTTCTGTAAGCTTAAAATTCTATTTATGGTTTAATAAAACTAAAGTCAGTGACAGGAGGGAGTAAAGACTTGTGTACAAATCAAGAACAGATACCTGTGTTTTTCCATTTTTAATTATGAAAGATAAAGACTACCTGTAATACATGAGATTTAAAGAGCAAGTCAACCCAGTCTTCGGTTACCAGCATGATATGGGACCACTTCCCGTTGCTGTGAAACTCACGTGTCCCTCCCCAGTCAAATTCTCATGCCATCACCTTCCACCCCTCCTTCACTATAGTGGGTATACAGTGGGTATTACTATATCCTGGCTTTTCTTTTCAGTTTGACAATGCAAAAAAAAGTGTTTGAATTCAACATTTTTGTTTAATTTACATTTGAATATACAGAATCATGCTGTTTATTTTTCTACTCATTCTTTGTGCAAATTTTAATTTGTAAGATTCAAAAATCATTGAGGTGTTAAATATGGAACAGTTCACTGATTTTCACCGCTGTTTCAATATTTTCTGTTTTAGTATACCAGTCTACTTATTTACGTATTATTTTTCTACAGGCAGTGTTTATTTCAACTTTTTCTTTTAGGGCTTTAGAAGAAAGGTATTTTGATTTGTTGTTTATGAAATTCAACATTGTAGCTTACGCTGCTCATGTACAGGGATTCCTCCATGGTATGTATGTAACAATGCAATTGCTGGTCCTAGATGCTGTGAACGCATATTTATTGTTTCAACCAAGACTCCTTTAAGAGTGAAAGGAGACACGTAATGATTTTACATGTGGCACAGTGCCTCACACCTGTAATCTCAGCACTTTTTGAAGCCAAGGCAGGAGGATCTCTTGAGTCCAGAAGTTCAAGACCAGCCTGACCAACATATTGAGGCCCCATCTCTATAAAAAATACAAAAATAGCCGAGTGTGGGGACACACATCTGTAGTCCCAGCTGCTTGTGAGGCTGAGGCAGGAGGATGACTTGAGCCCAGAAAGTTGAGGCTGCAGTAAGCCACCATCATGCCATTGCACTCCAGCCAGGGTGACAGAGCGAGACTATGTCTTAGAAAATAATAATACTGATAAAATAATAGTAATAACTTAGACCATGGGTGAAAAATTGAATTGTTCTGGGAAAAATCAAGATGTATAGTTATCTACGTGATAGGATTTGTGCTTTTTAAACTTTACTAGATAATACCAAGTTGTTTGTCAACATGTATGTTTAAATGTATACCCACTTCAGCTCTGTTTTTCATTTTTGTCATGGATTATTTAGTGTCCTGTTAATTTGTAGGAATTTGTTATGTATTCCTGGTGTTAATTCTTTCTCAGTTACATTGTTTCATTTGTGGGGGGGTTTAATGATAGAACTTCCCGTTTTAATATAGCAAATGTATCTATTTTCCCTTTATGGTTTGTACTTACTTATTATGCCTAGTTTAAGAGGCTTTCCCTACCTTGAAAATATATTCTCTTATATTTTCTTTTGAAAGTTTTGACATTTTGCCTTTCACAGTTAAGTTTTGGTTTGTTTTTTGTTTTTTGGTTTTTTTTCCACTGAGACGGAAGCTTGCTCTGTCACCCAGGCTGGACTGTCGTGACATGATCTCGGCTCACTGCAACCTCCACCTCCTGGGTCAAGCAATTCTCTTGCCTCGGCCTTCTGAGTAGCTGGGATTATAAGTGCTCACCACCACAATGGGCTCATTTTTTTGTATTTTTGTAGAGACAGGGTTTCACCATGATGGCCAGGCTGGTCTCGAACTCCTGACCTTGTGATCCACCCACCTTGGCCTCCCAAAGTGCTAGGATTACAGGCATGAGCCAGCCACCATGCCCAGCCCACAGTTAAGTTTTTACTGTGCCTGAGATTGATGCTGTATCTGAGGTGAGGCAAGGTTCCAGTTTATTTTTTCCCAGATGCATGATTTGTCTACATATCACTCAAGGAAAATCCACCTCTTCCCTTGATGTGTGCTACATATTCCCTTGTGATATTTTAGTCTTTAAACCATAGATTTTTTATGTATTTTAAATCAATAATCATACATGAGATTTTTTTTTTTCTTCTCAGTTTTTATTGTAGCTTTTCGTTATTTTTCTTGTCTTAATCCTGCCTGAGGCCTCCAGTGTTAGGCAGCATACAAATACTGAAGAGGCATCTTTATCTTTTTTCTACTTTTAAAGAGAATGCTTTAAATGTGTCACCATTAATTTGAGGTTTCCTCTAGGTTTCGTAGATACCCTTGATTGAATTAAGGGGGTTACTTTCTGTTGCTAGTTTGCTGGCAGGTTTTACCTGGAGCAGATGCTGAATTTTATCCCCTACTTTCTTGTGCCTCTATTGAGATAGTCATGTACTTTTTATTAATCTATCAGTGTGTTGAATTATATAAATAGATTTCCCAACGTTAAACCAATAGCACATCTCTGGGATAACCTGAGTATGGTGTGAAAATAAACGCGTTGCCGATTCAGTTAGCTACTGCTTCAGGATTTTTGCATGTGTGTTCATGAGTGGGATGATAGTTTCCCTTTTAGTATGGCTTGTCAAATTCTGGTCTCAAGGTTATATTAGCCTTCTAAAGTGAATTGGGCCATGTGTCTTTTTTCTTCTCTGCAAGGCTTTCTGTACAGTGGGAACTGTCTGCAGGGACTCTTTGGACGACTCCCTGGTAATCCATCCGGGTTGCAGGAAGGCTTAACTACTGGTTGTGCTTTTTTTATGGTGATAGAACTACGTGGCCATAGATACATGGTTATTACCGGGGTCTGCTCTGCATTTGAACCTTATACCGGAATAAGACGAGAGTCAGGAAACAGTGAAGCAGCGATTTTGCTACAAGTTATACATCCCTTCTCAGGAAATCTTATGGATATAGTTTGTATAGATGTAGCTTTATAATGTGTACATCTTCCCATTCATAAAAGCATCGTCTAAATCAGGTTTTACATCATTTTTATATGAGCATTTCTCTTGATTTTCTAGAGAAGTAAACTCTCAGATCCCCACTTACAAGCACATTCTTGTATCTAGATTTTATTTGTGTGAAAGCAAAAGCGATCATCCCTGCCCTAGATTATGAGGGCTTTTTATTACTTTGGTATTTACTTAAGAATAAAATTTATTTTTTCATTTTCTTCTCTTCGCAAATGTGGTTCGCAGGTATTAATGAAAGTTTTGGAGATTCCTTTTTAATTTACAATTTATAAAGTTTTTAAGCTTTATGATTTAGAGGCGTTTCACCCTTTATCATTTACCATTTTGATGATGTTATTCTAGGCGATGTTCTTTGTTATCATATCTGATAAACAGATTTCCCTAAATCTTAGAGGTTTATAGCAGCAGCATCTTCACAACAGTAAGATTTTTTTCTTAAAAAATTTCTTCAGAAAGGAAATAAAATTTTTAAGATCTACGAGATTGAATCAGAGTTAGCTTTAGAACCTAGAATCTTATTAGGTCTAAGGGGAGATTAGAGGGTGGGAAAATCCCTTTCTCTCATCATTAGCTTATCTGGAAATAAACTCTTTTTTCTAAAATAAAATACGCAGACCACAGCAGTGCCTTGAGGTTCTGCTGGGAGATGCAGAGGGCACTGCCTCATGCTGCTGTTTGCCCCTGTGCCCAGCTTCCATCCCCGCCCCGATAGGACCCGAAGGAGCAGCCTTTCCATGCAAAGAGTCTTCCCCCTTTGGGGTTCTAGGGCAGTTTCTTTTTCTTTTTTTTTTTCAAACAACCAGACACACGAAAGTTTTTAGTTTATTAAGCTTCTCGTGAAAAATCCACGACGGCCACAAATAACATCACTGCAGCACCTTTACTCCTTCGGCTTTTTGCGAGCACCAGCACTGGCCCTTGAGCCCCCTGACTTCCTGCATTCTGTTCCTGCGTTCCTTTCGTTGCTCTCTTGAGGTCTTTTTCTTCTCACACAGGCCATGCCTTGCAAGTCTATGTTTGGGTTCATTTTTCTTGGCATAATCCAGGGAATCATAAATCATGCCAAAGCCAGCTGTCTTGCCACCACCAACATGAGTTCTGAATCCAAATACAAAGATGATATCCGGTGTGGTCTTGTACATTTTGGCTGGTTTTTCCCGAATTTCTGTCTTAGGCACTGTTACCTTCCCGGGGTGAAGGACATCAGTGACCATTTGTTTCCTCTGAAGTAGTCGGTTGGGCATAGATGTTCTAGTGCGGATGGTTACTGTGTCGTTCATGATGGTGGCCTATCCTTAGACAGCTGGGGAGGAAAAGACTCTAGGGCAGTTTCTTCTTTGGGCTCCCGGTGAAACATTGCAGGGAAAAAAAAGCTTTTACTCCTTTTCGTTGTGTTTTTGATTCATTTATAACTAATGACTATTGGATGAATGTATAAGTAAGGGTGTAATAACTGACCAGGCTGAACCAGAAACTTCAAAATACGTAACCTGGATTATCTACTTTAATGTGTGGGGAAGTCTGACTGATTTGGAATATTGTGATGGAAGTGTTGACAGTGAAAAAAGGGTAAACTTATCTAGAGATCAGCCAAGCAGCATTTTTTAAGTAAAAAAAGGTACATGTTGTTTTATTCTGAAAAATATCCTTTATCTTTTATCATTGTCTCTTAGATTTCCTTAACTTGAATTTGTTCACTATGAGAGTAAAACTACATAAAGGAAAAGTTTTTCAAGGAAAGGAACAAATACTTTTTTACAGTTCGAGCTCTTTGTCTCATTCTGTGGCCTTTACCAGCCAGTGGCCCCTCAGCATGCCAGCCTCGGCGGTACTGGTTTCCCACTCACTAGCTGTGTGATTTCTGCTAACACAGCCTCCCGAGGCCTCAGTGTCCTCATCTGCAAAGCAGGGACAGTGATAGCAGCTATCTCAGAGGGGTGTTCTGAGAATCGCGTGTGAATATACAGCCAGGGGCATAGTATGTGCCAATAAATGTTAGCTGGTTGTGTTGCCAGCTTCAGCCATCATTACTCAGTGAGCGTGCTTTTGTTTTCTTAGTGTTTAAGTTTTTCATGTCATTCTCACTGTCTCAGAGTCCAGAGTTAGGCAGATAATATGAGGTGGGGGGGGGGGCGGCATGGGGAAGAGTGAAGGGACTCTTATAGGTTGAAGAGTCTTAGGAGGGCTTCATGAAAGAGGAGGGACTTCAGCTGAGTCTCAAAATAAAGCAGCGTTTATATGGCTGGAACCTTACACCTCTGGAATGGCTAATGAGGGTTGGCAAGGACAGGAATTGGGACACTTGTGCACTGTTGGATGACACTGTAGGAATGACAACTAGTTCAGCCACTATGAAAAGGTTTTTTGGTCCCTAAAAAAAGAATTAAAAATAGAATTACCATATTATCCAGCAGTCCCTTCTAGGTATATTCCCAAAATGATTGAAAGCAGGTTCTCAAAGGGATGTTTGTACACCCATGTTCATTGCGGCAGCATTCACAATGGCTTTAAGGTGGGAGCAACCCACGTGTTCATCAGCAGATGGCTGGGTCAACAGAATGTAGTGTGCGAAGGGTGGCATGTGATTCAGCCTCAAAAGGAAGGAAGGTCTGCCCAAGCTGCAGACTAAGGAGCCCTTGCGGACTTTATGCTGAGTAAAATCGCCAGTCGCTAGAAGGCAGTATCGGCGATTCCACTTATTTTTAGTGGCGGTGAGGGGTGTGGGGGTGTTTAATGCGGATAGCATTTTTGTTTTGCAAATTGAAAAGAGTTCTGGAGATTAGTTGCACGAACATGTAGATGTACTTGACACTACTCAACTTAAGGTGCTACATTGTATGTGTGTTTCACTGTAATCAAAAGCACATGGATAAGAAGCTGGAGATATGGAGTCTGGGCCATTGCAGGCCATAAGCAAGAGGCATGTTTGGTTGAGGACACGATCACGCTCAAGGGTCTTCTCTGTCTTTGCTTTCAGGGGCATGGAGGACGCTGGCGGCGGCGAGGAGACCCCGGCCCCGGAGGCCCCGCACCTCCCTCAGCTCGCGCCTGCGGAGGAGCAGGGGTTGCTCTTCCAGGAGGAAACCATCGATCTCGGCGGAGATGAATTTGGATCCGAAGAGAACGAGAGCGCGTCGGAAGACTCTGGTCCCCTCGTGGACAAGCTGAACGAACACATGATGGAGAGCGTCCTCATCTCCGACTCCCCCAACAACAGCGAGGGCGACGCGGGTGACCTGGGCCGGGTGCGTGAGGAAGCCGAGCCCCGAGGGGAAGGCGACCCAGACCCACAGCCCGCGGGCACCCCGAGTCCCACCGGGGAGGCCGACAGCGACCGTGCGCCCGGGGACGCCCAGGAGGACGAGGCCGCGGCCCCCAGTAGTGGTGGGACGCCGAGGCAGGACGCGGCCCGCGAGACCCCAGGCAGCGAAGACGAAGCCGCCCGCCCCGAGCAGACGCCGCCCGCCGCTGACCCAGTCCCGGTGTGCACCATCTTCAGCCAGCGCGCGCTCCCAGCCCCCGGGGACGGCTTCGAGCCGCAGATGGTGAAGTCGCCCAGCTTCGGCGGCACCCACGAGGCCCCCGCCCGGACGCCGCCCCAGGCGGTGCAGCCCAGCCCCAGCCTCAGCACGTTCTTCGGAGACGCGGCCGCCAGCCACTCCTTGGCCTCAGACTTCTTCGACTCCTTCACCACCTCCGCCTTCGTCTCCGTCAGCAACCCCGGCGCGGACTCCCCGGCCCCTGCCAGCCCGCCTCCCCTCGCTGTGCCCGGGACCGAGGGGCGTCCCGAACCCGCGGCCACCCGAGGGCCCCAGGCTGCTGCGCCCCCGGCGTCGCCGGAGCCGTTCGCGCACATCCAGGCGGTGTTTGCGGGGAGTGACGACCCCTTCGCCACCGCCCTGAGCATGAGCGAGATGGACCGGAGGAACGACGCCTGGCTCCCCGGCGAGGCTACGCGCGGAGTCCTGCGGGCTGTGGCCGCCCAGCAGCGCGGCGCCGTGTTCGTGGACAAGGAGAAGCTCACCATGCCGGGGCTCAGGTTCGACAACATCCAGGTGAGCCTGGGTCTGCTGCCTTCGCAGCGCGGCCTCCCCTCTGCCCAGTCTGTGAGATGCTCGCGGTGCCCTTCACAGGAGACATGCCCTTGTTTTCAGTAGTTCCTAATGGCAAGCTGTGTTACTCTGCCCTGGGGTAGTTAGGATCTGTCGGTTTCCCCAGCAGAGTCTGTTTAATGAGCTACTTTCAGAGATGTGGAAATAAACAGCAGCAAGGCGACGTTCCACCGTAACTTCTGTGCCCTGTAATACATTTGTGGCATTTGAACAACAGTAAATGATAAATCCATTCTTTTCTTAAAATACAGAAAAACAGACTCCTGTTACATAGAACCTGCTTGATGTAGAATTTGTGTAGGTTGAATAAGAAAAATATGCGTGACCCAAAAAGTAACAAATCACAGAAATATGTAAATGTTATGCTAAATGAGAATTCGCATAGCATTTCCATTCTCACCACTAATGAAAGACAGTTGACGCAGGATTTTTTTCAGTGCTGCTTTGCCAACCGGAGATGGCCAGGACCGGTGATGCCCCTGCCCAGGCCTCTCTCGGCCCAGGAGCCGCACCTGGCTTGGTTTTGGCCAATCCGGTGGCCACGTGACTGTTCTCTCAGCTCCAAGCGGGAGGACTGTGCGAGCAAAGCAGCGCGGGGTGCGGGGTCTCCAATGGCCGGCACAGGAGTGGGCTCCACACGGGGCTTGCAGCTGGACCTGGCGTGTGGCAAGTGACTCCCTCGGCGGACTCCTGCGTCCGGGCGAGGGGAACACCATGGCGCCCAAACAGATGCCTGCGACCCCGAAGCCCCATAGAGGATATTCCGGGACTAACGGCGTATTAACAGCTCCCAGCGGGCGCGATAACAGCCCGCCCAAACCCGTTGCCCCTTTCTGGCCACCACTGCTTCTGCTGAGTGGGGCAGGCAAGGTGGGTGGGGGTGCAGGGTTACAGTATTACTGCAGTCCTGGTACCTGCATTCTGCAGTGACCTGAGTTCTTGTCCTGCCTCCAAGAAGAATGAGATTATGTTGATAACCAGAGTGTGAGGAGGGCGGACAAGAATTTCATTAAGCACAAAACAGCTCTCAGCGGAGAGGGAGGGCGAGGGTGGACCCCACCAGAAGTCAGGTGGTCTTTCCACAGTGTGGCTGGGTCAGGGTCTTGTTTGGACTCAGAATGGAGGCATGCATGCTGATTGTGAGTTTGCACACACACACACACACACACAAAGGCTAAAACAAAGTCACCTCTGAAAGGTGGGCACAGCAGTGTAAAAACCCACTGGGGAAGGGTAGGTTTGTGTGAAATAGGTGAAGAGGGGTTAATGGATCAGAGGAAAGTGCGCCAAATGGGACAGGAGGTTCCCAGTCCCTTCCGTGGATTTATCCAGGACTTATAGCTAGGCTTTAAACTGTCTTAAGCCTGGCAGGTTTCACCGGGACCGCCCCTGTCTGCCTAGGATTTGTCGCCTCCTGCAGCACTCACAGTCAAGTCATTTCCATTTCCATCTATCAACAATGATTTACTGTCTGTGGAAGTGTGGGAAAATATCCTCTCTAAGGCAGCCCCGATGGGACTGAAAATCGGTACAAACTCATTTCAGTAAATTTTAAAATGCACATCAAAATGTGCATATCCTTTGACCCAGAAATTTCACTCTTAGGAGTGCATTGCGAGGAAATAATCATACTTGTATACATACACCAGCTGTTGAGATGTCTCCCAGAGTGGTTCATCATTGCAAAGAACCTGAAATAATCTAAAAGCCTGTTATTAGGAGACTTGAATACATTTGACTCACCTCGTCTTCCAATGGAATATTTATGTACTTTTCAAAAATGATGCCAGGGGATGTGGGAGGAAGGCCTGAACAGGTGGAACATAGAGGATTTTAAGGCAAAAGTTTCACGATTCTGTGTGAAACTTAAATGCTGGGTACGTGTCCTTATTTATTTTACCAAAGCCATGGAATGCACCACGCCAAGAGTCTACCCTGGTGTAAGCTGTGGACTTTGGGTGACAGTGACGGGTCCATGTAGGTTCATCAGTTGTCATAGGTGAACCTCTCTGGCGAGGTGTGTTAGTAATGGGTAAGACTGCATGCATAGGAACAGGCAGAGTGTGGAAAATCTCCATACCTTCTGCTTAATTTTGCAGCAAACCTAAACGTGCTCTAAATAATAAAATATTCCTCCGATCGTTGGTGAATGATAAAATAAATTGTAAAATCTGTTTTTAAAAAGATATCAAAACAACATTTAATGAGGTTCATCTCATCCTGTTAAATTTGAAAATCAGGACAGAAGATAGCGTGTAGCCTGCGTAGTATGATAAAAATTTTATAAATATATGTATACATATTTATCAGATTAAATCATATGCATGTCAATTTTAGTTCATTGCAACCAAATTGTGGGACAGAATTAGTAGTTTCCATATGGCACTGTACGTGGTGGGCCGCCCCCCCAGTTTACTGGCCTCAGATCCTGTGTGTGTCTGTCTTCCTGAAACTGAAAGAAGGACCTGCATCCCCCTTTAGTGCAATCACTCACCTACTCCTGAACATAGGTAGGCGAGTCAGTAAGCCAGTTGTGTGGCGATGTGTATTTTTACTGAATTGATAGATGGCTGAGACCGAGGAGTGGTGAATTCTCTAGGAAAAGGAAAGTGACATGCTGGAGAAATGAAGCCAATTAATTTCTTCAGATAACTTAAGTGTAAACCTATAGACATCCATATTTTTGGTGTTTTACATGGCAGTCTTTCCAGAGTATTTATTTACTAATTTACTGATATCCGTTTACTTTATTTATTGTGGGCTTACGCTTTACCAGGCATTGGTCTAGGCATCCTTCTCTACCCTCCTCGGCAGAATATACTGAGCGTAGTTTAAACTTTGCAGGATCTTTGTAATGAATACCAATTCCAGACTCTGATTTCAAGGGGTGTTTGGATGTATAGGATTGGATTTACTTTGTCACTGAGTTCTTACCTGTTCTCCCACTCCCTGGTCTTGTCTCTGTACACCATATCCCCAAAATGGCTTCTCTGTCCCCCCAAGATGGCTCCTCTGTACCTCACATCCCAAGATGGCTTCTCTGTACCCCACGCCCTCAAGATGGCCTCTCTGTACTCCACGCCCCCAAGATGGCTTCTCTGTACCCCACGCCCCCAAGATGGCTTCTCTGTACCCCACACCCCCAAGATGGCTTTCATGTTCTCCTCCTTGTTTCTTCCCTTCTCTCTCAGGGTCTTTGCCCTCTCTGCTGTGAAATTCCTTGGACTTCTGTGGGTCTTGCCTTTAGCACTTCCTTGCAAACCCCCTGTTGCTTTCTGTTTGCTTCTCTCTCTGACTGTAACTCAGGGGAAATCTGAAGGCTGCCACAAGAAAGACGTAACCCATTGTTTCCCAACTGGGTGCTGGGGTTCAGGGGTCTTCGGTGCATTTGGAGATGTGCAGCGGTGTTTTACTTTGATTGACAAAGGGGATGGAGTGAGCATATGATGTTGAGTGGGTGGGGCCAAGAGTACTGAAAACCTTGCAGCGAGCTCAAAGCTTGCAAGGAATGGAAAGCACCTGTTCCTCAAAAAAGCTGAAAGGTCTCTGTCCGGTCCAGTTTCTCCTTTTATGATAAAACAGATCCGAATGACTTGTGTGTTCACCAGCAAACCTGCAGTGTCCCAGGCATCCACTTTCTTTGTGAAACAGAGGCAGGCATGTTACCCACCCGCCAGCCCAGACCAGGATGGATGGCCTAGACAAGAGAAGGCAGACCTGCAGGTGGATAATTACAGTGCCTTGTGGCTCAGAGGACGTCAGGCCGATTCCCATGGGCGTGTTTAGTGAGGGAATGCAACCACAGCACTGCAGAGCCAGTGCCAGAATGCAGGGCCTGTGTGCCTTAGTTCTGGGCTCTTTGTCCTGTGTTGTATTTCTCCCTACCATAGAAAAGTAACTGTATTCTCTCAGAAAGACTTCTGTTTAAGTCAAAGAACTAGAAACACCACTAATCATCAGGGAAATGCAAATCAGAACCACAATGAGATGTCACAACTGTTAACCAAAAACTCTGGAAACAGCAAGAGTTGATGAGGGCGTAGAGAAAGGGACCCTTGTACACTGTTCGTGGGAATGTGAATTCATACAGCCATTATGGAAAACACTGTGGAGGTGCCCAAAAAAGTGAAAAATAGAACTACTGTGTGATCTAATAGCCCCCGTTCTGGGTATGAATCCAAAGGAATCGAAATCAGGATGTCAGAGAGATGCCTGCACTCCTGCGTTCACTGCAGAATTATTCACAGTAGTCCAGAGAGGGAATCAACCTAAGTGCCCTTCGACAGCTGAGAGGACAAAGAAAATGTGATACATAGCAGCTCACATCCATAATCCCCCTTCTCAGGAGGCTGAGGCGGGAGGATCACTGGAGCCACAGCGTTCAAAGCTGCAGTGAGCTATGATCGCACCACCGCACCCAAGCATGGGCCACAGAGTGAGACCTGTCTCTTTAAAAAGAAAAAAACATTTTAAGGAAAAGAGAATTCTATTTAGTCCTTAAACAAGGGGAAACCTTGCCATCTGTGACTGTGTGCATGAACCTAGTAGACATTAGGCTAAGTGAAATAAGCCAGACACAAAATGATGAATACCACGTGATCGCACTTATATGCGAAATCTACAAAAGTCAGACTCATGGAAGCTGGGGCTCCGGGGTATGAGGGGCGTGGCACGTGGTCACACTTACACGCGGAATCTACAAAAGTCAAACTCATGGAAGCTGGGGCTCTGGGGTACGAGGGGCCTAGGGAGATGTTACTCAGAGGGTGCAGAGCTTCATTTATGCAGGAGGAAGGAGTGCTGGGGACGGAACGTACGTATAGCACGGTGACTAGTTAGTAACACCGAATTGTTTACCTGACGTGATGAGAGCAGGTTTTAAGTGTCCTCACCACCCCCACACATACACACACACACACAAATGGTAACTATGGGTAGTGACTGTTGTGTTAATTATTTTCACTCTGGAATTCAGTACACAGTGTCTACTTAAATGATCATGCTATATACCTTGAATATATATCATTTGTATTTATCAACTGAATATTCTAAAACTTAAAAATAAAATGTAAAATGCCTTTTCTATTTACCTATTTAAAAAAAAAAAAAAGAACTGGAAATCAAATGTCCAAATTTTAGTCTTCCATAGAGAATGAGTAGCAGAGCCTTCTCCAGGGTCCCAGAGGTTGCCTGATACATGGACATATCCCTGATCAGTACGTGAACTCAGGAAGAGCCTTGAATTAGAACTGGTTTCAAATTGTTGCTTTGCCAATAACCTGTGTAACCTAAGGGGATTCATTGAACACATATGGCTCTATTTTCTTATCTGTAAAATGGAAGGTTTTGGTGAGTCTGTCACTTAGGCTGTACGCTAAGCTGCACTAACAGAAAGCCAGAGGTCCGGTGGCTGGAATTAGGGTACAGGCTTATTTCCGGGTGGTAGGATACTCTGGAGATCTGTGGACCCATGCTGTGGACTGACTCCACCTTCCTCAACCAAGTCCAGGAAGTTTTTGCCATTGCTGTCTTCCAGCCATCTGGAAGGAGGGAGAGGCTGAAAAGCTCTGGGGTTCTGGAGTGTTCCTTTCACCATGCATTATCTGGAAGACGTTTAGTCACCTGGCCACACCAAGATGCAAGGAAGGCTGGAAGTAGAGTCTTTAGGTATGCAGCCATGTGCCCAGGCAAAACCGAAGTTCTGTTACTAGAAGAAGGGAGGGGCCAGGCACAGTGGCTCACACCTGTAATCCCAGCACTTTGGGAGGCCAAGGAGGGCAGATCACAAGGTCAGGGGTTAGAGACCAGCCTGGCCAACATGGTGAAATCCCGTCTCAACTAAAAATACAGAAATTAGCCAAATGTGGTGGCGTGCGCCTATAGTCCCAGCTACTTGGGAGGCTGAGGCAGGAAAATCACTTGAACCCAGGAAGCAGAGGTTGCAGTGGGCAGAGATTGTGCCATCACAGTCCAGCCTGGACAACAGAGTGGGACTCTGTCTAAAGTAAAAAATTTTTAAAAAGAGGAGATCAGAGATGGTGGATGGCTGAGAGTCTCTTCCAGTGAGTCCTCCGGCACCAAAGTCTCTGAATCTGGAATCCATAATTACTGCCAGCCTTCAGCCATTGCTGATAATTCCCACTGCTGTGTGTATTAACAATTATCCAGCTTGTAAGTAGGTTCAAAATCCATTTTCTTTTTCTTTTTCTTTTTTTTTGAGACAGAGTCTCACAATGTTGCTGTCCTAGAGTTCAATGGTGAGATTCCGCCTCTCTGCAGCCTCTGCCTCCCAGGTTCAAGCAATTCTCCTGCCTCAGCCTCCCAAGCAGCTGGGATTACAGGCGCCCACCACCACACCCGGCTAATATTTTGTATTTTTAGTAGAGACAGGGTCTCACTATTTTGGTCAGGCTGGTCTCGAACTCCTGATCTCATGATCTGCCTGCCTTGGCCTCCCAAAATGCTGGGGTTACAGGTGTGAGCCACCATACCCAGCCCTCAAAATCCATTTTCTAGTAAACTATGTTACAAATCATAGGTGAGTTTTTAGAATAAACCACAAAGGACTATCTAGGTGATACTTATTATATAGAGATAATGTTGTGTATTCTTTCTCACACATACACTTCTCTGTCTCCCGTTATTAGTAATTTAGCAAAATAAGAATGTTAGGAAAGCATATTCGAGTACAGTCTTTTGTGTGGACATATTTTTGTTTCTCTTGCTTAAAAATACTTTCTGGGTTTTATGATAAATGTGTGTTTAGCTCTATAAGAAATACAACAATTTCCAAAGTGGGTACATTATTTCACATTTCTGTCAGCAGCATATGAGAGAGATTTCCAGTTATTTTATATCCACGGCATAGTCAACGTTTTCAATTTTTGCATTTCCCCGATGACTGGGGTTATACAGGCTACTTGATATATAGGATCTGATGTATTTATCCTTTAATATATAGGCTACTTGTATATGTTTATAAACTATCTCTTCAAATGTTTTCTCCATCTTTCAAACTTTGGATATTTGTCTTACGGTTACTGTGTTGTAAGAGTTCTGTAAGATCCTGGTTGGGAGTGAGCTGTCTTACACAACAGATGTGTTGCAAAAATTTTTTACTATTCTGTGCCTTGTTTTTGCATTTTGTAGGTGTCTTTTGAAGGGCAGAAATTTCCATTTTGGGGTGCAGGTGTACTAGCTACAGATTCTCACATCGTTTATTAGTTTCAAAATTATTACATCTTTTTTCTTTTTTTTTATTTTTTTTATTTTTGGAGACAGAGTCTTGCTCTGTCACCTAGGCTGGAGTGCCAGTGGTGCAATCTCAGCTCACTGCAACCTCTGCCTCCCAGGTTTAAGCAATTCTCATGCCTCAGCCTCCAAAGTAGCTGTGACTATAGGCACGCACCACCACGCCCAGCTAACTTATTTACTTATTTATTTACTGAGACAGAATCTAATTCCTCACCCAGGCTGGATTGCAGTGGCATGATCTCGGTTCACTGAAACCTCCACCTCCCAGCTTCAAGCAATTCTCCTGCCCCAGCCTCCTGAATAGCCGAGACTACAGACGCGTGCTACCACATCTGGCTAATTTTTTGTATTTTTAGTAGAGACGGGGTTTCACCATGTTAGCCAGGATGGTCTTAATCTTCTGGCCTCATAATCTGCCTGCCTTGGCCTTCCAAAGTGCTGGGATTACAGGTATGAGCCACCGTACCTGGCCCCTTTTTTTTTTTTGACATGGAGTCTCGCTCCGTTACTCAGGCTGGAGTACAGTGACACAATCTCAGCTCACTGCAACCTCCGCCTCCCAAGCTCAAGCAATTCCCCTGCCTCAGCCTCCTAAGTAGCTGGGATTATAGGTGTGCACTACCACACCCTACTAATTTTTATATTAATAGTAGACACAAGGTTTTGCCATGTTGGTCAGGCTGGTCTTGAACTCCTTACCTCTAGTGAGCCACTCGCCTCAAATTCCCACAGTGCTGGAATTACAGAAGTGAGCCACTGTGCCTGGCCAGTTTTAGTATTTTTGGTAGAGACGGGGTTCACCATGTTGGCCAAGATGATCTCAAACTCATGGCCTCAAGTGAACTGCCCACCTTGGCCTCCCAAAGTGCTGGGATTACAGGTATGAGCCACCATTCCTGGCCTTGTTTCCATTTTTAACATTTATTTTTGCCAAATACACAACATGTTTATAGAATCTAGAATTCTAGGTTGACAGGCTTTTTATTTCTGTTTAGACCTTGTAGGATACCATCCCACTGTCTTTTGACTTGCGTAGTTTCTGATGGGTAGTCTGTAGTAATTCTTATCCTTGCTCTTCTGTACCTAATGGGGATATTTGTTCTCTGGGTGGTTTTAAGGTTTATCCCTGATTTTTCAGCAGTTTGGTTCCCATGTACCTTCACATGGGATTTATGCTTATCTTGCTCGGGATTCATTGGCCTTCTTGCATCTGTGAGTTTGTAATTTTTGTCAATTTGGGGAAATTTTTGGTCATTATTTCTTCAGGGTTTTTTATGTGGTTTTTCCTCTCTCTCCTACTTCTGGAAACTGTAGGTACATACTGGTTGATATTGCCAGAGAAGTTCCTGAGCATCCGTTTGTGTTATTGTCTTTACTTTTCAGTCTTTTCCTCTTTGTGGTTAAGCTTAGAATTTCTGTTGCTGTCCTTATGTTCACTTACCTTTCCTTCTGACTTTTTAGTTTGCAACTAATCCTGTTCAGTGACTTTTTCATGTTTTTTATCTCTGGGATTTTTACTTGGTTCTTTTTTGTATCATTTTTCTTTTCTTATCATTTTCAAGCTTTACTTTAAACTCTTGAAAACGTTTATCAGAGACACCTTAAAGTTCTTTTCTGAGCCGGGTGTAGTGGCATATGCCCACAGTCCAGCCACTCTGGAGGCCAAGGCAGGAATCACGGGAGCCCAGGAGCTGGAGGCCAGCCTGGGAAACATCGGTCTCTTAAAAAAAAGAAAGAAAACCAAAGTTCTTATCTGAAAGTTCCATTATCTATGTGCTATGTGGACCTGTGTTAATGTGATTTTTCTCTTACTTATGGGACACATGTTTTGTATGTCTGATAATTTTTTATTGAAGGGTGGACGTTGTGGACGTCATGTTCTATGTCTAGCTTTTTTATCTTCCTTCGAAAAGACTTGCCCTTTATTCTGATAGCAAGTGGCTTCTTTACAGATTTAGTTTCATGTTTGTTTTTACTGTTTAGAGTGCCTTTACAGTAGTAGCTTCTACTCTTGAGTGGCCTTTCTGAAGTCTCTACTGAATGCCCCTCTGTTCAGTGAGAGCACTCTACCATGGCAGACCCACACTCAGCACCCTTCAGCCTTGCGTGAGCTCTGGGCTGGCCAGGTCCCAGCACCCCGTCCTTTCCAGTCAGCTAGAGCTGCACCCTCTGCAGTACAGCTGCTTAGTCATCGGCAGTGAACCCAAGGGCTCCCACGCAAACCCTTTCTCTGCTTAGCTCCCTCCTTTCCAGGTCTCTGGATATAAGAATTATCCAGTTTGTAAGCAGGTTCCCAAACCATTTTCTGGTAAGTTATGTTATACATTGTAGCTGGGTTTTTAGAATAAACCACAAAGGACTGCATAGCTGGGATTTGTTATACAGAGAGAACGTAGATTCTTTCTCACGCATACGCTCTCACACTTCCTCTCCTGTCGTTGTTAGTCATTTAGTAAAATAAGAGTGTTGGGAAAGCGTATTTGAGCGCAGCCTCAACCTCCTCAGCCTGTCCGCCTCAACCTCCTTGACGTCCCAAACCCTGCCTGGGATTCTCCTCCCGCACAGTGGTCCAAGCAGTGCCATCGGGTTCAAGGGCTCAGCTCACATTCTCCTTCCGTCGGGTCACAGTACTTTCCGGTGCCTGATGACGGTTGTTAGATTGATTCTGCGCAGTGCTGCAGGCGTTAACATCAGGATGTTGAGTCCAGTCCCACTTAGCCCGAAATGGACAGAGCAAAACTTTCTGCTGCTCTTCATTTGTCCGTCGGCTGTGGATATTTGGGCTGTTTCTACCTTTTGGCTAGTGTGAGGAATGCTGCTGTGAACACTCACACACAGGTGTCTGTCTGCGTGTCCTCAGTTACCTGGGCTGTGTAGCTACGTGTGGAACTGCTGGGTTCCATGGCAACCCTGTTTAACATGCTGAGAACCACCGGACTGTTTTCTAAAACGGCGATTCCATTTTGAATTCCCACCAATGATGCAATGTGTGAGGGTGCCAGTTTCTCCTTCCTTGAGTTCAGGTTTGTGTTTTGGTTACTTGTCATAGCTTTTTGTCCAGGTATTTTCGTGTTTCCCTGGAGCAGAGGGTAGGGCCTCCAAGAATGGACGGCCGCATTTCTGCATTGGCGATGTGGTAGGAAATTCTGTGCTGGGTGTGGGGGCCGCTGCCTTGCAGAATGCTACCCTGTGAGCATTTGTGTCTTTAGGTTTCCCAGACGGTAAGGCCCAGACACATTCAGTCGTGACTCTGGCTTCTGTCTTGTCTTTCACCATCAAAATCAAGAAGGGACTACTGAGACTACTCATGGCAGGAAGGGCAGCCAGGCCCCCGACTGCCTGCCAGCTGTGAGAACCAGCCACTTGCTCCTCCGTAAACATACCTGACCCAGAGAATGGGGTGGCGATCTTCACTGCCAGATCACGAAGAGTCCCAGATTGTGATGTGTTCCCGTGTCTCCTTCGCGTTCCCTGAACCCTGCCCTGGATAAAGTCAGCCCTCACTGAACAGCTCGCTGTGTGAAGGAATCCATTGGTTCTAGCTGGATTCTGTCCCCGGGGCAGCAGCACAGCTCTGGAAACCCTGGGGAAGCCCCTCACCTCCCACTGTGACCGCTGGAGAAGAGGCCGGGCAGGAGCCTCCATCTCCCTGCGCTGCCTGCCTTCCGCTAGCCACACAGCAAGGGCGAGGTTTGTGATAAGACGCTTATCACATCTTTGGCCCTGTCTCCGTGGGATGGTTGATAGTCATGCGTATGCTAATGTCTCGGGAACTTCCTGCGGTAACTGAAATGTTAACTAACAGAATTTTTAGGAGGAGAGATTTTTGCAGCGTGGTCTCATTAGTTGAGCCTGTTGCGGGATGGGGGGTTGAATTGGCCTGCCCTCCCTGCAGGCTCTCCCTGTGATCTGGATTTGCTCTTTACGCAGCTCGCTGCCCCTCTGGCTGAGATAACGCTCTTTGTCTGAGATGAGCTGCGCTTCTGCCGAGCTCTGTGGAGCCCTATGTCTGCACTCTCTTATTTTGCCCTTTAATTATTGCTAGATTAGTTAGCTGATTTTGTGGCTCTGATATTTGAAGTACTTCACGTTACACTCTGAAAGCAGAAACTATAAAACTGCTGCCCCTAGGTCTTTGCCTCAGTGTAAGAAAATGTGATGGCCTCTGCGAGCACCAGGCTTAGCACCCAGGGGAGAGACAGACCTGTGACCCGGAGCCACCCAGCCCCTCCTGCCACAGGCTGTTGATCTCTCCCGGTAGAAAGCACGCAGCAGAGCGGGAGAAGCAATGTCAGCAGCTTTTCTGTGGCTCTTGCTGTCATGCTCTAGATATTGTTCTTCTTTTAAGTGTCATCATTTTAAAAGATTGAAATAACTTTGCTTCTTAGGAGAAGCTACTTCTGTGCTTTTTCTTCCCCCACCGCCTGAAAAAGGGTAGGAGAACAATGGAAAGAGAGCCAAGCTGGTGTTGAAGTCCAGGCGGGGGGCTGCAGGCTTCTCTGCATCCTCGGTCACTGTCGCCTGCAGCGTGAGCATCAGCTTCCCTGTGCCTGGGAGGCAGCTTTGTGCTGAGATGGAGAGATCTTGGCTTTACTGCCCCCCTCTCCCTGCCCGCATCTTGGGGTTGTCCTAGTTCAAGTCTTTCTTCTGCTCACCGGAAACACTGCAGGGCCTTTGTGCTGTGTCCCTGGCAGCAGCTGCTGACAGGTCACATGTCAGGTGATGCCCAGAGCACATGTCAGGGAAGGTCCCGCCAGCTCCGGGCGGCTCGCTGTCTCTGGCATTTCAGGGACGTCAGCGCAGCTGCCCTTTCCCCCTGGGCTGCTCTATCCCGGCTGCTGCCCCCGCCTCAGGCATTTCAGGGACCTCAGCACTGCCGCCAGGTGCCTTTCCTCAGTCAGCAGCACCCCCAGACCTCAGCACTGCCGCCAGGTGCCTTTCCTCAGACAGCAGCACCCCCAGACCTCAGCACTGCTGCCCCCCCCCCGTGCCTTTCCTCAGTCAGCAGCACCCCCAGAAGGAAGAGAGATAGTGCAGGGCTGTGTCCTGGCCCCAGCTCTGTGTGGAGGCTTCTCCTGCCACCCATGGAGAGCATTGCCTTTACTTACCCTGGGTTCTCCCTCGGCCTGCGATGCAGACACGGAAACGGCACTGAGGCCTTCGGACCAGGACAGTTTTCTCCTCGCTGTTGGGATGACTAGTGTGTCCCCATACGACAGCCTTGGTAACTTCAAGCCCTTCCCTGGGGCCCCCGAGCTATGCCGACCTCTGAGGCTCAGGAAGGCCGGCTCGCCCTCTCACTGGCAGCCTGGCTTCACGTGAGCTATGAGATTGCTCCCAGCTCAGTGCAGGTCATCGGCACATCCCTTCTGTCCCCAGGCCACACAAGAGCACCTCTTCTACCTCCCCTTGCTCTGTATGTCTTCCCTTTAAAGTAAGTAGCATGCTTCAGATTCCACTTTGAGTGTTCTTCAACGCCGTCTAAAGATCAGTGTATCAGAGGAGTCAGGAGACAGAAGCGGTCCCATGCAGGGGTGACTGGATTCTTCCCCGGCTTGCGGTATGAGGTGCGCCTACCAGGTCCTGGAGCAGGGCGTGGCTCAGCGAGGCTGTCAGGGACCTGCTGCTAAAGGGGGTCTCGGTCTTCCTTTGGCTTGGCCAGTGACCTCAGCACTGAAGAGAGGGCCACTGGTCCTGTCACTTCTTTAGCCCTAGCCCTCACAGCTTTCCTGGAGGGCCAGGCAAGCACGGGGACATTGAAGTGATTTGGGAATACAATTCAGGCCTGCCTGCCTGCACCAGCGCAAGCCTGGCCACTGCATGGTGCAGCCCCTGATCCCCAACAGTGCCACCTTCACACTCCTGGGCCTCCCCAGGCCCCTCACCTCAGGCCTCCGCTGGCTTGGCTTTGCCTCTCACTGCAGGCCTGGTACAGGTGGTAGGATTTACCATTTCCTCTTCGGAATAAAGAGTACGCTTTCTGATCAGTGGTTAATAAAGAAATACTTTTAAAAATAAAAGGAATAAAGAGCAATTATAAAATTACATATTTTATTGACAATTGTGGTAATTTAGCTTCTGGTTGATTGAAGTTTTACGGTAACCATTACTTTTACCTCCATAAGCCAGTGGAGCAAAAAGAAATTTTGTTTAGTTATGGGTTCTGGTTAGCTGAGTTTAATTGACATTTTATTGTCTTGACATATTTTTCTTATATTCTTCCCAGGGAGATGCAGTTAAAGACTTGATGCTTCGCTTTCTGGGTGAAAAGGCTGCAGCAAAGAGACAGGTCCTAAATGCCAGCTCAGTGGAACCATCTTTTGTTGGACTGAAACAGCTAATCGTAAGTTACAATGTGTTTGATTTCAGTGTGGTTTTCTGATAAGTCCTGTCTGCCTTCATGATATTTTCTCTAGAAGTTAATTACTTTGAATATTATTCAGAGCTCTTGCACACAAGCAGAATTCTGTTGGAGTAGACGCCAGTCCCGTGCACCAGAAAGCATCATATTAACACATGGATACTTTTAAGCCCAGTCAGTTAGAAAGCCATTATTGGAAATGACCGAATTACTCAAATACACTTTGATGGAGTATGCTTCATCAGATATAATGGAGATAAATGATTTATGTTCATTTGTAAAATATATTGCATTTTCTGCACTTTTTTGTAGAAAGTTTATTATTGAATGGGTGGATTTCTGAACATTTTTAAGCTTTGTCATGAATTCTGTAAGTAGGTTTTTAAAATTCATTAATACTGCTGTACAGGTTGATTTGTTTCCAATGAATTTTTAATCTTAAAGGCAGCTGTAATCATCTTGGATAACTTTTACAGATTAAGGAGAAGATACTGGAAGTTTGTTGTATATATTTCCTTCAGGAGTCCTAAGGTAGCCATCAGGTAAATCCTCTGAAATGAGAGCCCCGTCTCACCGAATCTCACCTCCCCAGTGTCGTCTTGTTAGGAGGCTGTGGAGTTGCTCCGCCAGCGCATCCAGACGGATGCCAAGAGTCGACTTAGCAAAGCCATGCTCCCATGCCCACAGGCTGTCAGTGGGCGTGCTTTCTTGAAGGGGTTTGGAAAGTGACGTCCTTGGTTTGGGGAATAAGTCCCAGCGGCTGTCTGAAACTCTTGTTGAAATGCAGCACTTACCCTGACTGTCCCAGCAGCAGGTGGTCTGGCCTCACTCTTGGTTTGGGTGAATAATCTGGAGGACACATAGTCACTTTCCAACCTTCGAAAGAGAGAATGGAATTTCCTACTTCACTTATTTTTCCAATAGTTCCCTATCTTGTTTCTCTCAATTGTTACTAATTCTTCTGCACCAGGCTTCAGATTTCACCTATTTTAAGCAAATTTTAGTTCCTAAAGATATAATAGTTGAAAGGTTTAGAAATTTCTTGAGGATTAAATTTTGTAGCCCATTGAAATGGCAGGTGAAGGTTAGCCTCGTTAGCCTGTGAACTAAAACAGAAAATGAAAATGTTTTCAGTTTATTTTGGAGTAGCACATGGCTCAGTCTCAGCTCAGAGGTGACTGTCTTTGTGTCAAAACAGTGATACGTAAATCACTTAGTCGCACAAAGACTTTACGGTGAAATTCAGGGTAAGACAGTCCCAGTTCCTTTTTTATTCCATCACCTCTGCCTCTAATTCGGTATTTGAAAGTGAGGTCTAGCCTGTCCCCATTCTGCCAGGAATGACGGGTGTTTGTGAAGTCCTGAGCCAGAACCACAGGAGAGGAGTGGTTTCTTCCGCTTTAACAATAGCATTTGGCAGAGTAACCACACTTCTTTCTTAATGGACTAGTTCTCTTGAATTCAGATGCATCCTTATTATGTGTGGCTTTGTGACTTCTGTGCCACTTTGGAAGCTTTTCTGGGTTCAGGATGGGTTGGGGGCTGCCTGCTGCACCGACCAGGCCGCCTGGAACCCCTTTGCCTGGGCCTGGCGCCCGGCTGCGATGACCCAGATCGCAGATGTGTGAGGGCCTTTCGCAAGCACAGGTGGGGGCCGTGCTCCTGTGATGTCGTGCAGGGACACCGTGCCCTGGGCTCCTGGATTTTCTAGTCCCTCTCTTTTGACTTTAAACTTGGCTTTGACTTTCCACTTTCTAGTGCTCTATTGTCAGGAGCTCTCTTACTTCCTAAGAGAGCCTAGAGGGAAAGAAACTGGAATCCTCCCCATTTTTCTCAAAAGTTAGTTTCTTCTATCTTCTTCTCAGTCTTGATTGTTAACTTCCTTTGATCCCTGATCTTTTTCCCAAAAAACCTTTTTTGGAGTCTTGCCCAAAAAGCCTGTTTCTGAGAAAGTACCGAAGATTGGCAAAGCACCCTTAGTTACTTGGATTTTATCCTGACTTTATTATATGCATGAACTGGGAGGTGACATGTCATCAGTGTCAATAACAAATGCTGTAACTTGTGGGGGGAGACGGAGCCAACCTAAGAAAATTAAAAATCTGTAATAAACACGGTGACAGTCAGGAAGCGTCTGTCTCTTTCACCAGTGCGTCTGAGGACCCAGCACAGTGGGGCGCAGAATGGGTGCACAATGAAGGGATGAGGGGCTGAATAGATAAGAGGACCCCCAGGCTGTAGGCTACTCTTTTAATAAAAAAGTAGCATCAGAATGTTGGGTTTTAAGAAATAGAGAAGGGGCCGGGCGCAGTGGCTCAAGCCTGTAATCCCAGCACTTTGGGAGGCCGAGGCGGGTGGATCACAAGGTCAAGAGATCAAGACCATCCTGGTCAACATGGTGAAACCTCGTCTCTACTAAAAATACAAAAAAAAATTAGCCGGGCATGGTGGCGCGTGCCTGTAATCCCAGCTACTCAGGAGGCTGAGGCAGGAGAATTGCCTGAACCCAGGAGGCGGAGGTTGCCGTGAGCCGAGATCGCGCCATTGCACTCCAGCCTGGGTAACAAGAGCGAAACTCCGTCTCAAAAAAAAAAAAAGAAAGAAATAGAGAAGGAGCTGATGCAAAAGGATAGAGAGGGGGTGGTTTTAGTGGAGGGCACAAAGCGTGAGAAGAAATGAATCACAGGAAGATGGGTCTGGAGAGAGAGGGAACGTTTCTTCCTCTGCCGTGACAGAAAGGAAAGGAAGGCGATAGGATGAAAATCGAATCAAGCACATTTTCAAACTGTGATTCTGAGAACCCCAGGGCTCCAGGGAAGGGCCTCGGGTGACTGGCCATGGCCTGGGGAGGCGACTTGGTGGGGCCAGAGTGTCGTGAAGAGCATTTCAGCAGGGTCTAGTTTATATGTTAGTCTCTCTTGAGGTTTCTTTTTCTGGGGGTAGGGGGAATGGGGGATGAATTTTCCTATTTAAAAAGTTTGGAGAACTAATATAGTCCAAAATCCTCACTTTGTAGATTAGAAAACTAAGATCTACAAAGGTGTAGAGGTTGGCCCTAAACCAATGTCCTCGCTCCTGTTCCCAGCGTCCCTTCCGTAGTCCACACAGCCCGGCAAAGCTCAGCGGCTGGTGGTGGCTTTGCTCATTGACCACTTCCCGCCGAATGACAGCATTTCTCAACCATCGGATCTGCGCGCTGTGGGAATTAGGCCTTGCCGTTCCGTTTCCAGGATGGGTGGTATCCAGGAGTAGGATTTGCCCGTGAGAAGACCTTGTATCTGAAGGAATGGAAGCAAACAAGTTCTCAATTGTGTTTCTTTGTGTATTCATTGAGCAAACACATACTAAGCCTCTTCTCTTTCAAGCAATAACAGTAAAGGTTGCTGAGATAGGGCTCTTGGTCTGTGAAATTCTGCCTTCTTAACCATTCATGGTATTTACTCAGATTTAGAAGTGCTACTTACTCTGTTATTATTTTTAATTTACTTGTCACTGACTTGAAGATCAGACACTATTTTTAAAGGAAGTATAAATTCCAGATTCACAGTTTATTCTAACTCTTGTGACTCTTCATCAGTGTCTTCAGACACAGACACAAATTCAGCTGCACTCCTGACCTCCGGCCGTGAAATTTCCTTTTCTCTCCCCATCCACTGCATCCACTTCCCACAGAGAAGCTGCTGGTACCATATCTTGAATACCAGTTCCCACAAGGCTGGGTCTCTAACTGGTGGGAATCCCGAGAGCTCCAGCATGTCTTAGAGCAGAGTTCCCAGCCATTCCCCACCTTGCAGAGACCGAAGAACCCTTCCAGAGTCAGAGAAGCCAAACCCTCCCCCGGGACACTCCCGCCTCCTTCTTCCTCTGCACCACGCTGCCCAGACTATGGAATTGTCACTCACATGACCACCTAACATGCAGAAGTCTTTACTCATTAATTCAGAATAAGTGCAAAAACCCGGGCAGAGACCCTCTCCTCAAATAGAAGCAGGAGATGATCTGAACTGTAGGTGTTTGGTATACGAATGCTGCAGGTGATCTGTGAGCCACTGGAAACTGTGTGCTCCCCCAATTGCCTTTCTTCCCAACATCTTTTACCATATTTACAGTAGTGCATCCTCAGAAACGTAAACAAGCATCACTTGCTTAGGGGGTTAGCAGACTTTTCATACATCACACTAAGTTTAAATATGAGTAAATGTCAGACAAATGCTACCAAAGCGATTCTGTAATTATTTCTATGATTGGAAAGCTTTGGAGAGAGATGGAGATACTCTTTTTTTAAAAGGGGAAAAACAGCTGATTTGTAAATGTCTGTATACTTTATAATCTCCTAATGCAGTTACAGATCTCCAGGCAGCTGTTTCGGCAGCCCATGCTCTATTCCCGAGGGTGCGGGTGTGGCCCCCTCGATTTGGCCGGGGAAAAGCTGCTGTGCTGTGTCACCCTGAGGCAGCGGCTCTGCTTTATAATCATGGATTTCAACATCACACACAGAGCCATGCATGTTAATCGTAGTTAGTTTTTTTCTGCAGGCTACTTTTTACCCTCTTTGATTCTTCCTGTTATAAATAAATATATACCCTGGTTTGATGTCTTCCTTACGTTGGAAATCCTTGAGCCCATCAGAAACTTTACTAACAGGCCTAACAAGGGAGCTTACATAAGGTGAAATATGTTTTTCTGAAAGGATCTTTACCTTGCCCTGGTATTTTAATTCTAGTATGTCCTAAAATAACTCCTGTTGTCTTTAAGGCAGCCAGGAAGGGGTTTCTGAATTATCTTCCTAAGTTATGTCAGCGGTTCCTAAGATCGTAGTTACAGGGAAATGGATGTCACTGCCTGGGAGAAGGACATCTTAATCACTTTAATGGTATCGTAGAGGCAATGATTCCCTTTGAGTCTTAGATGGGGAAAAGTTATGTACATACTATTAGTTACTTGAGTGATTTTTGTGAGACTGTTTTTCTCAACATTTGGAAGTTGTGTAATGCCTACATTCAGTTTTTCGAATAGACCCTGTATTGTATTCCCAGTAAAAAAAAGCAAAAGTAATACTGATCTAAAATCTTTATCTCGTATCAAACTAACTTCATCGTTAGAATTCTGTATGTTGTGTACAGTAATTATGAGATTATCCTAAGATTTCCTTCACAAAGTTTAAAATTTTAGGTGGTATACTTTAGATTCTGATTTTAAAAATAATTTCTTTGCTGCATATTTCTGATATCTATCATGGAAAATGGAGGAGAGCCACTGGGAAGCAGAATAAGGTGGAAAATAACAAGAAAAAAATAGTAAAAAGCACACTAAGAAAACAAGCAATGATAATTTCAAATAGCAGGAAGCGTGCAATTATCAGGACCGGCTGTGGCTCTCACAGTGGCCACAGTCACATCCCTTTTGGAAGGAAAAGAGTGCCTGGCATTAGAGCACAATGCTGTGCTGGTTCCTCCTGGCCCGTCCTCCCCTCTCCAGCATTTGTCCATTAACCAAGAGCCCTGGCTCTGCTAGTTCCACATCATCTCTCGGACTAGTCTGAAGAGCAGAAGGTTCAGGCTCTGCTCTGCCCAGGCTGGCAAAATAAACCCTGAACACCTGTGTGCTTAACATATGTGGCCAAGGAAATGTCTACTGTACCTCCAGTGGGAGGCTTGCACCAGGAGACACTCTGAAGAAGAGAAAAACTGACAAGCCTGTCACACTGGCAGCACCAGTTGGTAAAGGTGGGCAGCATGCATTGATGATAGTAAGGTGCATTGCCTTGCAGAGCAATTTAACAATAGCTAATAAGGCTGGGCGCAGTAGCTCACACCTATAATCCCAGCACTTTGGGAGGCTGAGGGGGATGGATCGTTTGAGCTCATGAGTTCAAGACCAGCCTGGGCAACAGGGCAAAACCTCATCTCTACTAAAACTACAAAAATTATCCAGGCATGGTAGCATGTACCTGTAGTCCCACTTACTTGGGGGCCTGAGGCAGGGGGATCACCTGAGCCTTGGGAGGTCAAGGCTGCAGTGAGCCTTGATCTGGCATCTGGGTGACACAGTAAAACCCTATCTCAAAAAAAAATTAAACTAGAAAAACATGCTAGTGAAGCACATGCTTTGTATAACCTTTGACTCAACAATTCCACTTTCAATTATATACTTTAAAAAAATTCTTGTACATGTTTGTAAAAAGACATTCAAGAATGTTTGCTGCCATATTACTAGTATTAATTCGGCAAAAATTTTATTTAAAACCTTAATATTCAGTAGCCAAAGAGAATACATTATATGCAGTCAATTAAATTCTTTGGAGTGATTGAAATAAATTTACTAGAGCCACATTCATCAGTACGGAAATTTCGAAAACAATAAAAGCAAATTACAAAAGTCCGCCTACGATGTACAAGCTTCTATTAATTTTTGAAAACAAATCAGTAATTCCTTAGCCCTTTCTGTGAAATCCAGAAACCTCTGAAAACCAAAAATGATTTTGGACAGCACAATCTGACCTGATCGGACTCACTTGGTGCCACCCTGAGTATCAGGCACATGAACCTGTTCCCACACTCGCCTCTGTTCCTGCCCTGCCCGGCCAGGGGCAGCCTCCGTGTGGCTGTGTTCCTCTTTCTGAGGCTGCCACTGCTGTCCTGTAGCCCAATCCCTTCTGGTGCAGGCCGGCTAAGGGCCTCCCTCTGTCACCAAGCCCTGGGAACATCGCTGTCCCTTGCTCACAACTTTGCAAAAAAAGTTTCTTCCTAAGACTCTCTTCAGAAACTCCTGTGACCATGAAGTAGCCATTGTGTCCCGGCAGGCCCCCAACAAAGGCTGTGACAGCAAAGGCTCATTTCAGTGAGGAGAGACAGTTATGGTCTCAGCCGATCTCCTTGGGCGTGAACAAAAACATTCTAGTGCCTAGAAATGTTTCTGAAATACAAAGTAAACTTGACTACAGCCAAATAAATATTTTATATTCTCTTTTCAGAAAAAAAAAAACACCATTTGGGAAAGTATAAATTGTAAATTGTAAACTTTTCTAACATAACTTGTGTTTTCTTCTCTTTTTTTTCTTTAATGTTTTTCTAAATTATTGTACAAAGAAAATCATCTGGCTAGGTGCGGTGGCTCATGCCTGCAATACCAACACTTAGGAGGCCGAGGCAGGGGAATCAGTTGAGTCTAGGAATTCAAGATTGGCCTGAGCAACATAGGGAGACCCCTGTGTCTACAAATAATTTGAAAATTAGCCTGATGTGGTGGCACGCACCTGTAGTCCCAGCTACTCGGGAAGCTAAGGCGGGAGGATCTCCTAAGCCCAGGCACTCAAGGGTACAGTGGGTCATGATCACACCACTGCACTCCAGCCTGGGCAACAAAGCAAGGTGCTGTCTTAAAAAAAAAAAAAAAAAAAACGAGGAGAAGGAAAAAATCATCTTTGTATTCCCTCTACTGATGTGTCTGACTTTCTCACCAGAAGATGATCTACATCTAAATTAGAGATGAAGGGGCTTTTCAGTCACCTCTGTCCTGAATTGCAGTGGGGGCCCTCCCCAGCTGAGATCTGAGGCTGGGTCTGGGCCTTGCCCCTTTGCTCCCCACTCTGTGTCCTCCAACAGGTCTGCCAGCGCCAAGCCCTCTGTGCCTCCACCCAGGAGATGCAGGTGGAAAGGCTGCCCAGACTGTGCTGCTCTTTTGTGTTACTGTCTTAGGGAACTGGGTTGTTTTGACTCCTAGAAAATTGGTTCTCAGGCTGGTGTAAGTTTGCGTAGATATTACTACATGTTATTTATAGACCAATCGATATTAACCAGTAAATTGCTTAGCCTAATAGCATACACTTCATCAATAGCAATTATCCCAGTAAATCTTTCATCTTCAGTCATCTGTGGGAAAATTATATTGGGAGAAACTGTAACAAGAACGTAAACATTTCTGCTTTCTATTTTCAGTTAGGAAAGAAGCCACTTTTTTAAAAGATTTACATTTCCCAAAAAAATTGAATAATTAAGATAGTGAGGCTTTTGCTTTCTTTTTAATAGTTGTGATCTAGTGTGAGACATAGAAAACAAGTCCTAGAATATGAAATCATAGCAAAAGCTGAAGGCTTTTTGTATGATATGTTTTACTGTTTTTAATCATTTATGGAGTACTTTATATTTGCAAAGTCCTTGCAGATAATTTTATCGCACATGTAAATGTTTTATTGGTGGTGAGTATTTATATATAGTGGGTATAAACTGAGATAGGAACCTTTACTGTGAAATATTTACTTGTTTAAAAAATATATAAGGCTGGGCATGGTGGCTCACGCCTGTAATCCAAGCACTTTGGAGGCCAAGGGCAACGGATCACCTGAGGTTGGGAGTTCAAGACCAGCCCGACCAACATGGTGAAACCCGGTCTTTATAAAAAAAAATAAAATAAAATATAAAATAAAAATATATAAAATTATATATATATGTATGTATCCATAATCAGATTTTCCAATTTATTTGTTTTTGTACCCACACAAATTCTAATTGCCTTTGAGGTTCATCAAATAGATAATAAATTGAGTTCACTGGGCATTGTATGGCATCAGAGAATTGAAAATCAGGAGATTCTATATATATATATATTTTTTTTTTTGAGACAAAGTTTCGCTCTTGTTACCCAGGCTGGAGTGCAATGGCGTGATCTCGACTCACTGCAACCTCTACCTCCTGGGTTCAGGCAATTCTCCTCCCTCAGCCTCCTGAGTAGCTGGGATTACAGGCACGCGCCACCATGCCCAGCTAATTTTTTGTATTTTTAGTAGAGATGGGGTTTCACCATGTTTACCAGGATGGTCTCCATCTCTTGACCTCGTGATCCACCCGCCTCGGCCTCCCAAAGTGCTGGGATTACAGGCTTGAGCCACCGCACCCAGCCAATTCTATATTTACTATATTGAAATCCTTTTTATTTTTTCAGAAAAACCCAAAAACTTTGCTTATGCTTTAGCGGCTGTACTTAATAGTAATTTACATCTTCCATACTTGTTGTGAAAATGCTGTATTACTTCAGCCAGCATGAATTTGGTTCCTGCATATCAAGCACTGTTCTAGGTACAGAGATGGGGTAGGGATGATCCTCTCTGAGGCTGCCACTGTGTAGACAGCAGTGGACGTGCACATGGTTGGTTTCTAAAAGGCCAGGACATCAAAGCCCTGTCTGCCTGAGTTTAATTCACAAAACTCTTTTTTCATTTTTAATTCACAAAACTCTTTTTCCCTGCCTTCACAAATAGCAAGTTTCTATATCAAAAAGAGAAAAGAAACATTGAAAAACATTGCTTATATAACCACTGTTCTTTTACATTTTAGTACATGTGTATATGCATGTGTGTGTATCTATACCATACATAGTGTGCATGTATGAAGATGAATGGATATACATACTTGCATATATGCTATGCACGAAATTCATATGCTTCTATCAGTTTGTGTTTTTTTTTCTTTTTTTTGAGATGGAGTCTCTCTCTGTCGCCTAGGCTGGAGTGCAGTGGTGCGATCTCAGCTCACTGCAACCTCTGCCTCCCGGGTTCAAGCGATTCTCCTACCTCAGCCTCCTGAGTAGCTGGGATTACAGGCATATGCCACCATGCCTGCTAATTTTTGTATTTTTAGTAGAGACAGGGTTTCACCATGTTGATCAGGCTAGTCTCGAACTCCTGACCTCATGATCCACCCATCTCGGCCTCCCAAAGTGCTGGCACTACAGGCGTGAGCCACCGCATCCGGCCCCAGTTTGTGTCTTTTTATTATTTATTATATATTTAGCATTTCTCCTTATTAAAGGGTCTTTTAAAACATTTTATTAGCCACATAATCTGAAGTGGTCATGAATAATCTTAGGATGAACTCTCTTGTACAGACTTCTACATATGTGATTATTTCTTTAGGATATATCTTTGGAGAAGAATCACCAGGTCGAAGAGTATGGCCGCTTTGGAGGCTGTTGATAAATACTGCTCGTTGCCGTTCAGAGGGTCCTTCCACATCATGTTCTCCGCAGCGCCTGAGTGTGCTGTAGTGTCTCCTTGTTTACTCTGACTTGAATCTTTTTAAAAATTTTTTAATTTCTAATTTTTTAGGCTAACGATGGCCTAAAAATTCCTTTTTAATATGTTTTACTAGTGAAGATCAACTCACTAGTGAGTTATAATTTGCATTTCTTTGATTACTAGTGCGGTTAAGCATTATTTTATTCTTGTACTATCTTTTTTTTTTTTTTGAGACGGAGTTTCGCTCTTGTTACCCAGGCTGGAGTGCAATGGCGCGATCTCGGCTCACCGCGACCTCCGCCTCCTGGGTTCAGGCAATTCTCCTCCCTCAGCCTCCCGAGTAGCTGGGATTACAGGCACGCACCACCATGCCCAGCTAATTTTTTGCATTTTTAATAGAGACGGGGTTTCACCATGTTGAACAGGATGGTCTTGATCTGTTGACCTCGTGATCCACCCGCCTTGGCCTCCCAAAGTGCTGAGATTACAGGCGTGAGACACCGCGCCCGGCCTCTTGTACTATCTTCTTGTAGTGCTTTGAACTTACTATCTGTTCCACAGTTGTTTGTGCATGCCAAGTGCCATGCTAAGGAAAGGCTTTTAGAAATTGAAAAGCAGTGCATTGAATGAGGCCACTGCCCCAAAGAAGCCAAAGGAGAGACAGGAATTAAGACTAGGAAGGTTTCCCCATGAGCAGGAAAGGCTCCACTGAGATCAGCTTTGAGGTTGGTTTGAAGGGTACTCATCTTACAGTGAGCTCTGACTGGAGGGAGGCGGGGTGCTATGAGGGCTCAGTGGCACAGGGCAGCCAGCTGCACCTTAATCCAGAACGATTCACTGTCATCTGCAACTCCAGGGTGGCCAGCTGAAGACTGTGCTAAATCGTTGATGGAATTGGGTTTCCCACGGCCTGTGCTGTTTAGACCTGATCTAAACAGCCTTGATGAAATTAGCAATGCCTTTCACACAAAGGAAGCCAGATAAACTGATAAGTACCACCTGAAAAGGCCCCACTTAGCCGTGGGTATTGGACACAAACAGGAGCTGTATTACCACGAAAGTGAGGGAAATCGCCGTGTACAGAATTCTGTTCATTTGTTACGCCACATGAATGGTGGTCTTTGCTACCAAAGACCCTTCCAGAAGGAAACGGCTGAACACTTTTAGTGCAAAGGGACAATTCCAGGTTACTGGTAGAACTTCAGTATTTACAGTTTCTCCTCAACTGTTCATAAGTGTTGTTCACAGAAATGGGCACTTTCCTTTGTCTAACCAGTGCATACCCTCTTGATCTAGGACTCCGGTTTTTCTGTTGCTTTTTGTACTGCTTTCATTTGTAATAGTCAAAAACTTGACTCCTTGGACTCAAGGGAATATGATCTTGGTTTCTTTCATCCTGGGACAGCTGGTCATTGCAGTGGCAAAGGATTGTCTCGTTATCTTCGTTACTCATTGTCATCCCAGAGACCCTTGATTAAGAGCTTTTAGATAAAACATGAGTGGGGTGTCACTTGGTCCGCTCAGTAGCACCAGCAGCGCTGTTGAGTGGTGTTCTGTTAGCGATCAGTTTTATATTTTCTGAGAAGGTGACACATGTTCAAATATCAAATTAACAAATAATGTGTAGTTTTGTGTTATTAGATATCATGCAGCCATTATAAATCATGTCCCAAGAAAATATTTGAAGATATAAGGAAGTTTTGAGTGAAGGATACAAAACAGTGTATGTTTTTAAAAAAAAAAAAAATCAGAAGGGTACATATGAGAATACGGTAAAAAAAAAAGATCAGAAGTGTACATATGAGAATACGGTAAAAAAAAAAGATCAGAAGGGTACATATGAGAATACGGTAAAAAAAAAGATCAGAAGGGTACATATGAGAATACGGTAAAAAAAAAAAGATCAGAAGGGTACATGTGAGAATACGGTATCATGCACAGCTGACTTTGTTTCTTCACTTCATACTTGACTGCTTTGTACAAGGCGCACAGAGGGAGACGGCAGATGGGGGTGTTAGCTGACCTGTTTAAGCAGCTAACCTGCTTGACAGAACTGTAAGTGTTTCCCAGGTTACACTTACACAGGATGAGTCCGTCTGCAGAATCATCTCACCAGCACCCGCCACCCTGGCCGACTGTTTCTGCCGCATCCTCTCAGTTAGCTCATGGTAGCACCCGTTAGCGCTGGCCCCAGCCCAGGGCTTCTGCCTCCTACGTAGTTCATATGAATGTGTCTCCTCTGCCTGCGCCTCCCCTCCTGTGCTAATTCAGGCCCTTGTTTCTCTGTGCCTTGTTCGCTAAGCTAGCTCAATGTCCTTTTTATTCACATAATACCCTCCAAAGAATTAGAAAACTAGGTACCCCCTCACACATTTTTAAGCTATCGAAAATGTTTTATCATAAATTTAAGTGGTTTCAAAGGATATAATTAATTTTTAGCACATAGTATGTTGCATGTGTGATTTAATTATATTTCCATCAGCACGTAGGACTGCAGATTCAGCTCATTCTGTTTTGGGAAATGTGACCCACTTGGCAGCCGGTACACATCGTAACCAGTCACTCAAACCAGGCACGTGTGATCTCAGAAGAAATCTCACTTCGTCGTGTGATCCAGATCAGCACGGCAGTGGGGTCCTGGCAGCAGTCACTCCACTCTGGATTGAGTCCTTAGAATTCGTTCTCTCCCCGCAAAGTACCCTGGGTTCTTGTCCCCCCCTCCTGCCTGCCACTCCGGGGTCTGCCACTCTAGGGTCTGGCCTGTAGCTCCAGCTCCAGCTCAGCCTCACCCCCCCATGCTCCTGACCCCATCCTCCAGCTGCCCCTGCTCTGCAGTGCCCTGAACGTGCTCTGCATGTGTTGGCCCATTTCCTCCTGAATCATCAGGTGTCAGTGGCAGCAGTGTCCCCACAGGGCTGTCGGACATGTCCATGCTGTGCCACGTGTGCCCTCTGCCCCACAAGGGATGCCATCCCCCTCGTTCACGTGCATTGCTCTTGTTCATCGTGTGAGACTCTCTGCCCCGTGCCACCGATCTTGGTGTCTTCCACACTGGGTGTCCGTGTTTCATAAACACATGTGTGCATGTGTGTGTTTAATATGTAGATAACGTACAGTTGGCCCTTCATGTCTCAGGTTCCGCATCCATGGATTCTACCACCCGCAGGTGGGAAACGCACTGAAGTGTGCACAGCAACCTTGCAGCTGTGGTTGGTTGAATCCACGTGTGTGGAACCTGCAAATATGGGGGATAAGCCTAGGACTTGAGCAGTCACGGATTTGGTATCCCGGGGGTCCTGGAACTGGTCTCCGGCAGATAGAGGTCTCCTGCGTGTGTTTATGCATCTGTGTGTACATACAGACAGTCCCCAACTTAGGTGGTTCGACTTAAGGTTTTTCAACTTTATGATGGGGTGAAAGCGCTCCTAATTCAGTGGGAACTGTGCTGTGAGCACCCACACGGCCATTCTGTTTCTCAGTCTCAGCAAATTCAAGAAACGACATGAAGTGTTCAGCACTTTGTAAAGTAGGCCTTGGTTTTCTGATTTTCCCAACTGTAGGCTAATGTCAGTGCTGTGAGTGTGTTTAAGGAAGGCTGGGCGAGGCTGTGCCGTGACATTCAGTATGTTAGGTGCATTCACTTCTTTTCTTTTTCTTTTTTTCTTTTTTGAGACAGAATTTCACTCTATTGCCCAGGCTAGAGTGCGGTGGTTCAATCTTAACTCACTATAACCTCTGTCTCCCAGGTTCAAGTGATTCTCCTGCCTCAGCCTTCTGAGTAGCTGGGATTACAGGTGCTCACCACCACACCCGGCTAAGTTTTGTATTTTTGTTGGAGCTGGGGTTTCCCCATGTTGGTCAGGCCAGTCTCGAACTCCTGACCTCAGGTGATCCACCCGGTTCAGCCTCCCAAAGTGCTGGGATTACAGGTGTGAGCCTCGACACCTGGCCTGCATTCGCTTATTTTCAACTCACGGTATTTCTAACTCATGGGGGGTGGGGACGGAGCATCTGTGTCTGTCTTGACGCGCTGCTTTGTAGCCATTTGTTCTGTGTGACTGCCCTTCATACCACATTCATCTTTGGACTCCTGTTACCTGACTAGGGCGTACCTCCTCATAGGTGCTTAGAAAATGCTTCTTAAGTGAAGGAGTGACTGGGTGCTTCTGTGCCTCACAGGCATTCGCACCGTGACTGCCACAGGTGGGTTTCTTTATTCCTTCCCCTGAAACATCAGGGGCATTCTGCGAGCTTTCCTGTGTCCGTGGGCAGCAGTCCTGTCCTTGGAAGCTGAGAGCAGAAGCACGGCAGCCCCCCAGGCCGCTTCCTGGGCACACTCCCTTACCCATTCCCTGTGCCCTCCTGGGCAGCCTTCCTCGGCTACAGGGCAGATGCTCTGTGGAACCTACTCTTCTCCGGAAAGCCTTCCTCCCTCCCTCGCTCGGCCTCCTCTCCCCAGCACATGCTTCCCCCAAACCCACATCTCCAGTGTCTTCTGTGCTCAGCTGCAACCTGCCATCTGCACGTTTACCAGGCACTTTCACATGACAGCTCTACCATCTTGAGTCATTGTTTTTTTTATCTTCTGTAATTTTGTGAAGCCCAGCTCATCTGCCTGCTGCATCTCCATGTCTGCCTGCCCAGGGTGGGTAGAGACATATTCGCACCGTCCTCAGATTTCAGCATTGGTGTTTCATTGGTTGGTTTGTGTCTGGGTCTCTCTTATCCTCTAAGGAGCAGCCCCGGCGCCCTCCCCTCTGCCGCCTTCTGCTCTCCTGCCGGGCCAGGCAATGCAGTGCCTGCCCACTTACAGTCTTTAGACTGCCCCAGTCGGTCTGTACACTGCAGCTAGATTCATTTTCCAAACATTTTATTTCAAAATGCATTTCTGTTTAGAAGCACCCAGCAGCCCGCTCTTGCCTGGAACTGGCATCTCGCCTTTGTGACCTGATGTTGGAAGCTTGCCCTGGCCTCTGGGACCCAGACTCTTCATTGGCCTTGTGTCCCCCGAGCCTAGCACAGTGCCTGGCCCACAGCAGGTGGTCAGTAGGTGGCCGCTGAGTGAATGGAAGAGAAAATGCAGATTCCGCCAACTTTACTCATCACCTTCTTTGTTATCCTTTCCGTGAGAATTAAAACCTCAAGGTTCTCATTTGTAAAAGTGGTCATCAGCTGGGTGCAGTGGCTCATGCCTGTAATCCCAGGACTCTGGGAGGCCGAGATGGGCAGATCACCGGAGGTCAGGAATTCGAGACGAGCCTGGCCAACATGGCAAAACCCCATCTCTACTAAAAATACAAACTTAATTTTATTTAGCCAGGCGTGGTGGCAGGCTCCTGTGGTCCCAGCTATTCTGGAGGCTGAGGCAGGAGAATTGCTTGAACCCAGGAGGCAGAACTTGCAGTGAGCCGAGATTGCCATTTTACTCTAGGCTGGGCGACAGAGACTCTGTCTCAAAAAAAAAAATTGTCGCTCCAGCCGGATGTCGTGGCGCTTGCGAAGGCGAGGCCAAGAGTTCAAGGCCAACCAACCTCAGCAACCTTACAAGCTCTCAATGATTGGCCAAAAAAAAAAAAAAAAAAAAAAAAAATTGTCATAGTGGCAGGCACAGTGTAATTCCAGCACTCTGGGAGGCCGAGGTGAGTAGATCACTTCAGCCCAGAAGTTCAGGACAAGCCTGGGTAACATGGGAAACCCTGTCTCTACAAAAAATACAAAAATTAGCTGGGCATGGTGACACACTCAGCCTGTAGTCCCACTACTCGGAGGCTGAGGTGAGAGGATCACTTGAGTCCAGGAAGTCAAGCTGTGATCGCATCACTGCACTCGAACCTGGAAGTCAAGCTGTGATCGCATCACTGCACTCGAACCTGGAAGTCAAGCTGTGATCGCATCACTGCACTCGAACCTGGAAGTCAAGCTGTGATCGCATCACTGCACTCGAACCTGGATGACAGAGCAAGACCCTGTCTCAAAAGAAAAGTCATCATAAGGCCTACTCTGGAATGTTACTATGACCAAAAATAACAGCCCCTGAGTTTGCAGGGTGTACATTCCACAAGTCCAGGAGGGAAGACGTACGTGGAGAGGTTACGAAAGTGCTGTGCTGTGGAGCCCAGGTGGGGAGAATGGCGTTCCCTGAGCACTCACCGTGCTCCCAGCATGGTTCTGAGTACTTCACCTGTGTTAACTGAATCCTCATGAGAATCACCAAGAACTACTAATACCTCAAGCCTGCCACCCCTCCCCTTCCTCCTCACTTTTAACAATGAGTGACTTTCCCCCAGCTTAGGAGCAAAAACAGAGTTCTGGTAGCACCTCATGGCCCCAGTCCTGGACACACACCTGCTGAGGTCAGTGGGTAGACTGTCCTCCCCGCAGATGGCCCTTGGCCCGCATGCCCTCATGCCAGGAACCTGGAGCCAGGGGTCATCCTTCTTTCCTCATGTGTGATCAGCCTTTCTCCAGCTACAGCCTCTCCATCTGTGTTTTACACACTCAGGTGCTTGGCTAAACACAGACACTGTCTCACCTTCTGTGCGGCCACCTGCCTCTCCTCCCGACAGCCTGGTAGTGCTGACCTCCCTAGAGTCCCTTCGGCTGCCCATCTTTCTGCTTCCCTCTCCTCAGTTTCCAGTTTTTTTTTAAGACAGGATCTCACTCTGACAGTGGACTGGAGTGCAATGTCATGATTTCACGTCACTGCAACCTCAGCCTCCGGGCTCAGATGATCCTCCCACTGCAGCCTCCCAAGTAGCTGGGACTACAGAGGCATGCCACTAAACACAGCTGATTTTTCTTCTGTGGAGATGGGGTTTCACCCTATTTCCCTTCTCAAGTTCCTGAGCCCAAGCAATCTGCCCGACTAGGCCTCCCAATGTGCTAGGATTACAGGCGTGAGCCACAGTGCCCGGCCTTTCCACAAATATTACTTTCATCTGACTCCAGTCCAGCCAGCTCTTAACAAAGCTGCTAATAACTTTTCCTGGAACCTGGCAGGTGTTGAATTCCCCTGTAGCTGCCTCCTGGAGACGTCTGCTCACTGACCCTCTGGACGAATACTCGTCTGCTTCTGCCACTCTGCACCAGCGATATAAGTAATGACTAATTCACCATCATCAGCCATGAAAGAATGAAATGGAAAATGTGGCAAATACCAGCCCACTGTTCCATTGTCACAGCATGCAGTACACATAAAGCTCCTGTCACTGCAGAGGCATCTCCGCTCCTGTGCCTTGTCCTCAGGTGTCAGTCACAAGCCACTCACAGGCTGAAGTCACCCACAGTCCTCCTTGAAGTCAGAAGAAATAAACTGCTGACCCGTGGGGCCTAGACCGGGGATCCACGACCATTCTCCGTCAGAGGCCACAGATGAACCTTGTAGACTTCCTGGCCATACGGCAGCTGCAGCAGCTGCTCAGCTCTGCTGCGGATGCCCAGCTCTTCCATGGTAGCACAGAATCTTCCCGCACCCACATGTGCAGGAGGCTGCGTTCCGGGCTCCTGTGAGCTCTGCCTGCCAACTCAGGCAGTAGTGGGGGGCAGGGCACCCACAGGATGTACGCAGATTGCCAGCACCAGGCCTGGCTGCTGGAACCTCCTCCTGATAGCTTTGCTCACATCTACACAGGTGCCTTAAGTTCACCCCATCAGTGCAGGGAGACTGGTGCCTTCAAATGTGGTGATGATGCGACACTGCTGTGGCCCATGCTCTTGGAAGCCTGCAAAGGCCAGCACCCCCGACCCTCCTCTGCCTCACCTCCCTGGTGCCACCCTGTCCTCACCCGCTTCCCCAGCCTCGCCTCATCCTCCCTGCTTGGCGCCCTCTCCACGGCCTCTGTCTGGTCCCCTGGTCCTCACTGCCTCCCCTCGGCCCTGCACCTGCGCTCTGCCCCTGGGCCGCCCGAGCCTGCTCTCGCCAGGCTTTGCACACACTCTGTCTTCTTCTAGGGTCTGGACCCCTCCCCACCTCCCTGCTTAACTCCTGCCTGTCCTCACTGTAGGTCATGTCCTGAGGGAAGAGGGCCCCAGCCTCTAGCAGGAAAAGCCAGAGCCTCAGGCCTAGGGAACCGGGAAGGGAGCAGTTACTAGTTGCCCCTGGATACAGGCTCTGCAGAGATGCGTATATAGAACCAGTTCAGACTTGGCACAATGTCTTTCCCTCTCACTCTTTCACATTTGCAATTCAAAGAGAATATACATAGCCATTTGTATTATATAAAGTGATTATTGCATTGAAGTTAGACTAGAGAAGGCAGTTGGAGATGGTTTTAGTAAATTATCTTAACCAATCTAAAAATATTTCTGAACTGTCAGCCAGAACACAGAAATCCTGCATTATGTGACATTCTTCGCTGTTGTGTGGACAGTTTGGGGAGCGTGGCACCAGTTTGATCTTCACCGTCCATCATTGGTTCTCAGATTTGGGTTAGTGGCCACGCACCAGTTAGTGAAGAAAACCACAGACTCCAGTGCATGTATGGGGCTGCTTTAGCAGCTGAAAAGCCAACTGCACTGTGTATGCGCTGGTCTTATTCCCAAAAAAAAGCTACAAGATACATTTTCAGAAACCTCATTTGGCTTGTCCTGCTAATATTTGCGGATTGCTGGTCGGTGCCGTGGAGGCCGGTACTCACGGTGAGGCTGTGGCAGGTACAGCGAAGGGAGAAACTGAGAGAAACGGTGGGCACACCCACCTGACAGTGAGACACATGCCAGTCAGAGTGCTGAAAACCGCACCAACGACACCCAGTGCTGCGGGATGTGCCGGCCCCACGGGACCTCACTGCTGGGGAAGGCAGGATGGTGCGGCCGCTTAGGAAGGCAGCGTGGCGGCTTCCTGAAGCACTAAACAGACTCCCACATACAACCCAGCAATCTGGTTACTGTATTAGGCTCCTGGACATTTCTGCCAGTCATGCTAAATGCTCATATCTGCACAAGAATCTACCCAAAGATGTTGATAGCAGTTTTATCCATAGTTGCCAAAAAGTAGACAAAACCAAGAGGTCCTTCCATAGGTCAGCAGATAAACAAACTGGTAATCTGGAATGCTCAGCATTTTAAAAGAAAGACGAACTTCAACCCCTGAGAAGACCTGGAGGAGCTGAGGTGCCTGTGGCCCGGAGACACAGCTTGTGACCGGTCACACAGCTAGCCGTCATAGAGCCTGACCTGTCTGATGCTCCGGGCCTGCACCAGTTCCTTCCCTCACATGTGGCTTCACTAGGCACACACACGCCAACTCTAGATTTACATAGGGACGGTTTGGGAATGCGCAGCAGCATTGTCCACACTTTTAATGTCTGCCTCATGCCGGGCGCTGCGCTCAGCACTTCCATAGACCTTATCTAACGGTCACATCTGTGAGGTGGGACAGATGACCCCCGCTCTGTAAACGCAGCCATCGCTGAGCCTGCAGTGTGAGTGTTAGAGCCCCGGAAGACACAAGCCCCCCTCTCCTGCCTGTGGCACAGCCCCACTACAGCTGGAATTCACGGCAAGTCCTTAGCTCCCACCTGGGGATGCCCAAATAAAGGACAGCAGAGCAACTTTAGGGCAAAGCTGAGCTCGTTTCCCTCCCAGGCGCTTCATGAGCAGGACCTGAGTTTCCTGTGTCCTGGCGTGGAGTGCAGGAGGTGCAGAGAGGGCATGGCACGTGTGTGAGTTAGGGTGCAGAAGGGTGTGGCAGACCCGACCACATGTTTTTAAAATACACAAACTCTTAAACTTCTTGTCAGAGAAGTGCTTGGCATGCATGTAAAATCACTGAGTGAATTCTTGAGAAACATATTGTCTGTCTGTCTCCCTCGCTGGGTCATACCGCTAATGAGTGCCTGGACACAGCGTTCATTCACCAACCTCCCCACCAGCCTTGCGGCCTCTGCCAGGCAGGAGGTGCTTGAAGCCTGTTTACCGACTGGCTACAGAAACGAGGACCTCTACAGGGTTCAAAGACAGTGCCTGTTACATCGAGAAAAGACAATGAGCATCCACTTTTAGCTTCTTAAAAGGTTTAAACATTCTGATCTTATTTTCCCATTCATTTGCCTAATGGCCCTCCCTTCTCTGTTGCATAAGGGCAGAGTCTGCAGGAACCCGCCAGTTTGTCGGTAGCAGCCCACCTTCCCACGGTGGAAGCGTAATGTTTACTGGTGGGAACGTCCGCTGTGCATTGCCACATGGACCTGGAACATGTTGGGTTCACATAGTTCATTGATTTTTTTCATATTGATAAATTAGAATTATGAACATATAGAGCCTCTTAGAGTTACATGCAAATCTTACAGATGCAAATAAATATATCCAACATAGCATCAAATTTATTGATCTTAAATTGACAGAAATCACAAGATAATCTTGCTAACAAGGAAAGCAGTCACATAGATTGAGAGATGTGAGGAGCTTTCCAATAAGAAGCCCCTCCCAACATTCTATCAGTTGTTAAATTTTCATGCTTTTATGATTTAATCAGCCTGAACTGTGTCTCACGCTTGGCTCTCTCATTGCCTAATTACACGTGCAACGTTGACAAATGGCATTCCCTCCATGCCGTGAGCACACTGACCTTGTCCTGGTTACTAATGGCTGGCTGGGACTGCCTGCAGCAGGGTGAGTGGCTGTGTCCAGTGGCCGTGCGTTCATGTCTGTATTCTCCCATGCCTTGCATGTATTTGGTCACGTGTCTGCCTTGTCTTGCAGAGCTGCAGAAACTGGAGGGCGGCAGTGGACCTGTGCGGACGCCTCCTCACCGCCCATGGCCAGGGCTACGGCAAGAGCGGGCTGCCCACCAGCCACACAACAGACTCACTGCAGGTTAGAACACCTTTCAGGTGCTGTCGCTTAATCTGGCTCATCATAGTGTGGGGACACGGACAGGACACGGCCTTTCATGCCAATAACAAAACGTATATTTTCATATCCTGCTTCTTTCTCTTCTAAGTCTACTGTATGTACCATACTCGGGCACTGGAATTCTCACTGTGCACTGTCAGGATACCTGTGTGCGCCCCAAAAGCACACTGACAGGTGCTAACACTCAGTCTCGTGGCGGGACCGGCATGGCTTTTGGTCAGCAGGTGGGTTCGCCTCACAACTGGCAGCAGTGGCTGGCCCGTGCGGGACTCCGGGGCACGTCTGAGCCTGTGGGAAATGGTGCAGGAGCAGCTGGTTCTGTATACCCAAGGACAGAGGTCCACGTGCCATGGGTTGGCTCCTCTTGGTATAATATCACTTGCTCTGAAATTTAAAAAAAAGAAAAAGGAATGCACAAAATAGATTCATGAACAAAAGGAAACTCATCTGATAAGAAGGAACAGCCACAAACGTTGATAAAGTCTTACTTTCCCTGGGGAGTTTTTAACTGCTGTTCTGTCTGACATGAAAATCCTCCGGGGCTGAACCGATCATCAGGTCCTTGAGAACTGCGAGGAGCTTTTGAAAGGAGCAGCTCTGGGGAGCCCTGACAGCTTAGCTATTTTCAGCAGGCTCCTTCTCCTCCCTCTTCCCCAAGAGCTGACAAGAAGAACCGCTCAAGCTTTCCCCCATCACCTGTCCATCCATTGGTTTGCTAAATCCTAGACTGTTTTTCTAGCGTTTCTCCCACCACCACCCACAGTTCAAGCTCTCATTGCAGTGTTGCTTCAGCCTCCTATAGGAACTTACCTCAGATTTCTTTATTCACATTCATTCCATAAACTACCTCCAAAAAAGTCTTAAATGACAGTTTTGATCATCTCACTTTCCTGCTCAGAAACTATGCCCAGCACAGTGGCATGTGACTGAAGTCCCAGCCACTGGGGAGACCAAGGTGGGAGGGTCACTTGGGCCGGGAGTTCCGGGCTGTGGTGCATTTGGTTGATCAGGTGTCCGCACTGACCCAACCCCAATATGATGACCTCCCATGAGCCAGGGACCACCAGGCTACCTAAGGAGGGTGAACCAGCCTCCTTACACACGGAATCTGAAAATGCTGAAGTCCCAGAAGCAGAGTAGATGGTGGATGCCGGGGCTCGGGGTCGGGGGGAGGGCAGGCGAGGTCTACACTAGGAGCCAGTCTGAAACAGCTAGTCAAGAGCTGGATCGCTTCCCATTGCCTCCCAGGCGAAATCTCATCTTCTCTTGTGTACAGACCCTCAGACCATGACGAGACATGTATACAGTGTGGAATGGCTAAAGCACATGCGTTGTCTCACATGCTGTGTGTGTGTAGCGGTTTTTAGTATACAGTACAGCGTTTGTAACTACAGTCACCATGTCTGCCGTGGGTCTCTTGAGCTTATTCCTCCTGTCTCACTGAATTTTGTTTCCTTTAACTTAACATCTCTCAAACCTCCCCTGCCTGCCTCCCTCCCCACCCCAGCCCCGGCACCCGCCATCTACTTTGCCTCTGTGAGTTCAGCGTTTTCAGATTCCACGTTTAAGTGGGATCACACGGTGTTTGTCTTCCTGGCTTGCTTCATCTAATGTCACGTCCCCCAAGCTCATCCACGCCACAAACGACGGGACTTCCTCCGTGAAGGCTGACTGCAATTCCATTGTGTGGCGTGCCTCATTCCTTTATCCCCCGTCCTCAGCAGACACTTGGTGCAGTTTATTCTTCTCCTCAGTAAAGTCAGATCAAATTAGGTCATTTCTAAGGAACCCCTTTTAATCCTAAAAGTCTCTGACTCTGCAGCTCTCTAATGCAAATTCCCCCCGTTTTCCTGAATGCACCCCAGATGCTGTCAGAGCACACTGTGCCCTCAGACGTTGCATTCTGTCCACTCTGCCTTTGTCCTGATGTTCGCTGAACCAGCAGAGCCTTCCGTAGCCTGTGACCATTTGAAATTCCACAGCCCTGAGAGCTGCCTTCAAAGGCAGCCAGCCAGCCCTGGCTTCCCTCCTTCCTGCTCCCATTCCCCCCCGCCGCCCCCAGCTAGGTGGCACATTCCTTTGGTGCCTTTTCATCTTCATGACAGGTAGCACAGTGCTTTGCATGCACACCTGCTCAATAAGCACTGTTTACTCATTGAGTAAACAAGTAAAATCATTCACATTGTTATTAAGCTCAATAGTAATTTTTTTTTTTAGAGACACGGTCTCACTATGTTGCCCAGGCTGGACTTGAACTCCAGGCTCAAGCGATCCTCCCACCTCAGCCTCTTGAGTAGCTGGAACTGCAGGCATGAGCCAGCCTCAAGAATAATTTTTTAAACACAATTGTATAAATACGCAAAGATAGAAAGTTAGGTTAGCCCTTATTTTAATATTTGAGAAATTAACCTCTAACACCTGCTTCATAAGGAATAGGAATTTCTGAACTGGATATATATCCGGTAGATAACCTCTTGTTTCCATCGTGTTTTGTGTTTTTAGCTTTGGTTTGTGAGGCTGGCGCTGCTGGTGAAGTTGGGCCTCTTCCAGAATGCTGAGATGGAATTTGAACCCTTCGGAAACCTTGATCAGCCAGATCTGTATTACGAGTACTACCCGCACGTGTACCCTGGGCGCAGGGGTAAGGCCGTGGTGTTTCATGTTTGTGCGTTTGTATGTGCTTCGCTCTGGTTTGCTTTGGTTTATCCATAATTTGGGAGCTGAAGTTTTCCTTATTTATCCAGTCTTGAAAAAGCAATGAAGTACCCAGCAACAAGCCTTGACTTAGGGAATGTTCCCACTCAGATTTCTAATGCCCTGACCTGGAGGCGCTCCATGGTGCGTCCGTTTGTCCCACACCTGCTCTGTCAAGGCAGCACGATTCGGTGCAGGGGCCGGGTGGTCGACTCCCAAGCTGCGTTCCGCAGGGAAGAGCCATCCCATACTGGGGCCTAAGGTGCAGAGATGCAGCGCAGTGAAGCCAAACGCGCCCAGCCACGTGGCGCACGCCCTGACATTTCCCATTTATCTCTATTCTGATGTAATTTATTTTAAAAATCTGCTTGTGGCCCAAAGTGGCTCCAGCCGGATGTCGTGGCGCTTGCGAAGGCGAGGCCAAGAGTTCAAGGCCAACCAACCTCAGCAACCTTACAAGCTCTCATTGATTGGCAAAAAAAAATCTGCTTGTGGCTCATCCTTTGGGTCACAGTCACGACCGTTGTTTGGAAAACACTGGGCTACAGCATAGGGCCGTTCTAGGAGGATGCCAAGAAAGAAACAGTTGGGAAGGGAGAGCGTGGGTCACAGAGAGCCGTCTGCAGCGCTATAGCCTTGTGCAATGCACGTCTCTCAGTGGAGAACCTTGCACATATGTTTGAAACCTCTCGTATGTTCTCCTTAAATAGAAAACAGTCCTGGCAGTGTCTCGTGAGGGCAGTGTAAGCAGGTGTTGAAAGGCCAGGCTGCTGTCAGGCATCCCTTACATCCTGGTTCTCCCATTGACTGTGGCCTTGGGGGCGTGATGTGATATCTCTGTGTCCCAGCATCCTTACTGGTAAAACAGAGATGACAGTCCTCCTTGCTTCCTGGGGTGTCATGAAGATTAAATGATGTCATGTGTAAGCTGATTAGAATAGTGGCTGCTATCTAGTACCAGCTGTATTTGCTGCTTTTCTTACTCTCTTCCGGATCCGTCAGTGGTGGGAAGTCTCGTGCCGCCGCGTGCTGCAGGCTTCGTTGTCAGCATTTGTTGGCTGCGGCAGTGAGCTAGAGAATGGTCCTGGTCGTCAGGGAACGCAGAGCCAGATTGGAGCAGAAAGTCTTTAAAACTGGCGGCACGAGAGATGCAAAGGCCTGATTAATGATAAAATAATAATTCCTGCAGAATCTCGGGAGGTTTAAATACACATTCTGTTTAACTTGCTTGATGCTAGTTGGTAAGTAGATGAACTAAAAAGGCTGGAAGTAAAAACAAATCTTTCCACTTCTTTGTGTGTTTTTTCCTTGAAACTCTGTTCTGTTTTCGGGCAGGGTACAGGAAGGAATGCAGACCCCGGCTTTCTTCATTCTCAAAACTCCGCTCTGTTTCCGGGGAGAGTACGGGAAGGAGTGCAGACCCCGGCTTTCTTCATTCTCAAAACTCCGCTCTGTTTCCGGGGAGAGTACGGGAAGGAGTGCAGACCCCGGCTTTCTTTGTTCTCTGTACTGTCCTTCATCTTTACTTTTCTCCAAGTAGGGCGTTGGCCCGTATTACTCTGAGTTATCCCGGAATTGATAGAGATTTTTATCATCTCTTAGTATAAAGTGTTTCTGGCCTTTAGTCTTACTGGTATTAAAACTGTTTCTTCCTCTAAGGGAATTTGCCCCTTGTAGAAAAGGAAAAATGGAAAGGGTAAGTTTTAGTACCTACATAGGGCATACATCAAAGAGGTTGTCTTTTTGGGGCTGGGTTGATTTCATGGAAGTGAACTGACCAAGCGAGGTAGCCAGAGTCAGGAAGGACCAGTGACACTGCTGTCACTCTCGGCCTTAGGACTCTGTGTCATCCAGGGACACAGACTCCAGGCCTTAATGTGTGATGCTTCCTGCCCATCCACCGGCCTGTCCAGTCCCACTAGCCTTCCACGTGACCAGGAGGAACAGGCCGAAGCCAGGGCCACGTGAGGGTGCATGTTCAGGAGCCCTGTCTGCCGTGGCGTGGCCAACAGGTGAGCAAGTGGGGCCAGGTGGGTCTCAGGAACTTGCTGAAGGGCTCTCGCTGGCGTTGCTGGCCAAGCAGGCCTTCTGTCCCCAGGAGTCTGGCTTTTGCTGCCATGAGTTGGATCAAGATGTCTTTACTTCTTCCCTGAAGTATTTCTTCTTCCACACTCCAGCCAGGAAGCTGCCTGGTAGTCCTGAGCTCTGTCCCAAGGAGCAGGGTTTCATCCGTTCTCTCTCCCCAGCAGTAACTCTCATCTACATCCTCCCAGCGTTTCATCCAGTCCACATGTGGGTGGTTCCCACATCCACTCATGAGTTTGGAGAGATACAGCAGTTGCTGGTTATTCAAGGGTACTTTTCTATCTTGTAAATTAGCTGGGCTCCTGATTCTGTCATGTCCCTTTCTTGTCTCCATTTCATCGCCTTTTGAGGGTCATCCTTTCCATGTAAGACCAAATTTCCAGTCCAAAAAGAGTGGGGAGCCTGTCACTTGGTAAGTTGTGAAGAAAAGATGGAAAGGTTAAAGGCATGGTTAACTGGGGAAGTTTGGAAGTGTTTCTATTTAGTCAGTTAGGCCTGGTAGCTATCATAGTCAAGAAACGGCTGTTTTTGTATTTCTTATAAGGATCAGCTTTGTTTTCCCCCAGCCCAAATAAAACCATTTCTTCCCCTCCAGCCTGACTGTGGGCTGAGCATCTCCTCCAGCCCCACCCTTCCCACATCGTTCATAGTCCTGGGAAGGGGGCTGGACCCAGGTCTGTGGGACTCTGCCGGGCCTTGGCCTGAAACTTCACAGCTGATTTTTTAGCCGTTTTTCCTTCTGCTAACAGAAATCTCAGGGCCTTGAACACACAGGCCTTAACTGAAACCACCAGATACCCTGAAGCGCAGAGCTGCACCAAGCTCTCCTTCCTTTTCCTACTGAGGGCCCTGTGAATTCTAGATTCAAAATGACTATTGTTACCTCACCTGCTTCTGACTTTATGACAGGTGGTTAAGAATCAGCGTGACTGAAAGGCAGATGTTTCCTATAGTGAGTGACCAAATAAAAACCTCCAGCTTGGCTGGGCATGGTGGCTAATGCCTGTAATCCCAGCACTTTCGGGGACCGTGGTGGTCAGATCACTTGAGGCCAGAAATTTGAGACCAACCTGGCCAGCATGGTGAAACCCCGTCTCTACTAAAAACATAAAAAATTAGTCCGGCGTGGTGGTGCACACCCAAAATGCCAGCTACTTGGGAGGCTGAGGCACGAGAATCTCTTGAACCTAGGAGGCGGAGGTTGTAGTGAGCCAAGATTGTACCACTGCACTCCAGCCTGGGCGACAGAGTAAGACTCTGTCTCACAAAAGAGAAGCTCTACCTCCCATTGGTCTCTAACCTTTACCTTTAGTCATTCGGGATGCCCAGCCTCACCTTATGTGTGCTGTTTTACAATATCCTGAAGATTCCGTGGCCCTGTTTACCCGTCTCTAAGGAGGGGATTTTGATGAAAATGACACTGAGTTTCCTTTAAGATAAAGAATAAAAATCCATGGGTTCAGGTTGAGAACTACCTGTCATCTTTCCGTTTTACTTTGAGGACATGTTTTTCTAAGGATGTGCAGTTGAGCCTGGAAAACATGCTTTGATTCTGCCTGAAATTAAATTGCATTGGTAAATGGATAAAGAGAAGAGAGCGAGAGCAGCTACGCATCATTAAGCAGCTAATTTAAATTATGAAATAGACATAAATCTTACATATATATTTTAGCAAAAGTGTATTAACATTCATTCTCAAAAATCTGCTGGATGTTTACTCATTTTTCTTCCCATTTTGTAGTGTGACAAAGCATAACTGTAAGATTTCCATTCACTCACTTCATTTTAGCTTGCAATATATAAGCAAACCAAGTTGTTAAAATGTGCTTTAAAAGGATGCTATAATGATAGAAACAACTTTTATGAATGAGCTTTAATATATTTCATGTAAATATTGGGTGTAATTTTTGCCCATTCAGAATATTCATAACAAGACATGTAATGAATCGTGTGTAAAAATCATGAAGGTTTTTTAAAAAATTTCAGCCAAGAAAGGAACAGTATTATGGTTGATATGTTTCCGTCATTTCTAGCAATTTCAGCCACCTCCAAAGCCCACCCCATTTCTGACCCTGGCACTGTCTTTCACTTGGTTGTTTGGACGCTCCCTCCTGTGCACAGGAAGAGTGCTGAGGACGACGTGCAAGGGCTGACCCAGCCCCGCGCCCCCGGAGCTGAGGTCTGGACGGTTCTGGATGGGACCCCCAAAGCCACAAGAAGCCAGGTAGCACTGCTGCTTACCTGAGCGTCCTCTCTATTTCCTTCCTTGCTCCTCAATCTCCACCCCCTTTTCCTGTTCCTCTTCCACTGCATTCATTGTTTCTTCCCCTCCCAGTCTACACATCCCTCCCTAGCACCCAGGGCCTAGCTCCATCACTCCCTAGCTCCATCCCTCACTAGTTTCATTCGTCCCTAGCTCCATCCCTCCCTAGCTCCATCCCTCCCTAACTCCATCCCTCCCTAGCTCCATCCCTCCCTAGTTTCATTCATTCCTAGCTCCATCCCTCCCTAGCTCCATCCCTCCCTAGTTTCATTTGTCCCTAGCTCCATCCCTCCCTGGCTACATCCCTCTCTAGCTCCATCCCTCCCTAACTCCATCCCTCCCTAGCTACATCCCTCTCTAGCTCCATCCCTCCCTAACTCCATCCCTCCCTAACTCCATCCCTCTCTAGCTCCATCCCTCCCTAGTTTCATTCATCCCTAGCTCCATCCCTCCCTAGCTCCATCCCTCCCCAGCTCCATCCCTCCCTAGCTTCATTCATCCCTCGCATCATCCCTCCCTAACTTCATTCATCCCTAGCACACAGGTTCCAGGAGAGGAGTTGGGAGCTTCTTGCATCAAGCCTTTCATCGGAGTTCATATCCTGGGTTGCGGGGTAGTCATTGAAGGTTCAGATTTGTGTTTGGAAGCCAGCTGGCTGAGGGTGGTGAGCAGATTGTCTACATCTTTTCATTCACTGGAAGTCCCCTGCATCCCTGCAGGACACACTTAGAGAGTGTGCAGCTTTGGTTCCTCAGACTTCACACATAACTTGGCAGCCGAGCTCTTCTGTCTACAATTGTCATGAGGCTTCAGGCAGTGCAGAGGAGCGGTGGTGGTCACACTGGCAGAAGATGTCAAAACAAGAATAAAAATCATGCACAGAAAACTTGCCCTCAACCACGGTCTTATCTCTGAAAACTGAACCTCAGTTTCATAGTGATACCCGGTATCAGGCATCTTCCGGGACAGAGAAAAGACAAGCATGTCCTCAAGTGGCCTTTCCCATTGGTAGTTCTCCGATGCTGAAATAGAAGTTCTCTGTCTGTAATTCTTCGGCTAGCTCAGGTAGAGTGCTCCCTCACCGCACAGGAAGTCACCGTAATTCTTCCGCTAGCTGAGGTAGAGTGCTCCCTCACCGCACAGGAAGTCACCGTCATTCTTCCGCTAGCTGAGGTAGAGTGCTCCCTCACCGCACAGGAAGTCACTGTCATTCTTCAGCTAGCTGAGTTTGAGTGCTCCCTCACCGCACAGGAAGTCACTGTCGTTCTTCGGCTAGCTGAGGTAGAGTGCTCTCTCACCGCACAGGAAGTCACTGTCGTTCTTCGGCTAGCTGAGGTAGAGTGCTCCCTCACCGCACAGGAAGTCACCGTAATTCTTCCACTAGCTGAGGTACAGTGCTCCCTCACCGCACAGGAAGTCACCGTCATTCTTCCGCTAGCTGAGGTAGAGTGCTCCCTCACCGCACAGGAAGTCACTGTCATTCTTCAGCTAGCTGAGGTAGAGTGCTCCCTCACCGCACAGGGAGTCACTGTCATTCTTCAGCTAGCTGAGGTAGAGTGGTCTCTCACCGCACAGGAAGTCACTGTCGTTCTTCGGCTAGCTGAGGTAGAGTGCTCTCTCACCGCACAGGAAGTCACTGTCGTTCTTCAGCTAGCTGAGGTAGAGTGCTCCCTCACCGCACAGGAAGTCACTGTCGTTCTTCAGCTAGCTGAGGTAGAGTGCTCCCTCACCGCACAGGAAGTCACCGTAATTCTTCCGCTAGCTGAGGTACAGTGCTCCCTCACCGCACAGGAAGTCACTGTCATTCTTCAGCTAGCTGAGGTAGAGTGCTCCCTCACTGCACAGGAAGTCACCGTAATTCTTCCGCTAGCTGAGGTAGAGTGCTCCCTCACCGCACAGGAAGTCACTGTCATTCTTCAGCTAGCTGAGGTAGAGTGCTCCCTCACCGCACAGGAAGTCACCGTAATTCTTCCGCTAGCTGAGGTAGAGTGCTCCCTCCCCGCACAGGAAGTCACTGTCGTTCTTCGGCTAGCTGAGGTAGAGTGCTCTCTCACCGCACAGGAAGTCACCGTCATTCTTCCGCTAGCTGAGGTAGAGTGCTCCCTCACCGCACAGGAAGTCACTGTCGTTCTTCAGCTAGCTGAGGTAGAGTGCTCCCTCACCGCACAGGAAGTCACCGTCATTCTTCCGCTAGCTGAGGTAGAGTGCTCCCTCACCGCACAGGAAGTCACTGTCGTTCTTCAGCTAGCTGAGGTAGAGTGCTCTCTCACCGCACAGGAAGTCACCGTAATTCTTCCGCTAGCTGAGGTAGAGTGCTCTCTCACCGCACAGGAAGTCACTGTAATTCTTCCACTAGCTGAGGTAGAGTGCTCCCTCACCGCACAGGAAGTCACCATCGTTCTTCCGCTAGCTGAGGTAGAGTGCTCTCTCACCGCACAGGAAGTCACTGTCGTTCTTCAGCTAGCTGAGGTAGAGTGCTCCCTCACCGCACAGGAAGTCACCGTCATTCTTCCGCTAGCTGAGGTAGAGTGCTCTCTCACCGCACACGAAGTCACTGTAATTCTTCCACTAGCTGAGGTAGAGTGCTCTTTCACCGCACAGGAAGTCACCATAATTCTTCCGCTAGCTGAGGTAGAGTGCTCTCTCACCGCACAGGAAGTCACCGTAATTCTTCCGCTAGCTGAGGTAGAGTGCTCTCTCACCGCACACGAAGTCACTGTAATTCTTCCACTAGCTGAGGTAGAGTGCTCCCTCACCGCACAGGAAGTCACCATCGTTCTTCCGCTAGCTGAGGTAGAGTGCTCCCTCACCGCACAGGAAGTCACCGTCATTCTTCCGCTAGCTGAGGTAGAGTGCTCTCTCACCGCACACGAAGTCACTGTAATTCTTCCACTAGCTGAGGTAGAGTGCTCTTTCACCGCACAGGAAGTCACCGTAATTCTTCCGCTAGCTGAGGTAGAGTGCTCTCTCACCGCACACGAAGTCACTGTAATTCTTCCACTAGCTGAGGTAGAGTGCTCTTTCACCGCACAGGAAGTCACCGTTGCTTGCAGACTGATCTGTGCAAATTCAGATATTTGATTTTCTATGTTGCTTGCATCTGTTTACTGCTTACTTTTATTTTACTTCTTTTTCTCTTCTAATAGGTTTTTAATAAAAGCCATTGACTTTTATTCTAACCCACTACTTCTGTATCTTGTGAGAAACTCTGCGGATCTGGTTGAATCTACTCTTTGCTCAACAAAAATTCATATTTATTTAAATACAAATATTAAATACGCAGGCAGTTAACATATTTTTTCGTGTTTGCCTTAGACGTTTTTCTAACAAATGAAGCACCTGTTGCCGATGCAGCCGGCGATGCTCCTACCCACCCAGTCCCTCCCAGAAGCAGTCACAGCCATGCCTTAAGTACCCACCCAGATCAGGTTCTCACATGCTCACTGCATCTACACACACATGCATGCGCACAGAGAAATACGTGCATAGAGAGAGAGTATTATCTTACAAGCTTTGTAAATGCACATCGTGAGCACATCTTTCTTCATTTGCTTTTTTTCCCCGATTACCATCATTCCTATCAATCCGTATCTGTATCTATAGGATGAACAATTAGGATCTTTCCAGCCTTCGGCCATTATGACTAGTGGTGTTATGGACACCCTTGTACATTTCTTTTTGTACATGTTCAGGAATTTCTGTGAGGTATAAATTCGAGGTGGGATTGTGACCCTGCTGATTTCCGCTTCCAGCCACAGTGTGTGAGTTTCTGTTTCCCCACTCTTGTGTGACTAAATATTGTCAGACTTTCACCAGTGGGTCTATTCTACCTCCTGTCGCAAATTAGGTCTTTCTCATTTCTGCCGAATTCTGTGTTCTTCGTCTGCAGAGTTTCCTCTTCGGTGACTCGCTCTTTGATAATCTTGGCCTGTATTTCTGTTGGGTTATCTTTGTTATTAATTGGTTGGGTTTCATTCTACATAGTAGGTATTTAATCCTTCATTTGTTTCGTATTTGGGAAATATTAATATATTCTCCCATTCTGGGAAATACTATCTTCAACCCTGAAAATAAAATTCTAATTTAAAAGTACAAACATCACCTTTTTTGTTTGCAGTGTAGCACGTTTTAGGAGTATCTTCTTGAGTCCACATACTGTTATATCAGGAATAATAAATGCAAAGCAATGATGCCTTTGTCATTGCCGAGTAGGCTGAGACACGTAAGGACATTTAGCAGACAGCTCTCGGAAACATTTCCAGAGGGAGCTGCTGCACACTGTTGGGACCGTCCGCTGAGCGTGGGAGGCGCTCTGGGAGACACAGTGCTGGGACGAGAGTCTGCACTGCTGCTGACAGGCAGCTCTTCGCCTGGAGCTTCCGAGAGCTCTGAGGCAGCCCCGCAGAGCCCCGACGCACACCTGTTGAAGATGCTCTCCCTCCTGGCAGAGTCTTGAGGCCCTGCACCATCTGCTGCCCTGCTGTCTTCGATCGAGTGCGCTGGGCTGCAATGAACGGGATGCTCCCGGGATCTTCTCCCACAGTCTTTGGCCCTGTAGACAGACAGACTCTGTGATCTCCCCACAGCTCAGCCATCCACTTTCACTGGTACCTCAGCATCCGCAGGGAGCATACCCTGCCAGGAAACCTCCTCCTCCACCCCAGAGGGCAGCAAGGTCGCCATGGATGCCCATGTTTTCCCAGCACCAAAAGTATTTTTGGTTTTATTTGTCTTGAATGTTAATAACTTCATAATTACTATTCACATTAGGACTTTAAAATACCTTTCCAAAACCCTGCACTTTCTCCTTTGAGAGCCATTCTTCATATGTCTGTACTAGCTTTCTTTCTTTAATTTTCTTGTAATTAAATTATTTATTTTTTAAGTTGCTAGACTGTGGAACTGATTGTTTCTCCCGCTGTAGGGTTTGTAGTCATGAAAAGCGCTGACAGGGATATCCATGAACAATATTCCCAGACCACTCACTGCGTTTCGTATTTATAGCTTGCATTGGTGTGGCACGTTTGTTAACAAATGATGAACCAGTGTTGGTACAGCATTAACAAATGTTCATAGTTTACGCTTGGGTTCACTCTTGTGTTGTACATATTCACTATGTTAAAGGAGATTAAATGTCCATTCCTGACGAGGTTAATTTCATCCTCTCTCAGTTAAATTTTTCCAGACTTCCACCACCATCTTTTTAATCTGTTGTTTGGAATTACCCCTCTCTCTCGTTCCAAAGAAAAATTTGTGACGGCAGCAAGCATGTAAGCTTTATAGTGCTTTGAATTTTTAAAGTACCGTATTCTGCATTCAGTCGCTCACTTCAAGTTTCCACGCAACTAGAGGCAAAACAGGACAAAAATTCTTCGCATTGGAAATAAAGCAATTGATTATCCTCACTGCGCTGTTCAAGACGTGCAGTGCGGCTTCTAATACAAAATTCAGATCTGTACGTTTAGTCTAACATACAAGAGCTATGACTTCACATGAAATCGTACTTCCTAACTTAATCCTTTGTGGATTACCATCGAGTCAGATTAAAATTAAGGGGCAAACACTTAAATTAGTTGGATGGCAAATCTCTCTGCTCCTGTATCAGCTGTCAGCTCCTCTGTGTAAGTAAAGCACAGTCATTGGGTCTTCCATCCCTTTTTATCCTCCCTCGAAAATCATGAAATTCACGTTTTGAGTTCTCAAATTAAATTCTGAAACTTTTTTTATCAACACATAACCACACGTAATATCTCAGAAGTAAATTTTCAGCATGTTTCCAATGTGAGATTTTATTTTTCGTGACAAAATTACCTCACCTTGCAGAGTGACCACGTTCTGCTCAAGTTCGATTCCAGGTCGCAATGCTTCACATAGAACTCCCAAGCGTTCATTGTTGGACATATGATTGCTGGTTTATTTGTTTGGAGAAGGCTGATTAGTTCATCTTACTGCTTTTCATTTTGCTCACTTACTCCTTTTCATTTTTATGAAATTTGGTAGAACTTTCAGTTTGGGGTTCCGTATCTACCATGAGAACTCCTGAATGGAGACCTCTCCTTACCCTGTCTGCACAAGATACAGGACTCAGCCAGTCACTGGCTGTAGCTGGAGCCACGTGGGGGTCGCACATGGCTGTGGCAGACTCGTTATCCAGAGACGATGACCCAAGCCTCAGTTCGTCTTCGTGCTTCAGGGCTTTGGAGACTTCCGTTCAGTGAATTATTTAAATAATAAATCTTTAACGTATTTCTTTCTCTTGGGACTTTCTCACTGTCTTTGTGTGAGAAAATCCTAAGAGAAAAATGCTTTTTTATTGATAATGCCACATTAAAGTAAAAAATGACTTGTTGAGAGCTGTCAGTGTGACACTGTGTTCCTGGCCGGGCACAGACACCAAGCAGTATCCCCAGCGTTGAGCAGAGAGAAGCCAAAGGCGTGGCTTTTCCTGCCTGCTGAGATCAGGATAGGGAAGGGCACACCCAGACAGGCGGAGACAGAGGGAGATAAATACAAAGCAGTCTCCCCAGCAAAGCATTCACGTAACTTGAAAATGAGATGGAAACGCCAGGGCAAACTTTTAAGTTTGTGCCTTATTGAAGAAAGGGTAGAGCTGCTAAAATTGGGCAAAGGGTCTGGAAGGCACCTGCAGCCACATTCTCTGAGGCAGGTGGCACAGGCATCCAGGCATCGTCACGTCACACCTGCTCTGGCCTCATAGCAACCTAGCTGCATCCAGGTCCTTCCATCCTAGTTTGCAGGTGACACAGGAGGCTGCAGAGAGGCTGTGGTCCACCATATCCACCAGCACAAACAGCTGAAATGCTATCTTTTTCCCTTTCATTTCTCACTGCCCAGCACCAAGGCCCGGGCAAATCCTGGCACATTTCTCTTTTCTATAGTAGCAATATGGATTTTCAGCATAACAGGGGACTGTCTGATATGAATTTTGTAGGAGTATTTTCATTTAATGTTTTCTAAATGATAAATGAGAACCCTTCTACAGTATTTATACCAACCTAGATTTTGGCAGGTCACAACTCTACATGGCAATCTTCCAGAAAAATAGATCCACTAGGAATTGTTCTTCCTCACAGATTTTGACTCGCCTCTCCTTTTTTCTCCTTTCCAATGTTCTTTCTCCCTGCAGGAGAGAGACAGGCCTCAGGGCTGGTGTGGAAGTTCTTGCATATTTCATCTCACTTGACAGCCACCTCAGCATGGAGGATTTCACTGAGGTTCCCAAGTTAGCTCTTCAGAGGCAGGGGCTAGGTTTGCTCACTGAGAGAATCAGCTTACGGGTACTTTTATGTGCGTTTACTTAAGACAGAAGTATGCATTACACCAAAGCAGCTTCTGTGTGTATCTTGTTGAAGAAGGGAGTAGTTCGGCTGAGGACTCCAACCGGACCGCGTTGCTGTCCTGTGTACCCGGAACCAGCCTCCTGCCCAGCACCAGGAGCTGCTGAGTCAGCGTCAGCTCAGTGAAATTCACATGCCCCACCTGGAGCTCACCGGCTGCCTCCATTTATTGTTTTCGTTTGTTTGTTTTAATTCTATGATCCATATATTTTTTTCTAGGAAGGGGTGACTTTTTTTCTGATATAATTTCCTATGTTTTTCTCTTTCATATAAAGTTGTAGGTATGTTTTTCCTTTGGATTTTTATTATTTAAGATTTTTAGCTGCACAAGACTTTTTCACTAATGCAAGTCAACCAGGAAGATCTTTTTCCACTTCAGTGTTCACTTTGCTCCAGGTATTTCTAAGAAGGGCACAAACAATGACAGAATGTTTAAGGAAGCACCTGGCTGGCTTGGGTCACCACTGCTGTCTTTCCTGGTTTTGCGTCTGCCTGGGGAGGGCCCAGCTTTCGGGTTCCCACTGAGGGACGTGAAAGAGGATTGCTTGGGGGCTGCTGCCACACCTTCCGGTCTCTGCAGAGCTGCCGACAAGTGGCCTGGTGGCCGTATGTTGGCAGGTTTTCACGAATTGGGATTAGGGCATGTTTGTTTACTTGATAACCCATTGTCCACAAGGAGAGGCGGCAGTGTGAGGGAATGGTGCCACTGTAATGAGGACACAGCCAACTCCCTATCCTGCCACAGAACCCTGGGCAGTCCCCTTCAGGCTGCAGTTTTCCATCTGGACCAAGGGACTGGCCGGTGGAGCAGAACTCATCACCCCCCATGGGAACGAGGATGCCCAGAAGTTAGAGTTACTGTGGTAGAGGTCAAAGGCAACAGGGTAGAGGCAGTAAGGAAACAATGTATACCTAATGAAGGGCGTTCTCCTGTGTGGTGTGTAGTGAATGCACTAGATGTGGTACTGATTACCTGTTTTCATTTGATCCTAAGGAATGTCAGTGTGCATTTTGAGACATTATAAAAATATAATTGCTATTGCCTGATAACCTTTGAGTTAGTGAATTTTAATTTCACATCAGTGAGGTCCTGTTTTATGTTTTAGAGCAGTGCTTCTCCATTGCAGCGTGCGCATGGCTCACCCGGCCTCGTACGGAGAGCAGGCTCGGACGCAGCAGGTCTGGGCGGGGCCTGAGATTCTCAACTTCTAACAAGGGCACAGGCAATAAGCTTACAGCTGGTCGGAATGCACCTTGACTCAAGTATTAATATTACTCTTTCAGCTACAGCTGGCCACTATGTTTAATAGTATTTGTGAGAAAAAATATATATAAGTTCCAATTTGAGATACCAAGAACACAGTCCTTCCCCTCAAAGATGTGGATCTGATTTTATCTATTTTCATGTGGCAATCCCCATATCCAAACCATGTTCATTAAAAACTCCATTTTCCATCTAATGCCTGGGAGACAGCATCTTTATTGTACACTAAATTATATACATAGTTGGGTTTATCTTTCCTTTTTGTAAATTACAGAAAAACTGAATAGAGAGTTCCATATACCCTCCTTTCTTCTACACACAGTTTTTAATAAAATCTTGCATTTTTATTAATAGCTATAAAAATTTTTATTTGCAGAGTAGTTTTATTTTAATTGATAAACCAATTTCAGTACATTGTTATTAAAGTACATAGTTTAGGCCGGGTGCAGTGGCTCATGCCTGTAATCCCAGCACTTTAGGAGGCCAAGGCGGGTGGATCACAAGGTCAAGAGATCGAGACCATCCTGGTCAATATGGTGAAACCCCGTCTCTACTAAAAATACAAAAAATTAGCTGGGCATGGTGGCACGTGGCTGTAATCCCAGCTACTCGGGAGGCTAAGGCAGGAGAATTGCTTGAACCCAGGACGCGGAGGTTGCAGTGAGCCGAGATCATGCCATTGCACTCCAGCCTGGATAACAAGAGCGAAACGCTGTCTCAAAAAAAAAAAAAAAAGAAAAAAGTACATAGTTTACCTTAGGTTTGCTCTTGCTGTTCATTCTGTGGGTTTCAACAAATTCCTGATGTCGCATGTTCACTGTAGTGTCATGCAGAACAGTTTCACTGCCCTGTGTATGAATCCCCCACCACCCCTGGATTAACCCCGTACCATGCCTAGATTAATTCCCCCACCACCACTGGATTAACCCCCCCCACCAACCTGGATTAATCCCCCACCACCCATGGATTAATCCCCCCACCAACCTAGATTAATCCCCCCATCACCCCTTGATTAATCCCCCCACCAACCAGATTAATCCCCCCACCACCCCTGGATTAACCCCACCACCACTCCTGGCTTAACCCCACCACCACCCCTGGATTAATCCCTCCACCAACCTAGATTAATCCCCCCACCACACCTGGATTAATCCCCCCACCACCCCTGGATTAATCCCCCACCACCACCCCTGCATTAACCCCCCACCACCACCCCTGGGAATGTCGAGTCTTTCCATTGTTTCATGTTTTCCAGAAGGCCTTAGAGTTGGACTCACGCCGTATGAAGTCTTTTCAGATTGGCTTTGTTCACTTAGGAATGTGCATTTATAGGCCCACCATCTCTTTTTCTGGTTTGATAGTACATTTCTTATCTGTGGATAATATTCCCTTGTATGGATATACCACAGCTTATCTGTGAATAATATTCCCTTGTATGGATATACCACAGCTTGTCTGTGAATAATATTCCCTTGTATGGATATACCACAGCTTGTCTGTGGATAATATTCCCTTGTATGGATATACCGCAACTTGTCTGTGGATAATATTCCCTTGTATGGATATACCGCAGCTTATCTGTGGATAATATTCCCTTGTATGGATATACCGCAGCTTGTCTGTGGATAATATTCCCTTGTATGGATATACCGCAGCTTGTCTGTGGATAGTATTCCCTTGTATGGATATACCACAGCTTGTCTGTGGATAGTATTCCCTTGTATGGATATACCACAGCTTGTCTGTGGATAATATTCCCTTGTATGGATATACCACAACTTGTCTGTGGATAATATTCCCTTGTATGGATATACCACAGCTTGTTTATCCACTCCTCTGCTGAAGAATGTCTTTTTTTTCTTTTTTTTTTTTTTTTATTTATTTATTTATTTTTATTGCATTATAGGTTTGGGGGTACATGTGCAGAACGAGCAAGATAGTTGCATAGGTACACACATGGCAGTGTGCTTTGCTGCTTTCCTCCCCTTCACCCACACTTGGTATTCATCCCCAGGCTATCCCCCCCAGCCCCCCCCTGCTGTCCCTCCCCCATTCCCCCCAACAGTCCCCAGTGTATAGTAGACTGCCTCTCTGTGTCCACATGTTCTCATTTTTCTCACCTACCTATGAGCGAGTATATGCGGTATTTCTTTTTCTGTTCTTGTGTCAGTTTGCTGAGAATGATGTTCTCCAGATTCATCCATGTCCCTACAAAGGACACAAACTCATCATTTTTGATTGCTGCATAATATTCCATGGTGTATATGTGCCACATTTTCCCAGTCCAGTCTATCATCATTGGGCATTTGGGTTGGTTCCAGGTCTTTGCTATTGTAAACAGTGCTGCAATGAACATTCGTGTGCATGTGTCCTTATAGTAGAACGATTTATAATCCTTTGGATAGATACCCAGTAATGGGATTGCTGGGTCAAATGGAATTTCTATTTCTAGGTCCCTGAGGAATCGCCACACTGTCTTCCACAATGGTTGAACTAATTTACACTCCCACCAACAGTGTAAGAGTGTTCCTATTTCTCCACATCCTCTCCAGCATCTGCTGTCTCCAGATTTTTTAATGATCGCCATTCTAACTGGTGTGAGATGGTATCTCAATGTGGTTTTGATTTGCATCTCTCTAATGACCAATGACGATGAGCACTTTTTCATATGTTTGCTGGCCTCATGTATGTCTGCTTTCGTAAAGTTTCTATTCATATCCTTTGCCCATTTTTGAATGGGCTTGTTTGTTTTTTTCCTGTAAATCTGTTTGAGTTCTTTGTAAATTCTGGATATCAGCCCTTTGTCGGATGCGTAAACTGCAAAGATTTTTTCCCATTCTGATGGTTGCCGATTCACTCTAGTGACTGTTTGTTTTGCTGTGCAGAAGCTGTGGAGTTTGATTAGGTCCCATTTGTCTATTTTGGCTTTTGTTGCCAATGCTTTGGGAGTTTTGTTCATGAAGTCCTTGCCTACTCCTATGTCCTGAATGGTTTTGCCTAGATTTTCTTCTAGGGTTTTTATGGTGTCGGGTCTTACGTTTAAGTCTTTAATCCATCTGGAGTTAATTTTAGTGTAAGGTGTCAGGAAGGGGTCCAGTTTCTGCTTTCTGCACATGGCTAGCCAGTTTTCCCAACACCATTTATTAAATAGGGAATCCTTTCCCCATTGCCTGTTTTTGTCTGGTTTATCAAAGATAATATGGTTGTAGATGTGTTGTGTTGCCTCCGATGCCTCTGTTCTGTTCCATTGGTCTATATCTCTGTTTTGGTACCAGTACCATGCTGTTTTGATTACTGTAGCCTTGTAGTATAGTTTGAAGTCTGGTAGCGTGATGCCTCCCGCTGTGTTCTTTTTGCTTAGAATTGACTTGGCTATGCGGGCTCTTTTTTGGTTCCATATGAAATTCATGGTGGTTTTTTCCAGTTCTGTGAAGAAATTCAATGGTAGTTTGATGGGGATAGCATTGATTGTGTAAATTACTTTGGGCAGTATAGCCATTTTCACGATATTGATTCTTCCTAACCACGAACATGGAATGTTTCTCCATCTGTTTGTGTCCTCTCTTATTTCATTGAGCAGTTGTTTGTAGTTTTCCTTAAAGAGGTCCCTTACATTCCTAGTGAGTTGTATTCCTAGGTATTTTATTTTCTTTGTAGCAATTGTGAATGGCAGTTCGTTCTTGATTTGGTTCTCTTTAAGTCTGTTATTGGTGTATAGGAATGCTTGTGATTTTTGCACATTGATTTTATATCCTGAGACTTTGCTGAAGTTGCTTATCAGTTGCAGGAGCTTTTGGGCTGAGGTGATGGGGTCTTCTAGGTATACTATCATGTCGTCTGCAAATAGAGACAATTTGGCTTCCACCTTTCCTATTTGAATACCCTTTATTTCTTTTTCTTGCCTGATTGCTCTGGCTAGAACTTCCAGTACTATGTTGAATAGAAGTGGTGAGAGAGGGCATCCTTGTCTAGTGCCAGATTTCAAAGGGAATGCTTCCAGTTTTTGCCCATTAAGTATGATATTGGCTGTTGGTTTGTCATAAATAGCTTTTATTACTTTGAGATATGTTCCATCAATACCAAGTTTATTGAGGGTTTTTAGCATAAAGGGCTGTTGAATTTTGTCAAATGCCTTCTCTGCATCAATTGAGATAATCATGTGGTTTTTGTTTTTGCTTCTGTTTATGTGGTGAATTACATTTATAGACTTGCGTATGTTGAACCAGCCTTGCATCCCCGGGATAAATCCTACTTGATCATGATGGATAAGTTTTTTAATGTGCTGTTGCAATCGGTTTGCCAGTATTTTATTGAAGATTTTTGCATCTATGTTCATCATGGATATTGGCCTGAAGTTTTCTTTTCTTGTTGAGTCTCTGCCAGGTTTTGGTATCAGGATGATGTTGGTCTCATAAAATGATTTGGGAAGGGTTCCCTCTTTTTGGATTATTTGGAATAGTTTCAGAAGGAATGGTACCAGATCCTCTTTGTGTGTCTGGTAGAATTCGGCTGTGAACCCATCTGGACCTGGGCTTTTTTTGTGTGGTAGGCTCTTAATTGCTGCCTCAACTTCAGACCTTGTTATTGGTCTATTCATAGTTTCGGCTTCCTCCTGGTTTAGGCTTGGGAGGACACAGGCATCCAGGAATTTATCCATTTCTTCCTGATTTACTGGTTTATGTGCATAGAGTTGTTTGTAGTATTCTCTGATGATGGTTTGAATTTCTGTGGAATCTGTGGTGATTTCCCCTTTATCGTTTTTTATTGCATCTATTTGGTTGTTCTCTCTCTTCTTTTTTATCAGTCTGGCTAGTGGTCTGTCTATTTTGTTGATCTTTTCGAAAAACCAGCTCTTAGATTTATTGATTTTTTGAAGGGTTTTTCTTGTCTCTATCTCCTTCAGTTCTGCTCTGATCTTAGTTATTTCTTGTCTTCGGCTAGGTTTTGAGCTTTTTTGATCTTGCTCCTCTAGCTCTTTCAATTTTGACGATAGGGTGTCAATTTTGGATCTCTCCACTCTTCTCATGTGGGCACTTATTGCTATATATTTTCCTCTACAGACTGCTTTAAATGTGTCCCAGAGATTCTGGTACGTTGTGTCTTCATTCTCATTGGTTTCAAAGAACTTCTTTATTTCTGCCTTCATTTCATTGTTTATCCAATCAACATTCAAGAGCCAATTGTTCAGTTTCCATGAAGCTGTGCGGTTCTGAGTTATTTTCTGAATTCTGAGTTCCAACTTGATTGCACTATGGTCTGAGAGACTGTTTGTTATGATTTCAGTTGTTTTGCATTTGCTGAGGAGTGCTTTACTTCCAATTATGTGGTCAATTTTGGAGTAGGTGTGATGTGGTGCTGAGAAGAATGTATATTCTGTGGATTTGGGGTGGAGAGTTCTGTAAATGTCTATCAGGTTTGCTTGTTCCAGGTCTGAGTTCAAGTCCTGGATATCCTTGTTAATTTTCTGTCTGGTTGATCTGTCTGCTATTGACAGTGGAGTGTTAAAGTCTCCCACTATTATTGTGTGGGAGTCTAAGTCCCTTTGTAAGTCATTAAGAACTTGCCTTATATATCTGGGTGCTCCTACATTGGGTCCATATATATTTAGAATCATTATCTCTTCTTGTTGTATCGATCCTTTTACCATTATGTAATGACCTTCTTTGTCCCTTTTGATCTTTGTTACTTTAAAGTCTATTTTATCAGAGATGAGAATTGCAACTCCTGCTTTTTTTTGCTCTCCATTTGCTTGGTAAATCTTCCTCCATCCCTTTATTTTGAGCCTTTGTGTATCTTTGCATGTGAGGTGGGTTTCCTGGATACAGCACACCGATGGGTTTTGGTTTTTTATCCAATTTGCCAGTCTGTGTCTTTTGATTGGTGCATTTAGCCCATTTACATTCAGGGTTAATATTGTTATGTGTGAATTTGATACTGCCATTTTGATGCTAGCTGGCTGTTTTGCCCGTTGGTTCATGTACATTCTTCATTTTGTTGATGGTCTTTAGCATTTGGTATGCTTTTAGAATGGCTGGAACTGGTTGTTTCTTTCTATGTGTAGTGCCTCTTTCAGGAGCTCTTGTAAAGCAGGCCTAGTGGTGACAAAATCTCTGAGTACTTGCTTGTTCGTGAAGGATTTTATTTTTCCTTCACTTATGAAGCTCAGTTTCGCTGGATATGAAATTCTGGGTTGAAAGCTCTTTTCTTTAAGGATGTTGAATATTGGCCCCCACTCTCTTCTGGCTTGTAGAGTCTCTGCCGAGAGATCTGCTGTGAGTCTGATGGGCTTCCCTTTGTGGGTGACCCGACCTTTCTCTCTGGCTGCCCTTAGTATTTTCTCCTTTGTTTCAACCCTGGTGAATCTGACGATTATGTGCCTTGGGGTTGCTCTTCTTGCAGAGTATCTTTGTGGTGTTCTCTGTATTTCCTGGAGTTGAGTATTGACCTGTCTTGCTAGGTTGGGGAAATTTTCCTGGATAATATCCTGAAGAGTGTTTTCCAGCTTGGATTCATTCTCTTCGTCACTTTCTGGTACACCTATCAAACGTAGGTTGGGTCTCTTCACATAGTCCCACATTTCTTGGAGATTTTGTTCATTCCTTTTTGTGCTTTTTTCTTTAATCTTGGTTTCTCGTTTTATTTCATTGAGTTGATCTTCAACTTCTGATATTCTTTCTTCTGCTTGGTCAATTCGGCTGTTGATACTTGTGCATGCTTCGCGAAGTTCTCGTGTTGAGTTTTTCAGCTCCTTCAATTCATTCATATTCCTCTCTAAGTTGTCCATTCTCGTTATCAATTCCTCGAATCTTTTTTCAAATCTTTTTTCAAGGTTCTTAGTTTCTTTGCACTGGTTTAGAACATGTTCCTTTAGCTCACTGAAGTTTCTCATTATCCACTTTCTGAAGTCTGATTCCGTCATTTCGTCACATTCATTCTCCGTCCAGCTTTGTTCCCTTGCTGGTGAGGAGTTTTGGTCCTTTTTTGGAGGTGAGGTGTTTTGGTTTCGGGTGCTTTCCTCCTTTTTGCGCTGGTTTCTTCCCATCTTTATGGATTTATCCGCCTGTTGTCTTAGTAGTGGCTGATTTTTCAATTGGGTCTCTGTGTGGACACTGAGATTGTTGATGATGAAGTATTTCTGTTACTTAGTTTTCCCTCTAATGATCTATCCTCTCTGCTGTATGAGTGCTGAGGTCCACTCCAGGCCCTGCTTGTCTGGGGTATACCTGCAGCAGCTGCAGAACAGTGAGGGATGATATCAGTTTCTTTTTCTGCTGCCCTTGTTCCAGAATGATGCCAGCCAAATGTCAGTCTGATTAGTCCTTTTCTGGGGTGACTCCTTGGATATACAGAGGTCAGGGAGCTGCTTGAGGAGACAGTCTGTGCTTTATAGGAGCTCCAGTGCTGAGCTGTGAGCTCCGTTGTTCATTCAGGGTTGTTGGGAGGTTATGTCTGCTGCAATAGAACTCATAAAACACCACTCTTTTTTTTTTTTTTCCACCCTTAGATGCTCTGTCTCAGGGAGTTGGGGCTTTCTTTATGAGTATCTGTTGCACTGTCCTGCCCCACTAGGTGGCAGTCTATTCACTATTTGCCTGCCGTGGCTCTGACCTCCTAAGGCGGGTCCGCCCTGTTGCGGCCCGGCGGACTCTCTCTGTTATGGCAGGTTGCCTCGGCAACGGCAGGCTGCGTCAGTCCTGGGCGGTACTTAAGTGGGGGTGCACTTTGTCAGGAATGGTGGACGCCCCTCCCTGACCGGGCTGCACCGTCCTAAATGCCGGCAACAAAACTCTCAGCCCCAAGCGCCTCCAGTCGCCGCCCTGCTTGTCCCCGTGAGCGTGGGACCCGCCGAGCCCGATCACCCTGCTCCCTGCCTCAGAGTCCGTCCTCTCTCTCTCTCTCTCTTCCTCTCCCCAAGCTGAAAGGTCGACTCTCTCACTGGCGCCCCAGGAGCCTGCCGATAGGGCACTGGGATCCGTGCGATCTCCCGTGCCGCTGCCCACTACCCCGGCTCAGATCACGCTTCCCAGGAAACTCCTGGTCTGGCTCATTGTCCAAGTCCTGTTCAATCAGATGGACATGCCAATCTGCCCTTCCAAATCTCAGATTGCCGGTTTAACAGGGCACCCAGACCAGTGAGTTCCGCGCCGGGTCCCGCTGTGGCGCCGGCCGAAGAGGCGGCGGGAGCCGGTTGCGTTAGCCGGCTGCTAGCGTCCCGTGTCTCTCCCACACCTGGGACTTTCAACGCTCTGTGGGCATAAAAGGAACATCCGAGAATGCGGCTAGGACTCACCCTCTGCGCCTTCACCGAGAGCTGCAATCCTGAGTCACCTCTACGACGCCATCTTGCCTCCCTCCCTGAAGAATGTCTTAGTTGCTTCTGGTTTTTGACAATTACAAATAAAAGTGCTATAAACATTTTTTTGCAGGGTTTTGTGCGGATACAAGTTTTCCAATCCTTGAGTAAATCCCTAGGACCATGATTGCTGGATCTTACAGTGAAAATATTCTTAGCTTTGTAAATATCTGCCAAGCATCTTCCAAAGCTTTCACACTGTTCTACATTCCTAAGAGCAATGAATCAGAGTTCCTGTTGATGTTGTTTTTGGATTTTTGGCTATTCTAATAGGTGTGTAGTGTTATCTCATTGTTTTAATTTTAATTTGCAGTCCCCTAATGACATGATGAGCATCTTTTTATATGCTTGTCATTGATAAATCTTTATTCACAAGCTGTCTGTTCAGATCTGTTGCTTATTAATTGGGTTGTTTTCCTATTGTTTTTTTTTTTTTTTTTGAGACCGAGTCTCACTCTTGTCTCCCAGGTTGGAGTGCAGTGGTGCAATCATGGTTCACTGCAGCCTCCAGCCTCTGTGCTTAAGCAGTCTTTCCACCGCAACCAATGGAGTAGCTGGGACCACAGGCGCATACCACACCTGGCTAGTTTTTATATTTTTTGTAGAAAAAAAAAAACCTGCTTGCCTAAGTTTTTGTATTTTTTGTAGAAACAAATAAAAAAGCAATTTGCATGCTGGGATCACAGGCATGAGCCACCATACCTGGCCTGTTGTTGATTTTTTAGAATTCTTTGTATATGTTGGATACAGGTTCTTCATCAGAGAGGTGTTTTAGAAATATTTTCTTCCCGTCTGTGACTTGTCTCCTCGTCACTTTAACACTACATCTTACAGAGGATACATTTTTAATTTTAATGAAGTCCAACTTACTGATTTTTTTCTGTCATGGATTGTGTTTTTTGGTGTTGCATCTAAAAACTTATTCACAAACCCAGGTCACCTAGATTTTTCGTCTGTGTTCTATTCTAGAAGTTTTAGGGTTTTTGTACTTCACATGTAGGACTGTTTCTGATCTCAAGTTAACTTTTGTGTAAGATGTAAGATCTGTGTCGAGATTCATTTTTTTTTCATTGGAACGTCCAGTTGTCCCAGCATCATTTTTGGAAAAACCTGTCTTTTCTCCACTGAATTACCTTTACTCCCTTGTCAGAGATGAAGGTGACTGTATTTGTGAGGACCCATCTCTCATCTTTCTGCTCTGGGCCATTGATCTGTTTGCCCATTCTTCTGCCAGGACCACGCAGTCGCCCAGTCTTCTTCATAACAGCTCTGCCGTGGCTCTGTAAGGTGGATGGCGTCAGCCCTCTACATTTGTTCTCTTTAGTATAGTATTGGATGTTCTGGGTGTTTTCCTTCTCCATATTAACTTTAGAACCATTTTGTTGATAACCACAAAATAATGTGCTGGAATTTTTTTTGATCGGGGCTGCATCAAATCTGTAGATGAAGTTGTAAAGAACTGATATTTTAGCAGTATTGTGAATGTGGAATCTCCATTCAAGTCTGTGAATTCTTTCATCAGTTTTATAGTTTTCTTCCTACAGCTTTTATGCATATATTGTCCAGTTTATACCTGGATATTTCATTTATTTATATGGAAATGATACTGTGTTTTTAATTTCAAATTCCCATCATTTATAGTATCTAGGAAGCCAGTTGACAATTTGCGTATTAGTCTTGTATCCTGTGACCTTCAGTCACTTACTAGTTTAAAGTCTTTTGTTCTTTGAGATTTTCCTTCGTAGTTATGTCATTGCAAACAAGTGGTTTCACTTCCTTCCTCTCGGGCTGTGCCTTCGGTTTGTTGTCTTGTCATTGCATTCGCTCCCACAAATCTCGATAAGTTGTATTTTTATTTTCACTGAGTTCAAAATATTTTCATGTCCTTTTACATGCAGAAGCACCCCATGCCCATGGGCAGTTGTCAGGGGAAGGGGCAGATAACTTTCTGCCACCTTCTCAGGTGAAGTGGCTCGCAGGAGTCCCACAGCCTGTTTTCTCCCCATCCTCCAAACTGTATTCCAGATGGGAGTATTAACAGCTAGTCCATAAGCTGGGTTTGAGAACTACCAGTAGAGGTTGTTTCTGTGCTTATATTATGGAGCTTGAAGGGTTCTTGAGATCGTCTTTCCCTTGAAGTAAGTGATAAATCACACAGGAGTGATTATGGCCCCTTCTCTACACGAGACAGAAGGATGGAAGTGACACAGCTTACATACAACTTACCATGTTGGGCTGGCTTCACAGTGACATGGCTTACACTGGAGGCTATCCCCCTGTGTCATTATGCTGATATCTGGAAATGTTGATTTCTAGGAAACCAAAGTAACTCAGGCTGTAACTCAAGCTCAGTCATTCTCTTAAGATACAGAAATTATTTAGTGGCATCAAAAAAGAAAGTTTAAAAGTTTTAAGTTCAATAACTGTTATCTTTCTTTTCTCCAGGCTTAGAGTCATAATAGAACTATTTTCCATAGTGTCCCTTAATTTTGACTATGTTCCTTTTGGACCTTTTTTATTAAAGAGCATAAACATAAAGCCCATTTCAGTGTGGTCATGGCACACTCTCAGTAATGGCTAGCGAATAGACAGATGGACGCACTGAGGCCCAGAGATGTTAAGTGGCTTACAGAAGTCACACGCCTGTTTTCTCAGCATCTTTCAAACTATATTCCAGATCTGAATATTCATCACTTAGGCCTATTTTGAAAAGCGCTTTACTGAATCTATGTGATTGCACTCTGCTGGCATTTCTCTATTCTTTATCTCATTTCTAATCAATACATGCTATTTGATCTTTCAATGATTGTTATGTACTTAGTATACCTATTACAGATTGATTTCCAAATCCCGTTAGAAGAGAACATAGTAGTAACAAATATTTCCCTTACCCTGAGAGGTGAGGCAGCCACGTGTGGTGCAATACCCAGGTGGTTTCTCTTGGGCGTCTCCCTCTTTTTAGCTCACTCACAGCCAGGCTGGGCATCTCCCTCTTTTTAGCTCACTCACAGCCAGGCTGGGCGTCTCCCTCTTTTTAGCTCACTCACAGCCAGGCTGGGCGTCTTCCTCTTTTGAGCTCACTCACAGCCAGGCAGCTCTGGGTGGTGGATTGTTCAGGCCCAATCCCTTGCCTCCTATTGGGACAGCTCAGAGGCAGAACACAGGCTCCAGGGCCACGTGGATCCAGTGGGAGGCCCATTTCCAGGGCCCAGGCGTGAGACTCACCTGTGCTCTGTTTCCCCTCTTACCCACTGGTTCCCCGAGAGCAGTTCTAGAACTACTGGCTGGCTTACAGCTTCTCCCTTCCAGGTCTCCTTCTGGGGAACCCAACCTAGGAACCTTCTATTCGAGCTTGCTAAACTAAAGAAATATTAGAGAATACCTGAGCATTCTGGTTTCTCTTTTATTGGAGGAAGGGTTGGTGGTCTCTACGTTTCATTCATTTGGGAGTGGTTTGTAAATGATCACAGTTGAGCTATGGAAAGCGTGGGGACAACCACCTGTCTCCTCTGATCATTGTCTAGACATACACACATAGAGCTCCACGGAGAAAACCAGCATGTATTTTATAGCTGACTCCGTTAAATACTTCCCAAGAAATAAAGGGATCTGTCATCACTTCTGCTGGGACATCTGCGACGCCTCCTTCAAGTGTGCCAAGTATGAATGTGCGCTCAGTTATGGCAAACAGACTCACTCAGCGCTGATTGGATTCCAGGCTCCATGGTCCCCTTCTCCATGCGCATCCTGCACGCGGAGCTTCAGCAGTACCTGGGGAACCCGCAGGAGTCGCTGGACAGACTGCACAGGGTCAAGACTGTCTGCAGCAAGGTAGGTGACGCTGCCACTCTTCCCCGCCGCGTGGGAGAACGCACCCTCCACGTCCTCCCCACAGGACATGCCTGTGTGGTTTCCTGCCCGTCCCGTCCCGCCCCGTGCACCACTGCTGCTTCTGCCTTCAGAAGGCTGGGTGACCCAGTTTGTGTGGCCTGGCCGTTGTGGCTCTTGCTGAAGCCTTTTTTTGGGATGCTAAGGCTTTCTAGCAGAGCTTGAGTCCTGTGATTCTTACTGCCTGCTACTATGGGAAGCTGAAATGCAGAGGCATCTTTCTTGCTGAGGCTGCCAGTGAAAGCTTCAAGGTCAGTGTGCCAGAACACTCCTGCATCCCACAAGTGCTCACACTCACCTGCCAGGTGCAGACAGAGGTGCCGGAGCAGCGTTGAAAGCAGTCATGGTTTCAGCTTTCACATCAAAGTGGTCCTGCATTATCTCTGTCACTCATGATCCTGACTCCAAAGGCAAAGTCAGAATGTTTTCCAACTCATTCTTGGTTGTGAAGTCACGGTTAATGTGGGAGGCACCAAACCAGCACGTTTTTACACTAACCGACATTGGGAAGAAATGTCGGACCCAGAGCCTGTGCTGTTTACAGGCTGTTAGATTGTCCGTCTCAGATTAGGAATAATCCTGCCTTTGCTGCCCACGTCCCAGTGTTCTGTAGAGGTTCCATGACACAGGTTTGCAGAAGTGCTTCGAAAACTGTAACAACAGGCGGGTAGTCAGTAGGAGCAGCAGCAGATTATAATTTTTGGAAAAACTAAGATTCTTCTTGCCACATTCCTCCTTTCACTTGCCAGCGCTAGTGATGGAAGTTCTGCGGAGTTCCCAGGTGATGTCGTTGTCAGTGTCCCTGGTGAGGAAGGAAGGGCCTCCTGACCTGTGGAGGAGAAGCAGGCACTTCCAGGCACCTGGTGCCCTGGGCGTTGTGCCCACATCCGTCCTTTTAATACCTTAACGTGAAAGGTAAAAAGAAAACTCTGCTTTCTACACTTTGGTCGGTTGATGGAGAATCGTGTTACCAGCCTTTTTACATTGCAACACTTTTCTTGAATCTTAAAACAGGGTTTAATTTTATTTACAGAAATAGGAAGCACATGACGTGAAATTGAGAAATTCTAAATCAATGACTTTCTAAATTGTACACAGTTTTTTAATTATCCTCCATGTCACATCGTAGGAAATCTTGATAGCATTTGAGAGAGAAAGTTCTGCATAGGGTGATATGTGGATGGAGAAGCCAGGTGAGTTGAAGTAGTTTGCAAGTCGGCCATCCTGTCCTGAAGTATTTCCTGTTTCAGTATTATGCTCCTTAAATGCACACTATGGGCTGGGTGCAGAGGCTCATGCCTATAACCTCAGCTACTCAGAAGGCTGAGGCACAAAAATCATTGAACCCAGGAGGCTGAGGTTGCAGTAAGCCGAGATCGAGCCACTGCACTCCAGTCTGGGCAACAGAGTGAGACTCTGTCCCAAAAAAAAAAAAATGCATACTCTAGGGTAACACTCAGGGAGCCACTCAGCACCAGCTGCACAGCAGCAGGGACAGTGGAACAGAGAGCAGGAGCTTCCCACACCACTGCCCAGGCGCCACACTTACTCCGCCTGACAGACACCTATGCCACATTCCTGATGAGCCAGCCACTGCTCTTGAGTTCCAATATCAACTCATTTAATCTTTATAACAACCGCGTGAAGGAGATGTTATTATCCCACTTTACACATGGGGAAACTGAGGCACGGAGTGCTTAGCTAACTGACTCAGGATCACGAGTTGAACCCAAGTCATCTGGCTCTAGAACCCATACTGCCTTCATCACTGTAACGTGTCCCATTTGAAGGAGGGAAGACTGAGTCCTCTCTTCCACCCTGTGCCGGTATTTCTGCTCCAAGGAAGGACAGTGCTGTTCGGGGTCGCTGGACATCTACACAGAAGACCCCCGTGCTGAGTGGGGGCACTGCCCCTTCCCACTGACTGACGTCTGGAGATGGGCTCAAGCCTGTACCCTGCTGTGCCGGGCCCTTCTGAGACTCTGCGGGGCTTCCAAGTGACAAGCAGTTGACAGCTAAGCATTGCGGGGGGTGGGAGAAACCAGAAGGATTAGTGCAGTCACATCCTAGGAAGGTTTCTCTTGGGCTGACTGGGTGGGGCCACCACCAGTGAGAGCGCCACCCTGCCTCTCGTGCCCTCCGCCAGGCGACAGTTCCACCTGCCTCTCATCGCGTGAGTATATCACCACACTTCAGGCAACACTCACGTTTAAAGATGCATATTTTTTCTATGGCATGATACAAATATAAGCCAGCATTTCTTGTGGTACTTAATTGAGGAAATCACAATTTGTTCTAATCCTGGAAGAAAAACAAGCAGTTGGATTTATGGACAGATGTGTGTTGGGTTTACCTTAAAGGATTTTCATTTTCAATTAAATTTCAATATGTAATTTCTATGTGTTCCTTTATGTGCTGACTTAAAAATCTGACCCCTTCTTAAGAGAGAGAGCCCCACTGTGGCACAGCTAGCGGATGCCTGGCCAAGGAGGGAAAGACGCAGAGCGTGACCATGCAGTCAGCCTGGTGTCTCCGCCACCTTCTGCAGCATCAGCAGCGCAGTCGTCAGCTTCCTCGCTCACTTCCTTGCACATTAGGGGCTCGAGGCAGCATGCGGGGCATTCCTGACCTTTCTGTGGCTGGTTCAGTGTTTAACTGAAGCGGTTTTCATCTGGATGTGAACACTGGGCATGTAGGCACTTTGGGACATGGAGTGAGTTGTCTCCCCACTGTCCAGAATAGCTCTATCTGAGCTTGTTCATTTGTTCATGCAGCAATTGGCCATCAGCATCTACTGAGTGCCACATGCTGGCAGTTCAGGGCTGACCGCAACACAGCCTCGTCCTCAGTGGGTTCGCAGTTTGGTAGACGACGCTTGTTTCACCCGCTCCCTCTCGGTTTGCAGCCATTGCCAATACATCATGATCATCCAGAAGTTAAAAAGGGAAAGTCTGTGTTATGGTAGAATTTCTTTACTCAAGAAGTGTGTCTTGGTCCATTTTGTAGTGCCATAAAGGAATCCCCGAGAGTGAGTCATTTCTAAAGAAAAGGTTTATCTTGGCTCACAGTTCTGCAGGCTATACAAGAAGCACAGTGTCAGCATCTGCTTCTGGTGTGGCCTCAGAAAGCTTTCTTTTTTTTTTGAAACAGAGTCTCGTTCGGTCACCCAGGCTGGAGTGCATTCTAGCAGTCGGTTCACTGCAGCCTCCACCTCCCAGGTTCAAGTGATTCTCCTGCCTCACCTCCTGAGTAACTGGGATTACAGGTGCCCACCACCACTTCCAGCTAACTTTTGTATTTTTAGTAGAGACAGGGTTTCACCATGTTGGCCAGGCTAGTCTCGAACTCCTGACCTCAAATGATCTACCTCCCTTGGCTTCCCAAAGTGCTGGGATTACAGGCATGAACCACTGCACCTGGCCAGGAAGCCTTTAATCATAGTAGAAAGCAAAGGGGAAACCAGTGTGTCACATGATGAGAAAGGAAGCAAGAGAGGAGAGGAGGAGGAGGAGGGAGGGGGAGGCACCAGGCTCTTTTTAACAGCCAGTTCCCAAGATAACTAATGGAGCCAGAACTCATTCATTACTATAGGGAGGGCACCAAGCCATCCATGAAGGATCCACCCCCAGGACACAGACACCTCCAGCAGGTCCCACCTCCAACACTGGGGCTCACATTCCAACATGAGGTTTGAGGGACAAATGTCCAAACTGCATCATAGTGCGAAATCTAACAGTACAAAAAGCCAGCCCGCCACTCTTCTGCCAATTTTGATTTGGTAGATGAAAGTCAGCAGCTTGGTGTGTCCTTCGGTCCCCTCTGCTCTACACTGGTGAGTAAAGAGAGAGGTCAGGCCAGAGAGTCTCCACGGTTCTCCAGCATGAATATTTTGATTTTCCCAGACCTTGACAACTCAGGGAAATCCTCAGGAAGTCAAACCTAAGAATGTGTTAGCGAGGCCTCTTCCTGCGTCGACTGCTCTTTGCTGTGTTGTTTAAAGCATTCGCCACAGCTGCCCCAAACCACACACACAGCCTGCTCGGGACACGTGCCGTGCGTCCCAGCACTGAGGCGCTGTGACATGTTGACGCTGCGTGGATGTGCGAGGTGCTTTCTGGTACCGGGTGCTGTGCCGAATGCATTATGTTGATCACCCTACTGATGCCTGCAGCGCCTGCAGATGGCTGTATTACCCTCAGTTCCCAGATGAGGAAAGCAGCTCCCGGAGGTGAAGTTTACCCTGAGGACTGCAGTGATGGAGCCTGGCTGAGCCCTGCCGCACAGCTCCAGAAACCTCGCCCTTGAGCCACTCTGCTGTCCTCTGTGCAATTAGACTTTCAAGGGTGTGGCTTTTTTCCTCCAAATACAAAATCTTCTCTGATGCCTTTTAAAGCAGGGGCTCAAACATTTGGTCTTAAGTGTCACTGAAACAGTTACAGAAATTTCAGCAATCCCTACTGCACTTGCTCCCGCCAAAAACTCGTCTCCGTAGTTTCAGGGAACTACGGACTCTTCCAGTGGGGCGGAGAGTCAAGCAGAGTGAAAAGAAATTAGTCTAGAATTCGAATGTTAAACATGTTTCCTTTGGTGCCATTTTCCGTTAGCTTCTCCCCCTCACTCAGGCTGCCAAGGGAAGCTGCCTACTGTTCCGCACGGCAATTTCCAGTCCCAGTTCCTGAACTGGGCCACACCCAGGCCGAGCCCTGGAGTCCTGGATGAACCCTCCTCTCAGGTCTTCAGGGGGACTGGAGCAGGCAGGAGGCCAGTGCTGGGGCTGCACTCGGTGGCTGGCGGCCGACCAGGAGCCTTGACGCTGATCTGAGATGCTTAATTCAAGGACATTCGACGAAACTGAGATTGTTGTTTCTAGAAAGAAAGCAGATAAGTTACCTGGTTCCTGCTCCCCGAAGAACTCTGTCCCATTTGTTTTCACTGCTTGCGTGGCATCTCTTACTGATCTTCAAAGGGGATTTTCGAGGCTGGAGGTCAGGAATGACTGTAGAATCAAATGCTTCAGAAGAGGGTAAACAGTAGCAGGCGCCACGCGAGGACGGCGGAAGGTTTTCATGCCCTAGTGATCGTCAGGCAGAGCATTCAGGCTGCTCAAAGATGAACGCACTGCCGTTTGCAGAGTGTGCTGAGCCCTGCTGTCTGATCATTGCCACTCCAGCAGAAGTCAAGTCTTCTCAGGTTCAGTTCCCAGCATGGATTTCCTGCAGGAAAAGCAGCAGCCCTAGGTGACAGCAGAGTGAGGTGCGGGAGGCCGTGGGAGCAGCCGGGAGTGAGACAGAAGTGCTGCCTCTGGTCGCTCAGACCAGGCCTCATGCAGGGTGGAGCTTGACATTCAGCTCTTGGGGGAGAGGCCAGAACAGAGCCGCCCAGTCATCTCCAGGCTGCCGCTCCTGAGTGTCGCGTGGTTTGAGATGCGGTAGCTGCTGAGATAGCAGAGGAGGAGGCTGGTCAGGGTGCCTGCTGTCAAGCATGGCGCGGCCTCCCCACGTGGGGAAGTGCTGGTGATATCACATTCTTTTCAAAGCCAGAGTTGTAGTTAACAGTGTGACCGTGATGAAATAAGTGATATTCATCGGTGGAAGAATGTCCCCGTGTGTTAGTGACGTAGACAGTGTGATGAAAGGTCATTTTAATTCCCCTTTTATCATCCACGTCTCACTTAATGCATGTATTCATTTTATCTCATAATAAGACCTTTTGCTGTTGAAGAAATGAGGACCATGGAGCCGGAGCGAAAATAAAGGAAGCCGGAGTACAGCCAGTTACTCGAGGGCGGAGGGCGGAGGGCGTGCCAGGAAAGCGGAGCCCCACGGGACTCTCGGGGCCGACTGCTCGGTGTCGAATATTCCCCAAAGACTGATTTGAGCCTGTTCAGCACGTGTGTTTTAGATTAGAACCATGTTGTGAGTTTTCATATGGGGACCCGTTTTAGGATTTCACTTACGATCTTTACAAACTACTTCAGGGTATTTCGTTTTATCTGTAGTCTTTGAGCCACTGAGTGAATCAGTAAATGTTTGCTGCAAGTGTGATTTCATCAGTGAAGAAGAAAATACACCACGATTTAAAAGAAATTTCCCATACTGCCGTGGCTTGGTAAAATCAGTGCCTCCGTCCTCTGACCCTGCTCCTCCCACGTCCCCTGTAGGCTGTCTCCCTCTTGGTCCTGAGAGAGTGTCACAGACCCTTTAGGAAAGAGCTGAGCAAACACACTGCTAAAAGCCATTTGCCTAAGTATACATAATCATATGTAATGATGCACAGTTCAATTGTAGCTTCATTCCTCACTCACCTGCATGCACCCGCCCAGTCTTGAGTTCGGCTCCATCCTCCCTGCAGTTCTGCAGCCTCTGGCCTCCCCAGCTCAGCTTGGCTGAGAGTTCCATGTTCGTAGAAGTGCTTCTTTGCAGACTCACTCCCAACAGGAGGATGCAGAGGGAAAGGTACGTCTTTGTGCACTCGGGAAAAGAAATGTATTCAACAATGTCCGTGTAGCTTGCTTCTGTCTTGATAGTTGCTATTGTAGTTGTGAGAGCTTTGTTCGTAGGAATAGTTAATGTCTTTTCTAAAAGGGGTTTTGACAGATGGACATCTTCAGTTTTGTTGTCTTATTTGTAAGTAATGATAGAAACATAAGCGAGAACAGGCGTGGCAGGCCTCTAATACCGTCAGGGCCAGTGCTCAGGGCCCAGCCCCCGCACACCGACAGCGGCCAGTTGCTGCCATCACCACGTCTGACCCAGCGGGTTTGTTCGCCCTGCTTTTCTGCTGTTCCTGCAGAGAACAGATTGATAGTGGCTTAATCAGATGACATTGGAATGATGGGCAGGTGGAGAGAAGAAAGGCCGAGTGAGGACAGCTGTCTGTTGAGGCTGAGACCCTGCTCTTTGCCATTGAAGCTCAAGCTGCTGTGTGCTCAGAACCTGCAGGCAGGAGCGTGGAGGGAGCAGAGCAGCACTGGGCATTGGGGCTCCCCAGAGGAATGTCTTGACTCGGCTGGCAGTGGAAATTCACACCTTCAGAAACCTCTAGAGTTCATCATGGCCAATCCTGAGACGTGGCAATGTATGATCTGAATAGAAAGAAGAAAGTATATTTTCAAGGGGTGAGGGGCCAGAGAACACTGTCCCAAAAGCATTGGTTGTGAAAGTGGCTTTGGAGTCAGTCTGACAGTCTGGAAACTTCCAGGTCCGCTCTGACGTGCCAGCTACCTGACCGCCTGTCCAGCCTGGGTCCGCGTCAGCCTCCTTTCTGCAAGCGAGGTACATTGCTGATACTCAGGGTGGCCGGGGCACATGTAAGTGACACTGCACGGTCCCTGGTTTTTCATGATTCTTTGAGAGCTTTGGGGCAGCTCCAGGAAACCTCTTTTCACTTTCAAGAGATCCCGTAGGAAGCCATGGTGGGACTGGAAGTCTTCCCAAAATCTAAGGCTCTTCAGAGTAGACCTGCTCTAACCTTTAGTCCGGACTCAGTCTAAGGCCCTCCAGAGTAGACCTGCTCTAACCTTTAGTCCGGACTCAGTCTAAGGCTCTCCAGAGTAGACCTGCTCTAACCTTTAGTCCGGACTCAGTCTAAGGCCCTCCAGAGTAGACCTGCTCTAACCTTTAGTCCAGACTCAGTCTAAGGCTCTCCAGAGTAGACCTGCTCTAACCTTTAGTCCGGACTCCGTCTAAGGCCCTCCAGGGTAGACCTGCTCTAGCCTTTAGTCCGGACTCCGTCTAAGGCCCTCCAGGGTAGACCTGCTCTAACCTTTAGTCCGGACTCCGTCTAAGGCCCTCCAGGGTAGACCTGCTCTAACCTTTAGTCCGGACTCCGTCTAAGGCCCTCCAGGGTAGACCTGCTCTAACCTTTAGTCCGGACTCCGTCTAAGGCCCTCCAGGGTAGACCTGCTCTAACCTTTAGTCCGGACTCAGTCTAAGGCCCTCCAGGGTAGACCTGCTCTAACCTTTAGTCCGGACTCAGTCTAAGGCTCCCCAGGGTAGACCTGCTCTAACCTTTAGTCCGGACTCCGTCTAAGGCCCCCCAGGGTAGACCTGCTCTAACCTTTAGTCCGGACTCAGTCTAAGGCCCTCCAGAGTAGACCTGCTCTAGCCTTTAATCCGGACTCAATCTAAGGCTCTCCAGAGTAGACCTGCTCTAACCTTTAATCCGGACTCCATCTAAGGCTCTCCAGAGTAGACCTGCTCTAACCTTTAATCCGGACTCCATCTAAGGCTCTCCAGAGTAGACCTGCTCTAACCTTTAATCCGGACTCCATCTAAGGCTCTCCAGAGTAGACCTGCTCTAACCTTTAGTCTGGACTCCATCTAAGGCTCTCCAGAGTAGACCTGCTGTAACCTTTAGTCTGGACTCCATCTAAGGCTCTCCAGAGTAGACCTGCTGTAACCTTTAGTCTGGACTCCATCTAAGGCTCTCCAGAGTAGACCTGCTGTAACTTTTAGTCCGGACTCAGTCTAAGGTTCTCCAGAGTAGACCTGCTCTAGCCTTTAGTCCAGACTCAGTCTAAGGCTCTCCAGAGTAGACCTGCTCTAACCTTTAGTCTGGACTCAGTCTAAGGCTCTCCAGAGTAGACCTGCTCTAACCTTTAGTCTGGACTCCATCTAAGGCTCTCCAGAGTAGACCTGCTGTAACCTTTAGTCTGGACTCCATCTAAGGCTCTCCAGAGTAGACCTGCTCTAGCCTTTAGTCCGGACTCAGTCTAAGGCTCTCCAGAGTAGACCTGCTCTAGCCTTTAGTCCGGACTCAGTCTAAGGCTCTCCAGAGTAGACCTGCTCTAACCTTTAGTCTGGACTCAGTCTAAGGCTCTCCAGAGTAGACCTGCTCTAACCTTTAGTCCGGACTCAGTCTAAGGCCCTCCAGGGTAGACCTGCTCTAACCTTTAGTCCGGACTCAGTCTAAGGCTCTCCAGGGTAGACCTGCTCTAACCTTTAGTCCGGACTCCGTCTAAGGCCCTCCAGGGTAGACCTGCTCTAGCCTTTAGTCCGGACTCCGTCTAAGGCCCTCCAGGGTAGACCTGCTGTAACCTTTAGTCCGGACTCCGTCTAAGGCCCTCCAGGGTAGACCTGCTCTAACCTTTAGTCCGGACTCCGTCTAAGGCCCTCCAGGGTAGACCTGCTCTAACCTTTAGTCCGGACTCCGTCTAAGGCCCTCCAGGGTAGACCTGCTCTAACCTTTAGTCCGGACTCAGTCTAAGGCCCTCCAGGGTAGACCTGCTCTAACCTTTAGTCCGGACTCAGTCTAAGGCTCCCCAGGGTAGACCTGCTCTAACCTTTAGTCCGGACTCCGTCTAAGGCCCTCCAGGGTAGACCTGCTCTAACCTTTAGTCCGGACTCAGTCTAAGGCTCTCCAGAGTAGACCTGCTCTAGCCTTTAATCCGGACTCAATCTAAGGCTCTCCAGAGTAGACCTGCTCTAACCTTTAATCCGGACTCCATCTAAGGCTCTCCAGAGTAGACCTGCTCTAACCTTTAATCCGGACTCCATCTAAGGCTCTCCAGAGTAGACCTGCTCTAACCTTTAGTCTGGACTCCATCTAAGGCTCTCCAGAGTAGACCTGCTGTAACCTTTAGTCTGGACTCCATCTAAGGCTCTCCAGAGTAGACCTGCTGTAACCTTTAGTCTGGACTCCATCTAAGGCTCTCCAGAGTAGACCTGCTGTAACTTTTAGTCCGGACTCAGTCTAAGGTTCTCCAGAGTAGACCTGCTCTAGCCTTTAGTCCGGACTCAGTCTAAGGCTCTCCAGAGTAGACCTGCTCTAACCTTTAGTCTGGACTCAGTCTAAGGCTCTCCAGAGTAGACCTGCTCTAACCTTTAGTCTGGACTCCATCTAAGGCTCTCCAGAGTAGACCTGCTGTAACCTTTAGTCTGGACTCCATCTAAGGCTCTCCAGAGTAGACCTGCTGTAACTTTTAGTCCGGACTCAGTCTAAGGTTCTCCAGAGTAGACCTGCTCTAGCCTTTAGTCCAGACTCAGTCTAAGGCTCTCCAGAGTAGACCTGCTCTAACCTTTAGTCTGGACTCAGTCTAAGGCTCTCCAGAGTAGACCTGCTCTAACCTTTAGTCTGGACTCCATCTAAGGCTCTCCAGAGTAGACCTGCTGTAACCTTTAGTCTGGACTCCATCTAAGGCTCTCCAGAGTAGACCTGCTGTAACCTTTAGTCTGGACTCCATCTAAGGCTCTCCAGAGTAGACCTGCTCTAGCCTTTAGTCCGGACTCAATCTAATGCTCTCTAGAGTAGACCTGCTCTAGCCTTTAGTCCGGACTCCGTCTAAGGCTCTCCAGAGTAGACCTGCTCTAGCCTTTAATCCAGACTCAATCTAAGGCTCTCCAGGGTAGACCTGCTCTAGCCTTTAGTCCGGACTCAGTCTAAGGCTCTCCAGAGTAGACCTGCTCTAGCCTTTAGTCCGGACTCCGTCTAAGGCTCTCCAGAGTAGACCTGCTCTAACCTTTAGTCCGGACTCCGTCTAAGGCTCTCCAGAGTAGACCTGCTCTAGCCTTTAGTCCGGACTCAGTCTAAGGCTCTCCAGAGTAGACCCATTGTAACCTTTAGTCTGCACTCAATCTAAGGCTCTCCCGAGTAGACCTGCTCTTAACCTTTAATCTGGACTCAGTCTAAGGCTCTCCAGAGTAGACCCGCTCTAGCCTTTAGTTTGGACTCAGAAGGGTCCACTTAGGAAGTCCTCAGGTCCTTGACTTAGTGTCAGCTTCTCAGTACTTTTTGTACTAGATTTCTCAGGAATAAAACCCTTTCCCTAAACCTGTCCCATCCTCACCCCACGACCCGTGACAGCCGCCAAAGGGACAGGCATGAAGCCTCCTTCCTCAAGGCCTCCTGCAGACAGCACTTTCCACAGGAAGGCAGTGGTGACGCAGCCAGAAATTCACCACCTCCCGGATAGCTGCATATGATGAGAACACAGATTTAGGTCTCTTTAAATATGAATAGGTTACAAATTGCCTTTTTAAATATTGCTTGAGATCAAGTGGTAGTGGTTATATATGAAGTCAAGTAGCTGGGATATTAATTCAAGGCATATAATTTTCTTCACTCTTTGGACAAAACACAAACAGGTTTTTAACTCTGAGTAATTGATCTTCCCTCCTGTACTGTGGTGGATATTGATGGTCGCCCACCTTGTTAGCCTGAAAGCTGTTCATCCCTGGACTGGCCACGCCACGCCTGGTGCAGTATCGCCCATGGTGGGACTGGCTGCAGCCCCTCCAAACCAAACAGACCACTCTGTGAACAGAACAGTCTGAGTCTGCAGTCATCTCTTCAGCCCCACAGCTATTCCTTCTGCAGAGGGCAGAGTGACCGCGGGGGCAGAGTGACCGCAGGGGCAGAGGGACTGCAGAGGCAGAGTGACCGCAGGGGCAGAGTGACCGCAGGGGCAGAGTGACCTCAGGGGCAGAGGGACTGCAGAGGGCAGAGGGACTGCAGAGGCAGAGTGACCGCAGGGGCAGAGTGACCTCAGGGGCAGAGGGACTGCAGAGGCAGAGTGACCTCAGGGGCAGAGGGACTGCAGAGGGCAGAGTGACCTCAGGGGCAGAGTGACCTCAGGGGCAGAGGGACCGCAGAGGGCAGAGTGACCACAGGGGCAGAGTGACCGCAGAGGGCAGAGTGACCACAGGGGCAGAGTGACCGCAGAGGCAGAGGGATCGCAGAGAGCAGAGTGACCACAGGGGCAGAGGGACCGCAGGGGCAGAGGGACTGCAGAGGGCAGAGTGACCTCAGGGGCAGAGTGACCTCAGAGGCAGAGGGACCGCAGAGGGCAGAGTAACCACAGGGGCAGAGGGACCGCAGAGGCAGAGGGACCTTGGGGGCAGAGGGACTGCAGAGGGCAGAGTGACCACAGGGGCAGAGGGACCTCAGGGGCAGAGGGACTGCAGAGGGCAGAGGGACCGCAGAGACAGAGGGACCTTGGGGGCAGAGGGACTGCAGAGGGCAGAGTGACCGCAGGGGCAGAGGGACCTCAGGGGCAGAGGGACTGCAGAGGGCAGAGTGACCACAGGGGCAGAGTGACCGCAGAGGCAGAGGGACCTTGGGGGCAGAGGGACTGCAGAGGGCAGAGTGACCGCAGGGGCAGAGTGACCTCAGGGGCAGAGGGACCGCAGAGGGCAGAGTGACCACAGGGGCAGAGTGACCACAGGGGCAGAGGGACTGCAGAGGGCAGAGTGACCACAGGGGCAGAGGGACCGCAGGGGCAGAGGGACTGCAGAGGGCAGAGTCACTGCAGAGGGCAGAGTGACCGCAGAGGCAGAGGGACCTTGGGGGCAGAGGGACTGCAGAGGGCAGAGTGACCGCAGGGGCAGAGTGACCTCAGGGGCAGAGGGACTGCAGAGGGCAGAGTGACCGCAGAGGGCAGAGTGACTGCAGAGGGCAGAGTGACCGCAGGGGCAGAGGGACTGCAGAGGGCAGAGTGACCGCAGGGGCAGAGGGACTGCAGAGGGCAGAGTGACCGCAGGGGCAGAGGGACTGCAGAGGGCAGAGTGACCGCAGGGGCAGAGGGACTGCAGAGGGCAGAGTGACTGCAGAGGCAGAGGGACCTTGGGGGCAGAGTGACCACAGGGGCAGAGGGACCTTAGGGGCAGAGTGACCACAGAGGGCAGAGTGACCGCAGGAGCAGAGGGACCGCAGAGGGCAGAGTGACCGCGGGGGCAGAGGGACTCAGAGTTGGGCAGCCAAACCTCAGAGTTGTGGAAGCGCCTGGAAGTTTCGGAGGCCCACTTAATATGTAATAGTCAGTGCAGCATTAATTTAATTGCTCCCCAGTCCCACATACCAAAACCTTTCACGGTTTAGCACAGGGATGATGGCAAAAGAGAAGCCACAGGGGAAACTGAGGCAGTGGAATTTTTACATTTCTGGTTGCTTCTCCATTCAGCATTTTTAAAGCTTACAGAATGCTTCAAGTACATTCTCATTGGAGTTTCATGACCTGTAATACAGGCTGAGGAAATGGGAAGTCAGAGAAGGCATACTGACAGTCAGCCCGAACTGGAACCCACGTCTTCTGGTGAGGAACATCCCTTTCGTGTCACTGCAGCACTTCACTGTGTGTAGAAAGCGCGAAGGGCCCTGCACATGGGCACGATGCTGCCTCCGCCACAGGTTTATTTTTGTGAAATCAAACAGAATGCTGTTTGTACTTAAAAAACATCCTGGGCCCCCATCTGTAAAGTACATCATCCCTGGTAGTTCCCAGCAGGCGCTGAGCACCACCATGCTGCCGGCGCCTGACCAGACCACTCCACGGAGCTCCTGACCCAGCTCCAACCAGCTGGGGGCTGCAGGAAGGTGCCTCCAGCACCCGGCAGTCCCTCTGCCCTCTGCAGTCCCTCTGCCCCTGCGGTCACTCTGCCCTCTGCCCCCATGGTCACTCTGCCCTCTGCAGTCCCTCTGCCCCCACAGTCCCTCTGCCCTCTGCAGTCCCTCTGCCCCTGCGGTCACTCTGCCCTCTGCCCCCACAGTCACTCTGCCCTCTGCAGTCCCTCTGCCCCCACAGTCACTCTGCCCCCACGGTCACTCTGCCCTCTGTGGTCACTCTGCCCTCTGCGGTCACTCTGCCCTCTGCAGTCCCTCTGCCCCTGCGGTCACTCTGCCCTCTGCCCCCATGGTCACTCTGCCCTCTGCAGTCCCTCTGCCCCTGCAGTCCCTCTGCCCTCTGCAGTCCCTCTGCCCCTGCGGTCACTCTGCCCTCTGCCCCCACAGTCACTCTGCCCTCTGCCCCCACAGTCACTCTGCCCTCTGCAGTCCCTCTGCCCCCACGGTCACTCTGCCCTCTGCGGTCACTCTGCCCTCTGCGGTCACTCTGCCCTCTGCAGTCCCTCTGCCCCTGTGGTCACTCTGCCCTCTGCCCCCATGGTCACTCTGCCCTCTGCAGTCCCTCTGCCCCCGCAGTCCCTCTGCCCTCTGCAGTCCCTCTGCCCCTGTGGTCACTCTGCCCTCTGCCCCCACAGTCACTCTGCCCTCTGCCCCCACGGTCACTCTGCCCTCTGCGGTCCCTCTGCCCCCACGGTCACTCTGCCCTCTGCGGTCACTCTGCCCTCTGCAGTCCCTCTGCCCCTGCGGTCACTCTGCCCTCTGCCCCCATGGTCACTCTGCCCTCTGCAGTCCCTCTGCCCCTGTGGTCACTCTGCCCCGAAGGTCCCTCTGCCTCTGCGGTCACTCTGCCCCTGTGGTCACTCTGCCCTCTGCAGTCCCTCTGCCCCTGCAGTCACTCTGCCCTCTGCCCCCACGGTCACTCTGCCCTGCCCCTGTGGTCCCTCTGCCCTCTGCAGTCCCTCTGCCCCCATGGTCACTCTGCCCTCTGCAGTCCCTCTGCCCCTGCGGTCACTCTGCCCTCTGCAGTCCCTCTGCCCCTGCGGTCACTCTGCCTCTGCGGTCACTCTGCCCTCAAGGTCCCTCTGCCTCTGCGGTCACTCTGCCCCTGTGGTCACTCTGCCCTCTGCAGTCCCTCTGCCCCTGCGGTCACTCTGCCCTCTGCAGTCCCTCTGCCCCTGCGGTCACTCTGCCTCTGCGGTCACTCTGCCCTCAAGGTCCCTCTGCCTCTGCGGTCACTCTGCCCCTGCGGTCACTCTGCCCTCAAGGTCCCTCTGCCTCTGCGGTCCCTCTGCCTCTGCGGTCACTCTGCCCCTGCGGTCACTCTGCCCTCTGCAGTCCCTCTGCCCCCACGGTCACTCTGCCCTCTGCAGTCCCTCTGCCCCTGTTGTCAGTCGATCACCGCTCTGTGCATCTTCCTTAAGCACTTTGCACTGTCACCTTGTCTCTGTCCTCTGCCTCCTAAGCCCTCCCCTGGGCCCTCAGCAGCTTCCTGCAGGGAAGGTGTGGGCAACGTGATCTGGCACATGGGGTGTTCTGACACCCCGTGCTTCATGTCGTGCCCCTGCTCCTCAGAGCCTCTTTTCGAATGAGCTGGGTGTGGTGTGTTGGGCCTTCATTCTTCTGGGACACAAACACAGGACTGCTGATTGGTCTCTGATATAGACCCTGGAGTCTGGGGCAAAAGGAACCAAGGAGGAAATTCCAGCCATGCCACATATGCAAATGACACACTCGGGTTTTTTTTTGTTTTTTTTTTTTTGCAATAACTGCATTTCCTAAATAATTCAGGCTTTGGATTGAGAGCGTGTCTGTCACTTTCCTTTATAGAAATAACCTTTAGTAAATCAATGTACTGTTACTTTATAAAGCCAGACAACTGTCTCTAGACAGCAATACAAGCTACCAACTGTGAACTGCTGTTTCTGTCCCGTTCACTCACGGATGCTCTTCTGCGCCGCACCGGGACCTTTTAATTGACATTAAGTGACACACCCTACAAACAAAACCACAGTCACCGAGGATCAGAAGGTTGTGTCTGATGTGCCTGTGCTGGAGTCAGTGATAGGCGCCTTCTCCAGCTGTCCCTTCCTCGGGCTGCAGCACCTCAGTGACTCAGGTCCCTGCAGGCACTTGTGCATCCCTCTGCCCTAGCCAGGAGGTGCTTTTTTCAGAGGGAAGGATGTGGCCTGCTGGTGTCTCTGTGTCTGACCCGTATGCCTGCGCAGCTGGGTAGGTGGGTCTGGGCCGAAAGCAGCTACTGCAGGTGGAGCTCACATGCTCTGCTTTTGATGCCTCCGCTACAATGGAGCTTCTGTTTCTGCCACATTTATGCTTCACTGGGATGAGAAACTCTTTTTTCCTTCTTTCTGGACCTTTCTCTTCCTGCTGCCCTTTAAGGGACCTCATTCCTCCTCCCTTCATTAGCTGTGACAGCCCGCAGGGAGCTCCAGCCCAGCACGGCTTGTGCAGAGGCCGCCACGACCCCGTGGGTGCAGGTCTTCTCTCAGGCCTTGCATGCTCACTACAAAGTTCTGGGCGTTTCCACAGGGTTTTCTTCTCCACTCAGCACATAGATCACCCATGGTGTGGAGAGATGGCCCAGCCCCGCAGAGACCCCGCTGTGGGGTGAGGTCACCCCAGCCTGTAGAGTTCCCAAGGCGTGGAGAGGTCACCCAGGCCCATAGAGACCCCCCCTGTGTGGAGAGGTCACCCAGGCCCATAGAGACCCCCCCCCCCTGCGTAGAGACTCCCCCTGTGTGGAGAGGTCACCCAGGCCCATAGAGACCCCCCCTGTGTGGAGAGGTCACCCAGGCCCATAGAGACCCCCCCTGTGTGGAGAGGTCACCCAGGCCCATAGAGACCCCCCCCCTGCGTAGAGACTCCCCCTGTGTGGAGAGGTCACCCAGGCCCATAGAAACCTCCCCCCCCCAGCGTAGAGATCCCCCTGAGTGGAGAGGTCTCTCAGGCCCATAGAGACCCCCCTGCACGTAGAGGTCGCCGAGGCCCATAGAGACCCCAGCTCCTGGGGAGGCACAGAACAAGCGCAGGCGTTGGCTGACCTGGTGCGTCACATTCCGGGGACTGCCAGTGGGAGTGTTCAAAGCTCCACTGACTGGGGCGCTGCCAGGTCTGGCTGGTGCAGCAGGCCCATAGAGACCCCCCCCCCCGCTGCGTAGAGACTCCCCCTGTGTGGAGAGGTCACCCAGGCCCATAGAGACCCCCCCTGTGTGGAGAGGTCACCCAGGCCTGGTGCAGCAGCTTTGTCTCTGCCGTGGGTGTCCCCCACTTTTTCCTGTGCTCCCTTCATGCCAGCCTGAAGGAAGTCAGCTTCCTTTAATAGATTTTCATTTTTGTGGGTACGTAGTAGATGTTTCTATTTATGGCTTACATGAGATATTGTGATACAAGCAGGCAATGTGTAATAATCACATCCGGGTAAGTGCAGGATCCATCCCTCAAGCGTTGACCCTTTGTGTTCCAGACAATCCAGTTTTACTCTTCTAGTTATTTTTTAATGTACTTAAATTACTTTACTATAGTCACCCTTGTGTTAGCAAATAGTAGGTCTTACTTATTCTACTTTTTGGTACATACCACCACCCCAACTACCACCCCCACTCAACTGCCATCCCCACTCCCACCCCCACTCAACTGCCATCCCCACTCCCAGCCCCACTCAACTGCCATCCCCACTCCCACCCCCACTCAACTGCCATCCCCACTCCCACCCCCACTCAACTGCCACCCCCACTCAACTGTCATTCCCACTCCCACCCCCACTCAACTCCCATCCCCACTCCCACCCCCACTCAACTGTCATTCCCACTCCCACCCCCATCCCCACTCTCACCCCTACTCAACTACCACCCCCACTTCCACCCCCACTCAACTGCCATCCCCACTCCCACCCCCACTCAACTGTCATTCCCACTCCCACCCCCATCCCCACTCTCACCCCTACTCAACTACCACCCCCACTTCCACCCCCACTCAACTGCCATCCCCACTCCCACCCCCACTCAACTGCCACCCCCACTCCCACCCCCACTCAACTGTCATCCCCACTCCCACCCCCACTCAACTGCCATCCCCACTCCCACCCCCACTCAACTGCCACCCCCACTCCCACCCCCACTCAACTGCCATCCCCACTCCCACCCCCACTCAACTGCCACCCCCACTCCCACCCCCACTCAACTGTCATCCCCACTCCCACCCCCACTCAACTGCCACCCCCACTCCCACCCCCACTCAACTCCCATCCCCACTCCCACCCCCACTCAACTGCCATCCCCACTCCCACCCCCACTCAACTGCCACCCCCACTCCCACCCCCACTCAACTGCCATCCCCACTCCCACCCCCACTCAACTGTCATCCCCACTCCCACCCCCACTCAACTGCCATCCCCACTCCCACCCCCACTCAACTGCCACCCCCACTCCCACCCCCACTCAACTGTCATCCCCACTCCCACCCCCACTCAACTGCCATCCCCACTCCCACCCCCACTCAACTGTCATCCCCACTCCCACCCCCACTCAACTGTCATCCCCACTCCCACCCCCACTCAACTGTCATCCCCACTCCCACCCCCACTCAACTCCCATCCCCACTCCCACCCCCACTCAACTGCCATCCCCACTCCCACCCCCACTCAACTGCCATCCCCAATCCCACCCCCAATCAACTGTCATCCCCACTCCCACCCCCACTCAACTGTCATCCCCACTCCCACCCCCACTCAACTCCCATCCCCACTCCCACCCCCACTCAACTGCCATCCCCACTCCCACCCCCACTCAACTCCCATCCCCACTCCCACCCCCACTCAACTGTCATCCCCACTCCCACCCCCACTCAACTCCCATCCCCACTCCCACCCCCACTCAACTGTCATCCCCACTCCCACCCCCACTCAACTGCCATCCCCACTCCCACCCCCACTCAACTGTCATCCCCACTCCCACCCCCACTCAACTCCCATCCCCACTCCCACCCCCACTCAACTGTCATTCCCACTCCCACCCCCACTCAACTCCCATCCCCACTCCCACCCCCACTCAACTGTCATTCCCACTCCCACCCCCATCCCCACTCTCACCCCTACTCAACTACCACCCCCACTTCCACCCCCACTCAACTGCCATCCCCACTCCCACCCCCACTCAACTGCCATCCCCACTCCCACCCCCACTCAACTGCCATCCCCACTCCCACCCCCACTCAACTGCCACCCCCACTCCCACCCCCACTCAACTGTCATCCCCACTCCCACCCCCACTCAACTGTCATCCCCACTCCCACCCCCACTCAACTGTCATCCCCACTCCCACCCCCACTCAACTGTCATCCCCACTCCCACCCCCACTCAACTGTCATCCCCACTCCCACCCCCACTCAACTGTCATCCCCACTCCCACCCCCACTCAACTGTCATCCCCACTCCCACCCCCACTCCCATTCCCACTCCCACCTCCACTTGACTGCCATCCATCCCCACCCCCACTCCCATCCCCAACTCCCACCCCGACACCTATCCCCAGCTGCTGTTCCGAGCCTCTGGTAACCATTCTTCTACTTGCCATCTCCGTGAGTTGAGTGGTTGAATTTTTAGCCCCCATAGATAAATGAGAACATACGATGTTTATCTTTCTGTGCCTGCGTATGTCACTTAACATAGTGACCTCCAGTTCCATCCATGTTGTTGTAAATGACAGGACCCCATTCTTTTTTATGGCTGAATAGTACTCCTTCGTGCATGTGTCCATTTCCTTTATCCCCTCATCTGTTGATGGACACTTAGGCTGCTTCCAAGTCCTGACTGTGGTGAATAGTGCTTTGCGCACGCTTGGGCATGCAGAGATCTCTCCGATAGACTGATTTCCTTTCTCGGGGGCATATATCTGGGCGTGGGATTGCTGGGTGGTATAGCAGCTCTCTTTTTAGGTTTTTGTAGAAACTCCAAACTGTTCTCCATAGTGGTTGCACTGATTACCTTCCCACCGTGTACGAGGGTTGAGGGAAGTTAATTCGTGGTAACACCGAGGTTTTCTTCTTTGTCAATTTTTGTTGTTGTGATTATTCGTCAGAAGACAGACTCACTGAAGAACGTCATTTCACTAGTTTAAACTGGCTAGATTGTTTTCAGGGTTACAGTTTTGAACCCCAGGTTGTCCTCTGAGTCATCAAGGTAGCCCAAGATAATGGTTAAGAGGAAAAGTCCTCCGTGTTCACAGCACATTGTTCTCCATCTGATGTTAAATAACAGCCCTGCAGGTGAAGAGAGGCCACTTTCGTCCTCAGCGTGTGGGGACCAGGGAGTCACAGGAACAGAAACCCTCGCCTCCTGGGGCGGGTCATGTGGGGAGCGTTGATTGGCAAGATTATCTCAATTCTCTATGCAAATCACAGCAGCAACAGCAGCTCGCCTTTCAGAGAAAACCAAAGCTCAAAAGAAGTGCCCAAAAGTTGCAAACCAAGCAACAAAGACTGTGGGAAGTGCCATGTGCTCAAAACGTATTTGGTACATTAAAAAGGCCACAAGCGCAGTGCCCGGTAGGAGTGGGGCTGACCTTTTCACAGGAGTTATCACCACTCTCAGGTCACATACTTGATGCTTTTTTTTTTTAAGACAGGTTCTCACACTGTCACCCAGGCTGGAGTGCAGTGGTGAGGTCACTGGTCACTGCAGCCTTGACCTCCCAGGCTCAGGTGATCCTCCCACCTCAGCCTCCCAGGAAGCTGGGGCCACAGGCACACGCCACCACACCCTGCTGATTTTTTTGTATTTTTGTAGAGGTGGGATTTCGCCACGTTGTCCAGGCTGGTCTCTAACTCCTGCGCCCAGGTGATCTCCTGCCTTAGCCTCCCAAAGTGTTGGGATTACAGGCTTGAGCCACAACACTGGTCTTGATGCTTTTCTTAAAAAACATATTCTCTATGTATGATGTCTACAAACAATTCAAGAACATCCTAAACACCACTCTCACCATCAGCTGGGAGCAGAGTCCCTGCCCATGTCATAGGGTGATGTTGAAAATGTGTCCCTGTGGGTGAACTGGATGAGGAAAAGATAGTGCATGTACCCTGTGAAATACTATTCAGCCATCAGAAAGAACCGCATCGCGTCCTTTGCAGCATGGATGCAGCTGGAGGCCATGATCCTAAGTGAATCAGCACAGAAACAGAAAACCAAATACTGAATATTTTCACTCATAAGTGGGAGCTAAACACTGGATTCACTTGGACATACAGAAGCAAAAGATAAACACCAGGGACTACCAGCAGCGGGGAGGGTGGGGTGGGGGAAGGGTTGAAAAACGGCCTGTTGGATCCCATGCTGACCACCTGGGTGGTGGCTTCAGCTGCGCCCCCACCCTCAGCATCACACAGGATACTCGGATAACAACCTGCACACGTACCTCCTGAATCTAAAATAAAGTTGCAATTTACAATAAATAAAATATCAAATGTCTAATATTTTTTAGAAGTCTGTGTGAACATCCCTTGACAGACTGTTTTCATCCAGGGAAATTTGCTGACCTGAGAATATATCGTCACAAAGTCCAGATACAAATTCCTTCCCATGATTTTGTCCTTCTCATTTGGAATGTTGCAGATCCTAGCCAATTTGGAGCAAGGCTTCGCAGAAGATGGCGGCATGAGCAGTGTGACTCCAGAGGGCAGACAAGGTTTGCCGGCTGGACTTTTGACTGGATGCTTCTCGGACGTGACTGAGGGATGTCGCCCCAAGCCTCTTGCTTCCTCTTGTTCTCCTTTCCCTTTTGCAGTCAGCACTGCACGCGTCCATTGGTGGATTTACCACTCACACCTTTCTCGGGGAAGCCAGGCACATCACTGGGTGATGCTGTGGGTGCAATGTGCAGCTTCCGACCTGCACCCTGTGCACGGGGGAGAGGACGCACCTTCACCACAAAAGCACTCAGCCCAGAACCTGCCACGCCGAGTGGTGGTCTGAGCGGGCAGGAGGAAGGCCCAGCCCAGCCCAAGGGTCCAAAGAGGCCCTTGGGGATGGAGGCTCGAAAGGAGCAGGAGAGGAAGCAGGTGCTGGCCAGAGCCTGGGGGCAGGCTGAGAGGGCTGGGCAGTTCCCAGGATCAGTGGAAACAGTCTGGGGGACTGGGTGGGTTGACATGAGCTGATCTCTACAGTGAGGCCATGCCAACTGCAGCTCAGGGAACGAGCTTCGATCCTGCCTGGAAACCCGGCCTGATCGTTGCTCCCGGTCAGCCCCACCCTATCCTCACTGCCTCACCACTGGTGGCAGCGTTCCCCCACGGCCCTGGTTGCCTGGTCATCTCCTCCCCATGGCTTCTGCCTACTCAGTGTGCAAGCCTGGTCCAGACCAGGCAGCCTCTGGCTCCGCAGGTGTGCTGGGGTTTCTGGGGAACTGCTGGCTGGTGTGAACTGTACGTGTATGTGTGGTGTGGGGATGGTGTATGTGTGTGTGGTGTCGGCCTGTGTGTGCACTCGTGCACTCTCTTTTTAGTCATTTAATTGCATGCAGAGTAACAAGGTCTGAAGGAGAGACGTCACCATCACCATCTGCTCATGGCTGTCCCATTCAGCATTCTTGGCACCCAGCCGTTTTACCCCTTCCTGGGCTCCAGCTTTGGTGGGAAGGAGCATGTAGTTACTTGAGGTCAGAAGGCTCTTCCTGGAGATGGAACAGAAGGCCACACAGAGGAGCATTCCTAAGGAGGGTAGGGGATGCAGAGCAGGGGTCTACAGAGATCATCAGAGTAAACATGCGGTTCATTGAGACAATCCATAGTTTACATCCATTAGAAGATATTCAGAATTTCTTTTCACAGAAATAATGGTACAAGGGGAACATACAAAGCTAATGTGTTTTAATTGCTGAAAGGCAAAGTGAGTTTTCAATTTCAGCAATTGGTTTCTGGGTGTTCTCCTGAAGCACATGTGAGTACACATCATTTCTAGGTGATTGTGATCTCACAGTGCACCCTCCACGTCAGCAGCAGGAGGAAGGTCAGCTTCTGGGCTCCTGAATCACAACCTCAGAAGGAGCCAGGGACCCGCGGCTCCCAGTGCCCGGCAATGAGGGAGGCTAGGAGTGCTCCCAGGGGCTGGTGCTGCTCGTGGTAGCATCCTGGCACTTGGCAGTTGGAAGTGTGGACTTTTCTTGGAGGAAGTGGTCACAGCACAGGCACAAGAGCCTGAACGAGAGGTCAAATGGACACATCCCTGGCCTGTCTGGACCTCAGCCTACCTGTCAATAACATACTCATTTCAGATCAGCTCAGTCCTCAACCTGTGCCTTCCTCCTGGTCATCCCAATGATAAACAGATACCGTTGGTCAGCCCGCCCTCCCCCAGGGCAGCTCCCAGGGGGCCTTTGCAGACCCCAACAAATCCACAAGGCCAGTTTGAAAACTGCTAGAAGAGATGGGCCCTGAAGGTTGGGAAGCAGTGGGGGGAAGGCTGCTAACTACCAGATGTGCAGGGGAGAGCGGGGAGGGGCGGCCAGGCTCAGGGTCACGGCCAGCCAGTGTGTGGCAGCGGAGGCTAGGAAAGGAGGCCAGCTGCGGAGTGCGGAGTCCCCAAGGGAGTGTGTGCCAGTCGCTTGAGTTCTCGGCCAGGGCGTGGCACTCCTTGGGGAATCAGCATCTGCATGGCCTGGAGGCAGGGGAAGCCTTGTGGCTGGCTGGGCATGGGTGGAGCCCTCCGGGTGGCCTCATGGGGCGGCCACCCTAGCCAGTGGCCCTCCCGGCCTGTCGAGGTACAGGCAGTGTCGTTTCTGTCAGCTTTGCGCCTTTTCTCAGGGTTCTGGCTTTGGCATCGGGGCTCCTAGTCGAGCCGTTTGGCCTTGTGTCTGGGCCAGTGCTGACCAGCCACTCTCCTGGTTCTCACTGCTGCCTCCTTGATGCCGAAGGTCTCTTCCCAAAGCCACCCCCATCCCAATGCAAGTGCTGTGTTTTCCGCCTCAGTGCAGCCTACAGCACATTCAGCATTCCAGGCCAAAATCCAGTGGCACTAACAAGAGGGATCTTTTCAAGTTAAATCACAATTCACAGGACCTGGTAATTGATGGCTAGAAAGAGCCTCCCTCCAATTTATTTGTGCACTCACAGGCTGCTCTTACCTTGCAGCCTCTATCCGGCTGTGGAGGTCACGTCTGGGCCGGGTGATGTACTCCATGGCAAACTGTCTGCTCCTGATGAAGGTACGTGGGTGGCCGAGCAGGGCTGCCATGTGGTCTGGAAGAGGGGGGTCGGAGGGAGCCGCTGGTGTAATAGATGCTGGCAGGGACGGGAAGTGGATAGCCATGCAGAGAAGCCAGCTAAGTACTGGCTTAACAGGGAGCCCAGTGGCACATTCCAGGGTTATATTTACTTTCATTTCTACTGCAAGGAATTTCAACAGAAGGTAGAATTTACATGATCAGATTTCATTATTGAAACGTGGGTCTAAATGATTTAATGAAAAGCATTGTTCATCTTCCCCCTTTTCTCCGAATTCCATCCCCAAAAGGTGTCCTTTGTTCTCCCTGTCTTCCTGGAGGGTTTTTGCCTCTTGGTTTTGATTTTATGATTGATGATCACAACACCTGAAGACGTTTTTCCACAAGACCCCCTGCTTAGGATGTCACCCCAGAGCCCTCAGTCCCCAGGGAAACAGCTTAGAAATCAAGGAGCTGAACTGAGGCTGCCATTTGGTTTTCCGTGTCTCCTGGCTCTCGCCAGCCTGTGCCACGGTGTTTTTGGCTCCTCTCTTTGTTTGGAACATACCCCATGCCTGGCTTACCTCCCACACTGGGCATCAGGGTGCCATGAGGGAGCTGGTGGCCCTGCAGCCAGCTGTGGGCCCTGGGAGTGGCCACACGGCTTTCCTGCACCCAAGGTCATTCCTGAGCTTGATTTGCAGAAAGGCAGAGCAGGCAATTTACCAGGTGGAGAACTGTGCTCACAGGCTCTGTCGTGAACCCTGAAGTGGCAGCCCTGCTTTATGCACAGACCCCACAGCATCCTCAGAGGTCACTGTGACCCCGGGCACTGCTTCAAGCAGGCTGGGTGTGGGTGTAGATTCACAACCATTAGCAGCTCAGGCATTCCATCAGGAAGACGTACAGCCCACACCCCAGCTTTAGTGCAGGGCCAGTGCCTCTGCACCTCTGCAGCAGCGGGGGCTGGATGCACAGGGAGACTCAGGACGTCCTGTTTGTCCTCAGTAACAAGCAACTGGCGCAGCCTCGCACTGCTGCAAGCTTCAGCCTCCTCCTTTAAAATAGGGGCATAGAACCGAGATCGCCGAAATCCCTTCCAGCTCTGGTATTCACACAGCTCTTTCCTTCCTTCAACACACTGAATAAAGGAAATTACGGTTTTTAAGTTCTCTGGTTTTACTCAGAGCAGGTTTGACTTCTGTTGCCACCCCTGAGATGTTCCCACTGAGGTCAGGTGCCTGCACAGTCACTTGGTTCTAGTCCTTGCCCCGCTTTTGCCCAGCCCCCTTCCCTCTCCAGCACCCTCTGGCTTCTGCAGCAGAGATTGCCCATGTCTGAGTGAGAGTGAAAAATAGGTCCTCCCACTCCCCTGCCCCGGGCCTCCATGCTGGAAGGCAGGAGGTGACCCTGAAGCACCCAGCCTGACCCCTCTGCCCCCCAAAACACATTCTCCCATTGCTGCCTATGGCCAGCCCTGACACCCCCACCTGGCAGCCTGGGTAGTCCGCAGTAGGCCTCTGCCTGCTGAGGACACTGTCAGCTTCACCTGAAAGTCACCAGCTTGCCAGAACGTTCCTATGCAGAGACATGAAGAACAAATTATAAATTCACGGGACTGGTTTTCATTAATCATGGGGCTAAAACTCCCCAGGGAGGAAAGTTCCCTGTTCCACTGGCAGCTTTTATTTGCGTTTTAAGGCACAGGAATAGAAAACGATGGAACAGGCTTTCCACTGTAGCAGTTACAGCACCACCAGGCTCCCAATGTGAGTCTTCCTCCTTTATTGCTGGGGCTCACTACAGAACATACTACTGCATTTCAAACACACTTTTACAATGGACGTGATTTAATTTGAAAGTGGAGCTTAAGCTTTCATTTTCATGAGTTAAAAAAAGGAGTAAATAATTTGCAATTAAAGCCAACCCAAGCATATGCGCTCTCTTGCCATCTAGTGGGCATGCAGGGTGTTGCAACAGTGAGTGTCTCAATAATAAGGGGTATCCTGTTAATTAAATTAGGTGTATGGGCTAACAATGAGTTATTTAATCAGCCACTTAATTATCTTGAATAACATTTTTATTGCATTGAAATAAATATCAATTTTACTTATTAACAATGAATATATTCATACATTCTAGCCCTGGATATCTGTATGATATGCCGTAATACACAGTGGCGTGTATCATTAAGCACTGAAAATGTCACTCTCTTCATGCCTCACTGTAGCCTTAGGGCAGCTGCACTGGCAGGCCATATGGATGTAGGCGCCCACCACCTTAAATGGCCTGGCTATCCCCTCCCGGGCACCCCTGGGGTCCAGTTCCCTCCTGCTGTGTCCCCGCAGCTCGCGACTCTGCACCTCACCACCCTCTGTGGCTCCGCTCATCATGGAAGGGAGCACGCAGTGCATCAGCTACCTTCTCTCTTGCTGAGATTATACTGCACAAGTCCCTTCTGGTGGCAGAAAGGTTGTCAGTCTAGTTTCACAGCCACTAAACACGTGTGGCTGCTGAGAAGAAATGGTGAAGATTGAGCTAAAATAGGCTTGTCCTTGGAAGCAAGTTGTTCATTTCCTTTCCAAAGCCAAATCTACGTGATCTGGAGAGTAGGTTAAGCTCTCTCTACAGAGCTGCTTTTGGCCATTTTCCCTGAAAAGGGCTGTGTCCCCTCTATCTTCAGTAAAGTCATTGAATAACCCTCAGCCTGAGGAAACTTTCTGACACAGTCCCAGTTCCTCTTCTGGTTTACTTGATGATGGGCTCCTTGAAGTCTGCCAGGATTCTTTCCCTCTGCAGCCTGGACTCACATCCTGCTCACACCTGCAGGACTGGCGAGCACTGCTGTCGCTGAGCTGGTGGGAGTGGCTGCCGGCTGCTGCGGGGCCCCCGAGATCCCCTCTCTGCCACCTGCCCCCCGGCCTAGAATCCAGCTTCCTCAAATGCATCCCAACCCCGTGCACCCACTCTTCTGGAAGAGCCATGCCTAAAATAACTTTTCCCATCAAGGATCATGGCTTGGTTTTTTAAAAACCTGTCCTTTGTCATGTTCGATTATCTTCAGAAACACCCCTGGCCCCGAGCACTCAGAGTGGTTGGGGGCTGAGGCTGGCCACAGGGTCACCCACTAGCAGCAGGGGCTGCACCCAACCATGGCCCACCCCGCACACTCTGCAGTGGCCGCCTCAGCCTGGAGCATCAGCAGTGGGAGTGCGGCCCGGGAATGACCCAGTGACACTGCCGAGCTAATAACAAGAAAGCCAAAGCCCGCCTTTTGTCTACTTGAAACCAAAGATGGGAGCATGTGTGGGACTAGAACACACACTGCTCAGCATAGTGGGTGCTCGGAAGCCCACTGCCTTCCCCAGAGAAGCCTAGAGGGGTAGCTACTGCTTGTCACCGAGCTGGGGCTAGGCAGTGGGTGCAGCCCCTGTTGCAAGGCAGGGCTGTTCCCCTAAACTTCTCAGAGCAGGACCAGCCCAGGCTGCACAGGCCCCGCAGCATCAGGGGTGTCACATCCATCCCAACCACAAGCTTAGTCACCCTGAGTGCCCCTGTGCCAGGTCACGAAGCCCTCCCCTGTGCAAGGGGGCACACACACACACGCTAGACAGCAGCGGCAGGCAGCAGGAAGGCGTGGGAAAGGAGACCGAGGCATGTGCTGTCTGGCTCCTCATGAGCATCGGGCCTTGAATAAAATTAGTTTTAATGAGCTATACTCGAAGGTACTAGACTGGAGACAGTTTTTTTTCTTCCTACCAAACTGGAATTGTACTTGTCTGTCTTTCTTTGTAACATCCCAGTTAGCAAGCTAGTAACTCCGGTCCCAGTTTGGAGGAAATGGAACATGTAGAAGAGTAAAGAAATAAAAGTACCTTCTGGGATTTTACGATGAATAATTAAGAAGAAAAACACCACTGGTGGCCATAGTAACTGCTGACCGCGTGCTTATGGCTCTGTGCCAGAATGCAGGGAAGCATTTCGTGCAGGGCTGCTGCACAGAGCTCGCTCAGTGAACGTGGTGATCACTGTCATCCTGGAGAGAGCCCGGGCTTGCGGGGGCTTGAGACAAGCTTCCACTGTGTCCCACGTGACTTAGGCAAGAACCCCCTGCTCTGAGACCGCTTTGTTCACACCTGGAAGACTGGGTCCACTTAGTATCCACCAAGTGCCTGTGATGGGCAGATGGACAGTGAAATGGTGTTGCCAGGCCTTGCCCTTGAGGAGAGGCCATCAGCCAGAGGCCACCACAGACAGGGCAGAGCGGAGCACACCCCTGGGCAGGCGCAGGAGGCTCCATGAGGGATCCAGAGAAGGCCCTTGGCAGAAAGCAGATGGCCCCAGCACAGCCGCCAGCAGAACGCTCCTTAATGTTCCCCCATAGCTGTCTCCACAGAGAGTAGACGACATTCATGCGTTCTCTAGGTGCCACCTTGGTCTCCATGCTCACCCTTGGCAAAGCTGTTTTGTGAGTTTTCTTTACATTTAAAGATTTGACCTTAGTTTCTAGCATGGAAAATGTTTAAGAGACGCTTTAAAAATTTGGCTTATGTGTTTGGAGGATGGAGCTGAGACAGAGTTTGCCAATTCACATAACTGTCAGGACAGAAAGAGTTAGGTGCAGCCCGAGTGAAATACGAGTCACTGTTTAGAAGCTGGAAGCAGGAAACAGACCCCTCAGGCCCAACTAAACCCCGACAGCCCCCGTAACAGGCAGGACACCGCCTGCCCGATGCAGGCTCAGAATCCCAGCCGGACTGCAGTCGGGAGGGCAGCCGAGCACCACGCGCTGGTGTCCAGCCTCAGCTCACGTGCCAGCGTGTCCTCCACACTGCATCTGTACATGCTCGTGGTCTTCCGACTGTGTGAAGCCCACAGTGCTGTTCTCACTGTGTCTTTCTTCCCGCAGGATTATGTGCTTGCCGTGGAGGCCTATCATTCGGTTATCACCTATTACCCAGAGCAGGAGCCCCAGCTGCTCAGTGGCATCGGACGGATCGCCCTGCAGGTACCTGTGCCCGGTCAGGTGTGAGCCAGGAGTGAGCCACGCCCTGTGATCAGAGCTCTTGCTTGGGTTTGCTTTGTTTGGGTTCTCGCGAGGGTTTGCTTTGAGTCGTTTTACTATAAGAGTGCAGAAAACAGTCCATTTCAGATGTGTGTGACCACGAAGAGGGCTGGCTCCTTCCAGGCGCTCTGGCGTGACTGTGGGAAGCCCCGCTGGCTCGTGCGCCTGTCGCTCAGTGTGAACCCACATCCAGTGTCCTCGCAGCCGACCCTGTCCTGCTGCGGTCAGAATAGCAGTGACTAAACCGTGAGGAGTCTTAGTTCAGCTCAGCCTGTAACAGTCACTCGCTGATACTTTGCCTGAAAGAGCCCTTGGATCGTGTTGCTGGACGGAGGCAAGTCCAGACCTCATGAGCAGCGGTCTCAGTGAGGCACAAAGCTGGACAGGACACCCTTTGCTAAGAATGGCCTTGCAGCTGGAATGCCTTGTCCTGGAATATTTGGTGACAGGAAGGTCACGGGGAGCATTGAGTCCCGCCCTCTGTCCGTCAGTCCCACGCTCGCAGCCAAGCACAAGGCAGCTTCTGCCCCTCACTCTCGGTCTTCTGAGGTCATGTCCCAAATCTGGGCCAGGGGAAAGAGGCACGAGCGAGGGACGGCTGAGGTGGGGAGCAGCACAGACCTTCCACAGGCACCCACGCACCGTGAGCCAGGCCCTGCGCTGAGCATTTAACCTCACAGTGGGACTGGCCTGTTTTACACAGCAGCAAACTGAGGTCCCCGGTTCAGTGCGATCCGGCTACAGGCGGCCACGTAGATAATGGGGGAGCCAGAATTTGAAGAGGGCCTCTGCGAACTCAGGGTCTGCAGTCTCAACGAACCGCTGGTCCTCTCCTCTCCCCCACCCAGTGGCTCACACATGCACTGACACTCATCTGCACACATGCACACCCCGTCTCCTGCATGCTGCCTGCTTGTGGAAGCCCTCACGGTACACGGGATGGTGTTAGAGGACAGCCCTTCCCGTGAGCCCCTTGCGTGGAGCACAGCCGATGACTGTCACGAATAACCCGGGGCAGGCACAGATGCATGACGCGTGAGCTGCCCTGTGACCATCGGCTTCTGCTGGCCCTGGGATGCCTGGAGCAACCCTTGTTACCTGTGAGAAAGCCCCATGTGGCCGGGCCCTCCAGGGTGCCTGACTGGTTATCACAGTAACATAGTACCCTGGGCCTGCTCACGTTCCTCACTGCCCTGGAGATGATTGAAGGAGTTTTATATCCGAGCCATGTTTTGCACAATTTGAGAAGTAGATGCTGGAATCGCTTTTGCATCTGGAAGTGCCTCTCCTTCCAGTGGAAGTCACTGGCTTGACCACACTGAGGGTTCTGGCAATGAGGCTGGAGTCTCAGGAGGGAGGCTCAGCTTCCACAGCGTGGTTTAAGCCCCCCATCCAGCATAGGAAATGTGCTAAAGTGGGCGCGGGGGAAGCCCTTGGCGTTCGCTGTTCTCAGGACCCCAGGAGGGGATGGGGGCACTGCCTCTGGGCAGGAGCTTTCGCCAAAGGAGAATGGGGAGAAAGACAGAGGCACATGGGCTGACTGGACCCACTGAAGCCCCAAACAAGGGCCATTCCATCTGCATCTCTTGCCAATTAATTACTAGACCTCTCTCACTGATATTTTTATTATTGCTGAAGAACAAAGTTGCTGAATTCTGTGTTTTTGTAAAGGGAATGAAGATTGCAATACTTAGCCGTCTGGGATATCTCTTAAGACGCTGTGTGCCATGGCGCTGCAGAAGGAGTCCTGCAGCCTCGAATTGCCTGCCATCTCTATGCATTCAGAAAACCAAGCCCCCACTAAGATCCTGCCTCAGCAGGTCAATGTGTTGAAGATGCTGGATCTCAGAAGAAAGATGAAGCAGGTTTTGCCCTCCAAGAACACAGCCATTTGTGACCCTTTGCTCAATGCCCAGAATTAGGTTATGAATTTCTCAGAAAGAACAAGGATTGCTATTCAAAAGTGGAATACGTTCTGAAATAATAAAATGCAAAGTCTGCTCCACGGAGCCCTCTCACAAAGTGGGGGCAGCTGTGCTGTTCTTGGCATTCGCCAGTGTCTTCTCTTCTGACCTGGCAGCTGTTGGTGTGATAAGTGAGTGAGTTTCCGATTTTTCGCTCATATTTTAGAGCCACCTACATTCAATGCAAAATTTTAAACACAAAGAGGAGGTGCAGGGACAGTGTTCTCAGAAGGGGTGCACCAGCCAGCCAGGTGACAGCTGTCTATTGAAAACCCACATGCCTGCGATGGCCACTCCCACAGTCCCTTCATCTTCATCACGCAGGGCCTCCCTAGAGCACCAGTGCCTTCCACACAGAAGGGCGTTGGGGTTAGGAGGAGAGAGAGTGGGGCCAAATGGGAATTTCCACTTCTGAAAGAAATCTGTGTTGTAAGCGAGATTTGAGACATTTGTATTCCAGAGGAGTTTCTCACACAATCTCAGTTAAGGAAGGGCAGAAGCAATCGATCTTCAAACAGAAGCAGCGTTATATTCATACTTCTTCAAATTACTTCACTCCACTTAGATTCCGCCTCCTCAGGAGCTCTTGACTTGGGCCTTAGAGGGTCCTCACTTGGACTGGGAAACTAGCTTGGTTCCCAGGTGCAAGTCCAGCAGCCAAGCACAGATGAGGGGCACGTGCCTGGCATGGGGGCAGCTGAGCACAGGGCGGTTCTACAGTGTCGTGGTCAGTCCCAGGCCTCAGTGTCCTGGACTGAAAGGCAGAGCAAAAGGTCATCAGGCAGGAGAAAGCCTCAGCCGCCACGGGAGCAGTGGGAAATCTGGGATAAACCAGCCACCCTAGGCAGGACCAGTCAGCGCTGTGGCTGAGAGGACCTCAGCAAGAACCAAGGTCACCTCTGACCCAGTTCCCAGAGGGCAGGGACCCAGGGCAGGGTGGGGAGACACCGCGGTGGAGGAAGGGAAGCAAGGGCCAGGGAGGCGCCGTTCAGCTAGGAAAGACCTGAGCGTGTTTGACGGATGGACACGGCCCCAGGCGGGTGCAGGCACCTTGACCGTCTCAACCAGGAGGGTGGTTTTGTGCACACGGCCATATACCAGAATCCCTCGGGTTGTAGTCTGAAGACATGCAGGTTCCTGTGCATCAGCCATAGCTCAGCGGAGACCTGCAGACAGAAAAAGAAGAGACTGACTGCTGGCTGCCAGCCTGAGGCGTGGAGTGCGCCGGCTGCGGCCAGGGAAAGGGTGGGGAGAGCATCCCGCGGCCCCAGCCACCCTGTCAGGCCTCGTCATCCTGGACGTGACACCAGAGTGCAAACAAAAAGGAAAAAGAGGGAAATGGGATTTTACCACAGCTAAAAACTGTTGTGCTTTAAACCGTAAAGAAAAGGTAAAAAGACAGCCTACAGAATGGGAGGGATTACTTGCAAATCCTATATCTGATAAGAGACTTCCATCTAGAATATATAAAGAGCTCATACTAAAGGAAAAACGATTCATGGCACTTCCATGCAGAAGGAGAGAGCCTGGACGCAACTCCGACTTCAAGGACAGGTGGGAATTTACACCCAAGGACCGCCTCAGGATCAGCGTCAGCGGATGGAAAATTACCCAGAGGAAGCGTCAGGAAGGGGTTTCTGACCAAGCAGACTTGATAGGGTCATTGCTGACAGCCGGCCAGGGTGGTAGGAGCCTCAGGTGCCCAGACACTGAGGCGAGGATTTTTCCTAAACTGATTTAGCAGGATTCGTGCTCACACTGGATTCTACAAGGACAGAGAAGGAAGCCAAGGTCGAGCTTGTCTAGTAGAGGAGGCTTCTGCCGGATGCTGCCTAATTTATGCATGACATTCCGCCTGGTTCCCAGCAGGCCCTCGGGTTCTGCAGACAGAGCAGGTGAGGGTCTGAGGAAAGGAGAGGACCCCTGGGGCCAGCCCTGCGGTGCTCGCAATGGGGCGGGAAGAGGAGCTGGGGAAGGAGAACTCACAGACATGGAAGAGAAGCTAGGTGTTCTGAAATTGACTGCTTTTGTTCGTTTATGTACATTAGCCTGAGGGGATCTATCTGCCCAGTTGAAATTTAAGTTTTTCTGATAAGCATGTTTTGTAACAAAAATTTAGACTTAAACAAGTTTTCTGTGTGGGTTTGGGGTGGCGCTTTTTTGGTGGGTTTTGTTTTGTTTTGTTTTTGAGACAGGCTCTGTCGCCCAGGCTGGAGTGCAGGGGCACAAATGCAGCTTACTGCAGCCTTGACCTCCTGGGCTTAAGCAGTCCTCCCGCCTCAGCCTCCCAAGTAGCTGGGACTATAGGAATGCACCACCGCACCCAGCTAAGTTTTTTGTAGAGATGGGGTCTCTCTGTGTTGCCCAGGTTGATCTCAAACTCCTGGCCTCAAGTAATCCTGCTGCGTCTGCTTCCCAAAGTGCTGGGATTACAGGCATGAGCCCCTGGGCCCAGCTGAAATGAGTTTCTGTGTCACTTTCAGACCCAGGTTTCTGTGACTCCGGTTTCAGTAGTAAATATGAAAAGAACTAGGATTTCTGGCTGGTTACAGATTTCACGCCATCTAACAGCCCAACGTGGCTGTTAAAATAGCTCTGCTGTCTTTGGACGGTTTCAAGTCATCTGACGCCCACACTACAGAGAAGAATCCTTCTTGCCTTCCTCTCCACGAAACAGCTCACAGCCACAGACTACGGGACACTCTGCCTTGAGGATGCTTTAAAATGGCCATTGCCCATCTGTAGTGGCTTCTGTGCCACCAAGGTGGTGAGGAATCCCAAAACTGTGACAGAGAAGCAGGTGAAAGAGCTGAGAACTTGAGCTCTCTTCGCCACCAGGAGGGCCTCCACATGCAGAGCAGAGTGGTCGAGAAGAGATCAGCTGGGTTGGGAGGCAGCAGCCTCGCCTGCCCTGGCAGAGTGCCAGGGGCCCAGCAGCTGTGCAGGGCGCTCCCACGCACTGGCTCTCCACCCAGGCTGCCCTCCCCTGTGGCCCCATCGTCTGGAACCTGTGCCCTCCAGGTTGCGGCCGGAGGGGAGGACCCAGCACAGGCCAGAAGCAGACCCATGGCCCCCACCCCTCAGTGCCTGTATTAGTCGATGCTCCCTAGAGGGACAGGACTCACAGGAGAGGTGCAGTTTATCAGGATCACAAGGTGCAGTCCCACAATAGGCCATCTGCAAGCCGAGGAGCAAGGAAGCCAGCCCGAGTCCCAAAACCTCAAAAGCAGGGAAGCCAACAGTGCAGCCTTCCGCCTGTGGCCAAGGCCTGGGAGCCCCTGGCAAATCACTGGTTAAGTCCAAGAGTCCAAAAGCCAAAGAACTTGGAGTCTGATATTGGAGGGCAGGAGGCAACCAGCACAGGAGAAAGGTGAGGCCGGGAGGCGAGGCCCATCTGCTCTTCCAGCTTCTGTCTGCTTTATTCTGGCTGTGTGATGAGATGGGGCCCACCCAGATTGCGCGTGCGTCTGCCTCCCCCAGCCCAGACTCACGTGGCCATCCCCTTTGGCAGCACCCTCACAGATACGCCCAGGATCAGTACTTTGCATCCGTCAATCCAGTCAAGTTGACACTCAGTACTAACGGTCACAGCTCCCAAGGAGGGGAGAGCCAGACCCTGCGCACAGCTCTGCTTACTGCCACGGGAACACAGCACAGCACATAGGGTGGAGCCCCGGGCGGCACTGCCCCGGGTTTTGTGTTTGTAAGTGATGCTGGTGTCTGGTTTGTGTGTGCACGGGTGACTTCCCAAAAGCAGGTTTGGCCATTTCGTTTTCTAGAAAGCCACCTGTGCTTGGGCCCTGCTTGGTCATGGATTTGCACAGAACAGACAAGGCTCTGCCCATCATTTCCATTTCCTTCTTTCCAGCTGTAGCTGTTTCTCCTTTGACGTTTCTGTTTGTTTGTGCTTTCTTTTTCTGGCTTAGTTTGGACACTTATTATTTTTGGTTTTTGGTTTTGGCTTTTGAGGCAAGGTCTTGCTCGGTCTCCCAGGCTGGAGTGCAGTGGCGCAATTATGGTTTACTGCAGAACTCCTGGGCTAAGAGACCTCCTGCCTCAAGCTGTCGTGTAGCTGGGGACCACAGGCACTTAGGCCACACCTGGCTTTTTTTTTTTTTTTCTGCACAGACAGGGTCTCACTTCGTTCTCCAGTCTGGTCTTGAACTCCTGAGATTAAGCGATCCTCCCACCTTGGCCTCCCAAAGGACTGAGATTAGAGGTGTGAGCCACCATGCCCAGCCACTGTTTTTTTTTTTTAACAGTGTCTTTTACTGATTTGTTTTCTACATATTCTGGAATACTTTTACTTGTCTTTTTATGTTTAATTAGCTGTGTGACCTCAGAAAATTGCCTCATCTTGCCAAGCCTCACTGTTTCATCTAGAAAGCAAAGCTGGTGACGGTGTCTGCAGCACAGACTGTTACGAGGGCAGGAGAGCTGTGTCTGAAACACTCGCCACAGCCGCCGGCACGTGTTAATCTTGATCGGTCTTGATTATGAGCTGTAATCATCTTCAGATCAATATCAAACACTGTCCTGTTAAACAGGACGTTTGTGAATGCAGGACACGCAGCAGTGGGAGCTGAGGGCCACGCTGTGGAGCCCACACGGCCTTTGGTTTCTCTTTAGTCAGCAAGTGAGAAGTCCACAGTAGTAGACTTGAGATGCTTCAGACTGTGCAGGCGAGGGCCACGGTGGACAGGCCACTGTGTGCAGTGTGTGGCGCCTGCGTTGTGTCTCGTTCTGTAGGGCCGCGGTGGACAGGGCCACTGTGTGGCACCTGCGTTTTGTGTCTCGTTCTGTAGGGCCACGGTGGACAGGGCCACTGTGTGTGGTCTGTGGCACCTGCGTTTTGTGTCTCGTTCTGTAGGGCCGCAGTGGACAGGCCAGTGTGTGTGGTCTGTGGCACCTGCGTTTTGTGTCTCGTTCTGTAGGGCCACGGTGGACAGGCCACTGTGTGTGGTCTGTGGCACCTGCATTTTGTGTCTCGTTCTGTAGGGCCGCGGTGGACAGGGCCACTGTGTGTGGTGTGTGGCACCTGCATTTTGTGTCTCGTTCTGTAGGGCCACGGTGGACAGGCCACTGTGTGTGGTCTGTGGCACCTGCGTTTTGTGTCTCGTTCTGTAGGGCCGCAGTGGACAGGCCACTGTGTGTAGTCTGTGCACACCTGCGTTTTGTGTCTCATTCTGTTTCATTTTTCTCCCTCCTCATACGGTATTTCTTTTGTGGTAACAGCAACAGTTGTAAAGGGCCTGAGATGTTACTCTATTTGCAAGTTGTGGAGTTAGCTGCCATTTTCCTGGATGCTGGCAAAACATGTAAGATTCCGAGGTTAGAGACGAAGGATGTTTCTCAAAGCAACAGCAGTATAGCCAGAGTGGCGTTCTTTTCACCGGACACGGGGCCCTGATTCCTCCGGGTCTTCACCGAGGACCTGATGGTGCCGGCTGTGGGCTGTGCTGGAGAGGAATCCTGAACTTAGAACGCCGAGTCCTTGCTACTGGGAGATGAGCCTGCCTGCCCTTCGCCCCAGAGGGATGCCGTTCTTACAAGGCTGTCCTCTAAACAGGCATCCTTGTGTGGATGCTTTGAACAAAACCCTGTCAGTGTCTGTGCTTGGAAGACATGCAGAAACACGACAGACCTCTGAGAACCGTCTCCCTGCACGTCATCTGAGAATGTGCAGGCTGACTGTAATCCTGGACAGATGCTCTGCAGGAAGTCTAAGAGTTAACTAGACTGCTCAGCGATGGATCCCGTCAGCCTCCTCCTCACGGAGGTGAGCAGCACACCTTCAGCTTGCTTCTCTAGGGACAAAGGACAACGTTCTATAAGCTTCTGCCGCGGCTGTGATGCAGAGCTCGCTGCCGGAGAGTCGGACGCCCGCAGGCGGCGCCCGGGACACGAAGCAGCTTTGTCTCCACCCTCGTGAGCAGAGTCTGGGCCGTAACAGGACTGTTCTTCCATTTTTACCTGTGCTTGTAAGCCTTAGATCATATATTCCCTTCCTTATGCTTCTGGAGGTGAAAGAAAACCTGAGTCTGCCTTTGTAAAACCAAGCTGTGGGGTCAGGGCCGGGCACTCAGCTTTCCACTCCCCACAGCCCCTGCCGGCCCCGCTCATCCGGCTGCATTTGCTTCAGGCAGCCGCGGGTTCCTGACACGTGCTAAGAGTGGGTTTGAGTTTGGGTTTGGTCTGGCTTGTTTTTTATAGTAGAATTCCGTATTATTTGGTCAAAATGTTACTTTGAAATTTGCAAATGTGGTGGCACCTACCATTTTTCTAGCCACAGAGGACTCAAAAGTTGACTTGGGGCCTGCTCATCTTATACCAATATTTTAAGTATTTTATGTTTCATCTTATATTTTACTTAATGCTCCGCTAGAATTCACTCCAAAAGTTAGAAATTACTGAACTATAAGACTTTCCAATAAGGCAGGGACCCTAGCAGCTTGGTCTCTGTGAGCATTCCGCTGTACAGTGAATGTCTCATCTTCTTACAGAGCAGCGATTACTAAATGGTCACTCAGCTTTGCCTCTGCCTGACATACCGCGTCCTCATATTCTAACGTGCCCTTAGGGAACTGAACATATGGGTGTAGACTTCATATTTCTTTTGTCAACTAAACTGACTAAATGATTTTGTCAAAGCAGATTGGAGACATAAAAACAGCTGAAAAGTATTTTCAAGACGTTGAGAAAGTAACACAGAAATTGGATGGACTACAGGGTAAAATCATGGTTTTAATGAACAGGTAAATATTTTAAAACTAAATAGATGTTTTCTGTTTCCCAGAGGAGTCTGAGCCCCACTCACTGGGCAGGAAAGCTCCTAAGGGCCTCTCTCTGCCTCTCTTGCCCTGTGTCTCTCAGAACTGAGACACGGGAAGTACATGGGTGTTTCCTGAATTTTCATGATGTGCTTTTGGTCACAGAAGTGGGTTTTCAAGGAGACATTAATCCTTGTTTTTCGGAGTACCGCTCATGTTGCCCCCATTTTCAGCGTGCGTGCGGAAAGGCCACGTTCTGGATCGTGGCAGAGGTCACAGCTGTGTGCCAGTGCACGTTTGTGAGGAGGAGTCGCACCCCGGGCAAAGCCTGCCCTCAAGCCCAGAAAGCAGAAATGAAGCACGTGTCCGTTTTTAGCAGGAAGTCATTTAGGTGAACTTACTCTATGTCAGTTAATCGGAACTAGAGTCCTTAATTTGCCCGAATGTCAAATGCAGCTCGCCACCTCTGCCTGCAGACCAGGAACCCCGGGCCACGCAGGGTCACACGCTGGGTCTGTGCGGTGTCCAGAGCCCCTGAGGATTTTGCTGGGGGACAGCAGCTCCTGGGCCTTCCCCGATAACTGCCACCGTCACCTGTGTTACAGAGCATTCCTTTACCTCGGGCAGAATAACTTTGCGGAAGCCCACCGGTTCTTCACGGAGATCTTAAGGATGGATCCAGCAAATGCAGTGGTAAGAGCCCCGCCCTCCACCTGTCACAGACACCAGAAACATGCACCCACACATCTCAGCAGGGGCCTGCGGGCCTGTGCACACGCGCTCTCTCTCCAGTCCACCGGCGCCAGGCAGTGGCCATGGCCACTGGGGGACGTGACCCAGCCGGGCCGCCTGTGCTCTGCCCCACAGCTCTGTGCCACCTGCAGACCCCCGACACAGAGCCCCGAACAAAGACTGGAGGGCGGGTGTTTAACCTGGTTGCGTGGCTGACCCTGTGTGTGTGCTGCTTCCCAGGCCAACAACAACGCTGCCGTGTGTCTGCTCTACCTGGGCAAGCTCAAGGACTCCCTGCGGCAGCTGGAGGCCATGGTGCAGCAGGACCCCAGGCACTACCTGCACGAGAGCGTCCTCTTCAACCTCACCACCATGTACGAGCTGGAGTCCTCGAGGAGCATGCAGAAGAAACAGTCCCTGCTCGAGGCTGTGGCTAGCAAGGAGGGGGACAGCTTTAACACGCAGTGCCTCAAGCTGGCCTAGCTTACCCCAGCACACTATGTCCGTGTGACCTGGTCTTTGAAACGGTCCTTGAAGCTAATGCATTAATGTGACATGGAGCGACTCAATAAAACTCCTACTTCACTGAGGTGGGTGCCTGTCTTCCTGATCCCAAGCCACGGCCCAGGCCACAGCTGCCCTGCAGCCCCACAGTCCCTGCAGCTCAGCCACTGTTCATGAACGCATGGGGTGGGCGTGCTGGGAGAACACAGCTCATAGACAAGGAAATCTGGGGTCAGCCTCGGGGCCTTTGTTCCTGGAGGCCATCCTCAGAGGAAAGCTGGGAGGTGTGGCGGGGCCCTCTCACCGCCTGCCTGTAGGTGCGGGCATTTACAGCAGGGACGAAGCCATCCATGCTCCCCTCGCCCTCCCCACAAGCCAAAACGAAGCGCATTGGTCTCATCAGTCCAAGTCTGGGCCTGATGCCCCCTGAACACCCGACAGCCTCGTGGTGATGAATCACCCTTTCTCCCGCGGTTTATACACCCACGCGGAGGGAACCAGCAGCAGCAACAAGCAAAGGAAGAGCACGGGCGGGCAGCGGCTGGGGGCGGTTTTGAAGCCAGGCACACGGTTTTCACGGGTGCTTTCATGCCCGAAAGTCAGGCCTTTTGCTTTCATGTTTACAGAGCTATTCCTGCTTTTAAAGAACTTAAAGTAGCTGAAAATTTCCTTACTTTATGAGAGAACTCTAACAATGTTTCTCTAAATATCTAGCTTTAAATATAATTCATTTTAAGGACTGTGATATAATCTGCACAAGGCGAAGCCATATTTCTGTTAATTTTTGTAATAGAGAAGAAACATACAAACACAGCATGTACCAGACAGTCTCAACCCATTTGCTGAAATCGAGATTACACATTAAAATAGAAGAAAAGAGGTTTTGGCTGCTGGACACTGAGAAGGTTTCAAAATCTTTCTCTTCAGAAAGAAAAAGAAACTGTTTTCCAGCCCAGAAAAGCTGGTGGTGTAATTAGAAGCCCTTCACCTTGAGGGTCTTCCTTCAAATCTGCCTTCAGGAGTGAGATGCCAGGCTGTTCCTCTGCACAAACCTGGCAGTGCACTGTGGGCATCTCGCGGGAAGTGCCAGTGGATGATGAGCCTGTGCTTTCCAGGCCGGTGGCTCAGAGCTGTCCCCAGCCAGGTGTGCGTGAACGCGGACAGCAGTGCCCAGGCTCCCACTAGACACGGAGGTCGGGGTGCCCTAGCAGGCTGGTAAGCCCAAATCGACCCTCCCTCCGCAGCCCCATCCCAGTCATAGCTGCTGGCAGTGCCCTGACGGTGGGCGCCAGGCCTCCATCGCCGCGGGGGAGGGGCTACCCGGCCTCACCCCGGTCACACCTTGAGCCTCTTACAGGCAGCCCCGAGGTCCTTTCGCCTTTGTCTTCTCTCCAGTGCTTGGTGCATTTTCAAACACAGTACCTTTCCTTTGAATGAATGAGCGAGAATAAACCTGGTGCTGCTTGCCCAGCTCCTCTGTCTAGGCGTGAACTAAAGCAAAACCACGCTGGACTGAGTCCCAAACACCCCAAGAAGCTGAGCTCCTGCGGCTCTCCAGCAAGCGCCGAGGATTGGAGGGAGGGCCCGTCACTCTCCAGCAGGAGCACACGGAGTGGAGGGAGGGCCCGTCACTCCCCAGCAGGAACAGGAGCATTGGAGGGAAGGCCTGTCACTCCCCAGCAGGAACAGGAGCATTGGAGGGAAGGCCTGTCACTCTCCAGCAGGAACAGGAGCATTGGAGGGAAGGCCTGTCACTCTCCAGCAGGAACAGGAGCATTGGAGGGAAGGCCTGTCATTCTCCAGCACGTGCACCAATGATTGGAGGGAGGGCCTGTCGCTCTCCAGCAGAAGAACGAGGAGTGGAGAGAGGGCCTGTTACTCTCCAGCAGTGCACCAACGATTGAAGAAAAAGCCGGGAGGGAGGGGAGGGCCTGTCACTCAGCACGTGCAGATTGGAGGGTGGGCCGTCTCTCTCCAGCAAGAGCACATGAGTGGAGGTAGGGCCCATCGCTCTCCAGCAGGAGCATCAAGGATCGGAGGGAGGGCCCTTCACTCCAACTCGTGCACTCAGTGGAGGGAGGGCCTGTCACTCTCCAGCAGGAACAGGAGCACTGGAGGGAAGGCCTGTCATTCTCCAGCAGGAACAGGAGCATTGGAGGGAAGGCCTGTCACTCTCCCGCAGGAACAGGAGCATTGGAGGGCACGCCTGTCACTCTCCAGCAGGAACAGGAGGATTGGCGGGAAGGCCTGTTACTCTCCAGCATGTGCACTCAGGAGTGGAGGGAGTGCCTGGTGCGCTCCAGCCGGAGCACCACGAGATGGAGGAACGGTCGGCCATTTGTCAAGCTCTGCGTGTGAAGTCTGATCTCGTTTCTTAGCAGTCATTACTGTCACCATGCTCAGGCTGAAATTGGCCTGGCCCGCTCAGGAGCAATGCTGCCTTCTCCCTGTCCTCCTCCGGGACTGAGGAAAAAGCCGAGTAACCCGTTGCACACCTCGGCATCTGCTGCATAAACGCTGCCTCGGCCTGTTCTCGGCGTGTGTTCAAGAACACAGTACGGTTCACACAACGTTCTGCGGTAACCAAGTTTATAACGTGCAGACTCGATGGCCGGTAAACATGGGGCGCGCCAGCCTGGGGGGAAGCAGCCTCCGGAGCCTGCCTTCGCCCACCGGGGCGGGTCCCTCCCGCCTTGAATCCTCCCAGTTCTTCCTGGGCCGTTCAACAGCCCCGTGTCCACGAAGTCCTGTGGGATCACCCTCGTGGGAAGTCACAGGCCACGTCCTGAACCCCGTCCCCACCCGGCAAGCCCCGAGCCCCGTGAGCTGGGACGTCCTCTCTGCTCGCTGCACGCGTGTTCCAGAACGCACGCTCTGTGAAGGGCCAGAGTCGGTACTTGAGGCCTTGTGGGCCGCACGCTGTCCCTGCGGCTCTTTGGTTTGGGTTGGTAAACCGCGGCACTGGCAGGACAGCAGGATGCGCCCACTGCACGCGGCCAGGCCCAGGGCCATGCAGGGCAGTGCCTTCTGCCAGCTCTAGAGGCCCTGAGAGGCCGGTGCCCAGCAGCCCTGGCCCCGGGGCCGGCATGGGGCTCAGGACGGGAGGCCTCACGTGCACTGCAGCCACACCCGGAACACCCCGGGATCTGCTGCAAGACCCCCAAGGACCAGCTTCTGCAGTCCTGACCCCGAGTCTGCCGTCTTCCTGGGGTGTCAGGTGGGTGCAGTCCCTGGCTGACCGACTGGGGGTCCCTGAGGTTATTAGGCCAGCGCTGCACACAGCTGGAATGCTCACAGCGCCTCGCAGGAGATACCGTCAGCCTCACACCTTACGGAAACGGAACCATCCCCAAAAGACACTGGGCAGCATCCCGAGGGTCACAGCAACAGTGCAGAGCCAGGACCAGCGCAGCCCGTGGTCCCCCAGCATGCACTGCCCGACTGGCACACCATGCTCCGCCAGGAGGACCAGGAAGAGTCCTGCCCACGGCTCAAGGCTACACCACCTGCCACCCAGGCTGGGAGCCACAGCTGAGTGTGGGGAACGTGGCACGTCCTACCTGAGATGCGCTGCTGCAGAAACTTGATGAAACACTTCTAAAAGGTGTTAAAAGTCTCAGTAATAATTTTATATTGAGTACCTGTTAAAATGATAGGCATTTTGGTTATGGCAGATTAGATAAAACATATCATTAAAATTAAGATGCCCTTCAAACGTGTTAACGTGGCTACTAAAAAACTTGAAGTTACATATGTGGAGCCCATTTGTGGCTCCCATCCTGTTTCTGTTGGATGGGGCTGAAGAACCCAACACAGAAAAGCCCCTGCAGAAGAGCCCTGCTTTGCCGATGGTCATTGTGTGGCTTTCTGCCCTACGGTTCCAGGCAGCCATGGCTGCTCTCCGGGGACTGAGGCTGCCATGGGTTAGGCAGATGCTGGCCCTGCCAACCTCACCGTCCAAGTGCGTGGAGCATGGGACAGGGTGTTTCCCCTGCTCCGTGGCCATGAAGTGTTGAGGGTAAGTCAGCATTAAAAGCAGTTTTCCCTGGAACACAGTTCTGGCTGGTGCCGATCCAGAACCACAGAGGCTCCCACAGCTGCTATGCTGAGGACCAACTTCTCCAAGACCACGGAGCATCTCTCCTGCAGCAGGTTCAATCCCACAGCTTCCTCCTGTTTTTGTGGCACTTGCATGCGTCTTTTTTCCCCCAAATAATTTTCGGGTTTTATTCTTTTCTTTTGACACAGAAGAACACAAGTGCCAAGAGAAAGAAAAGGCAGGCAAGGGTGACAGGTGCCTCCTCCATTCCCACCCCTTCCCACACAGTGTTTCACTGAAGGCTCATTTCAACTCCAGGAGGGTTTACGGGAAAGAACATGGAAATCAGAAACGTTGGGTAACTTTTCCAAGGACTCACAGTTTAACGTGAGAGAGAGGGAGGGATTCCAATCCAAATCTAACAAGCTCACGCGGTGCCATGGATCTGTGCTGCCTTTTCACATACCGTGTGCTGCTTGGCAGTGGAGAGCTGAGAGCGCAGGCCGGGCCGGACCCAGACAGGCTGCCTCGGGGGTGCTCTGGGCACAGCACAGCACACACGGGCACACGCCAACACATGCACACAGGCGCTCAACGTGGAGGACTGCTCTCACCCCGCCTAGTTCCTTTCCGCCTTGAGGTTTACCTTTATTGGACCTGGAACCCGACTCACAGGCAGTCTGTTCCGGCGTCACCCACCCTTGTCTGTGGGAGGAGGCCATCTCTGGGCCCACATGAGGCATCATCCCACCAGCGCAGCCAGCCAGGCTCTCCAGCCTCACTCCCCTCGACCCCAGGGCCCTGAGGCTCTGCCCACCGAGATGACCCCCCATGACCTCCATCCCAGCTCCTCCTGCCCTACCACCCCACTCCTTGAATGCCCACAGTGAGCCCGGGGTCCTACTGCCTGTGGAGTGGGCCCAGCACGTCTCTCTAAAGCCCCCAGCTGGCTCCGCCTGTCTCAGCTTCCACCTGCTGCCTGGTGTCAGGAGACCCCGCCGGCTCCCACAGCATGCTGAGCTGGACAGTCAGCAAACTGCACCCCTGACCCCTCAGCCACTACTCCAGGAAACTCGCCCCAACACCAGCACTGCTGGAATTCGCATCCGATGGATGGAGTGTATTCTCTGCGTCCCAGGGCCCCTCACACCTGCCAGGAGGAAGTATGGCCCTGGCTCCTTGGGTAGACTGTGGGGAGGCCCCAGGTTGTGGGGAAGACCCTGGGCTACGGGGAGTCCCTGGGCTGTGGGGAGACCCTGGTCTGCAGAGAGGCCCCGGGCTGTAAGGAAACCCCGGGCTGTGGGGAGGCCCCAGGCTGTGGGGAGACCCCTGCTGGGGACAGAGGCCAGGCTGGGGGAAGACACCAGGCTGCGAATGAGAAATGGTGTGTCTGTTTCCCGAGGCTGCCGTAAGACACACTAAGTGTGAGAGCACAGAACTGATTGCCTCCCCGTTCTGGAGGCTGCTGTCAGCGGGCCAGTCCTAGAGAGGCTCCTTCCTCTCCTCTTCCAGCCTTGGGGGCTCCCGCTGCCCTTGGCTTGTGGCCATATCCAGTCTCTCCTCTGTGGTCACATGGCCTCCTCTGTGTGCTGAATCTCTCGTGGAGCCACTTAAGCTGGGATATGAGTCCCGGTAAGCTAGGATCATCTTCTCATCTCAAGAGCCTCAAGCTAACCACATCTACAAGGCCCTTTTTCCAAAACAGGTCACGTGCACAGGTCCCAGGGCTTAGGATGGGGATGTGACTTTGGGAATGATCAGAGGCCGACCACAGATGCCCACTGAGGAGCCTCCTGAGGCTGCTGTAACGAGGTGTCCAATCTGCCCTAGCATCGTGTATTTTCCAGCCTGCTCCATTTAAATGGGGCACCTTAAAACAGAAATGCATCTTCTCACAGTTTGGGGGGCCAGAAGGCTGCCAGCGAGCTGCGGGCGGGGGCTGTGACCTCTGGAGGCTCTGCAGCGTGATCTGTCCCGGGCCTCTCTCCACAGTGGCCGTGGCAGTCCTCGGTGCCCCTGGCTTGCAGTGACATGGCCCCAGTTTCCCGCACCTCTGTCTTCTAGTCCTGCAGAGACACGAGTCTTTGGGTCTAGGGCCCAGAGGAGCCATTCTCCTGGAGCCGTCCAGGAGGATTTCATCTCAAACTCCTATTTCATTACATCTGCAGACACCATATCCAAAAAGGTCACATTCCGAGGTCCCAAGCAGACGTGAACTTTTGGTGGATGTTATTTGAGACCTTCCATCTCACAGACAGGCTCTCATGGACTCCTCACCTCAACCCTGCTCTGTGGCTACATGACATCCCCCTTTACAGAAAGGGAAACTGAGGCACAGAGAGCTTGAAGAACCTGCCCAAGGCCACACAGCTACTGGAGTAGCAAAACCGGGGTGAGTCAGCCATCTGAGGCTTCACCTACATGGACACCTCCCTGCCCTAGCATCCATGAAGGGCTCCTCCCCTCATCTCTCCACACCCCAAGCTCACAGGGACATCTTTCTGTGGAGGTGGAGCAGGTGATGCTCTCCCAGGGCCTCTGTCCTAGGATCTCTGGGGCCAGCTTTGAGGTCATGATGGGTGGCCTGGCCCAAAGTCCTGCTCAGCAGCAGCAGCAAGACAGGCCTCCGGAGAGGGTGCCTCTGTTTCTGCCCCTGCCAGTGGCATCCCTGTGTCCTTGGGGACTGCCCCTCCACATTCTTCTTCAGAGGCAATCAATAAAGCCGGACGCCAAGGAGGCTTGAGGAGTGATTAGCAATGGAGCAGGCTGGGAAATCTGCAGACGCCAGGACAGACCATATTGATTTCATTGACCTGCCCCTTGCCAGGCTGTTGTGTAACTCCAATGAAATCCTATTTGGATTTTAGAATGGGTGGGTTTTTTTGAACAGTTGGTGCAAACTAAACGCAAGCATTTTTAACATGGAAAATGAAAAGCATTGAACTGTAATAATAATGGCACGCAGGCAGGCGAGCGTGCTGTGGGGAGAGTGGCTTCTGTGGAAAAGCAAGCTCCGCCCCAGAACCTTCGACCAGCTCTGCTCACGCCAGGGACAGACCTCGGTGGGAGAGCAGTCTCCTGCCCGCCAGCACCGCAGCCCAGCTCCCCCAGCCCCGCTGACCTGGGTGCTGTCTTCGTGCCTGGATGCTTCCAGTGTGCTGCCCCCACTGCATTTAAGAGAACGTTTTGGCCGGGCGCAGTGGCTCAAGCCTGTAATCCCAGCACTTTGGGAGGCCGAGGAGGGTGGATCACGAGGTCAAGAGATCGAGACCATCGTGGTCAACATGGTGAAACCCCGTCTCTACTAAAGATACAAAAAATTAGCTGGGCATGGTGGCGCGTGCCTGTAATCCCAGCTACTCAGGAGGCTGAGGCAGGAGAATTGCCTGAACCCAGGAGGCGGAGGTTGCGGTGAGCCGAGATTGCACCAATGCACTCCAGCCTGGGTGACAAGAGCGAAACTCCATCTCAAAAAAAAAAAAAAAAAAAAAAGAGAACGTTTTGAAAAATCGTCACTTTCCAAAGCAGGAAACAGCAGAACATGGAGCGATTCAGGAGAAGCACCTGCTTCCAGGGTGCCCCAGATGTTCTCTGCAACCTGCCACAGCTGGACTGCAGGCCTCAGCCCCATGGGCATAGCCAGGTGGTCACAGCAAATCTGGTCAGGGCAGGACAGGGGCCAGTGAGCCCGCAGTGACCTCCTGCCTCAGCCATCCACCCGACCCACCCCCTCTCTCTAAGCAGCTGTCCCGCCCAGAGCCCCTGGACCCCTCCCCCAGCCAAAAGGCTGCTCCACCCTCTGCTCTCCTCACTGGAGTGTGGCCACGTAAGGACCCCACTGGCCACTTTCTTATGCATTTCGGCACTCAGGTGGCAAAAGCAGCTCTCCAGGGGGCTTGTGGGACCAAGTTTCACTGAGAGACACGGTGCACAGAAGAGCTTCCTGCATCACAGCAGGCAGAGCACTCGGGAGCCCTGACCCGGCCACAGGGCATGGCACCAGTGCTAGGGACTCACTGCGGTAGGAGGCAGGTGAAGCCCAGACGTCCCTCGCGGTCACTCGCGATGGGGTGGAGACGTTTTCAAAACCAAAGGGTTCTCTACCAGAGTAATAAAGGCGGGCTGGTTTCTTTCCCCTTGGAATGAAGTTCAAGCCTTCTCTGTCCCATATGTGCGCAATGTCCACCGTGCTGACCTCGCAAGCTCCATTCTTACTTTGGGCAAGCAGGATTTGTGGGATAAATCAACCTGGACACCCACCGGCAGCAGCCTGAGCACCACAGGAGACCTTTGCCGACAGCCACACCTGCACTGCACAATCCCGTCCCCGTCAGAGCCGCTGGCCTGGGTCTGGTCCCACAGACCCTCTCCTGGAGCCTTGGGGACCAGGGCTGGTGGCTGAAGTCGCTCCCCTGTGTAGTGGAAGGAGAAGTGAGTCTCAGATGCCGACACTGTGTTGACACTGTGTCCCACCATGAACGGACGTCCTGTTGGCAGTAGAGAGTAAAGCCATTTGCAGAAAGGCACAGTCACTGCCCAAGGGTGGCTGCCTCTGCCTCAGGAGCCCCCAGGGCAGGAGTCCCCAGGCCCAGGCTCCTCCACATTGAGCTTCTGATGCTTGCAACAAAAAAAGCCCCAACTAAGACAGAAGCGATCACGTCACAACATTTCAAAGCACAGTTGGAATCCTGGGCAGACGGGAACAGCAATCCTAGGCAAAGCCCCAGGCGGACAGGGATTCAGAGCCCTCCCTCCCAGGGCTCCTCCCAGGGCCTCCCGGGGCTCGCAGCCTCTGCAGCTTCCCTGGGACTAGAGGTCCTCCTTCCTAGTCCCTCTAACCTGCCCAGTAACTTAGTGCACCCCAGGAGCCTGGTGCCCTGGACACTGTGCAGGAAGGGACAGCAGGCTGGCAGCCTCTACGCCTGGGGAGCGGGAACAAAATGCACCCCCCACTGCAATACCACCAGCCTGCCTCCGTCCTCCCCCATCCCCTCTGAGGCCTTACAACAGGAACATACATTCTCGCCTGTGGTCTCTGGGTTAGCTGGACGGTGCCAAGACTCTCCTGAGGTTGCCCTCAAGGTGATGGCTGGGGCTGCATCATCTGAAGGCTCGACCGGGGCTGGAGAACCTGCTTTCACACACCTGGCCAGCCAGCAGCACTGCCAGCAGAGACCTTCCCAGAGAGCTGCATAAGTGTGCTGGCAGCCAGCTTCCCCAGAGCGCAGTATCCGAAGGCAAGCAGGAAACCACATGTCAACAGAGGCCACCCACGGCCACCTCAGCCACTTCCTACTCATTAGAAGCAAGTGAGCAAGAGAGACCATGCTGAAGGGGAAGAGAGATGGAGGGAGAGCCTCAGAAACTGGTGGGTGTATTTTTAAAAACAATGCACTTAATTTTTTTTTAAATCACTGTCATTTCACTGGATTTGGGGTACTGGGGAGATTGGCCCATGTCTTCTTTCCCATGATCCAGATTTCTATCGTGCTGATTGTAACATTTAGTTTTCAGAAAGGAGAGAGAAACTTTCTTCCAGGTTCTTCAGGAAATTCATCCCAATATTCATTGGATGCTTTTAAGGAATGCCAGAAAAACTCCAGGCCTGCCCTGGGGATAGCTCTGGACCCCACATGTGGTTTCACACACACAGAACTTCCCATTGCACTGCTGACAGGTACCACGTGGGGAAGAGCTTGTTGGGGTCAGCAAAGCTGGAGAGCAAAGCTAAGCACAGCCCCGAGGCCTCCAGCTGCTCCTGGCACCACGGCTGTCCCGAGAGGACGCACGCAGACTCCCCCCCATTACAGAACCTTTAATGCATCAGTTCACAGACCAGCTTTCCTCAGAGCACTCACCACACAGACACAGGCCTGGGGCATCAGCTGGGAGCTTATCATCCACAGACCCTTAGAGGCAAAAATCCCCACCTGTCACTCAGCTCCAAGAGTCAGAGACCCCCCCACCAGGCTGCAAGGATCAGGGAAGGAGCCCTGTGCTGCAGGCCACTCAGCCACCTCCCTTCCATGTCCAGGGGGAATGAAGAGCTCAGCAGGGTGCGGGCCCCAGGGAGGCCCTGGAGGGCCTCTGTTTCCCCTTATGGTCACTGAGCCAGCCCCTGCTGTCAGCACTGCTGACGGGTCAGGCCATCCCAGGGCCATGGCTGGCCAGTGGCCCTGCACACGCATGCTCCCAGATGGCACCCAGGGCCAGAGATCCCCTAATGAATTTCTTGCTGCACCTAGGCTGAGTTGGGGGACTGCACGTGCTCTCCTGCATCTCTGCTGGGAGCTCCCCATGAGTCCCATGCTGTACCTGCTGTGTGTCTGTGACCCGCTTCTGTGACACCCTGGTTCCTGACTTTATTTTCAGTCTCAACACAGACATAAAAAGAGACGTGTGCAAAGGGCCGGGCACAGTGGCTCAGGCCTATAATCCCAGCACTCTGGAATTATGGGAGACCAAGGCAGGCAGATCACCTGAGGTCAGAAGTTCGAGACCAGCCTGACTAACATGGAAAAAGCCCATCTCTACTAAAAATACAAAATTAGCCGGGCATGTGGTGGGCACCCATAAGTAAGCCCAGCTACTCGGGAGGCTGAGGCAGTAGAATCACTTGAACCCAGGAGGCAGAGGTTGCAGTGAGCCGAGATCACACCACTGCACTCCAGCCTGGGCAACAAGAGCAAAACTTCATCTCAGGAAAAAAAAAAGAGAGAGATGTATGCAAAGGGACTCTCCGGATGAACTGGCTGCACGGCCCCATTCATCGCCAGCGCTGGCCCCACGTCCAGCACACAGGAGGCAAGCCCTCCTCAGATGTCAGATGCACAGCACGCCCAGCATCCTCTTCATCAGAGAATGAGGGAGAAAAGAAACCACCAAAGAGTCTCGGGAGAGTGCTGCTGGAAAGAGCCCAGCTCGCTGGCCATGCACCTGCAGCCACTGGCCTCGGCCCAGCCACATCCCTTGAGTTCTCCCACACGGCTGACAGGTGCTCCCTCCACTGGCCCTCGAGGTGCTCACGGGCTGCAGGTCTTCCCTTGAGATTCAGAAAGTACCTGCCGCTCAGCACCGGTACACGCCTGTCGGTGCTCAGGGACACTCACGTCAAGGCCGCCTCCAGGGCTCCTGGTTCTCCCTGGGATGAAGGATGGAGTGGCAGTACCACGTGGGGAACCCCAGCAGCTGTGGGCAGGAGAGGCTGGGCTGGGAAATCGCAGGGCAGAGTCTTCTCCGACAGGCAGAATGGCCACCGGCCTGCCTGTTTCTTGCATCTTGTATTTCTTATTTTGTTTCCTTGCCAGATTATAAAACGAGGAAGCATTTAGCGCCACGCCTGCCTAACTCCACGGTCCCTCCCTTCCGGAGATCTCAGAGTGCGTCACCCCCAGGCCCACGAGCAGCGGGGCCAGCACCACACCTCCTTCCGTCCATCCTCAAATCTTTCCAATGTGAGATTTTCTTTTTGAATTAAGTTTTTGCTTGTTTGTTTTTTGGAGTTTTTTTGAGACAGGGTTTCTCTGTTGCCCAGGCTGGATGTTGGCTCACTGCAGCCTCCGCCTCCCAGGCTCAAGTGATCCTCACACCTCAGCCCCCTGACTATCTGGGACCACAGGCGCCTGCCACCATGCTCGGCTAATTTTGTATTTTTAGTAGAGACGGGGTTTCACCATGTTGGCAAGGCTGGTCTCAAACTCCTGACCACAACTGACCTGCCTGCCTTGGCCTCCCAAAGTGCTGGGATTACAGGTGTGTGCCACCGTGCCCATCCTTTTCATAATTAAGTTTTCACTGCATAACTCATAAAATGATTAGAGACCTCCAGAAACTGCTGCCTCATATCCTTTCTAACAGGAAACAGCTTTCAGAAAATTGGCTGTTTTCAGATCACACTGAAATGTCACATTCTTGGTCTATGTGACTAAAACCAGACTCCAGCCATCCACCCACCCACATGGCTCTGGCACCGCACACCAGACTCTGGGAACGCATTAGGAGCCCGCACGCTGGGAAGTTATTCTCAGCTCCTGGGGCTGCCATCCCGCCCCTTGCCCATCCGGGTGAGATGTTTTGCTTTGGTAAAACTCACAGCCACCCAGCAACATGATCGACTGAGAGAGGCCTCGCTCTCAGGAAACCGAGCAGTCTGATTGACAGAGTGGCTACTTCACATCCCACAATTCATAACTACCAGCCTCTCAGGCTCTCTGGAGAGCTCACAGAAGCACATGTTGCAGGCGTGCACACTACACGGTTCTCTAAACCAACTGCGCCATGGACTACACTATGGTGACCCCGTGAGCCACACGTACGCCTCCAGAAAAAAGAAAAATGGCTAGCTCCTGCAGTGTCTGATTAACCAACCTTGCGACATTCCACCGTTGCTGCTGCCTCAACCGTTCCTGCCTCAACTGATAAGCCAACCTTGTGACACTGGACCTTGGACCTTGTGACACCCCCCCCCCCAGTAATGCCCCCCGCCAGCTTGCAAAAATCACTCTGAACTGTTACTTCTGTAACTTTCCACTGCCTACCCCAAAGCTATAAAACCAACTCCTGTCCCACCGCCCTCCACTGACTCTTTTCAGACTCAGCTCACTGGCACCCAGGTGAATAAACAGCCTTGTCGCTCATGCAAAGCCTATTTAGGTGGTCTCTTCGTTCAGGGCATGCCTAACACACACAAGTAGACCCACATGCACACAGACTCACCTGCACACATGACAGACATGAGCCAAGACAGGAGACCCCTTCATCTGGAACTGGGTTTAATCTCCTGCAAATCAGCCAATCGGCAGCCACTTTGTGCAGTCAGGGGCCCGCTGCAGCCCGGCTTGCCTTTCCACTGCTCATCTTTATTGAAGGAGGTAAAGAATGAAGTCCACGCTCCACAGGACAATGACTTCTATGGAAGCTGGAAAACTGCCTGGCTTACTGACACAAATTTAAGAACGACTATTTCCTCCAAAGCCTTGGGTGAAGTATGGCAGCGTGGGCAGTGTGGGCATCTGGTGCCCTGAGCTGGCTGGGCTGGAAGGAGAGTGTGGTATTCTGTGAGCCAGGTCGCAGCGGTGTGGGCGAGAGGCAGGGGTGGCGTTCACAGTGTGAGACAGCAGGGGAGGCCCCTGGGAAGAATCTGCCCGTCACGGTGGATGGAAGCCGTGATCAGGCGTGAGGCTAAATGTGAGCTCCGTGTACAAACAAAGCAACCGCTCCTTGTGTAGGACCAAGCATCTGCTTACATTTTAACAATCGGATGCAATAACTGAATTTAGTAGCTATAATTTCTAATCAAAAATTAGAATACGTGGTCTGTACACATGTGGCCAGAGGACGAGATTTTAAGTTTTCTCTTAAAAACCGAGAAATGGGGACTACAAAAAATAAAGTGAGGCGCGCAGTCCCCGCGGACCCAGCTCCTCCCTGGCTTCCACCTAGCTCCGGTCTGATGAGGAGTCTGCCTTCGCCTTCCTTCTGGAAGAGGTCAATTTAGGCTTCTTTAAAATGGAGAGTTCAGGGCTGTGAGCTGATAGAGGAGGCCTTGTCATCGTCGTCATTTTCCATCAGGTCACACGCAGGGACCGTCAATGGGGCCTCGGCTAAGGCGTCCGCTGACAGCCGCTGCTCAGGGGCCGGCGGAGCCTCTCGGGGGGCTGCCCAGCTCTTCTACACTCAATGAGGAGGCTCACAAATTTAAAGTAAAATCGTAAGCCCCCAACTGACTGAATGGACCCCCTAGAAACCGTAAAACCCGAGTTCCCAGGCTCCACGGGCCGGAAGGTCAGACACGCCTCCCTGTACACCCTCCCTTTTGGGGTTGAGACACAACGGGCCAGCATTCCTGTCAAACTGAGATCGCGAGACCACAGAACAGACTGTGGCATTAAGACACCAAATCCGACACGGGGCCTAAGGCCCTGCCGGGCAAGGGTGGAGTGTCCCACCCTGCGCTTAAATAATAAACGGTCCTCACCGCCACAGGGGTTTCCTTCTCCACCAGCTAAACCAGCGCTGGCCTTGAGATGAGCAAGATGAAAACGTACAGTTCATCCACCACCCGACGCTGGCTAACGGCCCTGTGCCGCCAGCCCAACTACAGCTTTGACGGAACCAGGACTGATTTCAGTCACTTCCTCCTGACAAAAACAAGCCCCACACGGGCTCTGGCCACTTTACAGGGGCTGCGCCGGGCGCCGTCCTGGCCCTGCTTCACCTTTGGAAGCGCAGGGCCTGCCTGGGACGCACTTAGATCCTGAGTCTCCTCTCCAGGGTGAACATGGTCGTATGTCACGTGCATGTTTGTTCACTACGCATGCGTCAGAACCACCTCATGAATATTCATAGCTCCTCCCGAACCACCTCATGAATATTCATACTCCTCCCGTAACCTGTTGAATACCTATGTTCATCCACCCGGTTCAGCATGAAGCTCCTGCCCTAGCCCCTTCTCCTCCAGGTGCCTGTCTCCGCGGGAGGCTGTGCTTCCCAGCCTGCGAGATGCCACTTTGCAGATTGTAACTCTTTACAAGAAATCTGTCTTTAGGCCAGGCATGATGGCTCACGTCTGTAATCCCAGCACTTTGGGAGGCCGAGGCAGATAAATCACCTGAGGTCAGGAGTTCAGGACCAGCCTGGCCAACATGGTGAAACCCCATCTCTACTAAAAATACAAAAAAATTAGCCAGGTGTGGTGGCGCACCCTTTATAATCCAGCTACTCAGGAGGCCGAGGCAGGAGAATTGCTTGAACCCGGGAGGCAGAGGTTGCAGTGAGAGATCATGCCCCTGTACTCCAGCCTGGGCAACATGAGTGAAACTCCATCTCAAAAACAGAAAAAAGTAAGAAATAACATCTCCTTTTCTAAATTGATAAATCGTGTCATCTTTTAGTTAACAGGATGAAGAAATGGATGCTCAAAGGAGATGACCTATTCACTCTTCGGGAGTGAGGAGAAAACCAAACAGTGAACCCAAGCCCCTCGGGAATGAAGACGCCTTAAACAGCTACATTCCAAACAGGGAAAGTATCCCAGGGCTAGGACTTCCCTGGGATAAGATGTTGAATCTGGAGCAGGCCAGAACAATGTTGGACGTTTCCTGGATGATCTGCGCCTCCTCCTTAGAAATGACGGTGAGGTGCCACAAGCCTGACAGCCTCTCATGGGGTGGCCTGCGTGGTCCGAAGTGTGGCATCTACCCTGAGCAGGAAGACAGCAGGGATAAATGGAAGTCCCTTCAAAATGCCAACACATTACCCAGCTTGAAGCCACACTGAAGTGCAATAATCCATAATCTGATTAATATCCTAGTCAGAAACACCATAGCAATGAATACATCTGTGCCTGTAAAAAGAGGGAAAATCACGCGTGTCCAGGTGTATCTCACTCGGCCGCAGGCAGAGCCCTTTCTAAATGGACAAACCCAGACACAGTGAAAACCAACAGCCGCCCCACCTTGGAAACTAACAGCTGGGCTTCTTGGAAAAATGCCTGATTTAGGGTCCTGACGAAGGTGTGTTCACACAAAATATCCATGTTTGTTTGTTTTTTTTTTTTGAGTTGGGGTCTTGCTCTGTCGCCCAGGCTGGAGTGCAAAGGCACAATCTCAGCTCACTGCAACCTCTGCCTCCCAGGTTCAAGCAATTCTCCCGCCTCAGCCTCCCAAGTAGCTGGGATTACAAGCACCCACCATCATGCCCAGCTAATTTTTGTATGTTTGTAGAGACAGGGGTTTCACCATGTTGGCCAGGCTGCTATTGAACTCCTGACCTCAGGTGATCCACCTCCTCAGCCTCCCAAAGTGCTGGGATCACAGGGGTGAGCCACTGCGCCCAGCCAAGGATCCATCTTCTCTAACATTCGGCTTGAAGAGAGACCCTCACTGTTTTAGAACTGCCTTTCACCTCCCTAGGTTTTCTCCCCGCCCAGAGTCCTGCTTCTCACTACAGTCAATTTCCTCTCGCTTAGGGTTTTCCAACCCTGAGCTCTCCTCAAACAGTCCAGTGTTTAAGATACTAGCAAGGGGCCGCCCTGACCCGGGAGATGGTGGAAGTGGGGATCAGGGAACAGAAGCAGGAACGCAAAATGCCAGGCACAAATGCGGACAGGCTGCAGGCCTCCATGCTCATCGACCTCTGCGGCAAAACCCACCCACACACGGTGCTGAGGAGACGGTGGAGGGGACGAAGAAGGGGCGTGAGAACCTTTTTTGGGTGATAAAAATGTCCTGTGTTGTTCTGCCTCTGTTCATGTTGCATTTGCCACAATTTGGAAACACTTTAAAATGAGAGCATTTTATTGTATGTAAATGATAACTCAATAAAAACGAAAGATGTGAACGATTTCCTGGGAAAAGAAAATGTTATTTCACCTTAAGAGATTTAGCAGAATTCTATTATCTGCCTCAGCTCTTACACTTTTTTTTGAGACAGTCCTGCCGTGTGGCACAGGCTGAAGTGCAGTGACCACAATCACAGCTCACTGCAGCCTCGACTTCCCAGGCTGTAATAATCCTCCCACCTCAGCCTCATGAATAGCTGAGATTGCAGGCATGAGCCACTGCGCCCAAAACTTACTCTTGTCCGTAAAAACACAGCTGTGAAGTGACAAAATCTGAGGCACCACATCCAGGAGGCCGAGGAGGCAAAACCGTCCGAGGGAAGCCAGCCCAGCACAAGGAGTTTCAAAGGCTACGCATTCTGACGGGGAAGTTATATGAAGCAAGACAGGCAACTTAAAGAGACAGTTTATCATAGGAACGTTTAATTCTTACAAATGAACAAGCTCTAAATGCCCATTTAGAAATGAGTTCATGAAAACATCAGTAGATCGGCACTTGCTTTAATGACTGAAACAGAGCCACACCTCACAGAGCCAGTCCTGGCTATTCACGTTATCATCACACCACCTGCATGGGTTTTAAATTAAGACGCAGTTTCCTTACACATTTAAGGCTTGAGTTTCCTCTGTACAGTGTGGAGGGAATTAAAAAATTAATCCTAACATGAAGATTTTTTATCCAGTTAAATAAAAATACTTAGAAAACGACCTGTCCTTCCAAAACATAAGGTTAACTTGGGGTTTTTCTGTGATATAACACACTAGGCATAATCATATCTCAGAATTGGTGGGTAGAAAATGTATGTACTACTACTCTTGTTAAAATTCAAGAGCTTGATTGTGAAAAAATCTAGAGATCTCACAGTGAAAAAATACTAACACAGCTCAGATGTAAATTACTTATATACAAGAACAATTACAGAAAGAATCTAAATGGGGCAATTTTTTAAAAAACAGGCAAAGTATCATATATACTTGAATATAAGGTAACTCCAAGCCATGAGCATAAGATGAAGGCAGTTAACTTTATTTTGAACAAGGTAGTGGCGTAAGCAACTCAGTCTGTGCCCTTTAAGATGGGAGCCCTTCTCCCATAGCACGCCCCGCCCCAAGGCAGAATTTTGGGAGAAGAAAGTGTCTTTTCTCTGGCTAGCCTGCTATCGATGATCACACCTCACATGGCAGCCACAGCATCACATCCAGACGAGCAACTAAGGAAAAGCATTTTGGGAGCTGACACTTTCATTTGGGTCTGAGATGAATGCATGAACTAGTCTCCATCGAGTTAGGGAAAGTGAAGGTGACTTGCTTACACTTCCAAGCTGCTTTCTAGATCCCTTCATTACAAAACGTTCTGATCAAACCAACTTACAAAGGAAGCTAGCCTCGAGTCTACCCTATAAAAGCAAAGAGAAAATGACTGGTTTTCTGCTCAGTCACCGGACTGAGGACCTTTACGAGGTGCGTGTTAGCTCCCAGGGAGCACTGCTAGGCTGTCTGTGCCAGAAACTTCACGTACTGCCCCCGGGCTTCGAAATGGTCAGCGGGCCGGTTGTACGCCGTCCACACCGGCTCTCCCACGAACAGCCGCATGGCCTTCGCGTAGTTCTGGAAGACAGACCAACAGACCCAGCCCGTTAAACCAGCGGCCTTCCACTTACTTTTATTTATTAATGTATCAACTCGTTAACATTAATTGCTACAAACACTCTTCTTGCTACTTTTGTTCTGTGTCTTTCACAATTTAGGCCACATTTTACTCTTGGAAGGAAAATTCGTATCAGGTGGTGAGGGAATGTGTTCTCTTTCGTAGTTTTTAGGGACAAGGGCTTCTGAGAGCCATGTCCCCCTTCCATCTGTCTCCATCGGGGAGATTTAACAGTTTCTGTTTTAATTTTCGAGGGTGCGGGAAAAATCAAAAGTCAGTCACTTGAGCGGAAGTTCTAAGAAGCTCCTTTCATTGGCCAAAGGTCTTGGAGAAGGTGGGCGTTCCTCCCAGGTTCTAAGTCCCCTTCTTGCACACCCCTTTGGACTCCATGTCCGAGTCCCCTTCCACGAACTCTCTCGGGGAAGCCTGTCTTCCCCTCCTAAACTCCATCTCTCTCTCCCAGTTCCCTTCCCCCCAGTGTGAAAGCTGCCTTCCCTCCTAGATCCCCTCGTTCTGGATTCTCTCACTCGTGTAGGAGCCAGATTCTCTCCCCTTCTCCTGTTCCTCTTTCTCTACCCAAATAAATTCCCTTTCTGCAGAAACTGTCTGGGGCCGGGTATATACTTTGCAAGTGCACCTGGTCCCCTCTCATTCTCGAGAAAGCGGAAAACCAAACACCTTGGGAAAACATCCTCTCAGGAGAGCTAAGGGCACCCCTCAACCCTCACAGCGGCGCGGCAGCCGCCTGTCCTCACACGCCAGGTAAGCGTTTGCAGCCGAGCCTGCTGTTGAACTCCACACCTGGGAAACACCGTTAGGAAAAGCCCCGACTCCAGTTCTATGCCCCCTGCACCTCCTTTCCGCCGGGCTTGGCTACGATTTTCCTAAGAATCCGCACCAGGGCCCCCGTGTTGCTGGTGGGCAAGAGGGGTCAATTCAGCAACATCCACCCAAACCAAAAACGCACATGCCTTTTCATTCAGTTTCACTTTTAGGAATTTACCCTCCAGAAAAACACAGGAGCACAAAATGACAAGCATGCAAGGGTGTTTATTACAGCACTGTTCACAAGAGCAGAAGCTTGGAAACAATGTATAAACTCATCATTGCGGGGTGAACCGGTCACTGAAATAAATTAATGGTTAAATCCAGTATAGCAGGTCCAGCACCAGAGCTTCGCGGGTGTAACCAGGGCTAAGGCCGGTGGCTACCGATATGAAACAGTCCCCAGGGCACGGCATGCAGAAGAGGTGAAATGCTGAACCACGGGCAGAGTCTGAAAAGGGGGATAGTAAGAATCCTGACCAGGCCGGGCGCGGTGGCTCATGCCTGTAATCCAGCACTTTGGGAGGCCAAGGCGGGTGGATCACTTGAGGTCAGAAGTTCAAGACCTGCCTGACCAACATGATGAAACCCCGTCTCTACTAAAAACTCAAAAATTACCCAGGCGTGGTGGCAGGCACCTGTAACGCCAGCTACTCAGGAGGCTGAGGCAGGAGAATCGCTTGAGCTTGGGAGGCAGAGGTTGCAGTGAGCCGAGATCGTGCCATCACACTCCAGCCTGGGCAACGGAGTGAGACTCTGTCTCGAAAAAGAATCCTGACTGACGTGCACTTGGGTATGCATAAAGTCACTCTAAAAATAATTTTTTAACAGAATACTGCTTACTTGCAGGGAGAGAAACTGGGGAGCTGGGAACTGGGGTCAGAGGGAGACCTCAGTGAAAGGTCCCCTTTCGTATTTCTAAATGTTAAACATGTGCATTTAGTATTTACTCAAAAATGTACCTCAGGCTCAGCATTAGCCCCCACTGCCTCCAGTGAACCCCAAAGCTACCTGATTTGTGTTTACTGCCAATCCTGACTGGACTGAGCTACTGTTAATTCCAAAACTGAAAAGTCTTTAAAAGTGACAGCGTGGCAACACGACAACCCTACAGATGCCTCACTGCCAAGCACAGGCTGGGGCAGGGCCACGGCTGCTGGGTGTGTCCCACCTGGGTATGAAACGCACATCGGTCCACCAGGATCGTAGGCAGAGGCCGCTGGGGCTGCCATGGAAGGAGGGATAGCTGTCACCTCGGCCCTGCCTGCGGCTCCATGGGGACTCTCCTTGAAGCACAGAGCCAGGAGTCCCGAGCCTGGCAAGCACACCTGGAGTCCACAAAGCCACACAGTTCAGCGGCAGGGATGCCACGGCCAGGGACAGCACACAGACCACGTATGGGGAAAGCACAGCGCGCCCACCTTCTCCTCTTCTGCCAGGGACAGCACACGGGCCAGACGTGGGGAAAGCACAGCACGCCCACCTTCTCCTCCTCTGCCAGGGACACCACATGGGCTGGGCGTGGGGAAAGCACAGCGCGCCCACCTTCTCCTCCACAGCCAGGGACAGCACACGGGCCAGACGTGGGGAAAGCACAGCACGCCCACCTTCTCCTCCTCTGCCAGGGACACCACATGGGCTGGGCGTGGGGAAAGCACAGCGCACCCACCTTCTCCTCCACAGCCAGGGACAGCACACGGGCCAGACGTGGGGAAAGCACAGCACGCCCACCTTCTCCTCCTCTGCCAGGGACACCACATGGGCTGGGCGTGGGGAAAGCACAGCGCACCCACCTTCTCCTCCACAGCCAGGGACAGCACACGGGCCAGACGTGGGGAAAGCACGGCATGCCCACTTTCTCCTCCACAGCCAGGGACAGCACACGGGCCAGGTGTGGGGAAAGCACAGCACGCCCACCTTCTCCTCCACAGCCAGGGACAGCACATGGGCTGGGCGTGGGGAAAGCACGGCATACCCACCTTCTCCTCCACAGCCAGGGACAGCACACGAGCCAGACGTGGGGAAAGCACGGCGTACCCACCTTCTCGTCCACTGTGAAGCGGTGGTAGATCCCCGCAGGGAGCGTGATCATGTCTCCCTTCTCCATGAAGATCCGGATCCATTTGTCCTCCTTGTCCCTCACGTCGAAGTACCCACTGCCGTCCAGGATGTAGCGGATCTCATCGTCCAAGTGCAAATGTTCCTCATAAAACATCTTAATCTAGCCCAGGAGGGACATTTCTGTGAGTCTACTGGAGACCCGTCACACAAGCTAGCACCCACCCACTCAGCAGCCTGAGCCCTCGGTGGGCCAGGACTGCAGAGAATGGAACTTCTCTCCATCAAAATGAAAACTACACTTGCTAAGAATTATTTTCCTAACAACATAAGGGCCAGAGCTGGAATATTTTATGAAGCCTGTCAACAAAAGGGCAGTGACGGAAGGAGTGAAGAGACGTGCACAGGGCTCCACACACTTCACACAGGCTGACACCAAGCCCGCACGGCCCCACCAGGCGGCTGCTCTGTCTTCTCCAGTGTACAGATGCAGGAATGGCGGCACAGAGAAGCCAGGTCACTGGCCCAACCTCACACAGTGACACCACCCCAAGGACACCCTGACCCCATGACCACACACATCACGGCAGTCATGAAATCACAACATGAAGTGGGGGTAAGAAGCCAGGGGACGTTGCAGAGAGGAAGGCGCACATTCCACGGGTGCTTTCTATCTCTCCACGTTGAATTTGTGTCTTTATTTTTTTTTTTTGAGATGGAGCTGTGCTCTGTCGTCCAGGCTGGAGTGCTGTGGTGTGATCTTGGCTCACTGCGACCTCTGCCTGCTCAGTTCAATTGATTCTTGTGCCTCAGCCTCCAGAGTAGCTGGGATTACAGGCGTGAGCCACTGCACCCAGCCTACCTTGTCTTGCTTGACAAAATCACAAACAATATGAAAACAAGATTAGGAAGAAAATCTTAAATTTGAAATCCATCGATTCACAGGCACACAGAAAAGACAAACTGGCTGGGTGCGGTGGCTCATGCCTGTAATCCCAGCACTTAGCGAGGCTGAGGCGGGCAGATCATCTGAGATTAGGAGTTCGAGACCTGCGTGACCAACATGAAGAAACCCCATTTCTACTAAAAATACAAAATTAACTGGGCATGGTGGTGCATGTCTGTAATCCCAGCTACTTAGGAGGCTGGGGTAGGAGAATCACCTGAACCCATGAGGCAGAGGTTGTGGTGAGCCAAGATCATGCCATTGCACTCCAGCCTGGGCAACAAGAGCAAAACTCCATCTCGAAATAAAAAAAAAAAAAGACAAACTGAAATAACTTTTAAACATATTATTTTGATGACAACCTCAGTCTAAGACAGAAAAACTGCAATTCAAGCTTAGGTTCTCCCCAGTAGGCCTGTAGTTTACAACGGTCTGGGTGTAGCCATGCTGACAGTGTTTTGTGTGTGTTGTGGGGCTGAGAGAGTGGGAAAACTAACACTCTGACCGGGAGCCGGCCTTCTCACAGTGGGAGGAAAGATGGAAATACTGTGAGGAAGGCAAAGGAAAGCCCCACGGATTTCACCAGAGTTAGAGGTGCCCGTTTGAACTAACTACTTGATATGCACACACACTCACATGCTAGCATTCACACACATACACATACTTGCGTGCATGCATTCACACTCACATGTACACACTCTTGTGCGTGTGCATTCACACTCACAGGTGCACACACGCATGTGCGTTCAACACACACTGTACTCATCCTGTCCACTGAAAGCACCTGCGCACAGTGACTCTGCAGTGGCATTCCCATCCGAGTTTCTAAACACCAGGGATAGGTGCCAGGAAGAGCAGCTGACGCTGCATGAGGTCAGGAAAAGCAGGAGGTGAGCCTGGACACACTGTGGATCCAGAAAGTGATGCACTGGGGAGGTGCCAGGGGACAGAAGCCAGCTAACAAGGCTTCTGCTCACCAAGTCTGAGGTCTGGGACAATGAGAAGATCAAGAAGGGACCACAGACCAAGTGAAACAAGAAGCCCTCGGGCACCGTGGTGGTGAATCAACAGCAGGGGAGGGTACACGCCTCCCGACAGTGAAACCCACCCCGGGGAGCACCACTGCTCAGCATGACAGTCACACCCTCGAAGGCAGGAATCATCAAGACTCACTAAAAATGTTGAGTGAAAGTTTGAGGAAAAATGGGATTTTCATGGTCTGAAGTAACTCTCCACACATTTCTTACTAGTTATAGAGGAAAGGGAAAGGAACTTCCCCATGGAGAACCTTGATGGACGTTGGCTTCACCCAGACCATGCTGACATCAGCAATGAGGGGACCCTCAGGCATGCTTACAATGCCATCGCGGAGGATTCCCGCTAAGAACACACAACCTGTCCAACACCGAGGAAACCAATGGCAATCATAAAATCCTCAGAAAATAAGGTTATTCTAGAAAAACAAGGGATAAGCCTGTATCAGCAAGAGGGCTTTATACCAGGAGAGAAGTAATTCCGGAAGACAGCGATGATGTCACTAATGCAACTTACAACATAGCAGCAGGCCAGCTTCTGCTACATGAGATAAAACGTAGCTAAGAAGAGGCCGGCTCCACGTCAAAGCCACACCATTTTCACCCACCAGAATCTAATGATTCTAATGATTCATCTAATGATGAATCTAATGATTAGGGCACTCAGTGAGAAAAAAGACAAGATTTGTTCTCTGACCAGCAAGAATCATTTGACATAGAGCAAAGGAACTCAAATCACACGACAGTTTCCACATTCTTAGGCTCTTCTGCTCTTAGTTCTGTCTGGTACGGTTTGTTCACTTACGTATGTTTTCTAAGGAGCTTAGAAGTCACCACTCCATCCTAATGAGTAAAAGCTGAACATACTGAAAAATCAACTACTTTAAAATCTGTAAGAGAAGGAAGGTCACAGAGCAAACCACCACCCCTAACATTGGAGAGACAGGCCAACAGAAAGATCCAACCCCTAGCCAGAGCAGAAACCACCACAGGAACCAGGGCCAGAGTCGACAAACCCGAACTGTACTTGACCAGCTGGGGGCTCAGGGTGGACAAGTCTGAGAGCAGAAAACTCCAGACCCAGTCATCAGGGGCCCCACACTTCTGTAAACTTTACCTGCAAAAGCTCTGCCAGGTCCCAACAGTGAGTATCACAAAAATTCCCTATGCTTCTGGCAGAGGGAGGGAAAGTGAACCATTCTGATATCTCAGAATATTTGAGACGGAGTTTCACTCTTGTTACCCAGGCTGGAGTGCAATGGCGCAATCTCGGCTCACCGCAACCTCCGCCTCCGGGGTTCAGGCAATTCTCCCGCCTCAGCCTCCTGAGTAGCTGGGATTACAGGCACACGCCACCATGCCCAGCTAATTTTTTGTATTTTTAGTAGAGACGGGGTTTCACCATGTTGACCAGGCTAGTCTCGATCTCTTGACCTCGTGATCCACCCTCCTCGGCCTCCCAAAGTGCTGGGATCACAGGCTTGAGCCACCGTGCCCGGCCTGAAATCTGTTCTTATGAAGGCCTGAAGTGAGGAGAGCTCAGCTAGCCAGATCCCAGCTTGCTGGGCTTTCATCAGAACCTGACCTGGGTGAAGAGAAACACACAACTCCAGCCCCCTCCAGAACTCGGGATGGGTGTTTTGGACCGAATACTATTACTCACCTCCCCCATGTTCATGGTTGAAACCCTACCCTCTAATGTGATGGCGTTGGCAGGTGGTGTCTTTGGGAAGTGATTAGGATTAGATAGGGTGATGAGGGTGGAGCCCTCATGAATGGGATTAGTGTCCTTATAAAAGTCCCAAAAGAGCTTGCTGCTTCTCCCCTCCATGTAAGAACACAGTAAAACACAGCCATCTATAAACCAGGAGGCCGCTGTCACAAGACACCAAAGCTGGGTGTCCTGACCTTGGATGTCCCTGCCTGCAGACTGTGAGAAATAAACGTTTGTGTTTTAGCCACTCAGTTTATGGTATTTGTGGGTTATAGTAGCCTGAGCTGACGAAGACCAGAGAGGAACGGAAACCCCAAATCCAGCCGCTTCTAACCATCATGTCCACTTAAAAGAGGGAGTCTGAGAAGCGTGTGTGAAGTTCAGAGCTAAGAGGCATAGGCTCACTACAAGACTGAGACTGTCCTAGCTAATGCAATATGACAGGAAAAAGAAACATAAGGCATACTGATTAGAAGGGAAAAAATACAACTCTCCTTGCTCACAGATGATATGACTGTCTAGGTAGAATCAACAAAAAAAAAAGCTCCTGGAACCAACAAGCAATTATAGCAACTTTGCAGGATACAAGGTAAACACACAAAAGTTAACCACTTTCCTACATACCAGAAACACAACAGCTGATATTTGAAATTAAAAACACAAAACCATGTACATTGGCACCCCCAAAAATGAAATGTTCAGGTATGAATCTAACAAAATATGCATAAGACCTATGAGAAAAACTACAAAACTCTGACAAAAGAAATCAAAAACTAAATAAATTGGGAGATATTCCATGTTCATGAACAGGAAGACTCAGTAGTGTTAAGATGTCCATTTTTCCCAACTTAATCTATAGGCTCAACAGAATCCAATTCAAAACTCCAGCTAGTTATTTTGTACATATCAGCAAATTGATTGTGAAGTTTATCTGGAAAGGCACAAGACCCAGAATACCCAACACAATGTTGAAGGAGAAGAACAAGGTTCAAGAACTGACACTACCCGTATCAAGACTTGCTACAAAGTTATAGCCATCAAGACTGTGACAATGGTGAAGTAACAGAAAAACAGATCAAAGGAACAGAATAGAGATCCCAGAAATGAACCATATAAATATAGTCAATTGATCTTTGACAAAGGACCAAAGGCAATACAATGAAAAAAATAATCTTTTCAACAAATGGTACTGAAACAACGGTATGTCCATATGCAAAAAAATTACTCTAGACACAGAACTTACACCCTTAACAAAAATTAAAATGATATGGATTACATGCCAGGTGCAGTGGCTTACACCTATAATCCCAGGGCTTTGGGCCACTGAGGTGAGAGGATCGCTTGAGGCCAGGAGTTTGAGACCAGCCTGGGTAACACAGAGAGATCCCATCTTTGCAAATTAAAAAAAAAAAAAGCCAGGCATGGTGGTGTATACCTGTAGTCCCAGCTCCTTAGGAAGCAGAAGCGTGAGGGTCACTTGAGCCCAGGAGTTTAAGGCTGCAATGAACGATGGTCATGCCGCTGTACTCCGGTCTAGGCAACACAGTGAGTCCCTGTCTCCTAAAAATAATGTTTTACAAAAATGATTACAGCGCTAAATATAAAATGCAAGACTCAGCCAGGCACGGTGGGTCATTCCTGTAATCCCAGCACTCTGGGTGGCCAAGGCAGCCAGATCATTTGAGGTCAGAAGTTCAAGACCAGCCTGACCAATATGGTGAAACCCCATCTCTACTAAAAATATGAACATTAACCAGGCATGGTGGTGGACACCTGTAGTCCCAGCTACTAGGAGGCAGAGGCAGCACAATTGCTTAAACCCGGGAGGCCGAGGTTGCAGTGAGCTGAGATTACACCACTGCACTCCAGCCTAAGTGACAGAGTGAGACGCCATCTCAAAAAAATAAAATCAAATGCAAGACTATAAAACTTCTAAGATAACTTCTGAGATAGGAGAAGATCTAGACAACCTTAGATTTGCAAGAACTTTTTAGATATGGCACCAAAGGCACAACCCGTAAAAGAAAGAACTGATAAGCTGGACTTCATTGAAACTAAGATTTTCTGTTCTGCTATCAGGAGAATGAAGACAAGCCACGGACTAGAATATATTTGCAAAAGTTGTATCTGATAAAGAACTATTATCCAAAATATACAAGGAACTTTTAAAGTTCAACCATAAGAAAACAAACTGATTAAAAAAGGGCCAAAGACCTAACAGATACCTCACCACGGAAGATGTACAGATGGCAAGTAGGCATATGAAAATACGCTCCTTGTCACATGTCATCGGGAATGCAGACTACAACAAGGAGATAAAGCTGTACACCCAGGAGCATGGCCAGAGCCCAGAATGCTGACCACACCCGAGGCTGGGAGGATACCAACCACCATGACTTCTCACTCACCGCTGACAGGAGCAACTGGGACAGTCAACTAAACAGACTCCTACCACTCCACCTGTGATGGTTAATACTGAGTGTCAACATGAGTGGATTGAGGGAGGCAAAGTGCTGATCCTGGGTGTGTCTGTGAGGGTGTTGCCAAAGGAGATTAACATTTGGGTCTGTGGGCTTCGAAAGGCAGACCCACTCTCAATCTGGGTGGGCACATCTAATCAGCTGCCAGCACAGCTAGAATATAAAGCAGGCAGAAAACATGAAAAAGCTAGACGGGCCCAGCCTCCCAGCCTACATCTTTCTCCTGTGCTGGATGCTTCCTGCCCTCGAACATCAGTCTCCAAGTTCTTCAGTTTTGGGACTCAGACTGGCTCTCCTTGCTCCTCAGCCTGCAGATGACCCATTGCGGGATCTTATGATCATGTGAGTTCATACTTAGTAAACTCCCTCCTATTAGTTCTGTCCCTCTAGAAAACCCTCACCAATACCCTTTCCAGCGGTTGCGTTCCTTGGTATTTACAGAAAGAAGTGGAAAACTTATGTCCACACAAATATCCTCAAGAGGATGTTTATAGCAGCTGATCCATTAATTGTCAAAACTTGGAAACAGGCAAGATGCCCTTCAGAAGGTAAATGAATTAACTGTGGTACATCCAGACAGTGGAATGTTACTCAGCAATAAAAAGAAATGAGCTACCAAGCCACAGAAAGACAAGGAAGACCCTTAAATGCATCTTATTATGTGAAAGGAGCTAATGTAAAAAGCTACCAACTGTATGATTCCAACTCTGTGATATTCTGGAAACGGCAAAGCTATGGAGGCAGCGAGAAGATCAGTGGTTCCCTGGGGTTGGGCGGGGAGGGATGGAGAAGTGGACACAGAGGGTTTTTATGGCAGTGAAACTACTCTGTATGACATGAGAATGGTGAACATGTGCCATTATACATTTGTTCAACTCCACAGAACGTACAACACCAAGAGTGGACCCTAAAGTGAACTGTGGACTTTGCGTGATACTGATGTGTCACTGCAGGTTCATCAGTTCAAACAACGTACTGCTCTGGTGAGTGATGTTGATAAAGGGGAAGGCTGTGCATGTCAGGGGGATGGGTGTGTACGTCAGGGGGAAGGCTGTGCACGTCAGGGGGATGGGTGCGCACGTCAGGGGGATGGGTGCGCACGTCAGGGGGAAGGCTGTGCACGTCGGCGGGATGGGTGCGCACGTCGGGGGGATGGGTGCGCACGTCGGGGGGATGGGTGCGCACGTGGGGGGATGGGTGCGCATGTCAGGGGGAAGGCTGTGCATGTCAGGGGGATGGGTGCGTACATAAGGGATGGGTGCGTATATCGGGGATGGGTGCGTACAGCAGGGGGATGGGTGGGGGATGGGTGCATACAGCAGGGGGATGGGTGCGTATATCAGGGATGGGTGCGTATATCAGGGGGATGGGGTGCGTATATCAGGGATGGGTGCGTATATCAGGGGGATGGGTGCGTATATCAGGGATAGGTCCGTATATCAGGGGGATGGATGCGTATATCAGGGATAGGTGCGTATATCAGGGGGATGGGTGCGTATATCGGGGGATGGGTGCGTATATCAGGGATGGGTGCGTATATCAGGGGGATGGGTGCGTATATCAGTGGGATGGGTGCGTATATCGGGGGATGGGTGCGTATATGAGGGGGATGGGTGCGTATATCAGGGATAGATGCGTATATCAGGGGGATGGGTGCGTATATCAGAAGGATGAGTGAATATATCAGGGGGATGAGTGCGTATATCAGGGGATGGGTGCGTATATCAGGGGATGGGTGCGTATATCAGGGGGATGGGTGTGTATATCAGGGGATGGGTGCGTATATCAGAAGGATGAGTGAGTATATCAGGGGGATGGGTGCGTATATCAGGGGGATGGGTGCGTATATCAGGGGGATGGGTGCGTATATCAGGGGGATGGGTGCATATATCAGGGGATGGGTGCGTATATCAGGGGGATGGGTGCGTATATCAGGGGATGGGTGCGTATATCAGGGGATGGGTGCGTATATCAGAAGGATGAGTGAATATATCAGGGGGATGGGTGCGTATATCAGGGGTGGGTGCGTATATCAAGGATGCGTGTGTATGTCAGGGATAGGCGCGTATATCAGAGATGGGTGTGTATATCGGGGGATGGGTGCGTATATCAGGGATGGGTGTGTATAATCAGGGGGATGGGTGTGTATATCAGGGATGGGTGTGTATGGGAAGCTTCCATATCCGCCTCTCAATTTTGCTGTGACGTTAACACTGCTCCAGTAAAAAATGTTTTAAACTGAAAGCATTCAGACACACAGAAGCTAAAGGAATCCTTAACAACAGATGTGCACTACAAGAAATGTTACAGGAAGGTCCTTCAGGCAGTAGGGAAAGAATATCAGACAGAAACATGGACCCTACACCCCTGAACAAGGAGCACTTGGAATGAAGCTAAATAGTAATTAGAGAAGATTTTCTTATTATTCAAATTTCTTCACAAGATAACTATTTAAACAAAAATAAAAACAATGTAGTATGGCGTTTATAAAAGTAAATTGGGCTGGGGATGCTTATGCCTGCCTGTAATCACAGCACTCTGGGAGGCTGGGATAACTTGAGCTCAGGAGTTCAAGACCACCCTGGGCAATATAGTGACACCCTGTCTCAAAAAAAAAAAAAAAAGGTAAATTGTCTTAGCCCCACCTTGTGTCAGAAATTTGTTGCTCAGGCAATTGCACCCCTCCGTGAGCGCTATCTGGATGTTCTTTTGCTACATTATATGGATGATCTCCTTTTGGCCGCTCCTTCCCCCGGCCTCCTACAGGAAGCCTTTTGGGATTTAAGTGACCTCCTTACAAATTCAAACTTAGTTATATCTCCTGATAAAGTCCAAAAAGTAACTCCTTTCCATTACTTAGGTCGCCTCATTGACTCCAATCAGGTGTCCTCTAATACTCCTGTCTTATCTACTGCCCATCTCAGTACATTGAATGATTTCCAAACGTTTTTGGGAGATATTAACTGGATCAGGCCTAGTCTTAAATTAACTACTGGTCAGCTTAAGCCTCTTTTTGATATGCTCAGAGGCCCGGCAGACCCAAAGTCTCCCCGGATACTTACTGATGAAGCTAGACATGCCTTGCAATTGGTGCAAGATGCTCTCTCAGAACAAAAACTAAACCGTGTCACTGTTGGAGTGTCTTGGTGTTTATGCATTTTACGCACCTCTTACACTCCCACAGGTCTTTTCTGGCAAAAGGGAATCTTAGAGTGGCTCCATCTGTCTGCCAGTCGGCCTCGTGTTGTTACTCCTTATCATGACTTAGTATCTGTGCTAATTGCCAAAGGCCGGCTCAGGGCACTTGCTCTCTTTGGTTCCGACCCCCCCTACTGTGATTGTTCCTTTCACAGCCCAAGAACAATCTTGGTTGTGGTCATTTTCTGACTCATGGCAAATAGCGCTTTCAGGTTTCACCGGACGACTTTCCTGCCACTATCCCAAAGACAAAATACTGCATTTTTATTCCAAATGTAATCTTACTTTCCCCAAAACATGTTCTTTGCAGCCAATTTCTCAGGCCGCTTTGGCATTTACAGACGGTTCCTCAAACGGACTTGCTGCTGGACAAACTGATGATGTTCCCTTTTCTTTCCAGACGCCTGAAACTTCCGCCCAAAGGGTGGAATTGCTTGCTGTTCAACATGTGCTCTCCACGTGTGGTCAATCAGTTGATATATACTCTGACAGTCAATATGTAGTTAACCTGATCAACCTGCTGGAGACAGCACCCTTGTCATTTTCTGACAGTTCTGCTATAATACACCTACTTCTTCCTTTGCAGCAGACTATCCGCAAGCGGGCTCATCAATTTTTTATTGGTCACATTCGTGCACATACTGATTTACCCGGTCCTCTCTCTGCAGGCAATAGACATGCTGATGCTCTCACTCGCCCAGTCATAGGTCCCGCCCTTTCTCCTTTACAACAGGCAGAGACGTCCCATGCCCTGCCCCACCAGGGCTCCCGTAGCCTGCGACTGCAGTTTCACATCACCAGAGAACAGGCTCGTGCCATTGTTAAGCAATGCCCTGCTTGTGTGACTCACTTGCCTCAAACTGCACATACTGGAGTAAACCCTCATGGCCTACAGCCTGGCCACATCTTTCAGATGGATGTCACCCATATTGCTTCCTTTGGTCGTTTAAAAAATGTGCATGTAACTATTGACACTTTTTCTCATTTCATAATAGCTTCAGCCCATACAGGAGAGGCAGTCAAGGACGTGACTGCTCATTGTCTACTAGTGTTTTCCAACCTAGGTGCACCAAAAATTTTAAAGACTGATAATACTCCAGCTTACACCAGTTCTTCATTCCAAACCTTTTGTTCTTAATTCAGGTGATTCATAAGACAGGAATTCCCTATAATCCTCAGGGACAGGGAATTGTTGAACGTGCTCATGCCACCCTTAAAACTCTAATACTTAAACTAAATAATTCACCTCCTTCCTTTTACAAGTCTCCACATGATGTACTTCGGCATGCTCTTTATGTTCTAAATTTTTTGACCCTTGATGCTCAAGGTCACTCAGCAGCTGATCGTTTCTGGCACCCAAAGGACTCAGCCACGCCTATGGTGTTATGAAAAGATTTATTTTCTAATCAATGGAATGGCCCTGACCCAGTGTTAGTCTGGGGCAGAGGTCACGTTTGTGTTTTTCCTAGATCTGCCCCCTCACCAATCTGGGTGCCTGAGCAACATGTCAAGCATGCCCCAAAAAAGACAGTCCTCTCCGAGACCAGTGACCGTCCCTCTTCCTCAACTGACATCTCCCCATCGGCCGAGCCCTCAGATGACTTCACTGAACTCCCTTCTCCCGAGAATCCAACGTCTACGCCTACAGAGGATGACATCCCGCCGTGCCCATCGCCCACGGCACCAGCCGACACCTCCTCAAGAGGTTCCAGTCCCGACCTGGACCCAGATGCAACACCTGGTAGCTGACGCGTCACACATTGTTCGTCAGCAAGGACATTCTCTTAATCCGGTTACTCTATTTTTAGCCATACTCGCCATTCTATCCTGTGATTCTACGTTGGCACACACTATGCCTACTTACGATCCTTCTGACGCCTTTTGGGCCTATGTTCCTGATCCTCCTTTACTCCATCCTGTTACCTGGGATGATCCTGCCTTTACTGTTTTCCTTAATGACACCTCAATATTTAGCACCCCCTCAGCCGCTCATATCTATCCTCAATCAGCAAACTATACCTTCTTTGGTCAATCCATTTCCCCTCCTATGTGTTTCCATGCTGCCAAACTGTACTCTATGACCTTTTACATAGAAGATCCACATTACACATCTGTAACTACTGCTCAGCCTTCACCCTCCTATTGCTTCAATTTAGGCATTCACCGTTCCTTCACTTATAGTGGCCTTGAACCCCTACCCAGAAATACTCCTCAATCTAATAGAGATTGGATTGCATCCTATATTGGACTCAGGGAATCGTTAGAAGTTACTCCTGCTAAATTGCCCATATATGACCAGCAACTTTGCCATGTGACCAACAAATCACTTGACCCCGCACCTGTCTGGCGCTCTTGTCTTCCCCCATCAGCTCATGCTCTTCGTTCCCACCTTATTACAGGGTTTCCTCTTTGTGATTGGTCTGTATCCTCTCCTCGTCTTTCTAGTATCTATCGATATGAGTCCCCCGGAGCACGGAACACTCCCCTGTATACCACAGCCTCTGGCAAAACCTATTCCTCTCTATGGAGGCTTTTCCTGGCTGTTCATCCTCCTACAGTTTACGCCGGCCACGGAAGCAACGTTGATAAGCCTATACAAACCTTTCCCATACGTTCATGTGTAGCTGCTCCCTATGCCCTTCTACTAGGGCCAGTGTCTTTTCAGGTTCAAAATGGTCATTATACTATTTCCTGCTTGAATTGCCTACTCACAAATTGTATTGATGCCTCTATGTTCCCTGTTGACACAATTCTTGTTGTTCATCAACCCCCTTATGTTATGCTTCCTGTAAATATCTCAGGTCCTTGGTATGATGAACATTCATACTCTGTTCTACAAAACCCAATCTTTGTTCCTTAAATGCCAAAAACACTTCATTGGAATGCTCATTGCTGGAATCATGGCGATTGTATCCGTGATAGCTTCTACAGCTACAGATGCTGTCAGTCTTTCAAAATCCGTTAATACTGCTGTATATGTGAATCATTTAGCCAAAAATGTCTCTATTGCTATGGGATCTCAAATGTCCATTGATGATAAATTAGAGGCTAAACTGAATGTCTTAGAACAAACCGTAACCACCTAGGGGAACAAAGTGTATAACTTACAAAATAGACTTTCACTCCGCTGTAATGCTCACTATAAGTATATATGTGTTACCAGTGCTCCTTACAATGATTCCCAGTGGCAGTGGCCTCTTATTAAGGCCCATTTACAGGGCATCTGGTCTCATAACAATCTCTCTCGACATCTCACGTTTGCAGCAAGAAATTTCGGTCATTGACCTTTCTCGGTCACAACTACCTGATGATGATTTTATTGCTCACAGTTTTGTTGATGCCATGTCCTCTTGGATAAATCAGTTTCCTCTCCCTTCCTTTTCATCTCTGCTTGCCATTGCTGTTTGTGTTCTTATACTGCTAATGTGCCTGCCATGTGTCTTCCGTCTCCTATTCTCCACCCTCAGAGAAATGCAACTGAAGGTGCTTGCACTTTATTTGCAAAATAAAAAAGAGGGAGATGTACAGCATTCGCCCGAGGGCTTGAGACAGCTAGCGTGACTCGCCTTGACTCGGTTGCTGGACCTATCTGCACTCCCCCATCTGAGGGCTGTTGAGCTGAGGCAAAGGCCGCCGCGGGCTGAGTCACTGAAGCAAAAACAGAATGCAAAGCGAAGGTGTGCGGTTTGTGAGGACATTGTGCTGTCTGTCTTCATGTCCCCGTCAGTCTCTGTGTAAGCAATAAAACTTGCTGCAATTGAGATGCCTAAGAGGAGCAAAGACCCCTGCCCATATTTTCCCTGGAGCCAAGTCTTTGTTCCACCCCATGATGGAAAACAGGTTTGACAAGCCACCTTAAAGGCATCTTTGAAAGACATAAACTTCCTTTTGAGTTATTTTCACAGGCCTCTGATAAATATTCTGCTTACCCTTTATTTGCATAAACTTCTTTGTTAGCTACTTTCACAAGCCTCTGCTAACTATTCTGCTTACCCTTCTTTTACATAACCTTTGTGAGCTATTTCCAGGAGCCTCTGTTTACCCTTTCTTTGTGAGATAAAGTAACTGTAGACAAGAAAAATGGCATAAAAGCTGTAACCCACAAGAATAAATTTGCTACGTTTTCCACCCCAGGTTACGCAGCCCTTCAGACTCCGCTTTTTTCTCTTTCCTTTTTCCACGCGCTCTCTCCCTCAGGTTGAACAAGACATCTACGTGGGCGGTCCCGGGGACTCCCACAGGTCGGTAGCCCCCCGGCAGACGTGCTGGACCCCGATATTGTCTGAAATAACAGCACCAAGATGAGGAGGGGAGAAACGGAAGTGCATGCTGTGCACCACACACACAGGTGCAATAATACTTGAAGGCTGGCAGATCGCTCAAGGGTGGAACTTCTGGTTTCCAACTGGACATGTAAAGCACTTGGAAGTCTTACTTCCCTTCTTTTCTTAGATTCAACAGAGAAATAAAGTCCCAGGACAAACGACTACCCTGAATCTAGAGAAAGAAGCAGATACACAGAACCACAGCTGAGATCAGTTCCCAGGAGCCATGAACTGGTAGGAACACTTCCAAGGCAATTTTGACAAACTTCTGGAGGCTGAGTGTGGACTAGATTGAGAGAGAGATCCTAGGTGCCTGGCATTACAGGGTCACTGCACTTTTACGGGTTTGCACATCCAGAAACCCCCGTCTAATTCTCACAATGGAGATCTGAGAAAAATCTCCTCACATATCAAGCAATAAAAGGGGAAAAGGGACCATTAAAAAAAATCAAAAACCCAGAACTCTGTCTGTAACAAAAACCAAGGGAAAAACTTTACCAGAGCCTCCTCTGATGTGGGGGAAGGGCAGCTGACCAACTCTAGCTCCCTCTAGCCCAAAGAACAAAAAGAAGCTAACAAACACTTCTGAAGGTCAGACCAGAAACTCAGGCCCACTGAAAGACTAAGATCCCACCATAAGCCTAAGTTTATAGAACACTTCTCCTCCCCCACACCTTACCCCCACATCAACAGGGCTCCAGAACAATAAGTGCATTAAAGCTTCAGGAAATAAATCTCTTTACAAAGGAGTTTTTAGAAAGGCAGAAACATCCAGAGGAGACAAACAAACAAGGAAACTGAAGCCTCTGGCATCTACAGCTACAGCAAACATTAAACGCAGCACAGCTTCTACTCAGATAACACAAAACCTCACAGGACGGGCCTCTTTACCTCAGCTTCTATTAACAGATACAGCATGTCCAGCTATCAACAAAAATAACAAGGCAGGATATAAGGCAAGGAAAAACACAGCACGAAGGGACAAAGCAAGCACAGAGCCTGACTGCGACAGGTCACATATTTTGGAATCATCAGAGAGGGAATTTTGAAAACTATGGCTGTACAGTAAAGGTGATATGGTTTGTCTGTGTCCCCACCTGAATTTCACCTTGAACTGTATTCCCATAATCCCCATGTGTGGTAGGAAGGACCTAGTGGGAGGTATTGAATCATCAAGGCAGTTTCTCCCATGCTGTTCTCATGAGAGTAAGTTCTCACAAGATCTGATGGTTTTAGAAGGGGCTTCCCACTCTGTTCAGCTCTCATTCTTCCTCCTGACATTGTGTGAAGAAGGTGTCTGCTTCCCCTTCTGCCATGATTGTAAGTTTCCTGAGGCCTCCCCAGCCCTGTAGAACTGTGAGTCAATTAAACCTCTTTCCTTTATAAATTACCCAGTCTTGGGCAGTTGATTATAGCAGCATGAGAACGAACTAATACAAAGGGCTCTATGGAAAAAGCAGACAGCATGCAAGAACAGATGGGCAACATAAGCAGAGAGAGGGAAGCTCAGAAAGAATCAAAAGAAAATGCTAGAGATCAAAATCACTCTAACACAAAAAATGCCTTTGATGAGTTCATTAGGAGAATGGACTCAGCTGAAGAAAGAATCAGCAAGCTTGAAGACGTGTCTATTGAAACTTCCCAAACTGAAGTGAAAAGAGAAAAACGAATGGGTGGGGGGATTGGGGCGGAACAATATAGCCCTGAACCATGAAACAATTACGAAAGATATCTATAAATGGTGTAACAGAAGTAGAAGAAAGAAAAAAAGGTAGAATAAATATTTGAAAAAATGTCCACAAATTTTCCAAAATTGGTGACAGACATGAAACCGCAGATCTAGGAAACTGAGAGAACACCAAGCAGAATAAATACCAGAATATTATACGTAGGCAAATCACATTAAAACCGCAGAAAGCAAAAGACAGAAAACCTGAAAAAGACCAAAGAAAAAATGCACCTAATCTATAGAAGAACGAAGATAAAGAATTACACCAGACCGCTTCTCAGAAACTATACAAGCAAAAAAGAAAAAAACAAAACAAAACAAAAAAAGTTACCAACCTAGCAATCTGTATCCAGCAGAATTATCCCTTAAAAGTGAAAAAGAATCAGCCGGGTGCGGTGGCTCAAGCCTGTAATCCCAGCACTTTGGGAGGCCGAAGCGGGTGGATCACGAGGTCAAGAGATCGAGACCATCCAGGTCAACATGGTGAAACCCCGTCTCTACTAAAATTACAAAAAATTAGCTGGGCATGGTGGCACGTGCCTGTAATCCCAGCTACTCGGGAGGCTGAGGCAGGAGAATTGACTGAACCCAGGAGATGGAGGTTGCGGTGAGCCGAGATCGCGCCATTGCACTCCAGTCTGGGTAACAAGCGAAACTCTGTCTCAAAAAAAAAAAAAAGTGAAAAAGAAGTAAAGACTTTCACAGAAAAACAAAAATGGAAAGAATTTGTTACCACTCGACTGGCCTACCTTGCAAATAAATTTTAACAGAAGTTCTTCAAATGAAAAAGAAAGTTATACAGGTCTGAACCTCAGATCTACATAAAGTGGAAAGAGAGAATGGAAATAAAGAAGAAAAATAAAATAAAATCTTTTATTTATTTGTTCTTCATTGATCTAATAGATAACTGTTTATTCAAAGTAATGTCAGTAACAATCTATTGGATGATTATGACATATGGAGAATAAAATAAGTGACAGCAATGTTCTAAGAGCTGGGAGGGAGGAATTCAGAATACTCAGTTACTGGGTAAATGTACACTGCAAACTCTAAAGCGACCACTAAAAAATTTTTTTAATGATAAGCTAAGAGAATAGAAACTAGAATCATATAAAATATTTAATTAAAACCAGACAAGGCAGAAAAAGAGGAGAATATTTAAAAACAAACAATAACAGGCCGGGCACAGTGGCTCATGCCTGTAATCCCAGCACTTTGGGAAGCCGAGGCAGGTGGATCATGAGGTCAAGAGATCGAGACCATCCTGGTCAACATGGTGAAACCCCGTCTCTACTAAAAATACAAAAATTAGCTGGGCATAGTGGCACATGCCTGTAGTCCCAGCTACTCGGAAGGCTGAGGCAGGAGAATTGCTTGAACCCAGGAGGCAGAGGTTGCAGTGAGCCGAGATCGCGCCATTGCACTCCAGCCTGGGTAACGAGCGAAACTCTGTCTCAAAAAAAAAAAAATGAAAAACAATAACAAAGAGCAAGCACAACAAATAGAAGACAGTCACAAATATGGTAGACATTAATTAATAACCGATCTAAATATACCATTAACAGAAAGAAACTATCAAAATGGATTTTAAAAGAAAACTAACTATGGAGTACTGGGCAAGATGGCCAAATAGGAACAGCTCTGCTCTGCAGCTCCCAGCAAGATTGACACAGACGGCGGGTGATTTCTGCATTTCCAACTGAGGTGCCTGGTTCATCTCATGGGGACTGGTTGGACAATGGGTGCAGCCCATGGAGGGCCAGCTGAAGCAGGATGGGGTGTCACCTCACCCAGGAAGCACAAAGGGTCAGGAGATTTCCCTTTCCTAGCCAAGGAAAGCTGTGAGGGACTGTATCAGGAGGAATGCTACACTCTGCCTCAGATATTGTGCTTTTTCCAAGGTCTTCACAACTGGCAGACCAGGGGATTCCCTCCAGTGCCTGTCTCAGCAAGTCTCACCCCAATGGAGCCAACCAAGCTAATATCTACTGGCTTGAAATCCTCACCACTAGCACAGCAGTCTGAGGTTGATCTGGGATGCTTGAGCATGGTGGAGGGAGGGGCATCCACCATTGCTGAGGCTTGAAAAGGAAATTTTATACTCACAGTGTAAACAAAGCCCCCAGGAAATTCAAACTGGGCAGAGCCCAGCCACATTGCCTCTGCAGCCAGATTCCTCCACTCTGAGCAGGGCATCTCTGAAAAACAGGCAGCAGCCCCAGTCAGGGACTTATAGATAAAACCCCCACCTCCCTGAGACAGAGCATCTGGGGGAAGGGGCGGCTGTGGGCACAGCTTCAGCGGATTGAAACATCCCTGCCTGACTGCTCTAAAGAGACAGCAGATCTCCCAGCACAGTGTTCGAGCTCTGATAAGGAACAGACTGCTTCCTCAAGTGGGTCCCTGACCCCATGTATCCTGACTGGGAGAACATCCCAGTAGGGGCCAAGACACCTCATACAGAAGAGCTCTGGCTGGCATCTGGCAGGTGCCCCTCTGAAAAAGAGCTTCTAGAGGAAGGAACAGGCAGCAATCTTTGCTGTCCGACAGCCTCCGCTGGTAATACTCAGGCAAACAGGGTCTGGAGTGGACCTCCAGCAAACTCCAGCAGACCTGCAGCTGACGAGACTGACTGTTAGAAGGAAAACTAGCAAACAGAAAGGAACAGCATCAACAAAACGGACGTCCATTCAGAGACTCCCTCCAAAAGTCACCGACTTCAAAAACCAAAGGTAAATAAATCCATTAAGATGGTTGGAGAAACCAGTGAAAAAAAGGCTGAAAATTCCAAAAACCAGAATGCCTCTTCTCCTCCAAAGGATCACAACTCCTTGCCAACATGGAAACAAAACTGGATAGAGAATGAGTTCGACAAATTGACAGAAGTAGGCTTTAGAGGGTAGGTAATAACAAACTCCTCTGAGCTAAAGCAGCATATTATAATCCAATGCAAGGAAGATAAGAACCTTGAAAAAAAAAGGCAAAATGATAACTTAGAATAACCAGTTTAGAGAATAACATAAATGACCTGATGGAGCTGAAAAACACAGCACGAGAACTTTCTGAAGCATACACAAGTTTCAACGGTCAAATCAATCAAGCAGAAAAAAGGCTATCAGAGATTGAAGATCAACTCAGTGAAATGAAACAAGAAGATTAGAGAAAAAAGAGTGAAAAGAAACAAAAAAAACCTCCAAGAAATATGGGACTATGTGAAAAGACCAAATCTACATTTGCTTATTGTACTTGAAAGTGACAGGGAGAATGGAACCAAGTTGGAAAACACACTTCAAGATATTAGTCAGGAGAACTTCCCCAACCTAGCAAGGCAGGCCAACATTCAAATTCAGGAAATACAGAGACCACCACAAAGATACTCCTTAAGAAGAGCAACCCCAAGACACATAATCGTCAGATTCACCAGAGTTGAAATGGAAGAAAAAATGCTCAGGGCAGCCAGAGAAAAAGGTTCAGTTACCCACAAAGGGAAGCCCATCAGACTCACAGTGGATCTCTCAGCAGAAACTCTATGAACCAGAAGAGAGTGCAGGCCAATATTCAACATTCATATGGAAAGATTTTTCAATGAAGGATTTCTTATCCAGCCAAACTAAGCTTCATAAGTGAAGGAGAAATAAAATCCTTAAAGCAAATGCTAAGATTTCATCACCACCGGGCCTGCCTTACAAGAGCTCCTGAAGGAAGCACTACACATGGAAAGGAACAACCAGTACCAGCCACTGCAAAAACAAACCAAATTATAAAGACCATTGATGCTATGAAAAAACCACATCAACTAATGGGCAAAAAAACCAGCTAGCATCATAATGACAGAATTAAATTCACACATAACAATATTAACCTTAAATGTAACTGGGCTAAATGCCCCAACTAAAAGACACAGACTGGCAAATTGGATAAAGAGTCAAGACCCATCAGTGAGCGGTATTTAGGAGACCCATTTCATGTGCAATGACACACACAGGCTCAAAATGAAGGGATGAAGAAATATTTACCAAGCAAATGGAAAGCACAAAAAAGCAGAGGTTGCAATCCTAGTCTCTGATAAGACAGACTTTAAACCAACAAAGATCAAGAGACAAAAATAAGACATTACATAATGGTAAAAGGATCAATTCATGAGAAGAGCTAACTATGCTACATATATATGCACCCAACACAGGAGCACCCAGCTTCACAAAGCAGGTTCTTAGAGACCTACAAGGAGACTTAGACTCCCACACAATAATAGTGGGAGACTTTACCACCCCACTGTCAATATTAGACAGATCAATGAGATAGAAAATTATCAAGGATTTCCAGGACTTGATCTCAGCTCTGGACCAAGTGGACCTAATAGACATCTACAGAACTCTCCACCCCAAATCTACAGAATATACATTCTTCTCAGCACCACATCACACTTATTCTAAAATTGACCACATAATTGGAAGTAAAACACTCCTCAGCAAATGCAAAAGAAGGGAAATCATAACAAACAGTCTCTCAGACCACAGTGCAATCAAATTAGAACTCAGGATTAAGAAACTCACTCAAAATTGCACAACTACATAAAAACCCAACAAGCTGCTCCTGCATGACTACTGGGTAAATAACGAAATTAAGGCAGAAATAAAATGTTCTTTGAACCAATGAGAGCAAAGACACAATGTACCAGAATCTCTGGGACACATTTAAAGCAGTGTGTAGAGAGAAATTTATGGTACTAAATGCCCATAAGAGAAAGAAGGAAAGATCTAAAATTGACACTCTAACATCACAATTAAAAGAACTTGAGAAGCAAGAGCAAACAAACTCAAAAGCTAGAAGAAGACAAGAATATCAGATCAGAGCAGAACTGAAGGAGATAGAGACATGAAAAACCACTCGAAAAATTAATAAATCAAGGAGCTGGTTTTTTGAAAAGATCAACAAAATAGATAGACCACTAACCAGACTAATAGAGAAGAAAAGAGAGAAGAATCAAATAGATGCATTAAAAAATGATAAAGGGGAAATCACCACAGATCCCACAGATATACAAACTGCCATCAGAGAATACTATAAACACCTCTATGCAAATTAACCAGAAAATCTAGAAGAAATGGATTAATTCCTAGACACTTACACCCTCCCAACAGACCAATAACAAGGTCTGAAATTGAGGCAGCAATTAATAGCTTACCAACCAAAATAAGTCCAGGACCAGACGGGTTCACAGCTGAATTCTAACAGAGGTACAAAGAGGACCTGGTACCATTCCTTCTGAAACTATTCCCAACAGAAAAAGCGGTAATCCTCCCTAACTCATTTTATGAGACCAACATCATCCTGATACCAAAACCTAGCACAGACACAACTAAAAAAAGAAAATTTCAGGCCAATATCCAGGATGAACATCGATGCAAAACTCCTCAATAAAATAATGGCAAACTGAATCCAACAGCACATCAAAAAGCTTATCCATCAGGAGACAATAGATGCTGGAGAAGAAGTGGAGAAATAGGAACACTTTTACATTGTTGGTGGAAGTGTAAATTAGTTCAACCATTGTGGAAGACAATGTGGCAATTCCTCAAGGATCTAGAACTAGAAATACCATTTGACCCAGCAATCCCATTACTGGATATATACCCAAAGGATTATAAATCATTCTACTATAAAGACAAATGCAGGCCAGGCACGGTGGCTCACGCCTGTAATCCCAGTACTTTGGGAGGCCTAGGTGGGCAGATCACGAGGTCAAGAAAACGAGACCATCCTGGCCAACATAGTGAAACTCTGTCTCTACTAAAATACAAAAATTAGCTGGGTGTGGTGGCACGCGCCTGTAGTCCCAGTCACTCAGGAGGCTGAGGCAGGAGAATTGCTTGAACCCGGGAGGCAGAGGTTGCAGTGACCCAAGATCATTCCACTACACTCTAGCCTAGTGCCTGGTGACAGAGTGAGACTCTCTCTCAAAAAAAAAAAAAAAAAAGGACACATGCACACGTATGTTCATTGCGGCACTGTTCATAATAGCAAAGACTTGGAGCCAAGCCAAATGTCCTTCAATGATAGACTGGATAAAGAAAATGTGGCACATATACAACACCTATGCAGCCATAAAAAAGGATGAATTCATGTCATTTTCAGGGACATGGGTAAAGCTGGAAACCATTATTCTCAGCAAACACAAGAACAGAAAAACCAAATACTACATATTCTAACTCATAAGTGAGAGTTGAACAATGAGAACACATGGACACAGGGAGAGGAACAGCACACACCAGAGCCTGTCAGGGGTGGGAGGCTGAGGGAGGGAGAACATTAGGAGAAATACTAATGTGGGTTGATAGGTGCATCAAACAACCATGGTATATCCATGGTACATGTATCAAACCTGCATGTTCTGCACATGTACCCCATTGTAATACATGTTATCTACAAGAAGCCCACTCTAAATATACAGACACAAATAACTAAAAGTAAAGGAATGCAGAAAGATATCCCATATTAACACTAATAAAAAAATTTTGGCCAGGAACAGTGGCTCATGCCAGTAATCCCAGCGCTTCTGGAGGCCAAGGTAAGAAGATCACTTGAGCCCAGGAGTTCAAAAGCAACCTGGGCAAAATAGGGAGGCCCCATCTCTATGAAAAATAAAAATGAATTAGCCAGTTATGATGATGTGCACCTGCAGTCCCAGCTACTTGGGAGGCTGAGACAGAAGGATCACTGAGCCTGAAAGGTTGAAGCTGCAATGAGCCATGATGGCACCACTGCATTGCAGCCTAGGCAACAGAGCAATACTCTGTCAAAAAAAAAAAAAAAAGGAAAAGAAAGAAAGAGGAAAAGAAAAGAAGAAGTGGAGGGAGCTATCTTAATTTCAAAACAGCAGAATCATCAGAGATAAAGGAGGACATTATATAACAAAAATAGCATCAATCTTCCAAGAGAACATAACAATCTTTAACATGTATGTAACAAATAGCTGATCATCAAAATATGTGAGGCTAACACTGATAGAATTGCAAAGAAAGATAGAAAAATTCACTATTATAGCTGGAAATTTCAATACTAACAGTAATTGACATCCAGCAAGTAGGCAATCAGTCTAGTTGATCTGAATAATACTATCAATCAACTGTTCTTATTGGCATTTATAGATTATATCATTTGATGACAATGGAATACCCATTCTTCTTAAGCTCACATGAAACATTCACCAAGACAGTCAACATTCTGGGCCATAAAACAAGTTTTCTATTTACAAGGACTCAACATATATACAAGGACTCAATCAAACAAAGTTTATTCTTTACACCAGAAATAAATTAGAAACAATAAAAAAATCTAGAAAAATCCCCAAATAATTGAAAACTAACAAATTATCTAGAAACAAAACAAAATATCTTCACATGAGTCAAAGATAAAATTAAATGGTAAATTAATTAGAATGTATTTTAAATTACATGAAAATTAAAATGTATCAAAATTATCAAAATGTGTGTGATGCCACTACAATAGTACTCTGGGGGACATTTACAGCCCTAAACACCTGTATTAAGGAAAGAAAAATGACACTCTGTGAGGCCAAGTGGGGAGGATCACTTGAGGCCAGGAGTTCAAAACCAACCTGAACAATCTGGTAAGACTCCTTCTCTACAAAAACTTAAAAAAAAAAAAATTCACCAGGCATGATGGCACACACCTGTAGTCCCAGCTACTCAGAAGGCTGAAGTGGAAGCAGTGCTTGAGCCCAAGCCTTCGAGACTGCAGTGAGCTATGATTGCACCACTACACTTGAGCCTGGTGGCAGAACACAATAATAATAACACTAATGTCTGTCTCTAAAATAATAATAATTATTATGAAGAAAAAAACTCAAATCAGTGATTTCAGCTTCCACCTAGAGAACTTAGAAGAGCGAGCTAATTAAACACAAAACATGCAAAATAAGGCAAATTATAAAGGTCAGAGCAGAAACCAATGAAATAAATAATAGAAAAAGAGAAAAATCAATGAAGCCTAAAGTCCTTTGAGAGGATCAATATAATGGATAAGCCTCTATCCAGACTCAGGAAAGAGAGAGAAGACACAAATTATTAGCATCAGGAATGACAGACGCCAGCACTCCATTCTTGACAGATATTAAAAGGATAATAAAAAATATTCCAGATAATTTTATGGCAATAAGTTTAACAACTCAGATGAAATGGACAAACGCCTTGAGAGAAACAAACAACTAATGCTCATTCAAGAAGAAATGGCTCACCTGAATACCCTCCATCTAGTAAAGAAATCAAACTCATGGTTAAAAACGTTCCCACAAAGAAAACTAGAAGCCCAGATGGCTTCACTGGTGAATCTTCAAACATAAGATTAATACTATCTACACATACTCTTCCAAAAAACTGAACAGGAGAGACTACTTCCCAACTCATTTTATGGGATCAGCATTACTCTCACACAAAATCCAAACTAAGACATTGATACAGTTTGGCAATGGGTCCCCACCCAAATCCCATGTCAAACTGTAATCCTCAGTGTTGGAGGTGGGGCCTGGTTGGAGGTGACTGGATCACAGGAACGGATTTCTCATGAGTGGCTTAGCACACCCCCTTGGTGCTGTCTTCACCCCAGTGAGTGACTTCCTGCAAGATCTGGCTATTTAAAACTGGGTGGCACCTCATTCTCTCTCTTGCTCCCACTCCCATTATGTGAGATGCCTGCTCCCATTTTGCCTTCTGCCATGACTGTAAGCTTCCTGAGGCTAGAAGCAGATAGTGTTGCCAGGAAGGAGATGCTTCCTACACAGCCTGAAGAACTGTGAGCCAATTAAATCTGTTGTCTTATAAATTACAGAGTCTCAGATATTTCTTTATAGCAATGCAAGAACAACCTAATACAGAGAAAATGGTACCAAGGAGCGGGGCATTGCTATAAAGATACCTGAAAACATGGAAGCAGCTTTGGAACTGAGTGACAGGCAGAGATTAGAAGTATGTAGAAGCCTCAGAAGGAGACAGAAAGATGAGGGAAAGTCTGGAATTTTTTACAGACTGGTTAATTGGCTGTGACCAGAATGCTGATAGTCATACAGACAATGAAGTCCAGGCTAGTGAGGTCTCAGATGGAAATCAGGGATTTATTGGGGACTGGAGCAAACATCACACGTGTTTGCAAAGAGCTTGGCTGCATTCTGTTCACAGCCTAGGAATCTGTGGAAGTTCAAACTTGAGAGTGACGACCTGGGATATGTGATAGAAGAAATTTATTTTTTTTCTTTTTCTGCCCGCATCCTCCCTCCTGGTACAAGAAATTTCTAAGCACCAAATTGTTAAAATGTTTCCTTGCTGCTTCTAACAGCCTATGCCCAGATGCAAGAGCAAAGGAATGACCTGAAGTTGGAACTTATATTTAAAAGGGAAACAGAGCATAAAAGTTTAGAAAATTTGCAACTGGGCCACATGGCAAATAAAGATTTTTTTCAGAGACAATTTCAAGCAGGCTTGTAGAGCAACCACTTCCTAGATAAATTTGCATAACTACAAAGAAGCCAAGGGCTGATAGCCAAGATAATGAGGAAAAAAAGTCAAGGGCATTTCAGAGACCTTCTGACAGCCCCTCTCATCACAGGACCAGTGACCTGAAAGGAGAGAATGGTTTCATGGGCAAGGCCCAGAGCCCCTCTGCCTTGCACAGCCTCAGGACACTGCTCCCTGCATCGCAGCTGCTGAGTTCTGCTAGAATTCTAGCCTTGGATCAAACGGGCCAGGTACAGCTTGGGCCACAGCTCCAGAGGGCACAAGCCATGAGCCCTGGTGGTGTCCATGTGTTATTAAACCTGTGAATGCACAGAGTGCAAGGGTTGAGGCTTGGGATTCTCCACCCTGAGTGTGGGGATTCACTCAAGATGGTGGCAAAAATATTAAAGGAAAAGTATTGGAGATAGCTTTAAGGAATAATCACAAACCTGCTTGGAAGGCCAAGAAGTTTGCATCTTTTCAGCAGAAGTTTCAGCTGAAGGCAGCCTAAATCCACCTTACATTTTGTTAATAAGAATAGCAAATAGCTAGGGTATGTAGGGGAGTTTATCTGAATTTTTGAGCCTGATGGCCCTCTGGAGGGGGTCGGGGGGGGGAGGTCGGCCAGGGAGATTATCCTCTAATAGTGCTTGTTTTAGGCCTCCCCTCAGAACCTGTCCTTTAATCTTTAACCTCTAGTGGTGTTGACTCAGAGCTTTTGTCATTTAATGTGTGCTAAATAAAAGCCAGAGAGGCCAGCATGTCAGGGTCGGCAGTGGCAACTGTTTACAGCACTCTCCATGGAGTCTGTAAGTGGCCCAGACACTTGGTCAAACTGGCAAAGCCTAGTATCTGTGTGTCAGTGTGCTCTATTCACCTGATGTTGAGTCAAGGTCTGCAGGACAGACCCCCACAGGTAGTGACCCTGTCATCCACCTAGATTTCAGAGGATGTCTGGAAAAGCCCGGGTGTCTAGGCAAAAGTCTGCTGCAAGGTAGAAGCCCTCATGGAGAACCTCCCCTAGGACAGTGCAGAAGGAAAATGTGGGGTTGAAGCCCCCACACAAAGTCATCACTGGGGCACTGCCTAGGAGCTGTGGGAAGACAGCCACCATCCTCCAGACCCAAGAATGGTAGATCTACCAGCAGCTTGCACCCTGCACCTGCAAAAGCTATAGGCACTAAAAGCAAGCCCATGAGAGCACCCTCAGGAGCCCCTGCAACGCCACAGGGGCAGAGCCGCATAAGGTCTTGGAAGCCCACTCCTTGCACCAATGAGCCTTAGATGTGAGACTTGGAGTCAAAGGAGATTATTCTGGAGCTTTAAGATTTAGTGGCTGCCCTGCTAAGTTTTAAACTTTCATGAGTCCTGTAGCTCCTTTCTTTTGGCCAATTTCTCCCTTTTGGAATAAGAATGTTTACCTAATGCCTTTACCCCCTTTGTATCTTGAGAGTAACTAACTTGTTTTGATTTTACGGGCTCATAGGTAAAAGGAGATGAGTATCAGATGAGACTTTGGACTTGAACTCGGGACTTTTGAGTTAATCCTAGAACAAGTTAAGACTTTGGGGGACCATTGGGAAGAGATTAATGTATTTTGAAATGCAAGAAGGACATGGGATTTGCGAGGGGCCAGGGCAGAATAATATAGTTTAGATTTGTGTCTCCACCCAATTTCATATTGAAATGTAATCCCCAGTAATGCAGGTGGGACCTGATGGGAGGTGACTGGATCGTGAGGGTGGATTTCTCATGAATGGCTTATACTATCTTCTTAGTGCTATCCTCACTACAGTGAGTAACTTCTTTTGAGACCTGGCTGTTTAAAACATGGCACCTTGCTCTCTCTCTCTCTTATTTCCAAGCCTGTTATGGGAAATGCCTGCTCCCACTTTGCCTTCTGCCATGACTTTAAGCTTCCTGAGGCCTCCCCAGAAACAGATGGTGGTGCCAGGAAGCAGATGCTTCCTGTAAATCCTGCAGAACCATGAGCCAATTGAACCTCTTTTCTTATAAATTACATGGTTTCAGGTATTTCTTTATAGCAATGCAAGAATGGTCTCATATAGACATTAAAAGAAAAAAGAAAACATTGTGTTTATTAGTAGTGAATATCATGATTCCCCCTTTCAAGTAATACAGGGCTCCCTTACCTTTTCTTCATAATTAGGTAGTGTATCTTTGCATATGGTTATGATGTCCATCCAGGAGTAGTTCCTCTCTCTTCGGATTTTTTCTAATTCTGGATCATTCTCATATTTGTCAGCATCCAGCTAAAAGAGTTAAGCCACCACAAACAAGAGCTCAGATTAACAAGGAGATGTAGAAACATGCTCTTTCTGGATCTCCAATGTGATTTTATACTTCAAATTTATCATGTGCTATTTTTTCAACCCTAAACCAACTCTCCTCATCGCTTCTCTCTATTTAATGGATTTTCCATTCTCCAAAACACCAGCTCTACATCACAGAATTCTGTTTGCTTTCTGCCTCCCTTCTCTGCAACAGTCCATCCCAGGGGATTCTTTTTCCCATTTTTGAGATGACGGTCTCGCCACCTCCAGCCTGTCTGACGTATCCACAGGTCCCTCACTGTGCCGTTTCTCTGCCACCATCCCTCTCGTCTCACTGGCCCTTGATGGCATTTCTCTGGTGGGTTTGTCTCCATGAGCCAAAACACTGTATGCCCTCCCAGCCTGCAAGTAAAACTCAAGTGAATTAGGCTGGAATGAGACACCTTCATCATCCGGCCTCAGCTGACTTTTCTCTCAGTTCTTTGTCCCCTACATTTTAAAGAACTCTGCATTCTAAACCAAACAGGAAGATTGGCTATCTTAAAAATATTTGATATTTCACATCCCACCCCCTTGCTCATGGCAGCTTTCTATGCCTAAAATTCCCAATCAACATTTTCATTTTCATTTATCACAATCCTTTCTCTATTTTTTAAGGTTTAATTTTACTGTTCCTTCCTATGAAGCACTTCCCTGACAAAGCCCCAGACAGAATTAGTCTGAACTCTTACTTAAAACAACTGGCAGTGAGTTTAGCATACTTTCCGTTTTGCTATAAACTGCACATCATGTCATCACTACTTACTGAACAACAAACTCCAGAATACCTCAAAGTGTTAGTCACGGATACGTGATTCTCTACAACGATATCTCTAAAACTTAGCATATCCACTGCATGATATGCATAGTATTATCTGCTATAGTTTGACCACGTCCCCCAAATTCTTATGTTGAAACCTAATCCCAATGTGATAGTATTAAGGGCCGGGACCTTTAGGATGTGATTAAGTCATGATGGCAAGCCCTCATTTTTTTTTTTTTTTTTTGAGTTGAGTCTCCTTTGTCACCCAGGCTGGAGTGCAGTGGTGTGATCTCAGCTCACTGCAACTTCTGCCTCTTGGGTTCAAGCAATTCTCTTGCCTCAGCCTCCTGACTAGCCGGGATTACAGGCATGTGCCACCATGCGCAGCTAATTTTTGTATGTTTAGTAGAGACAGGTTTTTACCATGTTGGTCAGGCTGGTCTCAAACCCCTGACCTTGTGATCCTCCCATCTCGGCCTCCCAAAGTGCTGGGATTACAGGTATGAGCCATCACACCCAGACACAAGCCCTCATTTATAGGATTAGTGGCCTTATAAGAGAGATGGAGCTGGGTACAGTGGCTCACCCACATTACATATATATATATATATATATATACACACATTACATATATACATTACGTGTGTCTGTGTGTGTGTGTGTGTGTATGTAGTAAGGCCTCACTATGTTGCCCAGTCTGGTCTCAAACTTCTGGCTTCAGGCAATTGGCCCACCTTGGCCTACCAAAGTGCTGGAATGACAGAAGCCACCATGCCTGGCCCAGAAGAGGTCATTGTTTTGGATTGAGTCCCTGCATTAGGCTCCAAGATGAGACTGATCCAAAATAGAGCCACTCAGGCCATATGCCACATGATCAAACTAAAACTTTAAAGAAGAAGGTGGATCTCAAACAAACCAGCTTTTCCCAAGATCAGAAGATTCCAGGCTTCCTGAGTCAGCATAAATAAGGAATTTGCAGCCGGGTACAGTGCTCACGCCTGTAATCCCAGCACTTTGGAAGACTGAAGCCAACGGATCACAAGGTCAGGAGTTCAAGACCAGCATGGCCAGTATGGTGAAACCTCATCTCTACTAAAAATACAAAAATTAGCCGGGCATAGTGGCAGATGCCTGTAGTCCCAGCTACTCAGGAGGCTGAGCCAGGAGAATCGCTTGAACCTGGGAGGCGGAGGTTACAGTGAGCCGAGATAGCGCCCCTGCCCTCCAGCCTAGGCAACAGAGCAAGACTCTCATCTCAAAAATAAAAATTAAAAAAATAAGGAAGTCGATTGGGCTTTAACCCTTAGAAAAAAAGGACCTTTATGTTAACCATCAGCTTTTTTCCCTATTGTTCTGTTTCTCTGTTGCCACCGTACAATTCCCATTGTTACCCTATTACCCTGTAGAACTCTCATTCTATTTTGTAGAATAGAGGCTGCTCTATTCACAAATCAAGAATAAACGCCAATTAGATCTTTAACTAAATTTGTTGCAATCTTGTCCTTCAACATCACTGATCCAGAATGAATATTAAGAAAGTATATAGGCCAGGAGCAGTGGCTCATGCCTGTAATCTCGGCACTTTGGGAGGCCAAGGTGGAAGGATCGCCTGAGACAGGGAGTTTAAGACCCGCCTGACCAACATGGAGAAACCCGGTTTCTACTAAAAATACAAAATTAGCCAGGCATGGTGGCACATCCGTGTAATTCCACCTACTCAGGAGGCTGAGACCGGAGAATTGCTTGAGAGGCAGAGGTTACTATGAGCCAAGATTGCATCATGGCATTCCAGGCTGGGCAACAAAAGCAAAACTCTGTCTGAACGAATGAGAGACAGAGACAGACAGAGGGAGAGATAGAGAAGGAAAAACTATGTTTGAGCCCATGTAATAATCTAAAAGATGCCTATTTAAATAAATCTTGTTTTATTCTTTGAATACATTCAGAAGTTGACCTGTAATTGCATTCTTGTTCTTAAAACCGTCAAATGCACAATGAAACTCCCCAAGTGTGTTAATCTGAACCCTCCGGTTTTTTGGATTGTGGATAAATTAGACATTATAAGCGAAAACTTATTTTCCTCTTATTAATGGAAAAACTATAAACCACTTGATTCCTTTGAAGATCTAACACCAGCAAGGTAGGTGTTAAATCTTATCCTGGGAAAAGGCAAATACTGTGTAAACATTAACATGCCCGTCCTGTTTGGCATTGGTATGGCAATTGTCACTTCCCTCTTCTGTTATGTAGGATGGAACAAGATGATCTCCAAATATATTATGCTGGAATATTCTATAATCCTTTTGTAGCAGGAGCGGCTTCGGGAAAGGATCTCTGAGACACGAATACAGGAGGAAGGAATTTATTTCAGCTGGGAGCAAGGTGGCATAGGCGCCTAATAGCCAAGCTCCTCTAACAAAGGGAGGTTCAGCCTTTACATAGGCTTATACTTTAGATGTCACACGTGGAAGAATCTTAGGTTCATAGTTTTAGGACTCACATGTGGAAAGGTTATAGTTTACAGTCTTAGGAATTACATATGAAAGGGTTCCGGTTTACAGTTCCGGACTTACATATGAAAAGGTTTTAGTTTACAGTTTTAGGAATCACACATGAAAGGGTTCCGCTTTGATCTTGTTTTAAGTAAAAATAGTGCCTTCTGGAGTTTCCTCAAGGCCTAGCCTGTTGTTTTCAGGAAGGAGATTCAGGAGGCGCCAGCTGGCCTGCTCTCTCTTTTATTGAGATGCACAGTGGATGACCGAGGGGGAGGGAATCCCAAATGCCTGGGTCTCCCTTTTCACTTTATCCAGGGAAAAAGTATAGTGCCAGGGTAAGTAAGCCTGTGTATTTCATTTAAATCACAAGATGTAGACTAGATCCAGTCACCCTCAGCCTATCCCTGAGCCTCCCCTGGCCCTCTCCTCTGCAGTAAACCTTTGTACCGCAAAGCCATTTGCAAACAAACAAGGTGAACCGATCAGGACCAGTGGGGTGCAAGCAATAGGGCACCTGTGCAAAGCCCTGACACGCCTTGCAAAGCTAGCGCTACAGAGGTAGGGCCGACACCGGCGTCACCCGGGATCTCAGCCAGCTCCACCGCCCGCGGGAACCGTCCCCACCCCACCACCCGGCGCGAACCCCCAGACACCCCCGGCATAACCGAAAAGCATAGATAACTCCCACCAGCCCCGCTGTTGAGCATGCGCAGCACACCTCGGGCCCGGAGCTGACCGCCTACGCCTTATACTCCGCTGCTGAGCATGCGCAACACACCCCAGGCTCTGGGAGCTGACCGCCGACCCCTCAACGCCGCTGTTGAGCATGCGCAGCACGCCCAACGCGCCCCAATGCTGAGCATGCGCATCCCACCCCAGGCACCGGGGCCAGGCACCGACCACCATCCCCACTGCTGAGCATGCGCAGCGTAGCCGGCACCAGGCCGCTGCCCCGCACCCCGAGGGGGCTGAGCTCTGCCGGGCGCTCGGGGCTCGGCGTCGTCTGCACGCTCTGCGAGCCCTGGTCCCGCGTACCTTCCAGTAGAGCACCCCGAGCCGCCGCAGCTGCTCCAGGCCCACCGGGCGGTCGGGATCCGGGCGGTGGGGTTGTCTCGGGTCGCCCGGGGCGTCGTCCATGTACCAGGCCTGCACCATGGCGCGCAAGGCGTGGGCTGCGTTCGAACCCGGGGGCCGCGCTGGGAGCCCGGCGGCCGCGCTGTCTTTTATAGGGAGGCGTAGACCCGCCGCGGAGCCAGGATTGGGCAGCGGGGCGGAGGCAGGGCCGGCGCGGGGCAGGCCCCATGGGTCCGCTCTTTCTTCCGAGGCAGAGGCATTCAAACCCTGGCCCGGTCCAGGGCGCCCTGGGTCCTGCCTGAGGCCCGCGGGCCGGAGCCAGCTGTTTGTCAGACGCGCCGCGCCCTGACGCTCACTGCAGGCATCGCACGTGCCTTGTGTGTGGGGCTGCCGTCTCCCGCCACCCTCAGAGCAATCTTGTGAGGCTGACGAGGTTAAATGTGTTTTCAGCAAGGAAGGCAAATGCAAAAAGAAGAAAGAGTAAGGACCGTGTTAAGCGCATGCAGCCGGTGTGGGGCACAGGTGAGAGTTGACAGCTCAGACCCCAGGCAGTTTTGGGCGAGACCTGGTCCTCCACCTCCCCACTCTCCAGACTTTTGCAGTGTCCGCAGTCTGCAATGCTGTCCTGTAATTATTTTTTTTTTGAATTTTTTTGTTTTATTTTATTTTGCTTTGTTTAGTATAAAGTGTCATTGGTCAGGTTCCCTGGGAAACATTCTGAGATGGGGATTTGTGGGCAGGAGAAAATTTTTTTCTTTTTTTTTAAATTGCATTTTAGGTTTTGGGGTACATGTGAAGAACATGTAAGATAGTTGCATAGGTACACACGTGGCAGTGTGATTTGCTGCCTTCCTCCCCATCACCTATATCTGGCATTTCTCCCCATGCTACCTCTCCCCAACTCCCCACCGCCTGACAGACCCCAGTGTGTGATGCTCCCCTCCCTGTGTCCATGTGTTCCCATTGTTCAACACCCACCTGTGAGTAAAGACATGCAGTGTTTGATTTTCTGTTCTGTGTCAGTTAATTTTTTAAACTTCCTCCTTTTCCTTTTTTCATTGTTTCTCCCTTCTCCATACACTATAATATGCTAGTCCTAGAATAAAAACAAGCTTCCCCTACCCCATTCTGAATTTTTCAATGTAGCTAATCAAGTCCAGTCACTTGCCATCCTAGATGTTTTTTCAAACTAGCCAGCTAAAAGATCAGACCATCTCAGCCATGCCCTCAGTCTCTTTAATACATGACGGTAACGCAGACAGGATTTAAACGAGACTGCTGTAAGAGCACAACCCCAAAGCATGCAGTTGACTCTTGAACTTCCAGAAATACTGCACGGAAAATATACACATTTCATTTCTGTTGCCTTGCTCTAGTGACTTTGCAAATGCATCCTCGTTAGAGAGCTGACCTCTCCACCTCTTCACCTGACCCGTTTCTACTCATCCTTCAAGACGGCACCTTAGATGTCTGGCCCATTTTTCTGCTGCACTCATGACAAAGATCCGTGCAAGTCTAATGGCAATCTTGCACCTTGCATTCTCTTCTTAACCCAATGCAATGAGGCTGCGCTTCTCACCACTAGAGAACTGCCAGATCCAATTATGGCACTTCTGTTCTTACCAGCAGCATTCATGACAGTTGCCCATGCCCTTCTTGAAACATTTTCTCAGCTGGGCGCGGTGGCTCACTCCTGTAATCCCAGCATTTTGGGAGGCCAAGGCGGGCAGATCACGAGGTCAGGAGTTCAAGACCAGCCTGACCGACATGGTGAAACCCTGTCTCTCCTAAAAATATAAAAATTAGCCAGGCATGGTGGCGCACACCTATAATCCCAGCTACTCGAAAGGCGGAGACAGGAGAATCATTTGAACCCGGGAGGTGGAGGTTGCAGTGAGCCAAGATCACGCCACTGCACTTCAGCCTGGGCGACAGAGTAAGAGTCTGTCTCAAAAAGAAAAAAAGAAAACGAATCATTTTCTCATTTTCGTTCATGAGGGCATCCTGGTTGCTTCCTCCCAGGCCCCTCCTAGCTTCTGCTTCTCTAACCACTGGTTGATGGAGCATTCCAGACTCTCCTTGTCCTGTTCCTGTCCATGCATTCCAGGCGACCTTCCATGATGTCGCCTACTCCTACAGCCACATCTCCAACCTGGACCTCATTCCAGAACCTCAGTCTTGAGTAACATGGCCAAAACAACTGATCCCCCACACACCCAAACATGCTTCTCCCTAGCCTCTCCCGTCTCAGTCAGCGGCAGCACTGACTCCCCAGCGGCTGCATAAAAAAATCTACGTGTACTCTGTTTCTCTTGCCCTCGCCCTAAACATCCAGTCCAATCTGTCAGCAAGTCATGTCACTTTGAACTTCAAAACACACCGCAAACCCATTCACTTCTCTCCAGCCCAACTCTTTCCGCCATCTTTTCTTGCCTAATGGAATTGACTACTGAAATTGCCCCCCACCACTTCCGTTTTTGCCCCAGCGCAATCTATTTGATGCAGAGCATCCAGAGTGACCTTTTAAAAATAGGAACCAGGGCCGGGCGCAGTGGCTCACGCCTATAATCCCAGCACTTTGGGAGGCTGAGGCGGGTGGATCATGAAGTCAAGAGATCGAGACCCTCCTGGTCAACAAGGTGAAACTAAAAATACAAAAATTAGCTGGCCATGGTGGTGCACACCTGTAGTCCCAGCTACTTGGGAGGCTGAGGCAGGAGAATTGCTTGAACCCAGAAGGCGGAGGTTGCGGTGAGCCGAGATTGTGCCATTGCACTCCAGTCTGGGTAACAACAGTGAAACTCTGTCTCAAAATAAATAAATAAATAAAAATAGGAATCAGATGCCAGGCACAGTAGCTCATGCCTGTAATTCCAGCACTTTGGGAGCCTAAGGAGGGCAGATTGCTTGAGCCCAGCAGTTTAAGACCAACTGAGGCAACATGGTGAAATCCTGTCTCTACTAAAAATACAAAGATTAGCTGGCCGTGGTGGTGTGGACCTCTACTCCCAGCTACTCTGCAGGCTGAGACAGGAGGGTCGCTTGAGCCTCGAGTCTGAAGCTGTAGTGAGTCAAGATTGAACTACTGCACTCTAGCCTAGGTGACAGAGCAAGACTCAGTCTCAGGAAAAAAAAAAAAGGAACCCAGTCAAGCCCCTTCTGTGCTTCAACCTTCCTTTCTATAGCCGGCCCGACCACCTCCCAGCCCGTCGCCCTCCCGTCTTGCTCCCTGCCCTTCAGATACTTGGGCCTTTCGGTGTCTGAGTCGTATGTTCCGCCTTCCTTTGGGCCCTTCAACCATGCGGTTTTTCCACCTAAAATGCTCTTCCTCCAAGTACCTTTTTCCTGTACAAAATTCTAATTTCATCTCAATGATCCCTTTCTTAGAGAAGCTTCTGACCACTCCCGAGACAACCAGATGAGCCCTCCCCGTTCAACAGTTTCCCAGTGCTAGTTAGTCTGTGAGGACGTACTGACTCAGTGTCCCTTCACCGTAGGACGGACGGCCCCACGTGTTGTTCGGTACTTGCTCAGTGCTAGTTAGTCTGTGAGGACGTACTGAGTCAGTGTCTCTTCACCGTAGGACGGACGGCCCCACGTGTTGTTCGGTACTTGCTCAGTGCTAGTTAGTCTGTGAGGACGTACTGACTCAGTGTCCCTTCACCGTAGGACGGACGGCCCCACGTGTTGTTCGGTACTTGCTCAATGAATAAATTTGTCTGTATTGCTGAGTGCTGCCTATACCCTGAGGTCAGAGAAGGTGTCTTATTAGTCCTTCAGTGCTTCTTCGTACATAGTAGACAATTTTTTTAAAAAGTTTGTTGAATGAGGCGGGGCGCAGTCCCTCACGCCTATAATCCCAGCACTTTGGGAGGCTGAGGCGGGTGGATCACGAGGTCAAGAGATCGAGACCGTCATGGTCAACAAGTTGAAACCCCATCTCTACTAAAAATACAAAAAATTAGCTGGGCATGGTGATGCGCGCCTGTAGTCCCAGCTACTCAGGAGGCTGAGGCGGGAGAATTGCCTGAACCCAGAAGGCGGAGATTGCGGTGAGCTGAGATTGTGCCATTGCACTCCAGCCTGGGTAACAGCAGTGAAACTCTGTCTCAAAAAAAAAAAAAAAAAAGTTTGTTGAATGAAAATGAAGAGATAGGATGAGGAACACTCCAAATAGTCTTTATTAGCTACTGTAACGGCACCCCTGTCTCACATCTAATGCTGCTCATTCCCTAGAAATAGTAATAGGAGCCTGGGTGTAGTGGCTCATACCTGTAATCCCAGCACTTTGAGAGGCCAGGAGTTCCAGACCAGTCTGGGCAACACAGCAAGACCCCCTCTCTACAAAAAAAAAAAAATTATATTAAAACAAAAAGAAAACAGTAGTTCTAACAGTAATAGCAATGTATGCTGGGAAATATTTTAAAGATTTGATGCATACTATTCTGTTTGCTCCTCGTGATTATACTATGAAGGTGGTATGATTTATTATCCACGTTTTAAAATGAGACATGGGAGGCTGAGGCAGAAGTTTCAGCCCAGACATTTGACACCAGTCTGGGCATCGTGGCAGGACCTCATGTCATTTAAAAACAAATGAGACAACTAGGACACAAAACGCTTAAGAAACTGACACAGCCAGAAATGACAAAGCTGGTGCTGCGCTCAGGGAGCCTAGTGCAATAGTCTGAACACGTGACTGCTAAGCTCTAGTACAAGCAGTCGTGATACAGTTTCATCCATCGTAGAATGAACTTCGTCTTGAAACTGGAAGACCAATTCCAGTCCTGCTGCCACCCCAGGCCGCAGCAGCGCACACAGCGGTGCATCTACCGTCTGTCAGCCTCTGCCTTCGGTAGATGTCCTTTTTTCCTATTAGGTTTGGGGGAAACAGTTTTATGCCATAAACAAGCATACTTTAGAAAAGCAAGATGAGCGAGAGGCCTGAAGGATTGCCGAGGCAGCCCAGCACTTGCTCCTGGCAGCAGTTCAAGCGGCAGAATCAGATGAGAACAGCGCTCGATATTTCACACGGACACTGCGGCCTAGGGAGTTACTCCTTTGAAGGGGAATCTTTGGAACTTAAACTATCTCTTCCAGAAGAATAGCCAGCAGCAGCCCAAAAATATGTTTCATGACCGGAATTTATCACCCCAATGTAAGAGGCTTGGGAAGAATCTGTTGAGATGTTTGGAAAGGCAGACGGTCGCCGTCGCCACAGACCTGAGCAGACTCTTCCCCGTCTGGGTTTTGTGAAGTGCTCTCAACCCAGGGGCACGTTAACAACCCACGTAGGGATACAGCAGAGCCACGGAAGACCAGAAAAATCCAAGCTGCTGGAGTGTGGAACACAGAGAAGGCACTATAGACAGGGGCGGCAGGTTTTCTCTGGAAAAGGCCAGATAGTAAACCATTTAGGTTTTGTGGGGCAGCCGTCAAAACGGAGGATGGGATGTAGGTCCTTACACAGCAACCACATGAAGGCGTAAAGTCCATCCTTAGTTCATGGAACATACACACGGGCAGCAGACTGAATCTGGCTCGCAGCCTGGGGTTTGCCAGTGCCTGCTGCACACTATTAATAATAGTTCATTTTTATCTGACGATCAAGTGTACTCTACCCCTGGCCTGTGGAAAGAACTGCCAAGAGTCTGGGGTGTTTACCCTCCTTGCAAGCTAAGAAGTTAGCCTGTCCCAGAGTCATGGGTGTTAACAGAAGACATGAGATTCCTGGCTCAGGGACAAAGCACGACCGGTCCCTCAGCTCAACAGCGGTAGCTGGGGCCACAGTGTCCGCATTTTTGCACAGGTTCCTGAACCGCAGTCCCCAGCAGAGGACTTGAAGAGGGACGGTACCTGCATTCTCCGCGGCTTGTGTTATAGGGGAGGAGCTTTGAGCTTGGGAGAACCAAAATATTTCCCACCAGATGACGGGTCATACTCAGCTATTCAGCCGAAAGCCTTCCTGCGCGCCTCCCAATTTGTCAGAGAGTGTTAAAAAGATCTCTACTTGAAGGTCGAAATTTAATAAAACCAGTCATTTTTACAGCTTCATTAAAGACATTCTTAAGAGAAAGTTATTTTTTTGTTTTTGTCGTTTGAGTGCAGGTGTGTGAAAAACACAGTGACCGCTGGCGCCCTGTGTCCCACGGCGTGGCTCTCCTGGGCACGCACAGCCGAGCCCGGCACTGACTCTACACCTTGAGTGCCATGCTCCACACAGAGAATATGGCACGCGCCACCCTGGCATTGTCAGAAAAATAGTTTCGACTTGAGATGTCCCAATACTGTAAGAACCACAGCTCTCATCTTTTTTGTTCAGGGTACTTTAGGTTGCAGGTGACAGAAATCCAACAAGTCACCTAAGCAAACAAACCGAACAAACACATGTTGGCTCACGAAACTGAGACGGGGTAGAGGGGAACGCGCCTGGCGAATGGCTGGATTCGCGTCTGAGAGCGCTCGGCAGCTCCGTCCCTGTCTCTTTGTCCCTGTCTTTTTGTCCCTGTCTTCTCTGTATCTGTCTCTCTCTCTTCGCTTAGCTTTTCTTCTCTTCTCTGCCTCTCTTTCTCCCCTTTTCTCCCTCCTGCTGTCTCTCTCTCTTCCTCCCTCTGTCTCTCCTTCTCTCTTTCTCTCTCCTCCATATCTCTACCCTCTTCCTCTGTGCGTTGGCTGAATGCTCAGCTACAAGGAGCTCTCTGCATAGGTCGGAAAACAGCCACCAGTAGCTAAGACTGTACTTGTTGTAAGTCAAGGAAAAAGAGGTCTCTTATGTAATGACTGGATAGCCGGTGTCATGGGAGATTCCAGACTGCCCAGCCCCTTAGATCTCTGTGGGAACCTGAGGTGCTGGCTCCACTACCCTGGGCCTGGCCAGGTGCCCAGCCCGGGAGGTGCTCTGCCTGGCAGCCCCTCAGCCCTGGGAGCAGCTAGGGAGAGGGATGGTGGAAGGGCAGCCCGACAGGCCGGACGTCCATGGTAAACACGAAGCTGCCAAGGTGTCCTGCTGGTGAGTGCTTCCAGCAGCTTGCAAATGAAAGAGATGAGCAAAGCTGCTCTCAACGCCAGGCCTTCAGGTCTCACACGCTCCCGGCTGTTCCCTGCTGAACCCAGCCTGAGTGCCTCCAGGGCCAGCTCAATTCGATGGAGGAGCCTGGGTCTACACCGCTCTCCCTGGGAGGGCCAAAACTGAGTACTGTCTTCTAAATGGATCAGCCTGGAGGGCTTGCTGGGAAATAGAGGAAATGGTAAGGGAGCAGGGGCATAATCAATAATGGAAGAGGGGGTGATGGCTGGAAGCTGCTGAGGAGCACCTGGGTCAAGAGGTTGTTTCGGGAGCATTTGACAGCTAACAGCTACCATGTAGTATGTAGTGAAAGCAAGGGTTCCTCTGTAAATAAGCCTGGGGTCAACAATGAGACCTGAAATGACAGCCAGTGAGACTGTCCCAGACCCTACAAGTCAGGGAAGCCTGGCAGGACCACAGAGGAAACCTCGAGTAGCAGGAGACTGTAACAGATTCCTGTATCAGAATCAAGCCTCACACTGCATATGAAAAAAACACTTCCAGAATAGCCTTCCAAATTCAGTTAGCAAGTCTTAATAGTTATTGAAGGTAGGCGACAGAGGTGTTTGTGCAGTCATTAGACCATTCTCTTGTGTATTTCAAATTTTTTGAAAATTTCCAATTTTTAAAAAGTTGTATAATCTGTAGGCTGGGTGCTGTGACTCAAGCCTGTAATCCCAGCACTTTGGGAGGCTGAGGCAGGCCGGATCACCTGAGGTCAGGAGTTCGAGACCAGCCTGGCCAACATGGTGAAAACCCATCTCTACTAGAAATACAAACATGAGCTGGGCATGGTGGTGGGCGCCTGTAACCCCAGCCACTCGGGAGGCTGAGGCAGGAGAATCGCTTGAACCTGGGAGGCAGAGGTTGCAGTGAGCCAAGATCGTGTCATTGTACTCCAACCTGGGTGACAGAGCAAGATTCCATCTCAAAAAATAAGAAGAAAATAAATTAAAAAGTTATGTTACCCATAAATCAAGAAGCAACCCATCTGTGCATGTAAATTTTCTCAATTGAAAGGGAGTGTGGGTATGGATTTCTCCACAAAGAAGCAGAAACAGCTGCCTGGAGGCCTCAGTCAGCAAAATTTTGTTGAAATTAATTAAAAGGGAAACATTTCTCTTGGTCTTCATACAGCTTTGAAGCAAAGATGGAGGTTTTTTCCTGGGAGAAAATGCGGGCTGATTGACAGCATTTCAGGGAATGACGCCAGACCCCTGTGCCCCAGGATGGAGTCTAACCACACGTCCCCCCGCCCCCCAGGGTGTCTCATTCCGCATTTGTCATCGCTGTCCCCAAAACACTCCAGCAAGATATCTCCCAAAATGTGTCTCACGTCACCTAAGTTATGAGATAATCAGTAAAAACGGTTTTGAGGTTAAAAAAATGTGAGCAAACTCCACGCCGACTAGCTCCGTCCTGGACGGCGGGAAGGCTTGTGATGAAGACACTGTTTCAGGTAACACAACTGTTGGCTCTTTTGGGAGAGGCATCTACTGACTCCGAAAATGTCCCACAGAACATTCTTGGGTGAATGTTGGGAGCTGGGGAGGCCCCCCCAAGAAGGCCGAACAACTGAGTCGGTTCAGGAATCAGGGAGGTGGCTCCACACCCCTGGCTTAGTCCTTGCCGGCGGGCTGGCAGCGTGGGCTCCACACACCCTGACCCAGCAGAGTGGGTCCCGACACACAGGGAGAGCGCAGGGCTCAGAGGCACCCCGCCCTCCCAGCCTGCACCTCTCCCCCAGTCTGCAGGGTCCCCCAACACCCCGCAAAAGAGAAAAATCACACACCGGGGTGAGAGCACACACCGGGGAGAGAGCGTGGCACAGGGTGGGGTGCACAGTGCTGTGTGTGCGGAAGTTGGTGTATGGTGTGTGTGTGTATGGTGTGGTGTGTGAGGGGAGTGGTGTGTGTATGTGGTGTGGTGTATATTGTGTGGTGTGTGATGTGTGCCTGTGGTGTGGTGTGTGTGTATGGTGTGGTGTATATGTGGTGTGTGAGGGAAGTGGTGTGTATATATGGTGTGGTGTGTGATGTGTGTCTGTGGTATGGTATGTGGTGTGTGTGTATGCTGTGGTGTGTGTGTGGTGCATGTAATGCCTGGTGTGTGTGGTAAGTGTATGGTATGATGTGTGTTTAATGCATTTGGTGTGTGTATGGTATGGTGTGTTGTATGTGTTGTGTGGTATGTGTGGTGTATGGTGTGTGTGTGTGATGTGGTTGTGGTGTACTGTGTCTAACCATGTGATGGTGTGTGTGGTGTGTTGTGTGTGGTCTGTGGTGTGTGTATAGTGTGTGGTGTGCGTACATGGTGTCTGTAGTGTGGTGTGATGTGTGTGGTGTGTATAGTGTGTTGTATGTGGTGTGTATAGTGTGTTGTGTGTATGGTGTGTGGTGAGTAAGGTGTGTGTGTGTGATGTGTGTGGTGTGTATGGTGTGGTGTGTGGTGTTGTATGTGTGTGGTGTGGTGTGTATGGTGTGGTGTGGTGTGTGTTGTATGTGTGTGGTGTGGTGTATATGGTGTGGTGTGTAGTGTATGTGGTGTGTGACATGGTGTGTAGTGTATGTATGGCATGTTGTGTGGCTTGTTTATGCTACGGTGTGTTGTATGTGTGGTGTGTGGTGTGTATGTGGTGTGTGTGTGTGTGTGGTGTGGTTTGTGTGTGGTGCATTGTGTGTGGTGTGTGGTGCATTGCATATGGTGTGTGGTGTATGTGTTGTGTTGTGTGTGGTGCATTGTATGTGGTGTGTGTTGTGTGGTGTGCGGTGCATTGTATATGGTGTGTGGTGTGGTGTGTGTGGTGCATTGTATGTGGTTTGTGTTGTGTGTTGTGTGGTGCCTTGTATATGGTGTGTGGTGTGTGGTGTGTGGTGCATTGTATATGGTGTGTGGTGTGGTGTGTGGTGCATTGTATATGGTGTGTGGTGTATGTGTTGTGTTGTGTGTGGTGCATTGTATGTGGTGTGTGTTGTGTGGTGTGCGGTGCATTGTATATGGTGTGTGGTGTGTGTGTGTGGTATGTGTGGTGCATTGTATGCGGTGTGTGTTGTGTGTTGTGTGGTATATTGTATATGGTGTGTGGTGTGTGTTGCAGTGTGCTGTGTGGTGTGCTGTGTTGTGTGCTGTGGTGTATGTGATGTTATGGTGTGGTGTGTGGTGCGTTGTGTGTGGTGTGAGTATACATGACCCAGCATTTCCTCCCTCTCCCTCTCCCGAGGGCTCAAGGACATCTAAGTAGGGTGTCCTTCCCTCTGTCTTGGTCAAAGCTTAGGGCAGATTCCATGACAACTGGTCCTCTTTCACCATCTATTTGTAGAAATGTTTTCTCACTGCCACCTGAAGAAGAGAGCACGGCAGGCCTTCCTCCTGCAGGTCTTCCGGTAGGTTTGGAGGTCAAGTGCACAGAGAGGTGGCAGGAAGGAACTCCCACTGCAAGCTACTCATGTCAACAGCGCGGGGTGGGGTGGGTCCCACTGAGGTCATTGCTACTAATGAGCCCTCCAAGAGGCCCTTCTGAGGGGCCAGCAACACTGCCATGTGAAAAGGACGTGTGTGGCATTGAATCAGGGCAATGTGGCGGCCAAAGAGCTGTGGTTGAATGGTCCAAGAATCTTTCCCAGAGTCTTTTAGAAAAAGCTTAGGGCACTGCATTGTAGGATGTGTTGTTTGTTTATATAAAACCAGATCACCTTTCACATTGCTTCCTGGTCTGATTCACTCATTCTCTTGTTACCAATAATCTCAACACAATACCTGACCAGCAGACTCTAAAACTGAACAAAAGGAAAACTTCTCACGATGGAAACTGAGGAACTCACAGGCAGACCCTCAGGCACATGGGAGGGTAGCAGGCTTCTGCTGAAGTGGGTGTGAGGCTGGTAAGGGGGAAATTAGTTTACTGATCAACTGAAATTCATATTGCAATTTTCTGTCCTTTCAGAAAGTCATATAATCTTCTGTGACTCTCCACTAGAAACTAGTGAGCTTCTTTTGCAAAGAAAAATTTGACAATAATGTTGAACTAGAGATGAATGAACACATGAAGAAATAAGAAGCCCTTGGTAGTGTTTTAGAAAATTAAAAATTGAAGAAAGTTCTTTACAATCCGCGAACAAACCAATGCGGAGAAAGGTCACGGGATCCTTTTGTAAACACGGGCGTTGCTCTCTCAGGGCGGGATCGCTGGGCCATCACCCACACCACCCAAACCCGCGTTAGACCGTGTCCAGCCCTTTGCAGATACGCCTTGGAACTCTGATTCCTTGGCCCTCTGGGCAGCTGCACAGGGCCCGAGGTGGCCTGAGCCCCTGAACCAGGAGTAACTCTGCTCCGGGCTCCCGGGAGGGCCCATTGAGCCAAGCAGGACAGATGGCCACTGATGCCGCACATGCTGGGCAACAGCCCCCAACAGCATCCAGACGCACAGTCCTGGTGTGGCCAAGGGTGCTGGCTACACCCAACTTCAGCAGCTGCCCCAGACCAAGAGGCACCTTCGGGATCAGGGCCTGGGGCTGCTGGGAGCTTGAGGTCAAGGCAGAGGAAAGAGGAGGAGAGCTCAGATGGCGGCTTCTGGAGATGGCTTGGTGGGTCCCTGGGGCCCAGCTCCAGGCAATAGCCCCAAAGCTGCGTTTTGGAGACCTTCTGAGGCTAAAATGCCCTTTCAGAGAGTGGTGAAGCAGTTGCAGGGTGAGTGACTGATAATGCCTGTGTGTTTTGCAATGGAGAGCTTCGATGCTGTGAAAAAGTTCTTGATGGGCCAGGCACGGAAGCTCAAGCCTGTGATCCCAGCACTTTGGGAGGCTGAGGCGGGTGGATCACGAGGTCAAGATATCAAGACCATCCTGGTCAACATGGTGAAACCCCGTCTCTACTAAAGATACAAAAAATTAGCTGGGCATGGTGGCGCGTGCCTGTAATCCCAGCTACTCGGGAGGCTGAGGCAGGAGAATTGCCTGAACCCAGGAGGCGGATGTTGCAGTGAACCGAGATCACGCCATTGCACTCCAGCCTGGGTAACAAGAGCGAAACTCTGCCTCAAAAAAAAAAAAGAAAAAGAAAAAGCTCTTGATATGGAAATGCTGGAGTGGATATAAACTCTAATTTCAACTTTACATCTGTCAATAAAAAGAAAGGAAGATGCTAGTGCAAAAAAGGCAAACAAAAAAAGAAAAGAAAGGAAGGGCTGTTTAACATTTTCATCTATTTTTGCATTTAAAGTTTCTTATTAATAGTGACTGTCAAGAATTTGAGGAGGCTGGGCAGGTGGCTCACACCTGTAATTCGAGAGCTTTGGGAGGCCAAGGCAGGACTGTTGCATGGGCACAGGTGTGAAGACCAGCCTGGGCAATACAGTGAGACCCCGCCTTTACAAAAATAAAAATTAAAAATTAGGTAGGTGTGGTGGCGCGCACCTGTAGCTCCAGCTACTCAAGAGGCTGAGGTGGGAGGATTGCTTGAGCCCAGGAGTTCAAGGCTGCAGTGAGCTATGATTGCTTCACTGCACTCCAGCCTGAATGACGAAGTGAGGTCCTCTTTCTAAATAATGAGAATAATAATAATTTAAAGAGCTCACCATTAAAAAGCTGTGGCTGGGAAGTCCATGGCTATTTTAATTATAAACCTGATAGGAAAAGTTATGTGTCCAGAAGTTGCTCATGAAATGTTTTGAAGAGCGTTTATTTGGAGGTTGTATACAGGCTTCATGCTCACGGTCTCCCCTAGCACTGGGCACTTCATTTTTGTTATAAGCACAGCTGCTGTAGCAGCCCAAATGCCAGGTTCATGCACCTGCTGTGAGGCTGACACCGAACACTGAGACACAGGTGCCAGAGATGGAGACATGCGTATTCCATTTGGCCCAAGCAAAAAGAAAAGAGAGCAAGATTTCTCAAATCCACCTTGACAAAGAGGTGAAGAGAGTTTTTCTGCAGCTGGTGAGTCAGGAGGGGGGTTCAGGGAATGGAGGGAAAGTCCGCGTTTCTTCCATGTCGGGTAACACCTCCAGCAGCCAACTTCTGGCGTCAGCGCCTGGTCCCAGCACCTTTGAGGCATTTGTTCATGTGCAAATATGTTTTATGACCTGGACGTGATCTCGTCCTGCTTGACAAACAGTAGATCGGCAGTGTACAATGATGATGTGGGAACAAGAAATGCTGGGCACAAAGCGCGTGGTTCACCTGTGCCAGCCAGAACAGGCCGATCAGAACGTTCATCCTTTCAGTCCTCACTGGAAAGTACTGAGTGCCGAACTCCCAGGGGGCCCAGTTAGCAGCCTCCGTCCCTTGACAGGAAAGGTGCTAAGGAAGGTGTCCTGAGGGGATTTCGTTATTGTGTGAACATCACAGCGCACACCTGCACAGCCTGGACGTCACAGCCCCCTGCACACCTGGGCGATGAGGTACAGCCCGTGGCTTCTGTGCTGTAACCCTGTACAGCACGTCACTGCTCTGAATCCTGCAGGCAGCGGTCACACAATGGTAAGGATCTGTGTATCTAAGCATAGAAAAGGTTCAGCAAAATACGGTATTCTAATCCAATGGGACCACTGGTGTACCTGCAGTGCAGCGCTGACAGAAATGTTGCTGTGCAGTGCATGACTGCATGTAAGGAATATTTTTAAATAAAATGAACATTTTCACCGAGGCCCCCAGGGATGCGCCCAGCCCCCTCCACTTCACCACAATGTGCTGTGGAAATCATATTTTCCAAGCATGCCCTGACATTATAAAGGCCAGGAAGCATTGCATGGACATGGAGGCCCCGTTCCCACAGCCGGGACTGATGGGCAGAGCCAGGTAAGGGCAAGCCCTCCATGCCCACAGGGAAGCCAATTGCTGCCTCAGGGGAGGGGAAAGGATGCAGAAAATGTCACCCAGGCCTCTTCTCCAAAAAGCCGCCAGGCTGCTCCCTCCTGACCCCGCCCTCTCGGAGCTCACCTCTCCTGCATGTCTTGGGGCCAGCAGGCATCTCCCAAGCACTGACTGAGCCCAGCCAGAGGTCTGGCTCTGTTCCAGGAGCTGGGAACCAAGAAGGGAGCAGAGAGATAAAACTTCTGCCACACGGAGTTTATTTTCTAGACAGGGAAACAGACCAAAATAGATACGAATTATCACAAGTAGAAAGGCCACAGGTGTGCTGGTAAATGTGTCACAGCCACTCTGGGGGACCGCGGGCCTGACCTGCACACTTGCCGATTTCTGTGTGTGAGTCCTCCCACTCCAGCCACCTCTGGACTCCCTGTGTAAAGGCACTGGCCACGGGGCGGGGAAGGGCACTCGAAGCTGCTCTCGGCTGCTCCAGCCGGCTTGGGCACATCTGAAGTTTCCACATGACAAGTTACAGAAAGAAGGAAAGCAGGCTGAGTTGCAGTGTTTACAGGGAGAGATAGGGGAGGCGTCACTACAAAAGTGCCATCTGAAGCTGGGCACGGTAGCTCACGCCTGTAATCCCAGCACTTTGGGAGGCTCGGGTGGGCGGATCATGAGGTCAGGAGTTCGAGACCAGCCTGGCCAACATGGTGAAACCCCATCTCTATGAAAAATACAAAATTAGCCGAGTGTAGTAGCACACACCCGTAGTCCCAGCTACTCGGGAGGCTGAGGCAGGAGAACCGCTCGTACCTGGGAGGCAGAGGTTGCAGCGAGCTGAGGTGGTGCCACTGCATTCCAGGCTGGCTGACAGAGCAAGATACCTTCTCAAAAAATAAAAAAAGAAAGTACCATCTGATGGAGAGCTGCTGTGGTAAACATGACGTCTGCTCTGCCAAGAGCCACAGGACTCCACAATCTCCCACCATGTACATCCCAGAGAAACAGAAAGCAGGGACCCGCGCAGGCAGGGGCACTGCCCAGTTCACAGCAGCATCCTTCACAGCGCCCAAAAGCCGGAGACAACGCCGGATCTGTGAATGACCACTGGATAAACGATGTGTGGGCCCTCTGACAGCAGCAGAAGACCATTCCTAGGCAGACGGGGGCGGGTCCCCAGTGAAACCGGCCAGAAAACCGGTCACCCCTTCCAGGTGCAGTCCACGACCTGGAGTGAGAAATTCCTCGGTGCCTTCTAGCCAATCAAATGGTGATTTTTCTAGGCCTGCCCATAGACCAATCAGCACACACTCTCCCACTGTGAGCCATAAAAACCCTGGATTCAGCCACACAGTGGGGACCACTGCCTTTGGCGGGGACTACTGGCCTTCCGGTAAGGGCTGCCCACTTCAGGTCCCCTCTCCGTCGTGCAATAAAAGTTTTTTCTGCCCTGCTCACTCTCCGGTTGTCAGAGTAACGTCATTCTTCTGGATGTGGGATAAGAACTTGGCACCCGCCGAATGATGGGTGTGAAAAGGGCTGTAACACCGTAACCCTCTGTCCTGCTCGCTGAGTAGTGGGGGAGAAGCCGCTGGGTGCCACACACCAGTTTGCTGAGGTTGCGGGCAGCAGGAATGAACTAGAGCTGTAGTGCCTCACGAGAGCCCACACCTTGAAGTCCCAGAACCAGGGCTGGAATGCGGCCCCGGCTCACCAAGCCACAGGTGGCGGGAGCAGTCGAGCTGTGACACCCTGGGGGGCTCTGCGGTTCCTGGTGTCTCAGTTTTTGGGCGCTGCCATGTTCCCCTCATCCAGACACTGGTGCCCAAAGCAGAAGCAGGTCGTGGCATACCTGGCCCAATTTCTGGCTGAGCGTGGATCCTGTGGCGAGTGGGATCTGGGCCGGGGTGCAAGCCCAGCACAGCCCGCTGGGCCCAGCGTGCAGGGTATGTCCAGCAGCGAGCCTGGAGCCAAGTGAGGCCCAGCAGGGGTGCCGGCAGCTGTGGAGGTCTCTGGTTGGTGAAGGGACAGGGAAAAAATCCTGTGCCACATCCATACTATGGAGTATACTTCAGCCTTAAAAGGGAATTCCGACACCTGCTACCACATGGAGGAACCTTGGGGACATCAGGGTCAGTGAAATTAACTAGGCACAAAAGGACAAATCCTGCATGATTCCATTTATATGGGGTCGCTAGAGGAGTCACATTCATAGAGATGGAAAGCAGATCGGCGCTGCCAGGGGCTGGAGGTGGGGGATGGGGAGCCCATGCCCAACAGGAACAGTTTCCATCTGGGAGGATGAGACGCTCTGGAGCTGGAAGGTGGTGCTGGCTGTGCAACAGTGTGAGTGTAGCTAATGCCACTGAACTGCACACTTGAAAACGGTGAAGATGGGCTGGGCACAGTGGCTCGCACCTGTAATCCCATCACTTTGGGAGGCTGAGGCAGGCAGATCACTTGAGGTCAGGAGTTTGAGACCAGCCCGGCCAATATAGCAAAACCCTGTCTCTACTAAAAATAAACACACACACAATTAGCCAGGCATGGTGGCACATGCCTATAGTCCTAGCTACTCGGGAGGCTGAGACAGGAGAATCACTTGAACACAGGAGGCAGAGGCTGCAGTGAGCTCTGATCAACCACTGTACTCCAGCCTGGGCGACAGAGTGAGGCCTTCCTGTCAAAAAAAAAAAAAAAAAAAAAAAAGGTTAAGATGTTAACTTTATGTTATGTATATTTTACCATAATTTCAGAAATCAGTAATTTTTACAAAGCAAGTTCCATCTGAGTAAAGCCCAGGCAGTGGAACGGCACAGCCCCTGAGGCAGGAGTGTTCCCCACATGCTGAGGAACAGCGGGAAAAGCCAAGTGGCTGGAGCTGGGGAGTGCAGGGGAGGGGTGAGGAGGGGAGGGGAGGGGAGGAGAGGGGAGTGCAGGGGAGGGGAGGGGTGTGCAGGGGAGTGGTGGAGAGTGCAGGGAGGGGTGAGGAGGGGAGGGGAGGAGAGGGGAGTGAAGGGGAGAGGTGGGGAGGAGAGGGATGGGGTGTGAAGGGGAGTGGTGGTGAGGGGAGTGCAAGGGGGAGGGGAGGGGAGTGCAGGGGAGGTGAGGGGAGGAGTGGGTGGGGAGTGCAGGGGAGGAGTGGGGTGGAAAGTACAGGGGAGGGGTGAGAAGTGCAGGGGAGGGGTGGGGAGTGCAGAGGAGAGGTGGGGAGTGCAGAGGAGGGGTGGGGAGTGTAGAGGTGGGGTGAGGAGTGGAGGGGAGGGGTGGGTAGTGTAGGGGAGGGGTGGGTGAGGAGTGCAGAGGAGGGGTGGGAAGTGCAGGGGAGGAGTGGGGTGAGGCGGGGGGCACCTGAGGGTGTTGGGGGGGCCTTTGCATTTTATACTGAGGGACAAGGAAGTCATAGGAGGATCCTGAGCATGGGAGTGGCGTGATCTGACATGGCTCGAAGTGCCAGGCTGGGTGGTCTGTGGCTCCTTCCTGTAATCCCAGCACTCTGGGAGGCCGAAGTGGGTGGATCATGAAGTCAAGAGATGGAGAGCATCCTGGCCAACATGGTGAAACTCCATCTCTATTAGTTAAAAGTACAAAAATTAGCTAGGCATGGTGGCGTGTGCCTGTAGTCCCAGCTACTCCAGAGGCTGAGTGAGAAGAATCGAATCCAGGAGGCAAAGTTTACAGTAAGCCGAGATCGTGCCACTGCACTCCAGCCTGGCCACAGAGCAAGACTTCCTCTCAAAAGAAAAAAGAAAGAAAAGAAAGTGCCTTCCTGGCTGCTACCTGGAGAGGGAGGAGTGGGGAGAGAGAGGCGCAGGGGAGCAGGTAGGGAGGGAGCAGGCAGGGAAGGGGCAGCCTGGGTGGAGGTCAGGGCTGATCACACTTGAGATGTACTGAAAACTGGTCCAGAAGCTCATGCCGGCACACCGAACACAGACTGGGGCCGGGGTGGTCCAGAAGCCTGTGCTGGCACACACTGAACACGGAGCGGGGCCCAGGCGTGACCACTCTCGGTCCCGGCCATGAGGGGGCCAGCACCAGGCCCTGCACTGACACAGACAGGTCACTGCCCCAAGGCAGGGGGTGGTGTGCTGCTCAGATGGTCCAAACAAGGAAAGGAACCAGAAGGAGGGCCCAGAGACCAGGGCAGGCTCTGCCTCTCACTTTATGTATTAGAAAAGGAAAGGACTTGTTGAAAAACACGAACTTCATTGCACTCACAGAGAGAAGGTTAAAAGAATGGCGCGTGTGGCTTTATCTGGTGAGTCACGAGTCAGCACAGTGAAGTGTCAGTCTAGCGTCGGAAAAGCTGACTCAGCTGCAGTTTCCTCCCTGTAAAATAAAACAAATGGCCCTTGACAAAGACCCTCCTTTGGACCAAGCTTGTGTCCACTCCTCCGAGTCCCCTCTCGGACCAGGCTGTGAAATTGGCTCTGTCCTGGGCGGGCTCCCTAGGGGCAAATCCTGATGAGCCTGCCTGGAGAAACCCACCGTGCACTCTGAGTGCCCTGACTCCTGATGTTTCCTCTGAGGAATCTGTGTCCACAGGCCCCGCCCTGCTCCGGGCTGCCAGCTCCCACCGTCCCTGTCTCCCCCTCTTCAACACCCCAGTGGGCTGGGTCCTTCAATAAGGCCTCTTCATACCCTAACAAGGATAATTCATTTTTCTCTTTACCAAACACCCTTAGCTACCGTCTCAGCCTGCGCAGGCTGCTGTGACATAACACCACAGGCTCAGGGGCTTGAAACAACAGAAATCTGTTTCTCACAGCTCAGAAGGCTGCAAGTCTGAGGTCAAGGTTCCCACTGATTGTTTCTGGTGAGGCTCCTTCCTGGCTTACAGAGGCTGGCGTGGCCTTTCCCAGAGAGTGCTCCTGGGGCGGGAGAGAGCACAAGCACTGTGGGGTCTCTCCTCACAGGGACACCAATCCCAGTGGGTCAGGGCCTCACCCTTATAACCTTCACCCCAACCTCCTTAGATGCCCCTCTCCAAACAGCCACAGCAAGGGTTAGGGGTGTCACATGAATTTGGGGGGAACACATTCAGTTCATAACAACTGTGATCCCCCTAAGTTTTCCTCTGGGTAGTGTCAGGTTAAAGCATGTTGTCTACCTAAAAGGAGCACGCTAACTATTGTTGTATCGGACCAAGCATAGAAAGTCAACACCAAGACAAAAGGATGCCAAATTGCAGGTTTATTGCCGGCGACCCGGAGGACTCACGTCTCTCCAACCCGTGGCAGAGAAAGAATGGTGACAAGACCTTTTTATACACGCAAAACCACCTTGGGAGTGGGGGGTGAGGAGTGGAGATGGGAATGAAAGTCTTCAGATATTTCGGGGGAGTGTAAATCACCTCCTGGGCAGAGAGGAGAGTGAGGGGGCTCCGGACATTCCAAGGGCCAGGGGATTTTTGTCATTCCGATTGCCACTCAAGTGGCTTACAGAAGTCAAGATAAACATTAGTTTATACGTTATTTGGGCAGGTGTGGGGTCCACAGATTTTTAGTTGCTTGGTGCCAGGATGGAATTATCTGGGGGTGCTTACTCTGGTCAGTACTGGTAAACAAAGGCCAGCAATTCTGGCAGTTACAGATAAGAGAAGGTATGCAGCTTTACCTCTCTGCATTCTGCAAAGTAAATTAGCAGTTTACAGAAGCCAAGGTTAGCAGTCATTGTGAGGAGAATGGAAACAGTTTTGTCTCTTTATAAAATGGCATTGTACAGGTTCTAACTCTAGGCCACCTATATCACACTATTATATGAATCTCAGATACTCAGCACGTGGCGCTGTGTCACTCTTTGTTCCACAGAGGGATGTGAGCTGCAGACTGGGGTGGAATCTGAATGCCTCAGCTCAGATTCGTCCACCTGGCCACCGGGGTTTCTGCTGGGGAGAGTTCTGCAGGTTGCACACCCAAGCCCTTTACTTGGCCTCTTTGAAGCAGATCTTTCAAATATTTTCACCAAACATTTTATTTTATTTTATTTGGTGGGGGAGGAAGGCAGGAAGGGAGGAAAGGAGGAAGGGAGGGAGGGAGGAAGGGAGGGAGGGAGGAAGGGAGGGAAGGAGGAACGAAGGGAGGGAGGGAGAGAAGGGAAGGAAGGAAATCAGGCAATGAGAGAGACATTGCCGACCTGGATCTAGAGGTCTACAAGTTGATTTTTTTTTTTTTTTTTTGAGAGAAGGGAAGAAAAAAAAAGGAGTGAAGGAGAGGAAGAAAGAGGAAGAAAAAGAGGAAGAGAGAACAGAAATGTTGCTTTATTCTAAAAGAAATGGATATTAATAATGGCCAATCAATATTTTATTTAAACCTATGAGTAGGTATGATTTGGTATTGACAAGAATGCCTATTTTGTGTATTTAAAGTGGAGAGCTCTATAAATATTTATTAAGTTTACTTGTTCTGGATCTGAGTTCAAGTCCTGGATATCCTTATTTTCTGTCTCATTGAGTCTAAGTCTCTATGTATCTGGGTGTTAGGATCGTTAGCTCTTATTGTTGCATAGATCCTTTTACCACGATATCTTTGTTGCTTTAAAATCTATTTTATCAGCTACGAGAACTGCAACTCCTGCTTTTTATTTATTTATTTATTTATTTTTGCTTTCCATTTGGTTGGTAAATCTTTCTCCATCCCTTTGAGTCTTTGCGTATCCTTGCATGTGAAATGGGTCTAGATGTAGCATACTGTTGGGTTTTGGCTGTATCTTTTGATTGGGGGATTTAATCAAATTAAATTTAGGATTACTGCCATTTGATGTTAACTGGCTGTTTTATCCATTCATTGATGTAAATTCTTCTTTATGTTGATGCTCTACTTTTTGGTATATTTTTAGAAAGGCTAATACTGGTTGTTCCTTTCTGTGTGTAATGCTTCTTTCAGAAACTCTTGCAAAGCAGGCCTGATGGTAATAAAATCTCTGAGTACTTGCTTGTTCATAAAAGATTTTATTTTTCCTTCAGTTATGAAGCTTAGTTTGGCTGGATATGAAATTCTGGGCTGAAAGTTCTGTTCTTTAAGGATGTTGAATATTGGCCCCCACTCTCTTCTGGCTTCTAGAGTTTCTGCTGAGAGATCTGCTGTAAGTCTAATAGGCTTCCCTTTGTGGGTAACCTGACCTTTCTCTCTGGCTGCTCTTAGTATTTTCTCCTTCATTTCAACCCTGGTGAATCTAACGATTATGTGCCTTGGGGTTGCTCTTCTTGAGGAATACCTTTGTGGTGTTCTCTGTATTACCTGGGGTTGAATATTGTCCTGCTTTGCTAGTTTAGGAAAATTTTTCTGAATAATATCCTGAAGAATATTTTCCAGCTTGGATTCATTCTCTCTGTCGCATTCAGGTACACCTATGAAACATAAATTTGGTCTTTTCACATAGTCCCACATTTCTTGGGAGACTTTGCTCATTCCTTTTTATCCTTTTTTCTCTATTCTTGTCTTCTCGTTTTATTTCATTAAGTTGGACTTCGACCTCTGATATCCTTTCTTCTGCTTGAACAATTTGAGTGTTTAAACCTCAGAGTTCCCATATTGTATTCTTCAGTTCCATTAATTCACTTATATTCCTCTCTAAGTTGTCTATTCTCATTAGGATTTCATCAAACCTTTTTTCAAAGTTCTTAGTTTCTTTACTTGGGCTACAACATGTTCTTTTAACTCACAGAAGTTTCTTATTATCCATCTTCTGAAGCCTGATTCTGTTAATGGGATGCGCTGGTTCTCCATCAAGCCTTGTTCCCTTGTTGAGGAACTGTGATCCTCTGTAGAGGGAGAGGCATTCTGATTTTGAGTATTCTCAGCCTTTTTACACTGGTTTCTTCCCATCATTGTAAATTTATCCACCTGTTGTCTTTGTAATTACCAACTTTCAAATTAGGTCTCTGAGTGGACGTCCAAGTTGTTAATTCCCAGGGCCGAAATATGAGCAACCCACTGCGCTGGCCAAAACAGCAGCATTAAGACTAATGGTGCTTTTCTGCCCGGGAATCTCCAGTCTGGCTTCCTTCTTGAGTTCGTAATAGGTGACTCTGCCTTCCCGGAGCGCCAAACCTCAGTCAGAAGGGGAACCAGTCCCATTTACTCTGCACCAAGAGCTGCCGCGCCGAGGTGCCAGCAAAACCACTGCGCCAGCCACAACAGTCAGGCTGGCGACCCGTGTGGCTCCTCCATTGGGAATCTTCTGCTCCGTGAGCAACCAAAATTTGTCTGAAAGTGTGGCGTCCTCTCGTTCTCTGCGCTTTCACTGGGAGCTGCAATCCCGAGATGTTAGCGGTCAGCCATCTTGGATCGTTCCTCTCACCAAACATTTTAAAACAGGTACAACATGATTCAAAGATCAAAATGATATAACTGCGATAGTTAAAGCAGCTTTGGTCCTTGGTTGCCCATCAAGAGACAGGAGTTGGCACAAGGTCACTCTGATCTTGTGTTGACATACGTATTTGTCAAAGAACAACTTTCATCAAAATATGCCTCCAAATTAAGATTCTTTGGTGATGGGGAAGCCGCCAGTATACGGTGGTAGGGTTTTGGACAAAGACAAATGTCAATGAAATGGGAAACAGGGCTTGTGGCTCCGATCCCAGCCTGTTGGAGGCCGAGGCTGGAGAACTGCCTGAGCCCAGAAGTTGAAGACCAGCCTGGACAACATAGTAAGACCCGTAAGACCCCAGCTCTAAGAAAAATGAAAATTAGCTGGGCATGGTGGCACACACTTGTAGTCCCAGCTACTCAGGAGGCTGAGGCTGGAGGATCACTTGAGCTCAGGAGATAAGGCTGCAGTAAGCTATGACAATGCCACTGTACTCTAACCTGGGTGACACAGAAAGACCCTGCCTCAAAAGAAAAAAGAAAGATTTAAAAAAAAATTCTTTTGGCTGAGCATGGCGGCTCGCACTTGTAATCCCAGCATTTTGGGAGGCTGAGGCAGGCAGATCACCTGAGGTTGGGAGTTTGGGACCAGCCTACCAACATGGAAAAACCCTGTCTCTACTAAAAATACAAAATTAGCTTGGCGTAGTGGCACATGTCTGTTAATGTGTCACCCAGCTACTCAGGAGGCTGAGGCAGGAGAATTGCTTGAACCCGGGAGGCAGAGGTTGCGGTGAGCTGAGATCATGCCATTGCACTCCAGGCTGGGCAACAAGAGTGAAACTCTGCCTCAAAAAAAGAAAAAAAAATTTTTTTAAGATAGCATATAGACTGAGTGTGGTGGCTCATGCCTGTAATCCTAGCACTTTGGGAGGCTGAGGTGGGTGGATCACCTGAAGTCAGGAGTTGTAGACCAACCTGGCCCAACATGGAGAAACCCCATCTCTACTAAAAATACAAAAAAATTAGCCAGGTGCGGTGGTGGACACCAGTAGTCCCAGCTACTCTGGAGGCTGAGGCAGGAGAATCATTTGAATCCAGGAGGTGAAGGTTGCACTGAGCTGAGATGGTGCCACTGCACTCTAGCCTGGGCAACAAGTGCAAAACTCCGTTTCAAAAAAAAAAAAATTTATGTACATATATATAAAAAATAACAAAAATTAAAAATCGTACAACGATGCACACAGCAGTCTCATCATTGCCCTACTCCCACCACAGCATCCTCTCCGCATCCCCAGCAAAGTGGAGTAACAGCTCAGTGTTTGTGAATTGCTATGTGTCCTGAGGCACAAGGCAGCCTGCTGAAACACGAATCGGTACCTTCCGTTTTCCACTTAACGGCGCCCAGAGATCCTTCTGGTCTGTGGGTACTTATGAGCTGTCACTCTTTCTAACGCTGTTTATTCCACGGCTGCTTCAGATGCCAGTATTGTTTCCAGTTCTCTGATATTAAAAACCTGGTTGTCTTTTATTTTTACGTGTGCAGGTGTATCTACAGCATGAATTCTGCAGAGTGGGGACTGTGGGTTAGAGTATTGCATCTGGAGTTCGGACAGCGGGCCACGCCTGCCTGGTGATGAGGGGTGCCAATCTGCAGTCAGTGCCACACAGAGGAGCATACATTTCCAGGCAGCCTCAGCAACATGTGCACTGCTGCTAATACCATACAGAGAAAACGACGTCTTGGTGTTTTAATTTACACTCCCTAGTGAGTGAAGTTGAGCATCTTTTCATTCCTAAAGGGCCCTGTTTCTTTTTCTGTAAACAATTTGACTAATCCATTCTCCTGAGTTATTAGTTGTTTTTTCCAATTTCTAGAAGTTTTTACACATTAGGGAAATTAGTCCTTTGTGATACGAGTTGCAAATTCTTTTCCTAATTGCTTTTGCTTACAGCTCTTCAAAACTCTTTTGTATTAAGCTTTTACTTACAGTCTTCTTTCACGGTGGCTGGATGTTAAATCCTAGGTTAAAGGTCCTTGCTTACTGCTGAGGTACTGCCTTTAATATTTACGACACTGTGCATATTTAGGTCTAGAGAACAGAGCTCTTCTGCTGGGCGTAGAGAAAGCAGCCCACTAGCCTTTTCCCACTTCACTGACCACGTTTGTCTTTGTCTAAAACCCTACCACCGTATACTGGCAGCTTCCCTATCACCACATAATCTTAATTTGGAGGCATATTTTGATGAAAGTTGTTCTTTGACAAATACTTATATCAACACAAGATCAGAGTTGCCTTGTGCCAACTGCTGGCTCTCAATGGGCTATTAAGAACCAAAGCTGCTTTAACTAGCTGGCCAGGTATTCACCCAACAAACAGTGTCTTCTGTGTGCCAGGAAGCACAATGCAGGCAGATGCAGCCAGCCCTGCCAGTACTACTCCTGAGTGTCTGTGAACTCAGGAACCACGACTGACCACCATGACCATTGCTATGTGTTTTGTTCTGATGACATCCTTTTACTGAGCTCTGAACGTCAACTCATCACATGAATAAAAAGGGTGCTTTCGTTGAATGACCTATTCCTTCTTGCTCCGGAACTCCTGGAATATTACAATTAGGAAAAAGACCAAAATCAACACCAAGGTCCTCCTTTTCAGACACACGATCTGAGGCCCAGACTTGCTCAACCTGAAACAACATCACCTGATTCAGGAATGGAGCATTCACTGCTTCCTAGTTACCCAAGCTGATCACTAGCCAGGAGGGCTTTTTCCCTCTCAGTTTGAGCTCCGACCTCATGCACTTTTGTGCCTGTCCTACAAGACAGCAGTGGGGCTTTCTTCAAGCTTCAGCAATGGCAGGACACCAGGAGGGGAGTGCAGCACGGAGAACACTTCTTCCACAGCCTGTTTGTACAGCATGAACATCCTACTCTGGAAGCAGCACCCGCTGAAAGCTTTTATATTCCACAATATACAGCACAATCTGATATGTAACAGTCACTCAAGTATTTTCTGAACAGGAGCTGATGAAGACGTAATTATATATCATTGTAAATTTCTAAAGATATAAAAAATGCAGCTGATATTTTGATTCTCAGTAATGTATTTCCTTTTAATAAAAAGAAAATTGAGGAAATTGACCCCTAAAACTTCATGATTCCTCCTTAACTGAGTGTGGCTGAACCTTCGTTCCTCCAGCTTCACATGCGTTCTGACACCATCTGTATTTGTGAAAATCCCACAGACTGTCAAGATTTGAGAGGCACAACTTTTCATCTCTGTATTTCCAATTCTGGTGTAATTTTTCATGTTTTTAAATCAGATTCTCAAATGGCAGGGGCAGCAGTAGGAGCATTCTTTTGGATCTTCTCAAATCCTCACCTAAAAACAGAACTACTCAACAGCAAAACCAAAAACTCACGGACATTTGTAACAGAATGAGGTGACAGTGTTGCCGAGGATGTGGAGTGAGCTGGAACTTTCCTGCCTGGCTGGAGGGAATGGAAAATGTAAAGCTCACACTTGGAAAAGTTTCCATTTCTTAAGAGGCACACACCTGTCATGTGACCCAGGCATTCCGCTCCAAGGCATTTACCCCAGAGAAACAGAAGACAAAGAAGAGGACATAAATGCTCACGGCAGCTTTACTTGCTTTATCTGTATTTAGTCAGAAATTGAAAACAATCAAAATGTATCAGTCAACAGGTAAATAAACAACCTGTGGTACAGCCATACAATACACAATGTGGACTGCTGATACACACGGTGAATGCTAAAACAATTACGCTGAGGAAAAGAAGCACCTCCCCCCATAGTGCTTGTTCTATGATTCTACTCACATATCATTCTAGAAAATATAAATTAATCTTTAGCAAGAGCGAGCAGACCAGTGGTTGTCTGAGGATGGGGGACATGGAGGGACGGTTTACAAAGGCTGTGAAAATACTGTTGGTGGTGATGGCCATGTTCTGCTGATAGCTTCATGGGAACATGCATTGGTCACTTTACATATGTGCAACTTATTATCTGTCATTACACCTCAATAGAGCTGTTTTAAAAAGCAAGGTGGGGCTGGGTTTGGTGGCTCACACCTGTAATCCAAGAACTTTGGGAGGCTAAGGGAGGAGGATCCCTTGAGGCCAGGAGTTTAAGACCAGCCTGGGCAACAGAGAGAGACACTGTTTCTACTTCAAATAACAAAAGTGGTGCGATAACATTTACAACTCAAAAGAAACAAAGAAAGTGGTAAAAGAGATTCCAGAGACAGTGGCAAACACTGAAAAGAGGCAACTTAGACTTCAACACACAGATAACAGGGATCACCAAAGGAAAAAAAAATTGGCAAGAAAAATATAACACTAAACTACAGTTCAAGCAATCTTAAAATAACAGATCTGAAAGTACACGTAGAAAGTGCACACCATACACCTGCAAATACGGACCAGGACAACCAACACCAGCACATGATACATTCGAATACCACTGTTGACTTGAGAGAAAAAGGAAAAAGTCCTTTGGGTATCTAAGCAACAACAGCATACAACTCGTCTGGGGAAGCAAATAAGATTCATCAGGCTTTCCATGCATCACTGAGTGCTGGAAGAAACAGAATAAAACAATTCAGATACTCAAAGAAAATCTGAGCCAAGAGTTTCATCTCTGGCAAAACTGAATTCAACATCAGAAACTCACTGACTATAGACGGGTTATGACAACTGAACACACAGAAATGAGAGCCAATGGCAGTAAAAGGGAGCGATTTTTCTGACAATGTAGACACGGTGCTGTTTTCATCACTGCAACTAGTGCTACAGTATTAGTATTTTAAAAACACTACATGTTAACGTGGAATAAAACAAGTGCGTGATTACGGGATATGCCACGTCATCGTCCTGTCTTCTGAGTGTGGGAGACGCGAACATCTTATACAAGAGGCTATGTACGGGCCCCAGAACCCGGAATTTGTATTGGGAATATCAATACAGATTCAGAAAATATTTTTTCTTTAAATGCACGTGTGTAATGTTTGTATTTTTTTAAAGCTCTGTCCAATAAAGTCTGGAAACAATGACCAAACCTATAGCAATGAGCCTCCTAGACTGTGAATCTAAATTACCATCTCCACCAGAGACTCCTGGAAAAATAATGGATTCCCAGTGTTAAACAGAATTCAGTTTGGCCTAAAACTGCCTCTGTACATAGTGACTTTGACTTAGGACCTCACCGAACGTATAAACAGACTGTGCCCTGATGTGAGAGCATACTCCTGTAACAAACAGCAGTCTCACCGGTCACAGGCTGAAAGGCTGCAAAACACGGTGACGTGAAGCAGAGGCGGCGCGGCAGTGAGTCTGGCCATGTCCACGTCTTTCCCTTCCTCCAGCTGTAACTGCAGCCTGCACACAATGTGCGTTCTGAACTGCTTTTGGTCCTGAGTGCTACCCGGCTGAAGCAACTATGTTCTGCTCAATTAAACTGCGAACTTGTCTAAGGTTTTTTCCTTTAAGAAAAGTTTGGGGCAGAAGCTGTACAAGATGGGCCTAGAGCACCTGGACATGCCAGACTGCAGGCGCTATCACTGACTGCGCATGTGGTCTGTGCATCCATGAATGCGCATGCATGCATGCTTATCAAAACTCAAGAGCCCAGCTGAAGAGGCTCCCTCTCACTGACCAATGAAGCGAGTCCAAGGTAAACAAAGATAAATATCACAATGGATTGAAATCCATCAAATATGCTTAACTCCACAAATTCTGTTTTTTTAAAGACAAGGATTTGCTGTCACCCAGGCTGGAGTGCAGTGGCACTGTCACAGCTCACTGTGACAATGTCACATCCTCAACCTCCTGGGCTCAAGCAAGCCTCGCATGTCAGCCTCCAGAGTAGCTGGGACACCAGGCAGGCACCACCACAGCCACCTCCTTTTACTTTAATTTTCTGTAGAGACAGGGTATCACTATGTTACCCAGGCTAATCTCAAACTCCTGGGCTCAAGTGATCCTCCTGCCTCAGCCTCCCAAAGTGCTGGGATTACAGGCATAAGCCACCATGCCCAGTCCATGAATTCTCAATATATGTAAGTAAAAAACCTTAACAGCTCACCTTCTAAGGATGACAGAGAACTAACGCATTACCTTAAAAACCTACTGTGCAAGAGCAAAGAATCCAGCATTTATCCTGCCCTTCCTATATGAACTGTACCACTGGGTAACCAAATAGTACACAAAAGAAAACACTTTCCTAGAAAACCATTCCAGTGAACAAAGGCAAGCAAAAAGACAGAATGAGAATATTACCATTTTGCAACCCCAAATAATAAACAAATCTTGGCTCTGAGCATCAGCTGCTGTCAACATGGACAAGGACTCCCGAGAAGAGCCCCCAACTGCCTAATCTCCTGCCAAAGGGCTCAAATCTGAGGTTCACAAAGCCTCTAGACCCAGCTGCCAATCCGCAGGACACAGAGGACAGAAGATCATGCTGAACTGCACCATGACCACGCAGTCAGCGAAATCTACACTGTGGGAAGTGATGGGACAAACGGCCCAGGCTCTTCAACACATAATGGCAGGGAGAACAGCGAGGCAGATAGGACTGCAAATGGAGACTGATCAAGTAAAAAAAGAAAGCGGACAAGACTAAACTGCCATCAAGAAACCAAGAAAGTCACTCTGTCAAAGTCAGGAAGGAGGCAGGCAAGGAGTGGGAGAAGGGGGCTGTGGCTGGAGGGGCACTTGGAGAGCCTTCTGGGGTATCCGGCAAAGTACTACTTCCCTGGGTGATGGACACAAAGGTATTCAATCATAACATTACAATCATAACATTCAATAAGCTATGTATTTGTTTTGTGTCATTTCCTATATGTTTTTACTTTATGATAAAAAGGTTTAAAACTAAATAATCATGTCAAACTTTTATTTATTTTTGAGAGTCTCATTCTGTTGCCCAGGCTGGAGTGCAGTGGCGCGTGATCTCTGCTCACTGCAACCTCTGCCTCCCAGGTTCAAGTGATTCTTGTGCCTCAGCCTCCCGAGTAGCTAGGACTACATGTGTCACGTGTCACCACACCCAGATAACTTTTGTATTTTTAGTAGAGACAGGGTTTTGCCATGTTGGCCAAGAAGGTCTTGAACTCCTGACCTCAGGTGATCTGCCCGCCTTGGCCTCCCAAAGTGCTGGGATTATAGTTGTGAGCCACCACGCCCGACCAGGGTCCAACATTTTTTTTTAAGTTTGCACAGTTTTTAACAGAAGAACCAAATAAATTTTTGAAAGACTTATTTACACATCTTGGTCTTTACAAGTTGTAACTGTTCCTAGAGAATGGCCTAGCAGCCAGGGTTGCCTGCAGGCAGGCTTTGCCCTATACCAAGTGCCCCTCAAGCAGGCATGCGGGGCTGAGACCCAGGGCACATCCTGCCCGCTGAGCTGCCCGCTGAGCTGCCCGCCCAGGCCCCAGGCTGCACGTTTCTCTAATGTACCCACAGGCACAAGTCACCATATGAGCAGGAGACTCACTCCTATAACCGGATGGTAAATGGACGCTTTCAGAATACTCCCAGACTTCTGAGCTGCATCTTTTAACCAGTGTTTTTTAGATTTTTCATTGAAATAAATATAAGCTGCAGCATTTCAGGCCATTTGCTTTGCTTGCCTGCAATAAAACAAGCAAGAATGTATGGAACCCAGTAAGTATAATGCTGAAATCTCACATAACTCTCCAATCTCAAAGATGTTCAATTTATTATATACTTAGCAAGTTTTTATAAAACTGGGTCACAGAATGCCACTGTGCCTTCCTGATTCCGTGCGAAAGCTGCATCTGCCCATCCACTGCAACGGTCCCACCTGCAGGCTCTTTTCCACACCAGTAAGTACAAGCAGTGAAACAAGTTGGCTCAAGTTTTCCCAAGGACTCACATCACATGGGTCAGTCTTCTGATTGTTTAGCTCCTTCTCTGGCTAATCTATCAGCTTCTTCATTGCCCATAAACCCCGAATGACCAGGAACGTGTATCTGTTAAAATAAATGTTTTCCTTTTATTTTTACTCATCTTTACTTAAGCAACACACGACTATACTCTCATTACAAAAGCTCAACCATTCAGAACAGACTGAGTAGCAGAAGCTCAGCTCCAATGCTCCTCTCCCCAAACATGATCCTGAACAGCACTGGAGATTCTGAACGCCGGAGATTCTCTGTGCACGTATGCAACGGATGTATTTACAAACATTCCATTTTGTCTTTCTACAAATACCGTTCATAATGTTATTTCCTCCCCCACATGTCAATTGGACTTGATAAGCTTTCCAGGGAAAACACAGGTATGTACAGACGGGTGGACAGATATGTACGACACACACACGCCCCATCAGAAGGAATCATGTACGTATGGAACTACTGTCTACACTTATGTTGCCAACGCAAATTTACATGCCAGGCCACCAAACTGTTATCAGTGCTTCTGGGAAGGCAGAACAAGGCAGGGTTGAGACAAGGTTGTAGTTTAATTTGCTCTGTACTGCTTGAAAAAAAATTTTAATAAAAATGATTGTTTAAAAAAAATGCTTCCATCTTGGAGTAAAAGTTCTGTTACCAAGGCTTTCATCACACGTCCTTACTAGTGTTTTAAACAAGATACACTGGAAGTTAGTTTTAACATATGACACATTCCAAAGAAACGAAGAGCGGGGACATACAGCTGTCACAGTAATGCCCTGTGCTCGGGTCGGGCCTTACTTTGTGCTCTTAAAATGTAAGGATTGTAGAACATCCCTCAAACCACACGGCCTGTGTATATGCCTAGTGATACTCTCATTAAAACTGTATTACTTGTAGTGGCTCAGGTCTGTAATCTCAAAGCACTTCGAGAGGCCAAGGCAGGTGGATTGTTTGAGTTCAAGACCAGCCTGGGTTACACGACAAAACCCCATCTTTACTAAAAACACAAAAATGAGCCAGGTGTGGTGGCCTGTAAACCCAGATACTTGGGAGGCTGAGGCGGCACCCAGAAGGCAGAGGTTGCAGTGAGATCACGCCACAGCCTGGAGTGACAGAGTGAGACTTCGGTTTCAAAATCCAAACCAAACCAAACCAGAAAACTGTATCACCCATACGGTGATTAAAAGAATCAAATGGGTGTCTGTGGGTGAGGGTCTCGCTGTTGCCCAAGCTAGAGTGCAGTGGTACAATCCTGGCTCACTGCAACCTCGACCTCCCCAGCTCAAGTCATCCTCCCACCTCAGCCTTCCGAGTAGCTAGGCTACAGGCATGCGCCACTATGCCTGGCTAATTTTTTATTTTTTGTAGAAACAGTCTTACCATGTTACCCAGGCTGGTCTCGAACTTCTGGGCTTAAGTAGCCAACCTGCTTGGGCCTCCTAAAGTGCTAGATTATGAAGTGACCACTGTGTCCAGCCTCAGATATGTGTTAGTATACATTACACTGTTGATTTCATGGAAGTTGTTATGTCTTTAAACCACTTACATATACCATTAATCTCTAGTAAATTTAGCTTATCTGGTCATCATTGCAGTAAGACATTAACATCGAGAAGATACTCACCCACTGGATGTCCATGCCCTGGGTGAGCCTCTCCAGTGCCACAAAGTCCTCTTTGTTGATCACCTCTTTCCCTGTACTTGTCTTCCACCCATTTGTCTTCCAACCTTGAACCCAGTTAGTTATACCTACAAGAATGCCTGATCACTGGTGAGTCAATCTGGAACACCCTGCCTTCTTCAGTTCCCTAGTCTTACCTCTTATAATCGATCCCGCTTGTGCTCTGAGTCTCCATCCTTGACTCTTATACTTCCTTAGCTGGCCTTAGTTGCTTTGGCCTTTGGCCCAGCCTGAAATACCGCCCTCTCTTCCCTTTCCCCGAACTTGTATTCTACGTATAGCTGTCAGCTTAAGATGTCACTTCTCCCAGAAAGCCCTCCCCAGCCTCATAAGAATCCCCTACAGGGCATTTCCCAAAGAAGCGGTCAACACGCCATCTGAAGTGACTTATGCACACACGGACTAGAAGTGCCACTACAGCAGAGCCACTTCCACGTCTGATGGCATCTCTGGTGCCTCACAAAGAAATAGGAATGTGGAAAACATCGGAGCAGCACAAGAGACACTCTGAAATCCCCATTCTGCTTAGTACCTGACAAGCCAGTGTCATCCCCCTATTTGCATTTCGGTCTTGCCCTGTTACAATACCTCCTATCAATTTCCCTTCGTGGTTACTGGAAAACTTACCATTTATGGTAAACATGCTGTCTATATACAGAACCAGTTTACTGATGTTTTACTGGAAAACTCACCATTTATGGTAAACATGCTGTCTGTATACAGAACCAGTTTACTGATGTTTTGAGCCTTCGCTTGTTCAATGGCTTTGCAGGCTGCCTGGAAAAGACAAGTCAAGTCATTCCACAGAAAACGTTCCACTTTGACATTACTGATGCTCAGTCCTCAAAACTGAAACATCCCTTCTGTACTGTGATGATTATACTCTCTGCATGAAGCACTACTATTCCAATCCTCCTGCAGAAACACCTATCTGAAGTAAGTTTCTAGAATTTTTCTACAAAATTCCTATTTTTCAGAATTGTTATTAAACCCAAGCCTCTTCTTCAAATATCTTTCTTATATATAGGTAGGAAAAAAATTATCTGATTTATCTGATATGCTCACACTCAATGCTCAATAATGAGAGGCTTCAATACATCTGATAACTTACATGAATTTCTGCTCTTTGGTTTGTCTGTCGACCAGGAAGTCTAATGCCTACATTTCTGTTTCAAAACAGTACAAAAGAAAGTAAAATTATAAAGTGAATTCTCAAAGTGAGTCTTTTTAATGGATAACAATAAACTAGTGTGTATTTTTATTTGAAATATAAAAGCATCAAATGAAAGTCAAACTAACAGAGAGACTGCCAGAAGCAGAGAGGATAAAGGTTTCCACACTCGGGCACCTGCTGACTCTCTGGGGTCCCACTAGGGCAGAGGAAGTAAGAGCTAGTTCTCTGTGGACCCTGAGTTAGGACCTGTGGCTCCAGCAAAAAGAATCCCAGGAGAAAACTCAGGAATAAGAATGGAGGGTATGAGACCTCAGACTGAAAGAAAAAATTCCAGGAAATAAAGGAGGAAAATGAAATCAAGAAACCAGAAAAACCCTCAGATAAGTTATTTAAAATTTGGGGTCACCAGGAGATCCAGTTTCCTAAAAAAAAAAAAATCAGCAATTTTTTGGACCAGGCATGGTGGCTCTCACCTGTAATCCCAGCACTATGGGAGGACAAGGTGGGAGGATCGCGTGAGCCCAGAAATTTGAGACCAGCCTGACCCACATAGTGAGACCTCATCTCTACTTAAAAAAAAAAAAAGAGAGACTCCTCCAGAGGGCAAGAAAGCAACACCGAAGCCAGGCGCGGTGGGTCACACGTATAATCCCAGCACTTTTTTCAAGGCAGGAGGATCACTTGAGCCCAGGTCGGTAACGCAGTAGCTGTTTCTGGCACTGCACTCCAGCCTGGGCAAGAGTGACGCTGTCTAAAAACAAAACCAAACCAAGTAAAGCTGAGGTACCAACGTTCTGAAGAGCAATGCTGCTCAGCACCAACACAATCCAAGCTGTTCCTCTGCTACCCCCACCAAAGCTACTTATCTGCAGGTTTTCCCAACAGTCAACCAATAAGCAGGTCCGCCTCATCTCACAAGTTGTGGAGCATGATTCAGGAAAGCTCAGCTTCCTTTGATTACTTACAAAGGATGGCCTGGCCCCCAGTAAACGCCGATTCCTGCTCGTGGCCTCCTCCGCCCATTACTGCAGCAGCAGCCATCCGTGTAAACGACAACCGAGTCTCCTGTGGGAAGAGAGAAGTAAATGCTACTGGGCTGACCTTACATGTTCTGTCTAGGAAAACGTGCTCAATTCCTTACAAGGGGGCACCCAGCATTTATGCTCAGAATCCACTTACATTTTGGTCTTGCAGGACAGGCAAGCTCAGGGTGAAGGCAGTTACTTTGTAAACTAGAGCCCGCTGCAGTAAGGACTACTGTTCACACCCCACACTGAGGGTTCAAATGACAATGGCTGTCTCCACAGCAGGGCCACCTTCATTCCCAGGGAGCCGTCCTTCCAGAGACGACAAGCAGAGCCTCAGCATGGCGGTGAGCCTGCCTGCCAGAGGACCCAGTCTCCTGACCAGTGCTGGTCCCATTTCTTCCCTGGCATATTCGCTACTAGTTTAGTGTAGTTCCATCTGTTTCTTTCCCTCTAGACAGACGGTGTGATTGACATACCAAGGCTGTAAATAGAACTGATGTAAAGGTGAGAGGCTGTAAAGGTGAAAAGGGACTGATGGGGCCACTCAGGCCCCTGGTGACCAGGACACTTCAGCAGTGTGGTGGGAACAGAGGTCAGGTTGTAAAGTGTTAAAAGAGCTGGGCGAGAGGGCAAACAGTGGTCGGACACGCAGGAAGTGGAAGTGTTTGTCCTAAGAACGGCAGACTGAGCACAGCGGCAGCAAAGGGGCAGAGACAAGGATGTGCTCCTCATGGGAGTGGGTCAGAGGGCCGAGTGGAGTGTGGGTGTCGGGCAAGGCTCCTTAGTTCAGCTGTAACATGACTGTATCAGCATGACTACAAACCTTCCGCCCAGCCACTGAACTGCTGGAGCCAGCACTGCCATCTGCCATGTTCCAGGCCACTGAGCCTCAAGCATGGCCAGTGGCTGGAAACAGCTCATTTCCCTGCTACTCCACAAATCTCTGCTTTAATTCCTACTAGTAAATCACCAAATAAAGAATACTTGTGTGATCTTTTTTTAGATAACTGCACAACTTATCTATAAATAATACAGCTTGGCACAACAGTTTCTCCCGGTTTCCCTTGAATTAAATCAGAACCTACAAATATCCTGATTTATATTTTTAAATGCTACTTATTTCTGTTTTTTGCACATATCTGTAAAAGACACAAAGGAGACTTAAGCTCGCTACTACCCTGCTTCTCAGGATAAAACAGAATCTCCTGTTTTCCAAAGACTGCAAATGAAAGCCTAAAGTGCTGGTGCTAATCGATTATAATAAGCAGCTGTATGTGGGTGTTTCCTATTTGAAAAAGCTGGAGCCTTTGCGCTTTATCTTGGTAACATTCAGTACCGCATGCACAGGGAATATACTGGTATTTCAAGATTACATTTATACACAAGGGTTTTCCTAAGAACAGCCAAAAATTTAATTCTTCATCACTTGATCCATTATAAAGTAATGACCTTAGAGATTTCTAAATATTCTTTACACATAACAATGAAGATGAAAAACATCAGCTCAAACTTCCCCCATTAAGTGGAAAACATGTTTTACACGTGTATTTTCATGATGTAACAGTCAGGGAAACCCAAGGAAGATGTACCCAAGTAGGAAAACATGTCTCTGCTAACTGGAGGCGCCGGCTCCACACTGGGCTTCAAGTGCTTTGCATATGGCTCTGCGCCTTCATCTCCATCTCCATCCAGTGGCTCACGGAGTCTCTTGCTGGCTTTCGTCTGTGATTCTTGTCCATGTTGATTTTCCTGCCCTGAAAGAGTCCACTTGTGAGCTAGAAACAATGAGCATAACACGAAATGCTAGAGGATGAAGAAATCCAGTACGTTATTTAGCACCATTAAATCAGACTTAAACACCCTCTGCATGTGGCCCTACACCAAGGGAATGACTCCACCCACACCATCTCAGACTTGCATACTCTGAGAAATCACTCCGAATTTTCCAAGATAAGTTTGATAAAGACAATGTGAGGGCAACAGCAAGGCTCCTGTTGAAAATAAAACCTGGTTTTGATGGAGATAACAATACCAAGGGTTCCTGACCCTTTAGGGATCATGGACAGTTTGAAAAGCTGAAGGGCTCTTCCTCCAGGAAAAACATGGACCAAAACTGTGTATATAACATCAGCTCTAAACACAACCTGCCTCTCTCTGAATTGTGCTTTGCCCAGGATTGTTATGATGACTCAAAGGAGCAGCTGTTGAGTGTTCAAGCATCTCAGTCGCCTCTAGAGAGACTGTTCAATATAAGATAATTAAAACTATGCTCTGCTCAGTTTTAATTTGCTGTAGTAAAAGTCTATAAGTAACATTCATGTAAGATCACTTCAGGGTGGATTCAGAAATATTTTTAAAATCTTGTGCTCTAAAATCATCACCCTGCTCATCTGAGTCTGCATATTGCACTTTCAACTTCCAATTATATTGGGCATTAATCTTATACTGAGCTTTAAACTTCCAACAACCATACTTTCTCTAACACATAAAATTAGAAGAAATTGGCCAGGCATGGTGGCTCACGCCTGTAATCCCAGCACTTTGGAGGCCAAGGCAGGTGGACCACTTGAGCTCCGGAGTTCAAGACCAGCCTGGCCAATATGGTGAAATCCCATCTCTACTAAAAAAATACAAAAATTAGCCAGGCGTGGTGGCATGCACCTGTAATCCCAACTACTCGGGAAGCTGAGGCAGGAGAATCACTTGAACCCAGGAGGCAGAGATTGCAGTGAGCCGAGATTGCACCACTGCACTCCAGCCTGGGCAACAGAGCAAGACTGTCTCCAAAAAAACCAGGAAGAAATTAAGATTGTGTAACTCTGTCCTCAATAGAAAGGAAACACCACAAAGGTGCATGCCAGGAAAAGAACCACATTCACTCCTGTAAAATTATAATCCAACCAGTCCAATAACTATGCAAGTATTTTTTTTTTTTTTTTTTGAGTCGTCTTGTCCTGACACCCAGACTGGAGTGCAATGGTGCAATCTCGGCTCACTGCAGCCTCTACCTCCCAGGCTCAAGCAATTCTACCTCAGCCTCTTGAGTAGCTGTGATCACAGGTGCACGCCACCATGGCTGGCTAATTTTTGTATTTTAGTAGAGATGGAGTCTCATTATGTTGGCCAGGCTGAACAAATATTTTTTGAAAAGACAAGGAATGACGGCACAAAAAACTGAATGGAACAGATCTGAGTCCTGACTTGTCCCTAATACTGTAAGTAACATGAACCACTATTTTTAACTGTTCTCAGCCTGTTCCCTAATTTGCAAAATGAAAACAATCACACTATCTTCTCCATGTGCCTGGAGGGTAGCTATATAGATCAAATGCCATCTGCCATATAAAAGCCTTTGAATAGGTTAAAACATCACACTGAAAGACATGAGAGGGGACTACCTTCTGAAGCTGCTGGGCTTGCAGATTTCCTGACAAAGGCCCAGGCTTCATCCTCTGTGGCAAACTTCTTAAATCTGGCAGCAGGAAACCGGTCCACCTGAGCCTTGCACTCATTCCTGGAAAAGATGCGCAATATTATTGCCTTCTTCCTCCCTAACTTATCCCCTTTGTAATTAAGATTTGTAAAGTTGGAAGTACAGTTGTCCCTTGGTATCAGAGGGGGACTGATTCCAGGAAGGTCCTCCAACCCCATCAGATACCTACATCGGAGGATGCTTAGGTCCTTTGTATTAAATGGTGTATTTGCACAAATCTTCTTGTATGCTTTAAATCACCTCTAGCTTATAATACCTAATACTATGTATAAGTTGTTGTATTGTCTTTTCATGCATATTTTAAAACTACTCTATTTTTATTTTTTCCAAATATTTTTGATCTATGGTTAGCTGAAACTGAGGATACAAACTGGATATGGCGGACCAATTTTAGTGTGAAAAGGGCAAAGGGTCACACCTTACAGTTCAGTTTTATCTTGCGCATCAGACTCTACACGTGTGTTCTTCTGTATGCCAGCCAGCCAGCCAGCACACCAGCGCCACAGGCTTTTGTCAAACTCAAAGCATAATAAAATACTGGGGTCTTAGAAAAAAAAAAATTAACTATTTCATTACAGCAAAAAGGTCAACTTCTGAGATACTTCTTCCTCACCACTCTAGCTGGCGGGCATAGGGAAACAACCGTAAGAACTTTGATATCTTGTAGGGGAAAGGGTTCTGGTGGTAAAGACGGAACACCTGGGCTCAAGCCCTTCCTCTGTCAGTTACTCAACCTGTGAACTTCCTGACCACAGTAACTACACCTGAAAATGAGAATAATCCCACTCACCTCCAAGTGTTGTTACAAGGATCCACTGCAAATACTAGCTTATATAGAATTTCTCTTTTTTTAAATCGGAAAGTTAGGTTAGGTACGGAGTTCCAGTCCCAATTTAGCTGGTACGGAAACTCTGAATGTGGCTTGGTTCCGATTACGTGTCACTTTTTGTTGCACTTTAACTGCAACAAAGATGAAGGATCAAACACAGGGTTTATTAGGCCACCCCTAAGCTTTATGTGGCGTTTCTGATATTCCAAACGAGGATTTAACGCAGTCGAACCCCGTCGGCTGAGGAGGAAGGCGAGGCGGCCCCTAGACCACCCACAGCCACCGTGCACGGCACAGGATCGGACGGCCACGCTCCCGCCGCGGGGGTTCGCTGAGCCCGGCCTCCCTCCACCCTGGTGCCGGCAGGGAGGTGCCTCGGCGGGCGGGCCACTCACCAGGTCAGAAAGACCCCGGTCTTGCGGCCCCTCCTCACGGCATAGAACATCCCGAACCCACGAGAGGCGGGGCGACAGCGCACAGCGGCCAAGGCGACTCTGTGGGCCAGAAACAGAAGCTGGCTCATCGCTTACTCCCGTCACCGGGAAGCATTGCGGCTCCCGGCTCCGCGCGGGCACGACCCGGCGCGCTCACCACCGCACTTCCGTTAGCGGCCCGGGAAGATGACGCGAACTGGGCGGAGTCAGGGCGGGGCCTACGGAGGGGCGGGGTCACAGAGCGGACCAGGAGGCTGATCCGCCGGACCTCGTCAGCTTCCGGTCGGTGTTGGAGGAAGCTGAGTCAGGGCTGAGGTCCCGAAGGCGGGCGAGGTCTGGGATAGGACTGAGCCTATGGGAGCCGGGCCTGAGGCGCACTTGGTTGGGCTAAAGCCCGGGGCCCCGCAGAGGATGGTCGCGATGGAAGCTGTAGGGCCCCTTCTCTCCCCTCCCCGAGGCCGCAGTTCGGGGGCCACGCCCCGGCGCGCTCGCGTCACGGAGGGAAGCCCTTCAACCCCCGGGCTCCCAGCACCCACGTGCGGTGACCGCGGGTCCTCGAGGGCTCCAGGAATGCGGATCTACTCTCAGGGCTGGGGCCAAATGAACGAACGCAAATTTTGTAGTGGGCAGAAGGATGTAAGGAATCATGAATTCGAATAAGCACAAAGGAGGGCCAGAGGGCAGGCCGCGCCCACACCCCAGAAGGGGTACGTCCCCCTCCCTGCTCCGCTGCACGTGGGTGTTTAACCAGGGGATGTCCAGTGCCTCAAGGACTACCATCTGGGAGAAAACTGAATTGAGAAGGCAACTATGGCCGGGCACGGTGGCTCACACCAAGATGTGTGGATTACCTGAGGTCAGGAGTTCGAGACCAGACTGGCCAACATGGCGAAACCCCCCCGTCTACTAGAAATACAAAAATTAGCCGGGCGCAGTGGTGGGTGACTGTAATCCCCACAATCCCTGTCACAGGGGATTGGTGTACAGATAATTTCATCCCCCAGGAATAAGCCTAGTACCTGAGAGGTATTTTTTCCGATCCTCTCCCTCCCCCCAGCCTCCACCCTCAGGTCGGCCCCAGAGCCCTCTGTTCCCCTCCTGATACCCCTGCATTCTTACTTTGGAACTCCCATGTGTGAGAACACGTGGCTTTCAGTTTTCTGTTTCTGCCTTAGTTTGCTTGGGAAAATAGCCTCCAGCTGTATCCGTGGTGCTGCAAAGGACATGCTCTGGTTCCTTTGTATGGCTTCATAGTGTTCCACGATGTATATGTACCACATTTGCTTTATCCTATTCTACTGTGGATGGGCATTTATGTCGATTCCATGTCTTTGCTATTGTGAATAGTGCTGTGGTGAACATACACAAGCATGTGTCTTTATGGTAGAATGATTTATATTCCTCTGGGCATATACCCAGTAATGGCATTGCTGGGTTGAATGGTAATTCTGTTTTAAGTTCTTTGTGGAGGCCGGGCGTGGTGACTCACACCTGTAATCCTAGCACCTTGGGAGGCCAAGGTGGGTGGGTTATGAGGTCAGGAGTTCAAGACCAGCCTGACTAATATGGTGAAACCCTGTCTCTACTAAAAATATGAAAAATAGCCCAGCGAGGTGGTGCGCGGCTGTAGTCCCAGCTACGTGGGAGGCTGAGGCAGGAGAATAGCTTGAGCCCAGGAGGCAGAGGTTACAGTGAGCCATGATCATGCCACTGCACTCCAGCCTGGGCAACAGAGTGAGACTCCATCCAAAAAAAAAAAAGTTATTTGCAGAATCACTATGCTGTTTCTGCAATGGCTGAACTAATTTCCACTCCCAATATTACATTATCTATAGCTGAGAAAGCTGAAATGTAGAGATTAAGTCACTTGCCCTCAGACGTAGACAGGAAGTGGTATAGCCAGGACTCAAACCTGCCTCCAAAGCCCATTCTCCTAAACCTCAGTCATGATTTTCAAAGTGTGGTCCTTGGACCAGCAGCAAAAGGACCACCTGGATGCTTGTTAGTCTTGGAAATTCTGGGCCTCACCCCGGGCCTCAGCATGGGGAGCCCTGGGGTGGAGCCTGGTGGTTTGTGTTTGGGCGACCGCAGCTGACTCTGACTCCTCCATCAGGATGGAGGTCACTGTGTGTGACGGTCCCCACCCTGTGGCAGCTGGCCTCCTTCCTTCATTCTGTTATTCCATCTCCTTACAACAACTCTATGAGGCCGGCAGGGCAGAGATCGATTTTATTTAACTGATGAAGAAACTGAGCATTGAGGTTTTATGACTTACCCAAAGTCATCACATTAGTTTTGGAACTGAAACTTCACTGGCAGATCTGGTTCTACCCTGAGGCTGTAACTAGCACCAACAAGGACTCTGGAAGCAGTAAGGTCAGAGCAGGAGCTAGTGCCTCATTTCACTGCCTTTAGTGAAGAGGAGAGGGAGGCCCAGGGTGGGCTTCTCCTCCATGGGGTCTGAGCCACGATAGCGGGGCACTTACTCCGATGTGCTGATGAGATTCTGTCTTATCTCCTGCAAGCCATTTGTGCTGTACTAGGATTCAGCAGTACAGTTTGGAACCTTAACTGCCCACACCCTGAGAGCCAGTCTTGCAAAACCCTTAGGAAATCTCAGGGCAGAAGTAGTTTGCTTTAAGTGTCCCATTTCCTGATTTTTTGTTGTGGTGACCGGGTCTTGCTCTGTCGCCGAGTCTGGAGTGTATTGACGCCATCGTGTGCCCTGCAGCCTCAACCTCCCGGGCTCAAGTCATCTTCCCACATCAGCCTCCAAAACAGCTGGCATTACAGGTGGGCACCTCCTGTATAATTAAAAAAAAAAATGTTTCGAGGTTACAGGGATCTCTGATAGCACCACTGCATTCCAGTCTAGACAACAGAGCAAGACACTGTCTCTTAAATAAAGAAAAAAAATTCTCTGTAGAGACAAGGTTTCACTCTATTGCTCAGTTTGGTCTCAAACTTCTGGCCTCAAGCAATCCTCCTGTGTGTGCCTCTCAAAGAACTGGGATTACAGGCAGGAGCCACTGTGCTCAGCCTTCATTTTCTGATGCAACCTGCTCACATTCCATTCATTATCCAGCAATCCCCACACCTTCACCTCCTGCCCTGATGCCTAAGGATGGGGAGTGGGAACTTCACTCTGGTGCAGGCTGTGTGGGGTCACCTTATCCATAGAGAATCTGGAAAGAGTGGTCAAGCCCGACTGAGTGTCAGAGTGCTCTGTTATAACTAAGCACTGGGAATTCTAAACACTGTCAGGGAGAAATACTCTTCCCAGAAAAAAAAGAAAAACCTCTCTTGTTGGTCTAAGTCTAAGCAAATAGTTGTGGTTACTGCTGGGTTTTAATTATATGTCTGCAATTCCATTTTAATTCCTAATATTGTAATGAACTTTTCTTTCATGGGAGTTAATCCCAAGGGCTCCCATCTCTGCACCTGGTTCCAACACATGTTCAGTCAGCCACAAGAAATTTATTTAGTTCAGAAGCAAAATGCTAGCTTCAGGCACAGTTTGATCCAGCTGGAGGGCACTGTGACCTCCTGCATGTAAACAGCAGGTTTGAAGCAAACCGTGATAGCACTCTGACTGTAAAGACAAACAAGGAGAGCTTGCTTTACTTTACTTCATTCTGTGTGGTCACCTGTGTTTAAAACGTGAATCTGTGAAACGGCAGTGGGGACGCAAAGTGAAATATTTTTGTTATAGTGCAGATTTTAGCTCATGTATTACATATTTTACTGAATTTGAATAATGTCTTTAAAATCAAAATATATTTTTTTGGCCAGTTACATTGGCTCATGCTTTGGGAGGTCAATGCAGGAGGATTACTTGAGGCCAGGAGCTTGAGACCAGCCTGGGTAACACAGTGAGACCATGTCTCTACAAAAAAATTTAAAAATTACCCAAGTGTGCCTGTGGTCCTAACTTCTTGGGAGGCTGAGGTGGGAGGATCTCTTAAGCCTGGGAGGCTGAGGCTGCAGTAAGCCATGGTTGAGCTACTGTACTCCAGCCTGGGCAACAGAGTGAGACCTTGTCTCAAGAAAAAAAAAGAAAAAAAAAAAAAAAAGGAAGTGTATTACTTTTTTAAAGTATAATTTTTATTTTTTTTGAGATGGAGTTTTGCTGTTGCCCAGGCTGGAGTGCAATGATGTGGTATTGGCTCACTGCAGCCTCCACCACCCGGCTTCAAGCGATTCTCCTGCCTCAGCCTCCTGAGTAGCTGGGATTTCAAGCGGTTGCCACCACGCCCAGCTAATTTTTGTATTTTTAGTAGAGACGGGGCTTCGCCATGTTGGCTAGGCTGGTCTCGAACTCCTGACCTCAGGTGATCCACCTGCCTTTTCCTCCCAAAGTGCTGGGAGTACAGGTGTGAGCCACCGTGCCCCACCAATTGTTGGTTTTAAAACTAAAGAAGAATTAGGAAAATGATGATTACTCCTATTACATGGTTATAATTGAAAATACTTTTTTTAAATTTGTTGCTTATTTGTAACTGACAACTGAGCATGAAAATACTTTTGTTGAATGGACATGGGTGCTGAAATCATCCATTCTGGGTGTCAGACATGCTTGGCATGAATATAGATTAGATACTGAAATCCGATTCCCAGTGCTGGTGGTGGAGCTTATTGGGACGTCTTTGGGTCATGCGCCTCTTTGTGCCATCCTCTTGTCCCGCCGGTCAGGAGTGAGTTCTCACTGTTAGTTATTGCCAGAGCTGATCGTTGAAACGAGCCTGGCACCTCCCACACTCCTCTCTTCCTTCCTCTCTGGTGATCTGATGCCAGCTCCCCTTCCCCTTCCGCCATGAGCAGAAGCTCCCTGAGGGCCTCACCGGAAGCAGATGCTGGTGCCATGCTTCTTGTATAGCCTGCAGAATCTTGAGCCAAATAAGCCTCTTTTCTTCATAAGTTACCCAGCCTCGAGTGTTCCTTTATAGCAACACGAACAGGCTCAGACAGAACGTCACTGCTACTGCCACAACCCCCATGCGAGTCCTTCCATGTACACATCCCCTCGGAATCTGCTCGTTGTGGGAGAACTCTCTAGTTTACCCTGAGACTGAACAGCAGTGGAAATGCCCCTTGCGGCCCTGGGAATCAGTGGCATATTACTGTGCTGATGGCCTTTAATTGCAGTCTTCTGGGGGCAAGGTACTCCCATGTTTTACCCCAGTAAATGACAGGCCCTAAAGTAAGCTGCGAAGGAGGACAGTGCCAGCAGAAGTTTGATGCCTGGTGCTCTTTTCGGTAAGGCTTTGTGCGGTGACTTACCCACTCCAAACCCAAGTTTCCTCGCTGGCAAAACGGGGATAAAGTTCCTGGTGCAGAAACGCTACAGAATTGCTGTGGAGGTCAAGGTGGCATAGTCGACGTGACAGCCTGGAGAACTGAATGATGAAGACAGAGGTTGCTGTATGAACTGTTTCACCCAGTCCTCCCGTGCTCGCCGCCTCTCCCTCAGCTGGGACGTTCACACGCTTTGACTTTGGATTCCAGCTCCATGGTTTGCTGGTTGTGTACATCTGGGGTGTTGCTCCAATTCTCTGTTCTCTCCTGTGAAAAATGGAGATAATTGCCCAGGTGTGGCAGCTCACACGTGTAATCCAGCACTTTGGGAGGCCGAGGCGGGTGGATCGCCTGAGGTCAGGAGTTTGAGACCAGCCTGGCCAACATGGTGAAACCCTGTCTCTACTAAAAATACAAAAATTATCCAGGCATGTACAGGATGAAAAGGACACATTTTTTGTGGCAATTAATGGTAATAACAGTGTTTCTTTTGATGAGATATATCGAAGGGGAGCAAATTACCAATTTATGATAAACATCGAGAGTGTAAATATTTCTGTATTTTAAATGTTAATATATGAGCAATTACCTTCCACAAACCCACAGGTCCCCCGTGGTTTACTGCCGTATAAGAAAAGTGGCCTTGACTTTACAGAGCAGGCCAGTGACCTTCCTTGAGGTAAGCATGCGCTAACCCAGGAGTTCACCCCTACCACAGCCTTGCACATTCACCTCACTTGTTTGGTCCATGGATGATGATGATAAAGGCTCTGGCAGCTGTAAGTGGAGGGAGCAAAAGGACCTTCTGTGAAATGCAGTCCATTAATTCTTGCTCAAGCAGACAAGTCCGTAAATTCATCTCACATGCAAGGACTTACTAGGAACCTTCCCTCTGTCACCCTGTTCTTCACATTAAGGTTCGGAGGGGAAGAATGACTTGGAGGCCGGTGGCCTCCCTCACCTATCTGACCTCTAGGCTTTCTGCAGCACAGAGATTATATATTCCAAGCACAGCATCCTACATAATAGAGAAGAAATTATATATATGTAATATATATGTATATTTTATTTTATTTTATTTTTTGAGACAGAGTTTTTGCCCTTATTACCCAGGCTGGAGTGCAATGGTGCAATCTCGGCTCATCGCAACCTCCGCCTCCTGGGTTCAAGCAATTCTCCTGCCTCAGCCTCCTGAGTAGCTGGGATTACAGGCCTGTGCCACCATGCCCAGCTAATTTTTGTATTTTTAGTAGAGACGGGGTTTCACCATGTTGACCAGGATGGTCTCGATCTCTTGACTTCGTGGTCCACCCAGCTCGGCCTCCCAAAGTGCTGGGATTATAGGCATGAGCCACTGCGCCCAACCAATATATATATTTTTAATGAAAAAAAAAAGTACTGAATTTTAACAGGTAAAGAGATCTTGGCTTTTTAACTGCTACCCTCCAGCCCCCAGTATTGTATCCTGGGCCAACTGTCTTGGGTCTCTTGGTCCCTCCAGGATGACACTGTATTATAGGCACTGTGCTGAGTTCCCCTGGCACTGAAGGAATCTTTGTTCCTTGATGCTGCATCTCTTAATTCCCGTCTGTGGTTTGTTGATGCTCAACGTGTGGTCCTGGATCAGTACCATCAGCATTGCCTGTGAGCTAATCAGAAGTGCAACATATTAGACCTGCTGTGGACTGAATGCGTGTGTCCCCCCAAAGTGCATATTAAATCCTAACCCCCACAGTGAGGCTGTGCGAGTGGGGTTCCATGATGGAATGAGTGCCCTTATGAAAGAGGCCCCTGGAGAGCTCCCTAGGCCTTCTGCTACGTGAGGACACAGTGAGGAGAGCTGTGAACAAGGAAATGATTCCTCTTCAGACACTGCCTTTCCTGCCACCTTGATCGTGGGCTTCCGGTCTCCAGGGGGTGAGAAGTGAGTGTCTGTTGTTCATAAGCCACTCCGTTGTGGCAGTTTGTCTCAGCAGCCCAGATAGGCTAAGACAGCACCCGCCCCCACCAAGTCCAGAACTGGAATCAGCATCTGCGTCCCACCTCGATCCCTGGGTGACCTGCTGTTTGTACACTGAAGCTGGCGACACACTGATTCTTAGAGGTCATTTAACTCATGAATTTAATCCTCTCATTAGCAGAAGACTCAGTTGAGGATCTGAAAGATTAGATGATTGATCCAATTATAGTTATGCCTGTTCTATAAAAATAATATTCAGAGATAGCAGGACCTTAAGAATCATTTGTTTGGAGAAGTGCCCTCTAAATAAAAACAATCTGTGGTGGGGGGTGGGGAAGACCCAAACTAGGTGGTGGGAGGATTGATTGAGCCTGGGAGGTTGAGGCTGCAGTGAGCTGTGAATGCACCACTGAACTCCAGCCTGGGTGACAGAGTGAGAGACTGTCTCAAAAAAAGAAAAAGAAAAAAGAGGGCAACCCATTTCTTCGGGACCGCTCTCTGCAGTAGAGAGCTCTTCTCTTTCTTTTGCCTATCAAACGTCTGCTCTTAACCTAAAAAAAAAAAAAGAAAGAAAGAAAGAAAAATGCTTAAAATATGAGCAGAAAAATTACACAAAAAGGTATAAAATGCTTCAAAATGGTCCTTAAACAGGTGAAACACATGGAAAGATGCCAACTTCACTCCGAATTAGAGAACGCAAATTCAATTACACTGCAGTTTCATTTTTCACCTGTCAGATAGACACACATTGAAAAGTATGATGACGCATTCTGCGGGGAACGCTGAGGAAAACAAGAATTCCCATATGACACACAATGCTTTACCAGGGAAGGTGGCGATGCATAAAGAAGTTATGCCTTTACCTTTTGAGGCTGAGATCCCACTTGTAGAAATTTACCCTGAAGAGGATCCTCCAGCGTAAGCATGCTAAGACCCAGGCAAGAGTTTCATTGTTGGGGCATTGTTTACAATTACAAAATGTGGGGTATGACTCGGATGCAGTCCAAGTGTCTCTGCAGAGCACGGGCTGGGTGAAAATGACCTAACCGCCCAGCGGAGAGTGACACTGCACAAAGCCACGGTGAAAGAGCACGAGGGGGGCCCTCCTGAACCGACGTGGAGGGACTGCCAGGAAATGTGGTTAGGGGAACACAAAATACAAAACTCAAATGCTGCTTTTGTGTGAGAATGAAGGGGAGGTAAGAAAACACATTCAGGCAAAAAGAAACCCCGGAAGGAAGAACCAGAAAGCAACGTGGGGCAGAGGAAGGAGGGCAGAGGTCTGTGGAGTGTGGCCTTCTCAAGGGAGTGAACTTCTCAGATGGCTTTTTTTCCAGAAGCAGAGTGTTTCACATATTCATTCAGAAGTCAACAAGGAGGCCGGGTGCGGTGGCTCACGCCTGTAACCCCAGCACTTTGGGAGGCCGAGGCAGGTGGATCACAAGGTCGAGATCGAGACCATCCTGGTCAACATGGTGAAACCCCGTCTCTACTAAAGATACAAAAATTAGCTGGGCATGGTGGTGCGTGCCTGTAATCCCAGCTACTCAGGAGGCTGAGGCAGGAGAATTGCCTGAACCCAGGAGGCGGAAGTTGCGGTGAGCCGAGATCGCGCCATTGCACTCCAGCCTGGGTAACAAGAGCGAAACTCCATCTCAAAGAAAAAACATAAAGAAATCAACAAGGACGGGGTGCAGTGGCTCATGCCTATAATTCCAACATTTTGGGAGGCCGAGGTGGGGAGATCACATGAGGTCAGGAGTTTGAGAACAGCTTGGCCAACATGGTAAAACCCTGTCTCTACGTCTCTACTAAAAATGTAAATATTAGTCAGGTGTGGTGGCACATGCCTGTAATCGCAGCTACTTGGGAGGCTGAGGCAGGAGAATCGCTTGAACCCAGGAGGCGGAGGTTGCAGTGAGCAGAAATTGTACCACTGCACTCCAGCCTGGGCAACAGAGCTTGACTCCATCTCAAAAAACAAGTCAACAAAGATGGGGGAGAAAACCAAAATGGAGTGAAAACTTAATTCAACAAATATATCCGGATTTCAAATGAACCACATGACCACACAGGGCGCGGGGATGGGGAGGTGCCTTGAAGTAAATCGTAGTAAGTCAGGTCAAGCTTCATCCTACGATTGTGACTGTATCAGGTGAAAGACACAAAGAACCCCCCAGTACTGAACTGCAGTGGGTGAGGAGTGTGTTTTCACAGCACACAGTCGGCAGTACTGAAGCTCTCTGTGGTGCAATCCCGGGCTGAGAGAGTAAACGCACTGTGGAAATCAGGAGAGGGGGTTCGGATCCTGATTCTCGCTGTTGGAGGAGGGAATTACAAATATGGGAGGGGGAAGGTGAGACCACACACTGGGTGCTGGAGAACGGGGGATAACAGACTGACCACGTGATTGCTTTCTACTGTTGTAGATGTAACAAAACAAAAAATAAAAACTGAAACACCCAGCTTTACTGAGCTGTAATTTATATACCATAAAATTCACCCCTGGGCCAGGCACGGCGGCACATGCCTGTAATACAAGCACTTAGGTAGACTGAGGCGGGCAGATGGCTTGAGCCCAGGAGTTCGAGACTAGCCTGGACAACAGAGTGAGACCCCATCTCTACCAAAAAATACAAAATTAGTTGGGCATAGTGGTGCATGCCCATAGTTCCAGCGACTGGGGAAGCTGAGGTGGGAGACTCGCTTGAGCCCAGATCAAGACTGCAGTGAGCAGTGTTCATTCCACTGCACTCCAGCCTGGGTGACAGAGCGAAACCCTGTCGCAAAAGGAAAAATAAATAACCATCCCTGTGGGTGTACAGTTCAACGGCTTTTAGTAAAGTCAGAGCTGTGCAGTCATCCCCACCACACGGCTCAAAACATCACCATTCCCCAAAATGTTCCCTCTCCAGACACTGTCAGTCCCCCCGGGCCCCAGCGACTTCTGTCTTGCTTTCCCTTACATATTTGCCTTTCCTGGATTTCCCGGAGGGGAATCACCGTAGATGGAACCACACAGTAAGAGGTCTTCTGTGCCAGTTTCTTTCACTTTGTATAATGTTTTCGAGGTTTGTGCTGACGTAACTTATGTTAGTAGCTTGTCTGTCTTTATTGCTGAACAGTGTTCCATCACACGGCTGTGCTACACGTGTTTATTGACCAGTTGATAGACAGTTGACAAATGTTTTTGGCTATGATGAGTAATGGTGCTATAAACATTCACATACATGTTTTTGTGTAAACATAAATTTTAATTTCGCTTAGCTGGATATGTAGAAATGGATTATGTAATATTGCTATTGGCTTTAGGAAGCTGGAATTTGATTAGCATGAAGGTAGTGAATATGCATGTATATACACAGTCTTCTGAGAAATTGAGCTCTACATTTATGTTCTCTAATAAGAATAAGAATGTTACTGATATACATATATAAATTCTGAATTGAGGCTGGGCCCGGTGGCTTATGCCTGTAATCTCAGCACCTGGGGAGGCTGACGCGGGTGGATCATCTGAGGTCAGGAGTTGGAGACCAGCCTGGCCAACATGGCGAAACGCAGTCTCTACTAAAAATACAAAAAAAAAAAAAAAAAAAAATTAGGCCTGGTGGCAGGCACCTGTAGTTCCAGCTACTTGGGAAGTTGAGGCAGGAGAATCGCTTGAACATGGGAGGCAGAGGTTGCAGTGAGCCAAGATTGCACCACTGCACTCCAGCCTGGGTGAGAGAGTGAAACTCCATCTTGAAAATAAAATAAAAAATAAAAAATAAATTGAATTGTGAGTCGTAAGTCAGAAGATGATTTGGGGCAAAATTCAAGGCTCTGTATTCATTGCTAATACATTTCACATGTTCTCTGCTAATCATGTGAAATTCTAATGTACTTGATCACTCCTTGAGCCTTCTGGGGGAAAATGAAAAACTTTGTCTGGTACCAGGTAAAAAGAGAAAAATGATCTCTCAGGTCCAGCAGCTGCGTAGAACATCAGCTGGACTCGCATCCACAGCAGTTCCGGCTTTCTTGTTGAACATAAATAATTTAAAAGAATGTCAAGGCTGGGTGTGGTGGCTCATGCCTGTAACCCCAGCACTTTGGGATAACAGCCATCAGCCTGGCTAACATAGTGAAACCCCGGCTCTACTAAAAATACAAAAAAATTAGCCGGGCGTGGTGGCGGGTGACTGTAATTCCAGCTACTCAGGAGGCGGAGGCTGGAGAATCGCTTGAACCATGGAGGCAGAGGTTTCAGTAAACTGAGATGGCGCCGCTGCACTGCAGGCCAGGCGACAGTAAGAAACTCCATCTCAAAACAAAAAACAACAACAAAAAAAGGTCAGAATCAGATAAGGTTACACTAACCCATGACTGTGAAGACAAATACAAGACCACTCCAAAATCACGTCTGAACCCAGGCAAAATAAGAACATTGTCGAAGCGACAAAACGTCCTACTCTCCTGGTTAGCAGGAGTGATGGCTGCTTCCTTAGCAACTGCAGCTGAGGGCTGGTGCTAGTCCGCTCTCACTAAAAATCAAACTCAAGACAGCCAACCACAGAGTTCCTCCAGCTTTGTGACAGCATCCAACGCAAAACAAAGTCCCCCTTCCTCAAGCCCTCCCCCAAATTCCCGACACAAACCGGAATCCTATTCGTGTTTCCTAACGCCTCCTTAGCAGACGTCCCACGGTTGCTCGAGGTGTGTGTTTTCCTCCCTACCATGAGTGAAGAGCAACTTGCCCAGTGACGGGTGCGTTCACGGTGCGGTGTGGAGTTACCAAGATCAAAGCATCGGGCGGGTCATGTGGCCGGCGTTGGTGTGACCGTGTACGCTAGACTGGAAAGGAACGCTGTGAGGTATTAAGTGGAGGACAACTTGTGGCTCACATGAACACCAAGAAAACCGTAAGGCTTGAAGGAGCAAAACAGGAATTAGGGTATTTAGAGGCTTTTATGAACATGGGAAATACCTGAGTTCTGATCTTCCTGGAGATTTCAAAGTGGCTGCTGTGAAGCTGTGCACTGGTTTACTGCGGATGTGTAACTCCAGATGGTAGCGAAATGAATCCATTTAAATAATTTTGGAGATGGAGCTGTTGAAGTTCTTTCCATCGCGGAAAGGTAGAACAGAACCTTCTCTCTTCTAGTAGCTGAAAGGCATCCCCTTTCACAAACTTAATCCTCAAACTGAAAATGAGCCGAAACTGCTGACCTAAACTACCAGAGAACCAACAGCAGAGCGGGAGATGAAGAGGAAACCGCGGAAAAGGCAAACGCACTGCAGGTCGCACGAGACACTTTTGAATTTCATTAAGTAACTGTATGGGTTATATTAATATTGAATTGGTGGCTCATGCCTGTAATCCCAGCACTTTGGGAGGCTGAGGTGGGCAGACTGCTTGAGCTTAGAATTTTGAGACCAGCCTGGGCATCAGGGTGAAACCCCCCTCTAAAAAATACAAAAAATTAGGTGGGCATAGTGACATACATCTGTAGTCCCAGCTACCTGGGAGACTGAGATGGGAGGATAATCACCTGAACCTGGGGAGTTAAGGCCACAGTGAGCCATCATCATGCCACTGCCCTCCAGCCTGGGCAATAGAGCAAAACCCTGCCTCAAAATATATATATATATTGATTTTTTTTTTTAATTTGAGACAAAGTCTCACTCTGTTGCCTAGGCTGGAGTGCAGTGCAGTGGCACAATCTTGGCTCACTGCAACCTCCACCTGCCGGGTTCAAGCGATTCTCATGCCTCAGCCTCTCAGGTAGCTGGGACTACAGGTGTGTACCACAACACCTGGCTAATTTTTGTATTTTTAATAGAGATGGGGCTTTACCAAGTTGGCCAGGCTGGTCTCCTGTCCTCAAGTGATCCACACACTCTGGCCTCCCAAAGTGCTGGGATTACAGGTGTGAGCCACTGCGGCCCGCCTGAATTGTTACTTCGAATGTATTCTCTCCTATTGTCAGATAAAGCAAGTAGATAATTGTATTTTTGCACTTATCAAGTTTTTTATTACAGGAGAAAAAGAGATGCTATGATAGAGCTGAGAGTTTCAGAAGGAACTGTTCTGTTAGAAGTGGATTGAGAATGTCAATGTGAACTTGTATCTTTTACAAAAAAATTATTTTAAACGCATCTTTTTAAGCTCTGCCCACTGAAATGGCTTATGAGGACCCCCACAATGCTTCCTGCTGCAAAGATTCTGTCTCCAGTACTATTTTTTGGAAAAAAAAAAGTATCAGCACTTCTAGGAGAAAAGGCTCATTCTATGTCTCAGGCAGAAAATTACACGAGGAGCCTGGAACATCTTATGCCAGTAAACAAGACGATGTTCAGACATTCATGGAGATGACAAGACTCAGGTGCTTATCTAAGAGGGGCCACTCCTGCCACAACTGAGACAATCTGAGCATCCAGGGAGAATAGTGGCCGAGGCTGATCGATGTACAGCAAATGAAAGTACACTCCAGCGTGGGATCAGCCCAGGAACAGGGGCCCAAAGGCCTGTTACAGAATTTTTGGGAGTTTAAATATCCTCTAGAGGATTCCACTGGTTACTTGGGGTATGCCCTATGTAAATGAGGAGGATGAAGTAAAGTTATAAAGTCATTTACTATGGAGAGGGTATTTCCTGTCATGGCTGAAGTGTGAATTGGCCTTATGTTCCTGCCTCCATACCCTGTTTTCCTCCCTTACACAGACACAAAAAAAAATAATGATTACATGCAGCAATCTGGAAAATAATTGTATGTCATGACCAAGTGGAGTTTGTAGTCTAGCATATTAACAGGCTAAGAAGAAAAACTCACACCATCATATTAGTTCATAGAAAGCATTTGACATACTCCAACATCCAGTCATGATTTAAAAACTCAGAAATGCGGGAATAGAGGATTTCCTGAATTACATTAAAAATATCTGCAAAAACGCTAGAGCTAATATTGTCCTCAATGGTGAAAGACTGCTTTCCCTAAGACGGGGAACCCCATTCAACAAAGGACTGGAAACCAGAAAGAACTTTAAATTTTTTCTCAATTCATACGTTCACAGAGAAAGGTGAACAGGATTAACTTTTAGACTGCTACTTTTACAGAGTAGCAGAGATAAAACCCAGGTCGACAAGTGCATGTGGAGTAAGGAAATGCGGCTAGTTCCACAAGGGGCCTCAGAATGACTGCCCAGATGAGACTGTAGATGCAGCTGTAGCTTCCTTTCTATTTGGAAAAAACCTCCAGTTATCCCTTAATTTTCAAGGAGATAGTTCACTTGCCCTTTTTAAAAAAACACTGTTAGAGAAGCATGGGCTGGGAGCATACCTGGCATTGAAAATGTGAGATGAATACCATCTCTGCTCAGTGAAGGTGGCTAGGAATCCTGAGAGGGCACCTAGTGTAATGTTTTTGCCTTTTTCACAGTGCCTGGCCCACGGCAGAAAATAACTCTTGCATGACATTTGACAGAAGAGGAAACTGAAGCTCAGATTAAATTACTCGTCCACAGCCGGATCATTCAGAATGAGTTCCTTCCCGTCTGGAATGCTCTTCCCCAGGCGATAGACCCTGCGGCTCTTCATGTCTCAGGTTAATGCCATCCTGTTCCACGATTCCCGACTTCTTAAAGCATAAGTAATTCCTCCCCAATCTCTCATTTTACCGTTATGTAAGTTATTACAATTTGTCATTATATATTTAGTCATACCGTTTATGTAACGTCTTCTCCACTAACTGTAAGCTGCATCAGCGCAAGAGTTCACTCGGTTTTACTTAATAATTAGCACCTAGTACAGTACTAGCATAGAGTGAAGGCCTCAAATTTTTTAAAAAAATTTATTTTTAGACAGGGTCTTGCTCTGTCACCCAGGCTGGAGTGCAGCGGTGCGACCTCGGCTCACTGCAGCCTTGAGCTCTCAGGTCCGGCTATCCTCCCGCCTCTCCTCCCGCCTCGGCCTCCGGAGTAGCTGGGGCTGCAGGCGCGCGCCACCGTGACAGGCTAATTTTTTGGCGGGGGGGGGGGGGGTAGGCCTGGGGTCTCGCCATGTTGCCCAGGCAGGGTCCTGAGCTCAAGTGATCCTCCTGCCTCGGCCTCCCAAAGTGCTGGGATTATAGGAGTGAGCCTCAGCGCCCAGGCAAGTTAGCCTTTTTAAATGTCCCGTCTCCGGAGGTTGCCGAAGTTGGTTTTCTTCGGTCTCCTCCTCTCGCCCAGGGCCAGGGCTGGGACGAGGCCGGTACCCTCCTGACCACTTACAATGAAGACAAGAACCTTGGGAGCGGATACCGGAACGCTCGGGAACAGCACCAAACTACGAATCCTAGGACGGAAAAGCGTAGCCCAGACACTCGCCTCCAGAGCCGCTTCCTGGGACTCTCTAGCCTGCGACCGCTTCTCAATGGTTTTCCGGTTTTCGCCTTCCTCCTCGCGCTGTTTCCGCCTCTTCCCTTCCGCCGCCGGATTTTGACGTGCTCTCGCGAGATTTGGGTCTTTTCCTAAGTCGGCACTCACCAAGGTACGTTGGTCGTCACCCGTCGGGTCGGACTTTTTTGCCTGCGTTGAAGAAAACGCCTTCTGGAGTCAGCCCTGGAGCGGCGGGCCTTGCTTACCGGGTGGAGATACAGCCGATTACCCGGCCTGTGCCCTCCGATGGCTTCTGCGGGGCGAGCGGGACCGGGAGCGGGGTGCGGTGTGGTGCGGTGCGGTGCGGGCAGGAGGGCGAGCCAGCGGCGCCTGCAGCCCGGGCCGCGTAACGCTGACCGCTGTGCCTCCTGTTCTCCCAGGGGAAAGCCATGTTCAGTTCGAGCGCCAAGATCGTGAAGCCCAATGGCGAGAAGCCAGACGAGTTCGAGTCCGGCATATCCCAGGTGAGAGGGTTCCCCGGGGTCCGAGGTGGGCGGAGGCGCCCCGCCCGGGAGGGAAGGCGGCCGCGTGTGTGCGGGGCCCGGGGTGCTCGGACGCGCGCTGAGGGTCGGCCCTGCTGTTTGCTTCTTAGGCTCTTCTGGAGCTGGAGATGAACTCGGACCTCAAGGCTCAGCTCAGGGAGCTGAATATTACGGCAGCCAAGGTAAGCTGGGGCTCCCTTGGCTGGAAGGGAGGTCGCGGCGCGTCCCCCGCGCACTGCCTGGGAGAGTTGTTGCATGCCTTGGGTTACGGTTGATGGTGACTTGCCGCCTGGCCGCCTCACCTGAACTCAGGCTCCGCCGTGTTGTTAGGGAGTGATGCCGCCCCGGTGCAGGTAGTGGGGTTGCAGGTCCCTTGCACTTTAAGTTCTCGCTGTCAACGTGCAGGCAGGGAAGAAACGTGGAGCAGGGAGGGCCTGGGCCCGTTTGGGACGTTATTAGCCCCGACTGAATGATAAATACAGCAAAGAGCTTTGGGGGAGCTCCTCGGATGCAGACTTCTCCACACTTAGACCAGAGTTGCCGCATGCGGGCGTGCAGAAGTGGCAGTGATTGACCTCAGGCCTGCTCGTTCTCCCTTCTTCCTGGAATAAGGAAATAAGAAGATTGGTGAGAGATGAGAACATCTCCGAAGGTTCCACTGAACATTAAATCAAAACTAGCATTCGCTTGTAGTGCAGCTACGATGTTAATGATGAGGTCTTCTTAGACTCTAATTTGACCGCAACGTTTTTTACTTTCTGAAGCAGTTAATAAAGGGGATTTTTTTTTTTTTCTTTAGGAAATTGAAGTTGGTGGTGGCCGGAAAGCTATCATAATCTTTGTTCCTGTTCCTCAACTAAAATCTTTCCAGAAAATCCAAGTCCGGCTAGTACGCGAATTGGAGAAAAAGTTCAGTGGGAAACATGTTGTCTTTATCGCCCAGGTATCTGTTGTGCTGTACATGTTTCTGTTCTTGAATTTTGCTAAAATTGCTTGTGTTTAGACTGCACTGGTAGTTGGAATCATGAAAGCAATCCTTTCATGAATCTGAAGTGGCAGGCTGCTAGGTAAGTTGATTGCACTGGGTAGACAGATAAAGTACAGGCAGGGCGTGGGGGCTCCTGGGCTCCTGTCAGCACTGGAAGGTGGAGGCAGGTGGATCACCTTAGAGACCAGCCGGGGGAACATGGTGAGAACCTGTCTACAAAAAAACAGAAAAATAAGAAGTTTTTTTTTTTTTTTTTTTTTTTTTGAGATGGAGTTTCGCTCTTGTTACCCAGGCTGGAGTGCGATGTCGGCTCACCGCAATCTCCCCTCCTGGGTTCAGGCAAATCTCCTGCCTCAGCCTCCCGAGTAGCTGGGATTACAGGCACAGGCCACCATGCCCAGCTAATTTTTGTATTTTTAGTAGAGACGGGGTTTCACCATGTTGACCAGGATGGTCTCAATCTCTTGACAGCGTGATCCACCGTCTCGGCCTCCCAAAGTGCTGGGATTACAGGCTTGAGCCACCTCGCCGGGCCAATAAGAAATTTTAAAAAGAAAACGTATAATTCTTAATTAAGAGTTGAAACAAGAAATCTGTAAAGTGACAGTCTGTTGTGTTTTGAGTTATAAAAATGATTTCCTGCATTTAAAATTAAATTTCACAAGTGTGGTGTGTTGCTTGCCGACATGATCAATAAGGAACCTGTTACAGTTCAGATCTGGCTTTGGCGTGAACTGAAGTCTATGGGGAACGCAGTGCCAGGATTGATCAGGAAGAAAAGAAGTAGTGTTCTGGCTCAGTAGGCATGGGGAAAGGCATATCTGGGAGGTTTTTTACCACTGGCGTATTAATAGAAGCTATGGATTCTGAGTAATTCAAGAATCGGCAGTAACTCCATAGAAGGATTTTCTCAGTAAATTGTCTGGTCTAGGTTGTGCAGCTTTCTCGAATTTCGAACTTACTCTTCTTGCTTTTAAAGCAGTTTGACAGTTTTAGTTTTTTGTAAATGTAAGGTCTTAGTTTTGTCACATGGTAATTTTTACTTTACAGAGGAGAATTCTGCCTAAACCAACTCGAAAAAGCCGTACAAAAAATAAACAAAAGCGTCCCAGGAGGTGAGTATTTTAGTAGTTTCAGAAATGTGTGTACCCCTCTTATTAACAACTCAATTTGTGTAAGTTTTGGTTTATAAAAACAAGATATTCAAGTGGGAATTTTTGAGTAACAGCATTTGGTTTCCTCTATAGTTGCATGTGACGGGTTTTAGAATTTTAGATGTAAAACAAATGTATTCTCTTAGTCATTTTATGTCTAGTAGGTCAGTGCTGTCACAAGATGAGATGATTCCTCCGATTGTGCACAGGATAGGAATGATGAGAAGGAAACCATTAATTCTGTGTGATGAAGCCTGCTAGACATAGTGGACGTGGGCTTGGATTTATCTTTGATTTTTGTTTTTGCTGTGGATTGGAAGTGAAAAACGTAGGTGGATTTTGGTGACAACATCCCAGGTTAAAACATCACTGCAGTTGAAGATGCCAATGGAAATGATGTGTGAACTTGATTGACTGACAGTTTATCTGGCATAAACTCAAATATTGGTAGTTGTCTTTAACTAGATCTTTTGGTATTTTATTAGTCTCTGTACATTGTTTTACAAATGGGAACTATTAAATCCCTGGGGACTCTTCCCCTAGGGATGAGTTTAGAAAACAAATGTTGTTATGCCTGTACGCTATGAAATGTATAATTTGTATTGCTTCCTCAATGGATGAGAAAACTGGTCCGGGCTTGGAGAATTTGCTCATTGCAGCTAAACCTAGTAATGCTAAGAAGAATTTTTTTTTTTTTTTTTTTTTTTTTTGAGAAAGAGAGGATATAGAGGGTCTTTTTTTTTTTTTTGAAAGGAAAAGAGAGGAAGAAAGAGGGAGAGAGAACAAAAATACTGCTTTATCTATAAATTACTATTAATAATGGCCGATCATTGTTTTATGTATTTAAAATGGAGAATGTATATTTTATTTATCTAAAGTGGAGAGTTTGCTTATTAAGTTTACTTGTTACTGATCTGAGTTCAGATTGTGGATATCCTTATTAATTTTCTGTTTCGTTGAGTCTGAATCTCTTTATGGGTCTTATGTATCTGGGTGTTAGGATGCATTGATCCTTATACCACTCTACCTTTGTTGATTTGAAATCTGTTTTATCAAATGCATGAATTGCAACTCCTTTTTGTTTATTTGTTTTTTTTTCTCTATTTGATTGGTAAATCTTTCTCCAACCCTTTGTTTTTAGTCTATGTATATCTTTGGATATGAAATAGGTCTAGATATAGTATACCATTAGATTTTGGCTATATCTTTTAATTAGAAAATTTAGTCGATTTCAATTTAAGATTACTGCCATTTGATGTTAACTGGCTATTTTATCCATTTGTTGATGTAAATTCTTCTTTCTGTTGATGTTCTTTACTTTTTGGTATATTTTTAGAAAGGCTAATACTGGTTGTTCCTTTCTGTGTGTAATGCTTCTTTCAGAAGTTTCTGTAAAGCAGGCCTGGTGGTAATAAAATCTCTGAGTACTTGCTTGTTCATAAAAGATTTTATTTTTCCTTCAATTGTGAAGCTTAGTTTGGCAGGATATGAAATTCTGGGCTGAAATTTCTATTCTTTGAGGATGTTAAATATCGGCCCCCACTCTCTTCTGGCTTGTAGGGTTTCTACTGAGAGATCTGCTGTAAGTCTAATAGGCTTCCCTTTGTGGGTAACCTGACCTTTCTCTCTGGCTGCCCTTAGTATTTTCTCCTTTGTTTCAACCTTGGTGAATCTAATGATTATGTGTCTTGGGGTTGCTCTTCTTAAGGAATATCTTTGTGGTGTTCTCTGTATTACTTGAGGTTGAATGGTATCCTGCTTTGCTAGATTGGGAAAATGAAGACTTTTTAAAAAGAAAATCAGTCTGGTTCTGAACACTAGAAAATAGAAAGTGTTGGGAATCTGGTAATCTGTTATTGTATTGAATTATGGTATGTGGAAAGATAGGTGCCAGGTTTTCTAGAACAAGAATTCTGTGACCTAGAAAATGTAATTTAAAAAAATCATGACACTTAAAGAGGATTTTGTAAACTTAGTTCTGAGAACCTGAGTTAGGAAATGAGTATAAAAACTGCCCCTTTGGCTCATGCCTGTGATCCCAGCACTTCGGGAGGCTGAGGTGGGTGGATCACCTGAGGTCAGGAGTTCAAGACCAGCCTGGCCAACACAGTGAGAATTCAGCTCTACCAAAAATACAAAAATAGCCGGGTGTGGTGGTGGGCACTTGTAATCCCAATTACTCAGGAGGCTGAGGCAGGATAATTACTGCTTCAACCTGAGGTCTGGATGCTGGTATGCCCAAATAAAAAATAAAATAAAAATAAAAAAACCCAGGGAGGTGGAGAGATTGCAGTGAGCTGAGATGGCACCACTGCATTTTAGCCTGGGAGACAGAGCAAGATTCTGTCTCAAAAAAAAAGGGGAAAAAAAACAGTCCCTTTGCTTTCTACACAGCTAAAGGACTGTCCCTCAGATCTATAGCTTTAGTTCCCTCAGTACAAATCTGTGTTGTCCAAATTTTCTCAGATGAAGGCTTCACAGTGTTTCTAGTGTGATGTGGCGTGTACATTGAAAGCCTTTCCTCCTTCACACTAAGCCTGGTTGGTAGCTCATAGTGATTCTACCACTTTTCCAATCTGGCTTCCTACTTTCAGATTTATTTTCCCTGTTCCGTACAGCTACCTTTATCTAACTCAGGTTAAATGCCCACATCGATCTGGTTTTCGGGTATGGCAGGGTTTTCCTCTGCAGCGCTCCAGTCCCTGTGGTTTGGGTAGTTGACGTGTGGTGCCATTGCTCCCTATTTGAAAAGATAGTAGATAATCCTGGAATCTGGTTTCCATGCTAGGTGCTTTCCCAGTATTGTAAGAATGTGCTTAATCAATGAGGTGCAATGAACAGTCGGAAAGGTAATGAGGGCTTTGGGGAATGGACTTTGTTCCAGCTTTTGCCCTTTGTGGCTGTGGAACATTAAAATGTTGGCAGTAAAATTGAGAGCTACCAGAAAATGTTAGTGGTGTATGTTGACGCTGCCAGGTAGGAAATACAAATGAGGAGCTGTTAGCTGCTGAGGGTGAGACCTCAGATAACCACACACGAGGCAGCTCCATAAATGCTGAAGCTGAGAACCGTCTCCACTTACTCCTCGTGTCTCATGGTACATGGTGCTGTCCCAAAAGCTTGCAGTTAATTGAAACTCCTCATTGTTATTAGCAGGTGGGTAGGTTTTGAACTTGATAGAGATATTCAGATGAGGAGCAAGATTGCACTGGCAGTTTTTGTGATGCTGATGGGTTGAAAAAGACCCATATGAGCGGGGAGGGCAGCTGTCCTGGAGCTGGTGATGGAACAGCACCTTGGGATCGAACGCTGCCTCATTTGGTCCTGGAGAACAAGGAGTTCTGATGGTAACTTGGAGGTCTATCTAGGAGAGCTCTTGATGGGTCTTTTATAGGTAAATTATGCACCTTGACATTGGAAGGGGGGTGGTTTTGGAGATAAGCAAAAGGTTACTGTAGTGATTTAGTTAAGAAATCAAACAAGTGAAAATAAAGATGTATAAAGGGCCTCACTAATCTCACATTGAGATGGTCACTCATTGCCTTGGTGATGTTTTAAATGTTTACCCCAGAGTAACATTTAAAAATTGACTAAGCTTTTAAATAAATCAATAAGGTGTTACCCTATTCTAGGTAGGCAAAGGCTTTAGTTTGGTACATGAAGTATAACAAGCTTGTTTGAAAACGAGGGTTAATTTGACTTCAGGAATCTGGGGTTTGCATTTTCATTTAAGAGGAGTCCTCTGGAATTGGAGGGCGGGCATTGCTAGGCTACTTACTTTTGAACTATTCTTTTAGCCGTACACTGACAGCTGTGCACGATGCAATCCTTGAGGACTTGGTCTTCCCAAGTGAAATTGTGGGCAAGAGAATCCGCGTGAAACTGGATGGCAGCCGGCTCATAAAGGTTCATTTGGACAAAGCACAGCAGAACAATGTGGAACACAAGGTAACAGGTCAACACGTTCTCATGGAAAGTTCAGCCACAGTGAGAGCAGATTGTAGTGTAACCTGCCTCATGTGCCCGCAGAGCAATGACTGTACACTCAGGGCCTGCTCTCCTTTGGATTATGTGTCAGGCTTGAAATGGAGATGTTTCAAGAATCGAAGACTTGAAATTCTCTACCTTTTAGAAGCAGAACAATTCTGTGGTCTGACTTAGTTAGGCTGTGTATTCTTGGTAAGTTAGGGGTGGGTGATGATGATGGTATTAGTTGTCATAACTGATCAGGACATAACCATGTGGATGACTGCTGGGGTCCCCCGGTGGCTTTGTCCGTGTGGCGCGGAGGAGCAGAGTGATGTAGAGTCCTGTCACGGGCCATTGGAGAGGTGTTGGTCCCCGTCGGAAGACTGCTGAGTGCGTGGCCTGAGTGTTCCCTGTCTTCTCAGTACTTCGTTGCTGAGGAGAAAAACCAGAGGGCGCAGTGTCCCAAAACGATTAGGTTTTAAGCAGAGTGTGTATTTTTCAAAGTTTTGTGATGAATTCTTTCTTTTCTTGTAGGTTGAAACTTTTTCTGGTGTCTATAAGAAGCTCACGGGCAAGGACGTTAATTTTGAATTTCCAGAGTTTCAACTGTAAACAGAATGACTAAATAAAAAATATATTCGCAGTACTCTGTTTCAGGCTTGTTTTTCAAAATTCGAAATTCGTATATGCACAGCTGTCTTCAGTAGCAGTAGTGTCCTGTGTGCGCTGGAGGATTTCAGTGGGAGGGTGTCTGCGGGGACGCTTGATGCCTGTGAGGTTCTGCGTGTGTTCGGGATGTGACGTAGGGTGTCAACACATGATGCTGCAGAAACAGCTGAATGTCGGCACTTTTGCATGGTTCAAACTAAAAATACACCAGGCACTTTTTTTACTGTGATATAAGTAAAATTTATCGTTTTACCCTTTTTTAAGTTTATGGCTCAGTAGCCTAAGCACATCTACAAAGTTGGGAAACAGATCTCTGGAACCTTTTCATTCATCCTGTAGAACTGAAATTACTCATTAAACAACTCCACTTCTCGTCCCCTCAGATTCATTGAATTTTTTAGACGTAAATCCATGTTAGGTGTCAAATGGACTTTCGCAAGTTAAATGTAAGGGTCTGATGAACAGATTTGGTGTTTGCCAGATGGTGTGTAGACTTGAGTAGTCCAGTTCCCCACTAACTTAGTTTTCCAGTTCATCACATGAGGGCATTGGGTGAAACGAAGGCTCCGAAGTTGGAACCCTGGAGGAGCGTTAGGTGACTGTGATTGTACCAGGTCTGTAGAGTGGAACAGACGCCTCAGGAGCATTACTGCCTCAGTTTCCGCTTTGTGCCACGTTGCTTTCAGGTATGGAGAAGCCTTGAAATCACCTCGTAAAACTTACCTTCCTGCTTATATAGGGCGAAGAGGTAATCTTACTGAACAGCCGCAAATAACACGTTTGCATCAAATTACTCCTTCAGGTAGACTAATTCCAGGAAGGCTTTGACGGGATATGATAGTGTTTTCCCATTTTGCAAGTGAGGGCCAGGCTGCTGCTGTCAGAGGCAGAATGAACGTGGTGCAGGCATAGTGGATGCCTCACACCTTGGGCGAATGCTCTTGTTCATAGTTGAGGCTTTGTAGGTGAGTGGGTGAGTGAGGAAGCTGCCCCGGCAAGCAGTTACCAAGGCTGGCCCTTTATCCCCAGTAGTCCGTCGGTCCCCTCCGCACTTCTGTCTACGCCCTGTGCCTGTCAGGGTTGCCTTTGTTTTTCTGGAATGAGGTACTTACTTAGGCCTGGGTTCTGCAGACCTATTCTCACCCTTTTCCAGCGTGGAGCTCCACCCACTTTCCTGGCCATCTGTGTTTAGTGGTTTTCGGGAGGCTTTGTGCGTGTCATTTCATCTAGTGTATTGGTCTTAAGAAAATGCTGGAGGAGGGTAACAGGAACATTTCCGTTTCTGTGGCCATAAACCTGGGAATGGATCTGATTTGCTGCAGGTGATGCATATTTTTACTTGAGCATAATCCTAAGATTGTAATTTTCTGTGGGCGCCGCCATGCTAGCCTCAGTTTTCTGGCATATAAAGTGACATTACATACTTCATGATACGTATTAAATTTGTGTAATAGAGTTCAAAGCAGTAGCTAATTCGTGCCAGAGGTTTTTAAGTATGTCCTTCATTAAGCTGGACTCACCTCAGCTCAATAAGCTGAGAGTCCTTAGATGGGCCGTGAAGATGATCCTTTTAACCTCACAGAGGGTGGCCTGTGTTAATTCAGAGGCGCCTTCACCTCCGACCAGCAAATTCAGTCTTGGCTTTATCAGCTTACACTGCAATTACATAGAAGCAGTTACAGGGGTCTTTGGGTTGGATTAGGTGGTTGAACATTTGGCTCTGAGGAGGCTGGGGTGTGGTTGTGAAGCTTGCTGGTATCATTCACAGATTCACTGGTTTAGGGAACAAGATTTACACAGGCTCTCTTTTTTTTTTTTTTTTTTTTTGAGACTGAGTTTCACTCTTGTTGCCCAGGCTGGAGTGCAATAGCATGATCTCGCTCAGCTCACTGCAACCTCTGCCTCCCGGGTTCAAGTGATTTTCCTCCCTCAGCCTCCCGAGTAGCTGGGATTACAGACATGCGCTGCCCCATTCAACTAATTTTGTATTTTTAGTAGAGACAGGGTCTCTCCATGTTGGCCAGGCTGGTTTCGAACTCCTGACCTCAGGTGATCCACCTGCCTCAGCCTCCTGAAGTGCTGGGATTGCAGGCGTGAGCCACCATGCCCAGCCAACTTGTGTGTTTTTATGATATACATACCCTATAGTACTGTGGTGCATTCTGTATAACTACACGTTGGAGATACTCAAGTTTTACTTGGGGTGCACAATAGAACAGCTTGGGGACTAGTGCTAAAGAGGCACAATTTTTATCAGCAAACTTTGTCAAGAAAGCTTAAGTATATCTTGTTGTCAAGAAAGCTTAACTGTATCAAATATTTTTGAAAGGTGAATGTAAACGTTTTCACGATTCTGTTAAAAGATTAGCTAGTAAACGTGCAAGCTTGAAGGTGTATGCGTTTGCTACAGGAAGCAATTGTGGTTTTTAAAAATCCTCCTTTTCCCTTCTATTTAGGTTAGTCCCGCCTTTTCTCCGTGATTCATACAACATAGTAAACGAACTAGTGAAGGTTTACAAAGTCACACATTTCTTAAGTTGTACATCATTTTGAATTTTTTTAGGCAGTGAGATACTAGAACACGTATTAGACTGGATCTTTACTAAAACTTACAACAGTACGATACAACCACAGTCTAGGGAAAGCCATTTCAATGATGAGATGGGCCTGGTTCTTAAGATTCCTGTTACTGCTAGATGAGCTGTTAGAAATTATTTAACTCAGCTGGGCACGTGGCTCCTGCCTGTAGTCCCAGCACTTTGGGAGGCTGGGGCAGGCAGATCACGAGGAGATTGAGGTAAAACCCAATCTCTACTAAAAATGCAAAAATTAGCTGGACGTGGTGGCACGTGCCTATTATCCCAGCTACTTGGGAGGCTGAGGCAGGAGAATTGCTTGGACCAGGGAGTTGGAGGTTGCAGTGAGCTAAGACTGCGCCACTGCATGCACTCCAGGCTGGTGACAGCGATCCATCTCAAAAATAAAAAAAAAAAAACAAATGAAATGCTTTAACTCCATTGCATTTTCTCACAATAATCAATAGCAGCAACAGTGGGTGAGTGATTGTAATGGAATTAGTCTGAATGCCTCTTCTGTAATTACATTTTTACTCAAAATTCTATGCAGATAAGATCAAGGCCGTGCTCTGTAGTAACACTTAAGGAGGCGCCCGTTACAGTTAGTTTGCTGTTTATTGTCTGCATCTGAAATGGCCTGAGCTTCCTCTTGAAAGTGGAGCAAGTCACTGCTTACTCCATTTCTAAATCATTCTGTCAGAACTCCCTTACCATCTGCCAGGTGTATTCCTGTGCTCTCTGGCATTCTGCAAGCCTGTAACAGTACCTGAGCGTTCCACTTAGGGACCGTGAAAGCACCGCTGACCGTGTCTTAATCTGATGTGCTAAGTCTTCACCTGAAGCTCTGGGGGAACTTGACGGCGGGTGGGGAGTCCCTCCCTGTGTTTGGGTTGTGGCCTGCAGACCAGCTGCATCATCCTCTCTGGACCTCAGGCTTCCCATTATGAGATGAAAGGGTTAGCCTGCACTAGCGGAGTCTGAGGGTCCCTTTAATTCTAAAAGTCACTGACTTTAAGTAATACCCGTTTAAGGAATCAGTAAATATAGACAAGTTCTCAGAGTATTTGGCACTTAGTAAAGATGAATGAAAGCGTTTTCCTGTCCTTGAAAACCAAATCCGTTTAGACTTTACTTTTTCTTTCTTTTTTTTTTTGAGACGGGGTTTCACCGTGTTGGCCAGGATGGTCTTGATTTCTTGACCTTGTGATCTGCCCGCCTTGGCCTCCCAAAGTGCTGGGATTACAGGCGTGAGCCCCCGCGCCCGGCCGACTTTACTTTTTCAAAGCAGAATCTTGCGCTGTCTCCCAGGCTGGAGTGCAGAGGTGTGATCATGGCTCAATGCAGCCTCAAACTCCCAGCTCAAGCAATCCTCCCACCTCAGCCTCCTGAGTAGCTGGGACTATAGGCACATGTCCAGCTAATTTTTAAAAATTTTATTGTAAAGACGGGGGTCTTGCTAGGTTGCCCAGACTGATTTTGAACTCCTGGGCTCAAGTAAGCCTCCCTCCTTGGCCTCCCAAGTGCTGGAATTACAGGCGTGAGCCACCGTGCCTGGGCTGGGGTTAACTTGATTTTCAGTCTCAAGGCCTGTGCTGGAGCAGGACTGTCTAGTGTGGCAGACAGTGGGGGCGAGTGGGATGGTGTCTGGGGACACCAGAGCAGCTCCTGTGTATTCACTGAGCATCTGTCAATGTGGGTCAGGTGCTGGGGTAGACTCTTAAAGGGACCAGCTGAAATCCTTACAAGGGCCCCCTGAGGTAGGCAGTGGTTCCCAACATGAGGTCCCAGGCCCAGCAGCCTCGGCGTTGCTTGGAAAGTGATGGAAACGAGAACACTCAGGCCCCATGGCAGCGGATCCCATCGGCAGGTATAGGGTGGGGCCTGGTGATGTGATTAAGAAGTTTTCCACTTGATTCTGATGCAGGCTCAAGTTTGAGGACCTCTGGTGGTTGACTTCCTGATAGTCTCTGGTGATACGGTGGCGACAGGCCCTGCCTGAGCTCATGCTTCCAGGCAGTGAGGCTGCGCTCCGGGTGGCCGTGTGCTGCCAGAGTGGCACAGTGAGAGGGCAGTGCCCAGGAGAGGATGGAGGCCCAGCCCCACACTGCTGACACGGGAGGCCAGCAGGGCTCCGCTCTCTCAGGGCACTTGGGGACAGGGAGAGGTGGCCGCCCTTAATGTCCTCATGGGACACTGTCCCACAGATTTGGCAGCACGTACAGTGTGACCCCAGTGAGAATTCCCATCCAGAGACAAGCAGGGTTTTCATCCGGCTCCTGCTGTCCAGATTTCTGAGTTATCTCTGAGAAATGTAAATACGAGTTGGGATTTGCACCAGAGCCTTGTCCTGGCCCCCTGGTGTGGACCAGCTCCATGAGAGGGTCAGGGTTCACTAGGCAAAAGGCTGTTCCCAGCAGCCACAACAAATGCTTTCAAGAAAAACCTTCGGGGAGGGGAGGAAAAGGGAGTCGGGGAGGCCTGGTCCCTGCTCCCCGTGCAGGTATGAGCACGGTTGATAGTCTAACCACGCTTCACTGTAGTCTGCTTGAAATGGGAAGTTAAATGATCACTTACTTATGTAACTGCTAGTAATGACCAGGTTATTGACATCTAAGAGAAAGCCTTTAATATTTCAGAAACACAGAAAGAAATGGAAAACATCCACATCAGTTGTGAAGCAGAAGCCGGGCAGTGGGGTCACGGGATGGTCCATGTGGGCCTCGCTGGCTTGCTTGGTGACAAGTGCAGCTTTAGTTCCGGGGCCCAGACTCCAACTGGCACGTTTTTTGTGAACTGTGATCTTGGGCAAGCTCTCTCATTGCTGAACTCTGCCGGGGTCAGGATGCCCTGCTCTGAGGGTAGCTGCGAGGCCTCCATTTGTGAGTGATTGTGACTGATCCCAGCTGGCACTGGGCCCTGCACGCAGTTCTGTTCTCTTCTCCCCACTTTGCATTCCGCATGGGCAGGAGGATGGCTGCCCACAGGTCATGGAGTGATGGGCCCGGCCTGCGCACCCTGTGCCCCGCAGCTGCTTCAGACCACAGCGGCAGATTCACCCCGAGGCCGTCAAGATCCGGCTGGGGGCCCTAGCATTGAGTTCTGTGGTCAGATATTTGTATACAGTTAGCACAAAGAAAATGTCAAGCACAATGAGTGAAGGCCGCTGTCTGGTCCTCCGTCACAGCCTCCCACTGAGTGCTGCCGAAGTGGCCCGGCCATCTTTGGCTCCCGCTCAGCGTTTCCCCACCGTGGCACCGTTGGCTTTTAGGGCTGGAGCGTTGGGTGCTGTGGGCCATTGCAGCCATTGTGGGGTGCTTGGCAGCATCGCTGGCCTTTCCCACTAGAAGCCAGTACCATCGCCCCAGTAGTGACAACTAAAAATATCTCCTGCACGTCGTCAAGTGTCCCCTGAGTCCGAGGGAGGGCACACTGACGTGGAGTCGCGGCTACATGATTGTGGATTTCAGCTGGATATGCTCAGTGGTTCACGGTGTAGGAAGAGGTCATGAGCTACAACTGGTCAGCGGTGTGGTCATTTCAAAGACTAGGGTTACTCTGCACAAAACAAACCCCGAAAGGTGAAATGCCTGAAATCGTGCACTTCATATGTGAAAGAAAACTGTCAGAGGCTTCCCCAAATGTGACAGCCGCTGCAAATGCTCATGACGTTACCGGTGAAGGCTTGTGGCGCTGAAGTAAACTGTTTTGAAGCTACCAGTAATCAAAAATTTAAATAACCATGCAAGATGGAGCAAATGCTGAGTCACCTTCTGTTCTTTCTATAGAAATTTGTGTTCATGGGAGCAGGCAATGAAAGAATATACTGCCAAATAATATAGAATCATAGGGCTGGGCTGGGCATGGTGGCTCATGCCTGTAATCCTAGCACTTTGGGAGTTCAAGACCAGCCTGGCCAACATGGTGAAACCCCGTCTCTACTAAAAATACAAAAATTAGCCAGTAGTGATGGCAGGCACCTGTAATTCCAGCTACTCAGGAGGCTGAGGCATGAGAACTGGTTGAACCTGGGAGGTGGAGGTTGCAGTGAGGTGAGATCACGCCACTGCACTCCAGCCTGGAGTGAGACTCCCTCAACAAAAACAAAAACGTAAGGGCTGTCAGGCAGCTTTTTAAAAACTAAGCTTCCTCCCATCCTGTAGCTTGTCTTTGCATCTTGTTAATGGGATCTTTTGCAGAGCAAAAGGTTTTAATTTTGACGAAGTTCAATTATCAGTTATTGCTTTTGGAGATTGTACTTTGATGTTGGAATAATATCAAAGAATGGTTTGCTGAGCCTTAAAGCCTGAAGATTTTTCTTCTGTGCTTTTTTCTAAAAGTTTTGCAACTTTACATTTTGCATTGAAGCCCCGGATCTGTTTTGAGATAGCTTTTGTATGATGGTCATATGGGTTATCTTGTTTGCCTGCGGATGACCAGTGGCTCCAGCACTGTTTGAGTTGCTTTTGTACTTTTGTGAAAAAGCAGTGGAGTGTATAGGTGAAGATCTGCTTCCGGGCTCTGTTCTGTTCCACTGTATAATGTCTTAGAATTGCGTAGATTGATTCCTCCTACTTTATTCTTTTTCAGAATTGTTCCAGCTATTCTAGTTCCTTTCTCTTTTCATATAAATTTTAGATAGTCTTGTCTATATATACAAAGATTATTGTTATGATTTTGATAGAAATTGTATTGTATCCAAATATTTAAAAAAAGTTGTGTTAAGCTTGTACTGTATACTAATTTTGGGGAGAATCAACATTTTTTTACTCTGTTGAGTCTCCTAAACTATACTTTTAAATTTTTATTATTATTTTTGAAACAGGGTACCCCTCTGTCACCCAGGCTGGGGTGCAGTGGCACGATCTCAGCTAACTGCAACATCCACTTCCCAGGCTCAGGTGATCCTCCCACTTCAGCCTCCTGAGCAGCTGGGACCATGCTACTAGGCCCAGCTAATTTTGTATTGTTTTTGTTAGAGACGGAGTTTCACCATGTTGCCCACGCTGGTCTTGCACTCCTGAAATCAAGTGATTCCCCACTTCAGCCTCCCAAAGTGCTGGAATTATAGGCCTGAGCCACTGTGCCTGGACGAGTCTCCTAATCTGTAAAGATGATATGTCTCTCTGTTTATTCCAGTCTTTTTTGAGCTTTTCAGCAACACTTTGTAGTTTTCAGCATGTAAGTTCTATATATGTTTTGTTAGATTTACACATAAGTATTCCTTTTTTAAAGCAATTGTAAATATTATTTTGAATTTTAGTGTCTATGAGTTCATTACTATTTTATAGAAATCTGCTTGGTTTTTCACAGTTTATTTTTATTATTTATTTTGAGATAGAGTCTCACTCTGTTACCCAGGCTGGAGTGCAATGGCATGACCTCAACTGATTGCAACCTCTGCCTCCTGGAGTCAAGTGATTCTCCTGCCTCAGCCTCCTGAGTAGCTGGGATTGCAGGCATGTACCACCATGCCTGGCTGATTTTTGTATTTTTAGTAGAGACAGGGTTTTGGCTTGTTGGTCAGGCTGATCTCGAACTCCTGACCGCAGGTAATCTGCACACCTCAGCCTCCCAAAGTGCTGGGATTGTAGGTGTGAGCTACAGCGCCCGGCTCCTTGGTTTTTAAATGATTGCCTTGTATCCTGTCACCTGTTGCACTGATTTAATAGTTTCCAGGAGCTCTTTTGTAGACTCCGGGATTTTCTAAGTAGACAACCATGTGGTCTGCAACAAGGGACAGTTTTAGGTCAGTTTCTGAATCTGTGCGCGGTTTGTTTCCTTTTCGTGCCCTGCCGTTGTGCCTAGAACTTTAGCACTGCACGGAGTAAGAGGTGAGAGCGGACGTCCTTCTGTGTCTCGATCACAGGAAGGAAACATTGTTTTTGCCCATGAAGTATGGTGTCAGCTGTGGCTTTGCTAACATCATACTTTACCAAGTATGAGAGTTTTTATGAAAGACGGTCTTTATCAAGTTGAGAGTTTTTATCATGAAAGAGTCTCGACTTATGCCAAATGCTGTTTCTGCAGCGGTGATACACGCGTGGGGTTTTCGTTGTTAGCTTGTGAATGTGGTGGGTTGCACCAGTGGAGCTCTGGATATTGACACAGCCTCACATTCCTCGATGAAACCCCGTTTGGTCAGAGTTTATTAATCTTTTTCTGTATTGCTGAATTCTGTTTGCGAATATTTTTTTAAGGATTTTCTCATCTCTGTTCACGAGGGTTATTGGTCTATAGTTGTTTTGTTCTCTTTGGTTTTGATATCAGGGTAATATCAACTTTATAAATGAATTGGTAAATATTCCCTCCTCTTCTATTTTCTGGAAGAGAATGTGTAGAATTGGGGTTAATTTCCCTTTAAACGTTTGGTAGATTCTCCTGTGAAACCATCTGGCCTTGAAATGTCTTTCTGGGGAGTATTTAAATTGCAAATTCAATTCCCTTCCTTATTATAGGACTATTGAATTATCTGTTTCACACTGGGCATGCTGTATAGTTTGTGTTTTCAGGAAGTGGTTCATTATGTATAGCTTTAATAATATGTTTAAAATAAAGAATTCATTATTTTTCCTGGGTTTTATGATTTGTGTGGAATTTCTCCATTTTTACATTTTTATTTTATGATTTTTCAGTCTAAATAAATATTCACCTTTGAACCTAGCTTCTTACCATTGTAATTTTATATGTATTTTTTTCTTAAAGAAGGTTCCACCATCCCCCAAGACATGCAGGATTCAGGCTGCACAGAAGCTGGGTCTGTCCAGCCTCTAAGATTTGTTTCTGGCATTAAATGAAACTTGCCTTTGAATGAAACTGAAATGCGTGGAGTGAGTTTCCAGACTCACCTGGGGCCAGGTCTCCACAGGCCGTGGTCAAGCTCTTACTGCCTTTTGAAGCGAAGTCCCAAAGGAACGAGGAAGGAAGTCAGTCAGCCGCGCTGGCTTCTGTGGGGTCGGTGCCAGGCAATGAGCATCACTCTTCTGAACTTCCACAGTAGTCGTGCTTGTTTTTTTCAAAAAATGAAAAAAGAGAAAGCCAACAAAGAAACAGGATGGAGGTGTTTGGGTTGGGGAGTCAGCAGGGGCCTCCCCCGGAAGGTCCTGCCCCCTCCCCAAAGCCGGCCTCTGGGAGTTCCTGGTGTTCCCACACCCCGCAGGCCACTCTGCAGGACCCTGGTGGACGCAGTGCAGACAGGAAGCCGCCCAGAGATAACGCTGCAGCTGGCCGGGCGGCCTGATTTGCTGGGCTGTCTGATGGCCCAGGCCGAGGCTTCTCCCTGCTCCTGGGACTGCTGCCGCCTCTCTAAATAGCAGCCATGAGGCGCCTCGGGGCAGTGTCCCCGCAGGTCAGCGACGGCCAGGACGCCCCTTTTGCCTAGTGTGTGCTCAGGTAGGACATGCTGCTGCCTGGGACTGCAGCTGAGGGTTTGAAGGTGCTGCGACCCTGGAGAGGAGAGGCAGGCGGGGGTCCCAACGGGGTGCGAGGTGGGCTCGGGCTGAGCGAGGAGGGTGGGAATTTGTCCCTAGATCCAGGCAAGAGATTGAATGGCAATACATCTGGCATCAGAGTTCCAAAGTTTGATTAGTTCATGGCAGAAATTCATGGAGCCTGTTGATGAGATGGGTTCAGACTGATGAGCTTTGGATGGGGGAGTCACCCTCCTGTGTGGCAGATTTCAAAGAGCCCAAGACCCAGAGGGCGCAGCCATCTTTGCTGATTCCAGCCTCAGTGCAGTACTTGGTCGCATATCCTGACGATTGCCCTGTGCAGCGTCTGAGGGGTCAGGCAGACAGCAGCTGCCACCGCTCTCGGACCAGCGGCTCTGTGTGGGGCTCAGGAACTGGGATCAGAGAGGTGAGGGACAGGTGGGTTTTGGGGTGGCAACTTTCAAGGGAGGGACTTTGAGTTCAGATTGGGTCATCTCAAACCAAGTCAGGGCCTCCTGTCTCCAAAACTGGAGAGGAGGAAGGTTTCCTGGGGCAGCCGCCTCCGGCCTGGGTGCCTTGCGCTAGGCACTGGCTATCTGTTTAGAGCTGGAGTGACGTGATCATTCTTACTTTAAAGATGAACCTTTAAAGCCATCATGTGTGTGTAGCTGGAATTTTGGCTTGATGGGAAACACTTTGCCTATGGTAGGCAGAGCAGTGCCCCAGTCTTTCACAGCTACTCGATTTTATTTAGAATTTTGAAAAATCCATGTGCTGGGGAAGAGAGCACAGCGGCGATGTGCTGATGGGACGAGGCGAGGCAGGGGTCCCTTCTAACTCTGTGCTCCTGGTAGGGAGCTAGGAGGAGCGCGCGCTGTTGTGGGGTGGGATCCCAGCTGCCCTGAGGGCACACTGTCACTGTAGGGATGGAGACGCCGCAGGGGCTGGGCTGGGGCACTCGCGGTGAGACGGGCCTTCCCATGCTTCGGGATGTGGATCTCAGGAGGTGTTTGTGGTACCTGTAAGACGCTGGACCTTGCTGTGAATACTTAATGAAATTGTAGAATACCCTGTTTGGCAACTGAAGTCATGATTTTTTCCCATTGTCTATTTCTTTCTTTCTTTTTTTTATTGTGACAGAATCTGGCTCTGTCACCCAGGCTGGGGTGCAACGGCGTGATCACGGCTCGCTGCAACCTCCACCTCCCAGGCTCAAGCAATTCTCCTGCCTCAGCCTCCTGAGTAGCTGGGATTACAGGAGTGCACCACAGCGCCCAGCTAATTTTTGTATTTTTATTGCAGAGGAGGTTTCACCATGTTGGCCAGGCTGGTCTTGAACTCTTGACCTCAGGTGATCTGTCTACCTTGGCCTCAAAGTGCTGGGATTACAGGCATGAACCACCACACCCAGCCCCATTGTCTATTTCATTTTTAACATGAATTTCTTCTCAGGATTCCAGGTTTAGCCCCCTCTCCCTGGCTTATCAAGTCTGCCTTTTCCATTGTTGGGAGGGCCTAAGTGTCTGAGGCCCGGGCTGGGCGATTAGGATGCTGTTCTTAGAGAGGTCTGAGGGAGATGTGGCCTCTTCGTTTATAAATGAAATTCCTCGGCCGGGCATGGTAGCTCACTCCTGTTATCCCAGCACTTTGGGAGGCCGAGGTGGGTGGATCACGAGGTCAAGAGATTGAGACCATCCTGGTCAACACGGTGAAACCCCGTCTCTACTGAAAATACAAAAAATTAGCTGGGCATGGTGGCGCGTGCCTGTAATCCCAGCTACTCAGGAGGCTGAGGCAGGAGAATTGCCTGAACCCAGGAGGCGGAGGTTGCAGTGAGCCAAGATTGTGCCATTGCACTCCAGCCTGGGTAACAAGAGCGAAACTCCGTCTCAAAAAAAAAAAGGAAATTCCTCTTGTGGGAAGGCCATTAGTGGGTGATCACTCCTCTGGAAGTGGAGGCACTTTCAGAGGCCTGGGTGCCGTCACCCTGTGCCCATCTGCCTGGGCTCCTGCTGTGCATCTGAGAGCACCGGATGCAGGGCCTGGGCCTCTTCTGTGCCCGTAGGTCTAGGTGGGGCCTGTCGCAGGAAAGTGAACAGGAAACCTGTGAATGGGTAGTGGGGTCAGTGAATGAGTGGAGCGAGGGAAGGCACGAGAAATCCTGGCTGGGGCTGCTCTGGGGGTCCATGGATGAATGAAGTGAGAGAAGGCATGAGAAGTTCCAGCCCGGCTGCTCCGAGATCAGCGGTGAGTGTGAGTGAGTGAAGGCACCAGAAGGCCCGGCCCGGCTGCTCTGGGTTTCTCCCACCCACTACTTACCTTCTCTTGGGAGATGGAGACCAGTTTTTGTTGAACTCTTAGGGCTTCTGCAGCCTGAGGGCGATAAGAGCCTTGCTGAACACCTGGTTCTATCTGGACAGAATCATTTCCAACTAGAGAGGAAATCCCCATGCCAGCCTTTGATTCCTGAGACATTGAAAAAAAATCTAAACCCAGTTTGCATCCTGCCCACGCTAAGAAGCGAGGCTTGCCTTGCGCAGAGTGGGTGGGGAGCAGGAGCTTCTCACCGCTTTCAGGAGCTGCTCGGGCAGCAGCTGGGTAGAGGATGCCTAGGAGGTCGGTGGACCAGCACGCCTGGCACAAACCTTGTGGTGCCCTTTTTACTTTTTATTTTTATTTTATTGATTTCTTTTTTTGGGGAACGGAGTGTCGCTCTCTCACCCGGGCTGGAGTGCAGTGGTGTGATCTTGGCTCATCGCTGCTTCCACCTCCTGGGTTCAAGTGATTCTCTTGCCTCAGCCTCCTGAGTAGCTGGGATGACAGGGGCCTCCCACCATGCCCAGCTAATGTTTATATGTTTAGTGGAGATGGGGTGTCAGCATGTTGGCCAGGCCGGTCTCGAGCTGCTGACCTCAGGTGATCCACCTGCCTTGGCCCCCCAAAGTACTGGGATTACAGGCGTGAGCCACTGAGCCTGGCCCATTTCAACATTATTAGGAATTTTAGGACAGTGAGAGCAGGAGAGTAACCCATGTCTGCGGACTGCCTGCCTGCCTGGGAAAACCGTGTGGACATTAGATTTGCTGAAGATTCTGCAGACACAGAAGCGCCGTGAGGGAAGAGCAGGAGGCTCTATTTGCGATGCGTTTGTGAACTTTCCGTCTGTTGTTTGTTCCTTTATTCACTCATTCATTCGTTCACTCAGTTTGGTGCCTGCTAAACTGCGGGCTTCTGAGTGCCCACAGACCTTAAAGAAGCTGTAGCTTGCACAAATCACTAGCACATGGACCCAACGAGGAAGGAAGGTGGGAGGATTGAAGTCAGCTGGTGGGATCCTGGGTTTCTGCTTTTCAGTCGTCCTTATTCTAATATCTGCGTGGGCACAGGGGAGCAGGGTGTGGGCAGAAGCAGCAGGTGAGGGGTGTGGGGAGAGGAGGCTGGAGGTGGGCTGTGGGTGAGGGGTGTGGAGGGGAGGCTGGAGGGAGGCTGTGGGTGTGGAAGGAGGCTGGAGGCAGGCTGTGGGTGTGGAAGGAGGCTGGAGGGAGGCTGTGGGTGTGGAAGGAGGCTGGAGGGAGGCTGTGGGTGTGGAGAGGAGGCTGGAGGCAGGCTGTGGGTGTGGAAGGAGGATGGAGGGAGGCTGTGGGTGTGGAAGGAGGCTGGAGGGAGGCTGTGGGTGTGGAAGGAGGCTGGAGGGAGGCTGTGGGTGTGGAGAGGAGGCTGGAGGCAGGCTGTGGGTGTGGAAGGAGGCTGGAGGCAGGCTGTGGGTGTGGAAGGAGGCTGGAGGGAGGCTGTGGGTGTGGAGAGGAGGCTGGAGGCAGGCTGTGGGTGTGGAAGGAGGCTGGAGGGAGGCTGTGGGTGTGGAGAGGAGGCTGGAGGCAGGCTGTGGGTGTGGAAGGAGGCTGGAGGCAGGCTGTGGGTGTGGAAGGAGGCTGGAGGGAGGCTGTGGGTGTGGAGAGGAGGCTGGAGGCAGGCTGTGGGTGTGGAAGGAGGCTGGAGGGAGGCTGTGGGTGTGGAGAGGAGGCTGGAGGCAGGCTGTGGGTGTGGAATGAGGCTGGAGGGAGGCTGTGGGTGTGGAAGGAGGCTGGAGGCAGGCTGTGGGTGTGGAAGGAGGCTGGAGGGAGGCTGTGGGTGTGGAAGGAGGCTGGAGGGAGGCTGTGGGTGTGGAGAAGAGGCTGGAGGCAGGCTGTGGGTGTGGAAGGAGGCTGGAGGGAGGCTGTGGGTGTGGAAGGAGGCTGGAGGCAGGCTGTGGGTGTGGAGAGAGGCTGGAGGGAGGCTGTGGGTGTGGAAGGAGGCTGGAGGCGGGCTGTGGGTGTGGAGGGGAGGCTGGAGGGAGGCTGTGGGTTTGGAATGAGGCTGGAGGGAGGCTGTGGGTGTGGAGGGGAGGCTGGAGGTGGGCTGTGGGTGTGGAGGGGAGGCTGGAGGGAGGCTGTGGGTGTGGAGGGGAGGCTGGAGGGAGGCTGTGGGTGTGGAAGGAGGCTGGAGGCAGGCTGTGGGTGTGGAGGGGAGGCTGGAGGGAGGCTGTGGGTGTGGAGGGGAGGCTGTAGGCAGGCTGTGGGTGTGGAGGGAGGCTGGAGGGAGGCTGTGGGTGTGGAATGAGGCTGGAGGCGGGCTGTGGGTGTGGAGGGGAGGCTGGAGGGAGGCTGTGGGTGTGCAGGGAGTCTGGAGGTAGAGTGCCCAGTTGCATGGCCAAGTGGTGGAGTTGAGGCTGATTGTTCACCTCTCCATATTGCACTGAGGAATTGTAATATTGTACAAGGTCATTTTGGGAGTTATGTCAGATACGTGTCCACATTTGGTACACAATGTATACAAGCTCCTTTTCTCTCCATCAAACGCTGTTTTTAAAAAGTCCCTACAGTCGTGACTGGAGGAGGAAGGGGGGCCCTTCCTTTGGTGCATAGGGAGCTGAGAGCCGGGAGAAAGAGGAAAGCTGTGACAGTGAGGGGAAGCCCTGGCTTTCAGCCCCACCCTCACCACATGCTGGTCACACAATGCTGGGAAGTGTTCTTAATGTCTCTTTTCTTTGGCTTCCTCGTCTGTGGCATGAGCCTGATGGTGCCGATCTCTGTGCAGTGATGGGAGTTATTTTTCTCCAACTCAGTGGACATTCTGCACCTGGTCCTTTACAAGGCGGTTTCTACGAGGGACTCTGCAGAAGCCAGGTCCTCAACTGGTGCATGATGCCCTGCACTGCAGGATGGCACTGGATGGAAACGGTCTCCCTGTGTCCCTTCCGTGGGAGAACTGACACAGAGGCACTGTGAGGGGCACAGGTGTTCTCGGATGAGGAGCTTCCAGCTCTTTCCCTGGACTGGGAGCCCATGTGTTTAATCACAGGAGGATCAGTAGCTGCCATTGGATGAGCATTTCCATGTGCCACACTGTCACGGTGCCACAGGCGTTAATTTCCTCTGCTATCCCTTAGAATAGCCTAGCTCTGTTTTGTTTTATTTTGTTTTATTTTTTTGAGGTGGAGTCTCACTCTGTCTCCAGGCTGGAGTGCAGTAGCATGATCTTGGCTCACTGCTACCTCTGCTCCCGGGTACAAGTGATTCTCCTGCCTCAGCCTCCTGAGTAGCTGGGATTACAGGCACATACCACCATGCCCGGCTAATTTTTGTATTTTTAGTATAGATAGGGTTTTACCATGTTGGCCAGGCTGGTCTCAAAATCCTGACCTCATGAGCCACCTGCCTCGGCCTCCCAAAGTGCTAGGATTACCGGCATGAGCCACTGTGCCTGGCTGTTCCTATCTCTGTTTTAAGAGAAGAACAGGAGCTTGCAAAGGGCCTGCGGTGTGGCCAAGGTACTGGGAAGTGGTTCAGCGGACATGTGGCTGCCCCTCACCCACTGCCTTCAGGATGCCAAGTCCCAGGAGGCCTTGGCCATGGCCCCTCCATGGCACAGCAAGGCAAGCGCTGGCCTGCCAGCCCCACAGTCATGAGAGTGAGCTCCATGCCACCGGCTGTACCCTTCCTCTCCTTCCAGCACCTATCAGTGGCATGCACTCTGCCTTCATAAGATTAGACAATCCATACACTACAACCACATAAAGTTGAGTAAAAAAGACACTGAAGACTATGTATACTTTGCTGTGCTATCTGGTGAAAAGCAAGCAAGGCTGCGTGCGGTGGCTCATGCCTGTAATCCCAGCACCTTGGGAGGCCGAGATGGGCAGATCACTTCAGCCCAGGGGTTCGAAACCAGCCTGGGCAACGCGGTGAGACCCCCATCTCTACAAAAAAGACAAAAATTGGCCAGGCATGGTGGCACATGCCTGTAGTCTCAGCTAGTAGGGAGGCTGAGGTGGGAGAATCCTCTGAGCCCAGGAAATTGAGGCTGCAGTGAGCCAAGATGGCACCACTGCCCTCCAGTTCTGTCCCCAAAACAAAAACAAGCAAATGACCGAATATGGTTTAAGAACAAATCATGTGGGAATGCTGCTTAAACCCTGCCAGAGGAGGAGGGGTTCACTTTTGGGATGGCGTCCCTCAGGGGAGGCCGTGTGGATGGGGGAGGGGCTGGGGCTTCCGGGCTGGCGAGGCAGGTGCTCTCACAAGTGTGTGCTGTGTGGTTAGGCCTCGTCATCCTGTAGTATACACAGGATACTACACACATACTTGTATACACACATTCACTCCGAATGAACTAGCAAGTGAGCATCAAAAATGGCAGCTGGGGGTATACTAAATGGCGGAAGCTGAGCGATGGGCACATGGAGGTTCATGGTACTGGTTTTGTGTGTATTTGAAATTGTCCATCATGAATGTTAGTAACGATGAGAGCCTCAACAGGACAATGCCAGGCCCCATGATGGCTGTGTCACTGCATGGGGCGGGCTGCCACCCACGCCCCTTCTCAGCGGGAACTGGGAGCCCCCACTTTCCTCCTGGCTTCCCCACGCCTGCGCTTTGTGAAGTCATGTCTACTTCCGATTCCTGTGGATTATTGCAGGATGTTTGAATAAAGGGGGGTGTGGGCAGTTTCTGAATTAACCCCTTTTCCCACCACCCTTCCCACACACTCAGGGGGGCCCAGAGTGGTGGGAGTGGAGCCGAGATTTGAGCAGGGCCTCCGGTGACAGGCTGGCGTGTGGACCACGTGGACCATCCTGGTGTAGCCACAGCTCATTGCTTTACTTTTTGTGACTTGGAGCTTTTTGTTTTCTTTTCTTGTGTGTGTGTGTGTGTGTGTGTGTGTGTGTTTTGAGACAGGGTGTCACTCTGCCTGCCCAGGCTGGAGTGCAGTGGTGTGATCATGGCTCACTGCACCCTCAGCCTCCTGGGCTCAGGTGATGCTCCCACTTCAGCCTCCACAGTAGCTGGGACTGCAGGTGTGTGTCACCACACCTGGCTAATTTTTTGTAGACATGGGATTTAGCTATGTTGCCCAGGCTGGTCTCCAACTCCTGGACTCGTGAAGTCTGCTGGCCTCGGCCTCCCAAAGTGCTGGGATTACAGGCATGAGCCGCGTGACTCTGAGCTATGAAGGACCTTTCTCCCCCGAGCCATTCTTGAACACCCTGGATGAGAGACTTCAAGGCTTCTAGGTTTTCATAGCGGTAGGACAGGTTCTGTCATCTTTGGCAAGTGAAGCCCTCCAAGCTGCACGCCCAAGCTCTGGCTCCGCCCTGCCTCTACCCCTCTCTCCCTTCCCCCGCCCTTCATTAACCCTTGCCTCAGTGGTAAAGGACGTCTAACATGGGATGTTCAGGGCACTGACGCTAGCGGTCTCCACGTCATCTTTCCGTCTGTTACCATTAGAGGGGATTTTTTTCAGATTTGGGAGAAGGGTTTCAAAGGACTTCCCTTCGAGCTGCAGTGCTGCCGTGGGCGTCCTGGCCTCCGCACATTCTGGGAGGACTCCGCGAGCAGCAGGAATTCTGGCTGCAAAGGTGGGCTAGTGCCAGCCAGAGACAGGGTCTCTGTAGACTCCACAGGGCCCTGGCTTTCGGGGCAATGTCCCCCTCCCCTGGCTTCTGTAGCAGGGCTCTCACAGGGCTGCTGATGTGGGAATCCCAAAGGCTGCAGATGGCCTTTCTCTAGCAGCTGAGTGGGAATTCTCTGTGTAGGAATCTAGATGGAACTCCTCGGGGTGGGCACACTGGAGGCCTTCAAGCAAGGCTCACTGGCCGGGGCTGGCATATTCTCAGTGCCCGGTGCCTGACCCTGGTGCTGGAAGTTTCTCACTGGAGGCTCATGACTGGTGCTTGAGTGAACGAGTGACTGAGGAGTACCTGTGGGGGCCTAGACAGCCCTGCCAGGTGCCAGGCGGGCTGCGCCCCTGGCCTCGGAGGCCTGCTTGCTGTCACCGGCGGCCGGCTACTGCAGCTCCCATCACTGTTCATTATTCCTCCTCCGTGTAGGAGTCGGCATCCTGCGCTCAGGATGAGGGGACATCTGGCCCTGGTGGGCGTTCTGATCAGCCTGGCCTTCCTGTCACTGCCACCGCCTGGACATCCTCAGCCGGCCTCCGAAGATGCCTGCTCCGTGCAGATCCTCCTCCCTGGCCTCAAAGGTAACTGCTCCCTGGACTCTGCGCCGCCAGGCAGTGGCCTCTGGGGCGGCTCAGAGACTCCCATGCAGCCAGGAGTTCCTTGGAAAAGCATGAAGCCCGGGAAGATCTGCCCACCCCCCTGGGCCTTGGTTGCCCCATCTGGAAATCAAGGATTGGGTGACATGATATCTAAGCCGGCTCCGGCCATGGGAGTCCCTCATTCTGAGAACAGCAACTCAGCCCTCTCCGGGGACCTTGCAGGAAGGCACCTGGCATTCGGGTCAGGCCTGCACACGCGGCCTGTCAGCCTCCCCATAAGATGATCCCATTTGCGCTATTTTACAGATAAGGAAATTGAGGCTCAGAGAATATTTGCAATTTGTGTAAAGTCCTAAAGTGCTTCCGCGTTGCTTCCTGGGAACCCTTAATATTTTATTTTAAAAATTAGAAAAAAATCCCTGGTGGTCTAGTGGTTAGGGGGAAAAAATAAGAAACATTTTTTTCTTGTTGCTTTGCTGTGCGGCTCCGGTCGGGGCCTCTCTTCAGCTGTGTCCACCCAGCTGGACCAAGCAGACCGCCCTGCAGCCCAGCCCAGCCCAGGGGCTTCTCTGCTTTTAATTCTGATTGATGTGCCTGCTTTAGAAATGTTGAGTTATGTTGGAAGCAACTTAAACTGCTGGATGCGTACGGCTCTCTAAGAAGTTTTGGTGAAAGTGCTTTGGCCCATGACTTCATGGTAGCATGTGTGCGTTTGTGAGTGGAACCTTCAGCTTTAAATTGGAAGCCCTGTCTGTGGGGAGCTGGACTTTGGCTGTGGAGGTCACGTCCCCATCTGACGTGGTGGGTGCCCCCGAGTCCCAGTCGTTCAGTCTTCCCTCTGCTTTGCCAGGTCTGTGGCCTGCACAGGTGGGGGCCATGGTTTGGGGTCCAGGGTCCCTTCTGGATGCTGCCTTTCCCAGGTGCTGTTGGGAGGGTCCTTCCCGGCCTTCACATCCTGGATCCTCTGGATGTGTTGTCATTTCCCACATGGGTAGGGTCCCTTCCCAACCCTCACAGGCTGGGAAGTAGGGCGGGTCTGCGTGTGCTGGGTCAGCCGTGCTGCGTGATGGGTCACCTGTCCCACCAAGCCTTGGCCTCCTGGTCCGTGAGGTTGGGGAGGCGATGGCAGCTTTGGGCTCTGTAGGGATGCAATGGTGGCACCAGGAGTGGACACAGAGTGACCCAGGACCCAGCCCCTGCTCCCTGCTCTGGGACAGTGACTTACAAGGCACTAACCCTGGGCGGGCTGTGAGCCCACCCAGGGTGCAGATCAGGTGTCTGTCCAGCACGTGTCCAGCGAGTCTGCAAGTGAGAGGTGAGCACCAGGGCGAGGAGTGCTGTGAAAGCTTGAGGATGCCCCGTGTGTCAGGAACTAGTTACCCAGTGGAGAAAATGTTGTGTGCCAGCGGACCTTGTCCCTGCCGACCGCAGGGAGTGTCATAGTACCCCAGGGCCATTGGAGGTCAGAGAGGAGAGACCTCATCCAGGACAGTGCCTGCTTCTAAGGAAACAGACACATACGTAGTCACCATTCATTTGTTAGACAAACGTCCATTGAGAATCCACCAGCCAGGCTCAGGGCTGGGATGAAGAAGCCACTGCCTGTCTCCTCACAGTCCCGCCATTCAGCCCCGGACTTGGGTGGCGTCTGGTCTGAGAAACACAGAATGCGCCCCCTCCCCATGCTGCCCCCTTGCGTTTTGGATCCTGAAACTTCTGCCGAGTCCACATTTGGCTGAGGAATCCTCCTGGGTACACACGCCAGGCTCCGCTGACTGCTGGGGTACTTGAGATGACATTGATTTGCCATCGCAGGCCTGACAATAATACATTATCTTTATGTTTAGAGACAATGACAACTCCTTTTAATGGGAAGAAACAGTCTTTTTTTTTCATGGCCAAAAAAGTGACTGTAGGTGGGAAAACATTTAACTGTATTACCAATTGTGTTGCCCAGAAATTGGAAAGGTCATAGTTCTTCTTATAGGTTTTATCAAATTAATTTGTTTTTGCTTATTGTTTTTGAGATGGAGTTTCCCTCTTGTTGCCCAGGCAGTGGCGTGATCTTGGCTCACTGCAACTTCCGCCTCTTGGGTTCAAGCGATTCTCCTGCCTGAGCCTCCTGTTGCTGGGACTGCAGGTGCACACCACCATGACGGGCTAATTTTTGTATTTTTGGTAGAGACAGGGTTTCACCATGCTGTCCAGGCTGGTCTTGAACTCCTGACCTCAGATAATCCACCCACCTCGGCCTCCCAAAGTGCTGGGATTATAGGTGTGAGCTATTGTGCCCAGCTTACCAATTAATTTTAAAATCATTTACTGTCATTCCTTAAAACAACATTGATAAAACCAGTAATGGGGCCTGAACAGCATGCGCGGTGGGGGGTTTGCTCTTCTGACACCTGTCGGCCTGTCTGTGCCTGTCTCCCCCTCTGTAAAATGAGCCGGGTGGGCTGAGGTCCCAGCTTTCCCCTCTCTGACCTCCCATGGCCTTGGGGTGCCGTGGCACTCGCTGTGGCTGGGGGGGATGAAGTTACTGGCGCACAAGTTCGTGCAGCCTGAGAAGCAGGTAGCATCACCCTCATGCACTGTCCACGGATCTTCCTCCACTGACTGCGAATATGTCAAAGCATCTCAGGTTCGGCATAAAACGACTGACGTGTGTCTTCCTGGCGGGGTCGGAAATGACCCCAAACGCGATCTAGGTGAAAGATGTTTGTTCGTAGATTTGTACATGATTTGCAGGGAAGCCAAGCAAATAGTGAATGCCGGCCACGTTTTCTTTGTTTCTCTGAGCGAGGAGGGAGCAGTGTTGTGGTGATTGTGGAAAGTGAACCAGACAGTGGATATGTGCGCCTCTCCTGGCAGAGAAGTAATGTGTCATTAAAACTTTATAGAGCCAATCATCCTGGAAAAGGAAAGGACGCGGGAAAAACGGTGTTGTGCTCACTGGCTCTACATGATAAAATGCACGGAGTTTATAGCGGGGAGGCTTATAGAAAGCCTGCTCTGCAGTCATTACCTGCAGGGCCATATATCTTTATGAACCCTGGGACCAGTGGAGAATGAACACTTCCAACCCTGACAAATGGGCCAGGTGCAGAGGTTCATGCCTGTGATCCTGGCACTTTGGTAGGCCAAGGTGGGTGGATCACAAGGTCAGGAGTTTGAGACCAGCCTGGCCAACATGGTGAAACTCCATCTCTCCTAAAGATACAAAAAATTAGCCAGGAATAGTGGCAGATGCCTGTAGTCCCAGCTACCCGGGAGGCTGAGGAAGGAGAATTGCTTGAACTTGGGAGGCAGAGTTTGCAGTGAACCGAGATCGTGCCGCTGGACTCCAGCCTGGGTGACAGAGCAAGACTCCATCTCAAAAAAAAAAAAAGACTTCAGCTCTGAGAGAAAACACAAAACCCTGCCAAATTGTGAGCAGTGCTTGAAAACAGCCTTGGTTCTTCAGATGCATGGACAGGACAAGTCTGCAAGGCAGAGGCAAGGGGGACCGCAGAGAAACCAGGGCAGCCCCGGCGTGGATGGGAGGCCTCTCTACTCTCTGGTCCTCCGTGCCTGAGCTGAAGATTTAAACACCTTTTTCTCATGACAACCAGCCAGCGTCTTCCAGGGTGGATTTCCTGCAGTCCTCATCAGAGCTGAGGAGGGCCGGGCTTACACTGGGTTTTACACAGGGAGGAAAGCGGTTTCTGACTCCAGGGTGGGCCCCCCACACTGCAGGCACAGCCACGAGTCATTTGGGGTTCCTGGCTGAAATGCGCCCGGCCTGTTCGACTGCAGACAGAAGTCCATTAAGCAGAGCCCTTGAGAGATGGCAGTTAAGTGGATTTTGTGATTAGCTGAGAGATACAAAGAAAATCCATGTTAAATCCTATTCTTTAGAAAGTCTTACTGTTTTTAATGACTTATTATTCTTTCTTTCCTACTTAATTACCAGAGTTTGTGGGATTACAGGCCTGAGCCACCATGGCCGGTCCTTATTTATTTATATTTGAGGTGGAGTCTTGCTCTGTCATCCAGGCTGGAGTGCAATGGTGCGATCTTGGCTCACTGCAACCTCTGCCTCCTGGGTTCAAGTAATTCTTCCTGCCTCAGCCTCTTGAGTAGCTGGGATGACAGGTGCCAGCCACTATGCCCAGCTAATTTTTGTATTTTTGGTAGAGACGGGGTTTCACCATGTTGGCCAGGCTGGTCTCAAACTCCTGCCCTCATTTGATCTACCCGCCTCAACCTCCCAAAGTGCTGGGATTACAGGCGTGAGCCAATGCATCCGGCCCCTGCTAAATCTTTTTGTAGAGGTAGGGTCTTGCTATGTTGCCCAGGCTGGTCTCAAACTCCTGCCTTCAAGTGATCCTCCTGCCTTGGTCTCCCAAAGTGCTGAGATCACAGGCGTGAGCCACTGCACCTGGCCAACAATTTAAAAAAATCCGATGAGAGACAGGCAGATGGATGCAGGTGGAGGTCGGGCAGAAGCTATCAAGACAAGCTTGTCCTTACTGCTTTCTCTTTAGGAGGAGAGGGGACAGGGCGAGTAGTCATGCTGGTTAGTGACTTGTTCTGAGGTTTTGATGCCTGAAGAAGGTGTGGTAAAGACACACTGGCGCCAGCACATCCCAGCTTGGGCATGTCACTTATTCTCATAGCTGTGTCTTCCCCTGCAGAGTGGACATAGTGCCGGTCCCACATAGGGGGAGGGTTGAAATTACTATGCAAGTAAGTCAACGCCAAGTACAAGGTCCAGGGCCTTAATTAGCAGTGCGAGAAGACCCTGGCAGGCCTGCTTAGTGTTACTTCTCTGCGAGCACTGATGGAGCACCCACCTTCTTCCCGGTGCTGTGGGGCCCCAGGGTTGGGTGAGATGAAGCTGTGTCTCCTCCAGGCTTTCGGCCAGCGGGAGAGCACAGAGCGCTTTGGTGTAGGCGGTGTCAAATGCTTCCTGAAGGAACCATTCTTTTTTTTTTTTTTTTTTTTTGAGACGGAGTTTCGCTCTTGTTACCCAGGCTGGAGTGCAATGGCCTGATCTCGGCTCACCGCACCCTCTGCCTCCTGGGTTCAGGCAATTCTCCTGCCTCAGCCTCCTGAGTAGCTGGGACTACAGGCACGCGCCACCATGCCCAGCTAATATTTTTTTGTATTTTTAGTAGAGACGGGGTTTCTCCTGCCTCATTTTGGGCACCGTTGGCCTAGGCTTCGGCATGGGTGGTCATGGTGTCCCGTGGGCCCCAGCCACGAAGCCCCTGGGCTGCCGGCGCCCCAGCCTCGTGGCTCGCTCTGCCCACACACCTGGCCCTCGTCAACGCCTCCAGCCTTCCCCCTCGTCTGTGCACCTGCGGACCCTGTCCTGGGAACGCGTCTGACTCGGCGCCTGGCTGCCCCTGCTCCTCCAGCAGCTCTGCCTGAGAGCTCAGAGCGACGTTCGGATTGTGCAGTCTGAATGACGGCTCCTTTGTTGAGGTTATCGCGTCATTTTATTCTTGCGTCCCGTGTTGCGAATGAGACTCTTGTCAATCTGATCCTCATTCACAGGCTCGCAGTCTTCTGCGGAGCTGACACCGTTTCCTCCATTCTCGGTGTTCTGCGGTGTCGCTCCACGTGTCTGAGCTCCTTCTCTCTGGTTTCCCGCGGTTCTCCGCCGGCCGTTCGCAGCGTTCTCCCACCGCTTTTCTCCGAGCTGGGAAAGCGCAGCTGCGGAATCTTCTCAGCCATGAAGGCTTCGCTCCTCTCTCTCCGGAACTGCTGCAAGATGGACACGGGCATTCGCGAGACTTTCCTTCAACTCCCAGCTTCACAGCCTCAAATCAAAACGGACAAAGCTGCCGTCTCTTCTTAGTGCTGCCCTGGGAGCAGCGCTTCCTCCCCACCCGGCTCCCCGACGGGCCTGGGCCCCTCCGCAGCCCGCTCCGCCCAGCGCGGGTCCTCAGTTCTTTCCGCCGCAGGTGCTGCTGACCCCGCACAGCCAGCGTCCCGCGGCGCCGCCTTCCGCCTCCTTTCTCTCCTCCATGATGCTGGTACCCCTCAAACCTCGGGGGTTCTTAATGCCGAGTTCATCTCGTTAGTGGATATTTCCGACACTTCTCTTTCCCTTTTACAAGACAGGAAAGCAGACTTGAGAGCGACTTGGAGCCTCAGGGCGGGGAGTGGGTGTGGACGGTGGGCGGGAGTGGGCAATGGGTGGGGAGTGGGTGTAAACGGTGGATGGGGATCGGGTGTGGACGGTGGGCGGGGATCCGGTGTGGACGGTGGACTGGGAGTGGGTGTGGACGGTGGGCGGGAGTGGGCAGTGGGCGGGGAGTGGCTGTAAACGGTGGATGGGGAGCGGGTGACGGTGGGCGGGGATCCGGTGTGGACGGTGGGCTGGGAGTGGGTGTGGACGGTGGGCGGGAGTGGGCAGTGGGTGGGGAGTGGGTGTAAACGGTGGATGGGGAGCGGGTGTGGACGGTGGGCGGGGATCCGGTGTGGACGGTGGGCGGGGAGTGGGTGTGGACGGTGGGCGGGAGTGGGCAGTGGGTGGGGAGTGGCTGTAAACGGTGGGTGGGGAGCGGGTGTGGACGGTGGGCGGGGATCCGGTGTGGACGGTGGGCGGGGAGTGGGTGTGGACGGTGGGCGGGAGTGGGCAGTGGGTGAGGAGTGGGTGTAAACGGTGGATGGGGAGCGGGTGTGGATGGTGGGCGGGGATCCAGTGTGGACGGTGGGCTGGGAGTGGGTGTGGACGGTGGGCGGGAGTGGGCAGTGGGTGGGGAGTGGCTGTAAACGGTGGGTGGGGAGCGGGTGTGGACGGTGGGCGGGGATCCGGTGTGGACAGTGGGCTGGGAGTGGGTGTGGACGGCGGGGACTGAGTGTGGACGGTGGGCGGGGAGTGGTTGTGGATGGTGGGCGGGGATTCGGTGTGGACGGTGGGCGGGGATTGGGTGTGGAGGTGGGCTGGGAGTGGGTGTGGACGGTGGGCGGGGAGTGAGTGTGGATGGTAGGCGGGGAGTGGGTGTGGACGGTGGGCGGGGATTGGGTGTGGAGATGGGGTGGGAGTGGGTGTGGATGGTGGGCGGGGAGTGAGTGTGGATGGTAGGCGGGGAGTGGTTGTGGATGGTGGGCGGGGAGTGGTTGTGGATGGTGGGTGGGGAGTGGGTGGGGACCGTGGGCTGGGAGTGGGTGTGGATAGTGGGCGGGGTTGGGTGTGGGTGGTGGGCGGGGAGTGTGGACGGTGGGCGGGATGTGAGTGTGGATGGTGCGTGGGCCCCGGGCAGTGAGTGTGGACGGTGGGCGGCGCGTGGTGTGGACCGTGGGCGGGGAGTGGGTGTGGACGGTGGGCGGGGAGTGTGGACGGGTGGGCGGTGTTTGGGTGTGGACTGTGGGCGGGGAGTGTGGACGGTGGACAGCGCGTGGGTGTGGACGGTGGGTGGTGAGTGTGGACGGTGCCTCAGCCCAGGAGCAGCCATGGACTCTTCAGCAGGTGGCCCTGCGGGGGTGGGGGTGGGGTTGTGCCGCTGTGCTTTTCTTCTTGTTACTTGATTTCAATGGAATGCTCCCTCCATGAAGCCAGATAATCAGCTTTGGGGATTTTGTGGCTGGATCTTTCATTTCAATTGAGCCTCTCTGCAAGACAAGGTGTGGAGAGTTACAGAGAAGTAAACTTTATGTGAACGCTGGTACGATTGTGCAGGGCGGTAAGGTGAACTTGCAGCATATCAGCACACACACATGCAGATATGCCCACACGTGTGCACACACAGGCACAGACCGTACGTGCACACAATGCACACATGATCACACACATGCACACACGCACACACATGCACACATGCTCACACACGCACACTGCACACACACACACCGCACACACATGTACACACACACTGCCTCTCTGCAGCTGTTCAGTGGAGAGATAGTGCAACAGGTAAGGAAATGCAGCCGTATAAAAATGAGTACAGAGCAGAGTCCCAGCCCGCAGAGCAGAGCGGCTCTGTTGAGAGAAGAAGACCGGAGGAGGCTGAGAAGGCAGAGCCATATCAGGAGCCGCTGACCAGGCAGGCTGGGCAGAGGGCATAGAGTAAGGAAAGAGGGTCCAGGTAGAGTCACACTGAGGACGGGCTCGAGTACCGGAGGCGTCACTTACAGCTAAATCCAGGGGCATGATAGAATTCCGTTTGCTTCAGGACAATCATTTTGGTGTGGATTAGAGGTGGGTGCAGACTGGTGTGGAGGTGCTGGTGCCCACAGGCCTTCCTGGGGCTCCTGGCCTCACCGCGCACACCTCTGCACCGCGCCCCTCTCTGTACCGCACCCCTCTCTGCAATGCGCCCCTCTCTGCACCGTGCCCATCTCTGCACTGCACACATCCCTGCACCGCGCCTTGCAGGGGGTCTCCACCAGTAATTCACACTCTGTCTCCTGCCGCTGGTGACTGAGCCCTAGAAGCAGGTGGACGTGCCCACCTGGTCACAGCAGCCCCCACGGTGGAGGCCATGACTGAGCAGGAGCCTATGCCCTGGGGGGCCTATGCTGTCGGGGCCAGCAGAGGCTGACATAGCCCCGGAGTGCCAACCAGATGAAGTTCAGGGAGAGGCCAGGGTGACGCTTCCATGGGGGCACCTGGAGATCCTGCTGCCCTTCTCATTGGTGTTAGTGTGGGGGAGAGCTGGTATTTAGATGGTGCTTGGGGGACACTGCATGCCCAGAGGCAGACCAGGAGCACCCCCAGAGGAGAACTGGCAAGAAAAACACAGGCCCTTTCTAAGAGAGAAGGTAGGGCAGGGAGAGAACGAGCCCTGAAAACAGAATTGGGGGCACCCAGGGTAGGGGCTGGGCTGCAGGTGGGGAGGGGCGGGGAGAAGGGGTCTGGCAGCTTGCAAGGACGGGTCGGAAGTAACTGTTCTTCCTCCACAAATCACTCTGGGATGCTGTGCTGGCCAGAACGAGCTGCTAACTGGATTTGACTTCTTCCACAGGAGATGCGGGAGAGAAGGGAGACAAAGGTGCCCCAGGACGGCCTGGAAGAGTCGGCCCCACTGGAGAAAAAGGTACCTGCATCCCCAAGCCAGCCTGCAGAGCTCTGCGGATGGAAGCCCCGCTCCCGCTAGAGCTGGGTTGGGAGGAGGGGGCGGTGGTTCCAGAGAGGACAGGCCCTGCCTTCTGGGTCCCAGGGAGGCAGATGGCAGGGGCAGGGAGGAGAATGCTCCTTCAACAGTACTCCTTGTGCTGACCTGGGAAAGAAAGTGTGCCCTGGGAGTCAGCGCAGGCTCCTGGCCTCTCCAAGCATCATCTGTACGACACGAATAACAGCTTCCAGATAATCTGTGAGCGCTGAGTGAATCAGTGTAGTTATGAAGGTGGCGCGGTAAAGGACGCAGACAGGACCCTGTCGCATTGCAGCTATTTCCTTCTTAGTAAAGTCCCATGCTTCTGCCTGCCTTGTGGGACTGTGTGGAGGCTCATGGGAGCAGGATCATACATGTGAAGGAAATGCATCATATGTGTAGAGTAGCTGCTGGATCATACATGTGAAGGAAATGTGTCATATGTGTAGAGTAGCTGCTGGATCATACATGTGAAGGAAATGTGTCATGTGTAGAGTAGCTGCTGGATCATACGTGTGAAGGAAATGTGTCATGTGTAGAGTAGATGCTGGATCATGTGAAGGAAATGTGTCATGTGTAGAGTAGCTGCTGGATCATACATGTGAAGGAAATGTGTCATATGTGTAGAGTAGCTGCTGGATCATACATGTGAAGGAAATGTGTCATGTGTAGAGTAGCTGCTGGATCATACATGTGAAGGAAATGTGTCATGTGGAGAGTAGCTGCTGGATCATACATGTGAAGGAAATGTGTCATACGTGGAGAGTAGCTGCTGGATCATACATGTGAAGGAAATGTGTCATATGTGGAGAGTAGCTGCTGGATCATACATGTGAAGGAAATGTGTCATGTGTAGAGTAGCTGCTGGATCATACATGTGAAGGAAATGTGTCATGTGGAGAGTAGCTGCTGGATCATACATGTGAAGGAAATATGTCATGTGTAGAGTAGCTGCTGGATCATACATGTGAAGGAAATGTGTCATATGTGTAGAGTAGCTGCTGGATCATACATGTGAAGGAAATGTGTCATGTGTAGAGTAGCTGCTGGATCATACATGTGAAGGAAATGTGTCATGTGGAGAGTAGCTGCTGGATCATACATGTGAAGGAAATGTGTCATACGTGGAGAGTAGCTGCTGGATCATACATGTGAAGGAAATGTGTCATGTGTAGAGTAGCTGCTGGATCATACATGTGAAGGAAATGTGTCATGTGTGGAGAGTACGTGCACAGTACATGGCAGGATGGAATGCATGGTGGCCATTATCTTCAGGATATACTCCTTGTTACTGCTTTACAGTTTTAAAAATGTGTTTTCTTTCTTTTTTTTCTGAGACAGAGTCTTGCTGTCACCCAGGCTGCAGTGCAATGGCACAGTCTTGGCTCACTGTAACCTCCACCTCCCAGGTTCAAGCCATTCTCCTGCCTCAACCTCTCAAGTAGCTGGCATGTGCCATCATGCCCAGCTAATTTATTTTTTCATTTTTTAGTTGAGACGGGGTTTCACCGTGTTAGCCAGGCTGGTTTCAAACTCCTGGCCTCAAGCGATACATTTTTTTTAAGTCATTAAAAATTGTCTCTAGAAATGCTTGCTCAATATGTGCACATCATTCTATGAGAATATATACTAACTTAGCCAATCCCCCAACCAGTCTTTTAACATTGGAAAGTTGTTTCCAATTAAAAATTATTATAACAAAACAAATATAAATATATATTTAAGCCCATGCACTGTCTTTTTGAAACATTTTTGAGGTATAATTTATGAACGTTCCCATTTTGAGATTACAGTACAATTAGTTTTGACCATCACATCCACCTGTAGCCTCATCCTAAGCAAGAGCTGGAACATTCTTATTTCACTTAGCCTGATGCCTTCCAGGTTTATCCAGGTCACAAATGGTAGGATTCTCTAACATTTTAAGACTGAATAATATTCCACTATAAATATGCTGTGTTTTCTTTATGCACTCATTGGTCAATAGACATGTAGGTTGAAACTGTAGGTATCTCTTCAAGACCCTTATTTCAGCCCTTTGGCTGTGCACCCAGTAGATACACTGCTGGAGCATGTGGTAGTTCTGCTTTTGATTTTCTCAAGGAGCCTGTGGACTGTTCTCCATTCCCACAGCGAGGTAGAAGGCCGCCCCTTTCTCCACATCTTCTCCGATCCGTGCTCCCTTTTGATGTTTTGTTACCAGCCATCCTACCAGGCATGAGATGGTATCTCATTGTGGCGTTGGTTTCTCTTTTCCTGATGCTGAGTGACGCTGGGCACCTTTTCACATACCTGTTGGACACCTGTATGTCTTCTCTAGAGACGTGTCTATTCAGATCCTTTGACCGTTTTTAAATTGGGTTATTTGTTTTTCAGCTATTGAGTTTTCTGCGTTCCTTATCTATTTTGGATAATAACCTCTTGTCAGGTATGTGGTTTGCAGATCCCGTCTCCCGTCCCAGAGGCGCCCTTCTGTGTTGTTGATCGCTTTCTTTGCTGTGCAGAAACTCGTTAGTTGGGTAGGTCAGTCCCGCTTATTTACTGTAGCTTTTGCTGCCTGTGCTTTTCGTGTTATATCCAAAAAAACTATGCCAAGACCAATGTCAAGGAACTTTTCCCTTATGTTTACTTGTAGGAATTCTGTGATTTCAGGTTTTACCTTTGAGTCTTCTATCTTGAGTTGATCTTTACGTGTGGTATAAGACAAGGATTTAATTTCACTTTCCTTGCATGTGAATATTCAGTTTTCCCAGTGGCGTTGCCTCGTGCCTTTGTTGAAGATGAGTTGGCCGTGTGTGTGCATGGCTTATTTCTGGGCTTTCTGCTCTGCTCTGTCGTCTACGTGTTTTTCTGCCAGTGCCTGTCTGAGCAGGTATACTGCTTGGATGACCGTCTAGCTGGAATACAATTTGAAATCAGGAAGTGTGGTGCCTTCAGCTTTGTTTTTCTTGCTCAAGACTGCATTGGCTATATATGGCCTTTTACGGTTTCATGTGAATTTTATGATTTCTTTTTCCATTTCTGTGAAAAGCGCCTTTGGAACTTTGATGGGATTGCACTGAATCTGTAGGTTGCTTTGGGTAGTACGGACATTTTGAAATATTCGTTTTCTTGGATCCATGAACATGAGATATTTTTTCATTTATTTGTGTCTTCAGTGTTTCATAGTTGTCAGTGTACAGGTGCACAATACTTCCTTGGTTAAATTTATTCCTAAATGTGTCATTCTGCTTGATGCTACAGTCCGGGAGATTGTTTCCTAACTTTTTTCAGGTAGCTCATTGTTAGTGTATAGAAATGCTGCTGATTTTCATGTGTTGATTTTGTATCCTGCAACTTCACTGAATTTATTAGTTCTAAGCATTTTTTAGTGGAGTCTAAGATTTTATTTATATGAGGTCATGCCGTCTGCAAATAGAGCCAGCTTGACTTCTCCCTTTCCAATTTGGATGGCATTGATTTCCCTCCCTCCCTCCCTCCCTCCCTCCCTCCCTCCCTCCTCCTTCCTTCCCTCCCTCCCCCCTCCCTCCTCCTTCCTTCCTTCCCTCCCTCCCTCCTCCCTCCTTCCTTCCCTCTCTCCCTCCCTCCCTCCTTCCCTCCTTCCTTCCCTCCCTCCCTCCTTCCTTCCCTCCCTCCTCCTTCCTTCCTTCCCTCCCTCCCTCCTCCCTCCTTCCTTCCCTTCCTCCCTCCCTCCTTCCCTTTCTCCCTCCCTCCCTCCTTCTTCCTTCCTTCCCTCTCTGCCTCCCTCCCTCCTTCCCTCCTTCCCTCCTTTCTTCCCTCCCTCCCTCCTTCCTTCCCTCCCTCCCTCCTCCTTCCCTCCTTCCCTCCTTTCTTCCCTCCCTCCCTCCTTCCTTCCCTCCCTCCCTCCTCCTTCCTTCCTTCCCTCCCTCCCTCCCTCCTCCTTCCTTCCCTCTCTCCCTCCCTCCCTCCTCCTTCCTTCCTTCCCTCTCTCCCTCCTTCCCTCCCTCTGTCCTTTCTTCCCTCCCTCCCTCCCTCCTTCCTTCCTTCCTTCCTCTTCCTTTCTTGCTCTTTCTCCCTTTCTTTTTCTTTCCTTTCCCATTTCCTTTTCTCTTTCTTGCCTAATCATTCTGGCTAGGACTTCCAGCACTATATTGAATACAAGAGGTGAGAATGGGCATCCTTTTCTTGTTTCTGATTTTAGAGCAAAAGCTTTCAGCTTTTCACCAGTGAGTACAGCTATTTTTAATATCTTTGTCTTTTAACCTTTCTCCACTGCATTTCTGATTTTATTCCTCTGTTTTTTCTTAGTCTAGCTAAAGGTTTGTCCATTTCTTTTGCCTTTTCAAAAAGCAGCTCTGTTTTGTTGCTTTTCTCGTCTCTGATTATTTCTGCTCTGCTCTTCTTATTTCCTTTCTTCTGCTAACTTTGGGCTCTGTTTTTGTTTTTCTAGTCCCTTATGGTATAAAGTTAGATTGTTTATTTGTAATCTTTATTTTCCTCCCATGTGGGTGTTTATTATTACAACCTTTCCTCTCAGAACAGCTTTTTGCTGTATCCCATGAGTTTTGGTATGTTGTGTTTTCCTTTGAATTGTTTCAAGATATTTTTTGGTTTCTTTTTTGACTCATTGATTGTTCAGGAATGTACCGTTTAATTTTCTCATGTTTGTGAATTTTCCAGTTTTCCTCCTCTTGCTGATTCCTGCTTTTATACTGTTGTCTTCAGAAGAGATGCTTGATGTGATTTCAGTCTCCTTGAATTTGTTAAGACTTGTTTTGTGGCCTAATGTATGATCTATCCTGAAGAATGTTGCATGTGTGCTTGAGAGAAACATGTCTTCTGCTGCTGTTGGAGGGAATGTTCTCTTGATGTGCATTAGCTCCACTGGGTCTCAAGTGGAGGCTATGAACAACGTTTTCTCAATGAGCTTCTGTCTGGAGACCTTTCCACTGTTGAAAGTGAGGTACTGAAGTCCCTACTACTGGTGTGTTGCTATCTATTTCCCCTTCAGATCTGTTAATATTCGCTTTACATATTTAGGTGCTCCAATGTTGAATGAGTATATATTGGTAATTATTATGTTTTCTTGATGAATTAACCCTTTTTCATTACATAAAACCCTTTTTACTCTTGGCTACAGTTTTTGACATAGCCTATTTTGTCTGATATAAAATAAATATAGCTACTCCTATTCTATTTTGGTTTCAATTTGTGTGGAATATCTTTTTCCATCTCCTCATTTTTAGTCAATGTGTGCCCTTAAAGCTGAAGTGTGTTTTTTTGTAGGCAGTGTATAGAGTTGAGTCTTAGTTTTTTGTTCACTAAGCTACACTGTGTCTTTTGATTGGATAATTTAATCCCTTTGCATTTAAAGTAATTATTGATAGTTAAGGATTTACCATTGCCATTTTGTTAATTGTTTTCAGCTCACTTGGTAGATCCTCTGTTTCTTTCTTCCTTTTTTCTGCCGTTGTGTGCCTTGAGTACTTTTTCTTTATCTTTTGTGTATGTACTGGGTTTTCTATTTGTGGTTACCACAAGGCTCATATAAAATGTTTTATACTTACAACAGTCTGTGCTAAACTGATAACAGCTTAGCTTTGATCACATGCAAGAACTCTGCACTTTTACACCCACCCAACATTTTATGTTTTTGATATCACAATTTACATCTTTTTTTAAATTGTACATCCATTAACAAATTATTGTGCCAGGTGCAATGGCTCACAACTGTAAATTCTGGCACTTTGGGAGGACGAGGCAGGCAGATCATGAGGTCAGAAGTTCAAGATCAGCCTGGCCAGTGTGGTGAAACTCCGTCTCTAATAAAAATACAAAAATTAGCCGGGCATGGTGGTGGGTGTCTGTAGTCCCAGCTACTCGGAAGGCTGAGGAAGGAGAATCGCTTGAACCCAAGAGGCAGAGGTTGTAGCGAGCCGAGATTGTGCCACTGCACTCCAGCCTGGATGACCGAGTGAGACTCTGTCTCAAAAAAAAAAAAAAAGTAAACTATATTAGCTGTGTGTGGTGGCACGTGCTGTAGTCATGGCTGACGCAGGAAGATTGTTTGAACCCAGTATCTGGAGGTTGCAGTGAGCTATGGTGATGTCACTGCACTCCAGCCTGGGTGAGAGAGAGACCATGTCTTTGAAAACAAAAACCAACAAATTATTGTCACTATAGTTATTTTTAATATCTTTGTTTTCTAACCTTTATACTGATGTTATATATGACTTACATATAACCATTACATTCTCAGAGTATTCCGAATTTGACTACTGCTATCATTTGAGTGTTTGCCCCTTCCAAAACTCATGTTGAAACTTGATCTTTTTATTTTCGTCTTTATCATGCTGCAGTGAGAAACTTGATCTTCAAGGTAACAGTATTGAGAGATGGGGCCTTTGGGAGGTGATCGGACCACAAGTTCTCTGACATTATAAAAGAATTGACCCAGGCGGGGCGCAGTGGCTCACACCTTTAATTCCTGAACTTTGGGAGGCTGAGGTGGGCAGATCACGAAGTCAAGAGATCGAGACCATCCTGGCCAACATGGTGAAAGCCTGTCGCTACAAAAAAAATACAAAAATTAGCCAGGCGTGGTGGTGTGCACCTGTAGTTTCAGCTACTTGGGAGGCTGAGGCAGGAGAATTGCTTGAACCTGGGAGGCAGAGGTTGCAGTGAGCTGAGATTGCTCCACTGCACTCGAGCCTGGCACCTGGTGACAGAGTGAAATTCTGTCTCAAAAAAAAAAAAAAAAAAAGGACGGATCCATTTGTGAGTTAATAGGTTAATGTGTTGTGTCAGGGGTGGGCTTGTCGTTATGAGAGTGGGACTATTAGAAAAGCCGGGTGGCCTCTCTTGTGAGCCCCCGACCGTGTGATGCCCTATGCACCTCAAGACTCTGGAGAGTCCTCATCAGATGTGGCCTCTTGATCTTGGATTCCCAGCCTCCAGAACTGTAAAAAATAATTTCTTTTCTTTTCATCTATTCTATTGAATATGACAGATATTCAGTAATGGCAACAGAAAACGGACTAGGACAAGCGTATATTAGTTTTATCAGTTATCTCTACCCTTTCAAATGTTTTAATGCACTAACTTCAAAAGGGTACTAATTACCAGCCTTTGTTTCAGTTTGAATAACTTTCCTTTACATTTCTTGCAAGGCAGGTCTGGTGGTGGGAAGTTCTTTAGCTTCTGTGTATCTGGGGACTCTGTGTCCTCCATTTTTGAAGGATGGCTTTGCTGAGTACATAATCTTACTGTTTCAGTTCTCTGAACATCTGATCCTGCTCTCTCTGGGTCTGCAAGTTTTCTGCTGAGAATTCTGCTGATAGCCTTATAACGGTTCTCTTGTATGGAATGAGTCTTTTCTCCTTCTGCCTTCAGAATTCTCTCTTGTGTTTGATTTTTGGTAGTTCGATTATAATGTATTTTGGTGAAGTTTTTCTGTGCATTGAAACTATTTGGGAACTTTAAGCTTCATGTACTTTTATGTCTATACATTGCTCCCCAGTTTGGAAAACGTGTAGCCATTAATTCTCTAAATAATAAGCTTTCTGTCACCTTCTCTCTATATTCTCCTAATGCAACTTCCATAATGTGAATGTTAGCTTTCTTGGTGGTAAACTTTAGATCTCATAGGCTTTCTTAATTTCTTTTAATGCTTTTTTTCTTTTTTTTTTTCTCTAATGGGATATTTTCAAATGACCTGTCATCAGGCTCACATATTCTTTTTTCTTTCCTTTTTTGTTTTTGAGACAGAGTCTTGCTCTTTCACCAGGTTGGAGTGCAGTGGTGCGATCTTGGCTCACTGCAACCTCCACCTCCTAGGTTTAAGCGATTCCCCTGCCTCAACCTCTCAAGTAGTGGGACTACGGGTGTTCACCACTACGTCTGGCTAATTTTTTGTTTTTTGAGGAGAGACGGGTTTTCACCAGGTTGGTCAGGATGGCCTCAGTCTCCTGATCTCATGATCCATCAGCTTTGGCCTGCCGGAGTGCTGGGATTACAGGTGTGAGCCACTGCATCAGCTTTGGCCTGCCAGAGTGCTGGGATTACAGGTGTGAGCCACTGCACCCAGCCTCTTTCTTTTCTTTTGCTTAATCAATTCTGCTGTTGATGCTCTCTACTGCATTTAAAATTGTATCCATTCTGTTCTTTAGCTTTAGCATTTTTGTTTGTTTATTATTTTTTAAATCTCTATCTCTTCATTGAATTTCTCATTTTTAGTATATTGTTTTTCTGATTTTGTTGAGTTGTGTGTCTATGTTCTCTTGTATCTCCCTGGGCTTCCTTAAAATGATTATTTTGAGTTATTTGTTAGGCAATTTGTAGATCTCCATTTCTTTGGGATGGGTTTACTAGAATATTACTGTGTTCCTTTGGTAGTATCCTTGATATTTTATATTCCTTAAAATCTTACATTGCTGTTTTCTCATTTAAAAAGCAGTCACGTCTGGAAATCCCACCTTCACACTTAGTTGGACCCGGAGATGCAGAGAATAGGCAACTACCATGCCCATGGCCACATGGCTTGGACAGAACTAGGAGCCCCATCTCTAGGTAGAAGTGGTTTGCTGGGAGGGAGCAGTATTGTTAGGCACGATGTGGTCCCAGCCTCAGCTGAGCAGTGCAGAGACCACAGAGGTGGAGCCAGACCGTCCTGGGCACACTGGGCCTTTCTGTATTGTGGCTCCACCACCTGTCAGTCATGTCAGCTTCTGCAACTGGCTTCATCTTCCCAAGCCTCCTCCTTATGTACCTATAAAATAGGGGGTGGGGGTTGGGCATCTACCTCTCAGGACTACCAGGAGGGTTGAATGGAAGGATAGACACACAATGTCTTGGATGCGGCAGCTGCCTGGTGCCTGGCGGTTGCTGTTATTAGTCTCTGTTTGCACAGAAGAAAGTCTGGGTCCCGGTGCTTCTGTTCATGTGAACTCACTAGGGAATGAGTCTGACTTCCGGCCTCTGCAGGAACCAACTGACATTCTTTCTGCTAATTGTGGCTGTTTCTGTGAGCTGTTAGTGCTCTGTTCCGGATAATGTTTATTCTCAAGGACATTGGGTCAAAGAGAGAATAGAGTATGTTTACATGTTATGTGGTGTTTATGGGAATAAACTTGGGATTTTTTATATGCAACCTGGAACAAATCCCCTCCCTGAGACCCAGGACACCCTGGGCGCTCTGCCTTTGTGGTAAGTGGTGCCCAGGCCCCAGCGGGCACAGATGCGCTGGGAACCAGGACCTCAGCCACCAGCACCCTCCACATACTCTCCCTGGAGTCTCGCTCTCCAGTGGGATGCAGCTCTACCAGCTCCCCTGGCCCACTGGCTCTCCTGGCCATGGGCTTACTGGCTGGGTGCTAGTGGATAGTTTTCTAGCTGATTGCAGCAGGGGCACAGTGGCTGTTCCCTGATGTCCCATCAGTGACGTCTCTGGCTTCCATGGCATTACGCTGCGGAGACTAACCTGGAGAGAACCAGTGACCTCGGCAGGAACTTGGGGGCCAGGACTTCCCTGGTTCTAGGGTCCCGGGAACCACTGCAGTGCCAGTCAAACTGGGGCTGCAACTCAGCTTCCCCTGGGCACAGTGATGCTTTCCCGATGACACTGGGCACTACGATGGGGGCCACAATGACGAGGGCATGATGATGGGTTGAAACTGAGCACAATGATGGGGGTAGATCTGGGCACAATGACGATGCTGGGCATGATGATGCTGGGCACCATGATGCTGAGCATGATGACGGTGGGCACGATGGTGCTGGGCATGATGATGGGACACGATGACGGAGTGGATCTGGGCACAACACCTCTAGGCATGATGGTGCTGAGCACGATGATGCTGGGCACGATGATGCTGAGCACAATGACGCTGGACATGAAGATGGGACATGATGACGGAGTAGATCTGGCACAATGACAGAGTGGATCTGGGCACAACACCTCTGGGCATGATGACGCTGGGCACAATCACGCTGAGCATGATGACGCTGGGCATGAAGATGGGACACGATGACGGAGTAGATCTGTCACAATGACGGAGTGGATCTGGGCACAACACCTCTGGGCATGATGATGCTGAGCACGACGGTGCGGGGCACGATGACAGGGTGGATCTAGGTGTGATGACACTGCGCATGACGCTGCTGGGCATGACGCTGGGCATGATGATGAGGTGGGTCTGGGCACCTGTCCCAGTGCTTCTTGCAGGGGTCCTGAGAAAGAGGAGCCTGCCTGGGAAGAGTAGGGCCTGGGTGTGACAGTGTTGCTTTCATGCCATCCCTGCTGCTGCCCAGCCTGTGGCCACTCCAAAACATTGTTTTCAACTCCTGACATCAAAATCACAGCCCGGGTCTACAGATGTGCTCTCATCCTGTGTCTTTAGGTCCTAGCCCAAGACCTGGCATTTGGAAGGCCCTCCGTCCATGATGGAAAAATATCTTGATGTTTTATATCTTCAAATACCTCTGTAATCTGTGGGTTATCCCAGTCTATGGCCAAGGGCCCCCCATCTGTGTTGTCCTCCCTTCTCCATGTGAAGGAGCTGCCCTCCGGGTTCTAGAGAGCGGGTCTGTGGGGTGAGGCTTTCAGCCGTGCTGGGTGGGGGCTGTGCTCTCTGCTTATCTATGGAGTCAGGGCTCTGCTTCAGGGGTACCCATGGGCTCTTGTTGAAATGCAGCTCCTGGCCCAGGCGGGCGGCCTGGGACCCTGCACTGGTCTTAACAGCACCCCGGTGCTGCTGCTGCAGGCCTGGGCTGTCCCTGCTGCTGGGGGTCGAAATGCCTCTGCTTCCGCAAAGTGCATGCTCTGCCCACATAGGGGCCTGGCTGCAGCGGGGGCTTCCCTGGACAGGTGGCTGGGTGTGCATGGGGGGTGTTGAGGGGGTGTCCTGTTGCCAAAGTGCGACCCCCACCACCTCCGCTTGGGAGGCGGTGCTGCTGGATGGCCTGTGCTGAGATAACAAAGCCAGGCCGTGGCCCAGGGAAAGCCCAGCTGTTAAAATCGCTGAGGAAGGTGACTTCCAAATCCTTTTTGCCCCTTCTCCACTTCAGAGACTGTGTGACGTGTTCATTAAAATTAATAAGAACTCCGCACCTGCTTTGAGCTGCCCTCACTCCTCATGCGTGTCCAGAGGACAAATGGGAGGCACAGCACCACTCATGATACTGACGAGGCGTGGGCTGGGCCGCAGCGTTAGTGCCCAGTGCACCGGGTGCCGTAGCCAAGAAGCTCCTGTGGCAGGAGAGGGAAAGGATGGGGTGGGGGCAGCTGGTGCATTCCTGTTGCTGCACGCAGCCAGCGGGAGGGGGCATTGCTTGCTTCTTGCCAAAAGCTTTCTGCTGTTTGGAGGTGCATGAGGCCTTGGGAGAAGGAAAAGGGTGTTAGAGCTCTTGTTCCATCTGCTCTCCTGGGAGAACCTCTGGGTCTGTAACCACACTGCTGTTCCGCCCACGGGTTAGTTTCCAAGAAATGCCTTCAAGTTGAAAGAAGTCAGCTACAGAAAAGGCTGTGGTATGAAGCAGAGAATATGTTGATAATCTCAGTGGATTTTAACAGTTGTCAGGTTTTCTTCTTCCCCGAAACACCCTAAAATAGAATATTTCTGTCAGAAACAGCAGCTTATGCCAGTAGGTCCTGGTGTGTGTGGCTGCTGTGTGGATGTTGGGGTGTAGTGCTAGTGAAGGTCTCCTGGGTGCTTTTGGGGTTCTCAGTTAACCCGAGGTTTAAACTAGCTGTATAAGCTTGAGTTCTGTGAGGATAAAAGCATGCTCATGTACATGCACTCAAGCACACGTGTGTATAGCATGCGCATGCATACACGCACACACAGCATATGTTTGTGCATGTATGCTTGTATTATGGACACACATATGTTGTATATATGTGCATGCACATGTGCATATGTATATGTAATGCTGTGTATGTACATATGTGCAATTGTGTGTATGTGCATATGGCATGTGTGTGAATAGTATGCATGTGTATGTGTTCCTATAGTATGCATGGATGTGTGATGTGGGTATGCCTTTGTCTATGTATGTGCTGCTGGATGCCTTGTTTTGAGATAACAAAGCCAGGCCATGGGTCCAGAGAAAGCCCAGCTGTTAATCATCGCTGAGGGAGCGGAATTCCAAGCGCTTTTCCATATGTAGGTATATGTGTGTGTTTGTATTCATGTATGTATGAAGGTTTGTAAGTTTTAGTTGTATGTGTATATGGGTATGTTTATATGCACCTGTATGCCATGTGCACATACATGCTATGTGTGGTTGTATTTCTACATACACGTTTGTATGAATGTGCGTGCATGCATGTATAATGCATATATATGTGTGTATGCATGTGTGTATTTATGTGTGCATGTGTTATGTGTTTGCATATTGCATATCTCTGTTAATATGTATATGTTTGTGCACATGTATGTATGTGGTGATGACTATGCATGTCTCTATGTGCATATGGCTGCATGTGCACGTGTGTGTAGTGTGCATGCACGTGTGTGTATGTATGCATATGTATGTGTGTGCATATCTGTAGTATGTGTATGTGTACATGCATGTATGTGTGTATAGTATTTGTGTGTATGTCTGTCTATAATGTCTGAGGGGACTTCAAAAAGTTTGTGGAAAAATGGAATTAAAAATAAATATCTAAACTTTATTTCTCAATATGAGCACCACCAAGTTCAAGACACTTTTGTAAGGATTATACCAGCCATTTAGCCCATCCCTGAGGAATTGAGGGTCCTGGGAATAGAGCCATGTCAATATAGTCTTTTTGACATTGTTTGCTGAAGAAAAACCGTACCCTTTACAGATTTTTTTAGGGTTAGGAAACAGAAAGAGGTCAGAATGAGCCAAATTGGGGCAGCAAGGTGTCTGCTTAATGATTTCCAATGGAAACTCTTGCAACATGTGCCTGTTTCCTAAGGAGGATGAGCAGGAGCGTTGCTGTAGAGAAGGGCCCTGCCGAGGCGTTCCTGGGCATCTTCTGCTGAAGTTTTGGCTGACTTCCTCCAAACACGCTGGCAGTAGGCAGAGGTTCCTGTTCTCTGGCCCTCTAGAAAGAGAATGAGCAACGCCTTGAGCACCTGAAAAGCCTGTTGCTGCAACCTTTGCTCTCGGCCAGGCTGCTTGTTCTGCTGGCCCACTTCCACCTCTTGGTGGCCACTGCCTGGATTGTTTTGTCACTAGGGTTGTGCTGGTAAAGACAGTTCATCTCCTGTTACAATGCTTTGAAGAAATGCAATACAGTACATGTCTGTGATCCCAGCACTTTCGGAGGCCTTGGTGAGTGGATTACCTGAGGTCAGGAGTTCGAGGCCAGCCTGGCCAACACGGTGAAACTAAACACCACAGTACCTACTGAAAATACAAAAATTAGATGGATGTGATGGCACACACCTGTAGTCCCAGTTACTCGGGAGGCTGAAGGAGGGAGTCACTTGAACCTGGGAGGCAGCGGTTGCAGTGAGCAAGACTGCACCATTGCACTCCAGCCTGGGCAACAGAGCAAGACTGTCTCAAAAAAAAGTTAAGAAAAACATTTTAAAAATGTTCCTGAGATATTCTTCAAAGAATTTTAACAGTAAAGCAAAGCAGACTGGCCGAGAGCAAAGGTCACAGCAACAGGGTTTTTGGATGCTCAAGGCATTTTGCTTGTTCCCTTTCTGGAGGGCCAGAGAACAGTAACCTCTGCCTACTGCCAGCGTGTTTGGAGAAATCAGCGCTGGCCCATCCGGCTGAGGGAGCGTTTGGCCAGCCCAGGCCCAGCTGTGCCAGTGCCTGGCTCTTCCTCCAAAAGCTTCCTTGCAAGGCTGAGGGGACCCTGGTGGTCCAAGCCATGGGTTTAGGGCAGAAGAGAATAAAAAGGGATCGGAGGCTTTGGGCCACCTGTAGCTGCCCCAGCTCCCCACCAGCCCAGTGCCCTTGGTCACGGCTGACACAGGCCAGCAGGCTCAGAGGGGCTCTGCTGGGAGGGGGCCCTGCTGGGAGGGGCTCTGTTCGGAGTGGGCTCTGGCTGCTGCTTTGCACAGCTTGGTCTCTCGGCCTCTGTCTCCTCCCCCTGGGCTCGGGAGTGGGGCACTGCTTGTCCTCCCACAGTTGCACAAACCCGTGCCAGGCATCCAGCCCGGCTCTTAGCAAGACAGCCTCCCTGCAGTTCCTGGCCCATGGAGGGCAGCTTGGGCTGCATGGGGGATGGAAGCCCTGCAGGCTGGGGCCTGCTCACAGTGGAGGTGCCAGGTTTACAGCCCTGGGCGTGGAGTCAGGTGGCCTCGGCCTGGGTAACATCCATGCCATCAGTGTGTGCTGCTGTTCTGGAGACACTGAATGCCCTGAGGCATTCAGACAAGGAAACCGAGGCTTACAGAGGGTGGTAACTTATGCAAGGTTTCGTGGTGGAGCGCTGGGATTTGAGCCAGGCCTGTCTGATGGCAGAGGCTGTGCTCTGAGTCACGGGGCGCTGTGTTCCTTCCTGGCTCATGGCGTGACCTGCGCTGGTCACTTTACTCTCAGTTCAGAGATACTGCCCTCACTCACTTATCTTCTGGAGCAGAGGGCAGTGTCTCAGTCTGCTCAAGCAGTTGAAACAGACACCACACAGTGGGCAGCATAAAGGACAGAGATGTTTTCCCCCTTCCCCCTGGTGGTGGAGGCTGGAGGCTGGAGGCTGGAAGTCAGGGGTCCAGGTGCTGGTGGAGCGTCGTCCTGCTCTGTCTCACGTGGCCTTTCCTCCGTGGCGCACAACCCTGGCATCTCCTTCTCTTTGTGTAAAGTCACAGTCCTGTTGGACCAGGGCCCACCTGTGTGACCTCTTTGAAGACCCTGCTTCCATTGGGTCACATTGGGGTTAGGGCTCCAACGGCGGGATTTAGGAGGATGTGATTCAGCCCTAACAGATGGCAGTGATAGGAATGTTGCGAAGCTGAAATCAGCATGCACGTTTGGAGGTGCTTTCCTGGCACACAGTCTGCCTGGGAGTATTCACATTTATTTCTGAAAGATGGAAACATGAGCAGAATCCTGGGACCTTCACTGAGTCCCCACTTGGAGAGGGGCAGCGTCAGAGTCACCTTCCCATGAAAAAGCCCAAACACCACAGGGGCCGAGGAGCGTCATGGCAGAGGCAGATGTGACCCTTGACCTGAATGAAGAGTCAACTATTTGCTAAAAAGCTTCTATCTGGAAAAGATGGGGATGGCGCAAGGGGCTTCCTCCCAATCTGGGAGCGATTTCTCCCTGAGACCCCGAGAGGTGAGATGTGAAGCTGGTCAAGGACACTGGCGGGGAGAGAGAAGCGACCCAAAGACCCCCTTTCCCCTGTCTTCCCACCCAGAGAGCTTCTTTCTGGAGGACGAGGTCAGGCCCCCAGGCTGACAGGTAGTTAGGATTGTGAGGCCCGCGAGATGGCAAAGGAGAAGCCCCTGGGGCACAGATGCACTTGGATAGGTATGCTCCTCCCACCTTAGGGAGAGACTCATTAGCGGTTCAGTCCATCTACTGGAGGAGGCACATGTCCTGCTGTTTAGACAAGTTAAAACCTGAGGTTGAGTTGAGAGCATTTGGCCTTTAGCCATTTCTAAATTGCACAGCCAGATGTTAATGCAAATCCAGTGTCGTCGCTGACACTTGGTACCTGTCTCCAGCGAGTAGAGCTCAGCTCTTGCCCTTAGAGAATATGCCAGCCACTTCCTGCCATAGGGGTTCCCAGAAACCAGGCGCAAATGTGGAAGCCCCCCTCTGGCTGCTTGCTGATGGTGAGGGTGCTGTGAGTGTGTGCAGCCTGATCTGGCGGCCTGAACCTCCTCAAGAGGGTGCAGGGGGACCACAGCTGGCTGACGGGGGAGCAGCTTGAAGACGTGGAGCGGGGGGATAAGAAGCATAAATATTGATGCTGTCCTGACCCTCCTAGTGGTCAGCACAGAACCTCGGGTGCAGAGCGGTGGAGAGCTGGGGACAGGAGAGTTTGTCTTTGGACAGAAGGCCTGAGGAAGACGCGTGTTCCCTGCAACGCACACCACGCAAAACAGCAGGTGTGCGTTTCAGGGAACATGAGCTGTTCTGTGGGGCCCTCTGTGGGAAGCTGAGCAGAAGCAGGGCGCAGTGGGGGGCTCAGCTTGCAGCTTCAGACCTCGGTAGGGGGGGTGCCCTGCCCTCACAAACCCATCTCGCCCTGTCTCCCAAAGGCCTTATCTCCAGATACCGTCACCTTGGGGTCATGGCTTCAACAGAGGAATTTGGTGGGGGGCACAGTTCCGTCCACTGCAGGAAGTGACATGCTCAGGCCGTGCCTGGGCACTCAGGGTGGGTGGCTGTGTCCATCCTTCTAGGGAATCAAGACACACCAGGGTATGTCCTGGGGAAAGGCAGGCAGGCTGGGGCAGGGACTGAGGGTTTCTAGCTGGGTGAAGGGGAGATTTCAGACAGATAACAGTTTTTAAATGTTTGGGGGGACTCTTGGAGAAGGTGAATTCAGCTGGCTTTGAATTTCTGTGGGTCAAAAACAGGCTTGCTGGGCGGACCCAGCAGAGCGGCAACTTCCCTGCTCCCCCGCCCTGAGAGCTGACCGCAGCGAAGCAGCGCCTTCAGTCACACTCCAGGGTAGAGTTGCAGTGGCCATGTCCTCCCTTGCAGTGAGCTTTGCGCATGTGCACCGCGGCTGGTTGATCCTTGCAGTGAGCTTTGCGCATGTGCACCGCGGCTGGTTGATCCTTGCAGTGAGCTTTGCGCATGTGCACCGCGGCTGGTTGATCCTTGCAGTGAGCTTTGCGCATGTGCACCGCGGCTGGTTGATCCTTGCAGTGAGCTTTGCGCATGTGCACCGCGGCTGGTTGATCCTTGCAGTGAGCTTTGCGCATGTGCACCGCGGCTGGTTGATCCTTGCAGTGAGCTTTGCGCATGTGCACCGCTGCTGGTTGATCGAAGCTGTTGGTCCCTGTTGCCCTTCTCCCTCCCTGCTCTGGCGTCTTGCTGTTATGAAATCTCCAGGTTGGAATAGTCATGACCCCACAGCAGGCATGGGTGCCCAGCACCTGCCGTAGGAAGAGCAGGCCAGGTGGCTTCAGCAGGTGCTGGGCACACAGGCTGCTGTGGAGCGGGATTCAGAACAGTGCAGGGCTGGTGCCCTGAGGATGAGGGTGACACACTGAGCACTCCCTCTGGTGTGGGGCTCTGCCCCTCCCTCCGTGAGACCTCCTGGCTGTCTGCCCAGTCCTGGGCCTGCCTGGGTCTTGGGCCCCGTCCTCACTGGGTGCCCCCCAGCATCAGTGCTTCTCATTGCCTCGCTGTGTCCCTGCCTGCTCTGCTCTCCTTGGGTCCCTCCCCAAGCTCCTCTTCCTCACCTGGAGCTCCTGAGGGCCGTGGCAGCCCCTGCCTCCCACTGGGAGCTTCTCTCCAGTGCCCTCTGTCTCCCCTGACTGTCCCTATCTCCCCACCTGCCCCATGGCCTCCACCTCTGTGCCTCTCCCTGCCCCCACCTCAGGGAGGGCTTGCTGCCCAGTGCCGCTGTGTGCGCCTCACCCATGGGTCCCATCAGGCACGAGGCTCTGCCAACGCTGCCTTCTGGGTGTCTCTCAATCCGGGCAGCTCTTCTCACCCTCCCAGACCCTACCTGCCATGACCCCCTTCACCCCGGCCTCTGCCCTCGGCCTCCTTTTGCGCCTCCCAGTCTCTCTCGCCGATGTTGCTGGATACAGGTCTGATCCCGCTGCCCTGTTCTCCAACCCTCTGCAACCCCCACAGCACGGAGCACACACCACGCCCTCTCTCGTGCTTTCCTAGGCTCTGAGGACGAACGAGGAAACTGCATCCCATGCCCCTTTTCTGTTCCCTTCCTCTCACATGCGCTGCAGTTGCTGGACGGCTTCCCCGATTCACCAGCAGGCCCTGAGCTCTGACTCTGGCAGCCGGCACCCTGCACAGAGGGTAGCATACAGTGCCCAGTGCATGAAGCAGAGTCACCTCTGTCCAGGAGGTCACCTGGGCCGAGCCTGGGCGCCATTAGGTTAGTCCCCTGCCTCCCTCATCCCCGCATCGTCCCTCAGGCTGGATGTGGCCTCCAGCTGCCAGCATCAGGAGAGCAGCCTGGACCTCAGAGCAGCAGAGCGTGGATCTGGTCCTGGCTCTGCCATGCTGGGCTGTGTCATTTTCGTAGCACATAAGAGAATGCATGTGAACGTGCTTTGTGGATCAAGGCTGCATTTTTATGCAACATAAGCCAGTTTTTGTGGGTGTGTATGTGGTTTCACTTTAGCAAAGCTCACTGAAGTCTGTATTCCATTCTCTGGTTTCTATTTATTCTGAATTGAGGGAATGTTACATCTGCTTTGTAAAACAGACTAGGAGTTCCTGGCAGGGAAATCCTTGGTTCTAAGGAGGCAGGTGGCATCATGCGGGGGAGAGTGTTATCTGCGTGCAGTAGGAAGCCCTTCCCACCACCGCCATCTTGCAGGATGGCCCACATTGGATTTCAGTAGTTCCTGTAACAGTGGGTTATAACTGATCATGAAATCCTAACAATGTGTAAACATGTCCATGAAAAGAAAATGACTGAGTTAAATCGGATTACCTGTTTCTTTTCCTGGTTTTGCCCTATGTACTTGTTTGCTGTTTGCTGGTTGGGCCGGTGATCAGTGGTAATCACCAGCAGACAGGTAGGAGCAGATGCTGAGGGCTTAACACTCCATGAGGGGAGTGCTGAGAAACTCCTCCCACTCGCTTAACTTGTTCTAGAGACTGGGTGACGGTGGCACTCTTAGGGCTTGGTCCAGTGATCACAGAGACAGTCATGTGGAATCTTGGTGTCTCTTTTGCTATGAATAGGAGAAGGGAGGGGGACACACACTGCCCCACACCACTGCTGCACACACCCAGGCCAGGGACAGGGGCCAGCAGGTCTCAGGGATTGGGCATCCTTCTCTAGAGCAGGTCAAGTCGGGAGGCATCTGGTGAAGTGCTCCTGTGACCCTCCTCCCTGGCTCAAGTTCACACACCAGAGAGGAGCTGGGGCTTTGCCGCCCACCCCCCACCCCCACACCATGTTCCAGACAGTGCCGGTTATGTCTGTGCTTGCAGAGTGTGGGTGCGTGGTGCGGGGGTGCAGGAGTAAGAGCTGGGAGGCATTGCCTTGCTGGGATGGAGGAAAGGCAAGCTCTCCCCTCACACAGGCATGGAGGGGATGGGCTGTGATTGGGTCTGGAACTTAGGGATGCCCCATTTGGCCCCTCCATTCTATAGTGTGTATGACTTCTAAGGGGGAGCACATTGTTCTCCGAGAGCTGCATCAACAGGCAGCCTCCCTGTGACAGTCACGTACGTGACCCTGAAGAGAGGCAGAGCTGTCTTGGTCTCTTCTATGTGTCTGTGATGTTGCGGGGAGGGCCATCAGGTCACCCGGGCATGTGTGTGATGGAGGAGGCCACAGGGTCACCTGTGCATCAACCAACTTTGTTCTTATTGTTTTCTACAGGAGACATGGGGGACAAAGGACAGAAAGGCAATGTGGGTCGCCATGGAAAAATCGGTCCCATTGGCTCTAAAGGTATTTGTGATTCGATTCTTGCCTCATTTCCCCAGCCCCAGGCTCGGGGTCTGGGTACCCTGAGAATAATTCTAGCCTGAACCATCTTGTCTGGTGCACTTACTATTTTCTGGGCACAGTGGATAAGAAATCTGCCGCAGTGTTTACCTTTTTGGGGTGCTTGGAGCTAGTTGCTGGCTCTGTGCCTGCAGGGTGGGGTGAAGTGCCCCCCATTCTGCGGGATTTTCACAGCACCCCAGGATGGAGAGGCTGCAGCTATCGCGTGTGGGTAAGACTCTGGCTGTACAGCCACAAAGTCCTTAACAAGTTTGGTAACACACTTTGCGCCTCACGTAAGGAGCGGACAGACCCTGCTTGGGAGATGTGGCGTCTGCTCCCTGCCAGCTCGAGTCTCTCAGGTGTTTCAAGGTGATGGGATGATTCTTGGTGAGAACAGGGCTGGGATGGCAGCAGTGGGTGTGAACAGCAACTATGGTGCCCACCCAGGCTCAGGCTGCACCTGTGGGTTCTAATCGCGCTGTCTCCACTGCTGCATTTGCTGCACAGCCTTGGTGAGGTGTGCAGATCAGCTGTGCCTCCCTGATGAAAGACAGGCCAGGACAGCCAAGGGGTTGCTCAGAAGGCTGCTCCTATGCCCCCGGGGCCATCTGGTCAGTGGACATCTTTGGAGCGCTTGGCTTGTTCCAGGCTCGTGCTGGGCTTCGGGGGACAGAGCTGGTGGGAGGGCAAGGAGCTGGCTGTCCCTGAGCTCTGCAGTGCAGACTCATGAGGCTCCGAGGGTCCTGCACAGTGTGGTAATGCAGCTGAGCTGCCCTGAGCACCGGCGGTGGGGGAGTCTGCTGTGGTCTGTCCAATTCCGGGGCCAGGTTCTTCTAACTCATTCATCTGTCTCAGAGCAGGATGGCCCAGGTACCAAGAGGCCACGGTCTGGGCTTGAGCTGTGAGGGGTTCTGGTGGTTTGCTTGGATCCGTGGTCACAGACCTCCCGCTAGCCCAGCCTGTACCTGGCAGAAAGGGGTCTGTGGTCATGAGAGCAATGGGGAGGGGCCCAGCTCAGCCACGGGCCTCCTCCTGGAAGGCACCTTCTCTGCCACGGCCAATCCAGGAAAGAGCATGCAGAGAACCACGGGATCCAAGGGAGGTGTGGGCTTCACAAACCTACCTGACATTATGGTAAAAGACTTATGGCCCCAAACTTGCCATTTTAAGTATTTTAAGTGTATAGTTGAGGGGCACCGAGTACATTCCAATGTCGTACGGCCATTACCACTGTTTCCAAAACCCTTCTGTCTCTCCAAAGAGAAACTCCGTACGCACCAGGTAGTGGCCCCGTTCTTCCTCCCCCACCGCGGCCACCTCCAATCTGCTTTCTGTCTCTGAATTGACCCATTCTAGGTATTTCACATCCGTGCAGTTTTAACAACGTTTGTGCTTTTGTGTCTAGCTGATTTCACTTAGTGTCATGTTTTCAGGGTTCACCTATGTGGCAGTGTGGTCAGAATTCCCTGCCTTTTTAAGGAATAATGTTCCACTGTATGGATGGACCACATTTGTTATCCATTCACCTGTCAATGGACACGTGGACTTTTTCCACCTGTGGCCTCTTGTGAATGATGCCACGTTGCATACTGACACACACATAGGGATGTGTACACTTTTCCCATACGGTGTGTGCTCTGGGTGGATTCCAGCGTCTCCTAAGGGGCAGCTGGTCCAGGCCGGCCGTGTTTAGCTTTGCTGAGATTGTCATTCTGGGTTCTGGTCAAGCTGTGCTTTCATTTCCAAGCTTCGATGCTGATAAACGAACACAAAGGAATCTGGTGGGTGGAGGCTGAACTCCTTCCCTCCTGCGAATGGAATCTGGACCCACATGCGTCCCTTTGCACAGGGTTTAGGCCCTCTCCGTGAGAATAAAGCAAATAACTTAGGGCTTCTTTCTTTCTTTCTTTTTTTTTTTTTGAGATGGAGTCTTGCTCTGTCGCCCAGGCTGGAGGGCAGTGGCGTGATCTTGGCTCACTGCAACCCCCACCTCCTGGGTTCAAGCAATTCTCCTGCCCCAGCCTCCTGAGTAGCTGGGATTACAGGCGCACGCCACCACACCTGGCTAATATTTTGTATTTTTAGTAGAGGTGGGGTTTCACTGTGTTAGCCAGGATGGTATTGATCTCCTGACCTCGTGATCCACCCGCCTTGGCCTCCCAAAGTGCTGGGATTACGGGCATGAGCCACCGTGCCCGGCCAGGACTTGTTTCTATTAAGTCGCACGACTTAACTTCAGAGCCGCAGTAAAGCCATGTTGCCATCGGTTTGTTCACCCCCTTGTTTTGTAAGTTGAGGGGCAGGGTGGTAAGACGGCTTGTCCCACCTAATAGGAAGTTGGGTCCAGGCCAGGATGGGGTCCAGGGCCTCTGGCCTCTGGGCCCTCTAGGACATCAGGCTGCCTTGAGCCGGGGCAGGAAAGACCCTTGGATTAGATGAGCTCTGAGGCTGGCCCTGCGCTCCCATTTCGTGCTCGATATGGATCTTCCGGCTGTTGTGGGAGACGTGGGGGCGGGGGAGGGGATGGTGCTGTTTTCAGGAGAGGCTGCTCACTCATGTCACCAGGATTCATGGGACGGTGTCTGCAGAGTGTGTGTCAGCTATCCTGGATTTTCCAGAACCGACTTAAAGAATGATCACCTGATAGTCCCCGTCCCCCCACGACATGTATATGCTTCATATCACATAAGCAGCACCGGAAGCAGGAAAGACCTGCAGAACGGAGCTCCAGCACGTCACAGCTACAGGAAGGCCTGGGAGAAATCCACCAGAGAAATCTCGTTTTCAGTCCTGGTGTCTTTAGCGCATAGATCACATCGGCCTCTTCATAGTGACTTGGACCTTGTCTTTCGTTTTCAGGTGAGAAAGGAGATTCTGGTGACATAGGACCCCCTGGTCCTGATGGAGAACCAGGTATGGCATAAAGCGTCTAAGGATTTTTAATAAAACATATTCAAACTTGCAGCTTTGAAAACAATGTAAGTCGTTAAATAGAAGTGCAGTGGGTTGGGGAACAGAGCACAGGTGCCGGACATGCGGTCCCCGTGCCCGTGATAGTCTCAGAGATGCTTCCGTGTTTGATTTCCTTCTACCTGAATGTGTGACGACCTCTCAGGAGCGTTGTCTGCCTGTCCACGGTGTTATTCTATCTGTGTGTAGCGGGGCTCAGTGATGCCGGTCCCAGGGTGAGCATTCTCCAGCTCTTTACCTCTGTGGACACTAGGGGTCTCCTCCTACCACCGGACTTCTCAGAAGGCACATCTGAACTCTGCGGCTCTTTCCCTGGTTTCACACGTCTCTGCAGCCAATTTCCCCAATGGTGCTCCACTGATATGGCTCCCTTTGGAGGTTCCAGAAGCTGGGGTCCAGCCCAGGTGGTCCCAGGGAGATTGAGTCCAGCCCAGGGAGCTTGGGTCTAGCACAGGTGGACGTGGAATCCCCGTGGGGCACCTGTTTCCTGCTGCTGAGTCACCAGGACACCGTGTGCCCTGTCCTCTGCCCCTGCCCTCTGCTCACCTTCACGCCCCCCACTCTGCTCTTTTCCTCCCAAAGCTCCTTCTGCAGCCCTTCTGCTCCCTCCCCAGAACGGTGACCTCCTTCAGCCCTGGCACAGCCCTCACCCTCATGCCCCTACACAGTGGCCCTCATGAGGTCAAGCCCCAAGGACCTGTGTCTGGTGGGCATCTCCACTGGGGGCCTCATGCTCCCCATCTTGCTCACTGTAGCTCTTCCCTCATGTCCTGGATCACCCATACTGAACACTCATGCCCCACACACACCCTGCACTGCATGCCCACCCCCTCACACCCCACACTGCACACTCACCCCCTCACACCCCACACTGCACACTCACCCCCTCACACCCTGCACTGCACACCCATCCCCTCACACCCCACACTGCACACTCACCCCCTCACACCCTGCACTGCACACTCACCCCCTCACACCCTGCACTGCACACCCATCCCCTCACACCCCACACTACACACTCACCCCCTCACACCCTGCACTGCACACTCACCCCCTCACACCCCACACTGCACACTCACCCCCTCACACCCTGCACTGCACACCCATCCCCTCACACCCTACAGTGTATACTCACCCCCTCACACCCTGCACTGCACATCCATCCCCTCACACCCCACACTGCACACTCACCCCCTCACACCCTGCACTGCACATCCATCCCCTCACACCCCACACTGCACACTCACCCCCTCACACCCTGCACTGCACATTCACCCCCTCACACCCTGCACTGCACACCCATCCCCTCACACCCCACAGTGTATACTCACCCCCTCACACCCCACACTGCACGCCCACCCCCTCACACCCCACACTGCAAGCCCACCCCCTCACACCCCACAGTGTCCACTCACTCCCTCACACCCCACACTGCACACCCACCCCCTCACACCCTGCACTGCACACTCACCCCTTCACACCCCACATTGCACACCCACCCCCTCACACCCCGCACTGCACATTCACCCCTCACACCCCACACTGCAAGCCCACCCCTCACACCACACTGCACTCCACCCCCTCACACCCTACACTGCACATTTAACCCCTCACACCCTGCACTACACAGCCACCCCCTCATACCCTGTACTGCAAGCCCACCCCTCACACCCCACACTGCACACCCACCCCCTCACACCCTGCACTGCACTCCACCCCCTCACACTCCACACTGCGTGTCCACCCCCTCACACCCCACACTGCACGCCCACCCCCACACCCCACACTGCACACCCACCCCCTCACACTCCACACTGCACGCCCACCCCCTCACACCCCACACTGCACACCCACCCCCTCATACCCCACACTGCACACTCACCCCTCACACCCCACACTGCACACTCACCCCCTCACACCCCACACTGCACACCCACCCCCTCATACCCCACACTGCATGCTCACCCCTCACACCCCACACTGCACACCCACCCCCCATACCCCACACTGCACACCCACCCCCTCACACCCCACACTGCACACCCACCCCCTCACACCCCACACTGCACACCCACCCCCTCACACCCCACACTGCACACCCACCCCCTCATACCCCACACTGCACGCTCACCCCTCACCCCACACTGCACACCCATCCCCCACAACTCCCAAGCTGCTCACTCATCCCCCTTGACCATATCCATGTGTCCTCTAATCTTCCTTCTGCTTCAGCACCTCTGGGCTGGGGTTGTTGCTGCTCCCACAGACTGGCCCCTCTCACTCCCATACCCTCCCTCATTCAGGCCTCATTGCTTTCCAGCTCAATTCCTGGAATAACATCCTGATGGTTCTGTGCTCTTCAGTCCTTTTTTTTGACCACAAAAGATACTTAAGATACACTAGATTTGGGTGGAAGATACAGTGTTTCAGTAACTAGAATATTCTTTCAGTCAGACTCCAACCTCCACTTCCTCCCTCAACCAAGAAGCTGTACAGCAGGACCCAGGAAGAGAATTCAGTGCGACCAGTGTGTTCAGTGGGGTGGCGGAGTGTCCGTCGCAGGCGTCTGCTCGCTGGAGTCAGCCTTTGTCCCCCAGACACGCTGTGACTCTGTGATCTCAATTGCTTTGCAGCACCGTTCAGACGCTCCCTCCCTGAGAAGGATCTGACCCTTGGAAACCAGAGAGAAAAGAGAGGGGCTAGATTTCAGAATAAAAGTCTTTGTTTCACAAGCTCCTCCAACACCACAGACATGGGGTGTCCCTGCCGTGTGACGTGGTCCAGTACCAGTGTGCTGGGATCTGCGTCACTGAGTGACCGGGCACCATCGCTCAGGGAACCTCCAGGCACTCAGCCCACCTGAGCTGCCTGGATCAAGCCTCTGGGAGACAGGAGGACGTGAGGCGGGTGCGGGCAGGGCCAGGAGAGGGGACATCCAGGGTCGAGCTGCTGCCGTCAGGCCTACCTTGGTCAGAGAGCATGGAGGTTAAAAGAGGAAAAAAGAATCCATCCACTTCCCAGCAGCATCTCCTCAGAAAGCCTCTATCACCTCAAATGCAGCGAGCTTGATGATAAAATAGATTTTAGAAAATGTGTCTCAGATAAAACTTCTATTAAAAAACCCCAAAACCAAAGCAAACCCAAGAAAAATCGAGTTTTTTTTTTTTTAAGGCGGAGTCTCGCTCTGTTGCCCGGGCTGGAGTGCAGTGGTGCCATCTTGGCTCACCACAACCTCCGCCTCCCAGGTTCAAGCGATTCTCCCGCCTTAGCCTCCCAAGTAGCTGGGACTGCAGGTATGCACCACCACGCCTGACTTTTTTATGTTTTGTAGAGATGGGGTTTCACTATGTTGGTCAGGCTAGTCTTAAACTCCTGATCTTGTGACCCGCCTGCCTCAGCCTCCTGAAGTACTGGGATTACAGGCATGAGCCACCTCACCTGGCCTGAAAGGGTTTCAACTGTGCAGTTGCGAGCAAGGGGTCTCATGTGTGGGTGCAAGGAAGGTGGTTTGGGCTGAAAGTGATAGCTGATGTCCAGGAAGATGGGATTAAACTCCTACAGGATGTGCCAGACTGCAGTGGGGGCTGAGACTCCACACGGGAAGCTGTGGGAAAAGGCGCAAAGCCCGCCTGCATGCCACAGCTATGGGGTGGATGGTGGGTGCTGGGCAGGCCCAGGCCCCGACCCTGGGGACAGGCAGAGGCAGCCGGGCCACAGGGAGCCCCAGAACCATGGAGGGGATGACCAGGTGTCACCCTTCACAGGAGGAAGGCTGGGGTCTGCCTGGGGACTAGGAAGACTCACAGCCTGGAGACTGGGTGGCAGCGCTGGGAGGACGGAGGGAACTCAGCTGATCGGTCAGCCAGAGAGGGCTTAGGACAGCTGCGTGTGCTGGGCACCGTGCCGCCTTCGAGCATCAGAGGGACTTCCCACCTAGCCAGAGGGGCACAGAGACTCGATTTTGGAGGCCAGACTGTCTGACTGGGCCCAGATCTCAGACTCTCCGTGGCCCGTGGCTCTCAGTGGCCTCAGAGGTGGTGCAGGGCCAGCAGCCACATGTGGTCCCAGGCATGTGGGAACGGAATGAGCTCACAGAGAATGAGGTCTGCTGCCCGGAAAGGCTGTGAGGAGCTCCCATTACTTCAGTGCGGGAGGTGGCTTCCTGCCAGGGCTGTGTGTGTCCTAATCAGGACACCAGTGCTGCTCCCTCTTGTGTGTAAGGAAGGGCAGACACCAGCTTCATTTCTCCCTCCCCATCAGCTCTCTCTTACCACCATTTCAATACATGCAAGCAATTCCTGTCTTAAAGCGGAATGGCTGCAAAGCCCCAGAGCCCCTCTCTAGTGGCTGCGCGTCTGCAGCTCACCTGAGGTCTGCACTCCGGGACTCTGCCTTGCTCTCCACAATCCTGCCCCTTCGTCCAGCTGGGACAGCCCCTGGCCCCTAGGCGGTGGGTCCCAGGCCGCTCCAGCCATCCTCCCACCAGACTCAGCAGCACCTGTGCAGTGGGCATGGCCTGCCCTCCTGGCTTCCTCCCAGGCTCACCCACGGCTGGCAGTACTCCCGGTGATGCTGCCCTGAGCCCACTCCCTGAGCCGTCCCTCAGCCCCTGTGTGTGCCCACAGTGCTCAGCTCTGTGCCCACTTCCCAGCTGACATGTCACAGGCACCTCTGTCTTGGCAGATTCCGCCTCCTGTGCTCAGCCAGGGATGGCCCCGAGGCTGCCTCTACAGCTCTGAGAGCAGACGCTGCTGCCCACTTCAGCTCCCCTCAGCCCTGCGGTGCCCTAAGCCATGGAGGCCTGCTGGCTGTCCCCGCCGTCTTCTTCGGGATTTAGCTTTTCTCACTGCACGCCCTCAGCCAGGCCCACTTCCCTGGGTCCGACCTGCCCCGGGCTGCTTTGCCAGACTGCATCACCACTTATCCTCCCCTACAGCTGGCAAGGTTTCACATACATGCATCTGCGTATACAGAGGGAGCTCTGCTCCTGTTCAGGTTCCACTGCTCCCCCTGCCTTTAGGATGAGGTGGGAAATGGTTGTTGTGGCCAGAAAGGCCTGTGTGGCCTGTTTATTGAGTAAAATGAGTCTTTCTGGGCAGGGGTCCTTGCCTCTCTTCTGAGCTGGAGCCCTTGTCCAGCCTTTGTAACGCACGGGCCCATTCCCTGCAGGCCTCCCGTGTGAGTGCGGCCAGCTGCGCAAGGCCATTGGGGAGATGGACGACCAGGTCTCCCAGCTGACCAGCGAGCTCAAGTTCATCAAGAATGGTATGTGGCTCCGGCACCACCCTCCCTCCCTCCCTCCCACCCACCTCCCACCTCCCACCTCCCAGCCTGTCCGAAGCGCCCCGGTGAAGGCCCTGCCGTGGCCGTGCCCACGCCTGCCCTGCCGTGCCCACGCCTGCCCTGCCGTGTCCACGCCTGCCCTGCCGTGCCCACGCCTGCCCTGCCGGCCCACGCCTGCCCTGCCGTGCCCGCGCCTGCCCTGCCGTGTCCATGCCTGCCCTGCTGGCCCCTGCTGCGGATGGCTGTGCCTTAGGTCTGTCACAGAGATGCAAGTGCTGGCTTTTCAGCCCCGCCCTCCCCACAGCTGTCGCGGGTGTACGGGAGACGGAGAGCAAGATCTACCTGCTGGTGAAGGAGGAGAAGCGCTACGCAGACGCCCAGCTGTCCTGCCAGGGCCGGGGAGGCACGCTGGGCATGCCCAAGGACGAGGCTGCCAACAGCCTGATGGCCACATACCTGGCGCAGGCCGGCCTGGCCCGGGTCTTCATCGGCATCAACGACCTGGAGCGGGAGGGCGCCTTCGTGTACTCTGATCGCTCCCCCATGCAGACCTTCAACAAGTGGCGCAGCGGTGAGCCCAACAACGCCTACGACGAGGAGGACTGTGTGGAGATGGTGGCCTCGGGCGGCTGGAACGACGTGGCCTGCCACACCACCATGTACTTCATGTGCGAGTTCGACAAGGACAACATGTGAGCCTCGGGCGGCTGCCGCTGGGCGCCCCATGTGTCCCCGCAGGGTTGGCAGGGCCAGCGGCCAGGTCACGGTGCCAGCCCGGGAGCTGTCCCTCTGCTCAGAGGGCAGCCACTTCAGGGCGGAGGCTCACGGAATGGAGGGAATGGTGCAGGCTTCAGAGGAAAAGGAACGTGCCCGGGCTTCTGTCTCTGGAGAGGCAGTTTCACTACCTGCATTGTAGCCCGAATGTCACCGTGTAATTATACCCAGAATTGCTCTTCCCTAAAGCTCTTGCCTTTGTCCAAGCTATCCAATAAAGGCTTTAGTGCAGTAGTTAAGTACGAATAGTGGTAATGGGGTCTTGAATTACTAGCTTTTAATTTCTAGATGGAAAATAACTCACTTAACTTTGACAAACGCTTCTGTAAATGACATTAAGATATAGGTTCCTCTGCACTATTATCCAAGTAAAAACAATTTTGTTTTGCTTCAAACTGAGATTTCAGAGAAACAACAACAAAATTCTCCAAACTTTACTACTAAATGTGTGTAGTCATTTTTTCCTTAATTTTTTCAATAGCTGTATTAGTTATCTTTAATTTTCATTAATTAATTTTTGTGGAGGTGAGGCTTTGCTATGTTGCCCAGGCTGGCCTTGAACTCCTGGGCTCAAGTGATCCACCCCCGCTCGGCCTCCTGGGTAGCTGGGACTCCGGGCAGGAGCCACTGCTCCCAGCTTGTATTCGTTTTCTATTGCTGCCTAACAAATTACCCCCTGAGACAGAAAGATTTATTTCCTTGCAGATCAGGAATCTGCACAGGGCTTAGCTCAGTCTTCTGCCTCAGGGCATCTCCCAAGCTGGAACCCAGGCCGCACCTCGTGTGGTTTGGGCAGAACTCAGGTCCTCCTGGGTTGTTGGACAGAGGGCCTCAGTTTCCCACCAGCTGTGGGTCACAGCCTCCTGCAGTTCTGTCACAGGGGCCCTTCCCCTGGGCTGCCCCTGGCAGCGCCTTCCCCAGAGCAGCCCAGGAGAAGAGCTGAAGAGAGAAGCCTCAGCCCTTCCTAAGCTGACCTGGACGTGCCCTGCTATCTGTGTCCACCACCTGGCCGTAAAGGAACCCCGAGGCTGGGCAACAGATCAAGAAAGAGGTTTATTTGGTTCACGGTTCTGCAGGCTGCAGCAGAAGTGTGGTGCCAGCATCTGCTCCTCTGAGGCCTCAGGCTATATCTGCTCTTGGAGGAGGGGGAGGGAGAGCCGGTGTCCACAGAGATCGCCTGGGGGAGGGAAGCTGCAAAGAAAGAGAGGGAGGCACCAGGCTGTTCTGCCTCATCACGTTGGGGAATGGAGAGGGTGGGAACTCACTCACTACGGTGAGGCCTGAGGCCTGACCACGGCACCAAGACACTCATGAGGGGCCCCAACCCCTGACCCAAACACCTCCTATCAGGCTGAGGGTCACATTTCAACACCAGATCCAGAGAGGCCAAGCAGGAAACCACAGCACGTGCCTTCCCTCTGCTGTGCTCTGCTGGCTCGAGGCCAGGCACCCGGGGCAGCCCACACATGGGGGAGTCCGGGAGGTGGGGACCGCTGGGGGTCAGTTCACCAGGAGGCAGGGGCCACTGGGGGTCAGTTCAGAAGTGGCCTGCCTCAGTACCTCACAGTTATTTTTTTTGTATTTCAGAATCCCAATAAAAATGACATATCTTCATTTCTAAACTAGAACACAGGTCCAGAGCACCCAGTTGGTAACGTGGGGCGATGGAGTCGTTAGCCGCTCCCGGGGCTCCTGTATTTGCGCACATCCTGCGAGGGAGGTTCCCACGGCTCTGTGCTCGGTTATCTGTTCTGGGTGTTTGTGCAGGGAGAAGGCTTGGAAGATAAAGAGAGTGTCTCCCTCCCCCATCTCCCCTCCAGAGAACAAGGCAGGTTTGCCTGCAGCCTTGGAAAATAGAGAGAGTGTCTCGTTCTGGGGCACAGGCAGGCATGGTTACCGTCCAGTACAATAAAGATGGTATCTCCTTCCAGGAAAAAAGGGCAGGCACGCGTCCTATCTGCCAGAGAAAAGCCGGCTTCCCTAGGCTCCAGGTCCTCCCTAATGGACCCACTGCAGGTTCGGGTGCTGTCTTCTTCCTAAACCCTGCAGGGAGTGGAGCTCAGGGTACTGCTGCAGAAATGCCAATTCCCTGGCCACGGCTGTTGCTGTGAGTAACAAAGTCCTTTGTCTCTGACCCAGGAGTCTCATGTCTTCAGCCGGCACCCAAGAACTGGGGCTGTAAGAATGGTCAAATCTCAGCCCTTTCTCCATTCTTGACAGGAATGTCTTGACATTTCCTTGACTTTAATTCTCATCTCTTTGGAAGGACATAGCAAAAGTGTATTCCAGACCTGAGCAGTCCCTGGCTTGGCTGGATGGGTCTTCATGGAGCAGACCCCAGTGAGTGATGCACAGCTGGAGAAGCAGGTGCTGGGCCTCGCCTGCTGGAGGGGAGCCCGGGAGAGCCGCCAGGCTTTGGCTTCATTGGTGCAGACTCCATGTGTGAGAGACTGAGTCTTCCTGCAGGTGCATATATCCTTCTGGTGCTCACAAGTTGCTGCAGCCATTTGCTCACCCTCTCTCTGCTCCCCGCACATTCTTACTCAGCAGTCAGTCTGAACAGTTCTCCTGTTTCTGACTCTATCAGACCCATGATTTTCCGTGTGGCAGTTCCACCAGTACCTGGAGTGTAGCTGAGGAATTGGGCGATGATGCTGTGTGTGTGTTGGGGGGCCAGGCTGTTTGTGGGGAGGGCAGTCACTGAGCAGGTCATCTCACTGAATGGGCAGGTCCTCAGTGGTCCCCACTTCCGGTCTCACAGGCTGCGTTCTGCTGTCCATCATCCCCCTGAGGACGCAGAGCCACTTTCTCAGCTCCCCACCCCTCTGCCCTCAGCCCCCTCATTGCCTCGGAACTCTCTGGTTGACTGAGGTTGGCCTTGAAATGTAGGGCCCCAGGCAGGTTGTGGGATTGCGTGTGTTAGACCATGCAAGGGTAATTTGTAATATGTTCAACGCAACACGCACATATGTCTAAGAAGTAGAAATCCTCCTTTTCTTCAATCAACTTTGCTCTAGTTGGGGGTCAGTTTTTCTAGGCCTTTTTCAAAAGCATGCATATGCACACACATATACATGCGATTATATGCACCCACACGTGATTATATGCACACACAGGTGATTATATGTACACAGGGGATTATATGCACACACATGATTATATGCACACACATTATATGCACCCACATGTGATTATATGCGCACACACATGATTATAGGCACACACGATTATTTGCACACACACGTGATTATATGCACACAGGTGATTATATGCACACACACATGATATGCACCCACACGTGATTATATGCACACACACAATCATGCACACACACGTGCAATTATATGTGTGCACACACACGTGATTAAAACGTAAATAGAGAACTGGCGGGTGGCATCCTTTCTCATCCTGTCTTCTTCGACAACTTGTCTTAGAGCAGTTCCCATGCTGCTCATGGGGTCTTCCTGCTCCCTCCATCCTGCCGCAAAGTATTCCAGAGTGCGGCCCCTGGGGTCACTCACCATCCTCTCCTGATGGATGCTAGCACTGCCTCCAGCCCTCATCTTCTGGGGGTCACTCGCCATCCCTGGGGGTCACGCACGGTCCTCTCCTGATGGATGCTAGCCCTGTCTCCAGCCCTCATCTTCTGGGGGTCACTCACCATCCCTGGGGGTCACTCACCAACCTCTCCTGATGGATGCTAGCCCTGTCTCCAGCCCTCACCCTCTGGGGGTCACTCGCCATCCCTGGGGGTCACGCACCGTCCTCTCCTGATGGATGCTAGCACTGTCTCCAGCCCTCACCCTCTGGGGGTCACGCACCCTCTCCTGATGGATGCTAGCGCCGTCTCAGCCTTCACTCTTGCAACAGGGCTGCCTCAGGCTTCTGGACTGTGCCTTGAGGTGCACCCGCCACCACTGAGGCCCCATCTGAAGGGGAGAAGCAGAGCTGGCAGCTGAATGGCTGCACTTTGAGTTTTGAGAACAGATCCAGTGCCGAGTCTAGACTTGCTATTTGCAGGTGGCAGAGCAGAGACCAGGCTCTGCTGATGATGGTGCTGCGGGTGGGTGTCCCGGAGGCAGCAGCGCCAGGGACCCTGGCAGCCCTGCCAGCCTCTCCACCCTCTGCTTATGAGGAGTCTGGACCCTCGGGGTGGGAGGAGGAGAGATCTTTGGCCTAGAGAGATTTGTCCTCTTCCATTTCTTCCCCCATTAAGGAGCAGAGGTAATTATTTTAATGGATGAGTCTTATTCATTATGTGGAGTGGCTTCTCCCTGACATGTTTCCAAGTCAAACAGGAAAGCATGTCTTCCCATCTGTCTTTAATGAGCCTTTCACATGCTCCAGGCTGCTCTGCCTAGGCTGGAAGAGCCAAGATGCTCGTGTTGCTGGAGAAGCTCTCGTGCACACATGGTGTTGGTTCTGTGTATGTGAGGCTGGCTGGCTCTTCCTCACCTGCTCAGGAGTGTCCACACGCACAGAGCCTCCCTGGCTGCCCCAGGTCCACCAGTCCTGGGTGCCGCTGGGCTTTGGGACCCTGTTGGGTGTGGGGTACTGCCCTCAGAGTGGGTGGAGACCCTGCTTCCCTGTGTGGATTCCCTGGTTCCCTGGCCACCAGGGAGCCTGCCAGCAAGGCCTCCACTCCCACAGGGCTGCCTGCAGCACCTCTGTCCCTGTGTCCACGGGCCGTGGGCTGCCCACCGCCCCCCATTCTCTACTTCAACACCAACCCCGTTCTCCTGCGAATCCACTCGAACAGATGGCCACCTGTCCGCCAGCACATCACATGATCCGCTGTGGCCCAGGCTGGGGCACGCCATCAAGTGACAGTATGATCTTCATGAAGTTACTGAAAGTTCCTAGTCCTCAGTGTCCTCGTCTGTGGAGTGAATGATTTTCACACCTCCCACTGGGGGGATTGTGAGGATTACACGACACCGTGAGTGCAGAGCAGTCAGCGTGGTGGAGTGCTGGGCATTGAGTACTGAGCACTTGACCCCGTAGAGAAGCCACCGGACAAGGCAGCGGTGACAGCCCCGGCCAGTAAATCCTCGTGCACATCATAGCTTCTGGGAACGGCAGGCTCAGGTGCAGTGTCTGATGAAACCAGTTCCACACTGGGCGAATTGATGAGCAAGACTGGTGTGTCCAGAGGATAACTCCGATCACAGTTATCACCGACTTCGAAACAAAGGCTGCAAACACTTCTGATATCAAATTCTGCAGTAAATGTGGTCTACACATACATTTGAGAAAGGTTAATAAAAACTGAGATCCGTGTCACCCAGTGATTCCAGTTCAGCGGTGCGGGTGGCCCGAGCCTGACCTGGCAGCTCAGGGTGCTGGGTGGGCTCCAGTCCCGGAGAGGATGCCCCACCCCCGCAGGGCAGCACACCTGTACTCACTCACAGGGACTCGTGCACACGTGTGGACACAGGAGGAAAGCAGCGTGTCCAGAGATAACCCAGGCAGACACGGGGAGAACGAGCAGACACCACAGATGGTGGCCCTGGCTGGGAACAGGCGCTTTCCTCCTCAGTGCCGGGACGAAGTGAGGTTGGACGGAACACGGAGATTCGGGGACCTGCTGCCTGTAGCCACTGCGTTCAGCAGCATCCAAGGCATTTTCCAAACTTGCTTTGTCATGACCTGGGTGTGACGTGTAACTGCCCCGAAAGGCACAGAGCCATCATCTGTGGGCCTCCACCCCTTCCTCCACTCTTATGCCTGATTCGGCCAGAAAACAAGAGCCATCTGGCACTGGTGGCAGAGTGACCTCACTAACTTCCCGTGCAGAGCCTGGGGCGGGTCGCTCTGGGTACCTGGAGCTCAGGGCCATTTTGTGGGCCCGCACAGGTTGTGCACTGCACAAGTCCAGAGCCACTATTCCTAGAGCTCCAGTCTGCACAAGTATCCATGGCAGCTTTGCAGGCATCCATGCCGTAGACACAAGGAGGCTGGGAAGCACATATGTTTGAAGGGAAGAGGGCAGCGCTGGCTGAGAGGGCAGAGGAAGCTGGGAGATGTCCTGGAGGAGAGAACATTCTCTGTGTTCTGGGGTTTAGGGAAATAAGCAGCAAAGCTGGGCTCCAGGTTCCTGCAGGAGCCCTCACTGCTCCTCCCGGGGGCCAGAGTTGCACCCACAGGGCTGTTGGGGCAGCCGGGATTCCCTGTCTGTGGCCGACCAGCAGGCTGATGGCCCCTGAGTTGACCCAAGCACCCTGCCTTGCCCGGACAGAAGCTGAGCACCATCTGCTGGGGACTGGGTGAGAGAATGGCACAGCATAGTGACCGTCAGGTGGAAGCCTGGCGAGGCTGGGGCGAGGGGACAGCTCCACCCAGCAGCATTCTGAAGCCCCTCTGTCTGGTGAACGCAATGGCCCTGGGAGCTCCCTGCCCCATAGATCTGTGGGGGTCGGCAGTGCATGCTCTGCTCCTGGGGCATCCCACACCTGTCTAAGACTCAGTTTCTTCCCCATTCAGGCCAGGAGCTTGGACAAAAACGCCTCTGTGCCTCCACACTACCCTCCACATCTGGGTACCCACTGCCACGCAGACCCCCACCCCGAGCCCTCCACCCGGCTTCATGGAGGGGAGTCCCTGTTAACAGCAGGCATGGTGTAGGCGCACGGGGCCTTTCTTTGTACCTGGTTAACACAGCGGTGTAGGATTCTGCTTGCTTTAAAGCAAACGTGATGACCTATAAACATTGGGCATGAACTCAGAACCATGGCCTGATTTAATTCCCACCACCTTCGAGGAGGGGCCTCTTGTGTAGACTGCAGACTCTGATCTGCAAAGTAGGAGGGAAACGCTTTGGTTAAGGGGAGAGCCGGGATTTATTAGGTGCTGCATTGAGGCATGACCGGAAAGCTGGCACGCATGTATTTTTCAGAGCCGTCTCTCCAGCGTGGGCTGAGATGGATGAGCGCCCAGACGCCGCCCGGGGTTGCCTGGCGGTGGCTGCGGATCCGCGGCTCCATACTGCCATCTAGTGGGCAACGAGGACGAGGACGACGGCGCCCACTCAGGCGCGGGGAGGTTTGCAGAACCAAGGAGGGCGCTCAGGCCGCGGGTCCTGGCAGGAATTCTTTCTTTTGGATGGTGTGTGTGTGCGTGTGTGTGTGCATGTATATGCGTGTGCATGCGGTGGGAGGGGAGACGAGCCACAGACAGTGAGAAGCGTGGAAAGAACAAAGAGCAGGCCGCAGCAGCAGCAGGCAGAGGCCCAGGTGTCAGAGCCTTCGGAGAGCACCCGGCCCTGCTCCGCCCGAGTTCGCATCCTCAGTGACACCCACGTTGTGTCCCTGTGGTGACAGCAGCCACGCAGACATGACGGCCGAAAGAGCAGTCAGGAGAAAGATGGGTCCCTGTGGCCGTGATGGCAAAGCTGAGCTGCAGGTGGAAGCAGGAGGCGTGCATGCGTTTCATCAGGGGCAGGCCCAGGTCCCTGACAGATGCCGTGTGGCTCTCAATTGTCCTCATTTACGGGCAGCTGTTCATCCGATGTTCCTCCTCCCTCAGGCCTGAAACCGCTCTGGAGCTCTGCTCACACTGCAGAAGGTGACTCAAGGTCACTGGCATGGAAACCGTGCCCTTCCTTCCCGTGTGTGCCCAGCGGGGGCTGTGGCCAGTGAGGGCTGAGGTCACCAGGCACGACCCGGCTCCGTTCAGCAGATCTGAACCACGAACCGCACGTTTCTTAGTTCAAGCAGGAGAATCGCAGTGTGGCTAATTTAAGCACAAAGGGAATTTGTTGAAAGCATTTTGGGAGCGTGCAGGAATTCTGGGCGGCCTGGAGCCCTGCCTGGGTGCGAGTGGAAGGGAACAAGGCCCGGGGATCATGCTGCTGACCACGACCGTGGCCTGCGAGGGCCCCTCTGCTGTGGGCAGCAGATGCGGCTGGTTGCTAGGCTGCCTGCTGTTGCCGTGGGAGCAGCTGTGCTCCTGTGTTTGCATTTCTCTAGCTGCCCATGCAGAGCCTCGGGGCGGGTCTGTCTGGGTACCTGGAGCTCAGGGCCATTTTGTGGGCCTGCACAGGTTGTGCACTGCACAAATCCAGAGCCACTATTCCTAGAGCTCCAATCTGCACAATCATCCCTGGCAGCTTTGCAGGCACCCATGGCATAGACACAGAGAAGGTGGGAGGCACATGTTTTTCAGTTTCTAGGGTGGGAGGAAAGTGTGCTTCCTAAGGATGGAGATACCCCGAACATTGTATACCAGTTAGCTTTTGCTGTGGAACAAATCACCCCAAAACTTGGTGATTTTGCTTTTTTGGAGGTGGAGTCTTGCTCTGCCACACAGGTTGGAGAGCAGGGGCACCATCTGGGCTCACTGCAACCTCCGCCTCCTGGGTTCAAGCGATTCTCCTGCCTTAGCCTCCCAAGTAGCTGGGACTACAGGTACATGCCACCACACCTGGCTAACTTTTTGTATTTTAGTAAAGGCGGGGTTTCACCGTGTTGCCCAGGCTGGTCTTGAACTCCTGAGCTAGGCAATCTGCTTCCGCTTCAGCCTGCCAAAGTGCTAGAATTACAGGAGTGAGCCACCACACCCAGCCACAACTTTGTGATTTTAAGTAATAGCCACCCATTTAACCATGAATCTTAACTCTGTGGTCAGCAGTTTGGACTGAGCTAAGCTGGGCAGTTCTGGTCTTGGCTGGACTCACTGGTGTCTCTGGATAGCTGGCGGGTGGTGGGTTTCCAGTGCCTCCACTGGAGGCCCATTCTGCAGCCTGCAATTTCTCCCCTCAGGTAACTGGCCCTACCAGGGTGACAGCAGCATTTTGGCGCTGCTTCAAAAAGCAAGAGTGGGTGCATGTGAGGCCCCCTGAGGTGAGGGCTCAGAGCTGGAGCACCACTCTGTCTCATTCTGTCCCAGCGTCGGTCATGAGGTGAGCCCAGGGGGCAGGAAATAGACACCACCCACGACAGGAGAAGCTGTGGAGTTCCATTGCACAGGGGGTGCGTGGGACTGCGGCCACATTTGCAGTCTGCCACTTGTGTGAAGGAAGTTCAGATGTGGCTAGAATCAGGACAGATATCCACTGTGGCCGGATCTGGAGGAGCGGGAAGGGCATTCCAGGCAATCTGCAAGGGACATGTGTTAAGCTGAAGGGCCAGTGGCTGAAGTGGACCTGCCCCAGACAGCTGCGATCGAGCCCTGGCCTCTTTCCCTGACAGTGTGCTCGGCATGGTGAGCTGGGGTAGGTCCTTTCACTGAAAAAGTTCCATCAGGGTTAGTTGGGAGATGGTGGCACCTGTAGGTGTCAAGAAGACAGTTTCTGCCATTGCTCTTGGACTCAAGTACCACAAGGGTGCTGCCAGGCCACGCTGAGACGTTCTGGGCATCCTTGGTGACCTCGAGGTCACCTCACTTCCCTCATCCCGTGGGCCATGATGTACATGGCGGAGCTGAGGGAAGACTCTGGTGAGGGCCAAGCCTATTTCAGCGTGTCCTGTGTGTCTTCCCTTCGTGTGCGGCAGTCCTCAGAAATATGCTAAGCCTTTCTCATCCCTCAACCCCCATCAGGCTTCCCTGCCTGGGCTCAGCATCTCTGGGTGTGTAATAAATTATCCCACAATGAATAGATCTTAGCTTGCATAGTTTATTGGCTCAAAAACTTGGGAGGAGCTTTGCCGGGTGTCTCTGTCTCAAGGAGTCTCGAGAGACATCTGCTGGAGCCACGGTCTTTGCTCAAGTCTTGACTGGGCCAGAGGACCAGCTTCCAAGCTGGTGTGCTCACATGCTTGTGAGTTACTGCTGGCTGTTGGGAGGAGGCTTAGGTCGTGACATGGGGGTCTCTCTAGGGGGCTGCTGCATGACCTTATGACAAGGCGGCTGGCTTCCCTCCGTGTGAGTGATCCAAGAGTCCCTGATGGGAGAAGCTGCAAAGTCACTTTGCCAGAGGTGTGGGCGGGCTGTGGCACTGCTGTTTCCCCCACACACAGGAGGGAAAGCAGGGGCTGCAGCGGCTTCGATGGCGAGCCTCAGAGCCACATGCCGTCTTTCCCGTAATGCCCTGCTGGTTGCGCTATGAGGCCCTGCTCAGCACGGAAGGGATTTATCACGGTATGAGAGCCAGGAGGTGAGATCGTTGGGGCCATCTACGGGGCTGCCCGAGCTCGCTTCTCACGGTTGTGCTTTTTGTAGATGAAAGCCAGTTCATCCGACCCACATATTCAGGTGATCGTCTGATAGAAGCTGAAGAGCTCAAGACATTCCCTGAGCACTCATCATGAGCCAGACACTGCCAGAAGCTCTGGGATGACAGTCAGTGTGCGCGACTCTGTGAACCCTCGGGTGTGTGGGCAATGTGACTGTCTTTTCTGCATGTTTCCATTCAGCTGAGTGGAAGAAACGTATGCTCAGTCAGTTCTGGACTTCGTGCCTCATTTCCCCGGGGTCGTGTCACAGACAGGGCACGTGCAGCTCTGCCTGGAAAGCACAGAGGCAGGACCATGTGACTGTTTTCAGGCAGAGGTGGTGTGGATAAGAAGCAGTGCTTTTCATCGGCTGTGTAACGCCGCACAGCAAGCCAGCTAGAGTTGGAGGCTTAAACCAGCATCCACCTCCCAGTATCTGTGGGCAGTGTCTGAGCCGCTCCCTGGACCCCCTCTCAGGCTGCAGTCCAGGCGTCCGTGGGCTGCTCCCCTGCCTCCGCCGGCAGGACCTGCCTCCTCGAGCACTCTGGAGGCTACTGGTAAGCTGGTTGCTGGCCTCTCTGTAGGGCAGCTCCCACCGCCATAGCTGCTCCTTCAGGGCGATAAAGGATAAAAGCCAGGGCGGGGTCAAGACGTAAGTCACAGGCTTCTGGAACCTCACCTGGGAAGTGACACCCATCATCTTTGCTGTGTCCTCTTCACCAGAAGTGCGCCAGTGGGCTCCACCCGCATTCGGGGTGAAGGATCAGGCATGGATGCAGGTGGAGGGGCAGGCACCGTGAACCCGCCCTGCCCAGGCTGGCACATGCATCCCAGGAGTGCTATATGAGGGGGGTGACATGAAGGACATGCACAGCTCATGTGACTATCAAAGGAGTGACTCATTTGTTTTTGAGACAGGGTCTCACGCTGTTGCCCAGGCAGGAGAGCAGTGGTGCAATCACAGCTCACTGTAGCCTTGAACTCCTGGCCTCAAGCAGTCTTCCCACCTCAGCCTCCCAAGTAGCTGGGACTACAGGTGTGTGTCACCATGCTTGGCTAATTAAATTTTTTTTTTTCAGAGATGGGGACTCACTGTGTTGTCCAGCTTGGTCTCAAACCCCTGGGCTCAAGAGATCCTCCCACCTCAGCCTCCCAAGATGCTGGGGTTATAGGCATGGCGCATTGTGCCCGGCCTTAGAAGGATGAGTTTTAAGTATTTGCCTAATTAAAGGGACAGCGTTAAGGAAACCACTAGCCTCTTGTAGCTGGAGCCCGAAGACCAGCCCCGAGCACTGCCCTGTGCTTCTGTTGGGGCATCGCACAGCCTGTCGCTTGCTCCGGCGGGGCGGTGGGTGGCCTGCTGTCAGCAGAGCCAGCGAGCTCCCACTGGAATGGGGTGCAGAAGAAGAGGTGGGAGGTCGTGCCTGAAGAGTGGACATTTCCCCAACATCAGGTCCCCACCTAGTGAGGGGACCCCCCCTCCAGCCAGGGGCTACACAGGGGTTGGAGGGACCCCATCCAGGGAGCCAGCCCCTGCAGCATAGCCGGCTGATCTCCTTGCCTGCTGGGAGCCCGGGAGGCCATGGATGGTGGCATTATTCTGAGGACGCTCCAGCCCTTTTCGTGAGAATCCTCATGTCTTGGCAGGACCAACGCCGGGGTGTCGAAGCCCTTACAGAGCTCCAAGAACAGCCTCACGTCTGGCTCAGGCCGCTGCTCCGGGACCACCTCCCTGCCTGCTCTTGTTCTCCTCCCACCACGGATTGGTCCACAGGATGCCTGCTGCCACCATGGAAGGTTCTGCAGCTGTGCAGCCCAGCCTGTATGTGGTGCCACTGCTGTATGTGGCTGATGGGCACTAGAAACTTAGCTCATGAGACAGGGTATCCAACATTTCGACTTCACTGAATTAAATTAATTTTAGCATTAGAGAAGTACTGAATTTAGCATAGTGAGTGTCTGCCATGTCGGATGGGGCCGCTAGCTGGCAGAGCCCTGGGCCCATGTCGCATGGGGCAGCTAGCCGGCAGAGCCCTGGGCCCATGTCCCATGGGGCAGCTAGCTGGCAGAGCCCTGGGCCCAATGTCTGGCCACAGTCCTGCAGCCCCAGCATCGCCCTGGTACTCAGGGAAATCTCAAGCCTCAGGCTGCATCTCGGGATCTGCAGCCTCAGAATCCAAGCTTTAACCAGCTCCCGGGCAATTTGGAAGCACATTAGATTGCAGGAGCCAGCTCGGTGTGGAGGGTGGGGGTCAGGGTGGCTTCTTCCACGTGTTCATCTGTCTGTGCCATGGCCAAGGCTTAGCAAAACCACAGAATAAAAACAGGCCCTTCTGTTCTCTGCACCGTGATCGGAGGCAGCTGCTGCTGTGGGGAAGTCACAGGTGACCAGAACTGCCAGGGATGAAGCCACGTGCGTTAATTCATTAAAATACAGTCAGCTACGGAAGGAAGCATAGGATGTGGTTTTGATATTAAAGAATATCATCTGGATGGGGAGACGGATGTGTAAACACGGACTCGAAGGTCAGGGGAACTGAGATCAGAGAACAGGAGCTGGACGCGTCCTCACTACGGCCCGGGTGACGTGGTCATGGCAGGGCTCAGAGGCCGGGGTCGGGGTAAGGTTCCCGGAGGTGGCCTTGAGCTGGCCTTTCAGACGGCTTTGCTTTTCTCAAGGAAAGACAGAGTTCAGGAGGAGAAGTCCCGGTCAGGCCCTGGGGAAAGGAAACCCAGGGAGGAAGAAAGGAGCGTGTGGGTGTTGGACCTCCCTGGGACGCAGGAGCGTGTGGGCGCTGGACCTCCCTGGGACGCAGCTTGTCTTTCTGGGGCCCCGAAGGCCCGTGTGTGCTGTCTGCGGTGCCGGTGTTGTGGTTCTGGCTCAGCCCCTCCCTGCGCAGGAAAACTCAGTGGCTTTCCCGCGTTCAGGGCCTCCACTGATTCACCTGCAGAGCCGAGTGCTGGCCCTCAGGGTGTCTGTGTCTGATTCACCTGCAGAGCGGAGTGCTGGCCCGCAGGGTGTCTGTGTCTGATTCACCTGCAGAACGGAGTGCTGGCCCTCAGGGTGTCTGTGTCTGATTCACCTGCAGAGCCGAGTGCTGGCCCGCAGGGTGGCTGTGTCTGATTCACCTGCAGAGCCGAGTGCTGGCCCGCAGGGTGGCTGTGTCGAAGCAGGGCAGTCACATCTGTGACTGTGCCTCGAAGCTGGGCTCGGAAGTTTCTTCTTCCATGGAAAATTCTGCTGTAGACTACGGGGCCTGTGACGGCGGGAGGCGTACGTTCGTTTTGTGTGCCATGGGCTTAGTGTCCGCTTGGCAAGGGGCCCTTTCTCAAGCGTTTGCGGGCTTCTTCAAATTCCATGAAGGTGTTGTGTGCGTTTGCTTTTTCTGGGGCTGAGGGGCCGTAGCCTTCTTCAGACACCCCCAAGGGCCCCCGTCTTTTCTGGCAGGTCAGAACCCACTGCCGGGTGTTCTCCGTGTTTCCATTAATAATGATTAGTGAGTAGGTGACCTCTAGAGAGAAAACTTGAACTCCGGGTACCGGCCGGCCCGGGAAGGTGGGGGTTTCAGGCGCAGGCCAGTGTCCGGAGGCAGCTTTGTTAGGGGCAGTGATGGGCCCTGGGACACGTGGGGACCAGGTCTGGCTCCAGGCCTCGTGTGAGGGTCTCGCTGAGGCCTGTGTGGCTTCTCTGGGGAGGGCTGCTCCCCCTCTCACTTCCATCTCTCTGCAGCCCTTGTGACATCATACAGGCACAGCCAATCTCTGGAAAGTTCTTTCCCTACCTCAGGCCCCTATATTTCTCTCTGAGCTGGCACTCAAGCACCATGAGACCTTGGCTGGCTTCTGGGGAGCAAGAAGATCCATTTCTAAATACTAGATTTCCTGCTCCTTGGTGAGCTGGAGTGTGGTTTATAAATACCTTGCTATCTTAAGAGCAGGGTGACAGAGATGGATTCCAGTAACGCAGCCAACTTGGATGCCTGGAAGGTGAGAGTGGGCAGGTGGCGGCTGGGTGCTGTGGAACCGTGTTGGTATCAGACCTGGAGGGGTGGCAGAGCCCGCTGGGTGCTGTGGAACCGTGTTGGTATCAGACCTGGAGGGGTGGCAGAGCCCGCTGGGTGCTGTGGAACCGTGTTGGTATCAGACCTGGAGGGGTGGCAGAGCCCGCTGGGTGCTGTGAACCGTGTTGGTATCAGACCTGGAGGGGTGGCAGAGCCCGCTGGGTGCTGGGGAACCGTGTTGGTATCAGACCTGGAGGGGTGGCAGAGCCCGCTGGGTGCTGGGGAACCGTGTTGGTATCAGACCTGGAGGGGTGGCAGAGCCCGCTGGGTGCTGTGGAACCGTGTTGGTATCAGACCTGGAGGGGTGGCAGAGCCCGCTGGGTGCTGGGGAACCGTGTTGGTATCAGACCTGGAGGGGTGGCAGAGCCCGCTGGGTGCTGGGGAACCGTGTTGGTATCAGACCTGGAGGGGTGGCAGAGCCCGCTGGGTGCTGGGGAACCGTGTTGGTATCAGACCTGGAGGGGTGGCAGAGCCCGCTGGGTGCTGGGGAACCGTGTTGGTATCAGACCTGGAGGGGTGGCAGAGCCCGCTGGGTGCTGGGGAACCGTGTTGGTATCAGACCTGGAGGGGTGGCAGAGCCCGCTGGGTGCTGTGGAACCATGTTGGTATCAGACCTGGAGGGGTGGCAGAGCCCGCTGGGTGCTGTGAACCGTGTTGGTATCTGGCGTAGCCTGGGTACAGGGAGGGGCCCCAGAGGTGGGTCAGGCTTCGGGGCTCTGGCCTCTGATCTGCTTGGTTTTAAGTCATGTGACTTTGGTCTTTTTAAAGTCTAAAGCGGCCTGGCATGGTGGCTCATGCCTGTAATCCCAGCATTTTGGGAGGCCGAGGCAGGTGGATTGCTTGAGCTGAGGCGTTCTAGGCCAGCCTGGGCAACATGGTAAGACCCCATTTCTACCAAAAATACAAAACCATAGCGGGACATGGTGGTGCATGCCTGTGATCCTAGTTACTTAGGAGACCGATGTGGGAAAATTGCTGGAGCCCAGGATGCGGTGGGGGTGGAGGTTGCAACAGGCCAAGATAACACCACTGCTCTCCAGCTGAAATGACAGAGTGAGACCCTGTCTTAAAGAAACAAAGCAAACAGAAAAAGTAAAGAACTAAGGCCATGTTGAAGTAAACCACCTGGATACAAATACAGAGTCACAAAGGGGAAGGAAATGTAGACACGGACAACAGCTGCCGGCAGCCAGGGCCTCGGGCAGTGGGACACCGGCTCCTGGGGGTCCCTGCTCAAGGTCACTCTGTGGTCTAGACTGTGACCTCTAAGCCTGCTCTGAGGGGACAGTGATTGGGCCTGCGCTGTGGCTGGAGTGTGACCTCTAACCCCGCTCTGAGGGGACAGTGTTTGGGCCTGCGCTGTGGCTGGAGTGTGACCTCTAACCCCGCTCTCAGGGGACAGTTTTTGGGCCTGTTCTGTGGCTGGAGTGTGACCTCTAACCCCGCTCTGAGGGGACAGTGTTTGGGCCTGCGCTGTGGCTGGAGTGTGACCTCTAACCCCGCTCTCAGGGGACAGTTTTTGGGCCTGTTCTGTGGCTGGAGTGTGACCTCTAACCCCGCTCTGAGGGGACAGTGTTTGGGCCTGTTCTGTGGCTGGAGTGTGACCTCTAACCCCGCTCTGAGGGGACAGTGTTTGGGCCTGTTCTGTGGCTGGAGTGTGACCTCTAACCCCGCTCTGAGGGGACAGTGTTTGGGCCTGCGCTGTGGCTGGAGTGTGACCTCTAAGCCTGCTCTGAGGGGACAGTGTTTGGGCCTGTTCTGTGGCTGGACTGTGACGTCTAACCCCGCTCTGAGGGGACAGTGTTTGGGCCTGTTCTGTGGCTGGAGTGTGACCTCTAACCCCGCTCTGAGGGGACAGTGTTTGGGCCTGTTCTGTGGCTGGAGTGTGACCTCTAACCCCGCTCTGAGGGGACAGTGTTTGGGCCTGCGCTGTGGCTGGAGTGTGACCTCTAAGCCTGCTCTGAGGGGACAGTGTTTGGGCCTGTTCTGTGGCTGGACTGTGACGTCTAACCCCGCTCTGAGGGGACAGTGTTTGGGCCTGTTCTGTGGCTGGAGTGTGACCTCTAACCCCGCTCTGAGGGGACAGTGTTTGGGCCTGTTCTGTGGCTGGAGTGTGACCTCTAACCCCGCTCTGAGGGGACAGTGTTTGGGCCTGTTCTGTGGCTGGAGTGTGACCTTTAACCCCGCTCTGAGGAGACAGTGTTTGGGCCTGTTCTGTGGCTGGACTGTGACCTCTAACCCCGCTCTGAGGGGACAGTGTTTGGGCCTGCGCTGTGGCTGGAGTGTGACCTCTAAGCCTGCTCTGAGGGGACAGTGTTTGGGCCTGTTCTGTGGCTGGAGTGTGACCTCTAACCCCGCTCTGAGGGGACAGTGTTTGGGCCTGTTCTGTGGCTGGACTGTGACCTCTAAGCCTGCTCTGAGGGGACAGTGTTTGGGCCTGTTCTGTGGTTGGAGTGTGACCACTAACCCCGCTCTGAAGGGACAGTGTTTGGGCCTGTTCTGTGGCTGGATTGTGACCTCTAACCCCGCTCTGAGGGGACAGTGTTTGGGCCTGTTCTGTGGCTGGAGTGTGACCTCTAAGCCTGCTCTGAGGGGACAGTGTTTGGGCCTGTTCTGTGGCTGGATTGTGACCTCTAACCCCGCTCTGAGGGGACAGTGTTTGGGCCTGTGCTGTGGCTGGAGTGTGACCTCTAACCCTGCTCTGAGGGGACAGTGTTTGGGCCTGTGCTGTGGCTGGAGTGTGACCTCTAACCCCGCTCTGAGCGGACAGTTTTTGGGCCTGTGCTGTGGCTGGAGTGTGACCTCTAACCCCGCTCTGAGGGGACAGTGTTTGGGCCTGCTCTGTGGCTGGAGTGTGACCTCTAACCCCGCTCTGAGGGGACAGTGTTTGGGCCTGTTCTGTGGCTGGACTGTAACCTCTAACCCCGCTCCTAGGGGACAGTGTTTGGGCCTGTGCTGTGGCTGGAGTGTGACCTCTAACCCCGCTCTGAGGGGAAAGTGTTTGGGCCTGTTCTGTGGCTGGAGTGTGACCTGTAACCCCGCGCTGAGGGGACAGTGTTTGGGCCTGTTCTGTGGCTGGAGTGTGACCTCTAACCCCGCTCTGAGGGGACAGTGTTTGGGCCTGTTCTGTGGCTGGAGTGTGACCTCTAACCCTGCTCTGAGGGGACAGTGTTTGGGCCTGCGCTGTGGCTGGAGTGTGACCTCTAAGCCTGCTCTGAGGGGACAGTGTTTGGGCCTGTTCTGTGGCTGGAGTGTGACCTCTAACCCCGCTCTGAGGGGATAGTGTTTGGGCCTGTTCTGTGGCTGGAGTGTGACCCCTAACCCTGCTCTGAGGGGACAGTGTTTGGGCCTGCGCTGTGGCTGGAGTGTGACCTTTAACCCTGCTCTGAGGGGACAGTGTTTGGGCCTGTTCTGTGGCTGGAGTGTGACCTCTAACCCTGCTCTGAGGGGACAGTGTTTGGGCCTGTGCTGTGGCTGGAGTGTGACCTCTAACCCTGCTCTGAGGGGACATTGTTTGGGCCTGCGCTGTGGCTGGAGTGTGACCTCTAACCCTGCTCTGAGGGGACAGTGTTTGGGCCTGTTCTGTGGCTGGAGTGTGACCTCTAACCCCGCTCTGAGGGGACAGTGTTTGGGCCTGTTCTGTGGCTGGAGTGTGACCTCTAAGCCTGCTCTGAGGGGACAGTGTTTTGGCCTGTTCTGTGGCTGGAGTGTGACCTCTAAGTCTGCTCTGAGGGGACAGTGTTTGGGCCTGCGCTGTGGCTGGAGTGTGACCTCTAACCCCGCTCTGAGGGGACAGTGTTTGGGCCTGTTCTGTGGCTGGAGTGTGACCTCTAACTCTGCTCTGAGGGGACAGTGTTTGGGCTGCGCTGTGGCTGGAGTGTGACCTCTAACCCTGCTCTGAGGGGACAGTGTTTGGGCCTATTCTGTGGCTGGAGTGTGACCTCTAACTCTGCTCTGAGGGGACAGTGTTTGGGCTGCGCTGTGGCTGGAGTGTGACCTCTAACCCTGCTCTGAGGGGACAGTGTTTGGGCCTGTTCTGTGGCTGGAGTGTGACCTCTAACCCCGCTCTGAGGGGACAGTGTTTGGGCCTGCGCTGTGGCTGGAGTGTGACCTCTAAGCCCGCTCTGAGGGGACAGTGTTTGGGCCTGCGCTGTGGGTGGAGTGTGACCTCTAACCCCGCTCTTAGGGGACAGTGTTTGGGCCTGTTCTGTGGCTGGAGTGTGACCTTTAACCCTGCTCTGAGGGGACAGTGTTTGGGCCTGCACTGTGGCTGGAGTGTGACCTCTAACCCCACTCTGAGGGGACAGTGTTTGGGCCTGTTCTGTGGCCGGAGTGTGACCTCTAAGCCTGCTCTGAGGGCACAGTGTTTGGGCCTGTTCTGTGGCTGGAGTGTGACCTCTAACCCTGCTCTGAGGGGACAGTGTGTTTCGGCCTGCACTGTGGCTGGAATGTGACCTCTAAGCCTGCTCTGAGCCGACAGTGTTTGGGCCTGTTCTATGGCTGGAGTGTGACCTCTAACCCCGCTCTGAGGGGACAGTGTTTGGGCCGGTTCTGTGGCTGGAGTGTGACCTCTAACCCCGCTCTGAGGGGACAGTGTTTGGGCCTGTTCTGTGGCTGGAGTGTGACCTCTAATCCCGCTCTGAGGGGACAGTGTTTGGGCCTGTTCTGTGGCTGGAGTGTGACCTCTAACCCTCTTCTGAGGGGACAGTGTTTGGGCCTGCTCTGTGGCTGGAGTGTGACCTCTAACGCCGCTCTGAGGGGACAGTGTTTGGGCCTGCTCTGTGGCTGGAGTGTGACCTCTAACCCCGCTCTGAGGGGACAGTGTTTGGGCTGTTCTGTGGCTGGAGTGTGACCTCTAACCCTGCTCTGAGGGGACAGTGTTTGGGCCTGTTCTGTGGCTGGAGTGTGACCTCTAACCCTCTTCTGAGGGGACAGTGTTTGGGCTGTTCTGTGGCTGGAGTGTGACCTCTAACCCCGCTCTGAGGGGACAGTGTTTGGGCCTGTTCTGTGGCTAGAGTGTGACCTCTAACCCCGCTCTGAGGGGACAGTGTTTGGGCCTGTTCTGTGGCTAGAGTGTGACCTCTAACCCCGCTCTGAGGGGACAGTGTTTGGGCCTGCTCTGTGGCTGGAGTGTGACCTCTAACGCCGCTCTGAGGGGACAGTGTTTGGGCCTGCTCTGTGGCTGGAGTGTGACCTCTAACCCCGCTCTGAGGGGACAGTGTTTGGGCCTGTTCTGTGGCTGGAGTGTGACCTCTAACCCCGCTCTGAGGGGACAGTGTTTGGGCCTGCGCTGTGGCTGGAGTGTGACCTCTAACCCCGCTCTGAGGGGACAGTGTTTGGGCCTGCGCTGTGGCTGGAGTGTGACCTCTAACCCCGCTCTGAGGGGACAGTGTTTGGGCCTGCGCTGTGGCTGGAGTGTGACGTCTAACCCCGCTCTGAGGGGACAGTGTTTGGGCCTGTTCTGTGGCTGGAGTGTGACCTCTAACCCCGCTCTGAGGGGATAGTGTTTGGGCTGTTCTGTGGCTGGAGTGTGACCTCTAACCCCGCTCTGAGGGGACAGTGTTTGGGCCTGTTCTGTGGCTGGAGTGTGACCTCTAACCCCGCTCTGAGGGGACAGTGTTTGGGCCTGCGCTGTGGCTGGAGGCCTGCCTTTAGCATCGTCACTTCTTTGTCACAGTTTTTAATCTTAGGGTGGAGACACTTTTCACATAACAGGTTTCGAGACTGTGGGGGGCCATGGTGTGCATGTTTTTCCTCTTCAGCCTCTTGATGAAATCTAATCCCATGTCGACGTGGGGCTGAGCGGGAGGACTCTGGGTCGTGGGCCGGGTCCCTCATGAGCGGCTCAGTGGTTCTGGAGGTGGCGAGTGAGTGGGTTCTTGCTGTAAGTCCTGTGAGAGCTGCTTGTTAGGAAGAGCCTGGCGCCCCTTCTCGCTTCCCATCCGGCCCTGTGGTGTCTGCACGCTGGCTCCGCTCACCTCCCACCACGAGTGGAAGCAGCCTGAGGCCCCCACTTGAAGCACGTGCTGGAGCCACGCTTTCTGAGCAGCCCTCAGAAGCGTTTCTTTATGAATTGTCCAGCCTCAGGCACTCCTTCATAGCAACACAGATAGGCTAAGACATTGGGAGAACACAGATAATAAATTTTGCAATATTTCGGGAGATGCTGCTGCCTTTAGTGTTTTTCCATAGTAAAGTGACAGGGGCTGTGGTTTCAGGCAGCACGACCTGGGGTCCCACTCATCTGCGTTCACAGCCCATCCCCTTCCCTGTTCATTAGCTGTATAACATTGCGGGAGAACCTCCATCCCATCTCTGGGCTTCTTAGCAATGGGTATAATCATATGTGACTCCAAGACTTGGGGTCCAGGAGATGTGAGAACAAAGAGGGCACTGTAGAGATGCTGCTTAGAGATGTCAGTTCTCGTCCTCCTGCTCCCAGCTCACAGCGCACATATGTTTTAAAAACCATGCCAGGGATCTGACCTTAATGCACCCAAGCATTTAGCTGGGGGTCATTGGCAGAAAAGCCTCAAGTTGGGGTTCAGGGAAGGCTTTAACTGAGCTTGGCATGTGGGGGCCGCTCCTGGGCTGGATCCGCCGGGAAACAAGAGGAGCTTGATATTCTTGAGGAAATGCTTGGGGCTCAGAGCATCTGCTGGAGGGAAAAGAATGAGCATTCCCAGAGAAACAGACCAGTGCTGGGGCGCTTCCCTGGGATTCGGGTTAAGTGTCCCGGGCTTGTGAAACACGCATAAAAGATGCTGCACGTCTTTGGCTTCGGGAGGCCGCGAAGGGCCGTTGCCTGCTCAGCCTAACCCTCCTAGCAGCTCTCCGACGACGCTTGCCACGTTGGTAGCGACGGATAACTCTTCCTGGTTGTGGGGAAGTGTGGATGGAAAGCTCCAGCTGTGTATTCTAGTTTCATGTTGCTGTTGTCGCAGGTCCCTAGTGTCTTACAGAATGCAGATTCCTCGTCTCACGGCCTGTTTGGTGGACCTCCAGGTGGGCTTCTCAGATCCCTCTGTCCTGGGTTTCCTGAGGCTGAACTCAAATACAGGTGGGCTGGTTCCCCTCAGAGGCTCTGGGCTCATCCCCATGGGCTTGTGAGGTTGGTGGCAGAATCCAGCTCCTCGAGCTGGTGGGACTGAGGTCCCCTCTCTTGCTGGCAGCACCAAACCCTGTGAGGCTCATGCCAGTACCTCGTGGGGGGTGTCTCTCTTAGTTAAAGGCCTGCCTTTTTGGCCTAAAGACGAAGTGGTTGAAAAGGTTATGAGAAAAAATGGGGCTGAATTTTAAACCCCCGCCACCACTTTACCACCCCTGCTGCTTCTATTAAACGGAAGCAGTTTATTAAATGGGGGGTGAATGTGTCTTTGAAACTTATCTCTGTGGTGGCTCCTCTGTAGGATTTTACAAGGATCTGTTTGTCTTGCTTTTATCTCAAAGTAACACATTTTAAACCCATTTGAGTAGCAGGGTCTTCACTGCAAATGGAGCTTAGCCAAGACAATAACAAAAGGAGTTTAAGGAACTATTTCTTGGAAGCCGCCGAAAGGTCTCTTTATAACTCCTGTTCTCTAGAGAAGCTTACAGGCATGGGGTCAGTGAGTGGACGTCGACTTGTGGAAGGTTAAGGACAAAGGCTGTGCAGAATTTCTCACTTCAAATTAAATTCATTTCTGCCAGGGAAGACCGTTGTTTCTGGCTGGGTGTGGTGACTCACGCCTGTAATCTCAGCATTTTGGGAGGTCCAGGTGGGAGGATCGCTTGAAGATAGGACTTCAAGACAATCTACCTGGACAACATAGTGAGACCCTGACTCTACAGAAAAGGTGAAAATATTGTCTGGTGTCGTGGTGCGCACCTGTAATCCCAGCTACTCAGAGGCTGAGGTGGGAGGATCGCTTGAGCCCGGGAGTTTGAGGCTCTAGTGAGCTATGATCGTGCCACTGCATTCCGACCTGGGCAACAAACAAAGACTGTCTCCAAAAGAAGAAAAAAACAAAACCAACCCGACCAAAACCACCCAAACCAGATGTTTCCAAGTGTGGATTTCATCTGAAAAAACAAACTTAGTCTTGAAAACTTGTTATGAGTTTTGAAGTACCACAAATGGCACCTCAAATATATGTAAACATATACTTATGTATGAAAATATTTTTAATGAGCTTGAAGTGTGTTCGCCCAGTTTGAATAACAGAGTCAGCCTGCGTGTTCACCGTGGCTGGCAGCTGGCGAAGCCAGACGGATTCTGGAAAGGGCCTGTTGGCTTGATGGCATCAGCTGTAGATGGCATCGCTACACTGACTAATGTTTTCTGAAGAAGAGCTTTTAATTAATTTATTTCCCAAAGAGAAACATTTACAGAGGGATCATTCTTTCCCCCTTTTCTAATGTACTGAGTTGAAGTCTTTTTTATACATTAAATTTTATTTTAAGTTCTGGAAGACGTGTGCAGGATGCGCGTTTGTTACGTAGGTAAATGTGTCCACGGTGGTTTGCTGCACAGACCAACACATCACCTGGGCATTAATCCCCACATTCATCAGCTGCTTGTCCTGATGTCCTTCCTCCCCCCACCCGCTGACAGGCCCGAGTGTGTGATGTTCCCTCCCTGTGTCCGTGTGTACTCATTGTTCAGCTCCCACTTAGAAGTGAGAACATGTGGTATTTGGTTTTCTGTTTCTGTGTTAGTTTGCTGAGGATAGTGGCTTCCAGAGCCACCCATGTTCCTGCAGAGGACATGATCTCATCCCTTTTTATGGCTGCATAGTATTCCATGGTGTATATGTACCATGTTTTCTTTATCTAGTCTATCATCAATGGACATTTGGGTTGATTCCATGTCTTTGCTATTGTGAATAGTGCTGCAATGAATGTGTGCATGTGACTTTGTAGTATAACGACGTTTATTCCTTTTGGCGTATACCCAGTAATGGGATTGCTGGGTCAAACTGAAGAGTTTTATTGTCTAAGTCGAGTGTGAGCTTCAGTGGGGTGGGGCTACAGAGAACGAAGCGTGGAGACTGCTGGTGCCTTGAGAAAGCATGTAAATGCTTTTCTCTTTCTTTTGATCTCTTTCTCTGTTGAATTTACAGCCTCTGGTACATGCGTGTAAGATGGAATGCCCGGTGTAGGCTGTCGGAGGCACACCAAAGGGAAAGATGAAAGGCTGTAAGCACAAAAGGCTGGCCTGCACCTCCAGTGCCCTCTGCTTTGCAGGGAAGCTGAGCAATACAGATGAGTGTGGGTCACGCCCCACCTTACCAGGATCCCTGACGTCCCACCACATGGGGGTGGTTGGGAGAGAACATTACATTGCTGACTTAGGCAAAATGCTGGAGCGCTCTGCACGGGGCATGGTGAGCTTGCTGGAACTGATGGGGAAAAATGTTCAGCTGTTTCCAGAGAACCACTGGGTGCATCCAGAATTCTGTCATGACTTGGCGTATCACGTAGTCGGTAAGCCTCAGCTGTGGGCCCGTGACTGGCCTGGCACTGAGTGATTTTGTGTGCAGTGGAGGACGATGATGAAGAGGTGTGTGCAGGGGGAGCCCGGGGACTTGGCTAGGAGACCCAAGGGGCACAGCCAGGCTGCTGAGTCTCTACCCCGCCCACGAGACGGCCTCCCCACGGCACTCAGCCAGGGACGCAGCAAACAGGACACCACTCAGCTAGTGTCACCCAGCCTCGGTGAGCAGCCGCGGTGTCGCCAAGGGCTCTGTGAAGAAGCGAGTTTAATTCTAGCCGCTCTGTAGGTTGTGTGTCTGTGTGGCGGTTTGGCGCTGTTTTATTATTTTTATTTTATTTTATTATATATATATATTTTTTATTAGCACTGTTTTAAATTCTGCATTGCATGGTGGGATGACTGGTGGGCGGATTCTGCACTGTAATCTTTTCAGAGCTTTTCCAGCAAAGTTCTCTTGATGACAAGCCTGTTCCACACCTGTGCTGCTCAGCAGGGAGGCTGCTGGTGCCCTGGGAGCACACGAAATGTGGCCAGAGCAAAGGAGGAACTAGATTTTGAGTTTCATTCAAGAAATTGAAGTTTAAATTTGCAAAATACCCAGGTGTGGCTAGTGACTTTCAGATTGGACAGTGGGTCCTGGCAAAGGCGCCATCAGCCTGGGGCCACCGGTCTCTGTGCCTGCACCCGAGGTCTCCCCTGCCTGGCTGTCCGTCCTTCCCTGTCCAGCCTGGCGTGGCGTCCACTCTTAAAGGGAGGTTCCTGAGCCCTCAGAGCTCACTGAGTGTCTTCTGTACCCTGCTGCACCTCGAGGGTGCCTCTGCCACCGCATTCCCAGGTATGGTCACCACGCCATCTGTCCCCTCCACTGCACCACAAGCCGCTGAAGGGCAAGTGCATGGCTAGCCCTGGGCACGGCGCCTGCGCCTCCAGGAGCTCTGCGCACGGTGTTGAGTGAAGGAGCACGGGACCAGGTGGAGGCTGTTTGGCCAACACTCCCACGACACTCATCCTGCTCCAGTGCTCTTCTAGAGGCCCCCCAGTGTCGCTCACGTTTGAACACATCGTGGCTGGCCATATGGTTCACTTGCAGCTGCGGGCTTCCACAATTTACTTGATCTCTCAAAGATGTGTTCCCTTTCACTCGTAGGATGTGAATAATACCAAAATTGCAGGTTGTTCTGATGATTAAAATGAGAGAAACTGTATGAACAGGGAGTGACACTCTGTGAGCTCACGGTCACTGTTAGGGGATTCACTAGGGACAGGCCGGTGAACCAGAAAAGACTTACTGCCGGCATGGAGTGTGCGTCTAATCAGGAGAGGCAGGTAATACATGCTGCAGACAAGCAGTGGCGTGCATGCTCTCATTATTTGGGAACTAAGGCCGGCCGTAGGGGTGTTGGGATGCCTGGGGGTGGGGCTGACCTGTAAGTAGGAGGTCAGGGCAGTGTTGCTGAGGACGTGATTGTCAGGTGAAATCTCGGACGGAGGCAAGGAGCAGACACAGCTGTGTGGGAAAGAGCATTCCCAGCAGTGGGAACCACCTTTGCAAAGTCACAGAGGCAGGACAGAGGGGAGGGCCCTGCGTGAGGGGTGCTTGTGGCAGAGGTAAGGAGAGCAGCTTTCATTCCGGTGAACGGGGAACCCTTGCAGGACTGGTAACAAGCTGACTTTTGTTTTTGGAAGCTTGCTCTGGGGCTGGGCAAAGAATGGCCTATAGACAGGCATGGGCACATGTGTTGGGGATATTTTATTTCCCAGGGGACAGATGGTGCCAGTATCTCTCCCCTCTCTCCCCCTCCACCCCTGTGAGTATGTAATGTGCATAATGTATATGACTTTTTTTTTTTGAGACAGAGTCTTGGTCTGTTGCAGTCTTAGCTAACTGCAACCCTCCTGGGTTCAAGCGATTCTCCTGCCTCAGCCTCTCAAATAGCTGGGATTACAGGCACCTGCCACCATGCCTGTCTAATTTTTGTATTTTCTTAGTAGAGATGAGATTTCACCATATTAGCCAGGCTGGTCTTGAACTCTTGACCTCAGGTGATCTGCCCACCTCAGCCTCCCAGTGTTGGGATTACAGACATGAGCCACTGTGCCTGGCCATGTGTATGACTTTGATTGTGAAAGATTTCAAACATACCCCAGATGGGTAAAAATATCAGATGGTCCCTGAGTGTTCCCACTGTCCAGTGGTGACAGTGGTCACCAGCGCACAGCCCGTCTTACTTCACCTTTGACCTCATACACTTCCTTCCTTCTCAGACTGTTTAGAACATAATTCTGGCTGGGCACAGTGGCTCATGCCTGTAATCTTGGGAGGGCACAGTGGGTGGATCACCTGAGGTCAGGAGTTTGAGACCAGCCTGGCCAACATGGTGAAACCCCATCTCTACTAAAAATACAAAAATTAGCCAGGAGTGGTGGTGGGCACATGTAATTCCAGCTACTCAGGTGGCTGAGGCAGGAGAATTGCTTGAACTGGGGAGGTGGAGATTGCAGTGAGCCAAGATTGCACCACTGCACTCCAGCCTGGGTGACAGAGGGAAACTCCATCTGAAAAAAAAAAAGATAATTCCACATTCTGGGTCCAATGGGCAGATGGACAGGATGCTGCACAGACTGTGGGTGTGAGGAAGGGATCTGAAGATGCCACCAAGGCTTTTGCTGCAGGGACTGGGAGGATGGGGCTGCTCCTCCCCGAGGTGGGAGGCTGTGGTGAGGCAGGCTGAGGGAGAGCCAGAGCTGAAGCCTGGACTGTCAGCTTTGAGATTTGATTTGATATCCAAGGGGGAAGGTTTTGAGTCGGCAGATGGAAATTCATGTGAGGAAGGCGCTATGCGTTTGGGATAATTGGAGTGCAGGTGATCTTAGGAGCCATGAGTCTGGTTGACATTACCAGGGGATGAGGGCACATGAGGAGGAGACTCCAGTGAGCCCAGGGGCGTCAGCACCAAGACTCAGGGAAGAACCAGCGAAGCAGGATGGCGGGAGCGCCTTCCCACCTGCAGGTGTGACCGAGTCACCCTGGAGGGGCTGTTCCCATTCAGGTTCCTGACCATGGACTATGGAAGCAGCTGTTTGCTTTAAAAAAGTGTCCATTTTTTAAAGCATGGTGAAACCCCATCTCTACTAAAAATAGACAAAATGGTATTTTATCATTAATCATATTCCTGGGATTTTATTCATAGGCAAAATGGTATTTTATCATTAATCATATTCCTGGGATTTCAAGGAAGAGCTGATGTCTCACGTGCATGGGCTGTTAGTATTCCTTCCTTTGTGAATGAACACAGTTCTTAGTAAGATGTTTTTGTGTAGTTTTCTCTTTCACCATGAGGGGTAGAAAAAAGGCTGGGAACAAAGACCACCTCTTGGCTTTGGGGCAGGGAGGCCCTGGGGCCAGTGCCCACTCTCCCTGCTGCCCTCAGGGTCTCTTCCCTGTTCTCCAAGGCTCTGCTTTCTCAACCTCAACACGAGGGTGCTGGAGTTGGGCCAAGTTCTGTGTTAGGACCCGCCATGGCTGCACGGCCCCGAGTCCCCCTGGCTGGAGACGTCTCTGTGGCTCAGTCTCTGCTGGCTCCAGAGCGTGGCCCAGCCTGCCTGTCAGTGGACTGCTGTTCCCACATGGGGTGGTCTTGTGAGCGAGTGGGCTCTGCTGTTCCCCACGCCTAGTCGGGGCCTACCACCCAGGGTCTCAATATGTGTGTTTTGAACTGTTTCAAAGAGTATTAAAAGCAACTTATTCTTTTCTAAATGGAAATATTTTCTCCCTTTTAAACAGTAAAATAAAACTTTGCATTTTATGGTGATTGGGTTTGTATAGTGATATTTCAGTCTTAAATACTTTAGAAGGAAGCCGTGCTGTAATTCCTTTCCCATTTCAGCGTGTTTAAGCAAAGTCCCTTACTGGTTCAGCCTCATTGAGCAGAGGGCACCTTTCAGGTCCAGGTGACAGTACATCCAGTTCTGTCACTGCCTGACTTTTGAACGTCACAAACCTTGGCATGAGGAGACTGGACGAGGCCTCACTCCCTCCCACAGCCCCAGAGGTTGACTGAGCTACCCTCTCCGTTCCAGGACACATGGTTGATACTCCAAAGGAGGGAAGATTGACCCGATTTCTGGACTTCACCCAGCTGATAGACATGGCATCTGAATCTGTAGGAGGAAAAGTAAGTGGGTCTCTCATGGCTAGAACAAGTGTATAACGCATCCGCGCTAAGGGTGCAACTCACCAGTGCAGAGACCCTCATGCAAGAATGAGCAAGAACCGGGCTTAAGGGATGGCCTGTCTGAGGAAGCCGGTTAGCAAGAAAGACTTGCAAAGAATTTATCTTAAACTGGTGGTAATTCTCAGCAAGAACAACACTGCCTTAGGTTCTGTGTCTTTCACTAACTGTGGTCCTCTGCTCTAGGTAGGCCAGCAGTCCTCTAGCTGTTGTTAGATCGGAAGCCTTTTAGCCTTAGATCACAGGTCCTCCAGCTCTAGTTAGATCGGAGGTCCTCTAGCTCTAGTTAGATCTGAGTTTCTCTAACTGTAGTTAGATCAGAGGTCCTCCAGCTCTAGTTAGATCAGAGTTTCTCTAACTGTAGTTAGATCGGAGGTCCTCCAGCTGTAGTTAGATTGGAGTTCCTCTAGCTCTAGTTATATTGGAGTTTCTCTAACTGTAGTTAGATCAGAGGTCCTCTAGCTCTAGTTAGATTGGAGTTCCTCTAGCTCTAGTTAGATCAGAGTTTCTCTAACTGTAGTTAGATCGGAGGTCCTCCAGCTCTAGTTAGATCTGAGTTTCTCTAGCTCTAGTTAGATCGGAGGTCCTCCAGCTCTAGTTAGATCAGAGGTCCTCTAGCTCTATTTATATTGAAGTTTCTCTAGCTCTAGTTAGATTGGAGCTCCTCTAGTTCTAGTTAGATCAGAGTTTCTCTAACTGTAGTTAGATCAGAGGTCCTCCAGCTGTACTTAGATCGGAGGTCCTCCAGCTCTAGTTAGGTTGGAGTTTCTCTAATTGTAGTTAGATTGGAGGTCCTCTAGCTCTAGTTAGATCAGAGTTTCTCTAACTGTAGTTAGATCAGAGGTTCTCCAGCTCTAGTTAGATCGGAGGTCCTCTAGCTCTAGTTCTATTGAAGTTTCTCTACCTCTAGTTAGATTGGAGGTCCTCTAGCTCTAGTTAGATCGGAGTGTCTTTAACTGTAGTTAGATTGGTTAGTGTATAGTTATCTGGGTCTGTTAATAGGTCAGGTGTGAATAGGGTTAAGCTTATTAGGAATAGCAGGAGGAATACCAACCCAAGGATGTCTTTAGTTGTGTAGTATGGGTGGAATGAAATTTTGTCGGGCTCTGATGTCATTCCTGATGGGTTACTTGAACCTGTTTCATGCAGAAACAGAAGTTGGATGGCTACTAGGGCTGTGATAATGAAAGGTAGAATAAAGTGGAAAGTAAAGAATCATGTGAGGGTAGCTTTGTCTACTGAAAATCCACCTCAGATTCATTGAATCTGAGGTCCTCTAGCTCTAGTTAGGTTCAAGTTTCTCTAGTTCTAGTTAGATCAAAGATCCTCTAGCTCTGGTTAGATCTGAGTTTTTCTAGCTCTAGTTAGATTGGAGGTCCTCCAGCTCTAGTTAGATCTGAGTTTCTCTAACTGTAGTTAGATCAGAGGTCCTCCAGCTCTAGTTAGATCTGAGTTTCTCTAACTGTAGTTAGATCAGAGGTCCTCCAGCTCTAGTTAGATCGGAGTTTCTCTAGCTCTAGTTAGATCGGAGGTCGTCTAGCTCTAGTTAGATCTGAGTTTCTCTAGCTCTAGTTAGATCGGAGGTCGTCTAGCTCTAGTTAGATCTGAGTTTCTCTAGCTCTAGTTAGATCTGAGTTTCTCTAACTGTAGTTAGATCAGAGGTCCTCTAGCTGTAGTTAGAGCAGAGGTCCTCCAGCTGTAGTTAGATTGGAGGTCCTCTAGCTCTAGTTATATTGGAGTTTCTCTAGCTCTAGTTAGATCGCAGGTCCTCTAGGTCTAGTTAAATTGGAGTTTCTCTAACTGTAGTTAGATTGGAGGTCCTCTAGCTTGAGTTAGATCGGAGGTCCTCTAGCTCTAGTTAGATCGGAGGTCGTCTAGCTCTAGTTAGATCTGAGTTTCTCTAGCTCTAGTTAGATCTGAGTTTCTCTAGCTCTAGTTAGATCAGAGGTCCTCTAGCTCTAGTTAGATTGGAGTTTCTCTAACTGTAGTTAGATCAGAGGTCCTCCAGCTGTAGTTAGATCAGAGGTCCTCTAGCTCTAGTTATATTGTAGTTTCTCTAGCTCTAGTTAGATTGGAGGTCCTCTAGCTCTAGTTAGATCTGAGTTTCTCTAGCTCTAGTTAGATCGGAGGTCCTCTAGCTCTAGTTATATTGGAGTTTCTCTAGCTCTAGTTAGATTGGAGTTTCTCTAACTGTAGTTAGACCAGAGGTCCTCTAGCTTTAGTTAGATTGGAGATCCTCCAGCTGTAGTTAGATCGGAGGTCCTCTAGCTCTAGTTAGATCAGAGTTTCTCTAACTGTAGTTAGACCAGAGGTCCTCTAGCTCTAGTTAGATTGGAGATCCTCCAGCTGTAGTTAGATCGGAGGTCCTCTAGCTCTAGTTAGATCAGAGTTTCTCTAACTGTAGTTAGATCAGAGGTCCTCTAGCTCTAGTTAGATCTGAGTTTCTCTAGCTCTAGTTAGATCTGAGTTTCTCTAGCTCTAGTTAGATCTGAGTTTCTCTAGCTCTAGTTAGATTGGAGGTCCTCTAGCTCTAGTTAGATCCAAGTTTCTCTAACTCTAGTTAGATCTGAGTTTCTCTAGCTCTAGTTAGATCGGAGGTCCTCTAGGTCTAGTTAGATTGGAGGTCCTCTAGCTCTAGTTAGATCGGAGTTTCTCTAATTGTAGTTAGATCAGAGGTCCTCCAGCTCTAGTTAGATTGCAGTTTCTCTAGCTCTAGTTAGGTCCGAGTTTCTCTAGCTCTAGTTATATCTGAGTTTCTCTAGCTCTAGTTAGATCAAAGATCCTCTAGCTCTGGTTAGATCTGAGTTTTTCTAGCTCTAGTTAGATTGGAGTTTCTCTAGCTCTGGTTAGTCTAGCCGTCCTCTGACTCTAGTGTGTAATGAGGGTCACCTGGATAATTCATTAAACATATTGTACATAGATGCTGGAGTGCAGGCTGTGCTCAGAAACACTCTGGTACAGAAAGGGAAGGCCCTGTGCCTGTCCCCAGGAAGCTTGCACTCTAGCAGGGAGACAGATATAAGTTCAGACCAGTGCTGTGACTAGCATAAGGCCAGGGTTCTGGGAGAGCAGGTGGACTTCAGCTGTGGACAGGCCTGGGGTGGGGTTTGGGGTGGGAGGGATGGGGAAGGACCATCCGTGTGCTGCTGGAGGTGGCTTGCTGGAGAGCAGCTGGTGGGCAGGGACAAGGCACAGGGCAGTTCAGGCAGAGGTGCCGTGAGGAGGAGCAAGGGAGCCCACATACGCCAGGGGCTCAGTGTTTCAAGAACACGTTGGGCATTTGTGAGGAGAGTTGGGAGCACAAGTCTGGAGAGGTAGGAGTGGCCCCATGTGCCCTCTGAAGCCTTCTGCTGAGGAGACACCGGGAAATATGCAGCAGGGTGGACCCTGATATGTCCCCCTACCTGCCATTTGAACCCTGGCACAGGTCACCCCAGGCATCAGGTCTCCCCTCGGCTCTGCCACCAAAACAGCTGGCAGCTGTGAAACAGCTCTTTCTTCCTGCCTTTTGAACTCCTGGGCTGGAGACAGATCCTGGGGCAGGGTGCTCTCCAGGCTGCAGGAGCACCGAGTCCTGGGTTGGGTTGGGTGGCCACAGCCTGTTTTGCTTGGGAAAATCTGGTTTACCTTGTCTTCTGGGTGTACAATGAGTAGCATCAACCTCACTCTCAAAACGACCCTGCTTTGGTGGGTGAATGACCAGGGCAGCCCGCCTGCAGGGTGACCTATGGTGGCCCTTGTGGAGAACACAGAGCCCCCAACCACCTGTGTGGTCCAGAGCTTTTTAGGTCATTGCTCTGTTTGTAAAAGTACCACAAAACGTCTGGTTCATGAAAAAAAGGAAAGTTGGTTTAATTGCTTCCTGAGTGTAAGAAGTTGGTGCTCTCACCTCCAGATGGTAAAGGGGAATCAGAAAAAAGGTGGGGAGAGAAGATGAAGGAGGAGGCGGGCAGTGCCATGGACTCATTGAGGGCATCGGGGCTTAACTGCAGCTGTGTTGCTTCCCCGAGGTGATTTCAAGCTTTCTTTTTACTTTATCTTATAATATTTCACTAGAGAATAAAATAAAATGGTTTCAGATTTTTGGTTACTTTATCTTTCTTTCTTTGTCTAGATTTTATTTGCAACAGATGACTTTTGTGCTCCTGCAGAAAACCTCATAAAGGTATTGTAAATTGGAATTCTGCAATGTAAAGGCTGATGTAGAGAAATTTATGCAGCCATGTTAATTAAAATCTACCTGTATATTTGAGATTAGAGTCGTGTGATATGCACCAACAAATTAGCGTATTAGAACATTAGAAAGATGTGCAAATCAGCATAAACTCACAGCAAAACACAGCAGAGACAGGGATCTGACCACAGAATTCGGGACTGTGTTTTTTTTTGAGACAGAATTTTGCTCTCATTGTCCAGGCTGGAGTGCAATGGCGTGATCTCAGCTCACCGCAACCTCTGCCTCCCAGGCTCAAGCGATTCTCCTGCCTCAGCCTCCCGAGTAGCTGGGATTATAGGCATGTGCCACCATGCCCAGCTAATTTTTTGTATTTTTAGTAGAGACGGAGTTTATCCATGTTGGTCAGGCTGGTCTCAAACTCCGGACCTCAGGTGATCCACCGGCGTTGGCCTCCCAAAGTGCTGGGATTACAGGTGTGAGCCACCACACCTGGCCCAGGACTGCATTGTTTCAGTGGAAAAATACCAAAGTCCTCAAATACTGCTCTTCTGGCCAAGGTGAATTTCATAATCTGTGTTAGGGAGAAAACTGACCCATGTCTTGAGTTTTCTGGGAAATGTCTTACCTGCCTAATTATAAGTGCAGGACAGCTTATTAAACAAACAGAGAAAATGCTGACGAACACAGGAAGAAACGGTGGCTGTGCTGGAGTCCTACTCCTCTGTCACACCCAGTGTGTGGGGATGCGGGTTCTCCTGAGTGGAGAGACAAATGCAGGGCACGTCGAGTTAGTGCCCACTTAGGGCACGCGTGACTGTGGCTGGGGCCTCCGGGCCTCCAGTGTGGGTAGCGGCCATCTCGTCACCCTGGTGAGGTGGCTGCTATCTATCTGGGCAGGACCTGGCTGGGTCCGGAGCAAGTTGAAGTTTGGCCCTGAGAGGGAGAAAGTGAAAATCAAACGAGGAAGGGAAATGTGAATTAACTCATTGTAGGTCCCACAGTCACTAAAGGCCAAAGCGCTTACCATTTTACCACACGTCCTATCTTTGCAATACTTAAGTGCACGCATACCTTGACCTAGCTGTCCACGGATTTACATCGTTTGCACAAGTGGGCAGAAACAGGTAGGAAATAAACATTCATTCTGATACTGTTTGGAGAGGAGATAACCAACCTAAAGGTTCATTGATAGGGAACTAAAGACTTCCAGACATGGCTACTATGTGGCTACGAGAATGAGTCGGGCCTGGCACCGTGGCTCACAGCTGTCATCCCAGCACCTTGGGAGGCCAAGGCAGGAGGATCACTTGAGCCTAGGAATCTGGGACCAGCCTGGGCAACAAAGCAAGATCCCATTTCTAAAAATAAAAACAATGAGCCAGCCGTGGCTGTGTGTACCTGTAGTCCCAGCTACTAAGAAGGCTGAGCCAGGAGGATTGCTTGAGCGTAAGAGGTTGAGGCTGCACTGAGCCGGCACCATGACACTGCGCTCCAGCCTGGGTGACAGAGTGAGACCCTTGTCTCAACAACAACAACAAAAATGCAAGCTCTGCATTCACTGGCAACAAGAGAGATCCATGCATGTGTATTTTATGTGCATAAGACAGGGTTGGAAGGCACACACATCAAACAGTGAGATGTGATTACCTGTGAAGAGAGGTGGGCTTGGAAATAGAGCGGCAGAGGGGGGGGGGGCATTGTTTCTTATATTTTATACTTGAGCATACACAATATAAACACACACACATGTGTATATATAGTCACACCATAAAATCACATGAGAAATACATATATATATATGTGAATACACACACACACACATATATATTTCTCCTTTTTGAAAAACATAATATTACAGATAAATGTAAAGTTGACTTTTCACCTCCAACTTTAATGCCAATCCGCCCCCTCCCTTCTTACCATTAACACTGCTGTAGGGTTGGAGAAAGCTTTAGTCAGTTGGGGCTGCTAAAAGAAAATACCGCAGATGGGTGGTGGCTTACACAGAGTGATTTCTTGAAGTTCAGGGGGCTGGAAGTCTGAGACTGAGCCTGAAACAGTGGCAGCTCCAGCGTTCGGTGAGGCCACCTTGGGATGGCCGCCTGCTGGTGATACCTCAGGTGACAGAGGAGAGAGAGGAAGAGGGCCATCTCCTACTTCCTCCTGGACGGGCATTCATCTCGTCCTGGGGGCTCCACCCTCGTGACCTCATCGACTCCCAATGTCCTTACCTCTGAATCCCATCACTTTGGGGATTAGGTGCCAACATACAAATTTTGGCAGGGGACATTCAGTCCATTACACAGAATTCTTCTAATGTATTTTATACACTTAAATACATATATATTCATCAATATGTAAGATGTTTCATATTTTAAAATTTATATGCATATTATCACAAAGCACTTAACATTCTGTGCACTTTTTTTGTGGGGTGGGGCCGGATCTCGCTCTGGTCAGGCTGTCACACTGGGATGCAGTGGTGCGGTCATGGCCCGCTGCAGCCTCGACTTTCTGGGCTCAAGCCATCCTCCTGCCTCACTGGGTCTACACGCATACACCACCATGTTTAGCTAATTTTTAATTTTTTGTAGAGGTGAGGTCTTGAGCTCCTGGGCTCAAGCACTCCTCCTGCCTCGCCTCCCAAGTTGCTGGGATTACAGGTGTGGGCCACCATGCTCCACCCTAAACTTGCTTATCTCACTGCGTGTTTGTGAATCCCATCTGTGCTGATGCAGTGGGGTCAGGCCACCCTCTTGGCTGCTGAATAACAACTTTCCACGTTGTTGTGACCCGTTTTATGGCCTCCTCTCCTCGTTGATACACATTTAGGTTGATGACATCTTGCAAGTATTGCAAATATCCTGGCAAGTGTGTGTTCACCTGTATGGCTCTGCCTCTGGGATTGGTCCTTGGTTTTTCTCTCTTTTTAAGAACATGTTTGTTGGCCAGGCATGGTGGCTCATGCCTGTAATCCTAGCACTTTGGGAGGCCAAGGCGGGCAGATCATGAGGTCAAGAGATCAAGACCATCCTTGCCAACATGGTGAAACCCTGTCTCTACTAAAAATATAAAAAAATTAGCTGGGTGTGGTGGCACACGCCTGTGGTCCCAGCTACTCGGGAGGCTGAGGTGGAAGAATTGCTTGAACCCAGGGGGTGGAGGTTGCAGTGAGCCGAGATTGTGCCACTGTACTCCAGCCTGGTGACAGAGCAAGACTCCGTCTCAAAGAAAAAAAAAAAAAAAGAACATGTCTGTCATCACATGGCTTATGTCAGCTTTACAGCAGCACCATTTTCCTGCCACTGGTTCAGCAGCATGCGTCTCCGATGTCCCTCACACTTCTCAGTCTCAGTCTGGTCACAACAACTTCCCACCAAAACTAAACACAAAAAGTTTGGGGCCTTGGAGGTCTGGGGTTTGAGTGTGAGGTGACCTCCTTTTCTCCTTCTGGGTCCAGAACAGAGTTTTGCAATTCCTGGTGAGTAATGGAAAGGCTGGAGTGTGCGCTGGCTTTAAAATGTGATTTCATTGTAACAACATTCAAAATACCTTCAACTTTCACGTATAACGCTAAATACTTGGCACTTACTATGTGCTAGGCACAGAGAAGGCTGACCACAGCCATGGGAAGTAGGTAGCACAATGGCTGTTTGCATTTGACGGAGGAGGAACACTGAGGCACAGGAGTGCGGGTACCGTTGGCCACGAGTCCCCTGTCTGGGAGGCTGGGCTGGGTGGCACACCCGGGATCTGGTGGGGTCTCTGGTAAGTGTCACATGCAGCGGCTTCCATCAGAGGACCCCTCCACCCTGGGCCCGGCTATCTCTAGTCCCTTCCTCTGCTCCTGCTTGGGGAGCTCCTTCAGCAGGAATGTAAGATCCTCTTTGCACGACTTAATGGAAACGGAACATATCCTCACGCTGGGCCACCTGCCAAGCGCGATAACTTCTGAGCATCCACACCATTCGAGGGTCTTTCAGGTTGGTAATTTCAACTTCATGACACTCCTGCAAGGATGTGTTTATTCTTTCTCCTCATTCTGGGAGGTGACGAAGTGCGCTCAGCTGTCTAAGGAGGCTTTGTGGGGTGTCGGAGCTCATGCATCTCCTCAGGGCTCGCAGACTGTGCTGTGTGGGTTCATCTGGACCCTGAGCATCCAGCCTGCTCTTCCGATGACTTTGGAGGAATTCCTTATTGAATAGTCTACCCGGCCTGCTTGGAAATCTGACCAGCCTTTCTCACTTTAATACCATGTAGGTTGCTGTTGGAAATTGCATTTGTGGGGCCCACAGAGTGCCTGGTGATGTGGTTATACCTGCTGCTATCAGTGGTCAGTTTTGCTGAGGCCCACAAAGAAGTAACATTTCTTTCTCTGAAGATGGTAAAAGCAGAGGCATCCCTCCATCTGGAAGGGGCTAGCTGGGCATGAAGGTGGTGGCAGAGGCTCCCCTAGACCGGTGCATGCACCATTCCTCTGGCCCTGTGGGACAGAAGTGAACATGTTGGAAACCAGGAGATCACATGAATGTTAATGATCAACTTGTTGTGTGTCTTTGCCCTAGAGTGACAGCCCGTGCTTTAAGGAACATGAATATACTGAGTTTGGGAAATGGATGGATGGCTGGGAGACCAGGAAAAAAGGATTCCAGGTAGTAACAGTGGCTCGTTCATTGCAGCACATCCAACGCTGCAAAGTTAAAAACGGGTTGTTGCGAAACCAGTGTCCGTTTCGGGTCAGCTTTAACTTGGGGCCCTTGGAATGCTCTGTAATCTTGGATGTCCTTATCTGAACATCAGGCTGTAAGTCAGGAAGGGGTGGCGTGAGCCCGGGTCACTAATGCCCCACCAGGCACAGAGGGTGAGAAGCACTTTGTTGGGAAAATGAAAACGCTGGTGAGGTCTACGGAGAGACAACGTGGCAGACATACCTCAGTCAGCATGCATCTCCCAGGTCCTCACCACTGCCCTCCAGAGTAGGTCTCCTTCATCCCATTTAACTGCCATGGAAACAGATTCCTGGACTCAGCCCAGGGCACACTGTTAGGAAGATAGGCTGGGAACTGGGCCAGGGTCTGTCCTTCACTGCTGGACCTGTGACATGTGATTTTATTCATTGCTGCTACTCAGTCTCAATCAAAATATACCTTTCGAATGTGAAGAAAAGGAAACAAATCCAGGCATTAGGTTGATAATTGAGTTTTTACCTGCTACTATCTCAAATATTACAGAAATAGTTGATATTTCTAGTTTTCTAACTTTCTGTTTTTTTCTCTCTGTTTTTATTGTACTTTAGGTTCTTTCTCCATGTGCAGATCATGCAAGGTGTTGCATAGGTGCATATATAACCAGGTGGTTTGCTGCCTCCATTCCCCCTTCATCTATATCTGGCATTTCTCCCCATGTTATCCCTCCCCACCCCCCACTGTCCCTCCCCGAGCACCCTCCCACTGCACCCAGTGTGTGATGCTCCTCTCCCTGAGTCCACATGTTTTCGTTGTTCAACACCTACCTATGAGTGAGAACATGTGGTGTTTGATTTTCTGTTCTTGTGTTAGTTTGCTGAGAATGATGGTTTCCAGGTTCATCCATGTCCCTACAAAGGACATGAATTCATCCTTTTTTATTGCTGTGTAGTATTGAATGGTGTATATGTGCCACATATGCTTTGTCCAGTCTATCATTCGTGGGCATTTGGGTTGGTTCCAGGTCTTTGCTATTGTATACAGGGCTGCAATGAACATATGTGTGCATGTGTCTTTATAGTAGAATGATTTATAGTTCTTTGGGTATATGTTGAGTAATGGGATTGCTGGGTCAAATGGAATTTCTATTTCTAGGTCCTTGAAGAATTGCCACACTGTCTTCCACAATGGTTGAACTAATTTACACTCCCACCAGCAGTGTAAAAGTGTTCCAGTTTCTCCACATCCTCCCCAGCGTCAGTTGTCTCCAGATTTTTTAATGATCGCCATTCTAACTGGCATGAGATGGTATCTCAATGTGGTTTTGATTTGCATTTCTCTAATGACCAGTGATGATGAGCATTTTTTCATGTTTATTGGCCTCATATATGTCCTCTTTTGAGAAGTGTCTGTTCATATCCTTCGCCCACTTTTGAATGTGTGTGTGTGTTTGTTTCTAACTTTCTGTAGTACTTGAGGCAGTATTAATTTCTAATCATTCTGGACATTTTAAGGTGGTTTTATATTTGTCAGCAAAACATCAAGAACTCCCTAGTGGCAGACCTGACTTCAAGACTCGGAAGGCTTTGGTAGACGCAGGCAGGGTGTCTGGCCCATGGTGGGCTGGGGGCTGGAGGGCACTGGCAACTCCTGAGCTTGAGATGACAACGAACACAGTGTCTGCAGGAGAACCAGCTCTGCTTACTACCTGCCGAGCGTGGCGAGGTGCTTTCCACAACACACCACTTAATCTAAGCTTTATGGAAGCTAATGGCAACTCTAATTTACAGTTGTCTTGAGAAAAGGAGATTCTCAACTGTAAGAGGTAAATTTGCCAAGGACAGTCATAGGAAATGATCCATTTGGAACCAGAATCAGGTCTTCCTGAATCCCAGCCCAATGCATTTTCTGGTCTGGCTTGAACTGAGGATTTCTGTTGGGGAATGGTGGTCACATGTGGCCAGGTTATGAGAGATCCTGCAGTCATATTCACTAAGAACTGCCCTAACAGGTTTTCCTGTGATGGACAGAAGTGGTCCCTGTTGTGGGCCAGGTGCGTGTGAGGTGCGCTGCCTCATGTGCAGCATCTGCTGCATCGGCCCTAACAAGGCTGCTCTTACCCTCTGCGTTGTGCGGATCGCGACTGGTGTGTCCTCAGGAGTCATCCGGGGCTTCGATGTGGACGTTTCTTACTTCATGGGAGATTATGCTCCTCGAATGTCGATTCAAGCAGCAAACCTGGAAGAAGGTGACTTAGGAACCACTGTCCCCCAAATGAGAATTATGGAGTCACATGGTTCCTCTGGCCAGCCACACCCCAACAACTGCTCACTTTGGAAATGACCTAGACAGCTTCAGGAACTGACCATGGCCTCTTTACTGTGACAGGGCTGTAGGACTAGGACTCCTAATAGAGGGCTCTGTGGTTTTTGATTTGTGGCCTAACAGCATTCTTTGTCTGGATATAGATTTTATCATTCTCAGGGTCCTTAGGCCTCACACGGAGGCAGGCCGTCATCCCTGGAATGTGGGCGAGCAGGTTGCTGGGTGGGAAGAAGGGAGTGAGTTGTGCCTCAGATGACCTGGCTGATGTGGAGCCACGTCTGGGACAGCTGTGGGTGAGCAGCACTGGCCTTGCTTTGGGCTGCCCCAGTGCATGTGACAGGGCAGCTGCTATGGCATTTTTCATAAGGGTTCCTATCTGCATCTTGGATTGCTGGGCATATGAATCCCGCAGGCTCTATAAATAAGACCTATTCTGTGAAAGGGCCATATACACAGCGCAGACCTCAGGTGCCAAAGAAGCCAAGAAACCAAAGAAAGAGGCTGACAAATCCAGTTTGTTGGTAATGGGTGTTTTATTGGGGGGACTTACAGACAGAAGTGTGAGATGGCCATGTCTCTGCACTGTTACTCCCCAGGTAAAGGGCTCACATGCTATAGGGAACGTGTCTGTGTGCTCCAGCAGGATGACTGAAGGAGTCTCCAGGACAGGGAGAGTGCTGTGTGCGTCATAATAGCCTCTTACTTGTGCGATAACATCAAAATCCACATGTTCTGAACTAAGGACAGTAAATCGAGTTGGAATCATACTGACAGGATCGACATCAGACATTAATCAGACATCAACATGGCAGGTCGCATCCAAGATGGAGTCACTTTGTCTCCACAGACCTGTATTTTTATTCCTCTAATAGATATCTGATGTTGACTTTAGCATTAATTTTTAAAAAACATGAAGAGCTATATGTGTGTTTATACATGTACTTAGGGAAGATAAGTCAATGTTGGCTGGCAAGTTTACACTGAACGTGCAGTGCTACAGGACGGCACGAGGCTGTGGACATGAACGGGCGCTGATCCCCGAAAATGGCTGGGGCACCTGAACGGCAAATGATGCTGTGAGAGATGTTACTCTAAAAGGAAAAAATGACCAGCGACAAACGAGTAAGGCTGTTTCGGCAAGCCCCGCAATTGTCCATGAGTGCTTCTATTTCTGAATTGCCCAACTATGAATTCTAAGGAGGCACTGGGAGAGTTGGTGTTTCTGGAATTGCCTTTGTAATAGTCCAACTTTGAAAACTCTAGTGTTGTGATAAACTTGTTGAGGTTTGAGCTAACTTGGAGATGACATTTACTATTTGACAAGCAAAGCTAGTATCAAACATACTGCACTACTTTTTGAAATGGCTGCGTTAATGTATCAAATATTGAGGAACTTCAACACGTGTGTCTATTACTTGGATCATTTCATACTTCGAAATATCTTCAGTGTTATTTGCAAAGTGAGAATTACCATACAACCCATGAAGAGAGCAGATTCTCTTTGATTTTGAACCCTAATCTTAATCCTAAGTGGTCAATCTGACTATAGATAAACTACCAGAAATTCCGGAAAGAGGAAGCAGGACCGGAGCCGCAGCCACACCCGAGGAGTTTGAAGCCATTGCCGAGGTACCTTTCACCCAAATGAAGTGGGTCTTGTCACCAACTGTTAGGACGGTAGGGAAACTGCTCTGCACACCTGGCTGTGCAAGGCGACACCCCACCCTGGTGCTCCCCACATCGTTTGCTTACCCACTGTGGTCTTACAAACGTCTCAGTGGTTCATTCAGCCCGGAAGAGTAAGCACCATGGCCCATTAGGGATGTGGAGCCCTAGAGAGATGCAAATCAAAACCACATTGAGATACCATCTCACACCAGTTAGAATGGTGATCATTAAAAAATCTGGAGACAACAGATGCTGGAGAGGATGTGGAGAAATAGGAACACTCTTACACTGTTGGTGGGAGTGTAAATTAGTTCAACCATTGTGGAAGACAGTATGGCGATTCCTCAAGGACCTAGAAATAGAAATTCCATTTGACCCAGCAATCCCATTACTGGGTATATATCCAAAGGACTATAAATCGTTCTACTATAAGGACACATGCACACGAATGTTCATTGCAGCACTGTTTACAATAGCAAAGAACTGGAACCAACCCAAATGCCCATCGATGATAGACTGGACTGGGAAAATGTGGCACATATACACCATGGAAATAATGAGTTTTTGTTCTTCGTAAGGACATGGATGAATCTGGAGAACATCATTCTCAGCAAACTGACACAAGAACAGAAAAGGAAATACCGCATATTCTCACTCATAGGCGGGTGAGAATAATGAGAACACTTGGACACAGGGAGGGGGTCTACTACACACTGGGGTCTATTGGGGGGAATGGGGGAGGGACAGCGGGGGGGGGAGCTGGGCAGGGATAGCCTGGGGAGAAATGCCAAGTGTGAGTGAAGGGGAGGAAGGCAGCAAAACACACTGCCATGTGTGTACCTATGCAACTATCTTGCACGTTCTGCACATGTACCCCAAAACCTAAAATGCAATAAAAATTAAAAAAAAAGTCCCACCAGCACCCACCTGCATATGGCTGCTGGCCCTGATGAACACACATATGGAAACACAGTAAGCGTTTAAACACTTCTTATAGCAACTTGATGAAGTAACTTCTGTGTGTGATGACTTTAATAAAAGAAACAGTTGGGAAAAAAACAGGGCTTGTGTTTTGGTACATTCTTGTTTTTTTTTTTTAAGTTTATTTAATAATTAATTTGTATTGTTTTTTACAGAAATGTTGATCCATAACAGACAGGAAAGTACATAACAGCAACAGTAAACAGGGCCTCTGATTTGAGAAGTGCTGACCTAGAGAAAATCATTGCCAACAGATTTCCCCAGATGTCAGGGTGCATGGCAACAGCCTTGGTTCCTATTTGAATGTTCGTGTCACTACTCCTCAAGGTGAAGACATTAGGAGGGGTCTGAGATCTTGTCCTTCATTTGCAAGCCTCTGCCACCATCACCAACTGGCTATTTTGATCAGTGTGAAAACAAAATAGGCTTTTTATTCTGTTTATTGTTAAACATTGGCTTGATATGTGCTGTTTTTATTAAAGTGTTTCATTAGGTATCGATCATTAATTTTTTTTTCAAAGTTATCTCTGCCCCTTAAGTCCCACAGAGGCAACAGGATGACAGAATTTATTGTTTTCAACAGCAGTTGCTGACCTCTCTATATTTATTTCTAGCTAAAATCCGATCACTGGAGTTACTTGGTTCCCATGACAGAGCTTAAGCCAGGAAACCCTGCTTCCGGCCACAACTATTTTCTTGTCAATTCCCAGCAGAGATGGACTCAAATCAGACTCAACGTTTTCCCAGGTAAATGTGAGAGGAACTTATCTGCAGTTCCATGGCTTCTTTATTTTATGTTGATATGTTTATAAAATAGGAAATGAATTGCTCTTTTCTTCTTGGTGATTTATCTCTCTAGCATTTCAGGATTGTAATTTGCCCTTTTTATGTTCCAGAAAGTTCTTGTTTTAATCCACCCATCACTAGGTGGTTATTGAAAAATTATCATGCAAACTAGGATGTGGTGGAACTAAGTTGTATTAGGTTAGACAGATCCTAACTAGATTTGACAAGTATGCTATGTTACATTAGCAGCTGAAGTGGTATGTGGAAATGACTCATCTTATTTTTAATAACTTTATTGTGATATAACTAAGATGCAATTCACCCATTTGAAGTGTACAATCAATGATTATAGTATATGCATAGACATGTACAACCATCACCATAACTCTAGAACATTTTTATCACCTCAAAAAGAAACCCCTTACCCTTCAGCTATCACCCCTTATCTCCCCTATCCTGAAGCAACCACTAATTTACTTTCTGTCTTGATAGTTTTGACTATTTTGGACATTTCATATAAATGGGAATTATATAATACTGGTCTTTTGTGTCTGGATTCTTCCATTTAGTATAATGTTTTCAAGATTCATCCACATTGTAGTGTGTATTAATACTTCATTTCTTTTTGTGTAAAACTAATATTCCATTGTATGGATATACAGGTTGAGTGTCTCAAATCTGAAAGCCCAAAATTTGAAATGTTCTAAAATCCAACACTTTTTGAGTGCTGACAAGGTGCTCAGAGGAAATGTTCATTGAAGTATTTCAGATTTTAGATTTAGGATATTCTACCTGTAAGTGTAATGCGAGTATTAAAAAAACCCTGAAATCCAAACACTCTGGTCTCCAGCATTTCAGATAAGGGATACTCAGTCACCACCACATTTTGTTTACCCATTCATGAGTTGACAGACACTTGTTTGTGTCTGTTGGCTATTCTGAATTATGCTGGTGTAAACATTTGTGTAGAAGATTTTGTGTGGACATACACTTTCGTTTTTTGAGTATATGCCTAAAACTGGAATTTCTGGGTCATATGATAGCTCTGTGTTTAACTGTTTGAAGAATGACTAGGCTTTTTCAAAAGCACTGCACCGTTTTACATTCTTACCACCCACGTGAGGGAGTGCTGATTTCTCCCAATCTTGCCCAACACTTGCTCTCTGACCTTTCTCTTGCATAATTGCTCCAGCCAGGACTTCCAATATTACGTTAATAAAAGTGGTGAAAGTGGGCATCCTTGTCTTGTTCCAGATCTTAGAGAAAAGGCTTTCATTTTTTGTCCATTCAGTATGATGTTACTTGTGGGTTTGTCATATGTGGTTTTTGTTATTTTGAGGTACGTTTTTTTCTATACTCAGTTTATTGAGGTTTTTTTTTTTTCAGCACGAAGTCATATTGAATTTATCAAGTGCTTTCCAGCATCTATGGAAATTATCATATGGTTTTTGTTCTTGGTTCATTTAGTGATGTATCATGCTTATTGATTCATGTATGTTGAGCCATCCTTGCCTTCCTGGAATGAATTTCACTTGATCATGGTGAATGATCTGTTTATTATGTTGTTAAAATCAGTTTGCTGGTCTTTTGTTGAGGATTTTTATATCTATGTCCATCAGCTCTATTAACCTGTAGTTTTCCTTTTTTTATTGTGTCTTTCGCTGGTTTTGGTGTCAGGGTAATACTGGCCTTGTAGAATGAGTTTGGAAGTCTTCCTTCTGCTTCAGTTTTCTTGAAGGGTTTGAGTAAAATTGGTGTTAGTTATTTCTTTTATGTTTGGTAGAATTAAACAGTGAAGCCATAGGTTCTGGAATTTTCTTTGATGTGAGACTTTTTAAATTTCATCTTTGATCTCATCATTATTGGTTTATTAAGGTTTTCTATTTCTTCATGGTTCAATCTTCATAGATTGTATGTGTTCAGAAGTATATCCATTTCTAGGTTTTCCAATTTGTTGGTTTGTAGGTGTTTATAATAATCTCTAATTAGTCTTTGTAATTCTGTGGTCACATTTCCTTTTGACTGAGTACAGTGGGCTTTATTGATGGTACAAGACAGGGTGTGGCTCTCTAGACTCCTCTCTCTTTAGGGGGTCTTGCATGGAAACTGTGTCAAGGGGAGATTCTCAGTATGGCGGGAGACTGAGTGTGGTAGGGACTCCATAGCAACGGAGAACCTCTCTCATCCTCTTGTGTTCTTGCTGGGGCTGATGGTCCAGGGGCTCTTACTCTTTGTAGGCCATGTGAACCATGAGGTCCACTACCCTGTTGCTGTAGCCAAATTCATTGCCATACCAGGAAATGAGCTTGACAAAGTGGTAATTGAGGGCAATACCAGCCCCAGCATCAAAGTTGAAAAAGTGCATGTCTGTTAAAGTCAGAGGAGACAATGTGGCACTCACTATAGCCCAGGATGCCCTTGAGGGGGCCCTTCATTGCCTGCTTCACCACCGTTTTGATGGTACCATATTTTTCAGGCTTCTCCAGATGGCAGGTCATGTCCAAAATGACACGGAGGTGAGGATATGGAGCACCATGCCATCGAACTTTCCATTCAGCTTGGGGATGACTTTTCCAACAGCTTTGGCATTGCCAGTAGATGCAGAGATGGTGTTCTATAGAGCCCTGTGGCCATCCTGCCAATGTTCCCAAGAAAGGGCACCCACGATCTTCTGGATGGTAGTGATGACATAGGCTGTGGTCATGAGTCCCTCCATGATGCCAAAGTTGTCAGGGATGACCTTGGAGAGGAGGGTTAAACGGTGGGTGGTGTAGGAGGCATTGCTAGTGATCTTGAGGCTGTTTTCATACTTCTCATGATTCACACGCCACAAAAACATAAGGGGCGCCAGCAGAAGGGGCAGAGATAATGGCTCTTTTGGCTTATCCCTCTAAGTGATCCCCAGCCTTCTCCATGGTAATGGACATTCTAATGGACTCAACAACATAATCAGCATTGGTGTCATTTCATTTGATTTTGGGGGGTCTTGCTACTGGAAGATAATGATGGGATTTCCATTGATGTCAGGCTTCCCATTCTGAGCCTTGACGATGTTGTGGAACTGGTCATGGGTGGAAGCATGCTGGAACATGTAGACCAGGTAGTTGAGGTCAATGAAGGCATCAATGTTGGTGACAATATCCATTTTGCCGGCGCTAAAAGCAGCCTTAGTGACCAGGCGCTCCGTATGGCCAAATTGGTTTACTCTGGTCTTCATTTTCACGTTGGTGCCTAAGGGACATGGCTGGCACTGCCTAAGAAAATGTAGGTGTCTATCAAATGGAAAAAGAGAAGAGAGCCATCTCATTTTTTATGTATCCATTTCTATTTTGATTTTATGGGTCTTTTCTCTTTGTAATTAGTCTAGCTAAAGGTCCATCACTTCTGTTTCTTTTCAAAAAAGCAACTTTTTTGTTTTGTTGATCCTCTGTATTATTTTAGTCACCATTTCATTTATTTATCCTCTGATCTTTATTTTTTTTCTGCTACTAATTTTGGGTTTGGTTTATACTTGCTCTTCTAATCTTTTGAGATGCATTGTTAGATTAATTTGAAGTGTTTTTACTTCTCTGATCTAGGTATTTATAAACTTCCCTCCTAGTACTGCATTTGTTGTATCACATTTATTTTTGTATGTTGTATTTCCATTCTCATTTGTTTCAGGCACTTTAAAAAATTTCCTTTTTTTTTTTTGAGACGGAGTTTTGCTCTTGTTACCCAGGCTGGAGTGCAATGGCGCGATCTCGGCTCACCGCAACCTACGCCTCCTGGGTTCAGGCAATTCTCCTGCCTCAGCCTCCTGAGTAGCTGGGATTACAGGCACGCGCCACCATGCCCAGCTAATTTTTTGTATCTTTAGTAGAGACGGGGTTTCATCGTGTTGACCAGGATGGTCTCGATACCTTGACCTCGTGATCCACCTGCCTCGGCCTCCCAAAGTGCTGGGATTACAGGCTTGAGCCACCGCGCCCGGCCTCCTTTTTTTTAAATTGCATTTTAGGTTTTGGGGTACATGTGAAGAACATGCAAGATAGTTGCATAGGTACACAGGTGGCAGTGTGATTTGCTGCCTTCCTCCCCTTCACCCGTATCTGGCATTTCTCCCCATGCTATCTCTCCCCAACTCCCCCCCCGCTGTCCCTCCCCTATTCCCCCCAATAGACCCCAGTGTGTAGGGCTCCCCTCCCTGTGTCCATGTGTTCTCATTGTTCATCACCCGCCTATGAGTGAGAATATGCGGTATTTCATTTTCGGTTCTTGTGTCAGTTTGCTGAGAATGATGTTCTCCAGGTTCATCCATGTCCCTACAAAGGACACGAACTCATTGTTTTTGATTGCTGCATAATATTTCATGGTGTATATCGTGCCGCATTTTCCCTGTCCAGTCTATCATTTATGGGCATTTGGGTTGGTTCCAGGTCTTTGCTACTGTAAACAGTGCTGCAATGAATATTCGTGTGCATGTGTCCTTAGAGTAGAATGATTTATAGTCCTTCGGATATATACTCAGTAATGGGATTGCTGGGTCAAATAGAATTTCTATTTCCAGGTCCTTGAGGAATCGCCACACTGTCTTCCACAATGGTTGAACTAATTTGCACTCCCACCAGTAGTGTAAAAATGTTCCTATTTCTCTACATCCTCTCCAGCGTCTACTGTCTCCAGATTTTTTAATGATTGCCATTTTAACTGGCGTGAGATGGTATCTCAATGTAGTTTTGATTTGCATTTCTCTAGTGACCAGTGATGATGAGCATTTTTTCATATGTTTGTTGGACTCATATATGTCTTCTTTTGTAAAGTGTCTGTTCATATCCTTTGCCCATTTTTGAATGGTCTTGTTTGTTTTTTTCTTGTAAATCTGTTTGAGTTCTTTGTAAATTCTGGATATCAGCCCTTTGTCAGATGGGTAAACTGCAAAAATTTTTTCCCATTTTGTTGGTTGCTGATTCACTCTAATGACTGTTTCTTTTGCCGTGAAGAAGCTGTGGAGTTTGATTAGGTCCCATTTGTCTATTTTGGCTTTTGTTGCCAATGCTTTTGGTGTTTTGGTCATGATGACCTTGCCTACTTCTATGTCCTGAATGGTTTTGCCTAGATTTTCTTCTAGGGTTTTTATGGTGTTAGGTCTTATGTTAAAGTCTTTAATCCATCTGGAGTTAATTTTAGTGTAAGGTGTCAGGAAGGGGTCCAGTTTCTGCTTTCTGCACATGGCTAGCCAGTTTTCCCAACACCATTTATTAAACAGGGAATCCTTTCCCCATTGCTTTTTTTGTCAGGTTTATCCAAGATTGTATGGTTTTAGATATGTTGTGTTGCCTCCGATGCTTCTGTTCTGTTCCATTGGTCTATATCTCTGTTTTGGTACCAGTACCATGCTGTTTTGATTACTGTAGCCTTGTAGTATAGTTTGAAGTCTGGTAGTGTGATGCCTCCAGCTGTGTTCTTTTTACTTAGAATTGACTTGGCTATGCGTGCTCTCTTTTGGTTCCATATGAAGTTTAAGGTGTTTTTTTCCAGTTCTGTGAAGAAGGTCATTGGTAGCTTGATGGGGCTAGCATTGAATCTGTGAATTACTTTGGGCAGCATGGCCATTTTCATGATATTGATTCTTCCTAACCACGAACATGGAATATTTCTCCATCTGTTTGTGTCCTCTCTTATTTCATTGAGCAGTGGTTTGTATTTCTCCTTGAAGAGGTCCTTTACATTCCTTGTTAGTTGTATTCCTAGGCATTTTATTCTCTTTGTAGCAATCGTGAATGGCAGTTCATTCTTGATTTGGTTCTCTTTAAGTCTGTTATTGGTGTATAGGAATGCTTGTGATTTTTGCACATTGATTTTATATCCTGAGACTTTGCTGAAGTTGCTTATCAGTTTCAGGAGATTTTGGGCTGAGATGATGGGGTCTTGTAGATATACTATCATGTCATCTGCAAATAGAGACAATTTGGCTTCCACCTTTCCTGTTTGAATACTCTTTATTTCTTTTTCTTGCCTGATTGCTCTGGCTAGAACTTCCAGTACTATATTGAACAGGAGTGGTGAGAGAGGGCATCCTTGTCTAGTGCCAGATTTCAAAGGGAATGCTTCCAGTTTTTGCCCATTCAGTATGATATTGGCTGTTGGTTTGTCATAGATAGCTTTTATTATTTTGAGATACATTCCATCAATACCGAGTTTATTGAGGGTTTTTAGCATAAAGGGCTGTTGAATTTTGTCAAAGGCCTTCTCTGCGTCAATTGAGATAATCACATGGTTTTTGTTTTTGGTTCTGTTTTTGTGGTGAATTACGTTTATAGACTTGCGTATGTTGAACCAGCCTTGCATCCCCAGGATGAATCCTACGTGATCATGATGGATAAGCTTTTTGATGTGCTGTTGCAATTGGCTTGCCAGTATTTTATTGAAGATTTTTGCATCTATGTTCATCATGGATATTGGCCTGAAGTCTTCTTTTCTTATTGAGTCTCTGTTGGGTTTTGGTATCAGGATGATGTTGGTCTCAAAAAATGATTTGGGAAGGATTCCCTCTTTTTGGATTATTTGGAATAGTTTCAGAAGGAATGATAACAGTTCCTCTTTGTGTGTCTGGTAGAATTTGGCTGTGAACCCATCTGGACCTGGGCTTTTTTTTGTGTGGTAGGCTCTTAATTTCTGCCTCAACTTCAGATCTTGTTATTGGTCTATTCATAGTTTCGACTTCTTCCTGGTTTAGGCTTGGGAGGACACAAGTGTTCAGGAATTTATCAATTTCTTCCAGGTTTACTAGTTTATGTGCATAGAGTTGTTTGTAATATTCTCTGATGATGGTTTGAATTTCTGTGGAATCTGTGGTGATTTTGCCTTTATCATTTTTATTGCATCTATTTGGTTATTCTCTCTTTTCACTTTTATTAATCTGGCTACTGGTCTATTTTGTTGATCTTTTCAAACAACCAGCTCTTGGATTTATTGATTTTTTGAAGGGTTTTTCATGTCTCTATCTCCTTCAGTTCTGCTCTGATCTTAGTTATTTCTTATCTTCTGCTAGGTTTTGAGTTTTTTTGATCTTTCTCCTCTAGCTCTTTCAATTTTGAAGATAGGGTGTCAATTTTGGATCTCTCCACTCCTCTCATGTGGGCACTTATTGCACAGCTTTAAATGTGTCCCAGAGATTCTGGTATGTTGTGTCTTTGTTCTCATTGGTTTCAAAGAACTTCTTTATTTCTGCCTTCATTTCATTGTTTATCCAGTCAACATTCAAGAGCCAGTTGTTCAGTTTCCATGAAGCTGTGCAGTTCTGAGTTACTTTCTGAATTCTAACTTGATTGCACTGTGGTCTGAGAGACTGTTTGTTATGATTTCCATTCTTTCACATTTGCTGAGGAGTGATTTACTTCCAATTATGTGGTCTATTTTAGAGTAGGTGTGATGTGGTGCTGAGAAGAATGTATATTCTGTGGATTTGGGGTGGAGAATTCTGTAAATGTCTATCAGGTTTGCTTGTTCCGGGTCTGAGTTCAAGTCCTGGATATCCTTGTTAATTTTCTCTCTGGTTGATCTGTCTAATATTGACAGTGGAGTGTTAAATTCTCCACTATTATTGTTTGGGAGTCTAAGTCTCTTTGTAAGTCATTAAGAACTTGCCTTATATATCTAGGTGCTCCTGCATTGGGTCCATATATATTTAGGATCATTAGCTCTTCTTGTTGTATTGATCCTTTTACCATTATGTAATGTCCTTCTTTGTCTCTTTTGATCTTTGTTGCTTTAAAGTCTATTTTATCAGAGACGAGGATTGCAACTCCTGCTTTTTACTGCTCTCCATTGGCTTGGTAAATCTTCTTCCATCCCTTTATTTTGAGCCTTTGTGTATCCTTGCATGTGAGATGGGTTTCCTGGATACAGCACACTGATTGGTTTTGGCTTTTTATCCAATTTGCCAGTCTGTGTCTTTTGATTGGTGCATTTAGCCCATTTACATTTAGGGTTAGTATTGCTATGTGTGAGTTTGATACTGTCATTTTGATACTATCTTGCTGTTTTGTCCCTTGGTTGATGCAGATTCTTCATTTTGTTGATGCTCTTTAGCATTTGGTATGTTTTTGGAGTGGCTGGTACTGGTTGTTCCTTTCTATGTGTAGTGCCTCTTTCAGGAGCTCTTGTAAAGCAGGCCTGGTGGTTACAAAATCTCTGAGTACTTGCTTGCTCTCAAAGGATTTTATTTTTCCTTCACTTATGAAGCTTAGTTTGGGTGGATAGGAAATTCTGGGTTGAAAGTTCTTTTCTTTAAAGATGTTGAATATGGGCCCCCACTCTCTTCTGGCTTGTAGGGTTTCTGCTGAGAGTTCTGCTGTGAGACTAATGGACTCACCTTTGTGGGTGACCCGACCTTTCTCTCTGGCTGCCCTTAGCATTTTCTCCTTCATTTCAACCCTGGTGAATCTGATGATTATGTGCTTTGGGTTTGCTCTTCTTGAGGAATATCTTTGTCGTGTTCTCTGTATTTCCTGGACTTGAATATTGGCCTGTCTTGCTAGGTTGGGGAAGTTTTCCTGGATAATATCCTGAAGAGTATTTTCCAGCTTGGATTCATTCTCTTCATCACATTCAGGTACACCTATCAAACATAGATTAGGTCTCTTCACATAGTCCCACATTTCTTGGAGACTTTGTTCATTCCTTTTTGTGCTTTTTTCTCTAATCTTGCCTTCTCGTTTTATTTCATTGAGTTGATCTTCGACCTCTGATAAGCTTTTTTCTGCTTGATCAATTCGGCTGTTCAAACTTGTGCATGCTTTGTGAAGTTCTCGTGTTGTGTTTTTCAGCTCCATCAATTCACTTATATTCCTCTCTAAGTTGTCCATTCTTGTTATCATTTCCTCGAATCTTTTCAAGGTTCTTAGTTTCTTTGCATTGAGTTAGAACATGTTCTTTTAGCTCACAGAAGTTTCTCATTAGCCACCTTCTGAAGTCTGATTCTGTCATTTCATCACACTCATTATCCGTCCAGCTTTGTTCCCTTGCTGGTGAGGAGTTGTGATCCCTTGTAGGAGGCGAGGTGTTCTGGTTTCAGGTGTTTTCCTCCTTTTTGTGCTGGTTTCTTCCCAACTTTGTGGATTTATCCACCCGTCGTCTTTGTAGTTGCTGATTGTCAGATTGGGTCTCTGAGTGCATGTCCAGGTTGTTGATGATGAAGTTATTTCTGTTTCTTAGTTTTCCTTCTAACAGTCTGTCCCCTCTGCTATAGGACTGCCGAGGTCCACTACAGGCCCTGCTTGCCTGGGGATCACCTGCAGCAGCTGCAGAACAGTAAGGGTTGCTACCAGTTTCTTCTTCTGCTATCTTTGTCCCAGAATGATGCCCACCAAATGTCAGTCTGATCAGTCCTTTGTGAGGTGACTCTTTGGATACACAGGGGTCAGGGTGCTGCTTGAGGAGACAGTATGTTCTTTATAGGAGCTCAAGTGCTGAGCTGTGAGTGGCATTGTTCATTCAGAGCTGCTGGGCAGGTACATTTAAGTCTGCTGCAGCATAACTTATAAACCCCCTTTTTTTCCCCAGGTGCTCTGTCCCAGGGAGTTAGGGCTTTATTTATGAGTATCCGTTGCACTGCTGCCTTTTTGTTTTCAGGGCTGTCCTGCCCAGCAAGAAGGCAGCCTAGTCACTGCCTGCAGAGGCTTTGCTGAGCTGCTTTGGGCTCCACCCTGCTGCTGTGGGCTCTGCCCTGCTGCCCTGTGTATTTCCCTGCAGTCTTGTCTGTATGGGTGTGGTTAGAACTGCCTTGGCAATGGTGGCCCGCCTCTGTAATGGCAGACTCTCTTTGTTATGGCGGGTTGCCTCGGCAACAGCAGGCTGCGTCAGCAATGGCAGACTACCTCCGTAGGGGTGGAGTGCCTCGGTAATGGTGGACGCCCCTCCCCCACAGAGCTGGACTGTCCCGGGTTTAGCTGTGCTTGCCATGAAACTCTCAACCCCGAGCGTTTCCAATTGCTGTTTTTTTTTTTTGTTGTTGTTTGTTTTTGTGGGCGTGGGATCTGCAAGCCTGATCACCTGGCTCCCTGCCTCAGAGCCCTTTTTTTTTTTAAGTTGAATGGTTGACTCTCTCCCAGGTGTTCCAGTCACCTGCTGAAAGGGTGCTGGGATCTGTGTGATTTCCTGTGCGGTGACCCACTGCGCCAGCTGAAACAATGTCACTGCCCGGGAATCTCCTGGCCTGGCTTTATGTTTCAGTCCCATTTAATGAGATGTGCTAATCTGCCTTCCCGGATCTTCAATTGCCAGTTTAACAGGGCGACCAGACCAGTGTATTTTGCATGGAGAGCCGCTGCACTGTGGTGCCGGCCGAATCAGCTGCACCAGCTGAAACAGCCACGCTGGCAACCCGTGGGGCTCCTCCACCTGGGAATCTCCTGGTCTGTGGGCAATAAAGATCTGTCTGGAAATGCGGCATCCACTCACCCTCTGCGCTTTCACTGGGAGCTGCAATTCTGAGCTGCTCCTACAGCGCCATCTTGAATCTTCCCCCCTAAAATTTCCTCCTTAATTATTGGCCCATTTATTGTTCAGAAACATGTTTAATTTCCATGTGTTTGTGTATTTTCCAAGGTTCCTCTTATTATTGATTACTAGTTTTATTCCACTGAAGTCAGAAAAGATACTTGATATGATTCTACTTTCTTGAATGTGTTTAGACTTGTTTCATGGCCCAAGACTTAGTCTATTCTAGGGAATATTTCATGTACTGATGAAAAGAATGTGTATTCTGCAGCAGTTGGGTAAAATATTCTGCAATGTCAGTTAGGTCTGTTAGATCCAGTGTGTAGTTTAACTTCACTATTTCTTTGTTGATTTCCTGTCTGGACTATTCGTCTATTACTGAAAGTAAGACGTGGAAGTCCTGTATTATTATTGTATTGTAGTCTAATACAATAATAGTCTATTGTATTGTAGATCTTATCCAGTTAGGTCTATTAATGTTTGCTTTACATACTTGAAAGCTCTGGTGTTGGACACATAGATATTCATAATTGTTATATCCTCTTGCTGAATTAACCCCATTTATCATTATACAGTGTCTTGTCTTTTTTTTTTTTTAACAGTCTTTGATTTGTAGTATCTGATATAAGTGTAGATACTCCTATTCTCTTTTGATCTCTGGTTGCATGAGATATCTTTTTCTATCCCTTCACTGTCAGTCTACTTGTGTCTTTATAGATCAAATGAGTTTCTTGTAGGCAGTATATAGTTGGGTCTTGTTTCTCAGTCTATTAAGCAACAGTATGCTTTTAATGGGAACATTGAGTCTATTTACATTATCTATTGTCATGAAATGAGAGCTTACTGTCATTTTGTTGCTTTTTTTCTGGTTGTTATGTAACTTTCTTTTCTTTTTCTTTCTTTCTGCCTTAGTGGTTAACTAATTTTCTCTGATAGTATGTTTTAATTGATTTTTATTTTTAGTGAATCTATTATAGATTGTTGCATTGTGTTTACCATGAGACTTACAAAAACATATTATAGATATTACAAGTTATTTTAAAGAGATGCCGACTCATCTTAGATCACAAGGAAAAAAACAGAAATAAACAAAGACAAGCTAAAAAACTCTACATTTTTAACTTTATCCCTCCTCCCACATTTGACTTTTTGTTGTCTCAATTTGCATGTTTTTATATTGCCTGTCTTTTAACACCTGTTAAAGATATCAACAAAAAGATTACTATTTTTGATAGATTTGTCTTTTGGACTTCATACTAGAGTTATGAGTGAATTGCACACTACAATTACAAATGTTAGAGTATTCTGAGTTTGTTAATGCACTTAATTTTACTAGTGGGTTTTATGAATTCAAATGTTTTCTTTTTGCACATTAGTGTTTTTTTTTTCTCAAACTGAAGAACTTTAGCATTTCATTTAAGAGTGGTGGTGGTAAACTCTCTCAGCTTTTGCTTATTCAGGAAAGATTTTCTCTCTCTTTCATATATGAAAGATAGCTTTTCTGGATACAAAATTCTTGGATGGCAGTCTTTTTTTCTTTCAGCACTTTAAAATGTCATCCCATCCCACTTCTTGGCCTGTATGGTTTCCATTGAGAAGTCCATTTCTAGATGAATTGAAGCTTCTTTATGTTATTAGCTTCTTTTTTTTTATCTTGCTGCTTTCAGAATTTTTTATCCTTTACCTTTTTTTTCTTGAAACAGGGTCTCATTTTTTTCTTGAAACAGGGTATCATTTTATCACCCAAGCTAGAGTCCAATGGTGTGATCACAGCTTACTGCAGTTTCAACCTCCTTTGGCTCAGATGATCCTCCCATATCAGCATCCCAAGTAGCTGGGACCCCTGGTACATACCACCATGCCTGGATACTTTTTGTATGTTTTTGTAGAAATGAGGTTTTACCATATTGCCTAGGCTGGTCTCAAAATCCTGGGCTCAAGCAATCCACCCACCTTGAACTCCCAAAGTGCTGGAATTATAGGCATGAGCCACCATACCCAGCCTGCCTTGACCTTTAGGAGTTATCATATGCCTTGGAGTAGTCTTATTTGGATACAATTCATTTGGTATTTTCTGACCTTCTGTACCAGGATATTTATCTCTTTATCAAGTTCTGAAAAGTTTTCTATTATTTCTTTGAATAAGCTTTCTACCCCTTGCTCTTGTGCAACTCCCTCCTGAACACCAATAATTCTCAGATTTGTTCTTTTGAGGTAGTTTTTTATATCTTGTAAGCAATCTTTATTCTTTTTCATTTTTTTCTCTTCTGTGTATTTTTAAATAGCCCATTTTTGAGCTCAATAATTCATTCCTCTGCTTGCTTCATTATACTCTTAAAAGCCTCTAATAAATTTTTTGGTTCAGCAAATGTGTTTTTCCATTCAAAAATTTCTGTTTGATTTTTGAAAATTATTTAAATCTCTTTGTTAAATTTCTCTGATAAACTTCTAAGCTGCTTTTGTGTGTTACCTTTGAGGTCACTGAGTTTCCTTAAAATTGATATTTGCAATTATTGGTCACAGAGTTCGTATGTCACTGTGTTATTATGATCAGCCACTGGTTCCTTGCTTTATGCATTTGAAGATGTCATGGTTCTTTGCTGTTGTTTCTTATGAACGTGCCTCTATGCCTGTGCATTGAAGGTTTAGTTGTTTATTCCAGCCCTTTCTGTCTGATTTGTTTCCCTTTTTACTGAATATGCTTGCTTAGATGTAGGGAGTGTCCAACATTTTAGCTTACCTGGGCCACATTAGAAGAAGAATTGTCTTGGGACATACATAAAATAACACTAACGGTAGCTGATGAGCCAACACACACACACACACACACACACACACACACACACACACACACACCTCATACGGTTTTAAGAAAGTTTATGGATTTGTGTTGGGCTGCATTCAGAGCCATCCTGAGCCTCCTAAGACCCACTGGCCATGGGCCGGACATGCTTATCTTAGAGAATCTTTATAAATCACCTGTTGATTTTCTTTCCTGCTAGGTAGCTGCCTCCTTTTCAGCACTAGATGGCAAAATAAGCCCAGGATTGCCTCATTTTTAGTAAACAATCAAATTACTTCCCCTCAGAATAGGGAAGGTCCTCAGGGCCTGTTCTGGTGGTGTAGGAGGGTTAGCTAGGTGCTTGTCCCCGGGAGACCTGTGGACCAAATCTCTTACCGCATGGTGCAGCTGAACAGCAACTCTGATCCAGGGGACCTGTGGACCAAATCTCTAAACAGCATGGCGCTGCTGAACAGCAACTCTGATCCAGGGGACCTGTGGACCAAACCTCTTATCACATGGTGCTGCTGAAAAGCAAATTTGATCCAGGGGACCTGTGGACCAAACCTCTTACACAGCATGGTGCTGCTGGACAGCGACTGTGATCCAGGAGACCTGTGGACCAAACCTCTTACACAGCATGGTGCTGCTGGACAGCGACTGTGATCCAGGAGACCTGTGGACCAAACCTCTTACCGCCTGGTGCTGCTGAACAGCAACTCTGATTTTGGGTTTCCTCTGGCTGAATCAGAGAGTTTGCAGGGCTGGGGATGGGATGTCTCACTCTCAGTGTGAAGCCTCCACCTTATGGACCATGAGATGGGTCACTGTGGCTCCAGTGTCTCAGTGTCCATGTGTCAGGTAGAACCCTTCCCTAGGAGTCAGGGCTGAGTTAAATAAAGGAGACCCCGCCTCTCAGGCACACTCACCCAGGACTTAGTCTCAGCAACGGGCATGTAGGGGTCGCATGAAGGGCTCTGATGTCCTGCCTCTCCTGGGAAGACAGCCCCGCAACCATGGGCTGCACTTATTTTCAGTCTCCACTTTGCTGATGTGGGAGAGGGAGTGAAGGTGAGGTCTCGGTTCGTGTACCACAAACTCTCACTGTTCTTTCTGAATTTTAGCAGATATTCTTGAATAGATGTTTCTGAAATTTCTTTATGCCCTTAGGGCCATTTCCAGAGACCTGAAGTGTTTTCCCATCTCCCAACCCCTCTAAATTTCACCAGCTCCACTGAGGAATAGGACAGCAAAGCTCCTCATGCTGTCATGCTGGAAGTGGCTCTCTGAAACCTTATTTTTGATGTAATGTTCCTCTGGTGATCATCCTTTAAAGTGAAACACAAAAATGGAAAGATCTAAACACAGGTTTACTAATATTAATTACTCACTGAAGTCATCTGATCTAAAAACAAGTCATTTACTTACAAGGATGGGGAAAGCTTAAAAGAGATGCAGTCCTTTCCCCACTTGTTAATTTAACATACACTATGAAATAACTACTTTGAGCTAGAGACTGGGCGTTGGACATATAATTATTTTCCTGGCAATGTGTAGGGCAGAGCAAACAGAGTGTAAGCTTCATGAAGAAAGGGCCATGGGTCCAGATCAGCATTTTTATACACCTGATACTTAGCACAGCCTGGGGAACAGAGGAGAAGCTCAATAATGATCTGTTCTTAGCTTTAATTGAAGAGTTCTTGTCCTTATGAACTGAATAACCCAATGGGAGACAGATAAAAATATAACTGCAAAATGGTGATACATATCATAACAAAAGCATTTTGGTAGAGTCATAAACATTTCTATTTTACTATTTCTGACCCACCAAAATAGCAACTTTACATGTCCAACCCAATTTGTATAGGATTCATGAGTCAAGAGAGGGCCTAAAACAGTTTCTGAGTGGAAGCCCTGCTTTTCTGGGTGGAATATGAAGGGTCCCTAAGCACATACAAGCTGTTTCCTAATCGGTCAGTGTTGACTGCCTGAAGAGGAGAGAGGGGCAATATCTATATGCAGATTTCATGCCCCAACTCTTATGTCATCTTTAATTGCTCCATGAGGATTCTGCCTGGGATCCAGGTGTGAAGAGAAAGGAAGCAGGGGGAAACCAGGCTGGTGTCACAGGGACACACTGGGTGGGAGGGGGCTGGTTTAAATGAGATATCCTCAGAGGATGAAGAGTAATTTCTGGGATCCCTTGACAGTTTTGATTAAACGCAGGCTTGGATATTAACTCTGTAGAGAAAAACCTTATTTTTTTAAAATGTGAAATCGACTTTACTTTCAACAGATGAGTATCTTCTGTATCATTAAAGCCAATTATAACATTTAACGAACCAGAATGGCAGTGACATTACTCTCAAAGTCTAGCTCCTGCTGAATTACTCTCTCTAGGATATTTTCTAGGGTTTTATGCCAATGAAGTTTGGTTTTATTTGTTGTAAACCGCAAGACTTCCATTGTTTTGCCAAAAAGTTTTTCAGATCACTCATTTTCACTAAATTTGTAAAATAAAAACATATAGGGCTTGTTTTAGAAAAATGTTTTGCTTAAATTAATTTCCTATGTTAAAAAAGCTTGGCTTCCACCTTCTAGGAATTAATATTCAAAGAAACAAAACATTCATTCTACTAGAATCCGATGCTGTGAGTTGATCTTGGTAGCACTTTGCTGCTCTGCAGACCTAGTTTGGTTTTGTGAATATTATCTTTTGTATTCTCAATTGCATTGCTAAGCCGTGTGGTGTTGTAAATATAAAAACAGAAGGTTCTGTTGTCTTGAGTCTGTGGGAGTCAGCGATGCTCATTTCTAGCATCAAACATTATGTGTATGGTAAATTTCCAAAATGCTGTTTGGCTTGGAGTTGTTCATTTAATTAAGAAAAAACTTCAATGCCTACTATGTGCCTGGACGTCTTCTAGGTAGAAATGATACAAGAGTGGTACAGAAGTGAAAAACATAGCTACCTGGTCTGGCCTGCAAGGATTTTGCACTCTGGGTTTGGGAGACTGATTTTAGCAGGAACTTGAAAAGATATCTTCGGACTGTGATTAGAATTCTGGAGTAAATAAGCAAAGGGATATGATGACATGTAACCTGGGGAGTCAGGCAGTGTCCGGATGGAGCGCGGAGGAGATAACCTCAGAGGATGAGAGGGAAGCCGTTCTGAGGCCATGGCCTTAAGGCGAGGAGCATAAGTAGTCTTTTGGAAAGTGGAGAAAGTTGTTCTGGCACAGGGTAATGTCAAGTGCAAAGGCCCTGGGGCAGTGGGCTTGTTGTACTTGAGAAACAGCAGGCAGGTGTGACCAAATCCTACCAAGGGAGGAGACTAGAGAAGACAGGAGGGGCCTGCAGCTTATGACACACAAGCAACCATTTTTATAAACAATAACTAAGGCACCTTTCCTTTCCAGACGGTGGAATCGCACGGCTTAGAGTATTCGGTACTGGACGAAAAGACTGGACTGCAACTGACCCCAAAGAACCTGAAGACCTAGCGGCCATCGCTTTTGGGGGTGTCTGTGTAGGATTTAGTAATGCTAATTTTGGGCACCCAAACAATATAATAGGTAAGAAGATATTCTCGGAGCTGGCTTATTTAGGAAGCCTGGCTACCAGCATTAAATATGCCAATATGGTCAGAATGTTTTAAAAGAAAAGGCATATCTCAAAGCATGGGAGTAGATGAGATTTATCTTCCATGTGTATGATTTGATGTCTTTATGACATGAAATAAGTCAACATTAGCAATTTTTCTTCCTAATTTTGGCCTAAGTTGCTGCTTTCAAAGGAAAAGTAAAATTTAACTAACGCTATGATTGTGAAGTTATGGAAACATTCACTTTAGTGAAAATAACAGGTAGCAATGCTCAGGTGCGTAAGATCTGTAATATAATTACAGCAATGCATTCCTCCTCACACTTAAAATCTTGCAGCTTACCATTCAACAATGTTATTTTCTGTAGGAGTTGGCAGGGCAAAGTCTATGGTGGATGGCTGGGAAACTGCAAGAAGGCTGGACAGGCCACCGATATTAGAAGTAAGAAGTTAAAAATAACTGATTTTTCTACAAAGGATTTTTGGAACTTTTTTCGTTTAAATAAACGTTTGCTTATTTTAGAAACCTCATACGCATTGTTCTAAATGCTAATTACTGTGATCTACATTTTCCAAATTTCCTCTTGTTTTCATGATAATATCAGGGCAGAGACTCAGAAGGCCAAATGTACTGGTCATTGTCAGATGCTCCAATGCATATTTGGAACATTCCTCTGTTTCTTCAATAAAGAAACAAAAGGAGCTGCGATTTAATAATACAGAAGTTATGAATAAATGTGTTGGGAGATCTGGGGAAGAGCCACTAGTTTAGTAATGTCTAATATCTGTGTATCTCGGGATTGCACCACTTACATGAACTTGTGACAAACGGAGCGCTCTAGAGTTCATACAGTTGTTTAATTTGGCCAGTAACTGATTCCAGATAGAGAAACCAAGATGAAGCGAAACAAAGCAAGACAATACCTTTCAGTTTGCAAATCCCACTGAACACTTGGTCAGAAAAGTGCCCTCCCCTTCCTAAGTTGGATTTTATGTCACCTGATGCTTTGAGATATCAATGAACAAACTCTCGTTTCTCAAAACTAAGGTTTGGATGCACATCATGTATCAGTATACGTTTGACCAACAAAATATGTACCTTGAAAGGTCAAAACAAACGAATTAGAAGACCTGTGGACTGGATTAGATGAAGATCCCTGCATGTATAACATTTTGCAGGGATCTGTAATTGACATTGAAAGTCATATCAAAAATTTAGAAAAACTTATCTGGGATCCAATGAACTCACAAATTGGCATGAGACATTTAAGGAATGATAGCAAAGAGGTAACTTACATGAAAATCATTTATACATCAGGTCACAGGTAACATTCTTCTATAGTAAGAAATAAAAGAAGCATGTCAACCTTTTTCACTTGTTGGTTTTCTGGACTGGTTTCTTGAATGGCTTCAAGTTCATTTACCATTTTCTTCTTTTCTGAATTCCAGAATGATGAGAATGACATTCTCTTGGTTCCGGGTTGTGAATGGGCAGTTTTCTGATTGGCACATCCTGGAGTAATAAGGCAAATTGAAATTGACACAAAATATTTTAAAGGTAAATGCAAAGCTATACAGAAGTACATTATAATTGCTGTGTTTATTCTAAAGACTGCGTTCTATGGAAGTGAAACTGAGGACACTGGGCTCTCGGTGTGGAATCCCCACTTAAGCTGTATAATTTTGAGCATGCCACTTTAACCCTCAGAACTCTATCATCAATCAATCAATCAATCAATCAATCATTTATTTATTGAGATGGAGTCTTGCTGTGTCTCCCAGGCTGGAGTGCAGTGGTACCATCTTAGCTCACTGCAACCTCCACCTCCCAGGTCCAAATGATTCACCTGCCTCAATCTCCCGAGTAGCTGGGGTTACAGACACCCAACACCATACCCAGCTAATTTTTATATTTTTAGTAGAGACAGGGTTTTGTCATGTTGGTCAGGCTGGTCTCGAACTCCTGACCTCAGGTGATTCACCCGCTGCAGCCTCCCAAAGTGTTGGGATTACAGATCTGAGCCACTGTGCCTAGTCCTTATTTACTTAGATTTGAGACAGAATCTCACTCTGTTGCCCAGGCTGGAGTGCAGTGGAGCACTGCTTATGAAAACATATGGTGCTATCTTGGCTCACTCTAACCTCTACCTCCTGTGTCCAAGTGATTCTTCCTGCCTCAGCCTCTTGAGTAGCTGGGATTACAAGTGTTTGCCACCATGCCTGGCTAATTTGTGTATTTTTTTTAGTAGAGATGGGGTTTCACCATGTTGACCAGGCTGGTCTTGAGCTCCTGACCTCTGCTGATACAACCACCTTGGCCTCCCAAAGTAGTGGGATTACAGATGTTAGTCACCACGCCCAGCCAATGCTTTGAACTTTATTAACCCCTCTATCAAATTCAGTTTGGCTGGATGATCCCCAAAGTCATACAAGATTCAGTGACACTGTCTGGCTCTTTACTAGGCCCTCGGAGACAGCCTGTGAGAAGCACAGGGATGGCAGGCACCATTTTATAGAGAAGGATCTTAAGCAGATTGACCAGGGGCGGGGAGTGACCATTTCTTCCCCAGGCTTCACTTTTAAGACAGTGATTTATACATATTTTAAAACTGTGCTCTTCTAATTGTAAAAAAAAAAAAATACTTGGACAAACAACCCTGATATTGTATATTTACTTTCTTATGAAATACGTTATGTGTATTATTAAAAAAATTCACAAGAAGTTGCCACACTTTTATAATTGTTATGTGAGATTTTATAAGTACTGGATTGAGTATTCCACATTAGCCATCTTTGAATAAATAGTGGCAGTTTATATTCATGTTTTGGGTGAGCGGTTTTTCAATGTCTTGGGAATTGTTGTGATTTTACTCAATTGTTAACCATGATATCAAGTTTAAGGCTAGGCTCATCATCAACAGTAGTGCCTATAGTTATTTGAAGAAGTCTTGGTAATTTTAACTTATTTAAAAAAGACTGCATTTTATCTATTTTTTTCTTTTAATTATTATTTTAGGTTTAAGGGTAAATGTGCAGGTTTGTTATATAGGTGAACTCGTGTCATGGGGGTTTGATGTACAGATTATTTTATCACCTACGTATCAAGTATAGTACCCAGTAGGCAATTATTTTCTGATTTCCCTTCTCCCACCCTCCACCTTCAAGTAGGCCCCAGTGTCCATGTGCCCATGTGTTCCCATTATTTGGCACCCACTTATGAAAACACATGGTACTTGGTTTTCTGTTCCTCTGTTAGTTTGCCAAGAATAATGGTCTCCAGCTGCATCCATGTTACTGTGAAGGACATTATCTCTTCTTTTTTATGACTGTATAGTATTCCATGTTGTATATGTATCATATTTTCTTTAGCCAGTCTACAATTGATGGACATTTAAGTTGACTCCATGTCTTTGCTATTGTAAACAGTGCTGCAGTGAACATACCCATGCATGTGTCTTTACGGCGGAGTGATTTAGATTCCTTTGGGTAGACACCAAATAATGGGATTGCTGAGTCAAATGGTAATTCTGATTTTAGTTCTTTGAGGAATCGCTACACCACTTTCCACAATGGCTGAACCAATTTATACTCCCACCAGCAGTTTATACCTGTTCCCTTTTTTCCACAGCCTTGCCAGCATCTGCTATTTTTTGATTTTTTTGTAACAGCCATTCTGACTGGTGTGAGATGGTATCTCACAGTGGTTTTGATTTGCATTTCTCCAGTGATTAGTGATGTCAGGCATTTTTTTATATGCTTGTTGCCTGTGTGGGTGTCTTCTTTTGAAAACTGTCTGTTTATGTCCTTGGTCCATTTTTTATTGGGGTTATTTTTGGTTGGAAATTTGTTTAAATTCCTTATAGATTCTGGATATTAGCCCTTTGTCAGAAGCATAGGTTGAAAACGTTTTCTCCCATTCTGTAGGTGTCTGTTCGCTCTGCTATTAAGGTTTATTTTGCTGCAGAAGCTATTTAGTCTACTTAGATCCCATTTGTCATTTTTAATTTTTTTGCTTTTGTTGCAATTGCTTTTGGCATCTTCATCATGAAATCTTTGCCAGTTCCTGTGTCCAGAAGGGTATTTCCTAAGTTATCTTCCAGGGTGTTTATAGTTTTGGGTTTTACATTTAAGCCTGTAATCCATCTTGAGTTGATTTTTGTATTTGGTATAAGGAAGGGGTCCTGTTTCAATCTTGTGCATATGGCTAGCCAGTTATCCCAACACCTTTCCCCATTGCCTGCTTTTTTAGACTGCATTTTAGACCTGGTTATGTGGCCATGTTTCTTTCTTTTCAATGTGGCTGACTGAGGGTCAATGTGGCTGACTGAGGGTCAATGTAGCTGACTGAGGGTCAGGTGAAATGGCAGCTCTGCTATTTTCTTTTTCATACATGCTTGCATTTTTTTGTGGTACGTTTAATCCACAGTTCTCTGCATGAATGGTTTAAAATAACTTGTTTATTTTTCTGAGGGATGCTTTAGTTAAAACTAAACAGTAAATACACTTAAGCAGGCAACCAAAATTGCAAGAGATCAGAAATCTACCACTGTCAATCACTCAGGATACCTCTGGAACAATATGCTGACTATCATGGAAATGAGGGATCATGGTGGTATCCACTTACAGCAACATAGTAAGTTACATCAAATACACAAAGCTTAATATATATACACACACATGTATGTATATCAAATAGAAATAGCGTCCCTAATGTTCTCTACTTGCATCCTTGTGTCTGTATGTGCCCCAGGGGCATGTTCAGCCATCCTGGAGATTACCATTTGAAGAGATGGGCCACAAAGGGGGCATGTGAGCCATTGCCTCCTCTTGTCCAGGGTTTTTGATTAGCAGCTCTTCTCTGTGGGTCTTAAAGTCTCAAAGAGCCCCAACAGAAATGTTCTTCATAAACAGAGGGGGACCTTCCTCCCAGGGTCCTCTAACTCCCCTGAGCACATGATTCCTATGGTATTCCAAAGACTGAAGACTCTCAGGAGTGTATACTCTTACCTGAAGATGAGTCAGAAATTCCCAAATACATGTGTGTGACTGATGCCCAGCACTAGCTAACATAGAACTCAGTATTTCCTTTTGATCGTCATGTTAGAAAATATTATATCATAGGAAAATATTTTCCATCTTCATAATAATTTCAGATGAGCCACACAGCATTCTGCAAGTAATTAGATCTGCAATTGAGGAAGCTTATCAAATACATTCAGATTTCAAAGTAAGAACGCTATGCATTCAAACTGAAATGCACCAGCCCCTTCACATACAGTGGATTGCTTCCCATTGCTCTGAAAAGGAAGTGTCTATTTCATGAGGCAATCTGAGCATCACAAACTGGTTTGTTCCTTCTCTCACATCTTCATACCTCTGCTTTTGCTGGGCTTTTCATTCTTATTACAAGGGCAGAAAGTCACTCTGTGTTGCTGCAACAGGCAATGCTCCTGACAGCTGTAAAGTGGATGGGTGCGTCCTGACAACTCAGGAAGAAGAAGACACAATCAAGCAAAAGTGGATTCTCCCGGCCCACAAGTGGAAACCATGGCTTCCAGTGACCAAGGTTCGCGTGGCACTGATAGGAGCCAGCACTCAGACTGGGCTATTTCCCTAAGATTCTCTTTTGAAGGATTAGGATACAGCTCCAAGATTTCTGCTCAGTTTAATGGTAAAATGAATGAGGTTGTAAAACCCATATCTGCTAACTTAAATAAGAAGAAAGGCTCTATTTCTGTCCACTTTTGTATTTCTAGTCAAATTTTGTTAGAATGAGATTGTTTAGTGCTCAGAATGCATACATGGAAACTTTGTAGAAGGGGTGACTAGCACATTTCAAGTGATCATGGAGTGTCCATCTGCAGGATGGACACTCTGAGATATTTCCCAAGTGTCTTCTTTGATTTAGAAAGAGGGTCAGGCTGGAGGTGAGAGCTGCTCCCATGTAAAGATAGGAAATAACCTCGGGGAGAGACCAAGATAATCTCCTTTCATTTTCTTATCAATTTGCTTACGTATAATCAAGTATAAGAGATAATTGATGGGCATTTAGGTTGCCCATCATCTGTTTATTGGGGTCTTATTATTCATGTATTATTTGGGCATCCTGTCCCTACTAGCAGATTTTCATGGAAAGCCCAATTATCATCAATGAATCACTTATTTTAAAGCCCCAAGTCCAAGGCAAAGGTTTGCCCTGGGTGTGGGGTCATTCAGCCACACATGCCCTCTTTTTTTTGAGATGGAGTTTCGCTCGTTACCCAGGCTGGAGTGCAATGGCGCGATCTAGGCTCACTGCAACCTCCGCCTCCCGGGTTCAGGCAATTCTCCTGCCTCAGCCTCCTGAGTAGCTGGGATTACAGGCATGCGCCACCATGCCCAGCTAATTTTTTGTATTTTTAGTAGAGATGGGGTTTCACCATGCTGACCAGGATGGTCTTGATCTCTTGACCTCGTGATCCACCCACCTCGGCCTCCCAAAGTGCTGGGATTTTACTAGGATCCCTTGCATCTGCTTGCTTTTCAGCTGTTCCCCAACGAAAGTCACCTGTTCAACAGCGTGACCCTGGAGCTCCAAGATGTCATCACTCACGCCAGGCTCATCATTGTCCCCGACGGGGGAGTGAGCCGCCTTCGGCTCAGGGGCTTCCCCAGCTCCATCTGCCTCCTGAGGCCTTCAGAGAAAGAAGCCCATGATGAAGTTCTCGGTGAAAGTGGGCCTCAGAGCAAACCCGTAACACACACAAAGCCCTCGTGTCGGATACATGGCAGTAATTTCCCAGTCATAGGCTTTTTTTTTTTTTTTATTTTGAGACGGAGTTTTGCTCTTGTTACCCAGGCTGGAGTGTAATGGCGCGATTTCGGCTCACCGCAACCTCCGCCTCCCGGGTTCAGGCGGTTCTCCCGCCTCCGCCTCCGCCTCCGCCTCCCGGGTTCAGGCCGTTCTCCCGCCTCCACCTCCCGAGTTCAGGCCGTTCTCCCGCCTCCGCCTCCCGGGTTCAGGCGGTTCTCCTGCCTCCGCCTCCGCCTCCGCCTCCCGGGTTCAGGCCGTTCTCCCGCCTCCGCCTCCCGAGTTCAGGCCGTTCTCCCGCCTCCGCCTCCGCCTCCCGGGTTCAGGCGGTTCTCCCGCCTCCGCCTCCCGGGTTCAGGCGGTTCTCCCGCCTCCGCCTCCACCTCCCGGGTTCAGGCGGTTCTCCCGCCTCCGCCTCCCGGGTTCAGGCGGTTCTCCCGCCTCCGCCTCCCGGGTTCAGGCCGTTCTCCCGCCTCCGCCTCCGCCTCCCGGGTTCAGGCCGTTCTCCCGCCTCCGCCTCCGCCTCCCGGGTTCAGGCCGTTCTGCCTCCGCCTCCGCCTCCCGGGTTCAGGCCGTTCTCCCGCCTCCGCCTCCCGGGTTCAGGCCGTTCTCCCGCCTCCGCCTCCCGGGTTCAGGCGGTTCTCCCGCCTCCGCCTCCGCCTCCCGGGTTCAGGCCGTTCTCCCGCCTCCGCCTCCCGGGTTCAGGCCGTTCTCCCGCCTCCGCCTCCCGGGTTCAGGCCGTTCTCCCGCCTCCGCCTCCCGGGTTCAGGCCGTTCTCCCGCCTCCGCCTCCGCCTCCCGGGTTCAGGCCGTTCTCCCGCCTCCGCCTCCGCCTCCCGGGTTCAGGCGGTTCTCCCGCCTCCGCCTCCCGGGTTCAGGCGGTTCTCCCGCCTCCGCCTCCCGGGTTCAGGCGGTTCTCCCGCCTCCGCCTCCGCCTCCCGGGTTCAGGCCGTTCTCCCGCCTCCGCCTCCCGGGTTCAGGCCGTTCTCCCGCCTCCGCCTCCGCCTCCCGGGTTCAGGCGGTTCTCCCGCCTCCGCCTCCTGCACAGGCTCCTTTTCAAGTGTGTCCAACAGCTGGCGATTTAATAAAGTGGTCAGCTCACAAATTGATCTCTGCAGTTAATGCTGCTATGAGGCATTTGGTAGGTTACATACTGGCTCTGACTGGAAATGGTAGGTGCTCTCTGAGGAATTACTTTCTTTTGGACACTATCAGATATTGATATTCACATATAAGATGTTGATATTGATAATATCAATATTCCATACCTTCAGTGTGGACTGCCAGCAGGCACATGTAGCCTACTGTCTTTGAAACTTTGTCAAGCTCATCGAAACCACTGGGAAAATTTATTTCTAGAATCGCTTGAATGATTTCTAGGATCACTCAAGAGGACTGGCCTGTCTTTACCCAAAATAGGAATGATTTTTCCAAAGTCCACCTCTCACTTTGAATCATTCTTAACTCAAACGAGGCTGTGTTCTGAGTGGTACATGCCTGACACCATATGCCCGTGGCTGCAGCGGCTGCTCCTCACAGGCTCCCAGTGGCTCTGCACAGCTCCTCCTTGGGTGGAGAAGCTCAAATTCCCCACCTGGGCCAGGAGTCCTAGAAGATTCTGGGGCTGAACTGGTCAAATTCAACCTAAGATCAAAGAGAGGCTCAAAAATGTGAAGAGGCTCCCAGCACCCATCCAGTGCTGATTGTTAAGATGGCCCTGGTCCCTCCCTCCCTCTCCTCCTCTCTACGGCTTTTGCAGAGGCGGGCAGTGAGTATAGCAGGAGGGCTCTGGGGCGCTCAGCACAATCACTCTGACCACCTCCTTTTCTTTTCCTGAGCTCTGCCGCCAGAACACTCACCTGCCCAGGGCTCCCGGTTACCCCCTCACCTGCCCAGGGTTCCTCATTACCCCTCATGTGCCTGGGCTCCTGTTACCCCCTCATCTGCCGGGGGTTCCCCGTTACCCCTCACCTGTCTCGGCTTCCCATTACTCCCTCACCTGTCCGGGGTCCCCATTAACCCTCACCTGCCCGGGCTCCTCATTACCCCCTCACCTGCCCGGGCTCCCCGTTACCCCTCACCTGCCCGGGGTTTCCCGTTACCCCTCACCTGCCCTGGCTCCCCATTACTCCCACACCTGCCCGGGCTCCCCATTACCCCTCACCTGCCCGGGGTTCCCCGTTACCCCTCACCTGCCCTGGCTCCCCATTACTCCCACACCTGCCCGGGCTCCCCGTTACCCCTCACCTGCCCGGGGTTCCCCGTTACCCCTCACCTGCCCTGGCTCCCCATTACTCCCACACCTGCCCGGGCTCCTCGTTACCCCCTCACCTGCCCGGGGTTCCCCGTTACCCCTCACCTGCCCGGGGTTCCCCGTTACCCCTCACCTGCCCTGGCTCCCCATTACTCCCACACCTGCCCGGGCTCCTCGTTACCCCCTCACCTGCCTGGGGTTCCCCGTTACCCCTCACCTGCCCGGGGTTCCCCGTTACCCCTCACCTGCCCTGGCTCCCCATTACTCCCACACCTGCCCGGGCTCCTCGTTACCCCCTCACCTGCCTGGGGTTCCCCGTTACCCCTCACCTGTCCGGGCTCCCCATTACCCCTCACATGCCGGGGGTTCCCCGTTACCCCTCACCTGCCCGGGCTCCCCGTTACCCCTCTCCTGCCCTGGCACCGCGCCCCTCACCCTGGCGGTCACAATCGCTCGGGGTCACGTCAACATGCAGTCCCCGCCCGGCAGCCCAGTCCGTCTCCGTCCCGCGCCCGCGGCTGGAGCGACCTCCAGTCCTGGGTGCCTGGGCCTGGGCGCAGTTCTGCTGGCGTCTCTGCCCGCGTTGCCGCCTCTTGGCCCCGGCGAGTGAGGAGCGGGGCGCGGACATGGGCACCCGCGGGCCCCCCGCGCTGCTGGATACCACGCCCGCCAAGACCATCGTGGTGTACCGCAACGGGGACCCGTTCTACCCGGGCAGGAGGTTCGTGCTGCCGCGGCGCCGCGCCACCACCTTCGAGGCGCTGCTGGAGCAGCTCACGGAGCAGGTGGACGTCCCGTTCGGCGTGCGCCGCCTCTTCACGCCCACGCGGGGGCGCCCGGTGCTGACGCTGGACGCGCTGCAGGCGGGCGGCAAGTACGTGGCGGCGGGCCGCGAGCGCTTCAGGGAGCTCGAGTAAGTGCGCCCCGCGCGCCCGCGCGGCCTCGTGGGCCTGAGAGTGGTCGGGGCCGTGCTCCCCAGGTGTGCTCCCCAGGCACCCTCCCGGCTCGGGCGCCCCTCTTCCTGCGTGGATCCGGTGCCGCCCGCAGCGGGCCGCCCCGAGGCCACGTGGTTTCCTGGGGGTGAAGCCGAGGCAGCCCCGACCCCAGGGTTCCTTCTTACGGGGCAGGGCGGGCTCTGGCCGGCAGCGAATCAGGAGGCCAGAGCGGCCAGGCGGGTGTGGGGCAGAAACATCGGGGAGGGGTGTGGAGAGGGGCCTAAGGGAGGGTGTGGGGGAGGGCGTGGGGAGGGGCGTGGGGACGTGGGGGGAGGGGCGTGGGGACGTGGGGGGAGGGGCGTGGGAATGGGGCGGCTTGGGCAGTTCCCATTTGAAATCGCTCGGGGTGGCCCCTCTAACTCTCTGTTTATCACTTCTTGGTCCTGCGTGCATTTTCAAGCTTGCCTTCAATGCAAATACTGTCCTCCCACGGTTTGTGTGTGTAATCCCGTTATTGAAGCCCGTGTCTGCCTTTCGTGATCTCAGCTGCTTTTCCCTCCTGGTCCTCTATTCCCTTGCCGGTTTACTTGCAGTTTGACTCTGAACTACTCCTTTTGTATGGCTTTATGGGGGACATTCTTCAAGGGCTGAGGTAAAAGTGAGAGTCTCCTGAGAGGATTTCCATTTTCTTCTTTCAAATGCCAGGAATGTTCCTAGTTCAGAAATGCTCGGAATTAAATCAGCAGCTTGAGTTTTGTTTGGTAGTTTTGAAAAAGTAGTAGGAGTTAGGGTGAGGGCTTGTGTATGGTTGCACATTCGTAGTGGCATTTGCAAAGCAGCGAATTTACCATCCAGTTGTTTCTGAAGAAAAATCCTAAGTCACAGGCATCACAATTGTGAAGGGGTAGAATCGGGATTAGCACATTTCAGATTGAAACTTATTACTGTGATAATCCTGTTGTGTATGAGAATTCATGGACAAAATTATATTCCTTTATAGCCATGTGATTTGTGATTATTTGCAGGGTTGGTCAGATGGTATGAACATCTAGAACTGAGATCCTGCCCAGAATCCAGCGTTAAGTGTTGTTTTACAATTAGAGTATATTTCTATAAAAACGGACTTTAAAGTCCTTTTCAATATATATATATATATATATATATATATATATATATATATATATATATTGAAAAGTATTTGATTTTATCTCAGGATATTTCCTTGTAAAATTGACCTGTTTTGCGCGTTAGTAAATGAGGAAGGAAACCTGTCAAGCACCTGCCACAGAAGCACCTGCTACAAAGTCTGGGAGATGTTACTGTTTCCCTTTCTGTGGGGCTAGGCGTTTCCTAACAGACCCTGTTACGCCTCCAGTTTTGTAGAGAGAGTCTCCAGTCTCATGGTTTATTGAAAATGTTGTGGACACATGGCAAATATATTAAGAAGACATTGAGACGTTTTCCTTCCCAGTGCTCTTCATGTTTCTGATGACTTTGTGGGAGGAGAGAGATGTCACCCACTGAAGAGGGAGGGGATTTGGGGTCCGTGTGGCAGATGGCCTGGTTATGTTGCATTTTCCATGTGTGCTCACTGCTGTAAAATAGAGGGGCCATGCCCGCATGTGAAGTTCAACACGGGGAGTACATGGGGTCCTTTTCTTCATTTTTTTAGGTCAATGAGTATGAAATTGGAATTCAGACTTTGGTGAACAAAGCTCTGAGAAATGCGGCTGGATTTTCGCTGACTTTTCACTGGTATTAGTAAAGTAAACTAGCACTGGACATTTATGTTCTGTGATTACCAAGCCGTTGAGCCGTTCAATTAGTCTTCACCAGAAAATGATACTCTAATTGTGTCACCAGCAAACGAACTTGGAAGTGAAGCCTGTTGGTAGATTAGTGATCCCACAGCCCCCTCCTCATAAGAGTGGTTTCGAGATGGTGCCTTGAAAAGAAACCCCAGCAGATTTCTCCAATATCCAGTCATTATTCAGACATTTCCTGCATTATCTGGAATACATTAATTTGAGACCCAAAGAACGTAATATTTTTCTTTATAAAACAAAATATTATGATAATTACTTTTCAAAAAAATTACAAGTGTCATATAAAGCCTAGAACTAATATTGCTTTTGTGGAGAAAGCCATATTTACAACAAAATCTAAATCAGGGTGTTGTGTATGTGTGCATGTGTGTGTGTTTAAGGGAGGGGCCCCAGAGAATCTGAATGCTCAGGAATATTACCGTGTTTACCTTGGAGCTTGTTGCTTAGACATGAGTGTGAGTGTGCTATTTGAATCAAACTATCTTGGTTTTTCCTCACCCCAGCATTTTCTTCTCATCTCCCTGGCCACCCATTTGTACCCTGGGAACTAGCAGATGACAGGAGAAAGAGGAAAAGTGGGTGGAGAGGAAGCTGTGATAGAGGAATGTTGGCGTTAGAGCCAGAGACTGGTGGAATTTAATCCTGGCTTTCTCTATCTGAGAAAGGTTTCACTAGTTAAATAACCTCTCCAAGACTTGGTTTCCTCATCAATAAAGTGGCCTGGCTTAACACCCACTCTACAGGACCGTCGGGAGAACAGAATGAATGCAGTACTGTGAACGCCTGGCACTGACTCTCGTGGGTGGTTTCTTCCCTTCCTTTGTTCTCTGGAAGTAGCCAGGAGGGAGCTTGCACCTAATGGTCCCATCTCTGCTTCCCAGACCCACTCCCCACCCACCTCAGGGCAAGTCAAGCCCACCCAGCAGGCTTCTCTAAGAGCCTGGGTTAAAGACCTCAGGTCAGAGACTCTCTGAGGAACTATGGTCCTTTCTTTCTGTTTATATATGTTCTTGGCAGTGCAACACTGAAATAATAAATAGTATTTTGTGTTTTTGAAGGATCTTTTTATGTTAGTTAGTTCTGTTACTTAGTTTTATGTTAGTTTTTCTGTGTTAAATTTTATTATTTGATTCCATGTAATGAAAATCAGATGTCTCGTGAAGGATTAATGTTCACACACAAATAAGAAGTTTGGGAACTTAGAACCAATCTAAAGTATTGATTTGGAAAATTGGTGGGCTAGACTGAGCTGTTGAAGAGTGGACACAAGGGTCTGCAAGCAAGTGGAGAGGTGCAGGCTGGCTCAGCCAGCAGCCATGTTTGCTTCATTCATACAGTTTTCAAAGATTTGAGTTGGCTCTAACATTTTATCATTGGGAGAATTCATGTAATAATAGGAACTTTTGGTCTTCCTTGAAAAAAATAGAGGATTTGTCTGTTCAGAGGACTTGGTTGTAGTTGTACATGTCTCCACTGTCTGGACCTGTGAGGCATTGTCCACCTGAGATGGGAAAGGCTCCTGCTAGCCACAGCCCCCACCAGTCCCTGAGACCACCCTTGGCGAGCATCATCATTTGATGGGGACCTGCGTCTGTGCCTCTTGATTGGATATTTAGTTATTTCTTTCCCTTCTATTTACCAGTCTAAATTGAACCTTCTCTGACTATTGCTTAAACTATCAAAAATGATAATCTCAAATACATATATTTTTAAAATCAGGAATAAACCTTAATATCACATATAAATTTGAAGGTTATTTATTACCCATTAAAACGTTTTCTTTTTGAGGAATATGGAAGTCCCCAAAGTCCCCAACAGTAAAAAAATTGTGTTAATGGGACTCAGACACATTTTATGATGGGACCTCTTTTCCAGTTTGCAGTTTTGGCAAAAGGGGAAGTGTTGAATTTCTGGGAGCGAGGAGGGAGCAGGGGAGGTGCAGGGGAGCTGGAGGAGGGTCTGGGTTTCTGTTCCCACCTTAGCCTGTCATGGAAACATTGATGAGCTCACGATTCTGGGCCTTCAGTGATCTGCTTAAAAAATGCTGTTAATTAGATGATTTCTCAGGTTTCTCTTTAATAAGGGAAAGCAATGTCACTTAAGAGACACTTCAAAGGGGCAATGCCAGTGGTGCCCAGTGTGAAAACTGTCCTACCACAGCATTGCTGCTGTATTCTGACGTGGGTTCTAACACCGGGAAGGCTTTAGATTCTAGTTCCAAACTGCTGTGGGGTTGTATCTGTTAAGCCCGAAAAGGACTCATCTCTAAAGAGTTTGAACTTTCTACGTAACTATCTACCTTTTAATTATGTTTTCTTCTTTCTTCTCCTGCAGTTATATTCATATAGTTCCCCGAAAACCTGCAAAGATAAGGAAGTTGAAGGAAGTAAGTGCTCGCTTCTAACAACTAATAATGGAATAAACTGGACAACTTGGTAAAAATCGAAATGTCAGCGTAGAATAATTGAAGTTTTACAGAAGCAGTGTTTAGCAGGGATGCCTACAAGGACGCGTTGCTCTTGAAGGCAGGGCAGGCTGTGCAAGCTTGTCACACGTGTCGAAGCACTTAAGTCACCGAGCGGTGGGAGGTAGTGAAGAGAGGCTGAGACGTGCAGAGGAGAGAGTCATCTTAGAGACACGCCACACAATTAGTTACAGTCTGCACCTCCCTTTTGTTTTGGGGGGTTTGGAAAGACAGGTTTCAGGAAAGGTTCGAGTTATGCAACGCTGAAGCTAATTATAAGGCTGAATTTAAAGATCTGTCGCAGGCTCTCAACATTTTTTGTACTTGATGGACATTTATTAGGTCTGCAGGACAGAACATTCCATCATGCAGTTTGTATCACTTGATTCTTGGTAAAAATAACCATTTAATTTGTTTAAAGAGACATGCTTCTTTTGTAAGCAATAAAACCACAGTTTTAAGCCAGACAGCCTGTTGATATTTAGAATTTAACATATTTTTTACTTAAAAGATGGACTTACTTTGTGGAATATTACATGGGCGAATTATTTTGAGGGCATCGACTTCTCTAAGTTGCCATATTGCTGTTCTTACATTTCCTCACCTGTGTCATGGAGATGATAATCGATACCTCAGAAGCTTCTTGTAAGGACTAAATGATACAATATACATAACGTGCCAGCACTGGGTGAGTGCTTCCCTGCCACGTCTTACAGAAGCTGCTCCTCTCTGTGTCTTTGGAGCGCCACCCAGAGCTCCATGCAGGACACACCAGCAGCCCTAGCGCTGTTGACAAGCACCAGCTTCCGGAAGCGTTCAGCAGCTTTCTTGGAGTCTGCCCTTCTGGGCAGTTAAAATAAGTCAAATTTATTACTTTACTCACCTCAGGTTGTAACTTGCCAAGGGCACGAGGGCAAGTTTCCAACCAGACGGCAATTCTGGCAGTCATTGGATTTCAGGGCTCCCTGGATAAAGAGCATGGAAATGATTTGTGGTCACCTGCACACCTCTGCACCTGCTTCTGCTCTCCGTGTGGAGCTGGGAGTGGGATTAAGCAACAATTCTGGAAATTACCCTCGAGAGCATTTGTTAGAGTGTGAGTCTCAGTTCATCCTTTAAATATTTCAGTGCTTTAAATAAGATATGACTTAAAAGGCAGTATATCAGGATGGGGTGGGGGGAATTTCAGACTGTCTTGTAAAGACTTCTTGTTTTCTCATAGAGGAAGCCTTGGTCTACAGAAGTGAAACGCTGGGCAGGCGCACCAGGATTTCCACACCCACGCAAGCCTTGTCCTCCTAGGGCAGGCACTAGGTTGCTGGGCACTCACTCTATGAGGCTACATTACCCAAAAGAGTTTAAACATGTTTTATTTTTGAATTTCTACTTTGTTCTTTTCAAAAATGTGATTATAAAAGTAGTTCCCATTGAGAGAAGTATCAAGAATACTGTGCAGAAAATTAAAAGTGCAGTGAGATACCATCTCATCCCAGCCAGAATGGCTATTTTAAAAATCATTTTATGTATTTTTTCTTCAACTTGTAAGTTCAGGGGTACGTGTGCAGGATGAGCAGGTGTGTCACACAGGTAAACGTGTGCGATGGGGTTTGCTGCGCAGATCATCCCATCACCAAGGTACTAAGCCCAGTATCCATTAGCTCTCCCTCCCTCCTCCCCTCCTACAGGCACCAGTGTGTGTTGTTCACCTCCCTGTGTCCATGTGTTCTTATCATTCGGCGCCCGCTTACAAGTGAGAACATGTGGTATTTGGTTTTCTGTTCCTGCGTTACTTTGCTGAGGATAATGGCTTCCAACTCCATCCATGTCCCTGCAAAGGACGTGGCCTTACTCTCTTTTATGGCTGCGTAGTATTCCATGGTGTATATGTACCACATTTTCTTTATCCAGTCTGTCATCGATGGACATTTAGGTTGGTTCCATGTCTTTTCTATCATGAATAGTGCTGCAGTGAACCTATGTGTGCGCATATCTTCGTGACAGAATGATTTATATTCCTTTGGTTGTATACTCAGTAATGGGATTTCTGGGCCAAATGGTATTTCTGCCTCTAGGTCTTTGCAGAACCACCACGCTGTCTTCCACAATGGTTGAACTAATTTACCTCCCACCAACAGTGTAAAAGTGTTCTCTTTCTCCACAACCTTGCCAGCATCTGTTGTTTTTTGACTTTTTAATAATATCAAAATGGCTATTTTTAAAAAGTCAAAAAGCAGAAGTTGCTGGTGAGACCATGGAGAAAAGGGAGTGCTTATACACTGTTGGTGGGAATGTAATTAATTTACCACCATGCAGGGCCACTGGAAGTTTCTCAAAGAACTTAACACAGAACTACCATTTAGAAAGGAAAATAACCAAAAAGACACATGTGTTCATACATTCATGGCAGCACTATTCACAATAGCAAAGTCATTGAATCAGCTTGTGCCCATCAGTGGTGGATGGAAAGGAAAATGTGGTACATATACACCACCGAATACTATGCAGCCATAAAAGATCAAAGTTGTGTCCTTTTCAGTCACATGGATGCAGCTGGAGCCATCATCCGAATTGAATTAACGCAGGAACAGAAACGAAATACTGCATATTCTCACCTACAAGTGGGAGTGAAACAGTAGGTAGTCATGGGTGCAAGATGATGGCAGTAGACACTGGGGGTCACTATTAGTAGGTGGGGGAGGGAGGCAACGGGGCGAGGGTTGAAAACTAACTACTGGATACTATGCTCACTGCCTGGGTAACAGAATAAATTATACCCCAGACCTCAGCATCACACAAGGTACTCATGGAACAAACCTGCACATGTACCCCCGAATCTAAAAGTTGAAATTATTAAAAAATATACTGCACAGGAAAGCTCAATGAAGAGAATGAAAATAATTACCAATTTTACCTCCCAAAGATTACCACTTTGCATTTTGTCATGTCTGTTTCTGGTTTTCTATGCACAGGTAGCAAATATAGATACACAAACACACATATATGCACATACATATAGACATGTATATTTCCAGAAACAGGATTAATACATACTCTTTTCTAATCTGCTTTTTATTTACTATGTGCCATGACCATTTTCTCATGGTAACTGTCCTTTTGAGACATGATTTTTAACGCCTGAAAACGATTCCACCATGTGAATTTATCCTAATGACTTAGCCCAGCCTCTTTGACCACACTTTGCCTTTTTGCTCTTTTTATCAGTGATATAATATAATGGACCCCTGGTAGAGACATGTTTGTTCACATTAATGACTATTTATAGAGAAGTAGAATTAACATGCAGAATTTTAATGTCTTTACTATTTACTTCTGGACTGGCTCCCATAATATTTCTAAAAACTCACGTTGCTTGTGAGGATGGAGCAGTATCATGTCAGTGTGCATGGCCTGGACGTGCCTGACGCTCATGATCTGCCCCTGTTTTCTTTTGTGGAAGTAGTCATTCCTAAAAAGGGTTTGCAATTATTATTGTTTGTTGTGTAAACACTTGTCCTGGTGGGACAAGCATTTGCTTGGACACAGATCAGTGGTGGACCCAACCCTGAATGAGTTGGAGCCATCACTGAGAACTTTGGCCAACACATATGATTCACTCCAGGAACTCTGCTGAGCCTGGAGGGGACTGAAAGAGTAGCTGAGATTTAGAGCTGTGTCCTGCTGCTGCACATGGGGACACAGCCAGCCAGTCACAGGACCGAAGGCTGCCTGCCACTCCCAGTGGCGTTACTACTACTTACTAAGCCACAGTTTGCCTGCCTTCTGGCTTATGGGCATGCACCTATGATCACAGAGACAGTGTAATACCTAATGAGCTAAAAGATTTGTCGGCTGGTGCCATGGCTCACACTTGTAATCCCAGTAGTTTGGGAGGCCAAGGTAGGAGAATTACTTGAGCCCAGGAATTCTCGACCAGCAAGACCCTATCTCTACAAAAAGTGAAAAAAAAAATTAGCCAGTCATGGTGGCGCATGGGAAGCTGAGGCGGGGGGATCACTTGAGCCCAGGAGTTTTAGGATGCAGCGAGCTATGATTGCACAACAGCACTCCAGCCTGAGCAACAGAGTGAAACCCTGTCTCAACAAAAAAGACTTGTTTTTGCTTGTTTCTTTATGTTCCAGAAATAGGAATGCTTTGGTCAGATGCCAAGTGCTAGAACTGTAGGGTTTCTTTGTGAGCCCTCCATGCCATCGATTTTGTATGTGGCCATATTCACGTGACCAGGGCTGAGATGCCTGCATGCCACACTGGGCATGGGAGAGTGGTGTCAGTCCTTGAATGCTTCTTCATCGTGTTCAATGTCCTGAAGTTTCTTCTCTTTTAACATGGAATGTTGTGTGGCTTATGTTCTCAGCATGTTTTCACACCTATAGTCTCATCTACAAAAATGGAATAATAGCAACCATGTGAGTGAGGCAGAGCAGGCCTTAATACCTGCCCTTTAAAAGATGAATAGAGTTCAAGAAAGGTTAAGCGCCATCTGCAGTTGGGTGGCTCGCTTGCAGTAGACTTGGACTAAAACCAAGCATTCTAGGAATGATTCCAGGATTTCTCCCACTCTTTTCCCAGGGAAAGACCCATGACTGCTTTTGTACAACTTGCTAGTGTTAAATGAATTTCTTCCATTTAATTCATAGAATTAAGTCACCGCAGGAATTTTTTTTCTGATACATGTTCAAGCCCTTACATCACAGAGAGAGATCCCTGGTGTGCAGTGGCAGCGGAAGGCACCCCCCAGTGTTTTGAGTGAAGGTACAAAGCAGTTCTCCCAGGGAAAATGCAGGAAACCAGCAGGATGGGGCACAACATTCTCCAAGAGCCATGTGAGGGGCTGGGGAAGCTTCTGTAGGAAGAGCACCAGGATGAGGGTCTTCCCCCGCTGCTGCTCCACCTCTTTCTAGGGAGAGTTGAGAACAGCTGCATCCTGGGTGCCCAGGGTCAGGAGAGCTGCGTGCCTCAGCCGTGAAAGCTCCTGGAGACCTAGTTGGAAGCTAAGGCCATGTGTATACTATATAACACACTGGGGTTTAAGGATGGTTTACAGTAGCATTTTGTTTCTAAATTACAAAAAGCTGGGGACAACCTGAATGTCCACCAATAGAGAAATGGCTAAATGACTCGTGGTATGTCATCTGGGATTAGATCCATAGGGATTGATCTAAAGTAATGTCTTTCAGACTGTGGGCAGGATTAAGTGAGATCTTTGTAAAACACTCAGCCTGGCACTTTTGACAAACAGCAAGAGCTCAGTGAGTAGTCGATGCTATCATTATTCATCAGGCCTTGACATTGCAGCTCATCTTATCCAAATTTCAGATCTGTTATTGCCTGCAATATGAATCCCAGTGTAAACTGTTTTACAGATTCAATGTGGCATAAGCTTTTGCCAAGTCTAAAAATTCAATGTTTAAATGTTTTACTATGTTGTTTAGTCTTATTTTGTGATGCATTAATACAGAATAGAAAGACCTAGCTTCTGTAAATTATTCTTTCACATAATTTCTGTTTTGGTCAAAATATGTTAGTGGGAAAGTTGAAGAAGCTGCCCAAGAGATTTTGATTTATGTAGAAATTTACTTAAAATTAATTAGAATACTATAATATACATTTAATATTGTAATAGAAATGATTTTTAAAATAACTTCAACATAATGAATTTGAAATTGCTTTTCATTAAATGGAGGGACAAGGAAAATTAGATTAGCAAAAAATGCTCTTGCGATCCTGGCTTTCATTGACTGTGTCATGTTGGTTTGATGAGAAAAGTGTCCTTGGCCTTACTTCAATGGAAGGACTTCTCTTATAGTAGTTAAACAACATTGACTTTTCTGGTTTGCAGTCTCAAGTTTTAGAGATTTGGGCAGATTTACTAGGAACAGATAAATCCCAATTCAATGTTTTCTTTCCCCCATGAAGGATGTGTTCCAATTCTGCTCTTTCAGGGGCCCTATCCTGGACAAGTGTACCATTCATTTAGACCACATTTTTGTCATGGAAGAGAAGGATGTGATTTGCTGAGATGAATTTTTTAGATCATAGCTACCAGTGAATCTAACTTAAAGATGTTTTAAAATTAATTTAAATATGCATTTTAATAAAGTGTTTTACATGATTTCCTGCCTTATTGAAAAGCCTGGAGAGTAAAATTTAACTTTGTCCAAGTGACTCAAGCTTAGGCTGCAGTACTTCGGTCTGGCTGAACCAATATTCACTTCCACCATATTTCTTAGTGATCTTGCCAATGGCAAGACCACCGTTTGCTGTTTGCTGTTGACCTGTCGGGAACACATTTTTTTGAAGCTTCTGCTTCCATTTTCAGGGAGGGGAGCTGTTGGGAGGTTGGGGGCTAGGGGAGGGATAGCAGGGGGTTGGGGGATGGTGGAGGGATAGCATTAGGAGAAGTACCTAATGTAGATGACGGGGTGATGGATGCAGCAAACCACCATGGCAAGCGTATACCTATGTAACAAACCTGCACATTCTGCACGTGTACCCCAGAACTTAAAGTATAATAATAACAATAATAATAATAATAAAGTACCATATAATTTATGCTCATTGTAGAAAAATGAGAAAACATATGTAATTTGAAAGAAAAACATATTCATATCCTATCATTCAGAGATTAACCACTGTTTTTTCCATATGCTTTTGATATGTACACATATACCTATATACATGTATATACTTCTAGCTTTATAAATATATTTAAGCAAAATGGGAGCATAATCCACATTTTTTTTCAAAATTCCTTTCTATTTAATGATGCATCGTGAAATCTCTACATGTCAAGAAATAGGCTCCTGTAATACTTTTTAGTGGATTTAAAGTATTGCATTAAGTGACATGTGACTTATGTTTTTAAAAGCAGCCATCTTTTGCTTGACATTTAGAGAACATTTTTATATATCCCACTAAACTGCTCTCCTGAGATGTTATACCAAGTTAAATCTGTGCCCATTGTGAGACTGGGTGTTCCTCACACCTCCCACATGCTGTGTGTTATCCTTAATTTTCCTGACACATTGCCATGCTGGTGCTGTAGCTTTGTGGAAATATCATGGGCTCTGTCATTTAGATAAATTAACTTCTCTGATGCTCAGTTAATGGGTATGACTGTATGTATGACATAGAGGTTAAATGTAATTATGCATGTATTCTGGTCATCACAGTGTTCTAAGTTTCAATCCATCCATCCATCCATCCATCCATCCATCCATCCAACAGATTTAATCCCAACACTTGTGTATTTGGAAGTGTTTACTTTCCTGTGGCTGATTGCACCAGAGCAGCAACACATCATCAAATAATATGCATATGTCCACTAAGCCCACTTGTTCTTTTACTAAATAATTCTTGAGCACTGACTATGTACCAGGTACTGTTTGAAGCAGTTGTACAGAAAGGAAAAACATCCCTGCCCTCAAGGAGCTTGCACTTCAGGTGGTGAGAGAGACAATAAACAAAATCCATACAATATAGAGGATGTGGGGGATATGAAATGTCATGCTGGGGGCTGTTTGCTTTTAGAGAGGATGACCAGGTGGTCTTCATTGAGGAAGTGACTTTCAAGTCCAGGATCAAAAGAAGTGAGGGAGCTGGCTATGTAGATACCTTGGGTAAAAGTATCCCGAGAGGGAGAACTGACGGTGCAAAGACCCGTGGCCTGTTGTTCAGGGAGTGACATTGACTTTGAGCCAGAGTGTCTGGCTGCCATGTCGATAGGCATGAGTAGGAGGCTGCTGCAGTGATCCAGGCGAGGGGCAGTGGGGATTCAGGTCACTGTGGTGGCGTTGGTGATTATGAATTCATGCTGGGAGTCAGTGTGGGCAGAACAAAGGGGAATTCCGAGGACAGGGTCCTAGAGTGCTTAGAGGGCAGGGAGGTGAGAAGGAACAGAGAGGGCTGGAAAAAGGCCAGGTGAGTGCGGGATGCTGGGTGGTGAGAGATGGGGTGGGCCGTCTGTGTCAAACGTTGCTGGTCAGACAAGGAAGATGAAGACTGAGAAGGGACCGTTGGATTTAGTAACATGGAGGTCGTGGGCAGAGAATAGAAGAGAGCTGGGAGATACAAATTGCTCTTTAAACAAGTTTTGCTCTAAAGGAAGGAGAGAAACATAGAGGCAACTGGATGGGGAGACAAAGCCAAGAGAGTTTTTCTAAGAAGTGACATCGTGTGTGATGATGGGAGTAGCCATTGCAGAGGGAAAATTGATGATGTGAACAAAGCAGGGAGAATTACTCGAGAAATGGCCTTGAGTGGGTGACGATTATTATTATCATAATAGAATCATAATTATATAAAATTGTATAGAATTATATACAATAGTAACTGCTGTCTCCATAGGACCTGCATGTTCTGGATATTTCATGTAAATAGATTCAGGCGATATGTGGCCTTTTGCATGTGGCTTCTCTGAGCGTAATGTTTTCAAGCTTCATCCCCGTCACGGCGTGTATCAGGGCTGCATTCCTTTGTAAGGCTGAATTCCATTCCGTTGTGGATCCAGCATACTTTGTTTACCCATTCATCGGGGGATGAACATTTGGGCCTTCCTGGTTATAGCCCTGCTGATAGGCCTGAGTGGTCCTCCCTCTCATCCTGGAAACGATTTCTTCCTTCTCTTCGGAAGCTCTTCTCTCTTCTCATTTTCTGTGACTGTTTTTTCTTTTACCTGTGGGACTATAGTCCTTGCCTGTGCTTTATAGGGTGCTCTCCAAATCCTTTTCTCTTGTAGTTCAGGCCACCGCCACTCCGTTCTCTCCATGACTTCCATAATCATCCATGTGCTGAAGACGCACGGGTCTCTCTCAAAGTCAGGACCCACATCTCCAGCCACTGTCACTTGGATGTCCCAAAGACATCTCGAACTTGTCATGCCCAAGTTTGAACTCTGCCCTCTGCCCCCAAACCCAATTGTTATTTTGTTTCCTATTCCAGAAGATGCAACTGTCCACTCAGCTCCTAAAACCAGAAACCTGGGCATTTTTCTCAACCCTTACCTCTCCCAGCAACCCCTAGTCCCTCCCTGTCCACCCATCCCACCTCCTGATTTACTCTCGAGTCGGCTCACCTGCCATCATCTCGGCTGATCCTAGCCTTGTTGAGGTTGCTGAGCTTGGTCACCTGGAAGGAGTCTGTGCCTTCCCCGGTCTCCCTGCTTCCAACCTTGTCCCTTTCCAGTGTGATCACGTTGCTCCCCTCGTTCACATACATTAAGGCACTTCTCTTGGCTCCAGGGAGGTGAAGTCTGTATTATTTACCATGACCTTTAAGGCTCTTGTTGATCTGGCCCCTGTGTTCTTCTCCAGCTTTGCCTCTTACTGATCCCCACTCTGTGTCTGGGATCTAGTCCTCGATGAATGTTCAGTTTCCCAAAGGCCTGTCCCCATACACTCCTCCTCAAGCCAGGGTTTTGTGCATGCTGTCCCTCCTGCCTTATTTAACTCAATTACTGGTTTCTGCTTATAATTCAGGTCTCAATCTAAAGGCCTCCTCCTCCAGAAAGCTTCCTTTCTCCCTAGTGAGGGTCAGACGTTCCTCTGCTGTGCTTCCCTGGTACCCATGCTGGCCTCAGCAGAGCCCCTGGCACCGGGCGATGTAACTGCTTGTTGACTTGTCTGTCTGCGTCCTTCTGTGTGCCCAGCCCTCCGTGGCTGGGAGTAATGTTGGTCTTTTCCACCGCTGCGTCCTAACTCTTAGCACAGTTCCTACCATCAGAGGTGGGTCCTCCATGAATAGGCATTGAATAAATGAATGGAACAGTATTGAGTACTTACAGGAAGGCTGGAGGGTGGCAGGGCCTTAGGGGCCCTCTCCTCTCCTTGCTGCTTCTGTGGATTGGCCTAGATGAGGCCTTGCTTCTGAGTGGGGCTGACCAGAACAACCACAGGCTCCACAGACTGTTTGGTTGTCTGATTCTGTAGGACAGATTCGCTGGCTCCTAGAGTCAGCAATTTTGGAGGAATTGAGAGAATCAGTTCTCATTATGTTTTTTAGCAGGGCATGCCTCTGTGAGCACATGATGCATAAATCAGGCGTGTGGCTATTTCCATCAATGAGATTCATGTGGCTGGACCGCGGGTTGGTCCCAAGGAGTGAGCCTCTCCTGTGTTCAGCTCCAGGTCATGCTTGGCTATTGCTGTCCGAGAAAGTCCAGTGCCTTGTGGACTGGGGGGCAATATAGGGAAGACGGGGGTCAGTTTTCATTGTCATGCAGTCAGCACTGGAACTCTCACTGAGCAGACCCTCACTGAGCACCCACTCTGAAACAAGCACTGTGCGGGGCAGAGGATTTTCCTATCTAGCACCTTACAAAACCCTGCAGGCTTGGTGCAGCCATTTTCATCTCTAGGGGCTCTTCCCCGCTGCCTCCCAAGCCTCTGGCTGTCCACAGTGGGTGTCATTCTGCTCCCCATTCTGAGCTGGAGATGCTGTCTTTCTCTTTCCTGCCTTTCCCAGTGTGCTGAAGGGTCACGGTGAAGATTAGGGTTGATGTGGGTTGGAGGTCAGGATGATGGGGATGGGGCAGCCATGTCAGGCATCCCCTTGCCTCTACAGCCCATGCCACAGAGGGCTGGATGGGGCTTGCCTGATGTCTTGGAATTTTGGTGGACACTCCCCATGTTCTAAAGCATCAGGTGTAAAAATGTCAGAGATGTTTCAGGTACCAAACCTGCCCCATATCACCCTTAAACCTTATGTAAGGACTGTAAGCTAGCAAGTTTATTGAATGAAGAAACTATTGAGAGTAGTGAACGCTCTGGCATTTTCTCTCTCCTCCCTGTGGGTGCTTCATGCCCCTTCAAATCAGAGGTGAGGTTCCAGAGGATAGCTCAGAGCGCTGGGGTGTGGTGGGAGGGTCCAGGTCGCATGCTGCAGGGTAAAGTACCTCTTGAGAGGATGAGGGTTTGCTTTGGACAACCCAGCTCATGTGCTAGGCGTTTGGGTTTGCAGGTGAGTGTGGAGGTGGCACCTGCTTCTGTCATCCTCAAGGCACCTGAAGAATGGTGGGTGCTGTGCTGCCTGTGAAGACAGCTTGGGGAGACAGCAGCTGTGGAAACTGCGCCTGTCCCCTCTGGGGAGCTCATGTGGCAAAGGTGTGTACCTTTCCCTGGGAGGCGAGTCGATGCCTCAAAGGTAGCCAGACTTGAGCTGTTTAAGAATCATTGCCAGCCACGGTAAAGGTCTGTGGGGATGCAGCTGTTGTATCGGACCGAGCACAGAAAGTCAACACCAAGACAAAAGTATGCCAAATTGCAGGGTTTATTGCCGGCAACCACGGAGGACTCACGTCTCTCCAACCCATGACCCCGAAAGAAGGGTGACAAGACCTTTTTATACCCACAAAACCACTTTGGGAGTGAGGGTGAGGAGCGGAGATGGGATGAAAGTCTTCAGACATTTTGGGGGCTGTAAATCACCTCCTGGGTACAGAGGAGGGTGATGGGCTCTGGACATTCCGAGGGCTAAGGAATTGCTTGACACTTAAGAGATTTACAGAAGTTAAGATAAACATTTGCTTACACATCATCTGGGTAGGGGTTACTTGGCGCCAGAATGGAATTATCCAGGGTGCTTACTCTGGCCATTACTGGTGATCAAGGGCCAGCAGTTCTGGCAGTTACAGATAAGAGAAAGTATGCAGCTTTACCTTTAGGCATTTTAGCAGTTTTACAGAGGCCGAGGTTAGCATTCATTGTGAGGAGAATGGAAACAGTTTTGTCCTTTATAATGGCAGTGTACAGGTTCTAACTCTAGGCCAGCTATATTACACAGCAAAGGGTTGTGATTTGAAACCAGAGTCCACTGGGGAAGGTATCAGAAATATTCTGCATCAGGAATAGTCCAGCGTGGAGTCTCTGTGAGGTTTTCAGAGGAACTCACTAAAGCCTGCAACCTCCCTCCCTCCCCAAAGAGCCATATTTGGACACCTGTCAAGGAAGAGGAGCTAGGTCAGATGACAGTAGCTCCAGTTGTATTAGACGCTCCCTTGTTCTGATGCCAAGATGAGTAGGAGGTTGAAGGCAGAGTAAAATACTATGAAACAATGAAATAACCATGCACTCATCCCACGTGCAGCTGGGTCAGGCTTGAGCTAAGGGAGAAACTCTCAATGGGATACAGGATTAGGGTTTGAATTGGACTGGGCAGGAGATTGTCTATGTCTGTTGAGATGATCGTATGATTTCTTATTTTTAGTTTGTTAATATTTTGAATTACATGAACTGATTTCCAAACATGGAGCCAACCTTGCATTCCTGGGGTGAACCCCATGTGATCATAGAGCATCCTTTTTATATTTGTCGAATTTTATTTGCTAAAATTTTGTTTAGGAATTTTGTGTCTCTGTTCATAGAGGGATGTTGATTTGTCAGTTTTTTCTTCTTGTAATGTCTCTCTCCGGTTTTGATATCATTTCTTCCTTACATGTTTGATGGAATTTACCAGTGGAGCTCTCTGGGCCTAGAGTTGTCTTGGTGTGAAGACTATGAACCACACATTCAACTCTTTAGTAAAGATAGGGCTCTTTAGGTTATTTCTTCTTGGGTAAACTTTGCTTGTTTGTGTCTTTTAATTTGTTCATTTAGTTTAAGTGGTGGAATCTATTGCCGTGAAGTTGTTTATGACATTCTCTTACTCCATTAATATTTGTAGATTCTGAAGTGATGTTGCCTCTCTCATTCCTGATATTATTTCTATCTTCTCTTTTCTTATCTGTCCATCTATAGGTTTATTAATTTTATTGAACTCCTCTAACAGCCAACTTTTGGCTTACTGTTTTTCTCTACTTTTCCCCCCATTTTCTACTTCATTGCGCCTGCTCTAGTTTTTATTCTTCCTATTGTGTAGGGAGGCATGCGTCTCTTTGGGGAATCTCTTCTCTTCTCCCAGCACTGTCTCCCCTTTCTCTTTGGGATGTCCTTTTCCTCCAGACGCCCTTCCTTTCCAGGCCTCAGGCCTTTGTGCGTGATCCCTGCGGCTGTGTTGACAGACAGCTAACTTCCTTTCTCTGCATGGCTGTCAGAGGCCTTTTGCAGATAGCGCCTTGGCCCAAAGAGCAATCAGTGTTGGAGATTTCAGTGTCAGTGTCAGGCTCAGGGGGAAGAGGCTTTCGAACAGCTGATTGACCGGTCCCAATGTGTCTCGCTTCCTCCCTTCTCACCTCCCTGCTGACTCCTCTGTAGACGTCTTCCTCTTCCTAGGCTGGGCACAGATCATCAGTATCTCTTCCCCATCCATAGATCAACATTTGTCAGCAGCTTTGCTCTTCTGTTGTAAGTATATGACCCAACCATTGGCAGAAAGGAGCATTTAACTTGGGCAAAATTTGTGCTGATTAAGTTTGAGTAGCATGCCCCCATACTCGCCATACCTCTTCTGTTCTTGGTTTTGTCTGCTCATTACTCTGATACTTTCAATCTTCCCTCTTTCTTCCTTTTCAGTTATTTTCTTTGTATGACAGTGGCTGTCATTAAACCCTGTGCAGATAATGTAGGTGATTAACATCAAGCCAGAAGGAGTGGTCGGTCTCGTTTGTTACGATTTTCTTTTTACAAAGGTGTAACGGAAGGGTGTCTTCTGAATGTTGCCCACTCAGGAATACTTGTTGCTTAGTTAATTGCTTTGCATGTGTGCTCCCCACTGTTTGAGAAGGGGTTAGGGTTGCTGGGGTGGTGATGACTGTGATGAGGAGAGAAACTTAGGGATGCGGAGATGTTGGTAATTTAGAATGCTTCAGAAAAGAGAAAGCATTTTTCAATTTAAACAAATACATTCTGAACAAATAAGATTTGAAATATAAAAATTTAAATTTTATTCCATGTAGGAAGAGCAGTGAGGGGGCAAACACCCTTGATCAGGAGCAAAGCTCTTGGCTTTAGCTTCTTGGGCACTGCTGTGCTGACGTCAGAGAAGTCACTGCTCTCTGAACCTCAGTCTTCTCGTCAGGAGCATGGGGATGCTGGCCTGGATGGTGCAGAGCTCTGCTACCTCCTGCAACTTCCAACCGGGGCCTATCATTATTCAAGTCAGGACCATCCTAGAGGGACATAAAAGTAACTCAGACACAGACTTCCCAGACCAGGCATCTCAGTTAGAAGTACGGGGCTTGGCGAGCTGGGACACCTGCTTCCTTCCCAGCTTGCCAGAGGAGGCAAAATCCCAGCCTTTAAAATGATGTTGGAACTTTACAAAGCACATGAAATCAGTGAAGTCAATCGTAAAACCCCACTTTTTTTTAAAGTAAAAGAATCAGAACATTTTCTGAAAGATGGAATACAGAACCCATTATCACCATGACCAAGAAGGCAGAGGAACCATTCCCCCCGACCATTTCAGCCACTTGCCTGTCCTCTCGCTTTAGTTGGATATTTTGTGTCGTGGGAGGAACCCAGTGGAGGGATTAAACTATGGGGGTGGGCCTTTCCTGTGCTATTCTCATGATAGTGAATGAGTCTCATGAGATCTGATGGTTTTAAAATAATGGGAGTTGCCCTGCACAGCCCATGTGCTGTGTGAAACCAGACAGGGCTGTGGAAGGCATTGTTTGCCCAGGTTTGCCACATTTCTCCAGGAAGTGGTGAGGGATTGGTGGGAGGAGACTTCTGGTGTCTGAACACTGCTTACATCACTGTTTCAGAATGGCTAGCCAGGTAAGGCTCCATGATGTTTGGGGAGATAGGAAAGCTCATTGTTTCTTTGACTCACAGCATCACATAGTGGGACTTGGAAGTGACCTTGGGGTGATCCAGTGTAACCTTTTTTCTTGACAAATGAGGCAAGAAATGCAAAGACTACAGCACTTCCCTGAGGTTTCTGTGAATGGTGGCAGTTGTGTCTCTTTAGACTCCCGGGCTAAGCACCTGCTGCACAGTTGTTCAGCAGAGTCTTCTCTGTTAACTCACCTCGCATGGTGCTGAATACATGAGAGCTTGATCAGAACAATTTACTTTGCATGAGATCCTCCTGTGATCCTTTCCTGATGCTAGATTCTCTGCAGGCTTTAGTTGGATATTTTGCATGGAAAGGGCCATGGGGATATTCGTGGAGGGTAGCTGGAGCAGCATGAAGAGGTGGAGAGAGCAGGGAATTTGGAGCCCAAGAGAAAACAACAACAAAGCCACAATAATTGCTGTTTGATATGGTTTTGTTGTGTCCCCACCCAAGTCTCATCTTGAATTGTAACTCCCACAATTCCCATGTGTCATGGGAGGAGCCCAGTGGGAGGGATTAAATTATGGGGGCGGGTCTTTCCTGTGCTGTTGTCGTGTTACTGAATGAGTCTTACAAGATCTGATGGTTTTAAAAAAACAGGAGTTGCCCTGCACAAGCTCTCTTTGGCTGTCACCTTCTATGTAAGATGTGACTTGCTCCTCCTTGCCTTCCACCATGATTGTGAGGCCTCTGCAGCCATGTGGAACTCTAAGTCCATTAAACCTCTTCCTTTTGTAAATTACCCAGTCTTGAGTATGCCTTTATCAGCAGCGTGAAAACAAACTAATACACTGTTATCAACTGAACCTTCATGTCAGTCATCTGCTAAGCACTTGACAGTGTGTTATCTCATTTGTGCTACTTGCTTTGGAGGCAACAACATTATCAGGCACTATTGCTATTAGCACTGCATGCAGGAGGCAGCTGAGCCTCGGGGAGGTTATACAACTTGATCAGGGCCACACGGCTAGTATGTGTCAAAGCCAGCACTGGAACCCTGGATGATTCAAAGCACAGGCTCCTGAGAACTAGGCTACATCAGCATGGATTCCAGTACTCATTTTGCTAAAAAGTAAAATACAATGTTTTTGATGGCGTATCATGGCCAGGACACTTAATAGCTTTGTGTTCTTGGGACGATTATGTGACCTCTCTGATTCTTTGTTACCTAGATATTTTGCCTGATTATGTTGAGGGTTAGGTATGATTGCACGTAAAGAGTCTACTGCAATGCTTGATCCGTGGTGAGTATTCAGTAACCAGTGGTTGCTCCTTGGGGAGATATGCCTGTGGTCAGCTTGAGTCTTCCACCTTTGATTTGGATTTGGTTGAATTGCCTTGGTTGAAGAGGTCTAAACCTCCTAGCATCCTTCAGCCTCTCAGCACAGATGAGTGGTGAGTCTTTGGCTCTGATAAGTGTGAATGAGGCTGTCATCACCATCAGACATATGTGCTTGACATTGCTCAGGAGATTATTTTATGAAGTACAGAGAAAAAAAAGTCCAGAATCACTTTATCTAATTGCTGGAGTTATTTAATTAGGCAGGTGATACCAGGGTTAATGAATCATTAACACCTGAAAAGAGCAATTAGCTCATTGTTTCTGTAATTTTATGCAGTGAAGCAGAAAGCTGCTTCTTAGGGTGGCTGTATTTTAATAGAATTTTGCAGAGGACAGTTTCTGTTGTTTTGTTTTCAAACGAGGTCTGTAAATTCACGCTTGCTGTTGATACTCATGGCGTTGGCTTCTCCCATGAGTATGCAGGTGTGTTTAATTTTATATATAGTATGATAACGGGGGAAGTGGATGTAGTTGTGCATTTCCGAATTCTTCCATGGCCTCTTTTCCTGGAATCCTTTCCAGAGCAGCAGAGCTCTTCCTCCCTTGTCATGGTAGCATTCATTCATTCATTATTCATTTGTAGTCGTGAAATAGTTATGAATTCCTATTAGGGGTCACTCATCATTCAGGCACTGGGGGTACTTGGTTGAACGTGACAACAGGGTCCCTGCTCTTGGAAGCTTCCATTCTATAAAAGAACGACGGAAGCAAATAAGCCAACAAGAAAGGAGAGGCAGGATGAAGTGCTCGGATGGAGGCAGGGGGAGCCTCTCGGAGGAGCTGACATCGAAGTGACTTCTTAACGTAGAGGGGCAAACCAGACAAAGATCGCTGAGGACGCTCCCGGCTCAGGTCCTGTGTGGGAACAGGCTGGTGTTTCAGGAACTGCAAGAACACAAGCATGTCTGGAGTGCAGGGAGGCCAGGAGGGGTGCAGAGGCAGGGTGGAGAGGCAGCCAGTGCCAGCTGCCTGAGGGTCAGCATGGAGGCAGGTAGGGCAAGGGCGGGCCTCACTGAGGGGCATCACACCACCTTCTGATGTGCGTTTACAAAGGCTGCTTTGCTTGCCACGAGGGAAGGATCCTCGTGGGGCAGGGGAGAGATGGTGGAGGTGGTGAGAAACAAAGGGTCAGAGGTGCGGCTTTGAAGTCGAGCTGATGGATGCACGGATGGCATAAAGGCTGAGAAGACCCAAAAATGCCAGGCAGAGTTTATAATTGAACAAATGCGGCTGGGGTCGCTCCATTTTCTGAGGTGGGGAAGCCTGGGTTGATCCATTGGCTGCAGATAAAATCAGAAATTCTATCTGGGCCATATCAACATGGAGGTGCCTGAACAGCCCTCCTCCCCAATTCTCTGTCTCTGTCTGTGTTTCTGTGTGTGTGTGTGTGTGTGTGTGTGTGTGTGTCCGGGGATGGGGGGACTCTCATATTTATTGGATTGAATATTTATTACTGTTATAGGTATTGCATTGTGCCTTTTATAAAATGTTATCTCATTGCCATCTCAATGTTATTCTCCTAAGAACTCTGTAAGGCATGACGATCCCCATTCTAAAACGTAATCAGCTGCGGCTGAGAGAGGCGTAGTTGCCTCTCCAGACCATGTGGATAGTAAGAGCTGGGATTTGAATCCAGGTTTGACCATTTCCAAAGCCTGAGGTCTTCTCGTCTGCCAGGCTGCCTCTTGGGTAGCTCTCCGTTCTGACGGAAGGCATTGTAGGATCTCAGGGAGGTGCCAGAACGGCCTCTCAGTGGCAGCTGTGGCTGTCTTGGTTCCTCTCACCCTTCTCCCAAGCCCCCAGTGAGACACACCTCCCTGGTGTCCTTCAGGGACAGGAGACCCGGAGTAACTCCTATACCCCCTCCTCTTTCAAAACACAGTTCTCACTCTAATGAGGTATGTATGCAACTCATTCTCTCTCACTGTGCGTCTGGGTTGCATGGCTTGGGTGCTCTTCTTGGCCAAGGCTTTTATAGGTGACATTATTCAACTTGGGGTGATGTAGTCCAGCTCCGGTAACATTAATAGGTTAACTGGTTCATCTCATGGTCTTGTGTGTGAGTTGTGGAACCCGGCGGGGTCTGGGTGTTGAGGAGGACCCTCCCTGCTGGGTCAGGCAGGAAAAATTATTACCACTGTGTCTGATTCAGGGAGCAGAGCCCCCCAGCTGGTGATCTGGCATTGGAGTGGGCAAGTGGGCAGGCAGCAGGACCCCGGCAGAGGTGAGGTTTAAGAGCTGGGTCTCAAGGCAGAGCTGGGAACTGAGGGAGGGACACATTTGTCCCACCTGAACTCCTCATCAGCATGGACTCCTGGACGCCAAGCTGCTGGAACCTCTTCTGTGCTAAGTTGGGTCTGGTTGGGAGGGGAGAGGTAGCTGCAGCTTGGGGAGGAGAGTGTGGATTAGCAGCCTTAGATGTGGAAGGAGGCCCTGTAGACCTTCTGGGGGATGGGGTGTGGGCAGGGCCGGTGCCACCGTGTGTCTGTGCTGGGAGTTTCCCAGGTGGGTATGAAGTAGGCAGTAGGAAGGATGCCGAGTGAATTCGGCTCAGTACCAGGAGGGATGATTGATTCTGCTGCAGCTGAGAGGTGGTTTCCCAGTGCCGGGCCTTGGACGGGCAGTGAAGGTGGGCCCTGGAGGTAGAGAGGCTGTGGGGGCTGGAGCAGAGGCCCTCACTGTGCAGCAGAGGCCCTGGGAAGCACATGGATTGGCTGGGGGCCAGGGTGGCCGAAGGAGCATAACATGGAGGCTGTGGGGTGCAGAGTGATGAGGCTGCCGGCTGGGTCAGGAGGGAGACTGTGCCCCCAGTGTTGTGGCGAAGTCGTTGGTGTCCATGGGAGGTGACAGAGTGGGACCCTGGTGAGGAGTCCTTGAGTGGATGTCACCAGCATCCAGGTGAGAGCTGGGGGGTGTGAGCCAGGCAGTGGGGCTGCAGTGGATGTGTGGGCAGAGGCAGACAGCGTCCCGATCTGGGGGAATCCAGGGGTGGGAGGTGTGAAGGGACCCAAGCTTCTAATCCTGGTGGGCGGGGGATGTTGTGGAGACGGGACATGGACAGGCGAGCAGCTCTTCAGAGGAAGGCCAGGCTTGAGGTGCTGGGTGTCCTTGGTGAGCCTCAGCCTCATGGGTGGGTCAGGATCTTGGCACTCAGCACGGGGGAGGGGAGCTAACATCCCTTCCCAGTAAGAGCTCCCCGATTTGCTTTTCTGCACACTCTTAAACAGGACAGCTGTGAGGATGGCAGGCTCTGCTTACCTGGGACAGATCTCAGAAGTTCTTTTCCCCATTGATGTTTCATCTGTAGTGGACCTGAGACAGGCTGTGGCCATGTGTGGCAGTTGGCTGGCCTGTCAGGCTGCTTTCACAGCAACCAGGAGAGAAGGCAGAGGGTCTCTGCCTGCTGGCCAGGACATTCTGGCTGGAGTCTGATGATGGAATCAGAAGCGACATGTCCATTCTTGGGGCCCCATAACTTGGCCAGCAAAGCTCCTTGGGCACCACGGGGAGCCTCCCTAGCATGGATGCCCGGCCTTTGGTGGCACCTTTGCCAGCTGGCCCAGCCCCCGCACCCTGCACCTCCCCCACATGCAGTGCAGAGCCCTCAGCCCTGGATCACCTTGAGCTGCACTTGCCAGGTCTTCTCCCGGCACCTGACCCGCCTTCCTCTGCATCCCTCCTGGACCCGCCCCTGCGGGTTCTAGTGACAGGAATTTCCCCTTTGCTCCTGTTTTGGGGCAGTGCTGTGCACACTGTTGAATTTAGCAAGTGTTGGCTAATTTCAACTGGACTCTCAGGCTTATTTTTTCCTTTTTCAGATCAAACCGGTGGTGCATTGTGATATAAATGTGCCTTCCAAGTGGCAAACATGTCATCGTATATCCCGACATATTAAGTGAGTACAGTATGGGTGGAAAAATCAAACTGTGCCATAGCTGCCTAAAAACAAGACTTTCTAACCCGACAGACGCTCCTTAGTGTCCTTGCTGTCCCTCCTCCTCCTCCTCACCCCGCTGTCTCCTGCTCTCACGCCCCGACAGCTGATTTCTTTTTCCTAGACCACCTTCTCTCTGCCTCAGCTGTTCAGGTGCTACCTTTTCTTTCTCCTCTTGAGCCCTGATTTTGGAAAAGAAAAGCAATCCAGTGCCGTTGTCTGCAGAACGTTCACCTGGGCGTGTGAAGAGCAGAGCTTCACACACAGCTTCGTTTTAGGCTCTTAAATTTTATTTTGATTTTTTTGACTAAATATTTGGTTTCTATATAAATAAAGGTCATAACCACACCGTTGACATGTAATACTGTTATAATAGAACAGTTAAACTTGTGAGTCTACAACAGAAGGCATCTGTAGTTAAACAGGAAACTGTTTTGATGTTTTTAATGTAGCAGTTGCAGCTGCAGCATGTTGAAGGGAAACTTAAAAGCTGTCTCCTCGCCCCATGACCTCTTGCTACCAAAGGCCCTTGCGGGCCACAGCACATCCGAGCCAGGTGCTGCTGCAGGAGCAGAATGCATTAGAGCCTCGCTGGCCACTACCCTGGGATGCCCCTGGCAGTGCCAGGCACCGAGGCGCTCAGTGGAAGGCAATGGGACTAGTTGTGAGCTCTGTCTGTGTCAGTCTGCATTATGTTTTTGGGGTTGGAAAAAGACAGTGCACTTGGCTCAAACTCAACGTCGGTTCACATCCTGGCTTTCGTTCTCATCAGCTTGGGACCTGCACCTGCTGCTTCACTCTGGGGCTGTCTCCCGCTGTGGAAAACAGGGCTGGGGATATCTGTGCGGCACACTCTGGTGGGGGTAGCTTCAGGAATGTTTGCAGCTAGCCCCACCGTGCTTGTCACAGCGTAGCAGTTCTCTGATCGACAGCTCTTCCCTGTGTCTTTATTGGGATGTTTTAGTATTTTAGTGATTAAACCCTGACGTGGACATCTTTCCATTTTACCACGTGCTGGTCCAAATGGAAGGAATCTTAGTGAGTTTCCAGAGAATCCTGGGCTGTTCATGTGGGGGTAGCAGCAGTGGTGTCTCATCCCAGCCCTCTGTGAGCTGGAGTCACCGCTACCATGTGTCCTCTCAGTCCCGAGAGGCAAGGGCTTGGAGGCTCATGAGGCTGGAAACGCCCTGATTCACGGGACAGATCCCCAGGCTGGGAAGGAGAAAGATGAAGGAAAGATGGTAACCCTGAATTTGCCAGACTTGGCTTCTTGCACTTTTCCTTAGAATCTCAACAGTCATTTCTTTAAAATACCTTACTTTAGCCGGGCGCGGTGGCTCACGCCTGTGATCCCAGCACTTTGGGAGGCCGAGGTGGGTGGGTCACGAGGTCAAGAGATCGAGACCACCCTGGTCAACATGGTGAGACCCCGTCTCTACTAAAAATACAAAAAATTAGCTGGGCATGGCGGCGCGTGCCTGTAATCCCAGCACTTTGGGAGGCCGAGGCGGGTGGATCACGAGGTCAAGAGATCGAGACCACCCTGGTCAACATGGTGAGACCCCGTCTCTACTAAAAATACAAAAAATTAGCTGGGCATGGCGGTGCATGCCTATAATCCCAGCTACTCAGGAGGCTGAGGCAGGAGAATTGCCTGAACCCAGGAGACGGAGGTTGCGGTGAGCTGAGATCGTGCCATTGCACTCCAGCCTGGGTAACAAGAGCGAAACTCCATCTCAGAAAAAAAAAGAAAAAATACCTTACTTTAAGCTTCTGCAAGGGGGCCACCTAAATACACATCTTTCCACACTATCTTTCATGTATCTGAGAGCTGTTTTGAAATAATAAATGACACAGTATTTCTAAGTTTTGTTAATGATATATTTCCTGCAGGACATATGGCAACTCAGGGAACATCGTTGTGTTGTGAGTCCTTCTTGCCAAAGGCACCATCACTAGAGCCGCATTTTGTGGTGTGACCCAGGCCATCAGTGAGCCTCACTCACTTGACAGACATGATTATTTTTTTTCAATTAGAAGCCACCCACTCGTGCAGCATTGGCCATCCTTTGTCTCGGTGTGTTGGAAGTTCCACTAGATGGACCCAAATATCCATCTGAATGCAGGGTCCTTCCTATCACGAAAAATCCTGGTCAAATTCCTTGGAGTCCTTGTAACTATAAAAACACATAAACAACAGTTATGATGGCTTTCAGAGGCATAGATGCTCAGGAGAGAGAGGCCGGCTGTGACCCTTCCTGGCGGTGAGGGGTGAGTGGCTTGTTGAGCTGTGTTCCGTGGCAGCTGGACGCTGGAGACAAAACCTGGGGCTCCCGCAATGGGGTCACTTGGGGCTTGAGCTCGTGGTGAGTGCATCTGGAAGTCGAGGCTCAGATGGAAGCTCTGGTTCTAGCACTGACTGGCAGTTCTGGAAATTAGGATTCTGTCCTCCACGAGAGACTGGGAGACAGGCCCCATCCTGCCTGAGGCTTGCAATTCAAAGGAGGGGTCTTAAGTGCGGGAGTGCGTCTCATTGCAAGAGATGCATATTTGTCAATGCTCTAAGAAAGAGCTGTCGGGCCTGTCTCAGGTGTTGGCTGGGACGAACAGTTCGTGTTCCTGGCAGCCCTGGGTTTTTTCAGGTGGGAGTTTAGTGGTGGGGCTGGGGTCATCCTATGGCCATGGCCTGCTGCTGCTGGACATGGGCTAGAGTTGGTTGTCTTGGTGCAGATTTGGGGCAGAGTTGTCATAGGCCAGAGTTCTGCGACACTCAGTCCCTCTTCTTGTTATGAGGGACAGCAGGTATATTTCTTGTAGAACAACCACTGCCTGTCATAAGGGGGAGTTGAGGACAGTCCAGCTGTTGCTTCCAACTGCTGTGTGTTCAGGAGGAGCTGAGAGATGGCTGAGGAGCATAACCCTCCCACAAGGGTGGTGTACATCGGGAGATGAAGGCATGACCGCTGGAATGGATACAAAGAAGCCAGAGGCCAGGCACGGTGGCTCATACCTATAATCCTGGCACTTTGGGAGACCGAGGCAGAAGGATCACTGGAGCCTAGGAATTTGAGACAATCCTGGGCAACATAGTGAGACCCTGTCTCTAAAAAAAGTAATAAACTGAGTCTCTCAAGTAGCTCCATAAACCATCCAGTAAGTGGAGGAAATTATTTAAAGGAGAGTCAAGTCAGTCTTTCTGGAGGGTATAGGCTGTGTCAGCTGTGTCTTGTGTATGAGCCTTTGCTGTGAGGGTCTTTTGACAAATCTCCACTTGAGTGTCATCTACAAACAGGTGACACTGAGGACTGACTCTGCACAAACACCTCCCTGGTTGCCAGTCAGTAGTCTGAGGCGAAGTCATTTACAAAGTGCTGGCACTTCTGGGGTTAATGATGCCGCAACTTGTCCTAAGTTGGAGACAGAATCTTCCAGTTCTGGGGCTGGCTTTGCTGACCCCCTTTGTAACCTTGTTGTGTATCCATCGTCACAGGTGAGGGTGCTGTGGGAGGAACAGACCACCCTACTAGGCGGGCTCCGGGCAGCAGGTGCCACTTAAGGTGGGTCCCTGTCCACCACTGCTTGGTCCACAAGTCTCGGGACCAGCAGCTGGAGCAGCACTCATGTTTCTGAGTCTCCTTTGCCAAGTTTGTCACATTTAGCCACTTTAAGGTCGGCATGGGCCACATGACAGGACCCAGTCCACTGGCTGGTTGCACTTTCTAAGTGTTATGACCACATCATACACAATAATGACCCTTATGAGCATCAGGTTATTGGTTATTGCCTGTTCTGGTTGTGACGGACTTGAAGGGCTAACTGGGAGTAGTCCCCAGAGGGAGAAAAGTAACCATTGACTACTGTCTTCTCGCTGATTGGGTGTTTTAGTCGTGTTCAACCCGCAATTCCATTTGCCTGGTTTCTTTGCCAAATAATTTCCTGTGATGTTGACATCATGGGGTGTTGAAGGAAGATGATGCCTAAAGGGAGTCTGGTCCTCACACTGAGCTCCTGTTTCATGAGAATAGAAAGTGTCTTGCCACAGGGACATGAAGGGTTCCCTGTGTCCCACAGACAGGCCAAGTCTATTAGGCTGATTTCCCGTGAACGCTCACGTTCCTGAGCTCACGAGGCCATGTCGTAGTCCCAGGCTTGGGGGCCTTGAAGTTACAGTTTGTGCCACTTTGGAAGGGGACTGCTCTGGCGGTGTGTATGGGATGTTTCCTGTCAGGACCTTATTTATGGGTAAGACGAGACCACTATGAAGGGGTTCCCAGTTTCAGGACTGAGTAGGGAAGGGGGCGGTGAGTGCAGACCCAGGAATTCACCTGTTAGTCTCATTGGCTGCCTGGTGAGCCAAGAGAATGAGGGAGTGGTGACCACAATATGAACGTGCCGGCAGAGTGAGACTCGGGGGGGACCAGGCAGGGCCCTGCGGAAGGCTGGGTGTGGTTCTGGGGAGTGAGGAGTGGTTGATGCAATTGGGAGGAAGATGCAGGAATTGTAGATTAGTTTGTTGGGGATCGTGAAAAGGCAGGAGCGTATGCGGGCTCTTGTTTCATCATCTGGAGAGAAGCCACCCATGCTGTGGCATCACCTGCTGATTCCATGGTTGTTGGGACAGTTGTCTGCCTCTGGCTGTCATCTGCTGCTGGAGGCTGTCGGTACAACTGTGGTTTGAGATATCTGGTTAGATGCTTTCCAGTCTGAATCAACCTTGTATGTTTTTTTTAGCCATGAGACCTTTGTTGAACACCTTAAATTGGGCAGCAATGAACAAAACAGCACAAGGTCCTTCTTGTGTGGGTTCAAGGTTAGTTTCCTGATGGTGGCATTTCCAAAATACCAGATCTCATATCTGCAAATTGTGTAAAGGCTGATCAAGGAGTTTGAGAGGAAAGGTGGCCTTGATTGTAGGACTGTGTGTATTTAATTAACTCCCGACAGTATCTGAGGATGTCAGACTGTGTTAAATTGAAATCCCTTGTTAGCCAGGAGGTGTGGGGCATTCTCAGGTCTTCCTGTAATGGTGTCAAAGGGAGACTGTGTCTGAGGAGGATGGGGTGAGGATCTGGGAGTCAAAAGAAGGATGGGTGACACCCTGGCCGTAGAAAGCCCAGTTCTTCAGACAGCTCAGCCAGCTCGCACTTTGGACACTATGGGCTCTTCCTAAGGGTCCTGATGACTGAGGCTGTAAGGGCAGTGGAGTCTTCGGCTAATGTGTTGTATTTTTAGTTGCTTTGTGTAATTTTGCTAGTAAAATGTGATCTTTCATTAGAAATTGTAGAGGGGATACCCCAAGTGTGATAGATTACTTCCAGGAAAATGTCGGCAGCTGACATCGTGGAGGCATTTTGGCAGCGGAAAAACCTCTAACCATTTAGAAAACATGCAGATCAGTGTGGGGACATATTGTGGATGTATTGGCAGCTGGGACTCTGGTAATTGGATAAAGTCTGCTTGTCAGTTAAGGAGGGGGCCAGGAAAGCTATTTCCCTTCCTCAGCCCTTGTTTAGAATTTTCCCAGGGCTATGTTTCTGGCAGATGACGTGAGGGGCAGCTGCTTGGTCCAGATGAAAGCTAAAGGTTTCAAGCCATTGTTTGTCCAGTGTGTGCTGCATTTGGACCTTTCTGGGCTGAGTCAGGTGTAAACCACGTACAGTGACTCTGGCGATAGACTTGGGTGGGGCATGTGGAGCTCCTGTGTTATTTCCTTGGGAGGCATCTTGAAGAAGTTGTTTCCTTCACGGGAGGGGTCTGCTTAGGTTGCCATAACAAAATACGTGGGATTGGGTAGTTTATAAACAACAGAAATGTTTGACCCACAGTTCTGGAGGCTGAGATGGAGGTGCCAGTGGGTTTGGCATCTGGCAAGGGATGCTGCCTGCTGCACAGAGGTGCCTTCTTGCTGTGTCCTCCCTGAGAGAGGGGGTAGGCGAGCTCTCCGAGCCCTCTTATATAAGGGCACTCACCCCAGTCATGAACCTAAGCCCCTCATGACCAAATCTCCTTTCAAAGGCCTCCCCTCTGAATGCTTTTGCATTGCGGATTTGGTTTCAACGTGAACTGGGGGATGAGGGGACACAGGATTCAGACAGTAGCAGAGGGCGAATAACCCCACCAGGGGCTCGGGGCCTTGAAGGGCAAGCCAGCGGTATGGGCTCAAGGCCAGGAGACCATGTGGGTTTCTCAAGCGGTGGGAAGAGGTCCCAGTTTGGCTTATTTATTAGCCCATTCATTTCCCCAAGTCTCATCTGACTTCTTTATACCGTATCCCTCCGTTTTAATAATAGCAGTTTGCAGGGGTAATAACAGTGCTTCCAGAAGTTCTGCTATTTGACTCACGTACTGGCTGCTGTTGTCAATCCCCCATTTCCGTAGCACCAACATCACATACTGCCCCAAAAGCATGGCGGCTGGCAGCGCGGATATTTCACCTTCATTCTTCTGTCTTCACAAAAGCCTGAGTGAGAGTGATTCATTCAGCCTCCTTGGCTGATTTAACACATGGCAGGGCTCGATAGCCAAGAGCGTGTGCTGGTCAGTGATGGGATATGCAGCCTGGAATGGCTCATCTTCCCTCCAGGAGCCATAAAGAGTGAGATCTGCTTAGGGCAGAGGGGTTTCTGATGAATCTAATCTAGGATGAGATGATCATCAGATGTTAGTGACATGGGTGTCCCGTCCATGGTTAATGGATGCAAGTGGCAGGGTTAAGGCTTTGATGGTGTAGTATGGTTATGTGAGGGGGGGAAAACAGTAGATTTCATAAGAGGGAATTTTGGCCACAGAGAAATGCTGTATTCTCATTAAGCAGTAGGGTCTGTAAGGTCTGAATGGAATGAGGAATGCGTGTGTCCAGTAGGTGACCCAGTTGCAAGTGAGAGGCAGCCGGGACAAGACTGGTGATTGCTGCCCTGGCTCGCTGGTGGGGGATATGCCTCAACTGCTGAACTTGGTGGAAGCGCTTGCAACACAGCTTTTCATGTGTTGGGAATCAAAGATTCCAAGACATAATCCTCTCCTTCATTAACAAGAAGGACAAAGGCAGGGAGTAACTGGGAAGTTCGAGGTGGGGTGAAACTAGAGAGCCCTTCAGGTTCTCAAAAATGTCTTTAGATGGGGGGTTCCTTACTGCTGGGTCCAGGGATGACTCCCTCATCATGGCCTAAAAAGAGGAGCAATTGGAGAGAAATTGGGTGTCCGCATCCTCCAGCATCCCACAACCCCCCGCCCCCGCCCCCAGTTGTCCTTTGCTTCCAGGAAAGGAAATGTTGAGGATTAGAAACTTGCTCTTTTTTTTTTTTTTTTTGTGACCAAGATATTGTAGCCCAGATACCAGACACACAGAGAGGATAATTGAACTTGGCCCGTTTTGCTTATGCCCTAAGGAGGCATTCAGCGCACAGAAGGGAGCTGTTGTAACTTTCAGAACATAGGAGGAGATCATCCACAAATTGGATTATAGTCGAGTTTCCTGGGAATTTTACCTCCTTCAGATTTGCACTTAGGGTGTGTGAGAAGGAGGGAGGGGCCTCAGTAAATCCTTGGGGCATAATGGTCCAGGAATACGGTTCATCTTCCCAGGTGAAGGTGACAAGCACGAGGAATTTTCATGACAGGGAATTCTAAAAAAGGCAGGACACACATCTCAATGACTGCGAAATACTGGGTGTCAGAAGTGATCACAGCCAGGATAGTGTTAGTGTCAGGCACCAAGAAAAGCCTTGGTTTGACAATTTTTTGATCTTAGATCAGTGGATATTTTTCCATTTGGCTATTTAGAGGCTGGAATGGGAGTGTGGCATGGACAAGAAATATCGGGCATTACCTTTCAAGTCCCTCTGGTTTTAAATGATTTTTGGGAATCTTGGGGAGTGGTGTAGACAGATCTATTTCTATCTTTCAGGGTTCTGCATCCAAATACATCTTACATTTGTGGAGTCTGTGATCCACAAAGAAGGAGTCGTCCTGCCTAACAGCTGACGATGCCCTTGACTAAATGAGTGCCAGGTGGAGGGAAGCGGAAACTTGGGGAAGTCGGACACAGTGTCAGGGAACATAGAGGAGAGGAAAGGAGTCCCTGGGGACACAGTGGATCCTAACACCCTGATTCAGGAGAGGACCCCTTCCTTGGAAAGGAGTCCCTGGGGATGCAGTGGATCCTAATAAACACCCTGATTCAGGAGAGGACCCCTTCCTCGGAAAGGAGTCCCTGGGGACGCAGTGGATCCTAACCCTGATTCAGGAGAAGACCCCTTCCTCAGAAAGGAGTCCCTGGGGATGCAGTGGATCCTAACCCTGATTCAGGAGAGGACCCCTTCCTCGGAAAGGAGTCCCTGGGGACGCAGTGGATCCTAACACCCTGATTCAGGAGAGGACCCCTTCCTTGGAAAGGAGTCCCTGGGGACACAGTGGATCCTAACAAATACCCTGATTCAGTAGAGGATCCCTTCCTTGGAAAGGAGTCCCTGGGGACACAGTGGATCCTAACACCCTGATTCAGGAGAGGACCCCTTCCTTGGAAAGGAGTCCCTGGGGACACAGTGAATCCTAACACCCTGATTCAGGAGAGGATCCCTTCCTTGGAAAGGAGTCCCTGGGGATGCAGTGGATCCTAATAAACACCCTGATTCAGGAGAGGACCCCTTCCTCAGAAAGGAGTCCCTGGGGACGCAGTGGATCCTAACCCTGATTCAGGAGAGGACCCCTTCCTCGGAAAGGAGTCCCTGGGGACGCAGTGGATCCTAACACCCTGATTCAGGAGAGGACCCCTTCCTCGGAAAGGAGTCCCTGGGGACACAGTGGATTCTAACAATCACCCTGATTCAGGAGAGGATCCCTTCCTCAGAAAGGAGTCCCTGGGGACACAGTGGATCCTAACAATCACCCTGATTCAGGAGAGGACCCCTTCCTCGGAAAGGAGTGCCTGGGGACGCAGTGGATCCTAACACCCTGATTCAGTAGAGGACCCCTTCCTCGGAAAGGAGTCCCTGGGGACACAGGGATCCTAACACCCTGATTCAGGAGAGGATCCCTTCCTCGGAAAGGAGTTCTTGGGGACACAGTGGATCCTAACAAACACCCTGATTCAGGAGAGACCCTTTCCTCGGAAAGGAGTCCCTGGAGACACAGTGGATCCTAACAACCTGATTCAGGAGAGGACCCCTTCATCAGAACAGAGTCCCTGGGGACACAGTGGATCCTAACACCTTGATTCAGGAGAGGACCCCTTCCTCTGTCCTTTTGAGAAGGCAGGGGTCTAATTGAGCAGATTAACACAAGCCACCTACGGATGGCTAAACTAGAAGAGCACCCACTAGGGCTTCAGGAGCTGTAAACATTTACCCCTACACACTGCTGTGGGGGAGCTGTAAACATTTACCCCTACACACTGCTGTGGGGGAGCTGTAAACATTTACCCCTACACACTGCTGTGGGGGAGCTGTAAACATTTACTCCTTCACACTGCTGTGGGGTCGGGCCCCACAACCTGCCCGTCTGTATGCCCCCCCTAGAGGTTGAGCAGTGGGGCCCTGAAGAAGTGAGCCACATGCCCCTCGCACGCCCTGTGATGGGGACAAGGGAACTTTTCCTGTTTCACAACCGCTGTTAACCTTAAGGCACCTTCACTCCTCATGCTCTTTCTGTAGCCCACTGTTGTGGGTTTTGTCTGCAACATTAATTATATTTGACCCTTTTCCCCCTGTAGATATAAATTCTGCAGAAATAATTTTTAATGGCTGTATACTTTATGGTGTGACCGTGGCATTATTTATTTAACCAGTCATCTATACTTAGACATTTTATATTTTTGTCTTCATACATAATTCCATGAGAAATATCATCACCTATAAGTCTTTGTCCACTTGTCTGTGGGGTGAATTTTGTGGCATGGGATGACTGGGTCAGTGATTATCGATCCCTTATTTTACATTGATCTATTTTGCCAAAGTGTCCTTCAAGAAGACTGTGCGGATTTCCAACTACATCAGCAGTGGGTTGGTATGCCTCTTCCTCAATACTCAGGAAAAGACTATACGTTAAATTTCTTAAAAATTGAGACAAAAATATAACATAAACATTTATTACTTTATTCCTGTTAGTAATCTCTATTTAGAAAAACTTGCAGCCTAAACCAGGTAAGAAAACTAATAGTTGGAAACACTGTAGCAAGCCTTCACTGTACTTGTGATAGCACATTGATAAGCGATGCTGTGACTTGCAGAGAACATTTCCGTTTATGGCTTCGTGTGGGCGGCATCTTAACTGTGGAAGAAGCTGGACTCTGGGTGGATTGGATGCTTTTTTGCCACAAAATCTTAGCAGAGAAAATGGATTCTCTGTATTGTGACAAACATATTAACTTAATATTTGTATTTACCCTAAAATGAGATATTTCTCAAATTCTAAGTTATTTGAATTTAAGGAAAAAGATGACAAAATGGCAGTAACAGTAAATTATAATGTAAAAAAAATTAAGAAGCAGAATTGCAAAGTTGAGCTTCTGTATTGTTAAAAGATATCAATGATAACATTTATTATTTTTAGACTTAATACATCTTGTATTTTACATTATTTTAATATGAATTATAAGAGTTTGAAACATTGCAAGTGTCTGATTACGGCCTAGTCTTATGAACACTTCTAACTTCGTATTGGGTTTTGAAAATCTAAGTACTTCCTTTCCCTCAACACATAGAAATAATAAATGATCCCACCCCCGAAGATTACATCAAAGCTGCCCTAAAACTCAGGGGTGAAATAAGTGGCTTCTGTTAATTTTTCAAAGGAATGCATATAATTTTCTTTGGGAGATGATCTTGGCTACAGGGAAAGGCAAAACAGCTACATTCTTTAAGGTGAAATTATCTGCCCGTTTTCCAAATGGACAGAATTTTCTTTCATTTTACCCATCACAGTCGTGGAAGATGTGTTTTTAGACAGTGGAGTCATGTCCTGTTCATCTGGGCATTTTAGACTCTATGAGACGCCCAGATGTTATCAAGCTGCACAGAATGTCACAACTGTGGGGTTGGAGCCTGCCTGTCTGTATGTCCTTCGGGAGGTTTGAGCAGCGGGGCATTGAAGAATCGAGCCACACCCCTATCGCACACACTCTGAGAGGGACAAGGGAACTTTTCCTGTTTCACAACCACTATTAACTTAAGGCCCCTTCACTCATGCTCTTTCTGTAGCCCACTACTGCGGTTTTTGTCTACAGCAAAACCATAATATATATGTTTATATATATATATATATATGTCTATGTCACCAGGCTCTGTGACATTCTGTGCGGCTTGATAAGGTCCTCTACAGGGTATGGTATGCAGTACTGGAGGCTGCTTAGTGCATCCTCTGTGTGTGTGTATATATATTTATTTATATTTATATATATATGGAGGATTTATTTTATATATATATATATATATATATATATATATATATATATATATATACACTTCGAGTTTTCAATGTTTCCCCCTTAACATATTAATGGATGTTTTTCTTTTTATTCTTACAGTGTTTTTACAAATGGAAGATTATTTATTCCGCCTGCAAAAATTATTATACCCAAATTTAGTCTGTCTGATTGGGATATCGTGCTGGCCGTGATTGGAGAAAAAGTCTTCCCTCTAGGAGGTGTCCGGAAGTAAGGAGACTCTCACCTGTAGGACAGCCGGGGTGGCAGCCTGTGTTTATTCTCTTCTATGAGAGTTTTCTGCCCGGACCAGCAAGGTCTAAAATGATTCACCACAAACTCTTAATTTTAATTCTTCAAACAGATGGTATTTTCTCAATCTTGGTACCATACTCACTTTTAACCTGTCTCATTAATTTATTCATTCAACAAACCATGGAACATCTGCCATGTGGTAGGGGTAGAGAATACAGCCTTGCAGAAAAGAGTCTTGCTCCCTTGAAACCCCTGCTGATGGGACCAACCATTCAAGTTGCTAGAATGCTGCAGTTGTTCGTGTTCTGTGACATGGACTCCTGGCACTCTGCCTGTTCCCTGTCCTGGATCCGGGAACCAGCTGCGGTGGAGTTCTCGGGAGTAGAGTTTGGGGTGGAAGAAAGGGAAGCCACGGAGGAGCGTGCAGAGGAGCTGCAGTTGGTCGGGTGGAGCCAGGCCTGTGGGAGCTGGTGTTTGAATTGAGTCTTGGCAGAGATGGGGGGAACTGAATTCCATGGGACAAAAGGGCATGTGGGAAGGAACCGGTGTGTGTAATGGCTTCTCGCATTGCTTGGGGGTCCGACGTGCAGCAAAATCTCTCCACCGTCAGTGTCTTTGTTATCTCTAGGACATTTTCAACTTCTCTATGCATATTTTGTCCTCTGGAAAACTGGAAGTAATAGTAATACCTACTTCCAAGGGTCCTAATAGATGTACAGTGCTTAGCGTAACACTCGATGCATAGTAAGCCTGAAATGGGGTTTGTGATTGTGATTGTGACAGTTGATGAGGCACAAACAGGCAGAGCGTGTTGAGGAAGCATGCCACTGTCATCACAGGAAATTCAGCACTACTGTGAGGGAAGCAGCAGGTCCCGTGAGTACCTTGCAGACCAGGCAAGGGGCTTGCTGTCTCGCAGCCACTGGGTCCCACTGGCGTGAAGGAAAGCTCACAGTGGTCATCCTGTTGATGGATTGAGGGTGGGAGGTGAGAGATGGGTGCTGATCCAGGTGGCTGTGAAGATAATCTGAGTTGGCCTTGCGCTTTACCCACATTCAGGCTGAAAGTGAAGGGATGGCACAAATATCCCATGCAAGTGGAAACCAGAAGAGAACAGGGGCAGCTGTATTTACATCAGAAAAAATAGACCTCATGTGAAAAACTGCAGCAAGAGATAAAGAAGGTCACTGCATTGTTAAAAGGGTCAGTCCATCAAGAGTATACAACAATTATAAATATATATGCAACCATTGCTGGAGCACCTAAATACACAATATGCCAGTATTACCAGAACTGAAGGGAGACGTGGACAGCAATACAATAACAGGAGGCGACTTCAGCACCCACTTTCAACAACGAATACATCATCCAGACAGAAAGTCGATAAGGAAACCGTGGACTTGAATAACGATAGAAACCCAATGGGCTTAACAGCCTTCTGAACATTCTGCCCACCAGCAGCAGAGTATACATTCTTCTTGTGTACACAGCATTCTTCAGGGTAACTCCCATGTTAGGGCACAAACCAAGCCTTAGCAAATGTGAGACTGAAATCATATCGAGTATTTTTTCTCAATACCGTATTATAATGATACCAAACTAGAAATTAGGAATAGGAGCAACATTGGAAAATTCACAAATATGTGGAAATTTCACAGTGCATTCCTGAACAACCATTGTGTCAAGGAAGAAATCAAAAGGGACATGAAAAAGTATCATGAGACCATCAATAGAACATATCTCAAAGTAATAAAAGCTATTTACGACAAACCAACAGCCAATATCATACTTAATGGGCAAAAACTGGAAGTATTCCCTTTGAAATCCGGCACTAGACAAGGATGCCCTCTCTCACCACTTCTATTCAACATAGTACTGGAAGTTCTAGCCAGAGCAATCAGGCAAGAAAAAGAAATAAAGGGTATTCAAATAGGAAAGGTGGAAGCCAAATTGTCTCTATTTGCAGACGACATGATAGTATACCTAGAAGACCCCATCACCTCAGCCCAAAAGCTCCTGCAACTGATAAGCAACTTCAGCAAAGTCTCAGGATATAAAATCAATGTGCAAAAATCACAAGCATTCCTATACACCAATAACAGACTTAAAGAGAACCAAATCAAGAACGAACTGCCATTCACAATTGCTACAAAGAAAATAAAATACCTAGGAATACAACTCACTAGGAATGTAAGGGACCTCTTTAAGGAAAACTACAAACAACTGCTCAACGAAATAAGAGAGGACACAAACAGATGGAGAAACATTCCATGTTCGTGGTTAGGAAGAATCAATATCGTGAAAATGGCTATACTGCCCAAAGTAATTTACACATTCAATGCTATCCCCATCAAACTACCATTGAATTTCTTCACAGAACTGGAAAAAACCACCATGAATTTCATATGGAACCAAAAAAGAGCCCGCATAGCCAAGTCAATTCTAAGCAAAAAACACAGTGGGAGGCATCACGCTACCAGACTTCAAACTATACTACAAGTCTACAGTAATCAAAACAGCATGGTACTGGTACCAAAACAGAGATATAGACCAATGGAACAGAACAGAAGCATCGGAGGCAACACAACATATCTACAACCATATTATCTTTGATAAACCAGACAAAAACAGGCAATGGGGAAAGGATTCCCTATTTAACAAATGGTGTTGGGAAAACTGGCTAGCCATGTGCAGAAAGCAGAAACTGGACCCCTTTCTGACACCTTACACTAAAATTAACTCCAGATGGATTAAAGACTTAAACGTAAGACCTGACACCATAAAAACCCTAGAAGAAAATCTAGGCAAAACCGTTCAGGACATAGGAGTAGGCAAGGACTTCATGAACAAAACACCAAAAGCATTGGCAACAAAAGCCAAAATAGACAAATGGGACCTAATCAAACTCTACAGCTTCTGCACGGCAAAAGAAACAGTCACTAGAGTGAATCAGCAACCATCAGAATGGGAAAAAATCTTTGCAGTTTACACATCTGACAAAGGGCTGATATCCAGAATTTACAAAGAACTCAAACAGATTTACAGAAAAAAAACAAACAAGCCCATTCAAAAATGGGCAAAGGATATGAACAGAAACTTTACAAAAGAAGACATACATGAGGCCAACAAACATATGAAAAAGTGCTCATCATCATTGGTCATTAGAGAGATGCAAATCAAAACCACATTGAGATATCATCTCACACCAGTTAGAATGGCGATCATTAAAAAATCTGGAGACAGCAGATGCTGGAGAGGATGTGGAGAAATAGGAACACTCTTACACTGTTGGTGGGAGTGTAAATTAGTTCAACCATTGTGGAAGACAGTGTGGCGATTCCTCAGGGACCTAGAAATAGAAATTCCATTTGACCCAGCAATCCCATTACTGGGTATCTATCCAAAAGACTATAAATCGTTCTACTATAAGGACACATGCACACGAATGTTCATTGCAGCGCTGTTTACAATAGCAAAGACCTGGAACCAACCCAAATGCCCATCGATGATAGACTGGACTGGGAAAATGTGGCACATATACACCATGGAATATTATGCAGCAATCAAAAAATGATGAGTTTGTGTCCTTTGTAAGAACATGGATGAATCTGGAGAACATCATTCTCAGCAAACTGACACAAGAACAGAAAAAGAAATACTGCATATACTCACTCATAGGTGGGTGAGAAAAATGAGAACACATGGACACGGAGAGGTGGTCTACTATACACTGGGGACTGTTGGGGGAAATGGGGGAGGGACAGTGGGGGGGGGGCTGGGGGGGATAGCCTGGGGATGAATACCAAGTGTGGGTGAAGGGGAGGAAGGCAGCAAAACACACTGCCATGTGTGTACCTATGCAACTATCTTGCACGTTCTGCACATGTACCCCAAAACCTATAATGCAATAAAAATTTAAAAAAATAAAAAAATAAATGTGTCCCAGAAAAAAAAAAAAGTATCATGAGACCAACGAAAATGGAAATACATACTAGAACTTATGGGAGTCAGCAAGAACAGTTCTAAGAGTGAATTTTATAAAGAAAAATGCCTATAATGGCCAGGCGTGGTGGCTCATGCCTGTAATCCCAGCACTTTGGGAGGCTGAGGTAGGTGGATCACCTGAGGTCAGGAGTTCAAGACCAGCCTGGCCAACATGGTGAAACCCGTGTCTACTAAAACTACAAAAAATTAGCTGAGTTTTGTGGCAGTTGCCTGTAATCCCATCTGCTCGGGAGGCTGAGGCAGGAGAGTCACTTGAACTGGGGAGGTGGAGGTTGCAGTGAGCCAAGATTGTACTATTGTACTCCAGCCATCAAAACTCTGCCTCAAAAAAAAAAAAAAAAAAAAGAAAAGAAAAAAAGAAAAATGCTTATATTAAGGAAAAAGAAAGATCTCAAACAACCTAACTTTACACCTCACTTATATTAACAGAATGAAAGACAGAAATCATACGATCATCTCAACAGATGCAGAAAAGGCACTGGACAAATCCTGTCACCAAAGCTCTCAGCCGTTAGTATAGAAAGAATGTATCTCAACATAATAAAAGCCAAATAAGACAAGCCTGCAGCTAACATCACACTCAATGGTAAAACGCTGAAAGCTTTTCCTCTAAGGTTAGAAACAAGGTAAAGGCGCCCACTCGTCCCAGCAAGGGGAGTCAGACAAGGAAAAGAAACAAAAGGCATCCACACTGGAAAGGAAGACGTCAGGTAATCTGTGTGCAGGTGATATGATTTTATATGTAGAGAACCCGAGACGGCACCAAAAAACTAGAATAAAAGAATTTGGTAATGTTGCAGGACACTAAAGCAACATACAGAAATCAGTTGTGTTCTGACATAATCCCGACAAGCTATCTGGAAAAGAAATCAGAACAATCCCATTTACCAAAGCACCAAAAAGAGTAAAACACTTAGGAATAAGTTTAACCAAGCAAGTGAATGCTCTACACTGAAAACTATAAAACACCGATGAAAGAACTTGAAAAAGGTACAGATAAATGGGAAGACATCCATGTTCATGGATTGGAAGACTTAGTATTCCTCCAGTGTTATACCAGAGCAACTGCAGCAATGAGGGTCCTTTTCTGAGGTCGGGAGTCCTGCAGAGGAGCAGGTTTGGGTGTTGACAGCAAGTTGAAGAATCAACTAATGCATGCCTGTGGGACCCCCCAGGCCTGGGCTGCAGACGGAGCTGGAAGCCTGACTTTTAGACTGGGGATGTGCTAACTCGGTGGCTGGTGGAGCTGTGTGTGTGGATGAGGCCCCATGGAGAAGCCAAGTCAGGTGCATCAGCCGCTGGTCATCTTGTGAGAATGTGGGGCCATTGTGGTCAGATTTTTACAAGAAGGCAGAAATGTCAAATCATTAAAACGAAGACAAGAACCCTTCTCTAATCAGTTGCTTTTATGCCTCTATTCTGCCCACAGGCACGGTTTTGGATATCCTATAAGTATCCTGTAAGGGGCTCTTTGTTTTCCTCAGCAGCTCTTCGGCCTCAGGTTTGTGCCCTCGTGGTCCTGTTGCTGGACCGGGTTTCCACCTTTATGTGGCCCTGCCCGTTGGTGCCTCATCTGACCACTTGGCACTTGATCCTGCCTTTGCCCAGATGTGATTGTTTTGAATTCTTTTTGCCTTGTTTTCTGTGAGATGGACTCCTGGCACTCTGCCTGTTCCCTGTCCTGGATCCGGGAACCTGCTGGGGGTGGAGTTCTTGGGAGTAGAGTTTGGAGTGGGAGAAAGGGAAGCCACGGAGGAGCGTGCAGAGGAGCTGCAGACTCCGGAGCGGAGGCAGGGTGTGGTGGTGGGTGCCTGGGGCGGCAGAGCGGCCTGGGAGGGCACAGCCTGGAAGCCTGGGCCAGATCAGCTTCCAGCGAACACCATGGCTGAGGCCGGCGAGCTGAGACCTAGAACGTCCTCTCTGACTGCACTTAGCAGGTGGCCAAGGGCTCTTTGAGATGGAAGCCAGGTCCTGTGGGCGGGCTTGAGTAGGGGGAAAGCAGAGATTGGAGTGTAGGGACCACGTAGCTGTGAGGGGGGAGAGTGGGGTAATGCAGGAGATGTGGGATTGCGGCTTGAGGGGTTCAGGGCAAAGACCTGGTCAGCGCTGAACAGCAGGGGCCTGAGCACACCTCTCTTCTGAGGGTGAAGTCCCAGTGGAGGGGAAGAGGGTGAAGGTGAAGGAGGGAGTGGGGCACAGGGGCCAGACCCTGAGCAGGTGGCAGGTGGTGTGACCTGGAGGATGGGTGGATGTGTAAGCCGTGCAAGGTGGGGAGCCACCCTTCCTGCAAGGCAGGGGTGAAGGTGAGGATGGATGCAGGCACAGACAGCTTTGAGGTAGGTGGGAAGGAAGGTGGCAAATTAATGCCTAATGGACTCTAAAATGGGAAAAGATTGTGTCTTGTGAATGGACAGAGGAGGATGGGGGCAGTGGGAGGGACATGGAAGAGAGGACTGCTGAGCAGCGGTGAGGGCCCTGCTAGACCGCATGCTGAAGATTCATAGTGGAACCAACCCGTAGCTGTGTGTGTTCTCAGGCACTCAGAGCCGGGGGTGAGAGAGGAGAAGGCAGGCGGGCGGTTGCATGGGGTGAAGGCAGGGAGGGACAGGCAGGGGCGGGGGCTCCTGGCACAGCAGGTGGAGTCGTTGCTGGTGTGGACGGGTAGCCAGAGCCAGCTGGGTGGCCTCAGGCCCAGGGTCTAGCTGTTGTAGCAGATTAGAGGAAGGTGAAGTAGGAGAGCGGAGACTGGGAGGCCAAGAGGCTGCAGGGGCAAGGTCGAGACGTCCCCCTGGGGATGCTTCTGGTCGATAAGGAGGTGCGAAGGACTGCCCTGGGGGGAGCTGAGAAGGCTAGGGGGAGATGAAGATCTTCCAGGCCGAGGAGTGGGAAAACGCTGCGCTGCGCGGCAGGGAGGCTTAGGAGGAACCCGCCGTGGGCAGCCCTGGTCCCTGATGGTAGACGCTGTGGTGGAAGAGCAAATGTTTAATCCTGCTTTATGCTTTTGTCAGCTCACTCTCTCGGGGGTAGATTAAAAACATCAAAGAGGGATTTACAGTTACCAGTTGTGAAACCAGCGATGAAAACTGATGAACACTTCTGAGTAGGGCGGAAACTGTCGGGCCGTTTAGAGCAGTGGAGCCATGAGTCATCTTGTAGCAGCGGCGAGGAGCAGGCAGAATTCTGCACAAATCAGTACCGGCAATACCCCCAATCCCCCAGAATGCAGCTATAAATATTAGCGTATTATTCTCAAAGAAATAAAGCTGTGTGCAGCAGGTAGACCTGTGTATATTTCTGGGAGAAGCTAGAAATGATAGTGGAAGAAACTGATTTTTTTTTTTTTTGAGACTGGCTCTGTTGCCGCCCAGGTTGGAGTGCAGTGGCGCAATCTCAGTTCACCGCAACCTCCACCTCCTGGGCTTAAGCAATTCTCCTGCCTCAGCCTCCAGAGTAGCTGGGATTACAGGCACCCGCCACTATGCCTGGCTAGTTTTTGTATTTTTAGTAGAGATGGGTTTTTGCCATGTTGGCCAGGCTGCTCTTGAACTCCTGACCCCAGGTGATCTGTCTCTCGGCGTCCCAAAGTGCTTGGATTACAGGCATGAGACACTGTGCCTGGCCTTGGAATAAATCTTGTGTCACATATAGAATGATAGAGGTGAAAGTAGGAGAGAAAATTCTTATATGGTAGAAGTAAGCAAGGGAGTAGAGCATTTAAAGGGAAAAAGGACATTAGATCAATAAGCTAATGTATTTTTCCCTGGACTTACATTAGTTTTTTATGGTTGGGTTTAGAAAAAGTGCAGAGCTTGGAAATGAAAGAAATGCTTGTAAAGTACAGATACTAAGCTTTAAGGAGTGATGCAATATGCACATTGCAGAGATATGCACACCGCAGAGATATGCACATTGCAGAGATATGCACACCGCAGAGATATGCACATTGCAGAGATATGCACACCACAGAGATATGCACACTGCAGAGATATGCACACCGCAGAGATATGCACACCGCAGAGATGTGCACACCGCAGAGATGTGCACACCGCAGAGATACGCACACCGCAGAGATACGCACACCGCAGAGATACGCACACCGCAGAGATACGCACACCGCAGAGATATGCACACTGCAGAATTAAAGAAATCCGTGCGTGTGCTACTGTTGCATGGGAACTGCCGCTACTGCTTCTCACGCATTTGAGAAATTATTTGTATTTCCCTGTATTTATCATTCTTTAGAGAATGCTAATATGATTCAGCTGAGATTTCCATCACACTTTTTCCTCGTGTGGGTTAGAAACTAAGCCAGTTCATTTTTTAGGAGACTCTCTGTCACCCAGGCTCAGTGCAGTGGCTCCATCACAGCTCACTGCAGCCTTGACCTCCTGGGCTCAGAGGATCCTCCCACCTCAGCCTCCTGAGTAGCTGGGTCTACAGGTGTAAGTCACCACTCATGGCTATTTTTTTTTTTTTTAATAGAGATTAGGTCTTGCTGTGTTGTCCAGGCTAATTATTCTTAGTGGTATTAAACTTCCTTGATTCATTGGATAGTTTGAACTTTCAGCATGATGCATCCAGATAGCCCAGAGAAATACTGAGTGAAATTCTGTGGGTCTCTGTGCAAGACGATTGCCGATCTCGGTTAGAAAAAGTGCTAGTAGTGGCTGTTGGCTGAGTGCTGGGGATGCAGCCATGGGCAGAGCACACTCGGCCCTCGGCCCCACTGCAGCCCAACAGAGAGGAAAGGCATCAGGTGAGCAGTTACGGTGAGGGGAGTGTGTTCACGAGAGGGAGCACAGCTCTGAGGGAGCCCAGTCTAGGAGACCTCCCAGAAGAGATGCATGCTTCAAGAACTGGCAGACCCACAGGAGTTGGGGCAGGAGGGCGCCTTGTCACATCGGCACCCTGCGGGCTCTTTTGCCTCACCCTAGGCCAGGCCCTGGCCAGGGAAAGCAGAAGTGGATGGGAACCACAGGGCCCACTCTGAGAAAGGAATGATGCTTAGCGTGGAATGGGGGACATGGAGGATGAAAGAGGGCAAGTTGCCTGAGGTCAACAATTCTGAAAATTCCATCCTTGTCTCCTGCTGGAAGGAAAAGGTGATGAGCTATGCTTGTGAATGTCTCTGAGACTCTAAAGTGGAATGATCTCCACTCTTCGTTTTCAGTTTCCCACTCTTGAGTATATACTCTGCACCAAACGCTATTCTGGGAGCTGGGAGGTGGTAAACAAAACATCTGGAAGAACGTATTCTTGACACTCAGGATCGCACAGCTTGCTGGGAGACAGGTCCACTAAGGGAAACAGTTACATTGCAATAGGAGGCCATGCTGGGGCCGGGCCAGTGAGACAGGGGAGGACCTCGAGCTCTGTGAGAGTCTCAGAGCAGAAGGCCCACATGGCTGGGAGTAGGAGGAGGCTTTGAGGAGGTGGCAGATCTATCCTGGGTTCTGGAGAACTGGATAGTGGAAGTAAGGGAGGTGTTCTGGGTGGGGGAACTGAGTGGACCATGGCCTGGCTGTAGGAGCGAGGAAGTGTGAGAGGGGCCTGTCTGTGGTGAAACTTGAGTTTTAGAAAATGCTGGGAGATATGTGTGGATACCCAGGGCTGCAGCAGGTGACAGATGGCCTTAGTGGCTATATGCAGAGTTTTACGATGCTTTAAGGCTAATGAGTGCCAGGGCAGGACACACACACACACACACACACACACACACACACAGCACACACAGCACACACATGTGCTTTCCCATGGCCCACACCTGTGAGCTGGCCCTGTCCCCTCTGAGGCAGGGGCTTCCTGCCTCAGTTTCTGTACAGGATTCAGCATCAGTTATGCTGCTCCACATCATGGGCACAGCTGTCCCTTATCCACCAGTGTGTTTTGAACGTCAGCATCCATGATTTAGGTGACACTCATTTTGGAGGGACTGTGGTGACCCATGAACTTGAGTTTGCTGATCTTGACTAAACTGATTAGGAAAGAGAGGTGCCCACCCCAAAGGCAGTGAAAGGTCTGAGGAGGCGTAGTGGGGCATTGCCATGGAGCAGCCTGGCCACCACTATTCGTGGCAGCTGCTTGCCCAGTTGATGTCCTTTCTGGCTCAGCACAGTGTGTCCCGGTCCAGGGAGTAGCCGAATCCTAGCTTGGGTGCCAGGTGCAGCACACATGTTGGACACGTTGAGTGTGGCCTGACCTCATCCATCTCGAAGGAGAAGTGATGTCTTTTGCTTCACAACATACCAAACTTTTATTTGTTGATTCAACAAATATTTATTGAGAGCTTGAGGGGTTTCCCTCTAAGCTCTAGGGGAATGGGGTGAGCATGGTTGCCGAGTACCATCTGAGCCAGGAGACCCCCACCCAGGCGACACTGAAGGTATTTGAGAGGCAGACACCCAGACAGCACAACAGAGTGGATCCATGGGGGACCCACAGCCTGAGAGCCTCTGGGGCTGACAGCTCTCCAGGGTGAAGGCCCCGAGCAGATTCTCATCCACGTATTTATTTGCTCTTAGGCAGGTGATTCGTAATACACAGGTGCTCTACATTTACTCATAATGAAAGAATATTCCAAGTAGGCAGCTGTTACCTGCCCACCACTAATTACAAACTAAAAGGTATCCTCCACAGAGGAGCCATGGGGGCAGGGTCAACTTCATGCTTCTCAACATCTTCCCCCTTCTTCATTTCAACGAAGCTCGGTAAGCAAGCACCGCTCTATCTTGGTGAACCAGTTCTTGGAGGATTCTGGATTTGCACCTGCAAACTACACAAAGAGAAAACAGATCAATATATAACCACAACAGCAATCATAGGTCCTCCAAATATTTTCATCCAAATTTTCGGGCTGCCAGTCCATCGGCAGCTCCCTCAAGCCCCTTGGAGCCTGCCTGCCTACTCTTAACATTTCTTCCTTAAGGAGTCGGGACCCTGAAATCTTTTGGGAAATAGGGCAGAGGGAAAATCTTTTGGGAAAAAGGGGCGGAGGGTCTTCTGAGTCCCTCCTCCTTGCTTACTTCCTAAAGGCCTTTCCAGGTGCTCTTTTATTCTGTTCTGATTATGTTCAGTCTCATAGTTTTCAGAGTCACCAAGGCTAATCTATGACTCTCCTACTGCCAGAAGATAGGAAGCGGGGTGAACACAGCTCTGAATCTACAGAGCTTTTATTTCTTGTAAACTTCTAATGTGTAAGAATAAGGGCCTGATTCTCTATATTTTCCTTCCCAGAACTTTACTGGTTTTAGGGTCATAGGTATTTTTCAAAGTTCTTTTTATTCAGCTCTTATCATCGGCCACACTATTTTTGGTGGTGGTCCTACTAGTTCCCCATCTCTCAGACAATAGAGTTGTTGGTCTCAGCATGTATAAATTCTGAATAACCGTAGTTCTTTATCTGCCATCTGAATTCTGTGTTACTCTAAGAGGACTGATGGGTGCAATCAATGCTAAGTATCCCCTTAGGGGACCAATAATCAATAATCCCATAGGAATTGTTGCACCGCACCTCAGCCTCTATCACAACACAATCTCTCCAGATGAATGTTCTTAACTTAGGGGACCATTCTTTACTTTATTGGTATTCAGGTTTTGATGGCCAAAACATTGTTACTTTATTTCCCAAATTATTACAGAAAATACTAAGGCCAGAGATCATTAAAGGCAGAAAACAATATATGCCCAATGTGTGAAACTTTTACTTCTATCCCAGCTCCAGAAATACTTTAATCGTGATAACCATCATCATGATCACCACAACAGGCTGTCCTGCTTGCTTCAGGTTTTCCTCTCTATTTGTGAAAGTCTCCCAGTTTGACCCCAAGTCAGTGGGGACGTTTGGTGTATTCTCCTTGTGGGAACGGTACTCCACCTCAATGTTAGTCCCACCATCTGTGCAACTGGGGGGGTCCGCTGCAAGTCTCTTTTGGTGTCTGGCTCATAGTGTGACTTTAAAAATTCTGGATGGTTGGCCGGGCGCGGTGGCTCATGCCTGTAATCCCAGCACTTTGGGAGGCTGAGGCAGGTGGATCACGAAGTCAGGAGTTTGAGACCAGCCTGGCTGACATGGTGAAACCCTGTCTCAAAAAAAAAAAAAGTCTGGATGGTACCCACACCGGTTTTTGATTTGGACCTGTAGAAATACAATCAAATCCTCTCCCCCAGGTTGTCACCACTTTCCCGATTCTTTGTGAGTGGATCTTGCGACCAGATGAATTGCCTTCCAGTTTCTTCCTCGGATTGTTAACTCAGGTATTGCTCAGTAACAAAGTTTCCTAGAGCCTCCGGTTTTTCGTTTTTGGCGGCCATGGCTCTGTCCATATGGGTTTGTCTGTCATCTATGTCAAGGCGATAGGCTCTAGAGGCTTCACAATGGCTGCCATCAAAAATAATATCCTAAGTCCTGGCAAGAGTTTTGTCCTTTAACTTCTAAAAATTCCTCTGGGCTCTGCAAATTTTCTTCCAATCCCGTCCCAGGCACAGGGCCCTTATCCTGCATCATCTGGTGGCCTGCCTGCTCTAGGATTATTCAGGTATTAACACCTGAGCTCCCCATTGCTGTAACTAATCTCTTCCCCACAAGTTAACAAGGATTTGCATCAAAACAGGCAGTAGAGTGCCGAGCTGTCCCTCAGGCCCCTCTCAGGTGAAAACACGACTACTTTGGTATACTTCAGGGGCCTGCCCTACTCCAAGCACATAAAACTGAACACTTTCCATGGGCCAAGAAAGTGGCCAATGTTGGAAAGAAATAGAAGCAGCTGCTCCAGTACCTACCGATCCTTTACATTTCTTTCCTTGTATCACAATCTCATGTGTAGGACGTCAGTAATTTGATTTACCCAACATGCTGCTGTCTTGTTTATGCCTCCGAATTCTCCTGTTCTTTTAGTGTTACTTTTTCCTATTTTTCCATATGGTGTAACTAAAAGCTGTGCTATGACTTCCCCAGGCTCAGCACTCCAAGGAACGGAGGACACTACAATTTGAATTTCTCCTATAAAGTCAGCATCAATAACTCCTGTATGAATTCTGATACCTTGAGCAGTAAGACTAGATCTCCCTAGAAGTGAAGGGCCACACATTCCTGTAGATACTTACGCAGCAGCTCTCCCAGTAAAATGCTTACTCTGAGAACTGCACAAATCTGCTGTGCTTCCAGCTGTGGCAGGGAGTGAGCATTGTGTAGGGATAAGGGAACAGTTCCTACTGCACAGGCTCCAGTTTGAATCAGGCCCGAGGCGGGCCCTCAACCCCTTTCCTGAAATCAGATTTCCTTCCTTGTCAAATCTTGAACGACACTGATTTACCCAATGCTTTCCTTTTCTACATCTGGGACATACTCCAGGCTCAGTTCCCTTTGGTTTCAAAGATGGTAAAGGCCTTGTTTTTTTATAAACAAGTTCAGGTTAAAGTATCCCAGGCTATTGGAATCAGCTGGTAAGTAGTAGTCACATTTTCTAACAATCCCAGCACAAATGGAGACAGGCCCATTCTGGCTGCTGATGGCCTGTCCAAACTCCTTCAGCAATTTCAAGAGAAAGGGTTCAAAAGCAACCTGCACTTGCCCCTGCTGATCTTGAGGGTGTACAACAACTGGAAACTGCTATGCCTTTAACTCTCCCTCTTTTCTCGCTTGTTGAATTCCGGCTTTGATGGAACCTGTTACTGTAATTCTAGGAGTACAAATGCCTGAACTGGTTACCGTAGCTCTAGGAATACACATGCCAGCAGAAGCAGAGGTAGAAATATCAGGAGGATCTGGCCATCTTTCTACAAGATACTGAGGCGGCGCTGACGTGCACACCTTTTCCTCATTTGACTTCTCACCCTTTTGCTCTATCATTTCTCTACATACTTCATCACATTCCTCCTCTCCTGAACCTTTTCCTAAATCCTTTTCCTCATCGTCTGTCTGAAACAGCTCCAAGGCAGAATGCACCAAAGCCGGAATAGACCACACCAAATAAGCCCTGCGTTTGCTTGATCTTTGTCCCATGTTACCCCAGTATGGCCGAGCTCCCCCAGCTTCCACCCTGAGAGAATTTTTCAAACATTCTTGGGCTAATTCCGAGCTCCCCCAACTAACCCTGGGAGATTTTTTTCAAGTGTTCTCAGTCTACTTCCGAGTTCTCCCTAACTCACCTGGGAGTCTCCCCGGACTCTTCCCGAGCTCCCCAGCTTACCCCGGGGATTTTTTCCAATAGTACTCTGGCTACTTTCGAGTTCTCTCTATCTCACCTGGGAGTCTCCCCCTGGGTGTCTTCCTGGCTTTCCCTGACTCACCTAGGAGATTCTTTTCAAACATTCCTGGGATACCTTCAGCTTCTTCTCTTTCTCCATTGCTCGGGCAACCCTTCATCCTAGGTTCGAGTACCCACACTTAGACTCCACTTAACAAGTACCAGCTTGGTTGGGAGACCCCCTCCCAGGTGGTGCTGAAGGTATTGAGAGGGAGACACCCAGATAGAACAGCAGAGTGGATCTATCCGGGGACCAACAGCCTGCCAGCTGAGAGGCTGACAGCTTTTCCAGGCTGAAGGCCCCAAGCAGATTCTCATCTACATAGTTATTTGCTCTTAGACAGGTGATTCTTATTAATACACGGGTGCTCTACATTTACTCATAACTCAAGAATATCCCAAGTAGGCAGCTGTAACCCACCTACCACTAATTACAAACTAAAAGATATCCTCCACAGAGGAGCCATGGGGGCAGGGTCAACTTAACGTTTCTCAACACATGGTCCTCGAAGGGTGGATGTTGTCTGGTGGAGAGACAACAGATGCACGCTCAGGAGCAGACCCTTGAGATATGCCATGCAAGGGGTGGCACAGAGAGGAATGAAGCAGGGCAGGGCCTGGGGTGAGTGACGGGGCTGGTCAGGGTGGGCTTCTCTGAGGAGGCAACATTTGAGAACACATCTCAATGGCACAAAGAAGCAAAACACATTGTGATCTGGGTGGAGATCATCTCCATTAGAGGGACCCTCAGGTGCACAAGCTCTGACTGGAAGCCACCAGTGGCAGGGCAGTACCTAGGGAGGGAGGGTGGGAGCTGCTGATCCCGGAAGTGAAGGCTGGCTTGTAGACCTCGCTGAGAAGCTTGGGTTGCCGAGTGTGGTGTGAATCTATTGGCAGGTTCTGAGCACAGAGTGTTATCACCTGACTATGGGGTGGGATGGGGGACTGGCCTGGAGGTGCCCACAGGTGATCCAGGGGAGGCCACAGCGGCTGGGGCCAAGGCAGGCAGGTTCTGACTGTGTTTCTGTATGCGATGGGGCTTGCTGATCAACCTCCTCAGGTAGGAATGAGTGATTGAGAGTTGGGGTGCGGGGGAGGCGGTGGGATTGGTGAGGAGGCAATGCGGGAGGGGAGAGGAGGAAGACTCCCAGCCTTCTGATCAGAGCAGCTGGGACACTGTCAGTACTATTCCTAAGAAGTGGGAGGTGGGAGGAGGAACAGGTTTTGGGGGAGTTATGAATTAAATTTTGGATGCCCCCTGTTTGCGAGGCATGTTGGACATCAGAGCGGAGATGCACCAGGCTGGATATGTGAGTGCGAAGTCAGGGAAGAGGTCAGGTTGGAGAAACGGACACACGATCTGAGTGTCATGGATGGTATCAACGGTTGTGGCACTGGGTGGGATGGAGTTGGTGTTGGAGGAGAGGCCTGAAGACTGAGTCCTAGCCTCAGTTTTCTGATAAATAGCCCATCAACCTTGGACATGGTTATTTGTGGACTTGTCGTCTCTCCTCTTCCATATTTTAAGCTCCTTAAAGATGTATCCCTGTCTGATATATCTCTGCGTTTTAGTCCCTTAATAGTGGGGAACTAGCTGAACTAACAGCTGGGACCCATAGACTTGGGGGCCTGGATTCAGAGCCCGATGAGACTGTGCATCCAGAGATTCTGAGACCTTAGCCGAAAACCAGATCTGTCTTTTAATTGCTACATGGTCTTGAAAAGGAATCTCATTAAACACAAATATTTAAAAATTCCTGTAAGACAGACTGTACCTTTATTTTGGGAAAACAGCCAAATTAGCTGTTTATTGGTAAAGGATTTAATTTAGAGATATTTACATTTTCTACTATATCCCCAGTCTTTAATGTTCATTAAAAATTACTTAGTAATTGACATTTTTGTAATGTTTTCCAGTTTACAAAACAACTTTGCAAATGGCTGTTTGATTTAGTCCTTACATTTTCTGATACAGGTTATAATAGAAATCCCCGGAGTTTAGCATTTTATGATGCAAAACACTGTTATTTACGTGCATGATCTCAGTTGCTGTCTGTATTCTTGTTCTTCATTTGCACGAGACTCACACTTCAGTAAGGGCTGCGGTTCTCTGGATGTGACGTCCTGGCCCACATTTCTATGTCTGCATAGGTGTCATCCGAATGTATCGTACAGGCTCACATTTGCACGTAGATGCATGTGTCATTTTTCTGTCTGTGACTTCCTTTCTGTCTTATCCCACCAAGGAATTTCTACTCACCCTTCACCCTGGGAGTAGACTTTGTACCTCTCTTAGAAGAAAATGAGGCCAAGATGAGTTTAGGGAAGAGTTCGAGGGGAACATGCCTGAGCCGCGTGTCCTGCTGGCCCTGTAGGGTTTAAACCATAGTTTGGTGGCATGGCTCTGTCTCCATTTAGGGGGCACCTCCTGAATCCTGCGTGGAGCCATCCAGAGTCCTGTCCTTTGGTATCTGTTTTTCCATCCCTGAATGAAAAGAACACAGCTATCTAAGAGCGAACAAATGACATAAAGACAGCTGGCTTCATCCCTGCAAGACACCTGCTGCTGAAGGAAAGTCCGACACGCTTTCGGTTTATGAGGAGACATTCGAGTGTAGCTTTTTCAGGCACATTTTTTATAGTTACTTCACTGCTGACAGCTCATTTTCCCTTCCACCTCCCTCCACCCAAGCCATCAGCCCCACTCCTTGCCTCCAACATGCTGCTCAGCACTCGGAATCCCTGGACCCACACTGGACACTGTGCACACCTTCTCCCCTGCCAGTCGCCAAGCCTTGGTGATTCTGGGCTGATTGATTTCTGCGTCTTCCCCCTCCCCAGCCAAGAACGTAAGCTCATTTTTATGTCCCTTGGTCTCCCCTCAGCAGCTCCTATCCATGGCTATGATTGAGAATTGGAATTTTGGGCTATGATGAACATGTTTTGTTTGATCTTAGCTTTTTTAAAAAAGACAACACAGGCTGGGCGCGGTGGCTCACGCCTATAATCCCAGCACTTTGGGAGGCTGAGGCAGGTGGATCACAAGGTCGAGAGATGGAGACCATCTTGGCCAGCATAGTGTAACACCGTCTCTACTAAAAAAAAAAAGATTAGCTGGGCATGGTGCAGGTGTGGGGCGTGTGCCTGTAGTCCCAGCTACGTTGGAGGCTGAGGCAGCAGAATTGAACTTGGGAGGTGGAGGTTGCAGTGAGCCGAGTTCACGCCACGGCACTCCAGCCTGGCAACAGAATGAGACTCCGTCTCAAAAAGAAAAAGGCTAATACAAATTGGCCTTGTGTTTGGTCACTTTTACTTCACATCATTCTCATAGCAACTCCTGGATTCGCTGTTCCTCTTATTTAACCACGTCCTGTAAAAATGCTCTTGGCGTGGGTCTCTGTGTGGCCAACCTCCCGAGGCCTTCTAAGCTTGAGGACATTTTTATCTTGTCCCTTCTGTTTATGTGAGGGTCTGGCTGGCTTTAATGTTCTTTTCTTCTAGATTTTGAAAATATCAGTGTCTTTCCCATCTGTGCTGCTGCAAGGCCCCAGTCGGTCCTGTCCTGCTGGGCAGTGCAGCTGGGTCTTCTGCCCCAGTGCCTCTGGGATGCTGTCTGTCCCCTCAGGTGTCACACCCAGGCATCTGCCGGCGAGTTTTCCTGCAGTTTCTGTTATTTGACACCTGTGCACTCTTTCACCTGCAGCTTATCCTCTTTCCTCAGTTCCAGGAAATTAATTTTCATGATTTCTACACATTTTCTCCTTGCACTTTTACTATAACTTCCTTTTGAGATTCTTCTCGGCGGCGTTGGCTTGGCTGCTCACCCTGGTCTCTCAGCTCTTCCTCTGCAGACCCTGTTTCTTCCTCCGGCCTTCCCCTAAGTGCATTCCTCAGTTTCACCTCCAAACAGCAGCTAGCACCTCGGCCGCATCCATTCTCCGATCCACCCATCGTGATCTTTCTTTCCAGGACTTGAGTTTCACCTCAGTATTTCTACTTGCTTCTGTTTTACGGTTTCGTATCCTTGTTCATCCTGGGAATATCTGCCACCTCTTTGATGGCATTTTTTATATTCATGCGTGAATTCTTGGTTCATCTGTTCCCCTTCAGAGCCTTGCTGTTTGGCCCCTGGAGCAGTCATTGGGAGGACACCTTCTCCTTAGGACCACCGTCAGTGCCCTGTTCCCTGGTCAGGCTTCTGCATGTTCCTGATTTACTCCTGGGGATGCTGGCACCGGCTGTCCAAGTCCACCACAGGGGACTGACCGTCCCCAGGCCCTGGTGGAGGAGAACAGAATTCCAAGTGCTGGGTGTCCCATGGAAGCCTCTGCTCCAGCAGGCTGGCTCCCCACGTGCTGCTCCGCCATGCCTCTCCTAGTCTCCTGTCTTGATGCCTCTTGCATTTTCTCCAGGGTCAGTCTCTGCAGCAGCTCTCGGAATAGGGTCCAGGAGCAGCAGCAGCAGCAGCAGCAGCCAGAAGCTCGTTAGAAATGTCCTGCACAGGCCTTCTCCCAGGCTTCCTGAGCCGGGAGCCCTGCAGTGGTTGGGGCCCAGTACTCTGAAGCTGGGCTTCAGGGCAGCTCTGATGCCCAGCTCTGCAAGGGATAGGTTCCGTAGATGCTTCCTTTCCATGCCCCCCGCATTTCTTCTCTTCTGCTCCAACTCTTCCTGCCCTAATTTGTTCCTTCCGCTCAGGCTCTTGTGGCAGCTCTGAGTCTCCTCCCACAGGGGCAATTCTTCCTCAGTCACGTCCTGGCCACAGCTGCCCGCTCACTAGCTCTAAAACACAGCCTTTATCCAGTCTTCCTTGGAAATGTCTCTGACAAAATTAATGATAAATGCTCCTCCCCGGAATTCAAGGCTCTTTGGAAACTGCCCCTATCCTGCTCATTCACAGCTGTGTCTGGCCTCACCCTCAGTGGCTATCAGCTCCCCTCCCTACCCTGGGTTCCAGCTTTTTGCACAGAATCCTCCTGCCCAGATGGCTTCATCCCATCGGTACATGATGAAATCCCCCCTACCCTCCCGACCCTGTTTCAAGTTCCTCCACCTCTGTGAAGCCTGCACTGGGTTCGGCCTTTCTTCTCTTGGGACCCAGCCATTTGCACTTCGCCTGTCATGTCAGCTTTGCAGGCTTTTGTGCACTTCCTGACTCTGGAGAGGCAGAGACTTTCTCATGCATATTTCTATCCAATGCATTGCCTACCTCATCGTCTTACACATATGGAGGCTCAGCATTGAATTAATTGAATCATTTCTTAAATAAACTAGTGGATTACCGCCGAAAAGGAGTACTGAGTAAAAAGTAGACTAATATTAGTCTTTTGGTACTTATAAACATACATATTATTTGCTAATAAATCCTGGTTTGTTTTCAAAGTAGTTATAACAATATGAGCCAATTTGTGGTAATTTTAGCTGTTATTAGTTAAAATCAATTGAACGCTAACCAAGAGTATAACATGTTCTTGAGAGCCTCTGAGCACTTGTATATAATTAAAAAAATCTAAAAATGGAAAGCAGGTCTCATCCTGGCAGAGCAGCTCCCATCGGGATCAATTGGCCCATTTGGGTAACCCTTGCTTATGATGAGTGCTGTTTCTGCAGTGGTCCATGCACTAGTCATAGAGTCTGCACACATACCCCAAGCCCTGTGTCACTAATCCTCAAATCTCTATCCCATTTCTTCTTTCTGTTTTTGCAGATTATTTACAATGGATGGACATCTTTTGGATAACTCAAAGGATTTGCAAGACAATCACTTTTACGTTGCTGCGGGACTGGAGACCTTCAAGTGTTTTCCTTACTGGAAGTCTCCGAGGGTGCCCAGTGAGGTCCAACAGTGAGCATGCTTCATACCTTCCCCTCCTGAGTGCTGGAAACAGATTGCCTTTCCCCTAGTATCTCTCCCAAATAGGTCCAGTTCAACCATTGGTTATTTTTCAGTAGTGAAATGTAATATTCTTAAATATGATACAATTTTAGGTTTTAAAAACGAGGTGTGGGGGAACTGCTCTTGTATGACGTATTCACAAGGACAGCAAGATCTACGCTGGGTCTGCTGCTTTTCTCTGGGAAACCAGGAGTCTTAGAGATCAAGACTTGAAATGTGCAATACAGTTTCAGAGCCAATTCTAGGCACAGTGTGCCTGCCCATGGCTCACCAGCGTGATGCTTTGTTTTCTTGATTTGGCTTGCTTTTCCATATCTAGAATACAGTCTGTGCCGAGTGTCGCTCCCTCCTGGTGAAAAAAGCCATGAATTTTGTTCTCATTCTGGGTGTGGCTAAGCGGGTACCCCACTGCATGTGTGTTTATGGCCATGAAGCAGTGACCGGGAGGGAGATGAAGGGTCCTGCGACGAGTGGTCCCAGAGCCCATCTGTGGGATTCTTCATTCTCAGCTGTTCAGCCCTGACTGGTGTGTTTGAAATGCATTTAGAGTAGGACACGACTTGAGAGTTTACTAGGAACCTTCCTGGAGCTAGTTCATCATCAAGTTTTTAATGGTTATTATCTCAAGAAAAGAAAAAGCTATTTTTCCTCTCATTGTGGAGCAGGACAGATGGTTTGCACACCATGCAGGTGGCCAGCCTTCCTCTACACCTGAGCTTTTGCGGCACGAGCACCTTCTGCATTTGGAGAGCTTGAACCTCTGTTGAGGGTGCAGTTTCTGGGATGGCCTCCTCCCATGCTGCTTCACCTGCTGCTAGGGTTTGTCTTTCAAGGCAGAGAAAGGCTCCCTTTGTCCTGTCTACCGAGGACAACCCCACAGAGTTTGGTATCCAGGCAGATGGTTAGGTTGGAGTCCCACCTGCATGGCTGGCACACGTGGCTATTTCTTGATTTTATTGACTTAATTCGTGCTAATAGTCCTGATAGCACAGTGAGGAGGAGCACCTCGGGGCTGTGGATTGAGTCGTTCTTTCTACCTGCCCCCCACGTGTTTCCCACCTCCCAATGTGCTTTGCTTTTTGCCATCATCTGTTCATTGGGATGCCCTGACCGAGTCTGAGTGGCTTAAATATCCTTTTCCTTTGCTGAAGTTGTTGAGCTTGGGGTCAACAGGAAGCTGCATGCAATCGTTCAGAGACTGAAGCTCATGTGGCTTACATGGAATAGACGAAGGAGGTGCTCTTTTGCAGAGAATCCTGGGGTAGAAGCATTTCCACATCTGAGTAGCAGCTATTGGAGAAATCCTCACTAAAGAGGAACTAGAAATGGGATGCCTGCACTTGCAAAGGTGGCAGGTGGGCAGGGGATCTGTGCTGTGGTAGAAGGAGGATGGGCCATCTGACCTCCAGGAAGGAAATCGAGCAGATTCCTGGGGCGCTTTCTGTTCCTGAGGCCGGGAAATCATTGTTGCCATGAGCCATGTCCTCTGTGGACAGCTTGCTCCTCCTCATGGTCACTCCCCTCCTGAAGACCAGGCAGCCTAAATTTTATAGAGATAACTCCGCAGGGAGTTACATTTCAACTTGACATCTTTTGTCTTGCAGAACATATGCGAATGTTGAAAAACACCTACAGAGAAAGAAGAAAGTAAATGATGTTTTAAAACAAGTAAGTAACTTGTTCCTGATTCTGGCGCCTCCTGACGTTAACAAGGGCGCAGTGCAGGGTGATGGCCCGAGCTATAAACAGAGCTTCCTGGGCCAGCATCAGTACCAGGCTTATAAAGAAAAAGCAGGTGCACTCCTGAGAATGGTGTAATAGGAGAGGAAGTTTATGCTTGGAGCACAGAGCCCAGAGCTGAGAGGTACACACAGGTATTTTATGCAACCCAGTAGGTGTGAAGACAAAAATATACTTGAACTCTTATGAGACAGACAGGAGAGTAATTGATTCAAGCTCAGCGTGAGTGGCAGTGGGCTCTGGCGAAGGGTGGGAGGAGGACATTCCAGGCAGATGTGGCAGTAAGGCAGCAGCGGAGAGAAGCTGCTCACTGCATGCGCATGTGTGTATGAATACATCTGTGTATGTATGTACAGGTGCATGTGTGTGTATAAATACATGTGCATGGAGGCATGCATGTGTATGTATGGATACATGTGTGTGAATATGAATACATGTGTGAGTGGATGCATATGTGCATACATGGATGCATGTGCATGTATGGATGCATGTGTGTGTGCATATGCATACATGTGTGAGTGGATGCATATGTGTACAAGGATGCATGTGTGTGCATATGAATACATATGTGTGAGTGGATGCATGTGTGTGCATGGATGCATGTATGTGTGCACATATGAATCCATGTGTGAATGGGTGCATATGTGTGTACATGGATGCATGTGTATGTGCACATGGATACATGTGTGAGTGGATGAATGTGTGTACATTGATGCATATGTATGTATGGATGCATGTGTGTGCATATGAATACATATGTGTGTATAGGTGCACATGTGTGTGGATGCATGTGTATATGCATGTGTGTATGGGTGCATATGTAAGAATGCATATATGTATATGTATAAATACATAAGTATGTATGGAGGCATGCATGTATATGTATGAATGCATGTGTGTATGGAGGCATATGTGTGCATGTGTGCACGAGTACATGTACAGATGTACATCCATGTGTGAATGTGTATGGGTGCATATATGTGTGCATATGATGTGTATATGTATGGATGCATATGGGTGTATGCATGTGTGCATATGTGTATAAATACATATGTATGTTGGTGTATAAATACATATGTATGTTTGGAGGTATGTGTATGAATGCATATGTGCATGTGTGCATGCGTACATCTGTATATATGATTAATGTGTGTATGGATGTATATGTGCACGTGTGTATGTATGCACATGCATGTGTGAGTATGAATGCATATGCATGTGTAGAGAGGCATATGTTTGTGTGTATGGAGGCATACATGGGTGTGCATATGAATACATTTGTGTGCATGGATACATATGTGTGTGTGTATGCCTGTGTACCTATGTGTATGGATGCATGTGTGTGTGTGTGTGTGTGTGTGTGTTTGCTAATCAACACACAATTTGAAGTTGCAGCATAAAGCATGAGGAAGAATGGCAAGGAGGTGTCAGGGCACAGGACTAGAAAGGTGTGCAGAAGCTGGATCCTAGAGGGGCTGACCAGTCCTTATAATACGTTTATGTTATCCTCATGTATCCCTGACCATTCTACCAAAACTGTCTTTTAGTGGTTCAACTGACATTAATATTTATTCAACAAAGCTGTTGAACGCATACCCTTGCCAGTGTCTGTCTGCCGGCTCACAGGCTTGAATGCCTCCCTACTGTGGCACACTGGTTTTGAGGGTCCACATTGTCCCGGTCTGTTCTTTCCTAGTAACTAACAGCCCTGGTCTTTGCTTTTCTGCTGCTGCAGCTCAGGTTTCATGATTGCCATTTTAATCATTCTCCTGCAGATAGCTTTGACTTTCTCACCCGTGAGCCACCGTGTGCATCTGGCAAGCATCTGGCCCGGGGTGAGCCCCCCACCCTTCCCGTGCACTTGCACTTATGCAGCTTGCTGCTGCTGGAGGTGATGACACTGCTGACCTGAGTCTTCACCCCGAGTTCACAACCACGGTCCTTATCTACCTTCACTCACTGATTAAGCCTCATGTTTAAAAATGTTTTTCTGAATACATTTTGCTAAGCTTTATTGGAGATTTTTGCGTGTCTGCTCATGAGTGAGGTGAGCCTGTCTGACTTCTTTCTCACGTCGTCCTTGTCTGGCTTTTGCGGCCAGGGCTTTTCTTCTGAATTGACTCCTTATTTTTTGTAGCTTCTTGAGTCAAAGGATTGCCTTATTTATTTGGATTTTCTTTTTCTAGGAAATGTATTTTAGTATTAGGTGTTTGTTGAATGGATGAATGAATGATGATCATTGAGAATACAAAAATGATGTGCCTTGCTATATTTATTGTCCCTTATATAAAGGTCTCCATCTGTAAAGATGTATTATCTTAGAACTCAGTATTAATATGTTTTGGCTTCATTTGAAGAGCGGGTGTGTTTCTAAGAATGAAAATAATTCCACACACAGGGCTTCTCCGAGGCTGGAATTTATGATGAGTTGCAGCAACTGAGCCATTTATGATAAATGTGTTTGTTTCTTTACTTGCTTGCCCCAGGTTTTCCATTTCTAACTTGCTAAACCTCTTTTATCTGTTTTCTATGTGAACTGCCACAACATCTTTTTGGAAAAGAAGGTACAAAATAAAAAAAATTACAGGAGTGACCATCCATTAAGATGGAATATGGGGGGCTGTTGGTACCCTTGGTGGTGTGGACACCCGTAACATCAGCCAATCAAAGTATCAGCTATTTCTAAAATTGGATGCTGGATTTTCTTTTGAATTTGCAAGCTTAAAAAAAAGTACCTAGAATACAAAGCAGAAAGTCTTTCTTGACCCTTCAATGAACAAGTCACAAACCTGATCTAGAACCTGTGACCCCCAGGATATCTGGCCTGAACGGGGCACTTGTTGGTTCCTGTGGCCGTCCAGAGTCCGTGGTGAGTTTTTGGCAGCATGCTAAGCACAGCCTGCCAGCATGAGAGACCCGAAGATGAGGGAAGCCTAAGTTTCCACGATCGGAGAAGTCAGGGTGTCAATAAGCATGACAGTAACCCTAGCGGACCTCATTCAGCCCTCCTGCTCAGTAAATTAAATCCCAGTAATTAAATCAACCCAGATTCCACCAGTACCAACACCTCCCCACCTCCACAATTCCAACAGATCAGTGACGCTTCTCCTATAAACTGTTTAACTTCCACATCTGCCTATGTCTCCCCATCAACACTGCCCAATGGAGTCAGAAAGAAACACCTGATACCCATGGTGGGAAAGCACTGTGAGAGTGGGCAGGTAGGCGGTCGGGGAGCTGGGCTCCCCAGGAAGATGTTTTTATTTGCAGGGACCCAGATTTGAGCAAGGGAGTGCAGTGGACCATATCTACTTGATACTCACTACTACTAGTGGAATAAATTGTATGGACTGAAAAGGGAGCAAAATACACGGGGGGGAGGGGGGCTGGTCCTGAGCAACTGTGACATTCCCAGTGAGGTGACAGGTGGAGCAGAGCAGTGGGACTTGGGAGATGTTGTGTATCACGGATTCTATGGAGGGCACGTTCCCACATCCTGGCATCCCTGGAACAGGTGCAGCTGACATTGATGGTGTCTCAGGACTCCTGTTGGCAGCCATGTTGCAGGTGCTGGTTGCTCATCTGACTGTGTCTTCAACTGAGTTGGGGGCGGGATTGATTCTGCACATGTTGAGTTTTACTGCTGTGTAAAATGTTCTCAAAATGATTTTGCTATGACAGAATTTAAACAAAAAGTTATTATATACACAGAAAAGCCTAAAAGTAGAACATCAAGATGCAAATTTGCTATCGATTGGGTATATTCTTCTTCAATTCATCTATTCTTGAGGAGTGGCAACCAGCTCTTGTGCAGGACCTGAGACAGGGAGGTAGACACACAAAGGTGCGGCTGCCAGCATCAGTGATCTATGTGGTATAACGAGCCACCCCAAACCAGGGGCTTCAGGCAGCAAAGGTTTATGATTTCTTTAAGTTCTGTGACTTGGCTGCACAGGTCTTGGGCTGGTTTCACCTTGGTTGCCTATGAGGCTGTGTTCAGTGGAAGGTTGGCTGGATTGGGATGTTCAAGCTGGTCCCACCAACACATCTGGCAGTTAGTGCTGCTTGTTGAGCATTTAGGTTCCCTTCCATGTGGCATCTCATCTTCCAGCAGGATGCCGCAAACTATCTCAGATTTCAGGAGGTGGAGAAATAGGCTGTCCCTCAGCAGAGGAGCACAGACGAGCTGTGTGTAGCCTGAGAGGGGAGGTCTATGTGGCCAGCAAGCGACCAACCACATTTGGGTACGTTTTATTCCTGAGAGTGGTGCAAAAGGATTGCCTCCCACTCTGCAAGGCATAAAGCACCAGTGCCAAAATGTGCAGATCAGATACCAGCGACTTGGATGCTCTTCAGAGATGATGCTAGGGCAGCCTTCCCATGCTACGTGCAGAAGCGCTGATGCGTTTGACTCGCAGTCAAAAAGTGGCCCAGAAGGGTCAGACTCTGGAGGTAAAATCTTGGGGGTATTCAGGTGATTTGTTTCTGTTATATTCTCATTTTTCTTTAAGTGCAAGCATGCCATGCCATAAAAATGGGTGTCTAAATGGTTCTAGAAGGGCTTTTTCAGTAAGTAGAAAATAGAACTTCTAGGAAATTAAAGCACAGCGACATGCTTTAAATAGCACGTGCTTTCTTTCTTAGTGGCACGTAAAATAGCTATGTGTTTGCTGTGTGATTCATGGAGTCCTGCTTCAAAGATGTGAGAGGGAGAATAGCAGAGTAATGTGGTACCTCGAGATCACTGTGGAGGAAGTGGGAGAAGTTGAGGCTGACCTCGGAATCCCAGGGATGGCGGGAAGATGGCGCATTCAGGAGCCGGGATCAGGTCTGCAGGACGAAGCAGGACTCGGGGTTGTGCATTTGTGTGAGAAGTTGTTTAACTCTAGAGGAGCACATTTGTTACATGAGAGTGGAGGGAGGCGTGAGAGAAGATATTCATGCATGAAAGTGTTTTTGATGTCAAGCAGAGGACACGTCTGCTTCTGTGATTGGGATTATCATTGTGGGTTCTCTGGAATAGAAGGATGGGTTTCCTTCGCATCTAACTGATGTCTATAAAGTGACTGACATCTGTGTGTGATGACGTTTTTCCTTAGTAAACTAACTGCTGCCATCAAGGCAAAGCTGTAGTGTTTTAAGAGCAGGCGTCTGGCCTCTGACCTCTGCACTTGGAATTCCAGCTGAACCTAACATTTGCGTGGCTTGACTGGAACTCCCCTCTGTGGGTCTCAGGGAAAGCTGACTTCCTCCTCTCTTCCCTCCTATTTCACACTTTTTGGATTGCTGTCATCAGACTTTCTTCCAAGCCCATGAAGTTCTAATTTAAGCTGTTGAAGGTACACGGTCCAGAATGTTGGAAAGGTATGAGGGCACAACTCTTCGCCTCTTAGTTCTTTTTCCATATTGAATAAAAGAAGACTTTTGTCTTAATTCAGCAAAAGAACTTGAATTTACACTGTTAAAAATGTCCCTTTCCCTACCATTTGACCCAGCAATCCCATTACTGAGTATATACCATTACTGGGTATATACCCAAAGGATGATAAATAATTCTACTATAAAGACACCAAATACAGGTGCACACATATGTTTATTGCAGTACTATTTATAATAGCAAAGACTTGTAACCAACCGAAATGCCCATCAATGATAGACTGGATAAAGAAAATGTGGCACATGTACACCATGGAGTACTATGCAGCCATAAAAAAGAATGAGTTCACATCCTTTGCAGGGACATGAATGATGATCCTCAGCAAACTAACACAGGAGCAGAAAACCAAACACCACATGTTTTCACTTGTAAGTGGCAGTTGAACAATGAGAACACATGTACAGAGGGAGGGGAACATCACACGCCAGGGCCTGTGGGTGGGTGGAGGGAAAGGGGAGGGAGAGTATTAGGACAAATACCTAATGCATGCAGGGCTTAAAACCTAGATGATGGGTTGATAGGTGCAGCAGACCACCATGGCACATGTATACCTATGTTGAGTATTGTACATTTGTGTGAGAAGTCGCTTAGGTCTACTTTAATTTCCTAGAAGTTCTATTTTCTACTTACTGAAAAAGCCCTTCTAAAACCATTTAGACATCCATTTTTATGACATGGCATGCTTGTACTTAAAGAAAAATGAGAATATAACAGAAACAAATGACCTGAATACCCCCAAGATTTTACATCCATAGTCTGACTCTTCTGAGCCGCTTTCTGACTGTGAGTCAAAGGCATCAGTACTTTTGCATATTCAGCACATGTATCCCAGAACTTAAAGTAAAATTTTAAAAAAGCCCATTTCCCAAGAAAATGGCAAAAAAATCATGAGTGCAGTTTTACTCATTAGCACATCTGAAATGTACTTTGAAAATAGCCTGCATGATCCTGTTGGTTCATTTACTTATTGCTTGATTCAAATACTTGAGCACCGGAAAATATGTCATCATGAGTCTGCTGGTGTCCTGTCTGGCACAATTAACTGGAGCTTTTGGTCCAATGAATGTAATTGAATGAAGCTACTCTTATTTTATTATATAGCATTCAGTTTTACAGGAAGTGCATTTACTGTGATTTTAATAGCTATTACCTTCCAAAGAAGAAATGCTTATTTAATGAATGTTTAAAATTGCATTCACATATTAAAATGAATGTTTTATGGTGCAGGCATCTGTGAGAAATCAGTAGTTAATAAGCATTGTGCTGATATCACATCTGCAATCAGAACATTAATATTAAATACTTGTCTTTTGGGCATGGAGTGCAAGTGTTGGTAGTGAACAGTAATGAAAAGGAGATAAAGCATATAAATTTAAGTGATGTGTGCATGTGTGTGCGTGTGTGTGTGTGCGTGTGTGTGTGCGTGTGTGTGTGTGCGTGTGTGTGTGTGTGTGTGTGTGTGTGAAAACAGTTGCAGTGGCATGTGCGGTACTACACTGAGACCCACACTTTAATAACCTGGTCTGAACAGTAAAGTTCACTGTGAAATGAATGCTTTGGAATTGACATTTGCAGGCTAATCATGTCAAGGCTGGAGCAATATCTCACAACAGTCAAGGCCACAATTGTTGTCACCTTTTAGCAGCCTGAAGATGCAGGCCAGGTGCAGTGTTTGCAAATCTTCCACTTTAATAAATGTTCAAAGCAGGGCTGGTTCATTGGTAGAGGTCCTTGACCCACTTGGGATGGAGCTGGGACATTCGCGTGGGAACCTTTTGCTGTCGGCATTTTTCATTCCCTACCTGTGGATGGACTAACTCTGAAATAGGTTGTTACTGTCCTTCAGTGAGGCAAACTGTCTGACTCATCCCAAGTTACCCTGGGAGGCTGCCTTTTGTGTGCCTGAGCTAGACAATCTCTTACAATAGCATTAAAATAAAGCTAGATTAATTGAAATAGGCTCTGCAGAAAAATAAGTTTTTAAAGCACTACAGAGAAATAAAACCAACATGCCTCAGGTTCATTTTCTGAAAACATTTTTAATAGGAAGAAAGATGAATGAAATTGAGAAGCGGTACCTGTCACCTTTGTAAACAGAGCTCACATTCATTTCAGAGGGGCTTGAGACTTGGGACGGAGAGAAATGTGGGTGTAAGACGTGAAGTTCGTCTGTGCTTCCTTGTGAAAGCTGTGGACTCTTGCTTGATCTGTGTTTTCTTGCTGGATCAATTTTTTACCAAGTGCTGCTATACATCCACCTTCCTCTGACAATTAAAGGCATCTGGAGTGCCATGCACTTTGTCCCAAGTACTCAGCACGTGGTCCTGCTTCTGTCCTTGGAAACTTGCAGGCTGGAAGGAGAAACAGTTTGTAAGTGGAAAACCACAAGGCGTGTGGTTATGGAAAGGGGATATTGGGGGAAGGAAGCTGTGTGTATTCATTCATTCCTGCACTGCTATAAAGAAATACCTGAGACTGGCGAATTTATAAAGAAAAGAGATTTAATTGGCTCACGGTTCTGCAGGAAGCATGGCAGTAGTATCTGCTTAGCTTCTGGGGAGGCCCCAGGGAGCTTCCAGTCATGGCAGAAGGTGAAAGAGAAGTAGGCCTGTCACATGCCAAAAATAGGAGCAAGAGAGGCAGTGGGGGGTGGGGGGAGGAACCACACACCTAACCTGATCTCTTGAGAACTCGCTACTGCCGTGAGGACAACAACAGGTCATCAGAGATCCACCCGCATGACCCAAACCCTCCCACCAGGTCCCACCTGCAAGGATGGGGATCACAATTTACCATGAGATTTGGGTGGGGACAAACATCCAAACTCTATCAGTGTGGGAACAAGACGACCTTTGAGTTGGGTCTTGGAGGATGTATAGGAGAGTTCTCCAGGTGGCTGAGAGGAGGCAGATGTTCTGGAGAGAGTAGGGCTTTGGGGGAGCTGACAAGCTGGGGAACAGCAAGCCTGTGTGAGGCTGCCTGGGATGGGGTTAGGGAGGCAGGCTGGGGTGGGTGAAGGCCTGAGTGCTGGGGGAGGGTGGCAAGAGTTTGGACTTATTTGGGGGATGTGGACCTTGAGTGCTTGGGATATGTCTGTACACTGCCCACTCATTTGCCTGAGAGAGCCCCTCCACAACCCTCCCCTGGACCACCGTTGATGCCCAACTGCTGCTTTTGTGTCCAGAGTTAAGTCTTACCCGCTCCACTCACTCATAGAGGTTCATTCTGGTGTTTGGATGAGCACTGGCCAGCTGCCAGCCTGGCTCAGAGATCCCTCCCTGTCTCAAGTGTTGTGGTCCCCAGCACAACCCCAGGAGGCAGGCACCATCCCCATTCTATTGCACCTAAGAGTGACCTGAGACCACACAGCTGACGTGGCACGCCGAGACCCAGTGCTGGTGAGGGGGGCTTGGGATGTCACCCAGCTCGGGAACGCCCACTGCTGGCCAGGCACCTAGAAGGGTCACGGATTTTTCTAAAAGGGAGATTTAATTAGTGCCATAACTGAAGGCTCTTTGCCCTTGACCCTGGCTCATACCCAGGGTTTTGTGTCCTTGTTCAGTTCTGTGTCATCAATGCAAGAGAACCCACCAGGGTGGCTCTGGTCCCACCGTGCTGCACGGGGTCTCTACTCTCACAGCCCTCTGCTCTCACCAGTTTTCTTTGCTCTCCCTGGAATACATGTCCCACTGTTGACTATTCCCATTGTCTGACTCTAAGCACCATTTTCTCTTTAAATCCATTTTTGGGCCCATTCCACCTTCCTTCACAGCCCACCCTTTAGTATGAACTCTGCTCTTTTGGGCTGGATGCGAAACCAAGTGAGGCACTCGCACTTGGCGTTACCTGTGTGTTTCTCTCTGCCATGCTCTCCAGGGCAGAACCGTGCCCTTTAGTTGTGTATTTCCAGCTGGATACTTGTAGACACTCAGTAGGTGATTACTGGGGGAATGAATGAATTCACCCACCAGAGCTGCTCAGTGACCGTTGAGGATGCTACTGCTCAGATACAAGAAAAATGGAAGAAAATCTGAATCCTGCTTTATTACAAACTTTGCAAATGTTTAGTCTATTAGCATGATAGTTTACAGGAACAGACTAAATTATAATTGTAATGTTACCAGAGGAGGTATCAACTTCAGTTATTGTTACTTACCTCTGTTATATGCAACTAGGAAGATATAGTCTCTGCTCTCCTCTGACCCAAGTATTGCGAACTGCTTTGAGACTTCATGTTTAAAAGACAGAGAGTTTAAGCTGAGCAAAATTAAGAAAAGTAAGTGTAATACTAGGATTGTGTGTGATTCAGTTTGTAAGGTCCTCATGTAGTGTTTGGGGGTTAGATGATATTTTCCCTTTTCCATGGAATTAAAATTTTGTTGCTTTTAGTAAGTTTTTCAACTTATATTGTAATTTGGGCTGTTTAAGAAGTCAAGATCTTCCACTTAAGTGAGATTTATTGACAAGCTTTATATTCTGAAGGTTGACTAGGACAGACTCAGACTTGGGCAAAAGTTTAGGGCAGGGAAGTTTGGGAGGGAAGAGCATATTTGCATGTCCTACTGATGGCATTAGCGGGAAAGGACAGTGGTATTGCTTTGTGCTCTGAATGCATGGTCCACGTCACCAGTGAAGGGCAGACAGACATCCTGAGTCCAAGATGTGACACCTGAGAGGGGCTCCAGTGAGGGATGCGTCACTGTCATCTAATCATGCAGTAACAGCAGACACAGCCCAATATGGTTTGGCTGTGTCCCCACCCAAATCTCATCTTGAATTTAGCTTCCATAATCCCCACATGTCTTGGGAGGGGCCTGGTGGGAGGTAAGTGAATCATGGGGATGGGTTTTTCCCATGCTGTGCTTGTGATAGTGAGTAGGTCTCATGAGAACTGATGGTTGTCTAAAGGACAGTTCTCTTACACATACTCTCTTGCCTGCCGCCATGTAAGATGTGCCTTTGCTCCTCCTTTACCTTCCACCGTGATTGTGAGGCCTCCCCAGACATGGAAATGTGAGTTCATGAAACCTGTTTGTCTTCATAAATTACCCAACTCTGGTATTTCTCCATAGCCATATGAAAATGAACTAACACATAGCCAACTCTAGATCTTTGTATTAAACAATGCAAGACAGGCCTGTATTCTTCAAAGATGCCAAGATCATAAGAGACAAAGTCTGAGGAGCTCTTCTAGGTGAAAGGAGATTTAGGAGGCCTGGCATCTAAATGTGATTTGAATCCTGAACAGATCTTTTCTTGAATGAAAAATGCTACAAAGCACATTTTTGGGGCAATTACAAAATTGAAATATGGATGGTAGAATAGATGAAAACACTACATCAGGTGAATATCCTGAATTTTGTAATTGTCTGTGATCATGTAAGGGAGGATGTTTCCGTTGTTAGGAAACACCCCTGAAGTATTAAATAGATCACCTGTCTTCAGTATTAAGTACTAAAGTACTAAGAAGCAAAGGTGCATGATGTAGGACACCTCCCAAGGAGTTCAGAAAAAATATGTATTTAATATAGATACTGGCCTGCAGAATCTGTCTCTGTCAATGCCTTGCCATTTCTTGTCTGAAGAATGTCAGATTTTCAACTCTTGTTTTTCTACTTTCTTTCCATTCTCCTGCTCAAATTCATTAAATCAGCAGAGATTTACTGAGCAACTGTTATGCTTGCTTAATTGAACACATGCACATATTGAGAGCTGACTCTGTTTAGCACTGTGGTTAGCTATGTCCAGGTGTCACAGGAACACTCCAAAGAGACTGGGGATTGAGCTGGGGTTTGGAGGATGAGTCATCATAAGAAGGTGAGGAAGGGAATTCTAGGTAGAAGGGAGCTGTGGGGGCACAGATGTGGTGCAGGGAAGGATGCTTGAACTAGGAAGGCAGGTGGGTCTTGGAGCATGAAAACCACTGTGCCAGGCTCAGGAGTTTGGATGTCCTCCCAAGGCTGTGGCTACCTCCTTTGGGGTTTGAACGGTAGGACATCATCAGGTGTGCTGGCATTATTCACCTGTTCAGTTAACAGGTATTTACTGGGCATCTGTGATGTGCCAGGCATGGTTCTAGGCTCTGGGAATTCGTTAATGGAGAAAAAACCCAACATCCTTGCCCTTGGGTGGCTTCTAACCTTCTGCTGGTGAAAGAAAAACACAACAAACATCATCAATCAATTGTCTTTAGATTACATATGCTGCTGTGGGTAAAGTGTGAAGGGCAAGGGCAGTGACCAGGCACCCCTCTTGGGAGTGACAGGGCAGAGGGACTGTTGAGCTAAGACTTCACAGGAGGCTGTCCCGTGCTGCCCCTGATTTCACAGAAATGAGGTATTTGCAAAACCTCACGTTTCCTGTGTGTGCTTGGATAGGTATGAGGTGAGAAATAAATAGGTGTAATGACAAGGTGCCCCCTGTTCACCCAGTCATCCTGCAGCATCCAAAGTTGCTTTTGTTCCAGGTGACTTTCCAGGTCAGGGTGGGGTCCCGCGTTTGTGTCTCATTGCAGTGCCTAGGGTGGTGGGAGTGGGTCACACCGGGCCGTTCTTGTTTGTGGTGTGTTCTGTGTCACAACTGCTTCTGTGCCCTCGTTACCAGGGTGGGTCATGTATGCTTGTCATTGTCCTTTGAGTACTATTCCAGAGATGAGGACACACACACACACACGGTGTCTATCTTAGAGGCCAAAGATATGGAAAATGTGTCTTAACAACCAGAGTTCAGGGAAGCTAAAAAGAACCAACTAGACTTTCAGAATCCCAATCCCCAGCCAAAATACAAGCACCATATACCATTTTCCGTCTCCATGACCTGCTAAGATCTCATTTCTTCTACTTAAGAACTTAATTTCAACACATAAGAAAACCCCTTAAAATAGGTAGAAACATTTTGTGTGGTCGCATGTACAAAGTTGGAGGGCTATTTCCATATCTTAATTTCCACAAAGATAAAAACCTGGTAGTTTGCATCATATGCAATATAGTAATGGCACGAAGCAGGTGTTTTTAGTTTGACATGTCTTAAGTGACACAGAGCTCGGGAGAAACACCTGTTTATATACTTCAGCCTCCATTCACTTCCAAGTACTTGAGAAAAGATAAAAAAAAAAAAAGAAAACCTAAAAGAGACAGTTAGTATTATAAAGAGAGTTCACGGGATGGAATTGGAATGGTGCTAAGGGAATTGCAGGCTGTCCTGACTTAGTTTGACTTAGGATTTTTGACTGTGTGATGGGGCAAAAGCCTCATGCATTCAGTAGAAAGCTGTAGGCTACACTCTTGAAATACCGGGCAGCGATGGCCACAGCTCCCTGTCAGCCCTGTGCCCGTGCCCTCTGCAGTGGACGGCGATGCCACATGAGCTTTGCCGCCTCCAGGCCAGTGTAAATGTTCCCAGCAGGTTTAAGGTAGGGCTGCACCACGGTGTGCAGCCGGCCATGTGTATTAAATGAATTTTCCGCTGAAGACACTTTCACCTTGGACGCGTTCATCAGGATGTGACCACATCCTCATCTGAGGAGCAGGTGTCTGCATATCATCTCACTTTGTGTTCTAGTTGTGTTTTGTTGTTATTGTTCGCAGATTAAAAAACAGGTGAGTTCTTTATTGCAACCCCAAAGGAAACTGCCACATGGCTCCTTTTCACCACAGATCCTCTCATCCTGCTCAGAGGCTCCAGCAGGAACGGCTTTGTGATGCTCATTGAGCAGCAGTTTCCATTCGGCTTTAAAGAGTGTCTCCAAAACACCAGAGGCGCCTCTTTGGCATGCTTGTTCCCTAAAGCAAGCCCTTCTTTGGTCAGGTTTTAGGAAGGCTTCCTACAGTTAGGAAGTGGATTAACCTCTGCCTGCCAAGGTCCTGGGAGGAATGGAGAGAATTATGTTTGCTGCTTTTCAGTGGGGAATGCACGTGGCAGAGGAGACGAGGCTGTTTGAAGTGAGGCTTCTTGGCGATGCCTGCGTTTCCTCCTGCTCTTTCTCGGAGGAGCCTGTGTCTTCCCGACCACAGAGAGAGCCAGGTGGACCCCTTGTGTCCCACTCTTCCTAATGGACTTTCTCCTCTTCATTTGTCCTGTAGGTGGATTCCAAAGGAAAAGAACCTCAAAAATATGATGGCATACCCCCTAAAACACAGGATTCTGTTTACCATGCCAAGGAAGAAAAGAAGAAAACATCGGTAGAGCCTTCAGTCGAAAGGGGCGCAGGTGACTTGAAATTTGTTCTACTGTAGGCAGTTCGAAATGTTACAGCCTAAGAATGTGAGATTTTTTTTCAGAAAAATTTCATACTCCAGAAATATAGTTTGACTTGTAACTATCTGCTTTATTAATAAAATGTTCAGCTTGTAGGTAGGTCCGTTGTGGGCAGAGCAGAAAAACAAAATTTCACTGCTGAAGGCAATGGGATTCTGTAAGTAGGGGCCTCCAAGATAAATACAAGGTTTCAAATCAGTTTCCATCAGGACTGAGGATCTTCCCCCAGAGGGCTGATGACATAGAAGGCCATACACAAAGCTATCTTTTGGGAGAAATATGAAGATAGAACCACCTAGATTGTTTAGCTGTACTTTTTGAGTATAGGAGATACTTAAAAGATGGATCTTCAGAGCTGGTTTTTCAAATGAGGCAATTTCGAAAGTGCTCTTACATCTATTTGTTACCACTCTGCTGCCATTACTAGCTCTTACTGAGCTCTTACTGGGTGCCCAGCTCTGAGTAGGCACTTTCTGGTCCTGTCTCATTTATGCATGTGTAGGATCCTTAGTAAGAGACCGTGAGTCGTGTGGCTGGTTATGGAGGAGGAAGAGGGTGGGGGGAGAGGCTTTCCTGCACGTCTCTGCAGCTGCTGAACACCTTTGGAAGTAGTTTCTCCTAAATACCCTTCCTCCCAGCTTGGCTTCTTCTTTTCATTTATTTTGAGACGGTATCTTGTTCTGTTGCCCAGACTGGAGTGCAGTGGCATGATTTCAGCTCACTGTGACCTCCAGCTCCCGGGTTCAAGTGATTTTTGTGCCTCAGCCTCCCAAGTATCTGGGACTACAGGCACCTGCGACCACACCCAGCTATTTTTTGTATTTATCGTAGAGACAGGGTTTTGCCATGTTGCCCAGGCTGGTCTTGAACTCCTGATCTCAAGTGATCTGCCTGCCTCAGCCTCCCAAAAGCTGGGATGACAGGTGTGAGCCACCGCACTCAGCCCGCTTTGGCTTCTGTTATCTTCTAACACCTCTCAGGTTTTCTCCGTTTTGTACCCTGATGATCTCTTAGCTCCTTCTCTGGCTCTTCTCTCTACCTCTCAGCTATAGATCTGGCTATCCCCTAAAGCTTCCCCCGTCTCCTTTCCCCTCCCGGCCCTTCCCACTCACAATGAATGCCCGAGCCATGGGGAGGCGAGGCAGCTGCATGAGTACATAGGTGGGAGAGTGGCCTACGTGCTCATACCTGTACAGCTAGGGTTACGGTTAGGGTTACGGGATTCTGAGGTTACGAAGCAGGTGTGTGAGCAGGTAGTCAGGAGATTGGACAGCTGGCTCTTACACCAAAGCCTGCTGAACCCACTCCACTCGACATATTACTGTACATCAAGAGTAATGGAAAGTTTGATGACTGTGTATGAAATCTCTTCCTTGGCAATGTACATCCCACCCAAGCAGCGGGGGCTGCCCGGCACACAGGCCTTCCATCTGGGAGGCAGCCTGGTGCTAGGATGTGGCTGTAGATCCAAGCTGTGGCCCTCACAGAGCATGTAACTGTGGGCTAATTCCTTATTGACCATAGGCATAATGAGTTTGTTTGGGGATGTCCATGAGCTTTAAATATTGAATGCCTGGGACACAGTGGGTTCCCAATGAATGTCACTTCCCCGCCCCCCCCTCACCTTCCAATCAGTCACCTGCAAGAGTAGGGGCTCCCCTGGCTCAGTTCAGGACTCTAGGGTCAGTTCTCCTGGGCTGAGGGCAGGGAAGGGGGAGAAGGGCGAGAATGGACCAGGTGAGGGGTGAGGTAGGCCCAGGACTCATGGCTGAGAAATGAATGGGTCTACATTAGAGTTTCTGGCTTTGGATGATCATGCTTGCCAGTGGCCACAGTACTATCTTTTTGGATGTTGAAGGAACTGGCTGGCTGACTTCTTTTTCTTCTGCTCTCACCTATTGCTTCTATCAGGGTGAGAATGAACTTTTCAAGAATCTTGGAATTTTATAAGCATTTAATGCATCTAACTGTGATGTGATTAAAATGATTTCTAGCAATCCATTAAGTTAACTACCTCATAGTGCACAACTTTAGCACCTGGTTGTTTGAACCCTGTTGCTAAATAAGAAGCAATGAAGCTGCACTCTTCTCCTTCTCCTCCTCCTTCTCTTCCCCTCCTCCTCCTTCTCTTCCCCTCCTCCTCTCCTCCTCCTCCTTCTCTTCCCCTCCTCCTCTTCCCCTCCTCTTCCTCCTCCTCTTCCTCTTCTTCCTCCTCCTTCTCCTCTTCCTCCTCCTTCCCCTCCTCTTCTTCCTCTTCCCCTCCTCCTCCTCCTCTTCTTTCTCTTCATTTTCTTCCTCCTCCTCTTCCCCTCCTCCTCCTCTTCCCCTCCTCTCTCTCTCTCTCTCTCTCTCTCTCTCTCACACACACACACACTCTCTCTCTCTCTCTCTCTCTCTCTCTCTTGCTTTCAGACGGAGTTTTACTCTTGTCCCCCAGGCTGCAGTACAATGGTGCGATCTCGGCTCATTGCAACCTCCGCTTCCTGGGTTCAAGCATTTCTCCTGCTTCATCCTCCTGAGTAGCTGGGATTACAGGCTCCTGCCACCACGTCTGGCTAGTTTTTGTATTTTTAATAGAGATGGGGTTTCACCATGTTGGCCAGGCTGGTCTCAAACTCCTGACCTCAGGTGATCCACCCACCTCCGCCTCCCAAAGTGCTGGGCTTACAGGTGTGAGCCACTGCGCCCATCCAAAGCTGCATTTTCTTAAAATGTATCCCATTACTTTGCTGTCCAGTGGGGTTACTTTCCCTTTGTTTCTAACTGAATTAACTGGACACAGGCTTGTTGGACAGAGGTCTTCCCTGTATTTCATCTCGTGGACTGACTATGGTGGCAGGTGGCCACAGCAATCCCATGACTTTCAGGGTCCAGGGCCTTCTTGGAGACAGACAAAAGCAGATGGGGCTAAAATTGAGGCCACCATGCTGAGTACCTCGGCAGATGCAAACAGGAAGGGCGAGAGGGAAACGGGGTAAGGCGGACAGGGTCTGGGAGCCCCGGCCTGGTGGCCTGCCTGACAGTGCAGGAAGCTCCAGGATGCCGGCTTTGTAACTTGGGTTTGGGTCAGAAATGTGCCGTGGACTCCAGTTTCTCTATGGGCTTGGAAAGTTTGTGTGATTTTTCCCCAGAAGGTGATGTGTATAAAGCATCAACTCCTAGCCAGGAAACCCAGGGAGCACTGGAGGTCAAAGAGGATGGCAACGTGCAGCTGGAGGTGCCTGTGGACCAGGTGGGTGTCGGGGTCTTCACTCCCTTCCGTCAGCTCCTGTCTGCCTCAGCATCATCCTTAACCCTCTCCCTGCAAATTCTCTCTGGACTCTAGAATGTTCTGCACTCCTCCTAGTTAGAGACTGCTCATCTCAGATCCTGTGTCAAGCATTCTCCTGTATGCCCACCTCCCCAACAGGTTCTGCTGAAGAGACCCCTTTTAACACTTCACTGTGTGTGACCACAAATTTGGCTTCATCATTATTTGATGCTTGTGTCTGTCCCTCACTAAGCTACTAACTCCGTAAGGAAAGGGGCTGGCTGCCTCACTCACCACTGGGTCCTGTACCTTGCAGAGTTCCTGGCATGGAGGAGGCCTTAGTAGGTTTTGTGAAGTGATGACTGAATAATGGAAGAAACAGTGTGATCCGATGGCATGGGTGTGAAGCCTCGAGCCTCTGTTTCTTTATCCACAGATGGGGACGCTGTCTCTGTGCAGGTCTGTGTGTGGCCTGCATGTGCGGCCAGCACTGTGCGTGGTGGATGCTGGGGCACCGATCCCTCCTCCTGGCCGCAGGGAGGAGCGGGGAGCAGGGTTCTGAGAAGGGGTGGGGTCAGGCCGGGGTTCCAGCCCAGCTGTGCACCTGGGTGAGTCTCCAGTACTCGGGCAGAGGGCAGATTGTGCTCCATGGTCCCCCAAGACGCATGGCTTTGTCTTCACCACCCACCTGAAGGCAAAACAAGTACATTTCCAATTCTTAGTTTTTGAGCAAAGAATGTGTATTCTCTAAACAGTCAATGCTAGCATTAGAGTTCCATTTTTATTCCTCTGAAATCGATGGGGCTCCACCCCTGCTCCTGTAAGCATAAAGCAGCGACTCCCGGTATACAGGAAACCTTCCCACTCCTCTCTCTGGGTGGATCGCTCTTACCTTTGGCACTTTGCTTTTTAACTTCTTCTGTATTTCTTATTTTTGGGGACACATTTGAAAAACATCACGGACCTCATCCCAATATTCTAGCTTTCCGCTTCAGCTTTTGGTATTTTGGGTACCTTTCCTGTGAGTCCTGTCATATTTTCTAAATTCCTTGTAATATTATTTTCTCTTTTCCTCGACATGACAAAAGTGACTGAAATATTTGATTTTCTTTGAAAAGCCAAACTAACAGTTAAAATATTTTGTATTGCCCACTAAGAGTTTACTAGTGATGAGGAAAGTAGGACATTTTACGCTGCTGTATGCCAAATGTACCCTTGTCTCTAGAACATTGCTGTGGCCCTCTGGGTTGTAGACTGAGTGTGTCCCACACAAGTTTTCAGCACAGGCAGAATCCTAGGATGGCAAGTACTGCTGTCAGAACTGCTCGCGTGTAATAAACATGCTCATAAGTTCTGGTTGCCGGTGAGTTTGATTTCCATTGTATTTGAGGCTGTGGAATGAATTCGGTTACCCCACACTCGTGTGATGTGAGAGGAGGGAAGAGGGCCCGCAGGTCCCTGGGACACTCCACCCACCAGCTGTGGAGAAGGAGGGGCTTCCAGAAAGAGTCTTCTGTGTAGCAATTCTCCATACCAGGTAGGGCGAAGTCTCAGTGAATGGAAAACTTTCTCACTGTCAAGTTCTGTGGCTTTGAGCGACACAGAAACAGGCTTTCAGTCATGATGGTGTCTGTGGACATGAAGACCTCCTGACAGTGAGTTGGGTCACCCGTCCTCCCTCCGCATCCTCTGTGTGTGGCTTGTGTCAGAATGGGAGCAGAAAGAGCTGCTGTCAGCTGGGATGCTGGGGATAGCTGAGTGCTGGGAGGACCTTTCCTGCACAGCACACCTTGGCGGGGGTGACGATGACTCATCTTAGCTCCTACTCCTCAGGTCCTGACATGCAGCAGATGTCCCAAAAAGGTTTATGAAATCTGACAGAAATTGATACGAGAAAATTCCATGTGCTTGGTCAACAGAGGCAACGCATGAAGCTCAGGCTGTGCAGACAGAGCGGTGTTGCCCAAACTGCGTTCTGCATCTTTGAAGAAGGTCCCTGTGGAAAAGCACACATGGGAAGCGCCCCTCTCATCTCTCTCCTTGGGGGAATCATGGTGCACATTAGTGTAGCAATTGTTTCAGAAATCCTAGAGTCAAAAATTGTATATGAGCTTTTGGTGAATCCTAATTATTTCCCCACAAACCTTTTCTTGCTGGGACTCTCGTGACACACACTTTAGGCCCTGTCTGTGTGCTGTTGTCCAAGGTCCTCCTTCCCTCCTGTGGAGCAGGAACATGGGATATGGTTCCTGCAGACCCTCTATTCCTGGGGCAGTCATGGCCTGGGTGGATGGCCGTGTCCAAGCTGTCCCTGCCTGGACAACTGTGCACGAGGGTGGCTGCCCAGCTGCCTGGCCCCACTCTGGCCCTGTGCTGCACACCGGGCAGGCTCTTGGCTCTGAGTCAGGGTGACTGGCATCCCCATGGACACAGGGAAGGTGCATGTATCTGTGCCGTCAGAACTTTCCAGGCCGTTAATCAAGGACAGTTTGGCCCTGATAATAGGCCTTTATGGTGCTGACTTCTTTAGTAACCTGGAATACTGTCTTTTGTTTTTGAGTAACTGGTTTTAACTTTGTGGGTTAGCCTGAGCGCCTCACACTCTGTGTGTCCTGTGTCTGCAGTGTTATGCTTTCTCCTGTGTAGTGGTGCTATAAAGATAAAATATTACCAAATGTAGCCAGGCACGGTGGCTCACGCCTGTAATCCCAGCACTTTGGGAGGCCAAGGCGGGTGGATCACGAGGTCAAGAGATCGAGACCATCCTGGTCAGCATGGTGAAACCCCGTCCCTACGAAAAATACAAAAAAAATTAGCTGGGCATGGTGGCGCGTGCCTGTAATCCCAGCTACTCAGGAGGCTGAGGCAGGAGAATTGCCTGAACCCAGGAGGTGGAGGTTGCGGTGAGCCGAGATCGTGCCATTGCACTCCAGCCTGGGTAACGAGCGAAACTGCGTCTCAAAAAAAAAAAAAAATTACCAAATGTAACATCCTGACTAGTACATGTATGAATTTGGAGTCAAGGCTTCTAGATTGAAGAAGGGAACCTCAAGAATACAGAGTCCTCTAAATTCCAGGCCGTAGCTTCGTGGTCAGTGATGCTAACTGCACAGCATCTGAGCATCCCTGGAGAGAACCTCGATGTGGGAGGATGCTTCGGTTTTCCTGTGGCAACTTCGGTATCCGTTACTAAACTCTCATTGTCAGGTTTGGATACATGAAGGACGTGGCCCGTCCTTGGCCCCTGCAGAGGGAGGGGCCTCATATTATCTTCATGATTTGTGATGGTAAGTAAGACTTTGACTCCGCAGCCCCCTTTCCTGTCACCTGTCCTTTATTCCAGTGTCTAGAAACTTCTCCCAGCACTTGTAAGTCATTTCTGGAACATCTCATAGCTGTGCAGGGAGCATAGAGTGGAGCCTGGCCTCTGAGTGTGGGCAGGGAGGGTCAGAGGCTCAGCTGGGAAGCCAAGTCACTGGGGTGTTGGGTGTTGGTCTTCCTGACGGTGCAAGATGACTGTTCATTGTGCATTTTGACCTGTACTTGGATTTCTAGAATGTTCTCATTTTTCTTGTCCGGCCTTCAATTGTTTTTTTATTTATTTACTCCCGGAGCAACACATACTTTTAATCAAACCAGTCACTTTCTGTCCTCCAGCTTCGGTTACTCGGGTCTCTATCAACCGAGACAGGGATTTCTGCAGAGCCCATGGCTTACCTGCAGATATTGGGAGGTTCACACCGGCGTCCCAGGGCTCCTGGCCATTTGGAAAGCTCATCTTGTAGCACAGACTTGACACGGAGACCCTCGCAGAATTCTGCGAATGCGCATCTGTGGCTCATGACAGAATCAAGATTGGGGTTCTCCGTTAGGGAAGTGGTACCTTGCGTCAATCCAGTGATCTCAGTTACCTGGGTCACAAAAGCGGGGAAGCTTCAGAGTCATGGGAACTTATTTGTCCTGAACTAAGTGGTTGTGACTAGGACGGAAGGCTCACCTTGTGGGAACTGGAATGGGAGCAAGAGGGAGAGGGTTTTAGGGTGGAAGCTCTGGGGTGTGGCCGGCTGTCAGAGAGAGGGCGATTCACTGGCTTGGATAATTACCAATCTTTAATGACACTTTTTTTCCCTCCTAGGATGCATTCTCTTCTTTCTTGAGTTTTTATTTTTAAGAAATTATAATTTATTTTCAAACTTTTGTTTCTCTTTGGTTATATAGCAGGTAGTGTATCCCCTTGGCATCCACCCCTCCCCCACCATTTCCATCAGCGGAGGAGTTTGGAGGTGGATAGAGGTGCATGACCTGTGTGCCTGCTGCCTGATAAGCTTTCATTCTCAGAGCGCGGTGAAGTTTTGCACTAACATCTCACGTCATGTTACCCCAATGTTAAGAAACACATTTTTGCAGTTACAATCCATGCAAAAAATGGCACCCAGGTGTTAAAACATGAATGTTAAAATTCTGATTTAAGTACTACATTTTTACAAAAAGAATGTCTTCTGCCAGTGATAAGATTGTATTTATTTTTGTGACTACTTTAAGAAGGTGTGGAAATGTGTATAACCGGAAGCCCTGCGGAGCCCAGGACACTCACCTGTGATTCCTTTCTTGGGGAAATCGTCTAGAATTTACTCTGAACATGGCCAATTCCATGTTAGCAGAGCAGTCTGCTTCGTCATTCCCCAGGTGGCAAGTAGGCTGTGTGAATCCCAGGTCTCCAGCTGAGGTGTGAGAAGCAGGGTTTGACTGAAATCAGAAAAGATTGGGTCCATTTCTACTCTTCTAAAATTCGGTTATTTTTAGAGTCTCAAAGAGTCAGTTCAAAAGGAGAGTATCTTTCCTTGGATTCTCAAATAGCAACTGGGGCAGTGCCCCCTGCACTGTGCCTCCCGGGGTGTGATGCGTCTCCCTCCGGAGAAAGAGATAAGAATAAGTCACCAACCAAAGCGAAACCGAAATGATTGGGACTACTCAGGAGAAGGTCAGTCTAAACTTGGGTGATCCGTGAATCGTCTAATTAGAAAACAGCTAATGAAGCTTAAGGCTTTGGTACTTTTACGTGTGTAGAGTAACTCAGATGGAGGCCACCTGGGTCCCTGGGGCACTGGCTTTAATGAATAAATTAAAAGTATAATGAGCTATTATATCTGTACGGGTGTTTTGGCTACAAAGAATGGGAAACTTGAAAAGAAGTGGCTTGACAATCAGGAACATTTATCGGGCCAGCCGATAAGGACTCAGCCTTCTGTGTGGGAGAGGCTCTGGGGTTGGTCCCCTCGAGCCTCGGGGAGTAGCCGGACACCCCGTTCTTCCACCGCCTCGCTCGGTACCTTCACCTTTGGCCTTGGGGTTGTCTCCTCATGATCTCAAGGTGGCAGTCTCTGCTGGCACACTGAGACACGTGAAATCTGGGGACAGTAGAGAGACCACACCGTTTAAACAGGGAGGAAAGGCTTTCCCAGGGACCCCTCTGAAAGTTACTGCGTGTCTATGCCTATCTTGTCCCTAGCCAGGGAGAGGTGATTGACCTCTGGTGGTTTACAGGAATCAGCCTTCCTCTCATGTCTGGAAGGGAGACCAGGCGCTCCTGGATTTTTTTTTTTGAGATGGAGTTTCGCTCTTGTTGCCCAGACTGGAGTACAGTGGCTCAATCTCAGCTTGCTGCAACATCTGCCTCCCGGGTTCAAGCGATTCTTCTGTCTCAGCCTCCCAAGTAGCTGGGATTATAGCCGTGCACCATCACTGCCAGCTAATTTTTTTGTAATTGGTAGAGATGGGGTTTCACCACGTTAGTCAGGCTGGTCTTGAACTCCTGACCTTAGGTGATCCACCTGCCTCTGCCTCCGAAAGTGCTGGGATTACAGGCTTAAGCCACTGCGCCTGGACAAACTTCTTTTTTTTAAGTGAGGAACAAGGTGAGGGTGGCTGTGAGCCAGGCAGCTTTCAGTGTCTGTACAGGATGTTTAATCTGTGCCATCTGCCCCTTCTTCATCGTAGAAGGAGAGGTCCATCCTTTCCTACCTATATCTCCCCTCCTCCCAGACGCTGGACCCTGTCCCGCTTAGAGCCTCTCAGGAGCTGCACGTCATCAGCGGCTTAATATTTCTTTCTCTCCTTGGTATCTTCAGCTTCTCCAATGCCAACGTCCTTCTGGCCAGCATGTGAGCATGCTGAAAGCACTCTAGTTATGAATAAAAATGACTCTCCCTTGGTCTCAGTCCTCTTGGAGCGCATCTCTCTCCCCTCTTGCATGGAACTGATCTACGGGAGTGGCGTCTCCTCACTTTCTCCATTTTCTCCCCTCTTCTTCTGCCTGTAGTGGCACAAAACAGCTTTTCTGCTCCATGCCACCAAACCCAACACATTCCTCAGTTCTCGTTGCACAGGACCTTCCCCCACCCATTGGCACTCCTGGCCACTCTCTTTTAATGTTCTCTTCCTTTGGCAAGAGCATCTTGTCAAAGAAGACTCCTGACTTCCTTTCTCTCTGGCCACTCATTCTTCTTCTTCTTTTAGGCTTCTGATCATCTCGCTGGCCATCAGATGCTGGTGTTCAGCAAGGATGGGGGCTGGGGCATCTTTCCCTCTCACTCTGGATGTACTCTCTATGATATAAAATTCTGTATCGCCATGGTGTCAGTGTCTGTGACCTCCAGGAACATATGCACCTCTGCCGAATTAACGTCCCTCATATTGTCCTAAGACACTGAAGCTCAGCAGAGGGACAATGCAACTCACGGTCTCCTTCCCCTGTCCTCAGACCTTCTTCTTGTCCTGTCTCCATGTGTGGATGACACCCAAATCCCCTCAGCAAGACAAAAGAGAAAAGAGGTATTCCTGAGACTCACCTCTTCAACCCTTCGGTATTCAGATCTGGACTCTGTCAGTTTTACCTCCTAAACGTGTCTGGAATCTCTGCACCCCTCTCTGCCTGTGTTACCATCGCCCTGGTCCCACCTAGCTTCCTCTCCTGGTTAGATCACTGCTGTCACTCCTGCTTTGCATACACTGACCCCAGCAACTCTGAGGCTCAGCGTTTCTTCCTGCAACACGGCACATGCTGTTCCATGTACCAGGCATGTTTTTCCTTCTGTTTTTGTATATTAACATTGTATCATCCTTCGGATTTTACCTTACTGGTCAATTACTATTAAATGGTGGTCTCCCATATTTGTTAAATACTGTTGTATTCTCTTTCTGTTCCACGTACCTCTCCTTGCAGCGCCTGTCGCAGTTGTTTTGTTTGTGTGACTGTTTAATTGATATCTGTCTTCCCTAAAAGACTCTCACCTTCTTGAGGGCCATGTTTGTTAGTACTCACAGTCACTTGTGTCTCCTGGCACTGTAGTATTCAGTACGGCAGGTCTCCTCTATATCCTTGCTGAATAAATGAATGAATCAGTGATTGACATCACATAGATTATTCTTTAAAATAATGTTTTTGATTGACTTTATATTGACTATTCTTTAAAATAACATGTTTTTGATTGACATTATATTGATTCTTAACATGTTTTAGAAAAGCTTATTTTTTTATTACATTTTAGGTTTTGGGGTACATGTGAAGAACATGCAAGATTGTTGCATAGGTACACACGTGGCAGTGTGATTTGCTGCCTTCCTCCCCATCACCTATTTCTGGCATTTCTCCCCATGCTATCTCTCCCCAACTCCCCACCCCCCACTGTCCCTCCCCTATTTCCCCCCAACAGACCCCAGTGTGTAGTGCTCCCCTCCCTGTGTCCATGTGTTCTCATTGTTCAACACCCACCTATGAGTGAGAACATGCGGTATTTCATTTTCTGTTCTTGTGTCAGTTTGCTGAGAATGATGGTTTCCAGGTTCATCCATGTCCCTACAAAGGACATGAACTCATCATTTTTGATGGCTGCATAGTAATCCATGGTATATATGTGCCACATTTTCCCTGTCCAGTCTATCATTGATGGGCATATGGGTTGGTTCCAGGTCTTTGCTATTGTAAACAGTGCTGCAATGAACATTCGTGTGCATGAAAAGCTTATTTTTTACATGGTTTGAGCACTCCCCAAAGTTTTATTTATTGCCACTGCTTCTCTACATGAGCCATAGGAAGATAGTGCTCATATGGGCTTGGTCTGAATTTTCAGAAGGTTTGAGGTCTGGGCTGATGGGACTGGCCACACTGAAGACATACCTACACGTTTGCCTCACTACAGAAGTCTGTCCTTGCACATTCAAGGTCGGCTGGCAGGAGCCGTTGGGTCTTTATGGCTGACTACTAACAACAGTTCTTTTGCTCCATCATGCGGTGTGAGTGCACTTCTCTACCCACTTCGACTCAGGGTGGCCATGCCACCTGCCTTCCCTGGTGACAGGTGAGTGGTCCTAGGCAGGGGCATGAAGAGCCAGCGTGTGATTTCCCACACAGCATCTTCTCTTCCTTTGCAATCAGGAGGTGTCCGGGCCTCTGTTGGTGGGTTTCCTGAGTGACTGTGGGGCCAGGACAACCCCCGCCAGCTGCAGCAGCATGCAGCATGCATACCTGTTTCGCTTGTTATTGCAGCATAATCAGCCCCTCCTGACAGCTGCAGAAATATAAAGGAAGTTGGTCCTGGAGAGTCTTTTCTTTGGCCACCAAACCACCTGCTTCTCCCCAGGAGCAGAGAGAGGCTCCAGGACACAGATTGGGACAGATTCTTGTCTTCTGCCAGCGTGCCATGAAAACTAGGAATAACCATGGCGAGTGAGAACCCACTGCTGTGTGAGGGGTGAGGTCAGGCAGGCTGTGGAGGGCACCTGCTGACTGGGAGCAGAGGGCCCTGGGCAGGGTCCTCACAGTGCCCTGAGAATTACAAAACTGCCTGCTGACCAGACCCTCTGGAGTGAACTTACCACTCCTTATAAGAAAGATGTTTCTTTAGCAGTTTCACCAAGCAGGTTGGCATTTTGCTGGTCGAACCAAAGGCAAAAATGCAGCGTGGACAATATTGTGTATTTGGAGAAACTGCAGCGACTTCCCCGGCTCTACCCATAGCAGTGGGCTAGAAGGTTGCACTATTTCACTAAGGTTGCTCTCTGACCTTTTAAAGGAGTTCAACATCAGTAGTTGATAAAATGTGCTTTATTTTCTCTCCAGAGACCGGCTGAGATAGTTAAAGAACATGAAGAGATACATGAGAACACCCCCGATTTTGAGGGCAACAAGGTGAGTTCATTTTATTTTGTTTTAATGGCCTGGATCTAAGGCACCTAACATGGAACAGAGCTCACGTGTGGTGATGAAGGGATCCAGATCACAAGTCGGTTCCAAAGCGCCAGCCAGCACAGAATTGGAAGCGAGTGCATTCCCAAGGCAGGCCGTGGCCAAGATCAGCTTTCCTGTGTGCCAGACAATTACATGAGTCATTTTAGTAGCATCTACATCTGTCCTAATTACTTTCCACTGTACCTCTAGTCACAAACCTAAAAACTTTTTCCCAGAAAGTTTCAAGATCATACTTTTAGCAGGGAACATCAGGGAAGGCGAAGGAAGGCAGCGGGTGTGCAGGTGGCTGTGTGCTGTGGGCATCCAAGGTGCTGGCTTGTGTGGTTCGAGGTGCAGTGTCAGTAGCTGGTCCCGCTGGCCAGTGCGAGGGTGAGGGCTTGCAGTGCACATGCGCAGATGGCAGTGGGAACCAGCGCGGGACACCTGGCTTGCTCTTCTTCCTATCTGGGTGTCCTGGAAACTTCCTCCACCCAGGGAGCGTGTGTCCGTGGTCCTTTATGAGACTCTACAACTCATTGTCCACATAAAATATGTGTATTGGGAAAATAGAATTTATTTTAAATACACATCTTTTAGCTAAGAAGTAGACTTTGAGGACCTTGTTTTCAGAATTCTGTCTCTGGATCTTATTTTTGTTTCAAGGTAGCCTCTTGGTTTTTCTTTTTTTTGAGATGGAGTCTTGCTCTGTAGCCCAGGCTGGAGTACAGTGGTGCGATCTCGATCTCGGCTCACTATAACCTCTGCCTCCCTGGTCCTGGTTCAAGTAATTCTCCTACCTCAGCCTTCCTAGTAGCTGAGATTATAGGCACGAGCCACCATGCCCAGCTAATTTCTGTATTTTTTAGTAGAGACGGGGTTTCACATGTTGGCCAGTCTGGTCTTGAACTCCTGACCTCGTGATCCAAAAGTTTGGCCACAGGCAGGAAGCTGTGTAAATTGATCATTGGACAGGAGGCTGTGTCATGAGCTCCTGGATTCATGAAGTCTGGGAGGTGCAGTCTGAGTCTGTCTTCCAGGGCTGGAAACAGTCAGGGACACTCGCAGCCCTGTCAGGAGTCACTTTTTGGTCTTAAACTTACCATTCAGCTTCCTGGCTGCCACCTCGAAAAAAGGAGAGGCGTGACCCCAGGGAGCTTGTGCAAAGGTGTTGGAGCCATGCAGGTCACCCCTGGTGCTTGACCCAACTTGGAAAAGGGTGGTTGTTGGAAGGGATATGGGTCCTCAGGAAGTTAGTTCAGGTTTTAGAAAACACCAAGGCAGCTTCTGATCTAAAACAATGACAATACACTTGTAAGACAGCTCATTCTGCCTTCCTTACATTCCTGGACAGTTTTGGAAAGGTGCCCTGTCTGTATCTGGCTGAGTAGGGAAGACTGTCAGAAGAAGAGCAAAGACAGCTTTTCCTTTCTTTGGTGACGGAGGGCAAGGCTGCGTTCGGAGATGCAGAGTGAGGGCAGACGTTCGTCTCAGAGCATTAGGCTAAGAGGGGCAACAAGCTACTTGATTACCTTGCTCACCCTTGAGGAGAGGGTGCTATCATGTGAGTGGCATATTTCAGTAGGGATATAACCAGGCCTTCTGACTGCAGTGAGTTTATGCTGTCTGCTGAAGACCCTCTGCACACTGGCGGTGGAATTTGTCATCTATGCCCCACTGACTTGTTATGGAAATCTACTCAGGATGCATATTAGTGAGTTGATAACAGCCAGTAGCAGATTTAATTTCTTAGAGTGAATCAAAATGTCTTTCCAGCAAATCACTGGAATCCAGTGGCAAACCCAAGCACCTAGTCCTTAGGAATCTGGGCTAAGAACCAGAGCTGCTGGGGAAAACGTGATGGGGACAGCCATACCGTGGTTCTCTTGCCTGAGCATTAGTGACAGGAGATGGGACAGGGAGGGCTGAGGAGCAAACGGAGGCATCCCGAGCGTCACGGGCTCCAGGCACTGCGCAGACGTTCCCACGTGCCCAGCCTGTCTCTACTGCACACTCGCTCTTTAAGGAAGGCAGAGTAAACAAGATTAAAAACAACGAGATGGGGAGTTTAGGTAGCTTGGCAGCGTCACGCAGAAGGTGATGGGTCTTGGAACTGAACCCCGTTTTGAGCGATTCCAAAGGCTGTGTTTTCCTATTCCTGTGAACCATGCTGGTTATATATCACTTCCCAGAAGAGGCATTTTCTGTCTCAGGCTTCACACTGTGTCCCTCGTAGATACCACCCTTCACTGGTGTTGTGCACTGCCTCAAGGGGGGCAAGATGGTTCACTGGTGTTGTGCACTGCCTCAAGGGGGGCAAGATGGCTCAAGTGTTTTAGTTCTAACAGCCCCATCTTTGCTTCTTGCATGACTGAAACAAAACTTTGTTGCTATGAAGCAACCCATGGGGTTGAAGGTAATTGGCTTTAAAATTTGGCCCACGTTTTTGAGGGCTCAAGAAGAGCAAGCATTTTCTATACGTTATAATAGCTGCAATAACAATTAAAAAGAAGCAGGACTCAATTAGCCCTTGCTGGCCTAATCTGCCCTAGCCGCAGTGAGTTACCCCTGCTCTCGGTGACCTGGAGTTCACTTGGCATTTCATTTGTACATTGAAAAATTGGTCACATGACATTTATTTGATATTTATTATATTAAAATGTTTAGGCTTATGATTGCCAGCTTGACCTCTGACCTCCAGAGACAGAGATTGTGCCCTGTGATCTCACGTGTCATTCAGTGTCTTATATATAGTAGGTGTTTAATAAATATCTACAGATTTGCTTTCAGTTGCCTATGATGAAGTTACTTAAATACGTAATCCTGCAGTAAAATGCTAATTACCTGGCAAAGTTGTAAGAAGACATATTATAAACATTATTTATAAATATATATTGTTCAGGCACAGTGGCTTATGCCTGTAATCCTAGCAATTTGGGGAGCTAACATAATGAGACCCTGTTTCTACAAAAAGTTGTGACATTAAAGTAGCCAGGTGCAGTGCTGTGCACCTGTAGTCCCAGCTCCTTGGGAGGCTGAGGTGAGAGGATTGCTTGAACCCAGGAGGTCAAGGCTGCAGTGAGCTACAATAGTGCCACTCCACTCCAGCCTAGTGACAGAGCAAGACCATGTGTGGAAAAAAAACAGCAACTACTATATATAGAAAATATTTCTGATGTTTGATCACAAAGGTGTTATTTTTATGGTAAAAATACACATGGTTTTTGTGGTGACAATTTGCCATTCAGCCATTTTCAGCATGCAGTTGAGTGGCATTAATCACAGTCTCTGTGTTGCACGGTCACAGCCACTGTCTGCTTCCAAGACCTTTTCATCTCCCCACACTGAAACTCTGTGCCAGCTCCCCGTTCTGTGCTAGCTCCCCGTTCTGTGCCAGCTCCCCGTTCTGTGCCAGCTCCCCGTTCTGTGCTAGCTCCCCGTTCTGTGCCAGATCCCTGTTCTGTGCCAGCTCCCCATTCTGTGCCAGCTCCCCGTTCTGTGCCAGCTCCCCATTCTGTGCCAGCTCCCCGTTCTGTGCCAGCTCCCAGTTCTGTGCTAGCTCCCCGTTCTGTGCTAGCTCCCCGTTCTGTGCTAGCTCCCTGTTCCTTGCTTTGCCTAGCCCCAACTGTGTTGTCATTTGAAGCACGTAAAAACAATCCCAGCTTGAAGGAGCTATTTAGATGCAAGTGTTATGATGGCATCCTCCTCACGCCACAACCAGGGTGCATTTATTTTATAATTGTGTATGTCAATAGCATAGGAGTGGGAGCAATTGAAATCAAAAGCAAAAATAGAACTGTGCTTTTGGATGACACTTCATCATACTCAGAATACGTTAAACATGTTAATTATATGGTCATGACAATTCTGACCATATTAGGCACTGTAATAATATTTTTCATCCTTAAAAATGGAATGTTAACATTGACTAATTTGCAAAGCTCTCCTGTGAGATAATAAAGATGAAGTGTGTACATTTTCCTTTCACCTGTTTTGAACTGTGTCCATTGCACACAATTTTAATTACGTTGGGTGCTTGAGAACTGTCTGAATCAGAGTAGACTGGAATTTTCTCCAGTTCTCAGTGCTTGATTTGTTTGGACTCACTGATTTTAAAACGTCTTATGTGCGAACAGCACTTTTTAATTTATGCTGCCTGCGAAGTTTGTAAAGCAATGTGTTAAGGTTTTGAAAAGGTTCGATCCCTTTCCAAAGCAAGACGGAAAGTATGAATGGAAATGCTGAAAAATGTATCCACAGGCCTCCTAGGTAGGGCTCTCCAAGGAGGGCATGAGTTTCCTGTCCTTGGAAGTCCCTCCATGTGGTTGGTAGCCAGCTCTGCAGGGATGCTTTAGGGAGGGTTATGCATAGGAGCAGTCAGGTATTCTGTGACTCAGGTTTTTTTCTGATTACCAATTGTCAATGTTTTAATAGTATTTAGGTGTTTCCTACTTTTGAAACGGCCATATAAAAATTTCATGGGCAATTTTGTGTATTCAATAAAGAGACTGAGGGAGTGAAAGAGGGAGAGGGAGAGGGAGGTTGGCTATGATTTGGGGGTGGTGATTTTCTCCTCCTCCAAGAGCATGCTGTGCATGTTGCAGCCTCTCCGGTGCTGCGCCTGATGCCTGCTGTGCCCCTGCCTTTCCAGCTCTCACCTGCTGCTAGCACTCTCTGCAGATGCAGCCTCTTCCTTAAGGCTCTCTGGATCCTTCTGCCCCAGGGAGCATCTCTTCCTCCATTCACTCCCCACAGGATTTTCTTTGTCCTTCCTGTGCTGTCCAAAGCACACTTTGGCTTTACTTAGAGCTGTTTGTGTACGTCTACTGTCTCTTCTGAGTGGTTTACACTTTTTGAAGGAGGAGTCTTGACTTAATTCATTTTGGTGTCATCTTTAGCACCTTTCATATCACCTTGCACACAGGAGTAGCTGATCTTGAGTTTGGTAAGACCCTGGAGTAGCTGATCTTGAGTTTGGTAAGACCCTGGAGTAACTGATCTTGAGTTTGGTAAGACCCTGGGAGATATTAGGTGGCCCATGTGCAGCATTGGAGGCAGAGGGGGCATTGCACAGCCTCTGGCGTGAGGCTGGAGTGTGGCCAACCTGGAGCTGAGTGTGGCCCCAGTAGAGGGGACTAAAGATGAAGGTAGATATTCAGTGAGTCTCAAAAGGCTATGTCAGAAGAAGTGATTATCCCCAAAGCCTTAGTGTTTATCTACATGAAAATCTAACTTTTCTTTTCGGAAAATGCCATAAAGCCAAAAGCTAAACAAACTAAGGAAGAAAATATTTGCAACACAAATCAGATTTTCTTGATTTATGCAAGTCTCATAAATCACTAACACAAAGCCGATTAAAAAAGAAAGACAAATAAGACACAGAGAAATTCACAGAGAATAATACAAATTTCCAAAAGACACAAGGAAACATGTCCATGTCATTCCTAACTTAAAAATGCAAATAAGAAAAATGTGTTTTGTCATTATATCAGGTTGGCAATGTCCAGTGCTTAATAAAGCCAGATTAAGGATTGTTTTACACTGTCCGTCTTGCAGATAATTCAACACTATATTTTTATGTTAATATAGATGCAGAAAAGCAGCAATGCTTCTTACTAGGGTTATGTATAAATCAATGCAGCATTTTGGAAACTATTATTAACATATAATATAACATTTGCTATATTAATATAACAAATATTAATATATTAGAATATATTAATTAATGACTACTAATAATAGAAACAAATGCAGTGTTCATCTACAGGGCTTGATTAACTTATACTTCACCAATAGAATGGCGTACAAGACAGCTGTGAAAATAGATAGACTCATATAACTGAAGGATGGGAGCTCCAAAATGTTATATTAAGTGAAAAAAAAAATCAAGGTGCAACGGAGAATACAGGTGTAACATTCTGCCTTTTGCATAAGAATGAGCAAAGAGATGTACATAAAAACAAAGGATTTAGAATGGGAAACCAAGAGGAAGGAAGCAGGAGGAGCAGAGCAGTGAGTTGGTGAGGACGAGGCTTAAGGCTTTACGCCAAAGTCCGGAGTGATGTTGATGAGAAAGAATTTGACCTCCCCAAGAAGCTGAGTAGAGGCAGGGAGATTAAGGATTTATTTTACGCCATCTTTCTTGCAGATTGTTGATTCCTATATTTATTTTTTTAATACTAGGAAAACGAAGATGCAAGGCTTTGTGAAGACGTTGAAAGAAAGGTTTGTATCAACAGTAGCTGTGGTTTTGTGTTTTCTGTTGTGAAGACAGAGCTAATGAGAGAATGCATGGATCCCCAGCTCTTGGCAGGTGCTTTTTAGGAACGTAACCTGTACGCCTCTGTCATACACCGTAGCTCTGCTTTCCAGAGTTAGAAAACAAACTTGGAGGAAAAAGAACCATAATCAAGGCCTTTCACAGAGGTGGACGGTTCCTTGGAAAAGGCAAATAAGAACCAGGAATGAAAAGTGCTTCAGGGCCACGTGTGGCTGGCGTCTGGAGGTGCACCTGTCATGACTCCAGGAAGATGCATATGAATTATCTGCCAGCTGCACCTGTAGTCACTCACTTAGGCCTTCCAGGCAGTCATAAAAGGTAGCTAAGTGTGAATGTGTTTGCCTGGTGAGGCTGTAGGAGTGGGGGACTCACAACCCTGGGGAAAGTGGATCCGTAGCTGTGCCGGGGACCCCACCTGGCAGCAGAAGGCGCTCCCCCCACCAAAGCTTTGCTCTCCCCGCCATCATCAATAGCTCAGTCCTCAGCAGGACTGAGTTCTTATCCTAGGTTGGTGGACAACTAAGTGATGATAGTGATTTTTGGCTGAGTGTGCCAAGTTTCATTTATTTAGTTTTTAGTTTTCTTAGACTCCTCAGCATTCCTCAAAGGATGTGAGCCCTTAGTGATGACTTGGGAGGTGAACCTAACCGACACCGGTGTGTGGACACTGTCCGCCTGGCCTTGGCTGCTCCAGCACCTGCCGGGTGTGTGGCTTTGGGGACACTCCTCAAAACCTTACTGCCTCATTTTCCTCCTCTGTTCAAAGTTTGTCCGATTGTTTATTTATAACAAAATCAACCTTCAGGAGAGAATATGCATAAAGTCTGCTCAGTGTTACCACCTTTTTTCTTCTTATTAGAAATAGCTAACTTGCAAAAGAATCCAGATGGTATCACGGGAGAGGGGAACAGGGGTGAGCTGTGTCCTGCCTGTGCATGGAGCCTCCCATGTGGGTGTGTCCTGCCGTGGACAGAGCCTCTGGTGTAGGTGTGTCCCACCCATGAATGGAACCTCTCGTGGGGGTGTGTCCTGCAGTGGACAGAGCCTCTGGTGTAGGTGTGTCTCACTTATGGACAGAGCCTCTCATGTGGGTGTGTCCTGCTGTGGACAGAGCCTCTGGTGTGGGTGTGTCCTGCCCATGGACGGAGCCTCTTATGTGAGTGTATCCTGCTCGTGGACAGAGCCTCTCATGTGGATGTGTCCTGCCACGGACAGAGCCTCTGGTGTAGGTGTGTCCCCCCTATGGATGGAGCCTCTCCTGGGGGTGTGTCCTGACCATGGACAGAGCCTCTCATGTGGGTGTGTCCCACCTGTGGACTCAACCTCTGGTGGGGGTGTGTCCCGCCCCTGCAGGAGCCCCTGGTGTAGACGTGTAGGCAGCTTTGTGGCTGGAAGAGCACTAAATTCCTGTTTCAACTTTTCCACCAACTGGCTAGATGCCCCCTTTGTTAAGAAACTTGATTATTTCAATCAACAATCATTTTACATGTTTATAGGTTCACTTACTCTTCGAGAATCAGTGAGACAATGGATTGGAAAGTTCCTGAAAAGTATAACTTATCTATGTTTAAAATGGTGTTTATATTATTTGTACTTAAGCTAGATAATGAAAGTTTTTGTTCCTCACCTTGAAATTAGACATTTGGTGGTCTCCACTCTTAACTCCCGTGTTAAGATCATGTAATCCATTTTGTGATGCAGCTTCCGGCCTCTGGAACTCTCTGCAGCTGACCTAACTGCATGTGGCTGGAAAAACAATAATCTGTGTTCATTGTGATCCTCCCGTATGCATAAATAATATCTGGTTTTAATGTCAAGTATTTCTTTGGAACATGTATCACTTGTTTGGCATACGTGTTACTCTTTTAAAGGGACTATTTTACCAAATGCAATGGAATGAAAAGAATACAAATTTGGCCCCATGTACACTATGAGCAAATAGTTTCATTTTTCTGAGCCTCGGTTTCCTTATCTGTGAAACTGAAATAATTTCTAACTTGTGGAATGAGTGTAAAGATTAGAAATATTTAGAAGTGCCTTACTCAGTGGTTGGGGAATAAATGCCATCTACTGTTGTTACTGTTTTTCTCTGGTTGAATCCTGCCTCCAATGGAGGTCTGACGTCTTTGAAAGAAGGAATGAGATTTTACTCAGCATCAGGCATGCACAATGCCTTACTCACAGTCAACATTAATTATGTTGTTAAATTAACTTTTCTCTGTGATACCTCACACTAGTTTTAAAATTAAGAGTACTTTATTAAACTATAAAGGATTTATGTTGATTGTAGACTTATTAGAAAATGCAGATAAGAAAAAAATGAGAAAGTAAAGCCGTGAGTTCCTCTGCTCAGAGTCTGTTCTCAGTTTTGTGCATGTTTCTTAGGACTGTTTTCCACTTGAAATTTATTGTTTGTGTAGAAAGAGCATTGGAACTTGTCAAATAATAGAAAATTATAAGAAATACTATGAATCAGTATTGAGGATATTTTCAACACGTTAGGTTTTTTCTCAGTATACTTCAGAATGTCAATTTTATTTATTTGAAGTAGATGTAAAGGTTTTTGAGTAGAGCTGCCCCTCACTTTAAAAAGAGCAAGAACCAAGCAGCAGGCGTCGTGTCCTTATGAGGAGCTTTTCCAGGTCTTGAAGCCAGTGCCGCTTCCTGGATGTCATCTGCTGAACATTTGATCTCAAATCAGAATTTAAACATTCCATGCTTACATTTAAAAAGTTTTATTTTTTCTTCTGCAACAAATATTTGATTTGATTTCTCATTGGCTATATTTTTGTGATGAGGGTGAAAAATTGAGAGACTTAAGAGGAAGGAAAGTGAACAGATGGAAGAATTTATCCACTAATAGATTTTAAAATGTAAACTACAATTTTAAGTCATGAATCTAGATGTTGAACAATTCTACTTCCATCATATATTGGACAGATATATCACACCAACAAAGAGCATTCAGAGTCCACCGGCTGTGCAGTTTGTAGTTTCATTTTGTGTTTTGCATCATAGAATATAAAATGAGCATATCAATCCTTCCAGCATCCAAGCAACACGAGAGGATGCCGTAGTGACAAGTTCCAGGTGCAACGTGTATAAGAAGATAATTGTGGCATTTTTTTCCCCGAAGACTTCAAAAATCAAGTATAATTTTGATCAACAATAAATGTGCCATTAGTAAAGAAAAAGTACTTAACGTAAGATTTTTCATATTTATAGTCATCGATTTGTGAAATGACCTGTCACCTTTTAAAGGCGTACTTTGTAAGTTTTATGACAATGTTATGCATAATCATATCAAAGCAAAGTCCTTTTATTTTTATTTATTTATTAAAATTTTTATTGCATTTTAGGTTTTGGGGTACCTGCATGTGCAGAACGTGCAAGATAGTTGCATAGGTACACACATGGCAGTGTGTTTTGCTGCCTTCCTCCCCCTCCCCCACACTTGGCATTTCTCCCCAGGCTATCCCTGCCCAGCTCCCCCCCCGCTGTCCCTCCCCTATTCCTCCCAATAGACCCCAGTGTGTAGTACCCCCCTCCCTGTGTCCATGTGTTCTCATTTTTCTCACCCGCCTATGAGTGAGAATATGTGGTATTTTCTTTTCTGTTCTTGTGTCAGTTTGCTGAGAATGATGTTCTCCAGATTCATCCATGTCCTTAAATGAATGTTGGAGGCAACATTCAAAGCCTATTAACATCCTTTGTTAAATGTCCTCCTTCCCTCCTTTCTTCCCTCCCTTGTTTCCTTTATTCCTTCTCCCTTCCCCCTTCCTTCTCTTCCTTCCCTCCCCACTCCCTGCCGCCGCCTCCTCCTCCTCCTCCTTCTTCCTCTTCTTCTTCTTCTTCTTCTTTTTCTCTCTCTCTTTCCTTTTCTGAGACAGGATCTTGCTCTGTCATCTGCAAGCTCTGCCTCCCAGGTTTGAATGATTCTCAATTTTTGTGCTTCAGCTACCTGAGTAGCTGGGATTATAGGCATGGTGTGTGCACCACCATGTTCAGCTAACTTTTTTCAAAATGTTTTCAGTAGAGAAGGGTTTCACCATGTGGACCAGGCTCCTGTCAAACCTCTGACCTCAAGTGGTCCACCCACCTCGGCCTCTGAAAGTGCTGGGATTACAGATGTGAGCCACTCTGCCTGGCCAAACGTTTTCAGTGTGATAGAAAAATAGTGGGTTTTGTCTGCCTTTGAAACATTTATATTTTATCCCTTTGGAGAAACAAGAGTGGAAAAACTGCGAAGCACCACACAAAACTCCACATGGAATCTGGAGGCCCTTTTCCTGCCCTGATTTCCAGACTTCTTTGGAACTGGGAGCTGGCCCCTGTGCCTCTCTTGAAGAAATGCCTTATAGTAAATAGTACCAATTCTCATCATTGCTCAACTTTATATTTGTGGTATATTTATTTATATTTCTGACCTGATCTTTCACTCTTTTTCTAATGCCCTGCCTTTAATTGTTCTGAGTCACTTCTCTAAAGAAATAATTACCCATTCTGATCATCTCTTAATGCTCTCATCCTTCAGGAAGCATGCTATAATAATGATGTCATTTTCAAATACTTTGCCTTTTTCCAATTATCCCCCAAGTTATTTTGTGTTTGCATTCAAGTTTTCAACAACTCTCCGTTGGCTGGTTAATTTTTCGCCTACTAAATGCTTGCTGCTTTATGTCTGGAGCACATTTTCTGCTTATATGTCTCCTCCTTCCCTGTCCAGGAGTACTCCTTGCCCAAAAAATTCTTAACTAACTAAGCCTGGATATTCTAGGATCAAAGAAAGAGAGATTTGATCCTCTCGTAGCTTTTAGGCTTTGTTTCATGTTGAAAACAAGGAAATTTTTGACTTTGGGTGGAGTCATAATGACAAGAACATAAGAAAATAGAACACACAGTGGGTAACTTCAGAACAGTAGTGATAGAACAGGAGTTATCTATGATTGATTAACATTATGTGTGGTTGTGTGCTTGTTTTCTTACAACAAAAAGAGTCTTGTCTATTTTGCTTTTTAATCTTCTTGTCTTGATGACTGTCCCCCAAATCATGGAGTACTTAGAAATTCATTGGGGATTGAAATCCACCGAACTGATGAAGGATCTCGAAGGAGGCCCCTCGTGCTTCAGGTGCTCTGCGGAAGCTGAGAAACTGTGTGCCTTCTGCCATTGTTTACCCAGAATGCCCCAGATGAGATCAGGTGGAAGGAGTGGGTCATTGATGTGCTACTAGCTATTAGACAAGTGATAAAAGAGTGCAGCCTCTTTAAATGATCAAAGTAGTGGTTTATATCAGTGAACATAAATAAAATTTAAATGATTTAATGTGCTTAAGAAATGCTACGCTCATAACATTAGCCAATTTCCAGCGCCTGCAGCTACTGATGAAAACAATGTTTAAGCATCTTACTGAAGTGAAATGCATGCACAAATCCTTAACAGTCGTTTCCTCTCTTCATGTGCTTTCTCAGTCAGTCAGTGGAGGGTGTGCATTTAATTAACATTGCCAGAAATGCCAATAAAACCAGGATCCAGCATTGTCTCTGACTCAGGATTTTTGCAACAAAATGAAAATGGCATTGATTCATTAATTGATTTTTAAGATTCATTGCCTCCCAGTATCTTGATCATCTTCCCTCTTTATTATGTTGATGCCACTCAGTCGCTACAGCTCAGTCTTTTATTGCTTCTCTAAGAGACAAAGTCAATAGTGATCAACACTGGAGTCTCAAAAGTGAAGTGTAAGGTCATCAGTAATACTAAGTGGGGTCGTGGTGAAATATTAAGCAATGAAACTTTTAGAAAATTATTACGTGGTTCTAGAAGTAGAAAGCTTGGATCCCTCTATACATAGGAGATTCATTTGCATTCAGATAATAGGAGAAGGATTTTCACTTAAAAATGGAAAAGATGCCTTACCTCCTCTGCAGACTCGGATATATGTTCTGGGCGGTGTTCTTCATCAATAAAACACAAGGTATCGCATTGGTGTTTCATAAGAGACAGTCACGGATGAACCAATCTGCCTTTTCGTATGGTGGGCTCCATGGAAACAGTTTTGTTGTATTCGTGACAATTTTAGAAATCACAGCCAGGGTCCTGAAGAAGGAAGTGAAATGGCTCCAGTCTAGCCTAGAGAAGTAGCAAGTGAACAAAGATCAGCGGACACAGGTCAGTTTTCGCCACCTTGTCTTCCATCTTGGAAGCTTCCCTACTTTCCTCCTGGTTTCTAGGCCAAGGACTCAAATTCTCATCCTCTTTCCCGCTCCCCAAGGGATTAGGATTTGCTTCCCAGCTACCCTGTCGGCCTGATGACCCTCATGCCTCTCAGCACTGTGTCGTTTGCAGTGGCCTGGGTATTGTGCCAAGACTGGGCCAGTGCCCTTCCTCCCCTCCCACTGGCAGAACGTCTTCCCCTCGAGGCTGCCCTCTGGGCAGAGGGCAGGATCCAGGCAGTGCTCTCATGACAGACCACCACAGGGCATTCTCGGTTGCTCTGATACGTTCTAACGTATTTTTGACCTTGACGGTGAAAGGGAAAGGAGATGAGATGAAGCTGGGTGTTCAGAAGTACCCAATTCCTCAGTAGCCTTTGTTTGGCCATTCATTTGTTAGTTCTTTTTTTTTTCATTCACCAGTTATCCACATATTATCTGTTACAGAAAATTGGTTTTAAGCAGATGGACAAAATTCTTACTTTGGGCCATCTGCTATGACATAGATAAAGAACAGCAATGGGATTTTAAACTCTTAATTGGAAATGTCAGTGTAGGTACCTCCCATGTGGTGAGAGTACACTGAAGTAGTTCATAGAAGTTGATGCCCACCTTGCAACACCTAAGCAGCAGGAATAGGCCCCAGAGAAAATAGAAACAGTTCCTGGTAGTTGAGCTGGATGGTCTTCTCTGAGCTGTGTGTCCAGGCCCTGGCATCTGGGGCTTCAGAATCCATTTCTGTTCTCTACGAGTGGCCCCTGGTCTCACTTCTGTTGGCCTCAGGTTGGCAGGTGTTTATTAAAATATGGCCACACAACACACAAGCCATTGTAGTCACGAAAAGAAAGCATTTTATTTGTATTTACTCGGTTTCCCCATGAGTTAAAGAGATGCTATTTGTAACTTTTAAAATATATGAATTATTTCAAATTATCCTTATATATATGGTCAATTTATGATATTTCTGCAAGGCACCAAACAAGCTGGAGTTTAGGTTTGTGTAACATAGACATGGTCATAAATATAAATTTTGGAAACAAGTAACATTTCAAATTTTCATTTTTGGGAAGGCTTAATGAGAAATCTTTATTGGCTACCTACACGGCACTCTGTGAAGGTACTTTTAGGGGAATTTATTACTCAGTTACCTGAAATTGACAGCATATTTTGGAGAAAAATGTATCTTCTCCCATGAGTAGTTTGAGGAAAAAAAATGAAACGTGAAGAGGAAAGGAGCTTGAAAGTCCACAGACACTTTGAATTGACAAATGAGGTTGTTCAGGGGCCTTTTTTCTTGATTCCACACATCTCTGGGACCCTGGCAGTTTTTCCCCAAGAGAAAGCCAACGTGAGAAGCAGCTGGGAGCTGATTCAGAACCGAGACTCGCTGTTCAGATTGCGTGCAATTCCATCCGTAAGGCCGTATAATTTCCATTTAAGGCACGGCCTTTGTTTCCTGTTTGTCCATCTTCAGGATTTGTCTTTATTGATCACTGAAGGAGAAGCATCCATGGCACTGCAAAAAAGAGTTCCATAATTGCAAACTCACATTTTCTGCTTGCAAATAGAACGAATAGAAAAAGGTTGGCCTTAAAAAAAGTTGTAGTGTACCTAAATGCAAATTTATACCTTGATTTATACTTAAGAATACATATCACAAATACATATTATAGACACAGATTGCATATGAACTTAACAAGCTGTCTATATACTTGGGATGGGTGAAAATGCTTCTAAACATCCTTCAGTGCCGCCTTCTACATCTGAAGTCTTTGCAGTGTTCCTGCCACATGACTTTGTCACTACTTTCCAAATATGTGTTACATCCTGTATGCACCTGCAGCTGACAAATGCGCCTGTGCCAGGCATGCTGGCTCCCTGTCCTGCCGTCCATCAGCAGAATGGACTGGGTCTGTGGGATCTTACAATTCTGAGCCAGAAACACCACTGAAATTATTACTCTCCAGTGCTTTTATGTGAGTGGAGAGGAAATGGAAGCATCTCTTTGGCAACCTCAATACTGTAATTTAAAAATGTTCAGTTGGTCTCACAAAATGATTTGGGAAGGATTCCCTCTTTTTGGATTGTTTGAAATAGTTTCAGAAGGAATGGTACTAGCTCCTCTTTGTACGTCTGGTAGAATTTGGCTGTGAACCCATCTGGACCTGGGCTTTTTTTAGTTGGTAGGCTATTAATTGCTGCCTCAACTTCAGCCCTTGTTATTGGTCTGTTCAAGGTTTCAACTTCTTCCTGGTTTAGGCTAGGGAGGGTGCAAGTGTCCAGGAGTTTATCCATTTCTTCCAGGTTTACTGGTTTATGTGCATAGAGTTGTTTGTAGTAATCTCTGATTGTAGTTTGTATTTCTGTGGAGTCCATGGTGATATCACCTTTATCATTTTTTATTGCATCTATTTGATTTTTCTCCCTTTTCCTTTTTATTAATCTGGCTAGTGGTATATTTTGTTGATCGTTTAAAAAAGCCAGCTCCTGGATTTTTTGATTTTTTTGAAGGATTTTTTTTGTGTCTCTATCTCCTTCAGTTCTGCTCTCATCTTAGTTATTTCTTATCTTCTGCTAGCTTTTGAGTTTTTTTGATCTTGTTCCTCTAGCTCTTTCAATTTTGATGACTGAGATACCATCTCATGCCAGTTAGAATGGCGATCATTACAAAATCTGGAGACAACAGATGCTGGAGAGGATGTGGAGAAATAGCAACACTTTTACACTGCTGGTGGGAGTGTAAACTAGTTCAACCATTGTGGAAGACAGTGTGGCGATTCCTCAAGGACCTAGAAATAGAAATTCCATTTGACCCAGCAATCCCATTACTGGGTATATATCCAAAGGACTATAAATTGTTCTACTATAAGGACACATGCACACGAATGTTCATTGCAGCACTGTTTACAATAGCAAAGACCTGGAACCAACCCAAATGCCCATCGTTGATAGACTGGACAAGGAAAATGTGGCACATATGCACCATGGAATACTATGTAGCCCTAAAAAGCGATGAGTTCGTGTCCTTTGTAGGGACATGGATGAACCTGGATGGACCATCATTTTCAGCAAACTGACACAAGAACAGAAAATCAAACACCACATGTTCTCACTCATAGGCAGGTGTTGAACAATGAGAACACATGGACACAGGGAGGGGAGCATCACACACTGGGGTCTGTTGTGGGGGCCAAGAGAGGAACAGTGGGGGTGGGTGGGGAGGTCGGGGATGGATAACATGGGGAGAAATGCCAGATGTAGGTGACAGGGAGATGGAGGCAACAAACCACATTGCCATATATGTACCTATGCAATAATCCTGCATGATCTGCACATGTACCCCAGAACCTAAAGTACAATAAAAAATAAAAAAATAAAAATGTTCAGTTATATCTCTATTACAACAGAAATGTTTTAAATGAATTCCAAGTATCAGGTGAAGGTATGTTCTGCATCTAGTGCCTATCAGGCATGTCACACTCTGTGCCAGATTCAGACACAGTGAGACACAGCAAGGTATAGACCAGATCACCACATCTAGACTGTTGCTCTCCTCAGAGACAAGAGGCTGTGCAGAAAGGAGGTGGGTGTGGGGACAGAGGCCAGGTTATGGGCATGGGGGCTTGAAGTGTATTTTTAATGCAATGTTTCTATTTTGCTTGTGTTGTATAAAAATATCACATAGGGCCGGGCGCGGTGGCTCACGCCTGTAATGCCAGCACTTTGGGAGGCCGAGGCGGGTGGATCACGAGGTCGAGAGATCGAGACCACCCTGGTCAACATGGTGAAACCCTGTCTCTACTAAAAATACAAAAAATTAGCTGGGCATGGTGGCGCGTGCCTGTAATCCCAGCTACTCAGGAGGCTGAGGCAGGAGAATTGCCTGAACCCAGGAGGCGGAGGTTGCGGTGAGCCGAGATCGCGCCATTGCACTCCAGCCTGGGTACCAAGAGCGAAACTCTGTTTCAAAAAAAAAAAAAAAATCACATAAATATATACTTGAAAAAGAGTGGGATATTTTAATAGACTTTGTTTATAACTGTGGATATTCTTTGGTACCACACCAAAACTTGACAAGTGATAGCTTCTTAAAGGTTGGTTACACTGTGAAATCAGAAACCATATCAGTGAACTGTTTATTCTCTGTTACATTAAAATCTATTGTTATATCCTGTACTTTGTTATATCCTGTACTTTGAATGCATTTTTACCGATGCAGCATTTTGGAATACGATGCATTGGTCATTTGGAAAATTTTTGGTTCATTGAGTTATGCAGACGTTCAATGAGTTATGCAAATGCATGGCATATTTAATTATACAATATTAAAATAATCACATGCATTAATAGTTTCATCAATAGCTTTAGAAAAGACTTTTAGTATTGGGACACTGTCAAACACATGTGCATGTTTTGTAAATCTGCATTTTTTTGAGTGCTCAAGTTTTATTATTCAACCCAAATACTATTAGTTGTTTCTATAGAATAGCCTCATTTTGAGAAAATGCCTGCTAACTACCCAAGAGTTAGTAAGTATAGTTAGTAGGTTACTTGTTTTTTCAAGTAAGGTAGCTCCGTGAAACAAGTGGCTAGTTCAGCTTGCACCGTGCACACTCACTCGTGCTGTTTTGAGATAATCGTGTTGCTTCAGTGTGCACCAGAAGGGCTTCATGAGTTCTTCTCATTTCCTTACACAGGTTATTACAAAGGTCATGTACTCAAGGTCGGTGTTTAATCGCATTCATAATTTTTATTCCTTTATGAAGGACATTTTAAGTGACACTGGCATTTTCGCAAGTCTGCAGTTGTGTGGCAGTGAGTACAGCCGGGCGCAGGGCCGTGGCTTTCATTCCTTTATGAAGGACATTTTAAGTGACAGTGGCATTTTCTCAAGCCTGCAGCTGTGTGGCAGTGATTCGGTGGCGGTGAGTACAGCCGGGAGCAGGGCTGTGGCTTTCATTTGTCCTCAGGCATCCATGGCTTTACCTGCCACTGTTGTTGTACCATCAATGCAAGTGGCACACAAGGACAGAGGCAAATGACTCTTAGTACTACGATGAGCATAGTTTTGACTGCACTGACCCCTGGAAGGTTCTATAGACCCCCAGGAGTCCACAGACCACCTTTTGGGAAGTCATGCGTTAGATGAGGGTGGTGGTGATAGCATACGCATTCACGGTACAAAACAGTTCACTTCAACTCCAGTCTTGCTTTCTCTAGCAGGACTCATTGAAGTAGGAGTTCTTCCGGCATCTGCTGATATCCTGGAATACCAGGTTGTGAACAGAAGTACTTCAGGGCAGAGCAAGAGCAGGTCTGTGCTGCTCCCTGGCTGTGTGACCTAAGCGTGTAACCTGTCCCAGGCCATGGCTTTCTCATTCTACTGCATGGGTGACAGCACCCTGAAGGGCTGCTGGGAGGGGTGCATAAGGTGAATAAATGGTGAGTGCTGGGCACAGAGGAGGAGCTCAGTGTTGTCATTATTTGAGAACTGACAAGAGAAAATATTAGAAGTAGAACACATTTCCTAATGTTTATGCATCAGAAATTAAGAAGAAAAATATCTCTGTAATTGTAACCCATCAGTAGAAAAACAACAGCTGTATTTATATGTTTAGGACAAAAGGGATCAAATTCCTGTGTGAAGCTGTGTCCACTAAGCATCAGAGTCTTGGCCTGGGTGGCTTCTGGGCTGGGGCCCAGCATGGAGCTAGAGCTTGTGCGCTCACTGTATACTGGCCCTTGGCTTCTGCACTGGGAGCTCACAGGCTCCTCCGCAGCTGAGCCGCCTCCCTTCCCCTGCAGTGTGCGTGCTGACCCAGCTCTGCTCAGTGCATCTCCCTTTTTGATCATGGTTCTCCAGAGAGCCCTGTCTCCCCCAAGACTCCTGGGCTCCCAGCCCTGGGCTGATGGGACACTACTGGGTGTAGCCCATTTTGAGGTTCAGCTGTCCTTGTCAACCCTTCCTGGAAGGCGTGGCAGAAACTCTTGGGGTTCAGCTGAGCTTTTCCTACCTCAGTGTCCCCTCAACACCAGTTCATAAGTTCCTGATGGAAATGCTATGTGAGAGTCAACTCGGAAGAGCTCCCGTAAGAAAGATGTCATTTGTTTTTCCTGTGTGGAGATGAAGTGAATGTAGTTTGTAGTTCATGGAAAGTCATGCGTAGTTCTCAGACCCTTGATGCTCTTCAAGGCACTTAAGTTGCATAGTTTGAATGCAATGATCTCAATCTGTGGATCTTGATCTGTGTGTCCTAGGCTGGACCTTTCCCACTCTTTCCAAATAAATTGCCACTGTGCCATCCCTTTCGTCTACCTTTAGCAAATCTCAGTGTTGCTAGAAGTAAATAAAGGTTGCCCTTCACAGCCTTCTAGCAGTTTTTCTGAACTTTGGGGTGAAAGCCAGACACTGCACCTTTAAATGCAAACAATGTAGGTTTGACTGTTTCAGCCTTGGAAAGACATTGAGATGACCTGTTGTTCAGCATTCCAGGTGTGGTTAACTTTTAAGTTAGATGGCTTCTTTCAGCCCAGAAGTAAACAAGTTCCCCTGTGATTTTTCTATTCAGGCTGCTATAGCAGAATACCATAGAGTTGGAGGCTTACTATAAACAACAGAAATGTATTCCCCCTAGTTTGGGAGGCTCGGAAGTCCAAGGTCAGGGTACTGGCAGGCTCGGTCTGGGGAGGGCTTGTTTTCTGCTTAATAGATGATGCTTTTTTCCTGTGTCTTCATGTGTCTCTCGGGTCTCTTTTATTTATTTTTCTTTTTTTTATTGCATTTTACGTTTTGGGATACATGTGCAGAACATGCAAGATAGTTGCATAGGTACACACGTGGCAGTGTGATTTGCTGTCTTCCTCCCCTTCACCCACATCTGGCATTTCTCCCCATGCTATCCCTCCTCAGATCTCCCCCTGCTGTCCTCTTCTATTCCCCCCAATAGACCCCAGTGTGTAGTGCTGTCCTCCCTGTGTCCATGTGTTCTCATTGTTCATCACCCACCTATGAGTGAGAATATGCAGTATTTCATTTTCTGTTCTTGTGTCAGTTTGCTGAGAATGATCTTCTCCAGATTCATCCATGTCCCTAAAAAGGACACGAACTCATCGTTTTTGATTGCTGCATAATACTCCATGGTGTATATGTGCCACATTTTTCCAGTCCAGTCTATCACAGATGGGCATTTGGTTTGGTTCCAGGTCTTAGCTATTGTAAACAGTGCTGCAATGAACATTCGTGTGCATGTGTCCTTAGAGTAGAATGATTTATAGTCCTTTGGATATATACCCAGTAATGGGATTGCTGGGTCAAATGGAATTTCTATTTCTAGGTCCTTGAGGAATCGCCACACTGTCTTCCACAATGGTTGAACTAATCTACACTCCCACCAGCAGTGTAAAAGTGTTCCTATTTCTCCACAACCTCTCCAGCATCTGTTGTCTCCAGAATTTTTAATGATCGCCATTCTAACTGGCGTAAGATGGTATCTCAATGTAGTTTTGATTTGCATTTCTCTGATGATCAGTGATGATGAGCATTTTTTCATATGTTTGTTGGCCTCATGTATGTCTTCTTTTGTAAAGTGTCTGCTCATATCCTTTGCCTGTTTTTGAATGGGCTCGTTTGTTTTTTTCTTGTAAATCTGTTTGAGTTCTTTGTAAATTCTGGATATCAGCCCTTTGTCAGATGGGTAAACTGCAATTTTTTTTTTCCATTCTGTTGGTTGCCAATTCACTCTAGTGACTGTTTCTTTTGCTGTGCAGAAGCTGTGGAGTTTGATTAGGTCCCATTTGTCTATTTTGGCTTTTGCTGCCAATGCTTTTGGTGTTTTGGTCATGAAGTCCTTGCCTACTCCTATGTCCTGAATGGTTTTGCCTAGATTTTCTTCTAGGGTTTTTATGGTGCCAGGTCTTATGTTTAAGTGTTTAATCCATCTGGAGTTAATTTTAGTCTAAGGAGTCAGGAAGGGGTCCAGTTTCTGCTTTCTGCACATGGCTAGCCAGTTTTCCCAAAATCATTTATTAAACAGGGAATCTTTTCCCCATTGCTTGTTTTTGTCAGCTTTATCAAAGATTGTATGGTTGTAGATATGTGGTGTTGCTTCCGATGCCTCTGTTCTGTTCCATTGGTCTAAATCTCTGTTTTGGTACCAGTACCATGCTGTTTTGATTACTGTAGCCTTGTAATATAGAAATCCAGTAGTGTGATGCCTCCAGCTATGTTCTTTTTGCGTAGAATTGACTTGGCTATGCGGGCTCTCTTTTGGTTCCATATGAAGTTCAAGGTGGTTTCTTCCAGTTCTGTGAAGAAAGTCAATGGTAGCTTGATGGGGATAGCATTGAGTCTGTAAATTACTTTGGGTAGTATGGCCATTTTCACGATATTGATTCTTCCTAAAAATGAACATGGAATGTTTCTCCATCTGTTTGTGTTCTCTCTTATTTCATTGGGCAGTAGTTTGTAGTTCTCCTTGAAGAGGTCCCTTACGTTCCTTGTTAGTTGTATTCCTAGGTATTTTATTCTCTTTGTAGCAATTGTGAATGGCAGTTCGTTGTTGATCTGGCTCTCTTTAAGTCTGTAATTGGTGTATAGGAATGCTTGTGATTTTTGCACATTGATTTTATATCCTGAGACTTTGCTGAAGTTGCTTATCAGTTTCAGGAGTTTTTGGGCTGAGACGATGGGGTCTTCTAGATATACTATCATGTCATCTGCAAATAGAGACAATTGGGTTTCCTCCTTTCCTATTTGAATACCCTTTATTTCTCTTTCTTGCCTGATTGCTCTGGCTAGAACTTCCAGTACTAGATTGAACAGGAGTGGTGAGAGAGGGCATCCTTGTCTAGTGCCAGATTTCAAAGGGAATGCTTTCAGTTTTTGCCCATTCAGTATGATATTGGCTGTTGGTTTGTCGTAAATAGCTTTTATTATTTTGAGATACGTTCCATCAATACCGAGTTTATTGAGGATATTTAGCATAAAGGGCTGTTGAATTTTGTCAAAGGCCTTCTCTGCGTCAATTGAGATAATCATGTGGCTTTTGTTTTTGGTTCTGTTTATGTGGTGAATTATGTTTATAGACTTGCATATGTTGAACCAGCCTTGCATCCCCAGGATGAATCCTACTTGATCATGGTGGATAAGCTTTTTGATGTGCTGTTGCAATCGGCTTGCCAGTGTTTTATTGAAGATATTTGCGTCTATGTTCATCATGGATATTGGCCTGAAGTTTTCTTTTCTTGTATAGTCTCTGCCGGGTTTTGGTATCAGGATGATGTTGGTCTCATAAAATGATTTGGGAAGGATTCCCTCTTTTTGGATTATTTGAAATGATTTCAGAAGGAATGGTACCAGCTCCTCTTTGTGTGTCTGGTAGAATTCGGCTGCGAACCCATCTGGACCTGGGCTTTTTTTGTGTGGTAGGCTCTTAATTGCTGCCTCAACTTCAGACCTTGTTATTGGTCTATTCATAGTTTTGGCTTCCTCCTGGTTTAGGCTTGGGAGGACACAAGTGTCCAGGAATGTATCCATTTCTTCCAGGTTTACTAGTTTATGTGCATAGAGTTGTTTGTAATGTTCTCTGATGATGGCTTGAATTTCTGTGAAATCTGTGGTGATTTCCCCTTTAACGGTTTTTATTGCATCTATTTGGTTATTCTCTCTTTTCTTTTTTATCAATCTGGCTAGTGGTCTATTTTGTTGATGTTTTCAAAAAACCAGCTCTTGGATTTATTGATTTTTTGAAGGGTTTTTTTTGTGTCTCTTTCTCCTTCAGTTCTGTTCTGATCTTAGTTATTTCTTGTCTTCTGCTAGGTTTTGAGTTTTTTTGATCTTGCTCCTCCAGCTCTTTCAGTTTTGAAGATAGGGTGTCAATTTTGGATCTCTCCACTCTTCTCATGTGGGCACTTATTGCTATATATTTTCCTCTAGAGACTGCTTTAAATGTGTCCCAGAGATTCTGGTATGTTGTGTCTTTGTTCTTGTTGGTTTCGAAGAACTTCTTTATTTCTGCCTTCATTTCATTGTTTATCCAGTCAACATTCAAGAGCCAGTTGTTCAGTTTCCATGAAGCTGTGCAGTTCTGAGTTAGTTTCTGAATTCTGAGTTCTAACTTGATTGCACTATGGTCTGAGAGACTGTTTGTTATGATTTCAGTTGTTTTGCATTTGCTAAGGAGTGCTTTACTTCCAATTATGTGGTCAATTTTGGAGTAGGTGTGATGTGGTGCTGAGAAGAATGTGTATTCTATGGATTTGGGGTGGAGAGTTCTGTAAATGTCTATCACGTTTACTTGTTCCAGGTCTGAGTTCAAGTCCTGGATATCCTTGTTAATTTTCTGTCTGGTTGATCTGTCTAATATTGACAGCGGAGTGTTAAAGTCTCCACTATTATTGTTTGGGAGTCTAAGTCTCTTTGTAAGTCATTAAGAACTTGCCTTATATATCTGGGTGCTCCTGTATTGGGTCCATATATATTTAGGATCGTTAGCTCTTCTTGTTGTATCGATCCTTTTACCATTATGTAATGTCCTTCTTTGTCTCTTTTGATCTTTGTTGCTTTAAAGTCTATTTTATCAGACATGAGAATTGCAACTCCTGCTTTTTTCTGCTCTCCATTGGCTTGGTAAATCTTCCTCCATCCCTTTATTTTGAGCCTTTGTATGTCCTTGCATGTGAGATGGGTTTCCTGGATACAGCACACTGATGGATTTTGGCTTTTTATCTAATTTGCCAGTCTGTGTCTTCTGATTGGTGCATTTAGCCCATTTACATTTAGGGTTAATATTGTTATGTGTGAATTTGATACTGCCATTTTGATGCTAGCTGACTGTTTTGCCCATTAGTTGATGCAGATTCTTCATTTTGTTGATGCTCTTCAGCATTTGGTATGTTTATAGAATGGCTGGTACTGGTTGTTCCTTTCTATGTGTAGTGCCTCTTTTAGTAGCTCTTGTAAAGCAGGCCTGGTGGTGACAAAATCTCTGAGTACTTGCTTGTTCACAAAAGATTTTATTTTTCCTTCACTTATGAAGCTCAGTTTGGCTGGATATGAAATTTTGAGTTGAAAGTTCTTTTCTTTAAGGATGTTGAATATTGGCCCCCACTGTCTTCTGGATTGTAGGGTTTCTGCCGAGATATCTGCTGTGAGTCTCATGGGCTTCCCTTTGTGGGTGACCCAAGCTTTCTCTCTGGCTGCCCTTAGCATTTTCTCCTTCATTTCAACCCTGGTGAATCTGACGATTATGTGCCTTGGGGTTGCTCTTCTTGTGGAATATCTTTGTGGGATTCTCTCTATTTACTGGACTTGAATATTGGCCTGCCTTGCTAGGTTGGGGTGGGGTCTCTTTTAGAAGGGACTGATCCCATGATGGGACTCCACCCTGTTTACCTGGTCACCTTTCAAAGGCCCAGCCTTGTAATGTCATCACCCAGGGGGGTTAGGATTTCAACACATACATTTTGGGGGAACACAAACTGTTAGACCCTTCTTTTCTAAATGACCCATCCTCCATTTTCCTTTAAGATGCCTTCATTCCTCAACTCTCAAGGGTCCCTGGGCCTCCGTCTGTGCTGCCTTTTTAGTGTGAGGAGTCTTCCCCTCTTAGGACTTTGGTTCTACTCACTGGTAAGCAGAGGCATCATCTACTTTGAAAAGCTGCTCCTGGCCCTTCCAGCATATGTGCCCACCACCTTGTTCCCCACCTATAAACATTTATTAATCTAAAATAGTTACTGTCATTTGCTTTGTGACTAGTTCCATGTGAAGATTGCGTTCAGTTGCTTTTCTATGCCAATAATGTAATAATTTTCCTTCCTCCCTATTTTCTCATCGGCCCCTTGAGATGTGGCTCTGCTCCCGACAGTCTTGTGTTGCCTTTCTTTCTCATGAGCTTTCCATCTTTAATGGTTGAATTCAGTGATTACTTCATTATCTACTCTATCCTTGCAGTCTCTGGGTGTTTTTTTGGACCCTGCCTGTCCATCTGTTGGATGTGACTCCTCCATTCTGTGACACGCTCTCGCTCACATCTCAGTGCTGGCTTCTCTGTCTTGGCTCCGGCCCCAAACACAGACCTCGTGTCCTATCTTCGTGGGTTCTCCTCCTCACTGCTTTGTAGGTGGGTTTACCCTGAAGACACTGAATGTAATCTCAGTAGTCTTGTTTGTCCCATTTCTGTTTCTGAATGCTATTTCAGTCCCTCTTCAAGGAAACCTCTGCTGCATTTCATTTTTGCAGAGCTTCTGCAGTGGGCAGTCTGACCTTAGGACTTTGTTTGACTCTGCATTTCCATTTCAAGATGCTGCTTCATCTCAAGTCCAGTGTCCTAAGCCAACAAACATCTTCGTCCTCTTCTCCATCAATTGTGCCTTTATTCTCTCAGCCGCCCAGGCCCTCGAGGCCTGAGCCTGATATTCGTGCCTGTTTTCACAGCACGCCTATTTCCAGCCAGCCATTCTTCAGGTTCTTCCAGGGCGCCATGTCCTCTCTCTCCCTTCTGATGGCTTCAGTACTGGCTGATGCAGCAAAAGCCCCTGGCCTTGTGCTCCTCTGACTCCACGTACCCTTGCGTGCAGGTGACTCTTCTACGTTTGCCCCTTTAATCATGTCACTGCTCTGTTTCAAACCTTTACTGTCCCCATAGAAGTCTGATCTCATCTGTGAAACTGTCCTGACTGCTCCAACTTAGCTTCTGAAATCCTGAAAAAACTTAGTCTGTATTAACATAATTGGACACTTAGGCCTGTACTATCTCCTTTGGTATGTGTTTCAAATTAATTTGTTAGTCCCTCAGTATGATTGCAAGTACTCTGACTGCAGAGACCATACCTTACATTTCCCTGGTAGCCGGTGATACTGACCTGCAGAACCCTGGTCATAGAGTAGGTAATTACCTCAAAAGGTAATTGGTGATTCGCTCATATTTGACATTTGCAGGAAATTTAAAACAAGGATCAGGATGTCTTTAGTTTTCTGTCTCTGCAATGAAAATTTTCCTCCATTTTTAGAAAAGAGCTCTATTTTCCTGTGTTCTTCCTTTGTGCCTAATGTATTGAAGAACTGTTTCCATTCCATCTCATGCCTTGCACATTATTTCATTACCTGCTTTTCTTTTCCCGGTCTCTGATTCTGAAGAGCCCCACTTTAAAGTACAGTCAATTCATAAAGGAAGGACCTAGCAATCCTCCTTCTTAAATTGTTTTTAGAAACATTTTCTTGTCATGCTTACACTTGCTTTTTCTATTTATTACCTTGTCATCAGTATTTACCGAAATCTTATCATCTTACCAGTAAACACTTTTGATAATCAAAAGTAAGAATTTTGATTTATTTTTTAATTTTGATTTATTTATTTATTTATTTATTTATTTTTGAGACGGAGTTTCGCTCTTGTTACCCAGGCTGGAGTGCAATGGCATGATCTCGGCTCACCGCAACCTCCGTCTCCTGGGTTCAGGCAATTCTTCCTCAGCCTCCTGACTAGCTGGGATTACAGGCACGCTCCTCCATGCCCAGCTAATTTTTTGTATCTTCAGTAGAGGCGGGGTTTCACCATGTTGACCAGGATGGTCTCGATATCTTGACCTCATGATCCACTTGCCTTGTCCTCCCAAAGTGCTGGGATTCCAGGCTTGAGCCACCGTGCCTGGACAAGAATTTTGATTTAAAAAGATCTAATTTCCTTCATCCTATAGGGAGGAAAGGAATTCTCTGTTGAGTGCACACCTGATGCATAAGAAAGAGTGAGTCATTGTTATAATGGACATGGCCGTCGTGTAATTTCAGAGTGCTTCCGCGTGTGCTGGACTCACAACGGAAGAAGTCTTCACAGCAAACACCTGACTGTGGCCAGCTCTTACCCCCATTCTGGCCTCCTAAACATTGTAGTGTAGACTGAGGAAAAGTGTACCTTCTATTGAATTATTGGTGACATTCCCTTTCTAGGTGTATTTTGTCAAGACTAGATTGTTATTTAAAACTTAGAAATATAAACTAAAGCAGGAGATGAATGTGAACACTGATGGATGTAGAATTACCTTCTGGTTTTTTTTTTTACTGATAACGTGAATAACTGAAAATCAAGAAAATTACCAAATAGCCTCACCTATGTGAAACATTGCCTTCCCCCAGCCACAAGAAATCAAGTTCAGGGCCAATGACAACTGATACCTTTTATTCCCTCTGTCCAGACTCTAGACGGCCGTGTGGTCAGGAGAAAGTGGAAGTTTCAGACAGTTAATTCAGAAACAGCATGAACAGGGTCCAGGTAATCTAGGGTGGACCAAAGAGAAAGGTGCCATTCAAATCCAGCAGCAGATGCCGGCTGGCACCTGGGAAAATCTGGCAGGTTGATGAATCAGACCCCTCGTGGTGGAGAAAGGCTCAGAGCGTGATTGACAATGGGTAAGATTGACAATGGACAGGAGGAAACATCCGGCAACTTCATTCTCTCATCTCCATACTGAGTCATGTGACTGAGGTGAATGTTTCTGGAGAATCTATTTCTTCAGTGGTAAATGGAGCAAAGTCAAAAGAGGGACTTTATTAGCGCTGCCTCACATCAGCTGCAGTGACCCTTGAACAAACAGCAACAAGTAATGTGTCACCTTGTGCCTGTATTTCCAGTCCAGTGCTTCTGTGAAATGTTTCAGAGGATATTTTATGACATTTTAAAATAAGTAATTGGGTTTTTGCAAATAGTGTTTAGTGTTTAACTTCAGAGGTGGTGATTAGGACTCACATTGTTCACCACATGCTTTGAATGATGCCGCATGCCACACTGAATGGTTTTAGTGAGCACAGTGTGGTAAAATACAGACGCAAAGATGTTTCGCAGAAGTGAGATTTTCATATATCTCATGTCCCTGTGATTCATCTACAATCCCTTCATTTTTATTTTTTATTTTTTGAGACAGGGTCTCCCTCTGTCAACCAGGCTGGGGTGCAGGGTGTGATCCTGGCTCACTGCACCCTCAGACTGCCCAGTAGCTGGTACTACCAGCATGCAACACCATGACTGAAGAATTTTTTGTTGTTTTGTTTTGTAGGGATTCAGTCTTGCTGTGTTGCCCAGGCTGGTCTTGAACTCCTGGGCTCAAGTAGTCCTCCTGCCTTGGCCTCGCAAAGTGCTGGGTTTACAAGCATGAGCCACCGTGCCTGGCCTTCAGTTCATTTGTAAAGCCCTGTTTCCTGATAAGTCGGTCATGATTTTGCACTTCGAGACTCCCTTTGCTGCATTGCTTGATGCTTTCAAGGATGGCTAGTGTCTGGGACTTTTTCTTTTCTTCTTTTTTTTTTTTTTGAGACGGAGTTTCGCTCTTGTTACCCAGGCTGCAGTGCAATGGCGCGATCTCGGCTCACTGCAACCTCTGCCTCCTGGGTTCAGGCAATTCTCCTGCCTCAGCCTCCTTGGGGCTTTTTCTTATTCTAAATGGCTCCAGCCTGCTGTGCTTCCTGCAGTTTTGGTCTCTCCTCTCCCTGGAATCCCCAGTTGCTGTTGGCATGCTTCTAGCAGCTCCCTCACACCTTTCTGACATGCGGCTTCTGCTCTGCAGCAGGGAGAGAAACAGAGTGAAGCTCACCCACATTGTGTGAGTGCCTGTGATGTGTGAGTAGAGGCTCATCTCTTGAAATCCTCCTTGACAAAGTACATGAGCTTCAGCACGTGGGCTTGTGATGTATCGTTGAGTTTCTTTGTTGCTTGTGGCTGCCTTCTGGGTGGGTGATGTTTCCAGGTACTGCGGTTTTCAGTTGCGTGAGGTGTTGCTACAGAGTCCTTGGTGGATCCTGGGCTGTGTTCTGAAGATGACTGGAGTTGGGGTGGCCTTGCGTAGTCTCTGCTTGTCCCAGCCAGCACCTCGGGAAGTCCAGCTCCAGAGTGTATTATCTGAGGAATTTTTTTTTTTTCAGAAAGCTATTTTAACAGCATGAGGATATAATTTACATATGCTTGAACTTGAGGGTTTTTGACACGTGTGCAAATGTGTAATTGTGGTTAAGGAGAGCCCGTGGTTCTTCCCTATCAGACTGTACATCTCAGCCTTTCTGTGCTTTCTCACTTTCAAAATTTCCCACTTCCCTTTCTAGATGCTCAGCTGCTCACACATCATTTGCTGCCTTGAACAGAAAGGCTGGGGTTTTTGGCAGCCGCAGCAGGGGTGGGTGAGGTGTGTCCAGGCAGAGGGCTGGAGGTGCATCGTTTTCTGTGAAGTCTAAACAGTCAACTCTTCCTGTGCTGCTGTCTTCTGCTGGGAGTTTTCAAGGGCCTTCATGAGTGCTTTCAATACTTGTAGCAGTTTTATTCAGTTTTTTGATTCTCATATGCAGGAAGAATCACCCAGCCCACCACTTCAGGCCGCTGTTTCCTTCTTGGGCCATTTTATCTTCTTTTTAAAACTTGAGCTATAATTTGTACACAGTAGAACTCATCCTTCTCAGTGTCCAGTTCCAGGAGTTTCGGGAACACACAGTCAGTCATATAACTACCAGCATCGTCAAGGTATGGAACAGCCACCACCCCCCAAATTCCCTAGGGCCCCTCTGTGGTCACCTCCCTATTCCCCTGCCACACTTATGCCCTGGCAACCATTGGCCTGTTTTCTGTCCCCTAGTTTTGCCCTTTTCAGAATGTCATATGGCTGGGGTTATAGAGTATGTGCGCCTGTCCCTGTGGCACATGAGAGGTTCACCCATCTGTGTGCACCAACAGCTCATTCCTCTCAACTGCCAAGTAGTGCTCCATTTTACAGATGTACCACAGCTCATTTATTCATTACCCGTTGAAGGACATTTGGGTCCAATTTTGGAATATTTTAAAAAGAGCTGCTATCCATTGACAGAAAGACTGTGTAATACCTAGGAGTGGGGTCTCTGGGTCATGTGGTGAATGTATTTTTCGTTGTGTAAGAAGCTGGCAAACTTTTGCTAAGGAGCTGTAAGTACAGTTTTACAGCCATACAGTGAATGAAGTTTCAGGTGAACTGCAGCCTTACCAGTAGTTTACGTTGTCAATTAAAAATATTTATATTTAGTAAATTGTCTTGGAGTTGTATTTCACTTGTGATTTTACTTTGCATTTCCCTAATGACTAATGACATTGAGCATCTTTTCATATGCTTATTTGCAATTCATATATCATCTTTGGGGACCTCTTTGTTCAAATCTGTTGCCTCTGTTCTTATAATTGGTTGGATTGTTACCATTTTATTGAGTTTTGAGAGTTCCATTTGAAAATTCTTTTTTTTTTTGAGATGGAGTCTCACTCTTCACCAGGCTGGAGTGCAGTGGCATGATCTTGGCTCACTGCAACCTCCACCTCCTGGGTTCAAGCGATTCTCCTATATCAGCTTTCCGAGTAGCTGGAATTAAAGGGGTGCACCACCACACCCAGCTAAATTTCGTATTTTTAGTAGCGTTGGGGTTTTGCCATGTTGGCCAGGATGGTCTTGATCTCCTGACCTCACGATCTGGCTGTCATGATCTGGCTGCTTTGGCCTCCCAAAGGAAAATTCTTTGTCAGATGTTTTGAAAAAAAAATTTTTTTTTGCTGCTATGTGGCTTTTCTTCTTGTTCTCTTAACATTGTATTTGAAGAGCTGAAGCTTTTAATTTTGAAGTCCAATTTATCAATCTTTTCTTTCATGGATTGTGCTTTTCATGTCCTTTCTAAAATTTCTATGTTTAACCCAGAGTCTCAAAGATTTTCTCCTGCTTTATTTTATAGTTTGGTTTTATGTTTTACATTTGTATCCAGGGTCCATTTTGAGTTAATTTTTATATGTAGTGCAGTATAGGAACAAGGATTTAAACAAATTTTGCATATGAATTTCTGATTGTCCTTGTGCCATTTGTTGAACTACATTTTCTGCTTAAACATTATTTGTATATTTAAAAATCAATTAACCATATTTGTGTTGTGTTAGTTTGTTTCTGGACTCTCTGTTCCATCCCATTGATCTCTTTTTCTTTTATCAATATGAAGCTTTCTTGATTACTGCAGTTTTGAAATCAGATTATATAAAAACCTCCAATTTTATTCTTCCTTTTCAACATTGTTTTGAGCTATTTTAGATCTTTTGCTTTTACAAATAAATCAGTATTAGATGTGACTTATCCATTTCTGTAGCAATCCTGCTAGTATTGATTGGGATTGCATTGATCTATAGATCAATTCAGGGAGAACCTGCATGCTAATGATATTGGATATAAAATACCATGAACATGGTCTATCTCTCCAGTTATTCATGTCTATTTTTTAAAATTAGTGTTTTGTAGCATTTAGTGTCCTGATGTTTTTTGTCAGATTTATCCATAAGTATTTTGATTTTGTAGATATTGTACGTGGCACTTAAAATTTCCTATTGTTTTTTGCTAACATAGAAAAACAATTGCTTTTTTTCTGTATTGATCTGAATCCTGAAATCTTCATGAGGTAAGCTCGTTGATTAGTTCTGGTTGTTTTTTAAAATAAATTTCTTTTTTTTTAAACAATGGGATACATGTACAGAACATGCAGATTTGTTACATAGGTCTACGTGTGCCATGGTGGTCTGCTGCACCTATTGGTTTGTCCTCTAAGTTCCCCTAGACTCCAACAGGCCCCGGTACGTGTGTTGTTCCCCTCCCTATGTCCATGTGTTCTTGTTGTTCAGCTTCCACTTCTGAGTGAGAACATGCTGTGTTTGGTTTTCTGTCCCTGTGTTAGTTTGCTGAGGATGATGGCTTCCAGCTTCTTCCATGTCCCTGCAAAGGAAATGATCTCATTCCTTTTTATGGCTGTAAAAAGGTGTATATGTACTACATTTTCTTTATCCAGTTTATCATTGATGGGCATTTGGATTGATTCTATGTCTTTGCCATTGTAAATAGTGCTGCAATAAACATATATGTGCATGTGTCTTTATAGTAGAATGATTTATAATCCTTTGGGTATATACCCAGTAATGGGATTGCTGGGTCAAATGGTATTTCTGGTTCTAGATCATTGAGGAATCACCATACTGTCTTCCACAATGGTTGAGCTAATTTACATTCCCACAAACAGTGCAAAAGTGTTCCTATTTCTCCACAGCTTCACCAGCATCCCTTGTTTCCTGACTTTTTAATAATTGCCATTCTGACTGGTGTAAGATAGTATCTTATTGTGGTTTTGCTTTGCATTTCTCTGATGATCAGATATTGAGCTTTTTCTCATATGTTTGTTGACTGCATAAATGTTTTATTTTGAGAAGTGTCTGTTCATATCCTTTGCCCACTTTTTGATTGGCAAAAAGTTGTGGTTCTTTTTTTTCTTGTAAATTTAAGTTCCTTGTAAATTCTGGATATTAGATCTTTGTAAGATGGGAAGATTACAAACATTTTCTCCCATTCTGTAGGTTGCCTGTTAATGCCGATGAGAGTTTCTTTTGCCATGCAGAAACTCTTTAATTAGATCCCATTTGTCAATTTTGGCTTTTGTTTCAATTGCTTTTAGTGTTTTTGTCATGAAGCCTTTGCCCATGCCTATGTTCTGAATGCTATTACCCAGGTTTTCTTCTAGGGTTTTTATGGTGTTAGGTTTAATAAGTCTTTAATCCATCTTGAGTTAATTTTTGTATAAGGTGTAAGGAAGGGGTCCAGTTTCAGTTTTCTGCATATGGTTAGCCAGTTTTCCCAGCACTGTTTACTGACTAGGAGATCCTTTCCCTATTGCTTGTTTTTGTCAGGTTTGTCGAAAATCAGATGGTTGTAGACATGTGGTGTTATTTCTGGGGTCTCTGTTATGCTCCATTTGTCTTTATGTCTGTTTTAGTACCAGTACCATGCTGCTTTTGTTACTGTAGCCTTGTAGTATAGTTTGATGTCAAGTAGCCTGATGCCTCCAGCTTTGTTCTTTTTGCCTAGGATTGTCTTGGCTATATGGGGTTTTCTTTGATTCCTTATGAAACTTAAAATAGATATTTCTAATTCTATGAAGAATGTCAATGGTAGTTTGATGGGAATAGTATTGGATCTATAAATTACTTTGCACAGTATGGCCATTTTCACGATATTGATTCTTCCTGTCCAAGAGGATGGAATGTTTTTTCATTTGTTTGCATCCTCTTGTATTTCCTTCAGCAGTGGTTTGCAGTTTTCCTTGAAGAGGTCCTTCACATCCCTTGTCAGCTGTATTAGGTATTTTATGCTCTTTGTAGCAATTGTTAATGGGAGTTCATTCATAATTTAGCTGTCTGTTTATTGTTGGAGTAAAGAAATGCTTGTGATTTTTGCACATTGATTTTGTATCCTGAGGCTTTGCTGTAGTTGCTTATCAGTTTATGGAGTTTTTGGGCTGAGATGATGGGGTTTTCTAAATATACAATCATGTCCTTTGCCAACAGAGTCAATTTGACTTCATCTCTTCCTCTTTGAATATCATTTATTTCTCTCTCTTGCTTGATTGCCTTGGCCAAACTTCCAATACTATGTTGAATATAGGAGTGATAAGAGAGGGCATCCTTGTCTTGTGCTGGTTTTACAAAGGAAATGGTTCCATTCAATATGATATTGGCTGTGGTTTTGTCATAAATAGTTCTTATTGAGTTATGTCCCATCAATACCTAGTTTATTGAGAGTTTTTAACAGAAAGCGATGTTGAATTTTATCAAAGGCCTTTTCTGGATCTGTTGAGAAATCACGTGGTTTTTATTTTTTGGTATGGTTCAATGTACCCAAATCAATTATTGATTTGGGTATATTGAACCAGCCTTGCATCCCAGGGATGAAGCTGACTTGATCGTGGTGGATAAGCTTTTCAATGTGTTGCTGGATTCAGTTTGCCAGTACTTTATTGAGGATTTTCACATCAACGTTCATCATGGACATTGGCCTGAAGCTTTCTTTTTTTGTTGTGTCTCTTCCTGGTTTTGGTATCAGAATGATGGTGGCTTCATAAAATGAGTGAGGAAGGACTCTCTCCTTTTCAATTATTTGGAATTGTTTCAGAAGGAATGGTACCAGCTCCTCTTCATACTTCTGAATTTGGCTGTGAATCCATCTGGTCCGGGGCTGTTTTGGTTGGTAGGCTATTAATTACTGCCTCAATTTCAGAACTTGTTATTGGTTTTGGTTCATTCAGGGATTGGACTTCTTCCTGGTTTAGTCTTGGGAGCACGTATGTGTCTAGGAATGTATCAATTTCTTCTAGATTTTCTAATTTATTTGCATAGAGGTGTTTATAGTATTCTCTGTTGGTTGGTTGTATTTTTGTGGGGTCAGTGATGATATCCCCTTTACCATTTTTTATTGTGTCTATTTGATCCTTTCTTGTGTCTTCTTTATGAGTCTAGCTAGTGGTATATCTATTTTGTTAAGTTAAAAAAAAACAGCTCCTGGGTTCATTGATTTTTTTGGAGGGTTTTTTCTGTCTCTATCTCCTTCAGTTTTCTTTAATCTTAATTATTTCCTGTCTTCTGTTAGCTTTTGGATTAGTTCCTTCTTGCCTGACTAGCTCTTTTAATTGTGATGTTAGAGTGTTGATTTGAGGTCTTTCAAGCTTTCTGATGTGAGCATTTAGTGCTATAATTTTCCCTCTTAACACTACCATAGTTGTGTCCCAGAGATTCTGGTATATTGTCTTCTTGTTCTCATTGGTTTCAAAGAACTTCTTGATTTCTTCCTTAATTTCATTATTTACCCAGGAGTCATTCAGGAGCAGGTTATTTATTTTTCATATAATCATGTGGTTTTGAGTGAATTTCTTAATTCTGAGTTCTAATTTGATCGTACTGTGGTCTGAGAGACTGTTTGTTATGGTTTCCATTTTTTTTGGCATCTGCTGAGGAGTGTTTTACTTCCAATGATGTGGTCTATTTTAGAATAAGTGCTGTGTGACACTGAGAAGAATGTATATTCTCTTGATTTGGGGTAGAGAGTTCTGTAGACAGCTACTAGGTCCACTTGATCCAGAGTTGAGTTCAAGTCCAGAATATCCTTGTTAATTTTCTGTCTCGTTGATCTAATAGTGACAGTATGATGTTAAAGTCTCCCACTATTATTGTGTGGGAGTCCAAGTTTCTTTGTAGGTCTCTAAGAACTCGTTTCATGAATCTGGTTGCTCCTCTGTTGGGTGCATGTATGTTCAGAATAGTTAACTCTTCTTGTTGAATTTCTTTTTCTTTTTTTTACTGTTATGTAATGCCTGTTTTTGTCTTTTTTGATCTTTGTTGGTTTAAAGTCTGTTTTATCAGAGACTAGGATTGTAACCCTTGCTTTTTTTTTCCTGCTTTCCATTTGCTTGGTACATTTGCCTCTGCTCCTTTATTTTGAACCTATGTGTGTCTTTGTACATGAGATGGGTTTCCTCAATACAGCACACTGATGGGTCTTGACTCTTTATCCAATTTGCCAGTCTGTGTCTTTTAATTAGGACATTAGGCTATCTGAATTTAGGTTAGACTTTGATCCTGTCATCATGATGCTAGCTGGTTATTTTGTAGTTGTTTATGTGGTTGCTTCATAGTGTCACTGATCTGTGTACTTCTGTGTGTGTTTGTTGTGCCTGGTAATGTTTTTTCCTCTCCATATTTAGTGCTTCCTTCAAGAAATTCTCTTGGATAACATCCTGAAGTGTGTTTTCCAGCTGTTTCAATTTTCCCTGTCTCCATCTGGTACTCCAATTAATCATAGGTTCAGTCTTTTTATGATGTCCCACATTTCTTGGAGCCTTTGTTCATTCCTTTTCATTCTTTTCTCTCTAGTCTTGTCTGCATGTCTTATTTCATCAAGGTGACCTTCAAATTCTGATATTCTTTCTTTTGCTTGGTTGATTCAGCTATTAAGACTTGTGTATGCTTCACAAAGTTCTCATGCTGTGTTTTCCAGCTCCATCAGGTCGGTTATGTTCCTCTCTAAACTGGTTGTTTTGTTGACAATTCCTCTAACCTTTTATCAAAGTTCTTAGCTTCTTTGCTATGGGTTAGAACATGCTCCTTTAGCTCAGTGTGGTTTTTTATTATCTGTCTTCTAAACCCTACTTCTGTCAATTCATGCATCTGATCATCTAGTTCTGTGCCCTTGATGGAGAGATGTTGTGATCATTTGGAAAAAAGAGGCCCTCTTTTTTTTTTTTTTAAAGCATGTTTAGGTTGATTCTCAGAACTGCCAGGAGGAAAGGCTAAGTCTGCTGGTCTGCAGAGACTGTGGCCACCCCTCCTCCTAGGGAATCCAGGTTCTGTCCCCAAGCCTCTGGCTGGAGTTATTGGAGTTCCTACAGGAAAGCTCCACCCAATGAGGAAGGATGGGTCAGGGTCAGGCCTGAAGAGGCACTCTGGCCACAGGGGGTGTGTAGGGTGTGGGGGACAAGTCTTGGAACAAAGCTGTCCAGGTTCCCTGGCTCCATCAGGGAAAAAGCACAGCCTGGTGCTATAGAGATGGATGCTACCCCCCTCGCCCCACCTCCCAGGGAGCTTAGTGTGTTAGGCGGTGGAGGGTCCCAGCACTGGCTGCTATCCCTCCTTGAAGGAGCTCAGATGGCTTAGACAGCAGGTAGCTGCAGTGGTGCTGATTTCCCCTCCTCCTGGGAGTTCAGTAGGCTTAAGCAGATTCCAGCTGAGAGGCTGTTAAGAGTATGTGCATGTGTGCATTCTGGGTTTGGGATGCTAGGTCCCAGTGGTGTGGGTTCACGAGTGGGATCTTCCGATCAGAGGAATGCAATGTTCCATGGAAAAAGCACAGTTTCCCTGGCTGGGCAGCACACTAGCACGCTCACTCACCACCTCCCTTTGTGGGGGTAGGGGGTGTGGCTCTCACGTGGGTGGTGGCACCACACTGCTCTTCCTTCCCTCCTCCTTCCTTCATCCCTCCAGCTCCTAGTCAGTTTACATGAGAGAACCTGTGGTGGTACCACACTGCTCTTCCTTCCCTCCTTCTTCCTTCATCCCTCCAGCTCCTAGTCAGTTTAGATGAGAGAACCTGGATACCTTGGCTGCCGATGAAGGATTCAGATGCTTATTATGGTTTTCTTCAATGGGAGCCTCCAAGTGCTGCTGTTTCTAGTCGGCCATCTTGGTCCTGCCCCTTCTGGTCACTTTTTGCAAATTCTTTGGGATTTTCTACTTATACAACTGCTTTGGCTGTAAATCAAGACCATATTGTGTCTTTTTTTCCTATGTGGATGCCTTACTGAACTGGCTAGGCTCTCCTATGAGATGCTGAATAGGAGTGGTGAGGTCAGACATGCTTGACTTCCTCCTGATCATAAGGGGAAAACATTCAGACTTTTAATGTATAGATTAATATACAGTTTTTTTCTAGATGCTATTTATTAGCTGGAGAAAGTTACTTTGTTTCCTGATTTGCTGAGAGTTTTACCATGAACGGATGTTGAATTTTGTAAAATGGCTTTTTGGCATCTATTGAGATAACTTGTGGTTTTCTTGTGTGTTGGTTGAGATACCATATTATTATGTTGATTGATTTTCAGACATTGAGCCAGATTTGCATTCCTGGGGTAAACCCCATTTGTTCATGTATCCAAGGAGCCCTGGTACCTTTAATTGAAGAAAGGTAGTTAGAAATCAAATCTTCTTTATTTTTATAATTACATATTACTCTATAATTCACATGCCACCAAAATGACCCTTTAGAAGTATAATTAAATGCTTTATATTATGTTCACAGAGTCGGATGTTCATCAACACTATCTAATTTTAGAATATTTTTATCATCCTGAAGGAAACTGTGTGCCCATGAACAGTTACTCCCTATTCCCTACCCCTAGTCTACTAATTGACCTTTAGTATCTGCAGATTTGCCCGTTATCAGTATTCCATATAAATTGAATCAAATAGTGTGTCCCTTTATGTCTGGCTTCTCTTACTCAGCACAGTGTTTTCAAGGTTATTCCATATTGTAGTGTGCATTAGTACTTTATTCTTTTTTATTTTTTTAGTTTTAATTTTATTTATTTATTTTATATTTTAGAGACAGGGTCTCCTTATGTGCTGGAGTGCAGTGGCTATTCACAGGTGCATTCTCACTACTGATGAGCATGGGAATTTTGACCTGCTCCGTTGCAGGTCAAATTTTTAAAAAAATATATTTTATTGTACCTTAGGATCTGGGGTACATGTGCAGAACATGCAGAATTGTTGCATAGGCACATGCATGGCAATGTGGATTGCTGCCTCCATCCTTGTCACGTATATCTGACATTTCTCCCCATGTTATCCCTCCCCAACTCCCTATCTCATCACTGTCCCTCCTCTGGTATCCCCCAACAGACCCCAGTGTGTGATGCTCCCCTCCCTGTGTCCATGTGTTCTCATCGTTCAACACCCACCTGTAAGAGAGAACATGCAGCGTTTGATTTTCTGTTCTTGTGTCAGTTTGCTGAGAATGATGGTTTCCAGATTCATCCATGTCCCTACAAAGGACACGAACTCATCGCTTTTTATGGCTGCATAGTATTCCATGGTGTATATGTGCCATATTTTCCTTGTGCAGTCTATCATCGATGAGCATTTGGGTTGGTTCCAGGTCTCTTCTATTGTTAACAGTGCCACAGTGAACATACATGTGCATGTGTCTTTATAACAGAACAATTTATAATCCTTGGGAAATATACCCAGTAATGGGATTGCCAGGCCAAATGGAATTTCTATTTCTAGGTCCTTGAGGAATTGCTGCACTGTCTACAACAATGGTTGAACAAATTTACACTCCCAACAGTGTAAAAGTGTTCCTATTTCTCCATATCCTCTCCAGCATCTGTTGTCTCATGATTTTTTTAATAATTGCCATTCTAACTGGCATGAGGTGGTAGCTCAATGTGGTTTTAATTTGCATTTCTCTAATGACCAGTGATGAGCATTTTTCATATTTTTGTTGGCCTCATATATGTCTTCTTTTGAAAAGGGTCTGTTCATATTCTTCACCTACTTTTGAATGGGTTTGTTTTTTTCTTGTAAATCTATTTTAGTTCTTTGTAGATTCTGGATATTAGCCCTTTGTCAGATGGGTAGATTGCAAAAATTTTTTCCAATTCTGTTGGTTGCCAGTTCACTCTAATGATTGTTTTTTTTTGCTGTGTAGAAGCTCTGGAGTGTAACTAGATCCCATATGTTTATTTTGGCTTTTGTTGCCAATGCTTTTTGTGTTTTATTCATGAAGTCCTTGCCTATGCCTATGTCCTGAATGATTTTGCCTAGGTTTTCTTCTAGGGTTTTTATGGTGTTAGGCCTTATGTTTAAGTCTTTAATCCATCTGGAGTTAATTTTAGTGTAAGGCGTCAGGAACGGGTCCAGTTTCCCTGTTTAATAAATGGTGTTGGTACCAGTACCATGCTGTTTTGATTACTGTAGCCTTGTAGTATAGTTTGAAGTCAGATAGTGTGATGCTTCCAGCTTTGTTCTTTTTTCTTAGAATTGACTTGGCTATGTGGGCTCTGTTTTGGTTCCATATGAAGTTTAATATGTTTTTTTCCAGTTCTGTGAAGAGGGTCATAGGTAACTTGATGGGGTTAGCATTGAATCTATAAATTACTTTGGGTATTATGGCCATTTTCACAATATTTATTCTTCCTAACCATGAGCATGGAATATTTTTCCATCTGTTTGTGTTCTCTCTTTTTTCCTTGAGCAGTGGTTTGTAGTTCTCCTTGAAGAGGTACTTTACATCCTTTGTTAGTTGCATTCCTAGGTATTTTATTCTCTTTGTAGCAATTGTGAATGGGACTTCATACTTGATTTGGCTCTCTTTGAGACTGTTATTGATGTATAGGAATACTTGTGATTTTTGCACATTGATTTTGTATCCTGAGACTTTGCTGAAGTTGCTTATCAGTTTCAGGAGATTCTGGGCTGAGACAATGAGGTCTTCTAAATATACAATCATGTAGAGACAATTTGGCTTCCTCCTTTCCTATTTGAATACCCTTTATTTCTTTTTCTTGCCTGATTGCTCTGGGAACTTCCAGTACTATATTGAATAGGAGTGGTGAGAGAGGGCATTCTTGTCTAGTGCCATATTTCAAAGGGAATGCTTACAGTTTTTGCCCATTCAGTATGAAATTGGCTGTGGGTTTGTCATAAATAGCTTTTTTTATTTTGAGATGCGTTCCATCGAGACTTAGTTTATTGAGAGTTTTTAGCATAAAGAGCTCTTCAATTTTGTCAAAGGCCTTCTCTGCATCTATTGAGATAATTATGTGTTTTTTGCCTTTGGTTCTGTTTATGTGATGGATTATGTTTATAGACTTGTGTATGTTGAACCAACCTTGTATCCCAGGCATGAAGCCTACTTGATTGTGATGGATAAGCTTTTTCATGTGCTCTTGCAATCAGTTTGCCAGTATTTTATTGAAGATATTTGCATCTATGTTTATCATGGATATTGGCCTGAAGTTTTCTTTTCTTGTTGAGTCTCTGCTGGATTTTGGTATCAGGATGATTGTTGGTCTCATAAAATGATTTGGGATGGATTCCCTCTTTTTGGATTGTTTGAAATAGTTTCAGAAGGAATGGTTCCAACTCCTCTTTGTATGTCTGGTAGAATTCAGCTGTGAACCCTCTGGACCTGGGTTTTTTTTTTTGATTGCTATTAATTGCTGCCTCCACTTCAGCCCTTGTTATTGACCTATTCAGGATTTCGAACTCTTCCTGATTTATGCCTGGGAGGATGCAAGTGTTCAGGAATTTATCCATTTCTTCCAGGTTTACTGGTTTAAGTGCATAGAGTTGTTTGTAGTAATCTCTGATGTAGTTTGTATTTCTGTGGAATCTGTGGTGATATTGATATCCCCTTTATCATTTTTTATTGCATTTGTTTGATTCTTTTCTCTTTTCTTTTTTTATTAATCTGGCTAGTGGTCTATTTTGTTGATCTTTTCAAAAAACCAGCTCCTGGATTTATTGATTTTTTGAAGGGTGTTTTGTGTCTCTATCTCCTTTAGTTCTGCTCTGATCTTAGTTGTTTCTTGTCTTCTGCTAGCTTTTGAGTTTTTTTTTGGTCTTGCTCCTCTATCTCTTTCAATTTTGATGATAGGGTGTTGATTTTAGATCTTTCTTTGCTTCTCATGTGGGCATTTATTGCTATAAATTTCCCTCTAGGCATTGCTTTAAATGTGTCTCAGAGATTCTGGTATGTTGTGTCTTTGTTCTCATTGGTTTTGAAGAACATCTTTATTTCTGCCTTCATTTCATTGTTTATCCAGTCAACATTCAAGAGCCAGTTTTTCAGTTTCCATGAAGTTGTGTGATTCTGAGTTGGTTTCTTAATCCTGAGTTCTAATTTGTTTGCACTATGGTCTGAGAGACTGTTTGTTATGATTTCAGTTCTTTTGCATTTGCTGAGGAGTGATTTACTTCCAATAATGTGGTCAATTTTATAGTAGGTGTGATGTGGTGCTGAGAAGAATATATATTCTGTGGATTTGGGGTAGAGATTTCTGTAAATGTCTATTAAGTTTGCTTGTTCCAGATCTGAGTTCAAATGCTGGATATCCTTGTTAATTTTCTGTCTCATTGATCTGTCTAATATTGACAGTGGAGTGTTAAAGTCTCCCACTATTATTGTGTGGGAGTCTATGTTTCTTTGTAGGTCATTAAGAACTTGCCTTATGTATCTGGGTGCTCCTGTATTGGGTGTGTATATATTTAGGTTCACTAGCTCTTCTTGTTGCATTGATCCTTTTACTATTATGTAATCCCCTTCTTTGTCTCTTTGCATCTTTGTTGATTTAAAGTCTATTTTATCAGAGACTAGGATTGCAACTCCAGCTTTGTTTTGCTCTCCATTTGCTTGGTAAATCTCCATCCATCCATTTACTTTGAGCCTATGTGTGTCCTTGCACATGAGATGGGTTTCCTCAATACAGCACACCGATGGGTTTTGACTTTTTATCCAATTTGCCAGTCTATGTCTTTTGATTGGGGCACTTAGCCCATTTGCATTTAGGGTTAATATTGTTATGTGTGAATTTGATCCTGACATTTTGATGTTAGCTGGTTGTTTTGTGCATTAGTTGATGCAGTTTCTTCATTGTGTGGATGGTCTTTACTAGTTGGTATGTTTTTGGAGTGGCTGGTACTGGTTGTTCCTTTCTAATGTTTACTGCTTCTTTCAGGAGCTGTTGTAAGGCATGCCTGGTGGTGACGAAATCTCTCAGCAATTGCTTGTTGGTAAAGGATTTTATTTCTCCTTTGCTTATGAAGCTTAGTTTGGCTGGATATGAAATTCTAGGTTGGAAGTTCTTTTCTTTAAGGATGTTAAATATTGTCCCCACTCTCTTCTGGCTTGTAGGGTTTCTGCTGAGAGATCTGCTATAAGTCTAATGGGCTTTCCTTTGGGGGTAACCCAGTCTTTCTCCCTGGCTTCCCTTAGCATTTTTTCTTTCATTTCAACCCTCATGAATCTGATGATGATGTGCCTTGGGGTTGCTCTTCTTGAGGAATATCTTTATGGTGTTCTCTGTATTTCCTGGACTTGAATGTTGGCCTGCCTTGCTAGGTTGGGGAAGTTCTACTGGATAATATCCTGAAGAGTGTTTTCCAGCTTGGATTCATTCTCTCTATCACATTCAGTTACACCTATCAAATGTAGATTAGGTCTTTTCACATAATCCCATATTTCTTGGAAGCTTTGTTCATTTATTTTTACTTTTTTTCTCTAATCTTGCCTTCTCATTTTATTTCATTGAGTTGATCATCAATCTCTGATATCCTTTCTTCTGCTTGGTTGATTTGGCTATTGAAACTTGTGTATGTTTCGCAAAGTTCTTGTGTTGTTTTCCAACTCCATCAATTCTTTTATATTCTTCTCTAAGCTGTTTATTCTCATTAGCATTTCATCAAACCTTTTTTCAAAGTTCTTAGCTTTGCATTGGGTCAGAACACGGTCTTTTAACTCAGAGAAGTTTGTTATTACCCACCTTCTGGAGCCTGTTTCTCTCAATTCATCAGACTCACTCTCCATCCAGCCTTGTTCCCTTGCTGGTGAGGAGTTGTGATCCCTTGGAGGAGGAGAGGCATTCTGGTTTTGGGTGTTTTCATCCTTTTTGTGCTGGTTTCTTCCCATCTGTGTGGATTTATCTACCTGTGGTCTTTGTAGTTGGTGACTTTCAGATGGGGTCTCTGAGTGGATGTCCTTTTTGTTGATGATGAAGTTATTTCTTTCTGTTTTTTATTTTTCCTTCTAACAGTCAGACCCCTCTGCTTTAGGACTGCTGGAGGTCCACTCCAGACCCTGCTTGCCTGGGGATCACCTGTGGCAGCTGCAGAACAGTAAGGGTTGCTGCCAGTTTCTTCTTCTGTTATTTTTGTCCCAGAAGGACACCCACCAGATGTCAGCCTGTGCTGTCCCTTATGAGGTGTCTCTTTGGATATATGGGGCTCAGACACCTGCTTGAGGAGACAGTCTGTATCTTATAGGAGCTCAGGTGCTGAGCTGTGAGCTCTGTTGTTCCATTCAGATCTGCTGGGTAGGTATGTTTAAGTCTTTTGCAGGGGAACTCATAAGCGCCTTTTCCCCCCTGGTGCTGTGTCCTGGGAAGTTGGGGCTTTATTTATAAGTTCCTGACATGCTGCTGCTTTTTTTCAGTGATGCCCTGCCCAGTGAGGAGGTAGCCTAGTCACAGTCTGCCAGCAAAGGCATTGCTGACCTGCTGTGGGCTCTGTCCAGCTGCTATGTGAACTTCCTTGTGGTTTTGTGTATAGAGATATAGTTAGAACTGCCTCGGTAATGGCAGACTGCCTCAGTAGTGGTGGAATGTCTTTGATGACAGACTGCCTTGGTAATGGCAGATTGCGCTGGTAATGGTGGACTGCCTCGGTAGTGGTGGACTGCTTCAGTAATGGCAGATGCCCTTTACCCCACAGAGCTGGATTATCCTGGCTCCACATGTGCTTGCTTTGAAACTCTCAATCCAGAGTGTTTCAGATTGCTCGTCTTTGTTCGGGGGGGGGGACCCGCCAAGCCAGATCACATGGCTCTCTGTTTCAGCCCCCTTTTTTTCAGTTGAATGGGTGACTATGTCTCCCAGGTGTTCCAGGAACCAGTTGAAATGGCCACTCAGATTTGTGTGAGTTTTTGTGTGGAGACCCACTGCGCTGGGTGAAACAGCTGTGCTGGAGACTCATGGTGCTTGCCTCCTGGGAATCTCCAGGTATGTGGGCAGTAAAAACTCATTTGGAAATGCGGTGATCACTCACCCTCTGCATTCTCTCTGGGAACTGCATTCCAGAACTGTTCCTATTCAGCCATCTTGGATCTCTCTGACCTGCTCCATTTCTGACCTGGGCTGGTTTACTTCTCTTTAGGCAACCTGGTGGTTCCCCACTTCTGGGAGGTCACCATATTGATGCCGAACTTAGCGTGGACACCCCATTGGCATAGTGCACTACAGCTCAGAACTTGTGGGGTCAAGCGATCCTCCCGCCTCAGCCTCTTAAGTAGCTGGGACTACAGGCATGCCCCACCACACCTGGCAGTACTTTATTCTTTTAATGACCAAATAGTTTTCCATTATGTGTTAGTTCTTTAAATGTTTGGTATAATTCACAAGTAAAGCCATTGTGCTTAGCATTTTCTCTTTTCATGGAAAAGTGTTTGATTACTGTTCAGTTTCTTGTTATAGTTTTATTTATATTTTATATTTCTTCTTGAGTTACTTTCAGTAGTTTGTATCTTTCTAAGAATTTATACATTTATGTAGATTATTTAACTCATTGGCAAACAATTATTTATAATAGTCTCTTATAATCCACTTTGTTTCTGTGAAGCCGATAATATTATTCCCTGTATATTCTTCATTTTATCTGTTTTAGCATTTTCTTTGTTCTTGATCAGTCTAGCTAAAAGTTTGTCAATTTTGTTGATTCTTTTTTTTTTGAAAAACTAGCTTTCCGTTTCACTGAATTTTCTCTAGTTTCTAAATTTTCTGTTTCACTTTTTCTGTTTTAATCTTTATTATTTTTTCCTTGTGCTTGCTTTGAGTTTTGTTTGCTTTTTTATTTTTGTATAGCTTCTTAAGGTGGAAGATTTGGTAACTGAATTGAGATCTTTCTTCCTTTTTAATAGGGCAGTTAAAGATATACATTTTTGGTATGGTTCGTGTGTGTCCCCACCCAAGTCTCCTCTTGAATTCTCACTTGTTGTAGGAGGGACCAGTGGGAGGTAGTTGAATCATGGGCTGGTCTTTCCTGTGCTGGGCTCATGATAGTGAATAAGTCTCACGAGATCTGATGGTTTTATAAGTGAGAGTTTCCCTGCACCCACTCTTGCCTGCTGCCATCCCTATAAGGCATGACTTGCTCCTCCTTGCCTTCCACCACGATTGTGAAGTTTCCCCAGGCACGTGGAACTAGAAGTCCATTAAACCTCTTTCTTTTGTAAATTGCCCAGTCTCGGGTATGTCTTTATCAGCAGTGTGAAAATGGACCAATACAATTTCCCACTAAGCACTGCTCTAGTTATATCCTGTAAATTTTATTGTGTTTTAGTTTTCATTAATCTCAAAATTTTCTGTGGTTTCCTCTCTGATCTAATTTTTCACTTAAGAGCATGTTTTTAAATTTTTACATATTAGTAAGTTTTCCAATTTCCTTCTATTATTGATCTCTAATGTCATTTCATGGTGTTCAGAGAACATATGATTTCAAGCCTTTTACATTTATTGAGACTTGTTTTATGGCCTAATATTTGGTTTATCCTGAGTCATGTTCTACATGCACTTGAGAAGGAGATTTATTCTGCTGTTGTTGGATGGAGTGGAGTGTCTTCTGTCTTGTTGGTTTATGTTGTTCACATTTTTCATTTCTTTGTTGATATTCCACCTAGATTTTGGAAGTAAAGTATTGAATTTTCCAACTGTTAATGTTGATTTATCTATTATTTCCTCAATTCAGTCAGTTTTTGCTCCATGTATTTTGGGACTCTGATATTAGGCTTTTTCATTTGCGAAGGATATTTTCATGGCTATAGAATTCTGTGTTGGTAGTTTTTTTCTTTCATATTTTTATCAATGTCATTCCCATTGACTTCTGATTTTCATTGTTTCAAGTGAGAACTCAAGGGAAAGTGTAATTCTCATCTTTGTTTCTCTTTATATTATGTGTCTACAGTTAATGAATGATGTTCACCTTTTCCACTAGAGCAAGATTTGGCAAACCTTTCCAGGAAGGGAGATGGTAAGTATTTTGGGCTGTGTGCCATACAGTCTTTGTTGCAACTCCCCAGCTGTGCTGCTGTAGTGAGGAAGCAGCCATAGACAAGAAGTAAACACATGGGTGTGGCATGTTCCATTGAATTATTTACAGAATCAGAAAGAAGCCTGGATTCAGTCCGCAGACTGTAGTTTGCTCACTCCTGCTCTAAAGTTGAAAATGTATTTCTTAGAGTTATTTAGAATTCCCCATTTGATAGTTCTAGCATGTGGATTATATCTGTATCTGGTCCCATTGATTGCTGTATGATTTGGTGGTATTATTTTTTTCCTCTTTTTCATGTGTTTGAAAACTTTTGGTTAAAAGCTTGGCATAATGTATAGCAGGGATTGCCAAACCTTCTCTGCAAAGTGCCAGATAGGCAGTATTTTAGACTTCTTAGGCTATACCAACTCTGTTGCAACTACTCAACTTTGTTTTATTGCAAACATAGACATAGACAAATCTTGAATGAAAAGGCTTGACCGTGTCCCAATAAACCTTTATACACAAAAACAGATGGTGGGCTGGATTTGATACAGAGGCTGTAGAGACTGAGGTAAACAGTCTGTATGCCATGAAATATGCATACCTCCTTTTCTGCTTAGGGGGGCTTGGAGTTGAGTTAAGGCTTGTTGTTCTGACTACCTTCAGTGCACCACTGCTGCAAATTCATTACCTTGTGCTTAGGCTTGGGGCTGGTTTCTTGTAACAGGTTTTCTCACTGCTCCTGTCCCACCTTCAGCTCTAGGTTTCTCTTTCCCCCGGAGCAGTCTCACTCCATGCTCCTGCCCCTTCCCTAGCTGTAGACTTCTGATACTTGTCACTGGATGCCTGGTGCTTGCTGGGGGTTCCCTTTTTTTCTCTTTCAGTCTCATGTTTAGGCAGGATTTGTGTACCTGGGTTTTGGAGATGAGGATTTCTCAGTGGTCCTGCCTCTTCTCTGGCAGTAGGGGATCTACCAAAATCTGGACCCAGAACTGTTTCTTGCCCCTTTCCTGAAGGTGGAGGGTTTTATTCTGTTTCCTTCTCCAGCCACAGTGGGTCTTCATCAGCGTCCTGCCGGTGACTGGTTTTGTTGTCTTTTGCTCAGAAGCTAAAGCTTTGTGCCCTAGGTGGAGGCTCTGGTGAGGGCCCTGAGGTTTCCTGCAGCAGCAGCTGGTCCCCTTTCCAGCCTTGATCATGGGGAACACCATCCCTTACCTTCTGCCCCAGCCCCTCATCTCTTTTGTGAGCAATCAGTGAAGTTTGCAGAAAATATCCTGGGAGTGAGTGCAAGCTCTCCTGTGCCAGCAGCTTCTACAATCACCCACATTCACCAAAACTCTTAGCAGAAATCTTTTTATGCCTTTCTTTGGCAGTCGTATCTTTCTCTTAGGCCATGCCCTAGGGAAGCCAGGCTCGAATCCTGTGTCTTCTAAGAGGAGTCTGTCTTTCCTTAGATTTCAGGCTAATTGGCTGCCTTGTGACCTGAACTCTCTAATGGGTTCAAGAGAGTTATAATTTTGTAGATTATCCAGCCATTATAGCTGTTTTCTTTCGAAGTTAAAGCCGGGCCATTTTTGATATGGAAAATGTTTAGCGAGACAGGATGGCAGTGGAAAACTTGCAGCGAGCCATGGGGATTAGTATGAAATGAGTCTGTAGGTCCAGGGCTCCAGCGTGGTCATGGCACTGCCCTGATTTGGGTTGGAGCCTGAGTGTTGACTAGCAGAGCTTATCTAGACAGTGGGGATCCTGTGGGCTTCATATACCTTAGTCTGGGCTTCCAGGGCAGAATGAAGCTGATCACTGCTGTAGTGAGAAGAGGCGGGTGGCCTTCCAGCACCGGCTCTCATGTCTTGACAGATCATCGTTGAGTACATTAACTCCTTCCAGCACCGGCTCTCATGTCTTGACAGATCATCGTTGAGTACATTAACATCTTCAGTGGACTAACCTTTACCACAAGTCTCGTGCCTCAGGATCCAGTGGTAGCTGAGCACTAATTTCCTGAGGACTCTTGTTTATCATTCAGAGAAAAGAGTATCAGCTGCTAATACTGATGGTTTCTATTTCAGGAAAATATTTCACAAGTGTCTTTTAAGAAAGACTTTCCGTTAAGACACACCACGAAGAAAAAAGGTATGTCAAAGAAACAGAAATGTATATATTCTGTAATTATTCAGCCACGGATGAAAATACTTGTAAGATCCTATTGCAAACAGCTGGCACAATGTAGGCTAATTTTGTTTCTTGAAATATAGTTTAAAATATGCGGAGAACATTCCATGGGGAAGATCTTCCTTTTCGTCTACCACCTCCTACTTGCTCCCCATAAAAACCTCATAATAATATCACCGAATTGTGAATTTCTGTAGTTTTTCATGGCTGTTTATTTGTTACCATAATTTTTTTTTCCACTTGTAGTTTTTAAAGCAGTTTACCAAGAGTTTTCATGTATATGACTTTCTGGTGTAACTTATGAGCTATGAAAAGAAGAAAAATGATGTATCACTGTATTAGTCAATATAATGCTTGGGAAAGTGCTTTGTAAATGATAAAAATCTTTTGTAGGTGTTAGCTATTGTTTTTTAATTATGTATGTCAGGTATTTTATAAATGGGGAAACTGAGGCCCAGAGAAGGAGGTACCCTGGCCTACAAGCTCACAGGTCGTTCCCATATTGCTGACCTTGCAGCATGGTAGCTGGCCCTCACTGACAAGCTGCATCTTCTGAGGTTTGAAGGGCCCCTCTCCATGGGTAGGAATGGAAAGCTCAACAGCTCATTCCACAGCTTCGCATTGTGTCTAAGATCTTTATCAATAACCTTCGTGTTCTTTGGATGTGATTTATAGTGCAAATAAAGCACCTGCAGCCCCCATTAATAAAAGTATGGTAATTAAGAGCCTATGAGATAATATGCCCTATGAGGTTATCTAATAGTAAGGATTATCTAACGCCATGTGCATTGCATTTCTATGGCCTCCCCACCCCCCCTCCCCTCCCCGCTACCCCCCTTTATTGTTTATTAAGTGAACCTATGTGTGAGGACCTGAACGTTGTTCCTCTTGAAGACAGATGTAGGAGTCTTGACCAAAGGAGAGGTTGAGAGGAGCTCTGCTAGCTCACAGGGAGGCAGACAAGCCACACCCCAGTCCTGGCAGAAGCCAGGTGGCCACCCATCACGGTAGCCGACTTCTCTTAGTATTCAGACTTGGTTAAAATCAGATAAATTAACCCTGAGGGGAGCCTGGAAGGGGAGGAGATCATCTCAGAGCTGCCTGAAGGCTACATATGGAGTAGAGAACATCTGGGCCTCATTGGGCACCGAGAGGCAAAGCCACATGGAAGGGGAGGCAGCAGGGGCAGGGTCGGGGAGGGGGTCCACTTTGTGTGTCGGAAGCAGCAGCCTGTGACAGGTCAGACAGGGACACAAGAGGGTCACGTGGTTCTCAGGTCCCAAGCCGGAGTGAGAGCTCTCTGGACAGTCATCTTCATGCTGCTCTCTTCTGTGGAGACAGGTCAAGGAACAAAGGAACACAGGCTTACTTGGGACTTGTCATGCATTATGCTACTTGGGGTTTCGAATTCAAAAGTTCATTGTAATCGTTGATTTCCTTCAGCCAACACCCTTCAACAATTTGCACAGAATGTTGGGGAAATGTGCTTTCCATTGGATCCTAGGGAATGTTTACCTTCTGATCTATTCTTCCTGGTAACTTAAGAGAAAAGATGTCATTCAGTGTGATAAATGCCAACAAGATGATCCGAGAAGCTTTTTCTGCTTTCAAGAAAAGTGGTTTATAAAGCGGTTCCCCAGATATTAAAGTACAAACGTGCGATTTTCACCACGTTGGAGCAGAAGCGCCTTTGGGCCCCAGATCGCCACCTAGTGACCAGAAAAGAACCCGCTTGCCATAACCAGTTTGACGGTGTCCACCCAGTTTTAGAATGCGAGTCTAAACCGTACCTCTCTTTTCTTCTCGTTATTTCATTTTTAATCGAAGGATGCTGTTCAGGTGACAATTTGCCCTAGAAAAAATACCAGTGGGCAAAATCTAGCCGGTCTTCCACTTTCAGCCCTTCCTCTGCCCTTTCCAGTCAAGGTTCTGAGTACTTTTTAAAAATCACATGAAAGTCCGCAGACCTTTATTGGGCCTTAAGTCGATCAAACGTACATGGAACCATCTGCTGTAATCATAATTTAGAAATATGTGCAGATTATAAAATGCCTTTGTAGACATTTCCTTTTGATTTTTATTTTCACGGTAACAACCTTGCCAGGTGGTTATTCTCAATAGAATGATTACCTGTCTTGTGCTTGGTAACAAAGGTGACAATAGAAACAGCAGAAATTCAAGCAGATTGCTTCCTATTCCCACCTATTCCATGGCCAGGAAAGTGGTGTGCTGCGTGCGGGGCTGGGTGCGGGGCTGGGTGCGGGGTTGGGTGCGGGTGGGTGCCGCTCCCTCTGGCCGTCCTCTCTCTGTGGGCTTGCCTGTGGGTTCCTCATCATGTCAGCACTGGGCAGCCTGGGCAGGTGACTGTGAGTTATTTTATAAGCTCACTGGTTTGTTTCCAAGTGCCCAGTTACCCTTTGGATTCTACTCAATAGCGTCATAGTTCGATTACAGCCTTCAAGGACTCTGAGCTGGTTTTCAGTGTGCTGCGTTGCACAGGGCTATTGAAATTAATCAGCCAGTCTGAGGCCACCAGAAATTGTGGCCCAGCAGGCAGATTTATTTGGGAGGAGGGAATGAGCCCATTTCACACTTCACTTGAAACATGTTACCTTTCCTGCTGAATGCGGACGGCTGTGAGTGGCCATCAATCCTACCAAACTCTATAGAATCATGCGCTTCAAAGTCCTGGAATTCGACACCTCGTTTCGGAACACTGCAGCACCTTCTGATATTTTGTGAGTTTGCAAGTTTCATTTTTCTGGGAGAATGAGGCAATTTTAAGTCCCTGAAGTTTAATTCAAGGCAGTAATAAGTTTTTCTTTAGCTCGCCGGGAATAATTTTTGGCTGTTTTATTGAAGTTATTTTGGTTTGTTTTTGAGAATTAGGAAGTGAAGGGGTATTCAAAAAGAGGACACAAAAGAAACAAAGAAAATACCAATTATTTTCCCCGATAATTTTTCAGTCTGCTTTCCTTTGCTTCGAAGGGTTTGCAGTTCCAGAGGCCCAGGCATGGGAACACACGGTCACGCTGCCCAGGGCCTGTGACGCCGGCTGTAGAAATCCTCTTCTTTGGGTGTGTGCAACACATTTGCTTCTTACCTCTCAGTCTCTGTGTGCTGTGAGCCTGCGAATCTGGACAGGTCGCGTTTTCAGGCCGGATTCTCATTCCATAAGGTTTCATTAGATATCTTTTTTTTTTTTTTTTTTTTTTTTTGCTTTGATTTTAGTCAATCTGGCAACTAAGGAATGCTTAAAAACGAATTAACATTTTTATAATCACAGATTAGCTCGGCTCTGTGATGAACCATTATTGATTGTTGTTCAAAAAGCGACCGGCATTTGGTGACAGAGTTTAGCAGGCAGCAGTGGCCCTCGTGGAGGACGGAGCGCACACTTGCGTGCCCGACGTGCCTTTTTGATCACAGGGTTCCAGTTCAAAAGCACATCTCACCATGCTGCACGGTTCCTACTATCTTCTCCTGTCTATTTTGACAGCCTCCTTTGACTTGTGATAACAGCTTGCTCCAAGCAAAATTAATCATAATGGTTTATTTTTTAATTCTCTTTTTATATCTTTGGGTAAAGCTATAGAGATTTACTTCCCTGAACCAGGCTTCTGCTCATTTTCCCTGCTGTTTTTATGATTTTCCTTAAAGCCACCCTAAGCAGAGTGGAAAATCTCTGGGTTTCAGGGCCTTCAGTGTCTCTTACCCCTTAGAAAACCCTTCTGCCCCTGCTTTTCCTCTACCGATTAGGTGGCCGGTGGATGAAACCTCTGCTTTGATGGCTGTTTTCACTTATTGACACATTGTGTGAAATTATGTCAGTGTCAGCTTCTGAAGCTTGCCCTTCTAAGTCTTAGCTTCTGTTGTGGAATGGAAGTGGCCACCTTCTGTGAAGAAGCCATCAGAGGATCTGAATGCTAGTGCCATGTAGGCTGTGAGGGCAGCCCTGGGCCATAGATAAGGATGTTGGCCATGCAGCAAATTATTTCACCGAATATACATCTTACTTTTCCCAGGGATAAGGAGAGCTGATGGAAAACCAAATGGTTGATGTGTGCTTGGTGCTTCAGGCCCTGATATTTGTGCTGAGAACGCTCATGTATCTATCAGCTAACCTAAATGCTTCTGTGCGGTTTCACAAATATTTGGTCAGTGATAACTTAGGCACGTGCTGTCTCTTTTGATCCTGGAAATTATGAGTGCTTTTATTGGAGGTTTTTTTTTTTGGTACATCTATGTGGTGATGTTCTGTGATCTGCTTAGGTGTAAAATGATGCCTAGGACTGCAGTGTGGTGCAGAGGAGAGCCAGCCCTGCATCCAGAAGACATGGCAGTAGCCCTGGACCTGCTGCTAAGGGGCTGTATCCACCCAGGTGCATTGCAGAGGCCCCACGTCCTCACTGGTAAGGTGAGGCCAAGGAATTAGATTCTCCTTCTTGGTTCCAACTCTTGGGAAATTTGTGAACCTCACACAGGTTCAGCCCTTCCCACTGTCTTCATGAGCCTGACGGGCATGAGCAGAGAGGTGCCCCCACAGCCCCGACCCCACCCCACGTGGCTGGGCACGGTAAAGGGGAGCCGTGGGGCCAGAGGCTTGGTGGTCCATTTGGGCTGTGTGGTGGGATTGACCTTGGCTCACGGTGGTTGTCTGAGCTCTGAAACCAGACTCCTTGCCTTTACACAGAGCAAGACCCAAATTACTCTAGAGGAGTGTTTGCTACATTTTTCTTCTCCTCAGATACTTTGCTTCCTATTCTATGTAACTCTTTTCTGAGAACCTCGAATTTCTATTTATTTCTTTATTGGCAGAACTCACTCATTTCCTGTATGGCATTTGATTTAAATGCAGTCTTTCTTTAGTCTCTTGGGTAGATAATTTCAGCCTCTTTTGAGTTGTGTAAAATTGTTTCTGAGCAATTCCAAGGAGGTTTACTTGGCGACTTTCCTCAGTAGTGATCAAAGATCGTGCACTTTGGACATGTGACTGCACAGAGAAGGAACATTTCCTTTGCCTTCCTCATAGCCATAAAGACTTGGGGCAGTTTTCTCCTATGCGTAGACAGCCCTCTTCCAGATGATCCTGGAGAAGCTGTCATTGGATGCATTAAAATTGCCAAGACGATTTTAACATGTTCTTATAATTGCGCATTGCTCAGCAAAGGGATATGTTCTGAGAAGTGCATATTTAGGTGATTCTGTCCTTGTGCACATATCAGAGAATGCCTTGCACAAACCTTGACGGCCGGGCCTACCGCACACAGAGACTAGATGCTGTAGCCTATTGTCTGGGCTGCAAACCTGCACAGTAAGTGACTGTACCGAACACCGTAGGCAACTGTAATGCAGTGGTGAGTATTTGTGTATCGAAACATCTAATCATAGAAAAGGCACGACCAAAATATGGTCTGATAATTTTATGGGACCGCCATTGTCCACGTGACCTGTTGTTGATGGAAACGTCATTATGCCACACATGACTGTGCTTGAAAAATTGTTTACACCTGAACATGCTTGAAAATGGATAGAGGAGCAGCAAAATGTTAATCAGTTAATCAACTTTACTACTGATTCCCCTCTAGTGTGCGTGGCACCCAAACCAACTTTACTACTTTAGTTCAGCCGTGTGTGTGGTGGAACGTGGAGTCAGAGTTCTGGGATCCAACGCCAGCCCTTCCCGCTTGACCTCTGTGCCGTCTAAGTCAAAGCACTCCACCTCTCTGAATGTTATTTCCCTCGTCCACAAAGGGAACTGCACGAGGCACTGTTGTGATGTTGGGAAAAGGGATGTAAAGGCTGAAAACGAAAGCCATGCACGAATGGAAGGAAGCGCTGCATTCTTCACTTTCCTCTTCCAGGCTTTCCCCGAGTTTCCTACGTCACTTTTATGGCGTTGTTTGCAGGACCGGTGTCTCCTGGCGTGCTGAGGGGCGCTTCCTGCTCGTGCATCTTCATCGGGGTCCTAATTTAATTTGCAGTCCCCTCTGCACACCTGCTTTTGATTGTGCCTCCCTTTGACATTGAATAGTTACTGTGTGCAGAACAAATATGGAAATCAAAACATCTGCCAACCTTAAGTGGCTCCGGAAAGTATTCTTGTCTGTTTTCACCACACACTTGTGTCGAATTTCCCAGCAAATTTCACATGAAAAAAATACCTATAGCACAAGCTTTTATTCCATTCAAAGGTGGGCTCCAATATGTGTTTGTCAGTGCGAATAAAGGAAGAACAAACAGCTTATCACCTGATCGAAATTCAGACCAAGAAAGAGCCGTAAAGATCCTGTAGCCAATCTACCCATCTGCTTTGCACTTTCTCTTCAGATGGATGATCCAGCTGCCTCGGTCTTCCTCGAAACAACCTTTGTGTTGAAGGAGACTGCTGGGTACTCTGAGATTCTTGATCACATGAACTGAAGCCACTCACGGCCATACACAGTGAAGCTGGCTGCTCTGCCACTCTTCCTATCAAAGCTTCATTTCCATTAGGGCACATCTATCTTGTATTTGAAGAGAGATTTTATGTTCTGCTTGAGTCTTCTCTTCTCCAAACGAAGTCAAACGCCCAAGTTCCTCCAATGTTAGGCATATGACTTGATTTGTAGTAATTTTCTTCGCATTTATTTAAATGCCTCTGATGGTGCGGCCCCAGCCCTGAGCGCAGGGCTCAAGGTCACGGTGAACCGTGCAGTGTCTCTCCCACAGTGTCTAGTGTATACCTCCCTACACTGCACTTCTCCAGAGGATGCTGGAGATGGCAGGAGAGCTCGTCTTAATTTCCACATCGCTTGAACCTCGGAAAGCCGAGGCCACAGTGGCAAATGACCATGGATTCAGTGGCTTAGAACAGCACAGTGTTATGATTTGCAGTTCTGTAGGTCAGAAATTCAACACGGTCTCACTGGGCTAAAAACAAGTTGCTGGCTGAGCTGCGTTCCTTTCTGGAGGCTTTGGGGGGAATCTCTTTGCCTTTTCCAGCTCCTAGAGGCTGTCCGCATCCTTTGGCTTGCAGACCCTTCCTCTGTCTTCAAAGGCAGCAATGCTGTGTTCCTCTGAGCATCCTTCTGCAGCCACGTTGCCCTCTTGCTCTCCTCTTCTGTCTTCCTCGTTCACTCTTGAGAATTCTTGTGATTGTGTTGGGCACTGTGGATGATCCAGTATACCCTCCCGCTTTATTAGCAATCTTAATTTCACTACAACCTGATTCCCCTTTGCCATGCACGCTAATGTAGTCGCAGGCTCTGGGCTTAGGATGTGGTCCTCTTTGGGGGCCATTCTTCTGCCTACCATACCCACTAAGTCTTATATGTGCCAAACATAGCTTCTGTATCTTGTGATCACATAAACTGGGGTATTGGACACGAGTAGAGGGTCTTTCGTTTGTGTCCGACACATTATTCCTACACGTTTTTCATGGTGTCTGCCACATACCGTTTGAACTGCCATTGTGTCAGCCCTCCAGGACTCGGAGCTCACCGTTCAAACCTCGTTTCATGAGCATGTCTGCCATGACGTCCTTTGGAAGTCTACCCCAAACTGAGACCACATCACTGATCACAGCTCCATTTAGAAATGTCGCTGCCGCTAAAAGGTGAATATAAAGCTTGTCCAGACATATAGGAGGTCTAGCTTACTTAAACACTTCTTTATCATTAGGGTTAATGAAAATAAATGAAATGTATATTTGAAGTTTTTAGTAAAAAGAAAGCATAGCAAGTTGCAGAAGAGAGCAGAGGTTAGATGTTCAGAAGTCCTTTCCTACCATAAGGCGTCATTGCTTAGCTGGAGTCCATTAGCTCTAAGCAGTGGAGGTAAGTAGCACTCTTCTCTGCCGCCCCTACATGACAACACTGATTTTGAGTACAGAATGTTTGAAAGATTTGCTATTTTCTATTTGTTTTTAAAATAGGCTTTATGTTTCAGAGAAGTTTTAGTTTTATAGCAAAATTGAGCAAAAAGTACAGAGATTTCCTGTTTACTCCCTCTCCGCCCCCCTCACTCCCATCCCTGGCCCAAGGCTCCTTGGCTGTCAGCATCTATCTCCCACCAGAGTGGTACATTTGTCACAACCTGTGAACCAACACTCACCCATCACATCACCATCATCCAAGTCCACAGTTGACGTTAGGGTTCCCTCTTCGTGTTACCCATTCTACAAGTTTGGACAAATGTGTAATGACACACATCCCCCATTATAGAGCCGTGTAGAGAGGATTCACTATCCTAAAAGTCCTGTGATCCCCCTCCCCCGTTCATTCCCCTGTCCCCTTCAAGCCTGTTGTAATCACTTTACAGTGGGTCTCTCTACTGTCTCCATGGTTTCACCTGTTCCAGAATGTCAGAGGGTCAGAATCATACAGTATGTACCTTTTCAGACTCTGAATGCTCAGCAGGGACCTCCTCCAGCCATCTTTTTGCTACACCTAACTTCAGTGTCTTTGCCTGCTCCGGGTCTGTGGGAGGAAATGCAGAGATGCCCTGGGAGGTCACTTGCATTGCCCACAAAGGAACTGAGGACGGCTGGGGAAGGGGAGGAGTATCACACATTACGTGCTGGGAACGGTGCTGCGTATCTCATTTATATTCGTTCTTTTTATCCTCCGGAGGATTGCTGTTGAAATGGTAGGTATTAGTGTTCTAAGTTTGAACTAAGAGAGACTCAGAGAGGTATATTACTTTCCCATGGCCATATAACTAGAAAGTAGGTTTTAAATCCAGATTTATCTTGCTCCAAAGCTTCTATTATTCCCATGAATACATGAGTTTGCCTTCCCAGGGGCAATGGAAGTGCTTCTCCACTTGCCACGTAATTGTTCTGTGACACCAGTCACTCTAAGGCTCACACAGGTGTTATTTGGGTTGAATTTATAACATCTTTCTAAGAAATGCTGAGTGTCCCCTTACATTTAATAGTGTGTGAACAGGACAGCCAGACCCACTGTGGTATTCTTGAGCCTCTCTTCTCTCTTTTCTAATTATTAAAGCAAATTTTATTTATTACCAAGGAGACTTGAGGTGGTTTGCAATAAAAATAGAGATAAGAGAACTTGGAAATCCTTTAAAAGAAGAATACAAATATAAACACCAAGCAATAAATTAGAAAGTCAAGTAGAGGGAAAATCAGGCCATTTCTATGAAATAAATGACATCAGGCAGCATCCTGGAGAAAGCCTTCAGGTGGGAGCATGGCTCTCACTTCCCACGGGAATCTCCGGTTCCCTGTGTCATTTCTATTCCTTATATGTCTCTAGGTTTAATCGTTTTTGAATATTTGAGTTTCTAGTTGTTGAAAAGTAACTCAACATAGTGAACTAGAGGTCTGAAGCCATCAGAGGTTCTAGTCCCACTAATATGAATACACAGGAAACTGTGCAGGTCATTGATTTGAAGCCTTATTTGAGTCTCATTTTTTATATTAAATTAAAGGTAAGGACAAGATTATTGATTTATCTTTTTTCTTTTTGAGACAGCATCTCACTCTGTTGCCCAGGCTGGAGTGTAGTGGCACCATCATTGCTCATTGCAGCCTCAACCTCCTGGGCTCAAGTGATCCTCCTACCTTGGCCTCCTAAAAGGCTGGGGGACTACAGGTGCACACCACCATGCCTGGATATTTTTTTAAAATTTTTTGTAGAGACAGGGTCTCGCTGTGTTGCCCAGGCTGATCTTGAACTCCTGGCCTCACATGATCCTTTTACCTTGACCTCCCAAAGTGCTGGAATTACAGCAATAAGCCACTGTGCCCAGCCAAAATAACTGATTTTCAATATTTGAAAGAAAACATCAGAAAACTTTATGGTGGAGAAATCTGACCTGCACCTCCTGCCTGTGATCAAGGTTAATCTCACCAGTGATGAATTAATGTAGATGTGATACACCTCTTGGCATGATGCAGGGCACTTGATCTCTGTGTAATTGTCCCCTACAGTCATAATTACAGTCTATTTATGAGACAATATCAGTTATACCCAAATTAAGGACATTCTACAAAATACCCAACCAACACTCCTTGTATTTGCCAACATGGAAGTCGTTCATAGCCTAACAGATTGTTCCTGTAGAAAGATGAGTATGAGCCTGACAGGAGCTGGTCCAAAGAATGTAAGTAGTGGAGTGGAGACACTAGGCACAGGGGACACTTGGCAGGAACTTGGCCTTTGTTGAAGGCCGGGTTGTTTTTGGATGGGCACAGGATGAAGGCTGGGTTCCTTCTGGAGGGGCACATGGTGAAGGCCAGGTTGTTTTTGGAGGGGCACACGGTGAAGGCTGGGTTCTTTCTGGAGGGGCACATGGTGAAGGCTGGTTTATTTCTGAAGGGGGCACATGGTGGAGGCTGGGTTGTTTTTGGAGGGGCACATGGTGAAGGCTGGGTTCTTTCTGGAGGGGCACATGGTGAAGGCTGGTTTATTTCTGAAGGGGGCACATGGTGGAGGCTGGGTTGTTTTTGGAGGGGCACATGGTGAAGGCTGGGTTGTTTTTTGGGGGTCATGGCTATTACAGCATGTTTGTTCTTATCTAAAGGGGAACAAACTGCGGATGCAGGATCAAGAGAGGTGACGACTGCCAGGTGGGCCTTCGTGAGCTGGCCAGTGGTGGGGAGTCCGTGTGCAGTGGTAGGGTTGGTTCTATGCAGGAACAGGAGTGCCCCTTGAAGGACAGAGGATGTGGACACAGATCCCGGGAGGTGAGGAAGTGTGGGGTAGGGCCTGCGGACATCTTTTCTGAGTGCTCTTATTTTCATACACAGAGGCAGGACTGTGAACTGTGAGTGTGGATGGGGGGAGGTAGAGCTTTGGAGAAAAAGGAAGCATGAGTTAGTTACTTGGAAGAGTGAGCTTCTGAAAGAACTGGAGAAACGATCTGGGTTATGTTGTGGCAGTAAGGAGCCCTTGGAGTTAGCGATCGCGAATGGAAAGTGTGAGTCCAGGGGCAGACAGCGGCCCCAGAGTTGATAAAAGAGGATGTGGACAAGTTGGGGGTGGGAGGGTGAAATGGCGGCAGGGCTGGTGGAACAGAGGTGCTGATGAGGTAGGAGAGTCGGAGTGGAGGCAGTAGAGGGAGAGGGCTGTAAAGACGGGAGGTGGAATTGAGGGGGGTCAGAATTCCTGGGAATCACAGTGGTCTGTGGTGAGGAGCAGGATCATGTGACGAGGCTGAGGCACTAAGAAACCACGATTGGAAGGTTTGCATTGAGTATCTGTTGTGGTCTCCAAGGATTATGACAGAGACAGAGTAGAGAGAAACCAAGGGTTAACATGAGCTAGGAGTAAGGGGTGTGGCCTGGAGCTCAGTAGAGGAGCTTACTCAGAAGAAAGGGGGATGGATGGTGGAGTCTGATGTCAGGAGCTTCCCAGAGGCTGAAGGGTTTAGGGAGGACGAAGGGGTGAGGATCTGGAGACTGTGGTCGGTACAAGCAGGGGTGGCTGGTGGTCAAGCGTGTGGAAGAGAAAAGCATTGTTTGAGAGGGTACTGTGGGGCTGTGTCCTCAGGAGAGTCAGACTCTGAAGTATGTCTTAAAAGTCTGAAAAACACATAGGCCGTTTGAACCAGCCATCCCTGGCTAGAAGTTTGCCCCAAGGCCACAAAATTAGAGCTAAGTTCTTATTCCCTATTGTTAGACTTATTTAGGTTACAACTTATATCACATGGTGGGTTTATGATTTAGATTTATTTAGGTTACAACTTATATCACATGGCGGGTTTATGATTTAGATTTTTTTCCAGTTTTTGGCTTCGCTCTGTTTCTCAGATTTTCTATGATGAGCATGTTTGAATACAGAAAATAAAAATATTTTTATATTTTAAGAATAAAAAAGTCTATAGTGGTTTCAGGAGAGATCATTAGGTTAACCTGTTATTCTAGGGCACAGAGGGACAGGAAAGCCTTCAAGCCACCATCAGAGATTTTGTGAATTCAAACCACTTTTTGATGTAAATTGTAACCCCCATAAGGACTTGGTAAGGTCTTTGCTGATTTATTTAAAAACGTTCTAGCCCACAGAGAAATCAGTTGCCTAGGTAATAGTTACCAAATATAGAAATTAAATGCTATCTAACTCCGGGTTTCTAACTTTTCATGAACTAATTATACCTTCAACCAAAACATTGGATTTATTTTCACAAATTTGAGCCTGACATCTTAATTCATAACCAGCAGCTGCTGGGGCTTCTGGCAGTCACAAAAATAAGTGAAAATAAAAACTAGGTTTTTAAACCGGGCATTGACTACAGTACTTACATAATGTTCAAATCACATAATACTTTAAAATGTACAATTGGGGAAATCCTTTGTGGACAAAGGCAGTGGTTTTCCCGATCTCATCCCGCTGTTATGGTCTTATTCCTTGTGGCCTCTGACCTCAGACGATTGTAATCAAAACCAGCCTTCTCTTAAACTCTTCATTCCTGTTCATTTTTCCCTCTGCTCCAATTTTCAGATTTCCCCAGCTGCTTCTGTTGGCAGTTTAATCTCTCCAACCAGCTCTTCTGACGGCTTCTGGAATTCCTCCTTCTCGGCTGTCAGCGCCCGCATCTGCTCTCACACGTCTTTTTCATCTCACTCGCCAAGATGTCAGGGACTCAGAACAGCCTCCATCTAGTTATTTGGCTACTGAGTTCAATGGAAGTGAAGTGCTTATTAGCAAAGAGATTTCTGTGTTAATTATGCTGATAGGAGCTTTGACACACAGGTACACTTATGGGCATATATCTAGACTAGAACAAATATTTTCCTGCTAAGTTGCTGAATTGGCAGAGATGCCCACAGACTTGACAGTAGCTGAGATCAAAGCAGAATTGTTGGAGAAGCTGTTCAATGGGGAAATCTGTGGAAAGTTTTATTGCATTTATGGATATGATACTTGTGTGCATTTGTGTTTTATCTTGTGAGTGTTGGTGTAAACATACATTTGTACTTTGGTATTTTTCATTTTAGAGTGAGTATTCTTTTATTGCTCTTTACTATTGAGGTTTGATGAAGCAGCTGCTATGTAAACCGAGCTGGTTTACATTTGCTGGTTGCTAACAGAGAACGCCCAGCACCTGCATTTTACTGGTCAGCTGGAAAGACCCTGTCACCTCCTGAATCTCATAGAGAGCAGAGGAAATGCCACCACATGTGGCTGGCTGCCTGCTGTGAAATCCCATGAGGAAGAGGGGAAAGAAAACCTAATTCAAGTAAAATATGCTTTTTGGGGAGGGGTTGGGGGTGAAGAAAATAAGATCGAAATTCTGCCAATGCCCTGTAATCACAGTAGGTACAATTTGCGTAATGTTGGGATGACTTTCTGCAGAATAAAAGCATAATTATAGTTTCTACTGAAATTGGCCCTAAACATTCTCTAAGCTAGTCAGAATGGGCACATTCCAGTAATTCTTTTATCTGTGGATCTTCTATTAGAGTATGATGGTTTCACACTTTTTGGTCAGCTCACTAGTGTCTGGAGTTATGTTGTCGTTTGCTTGTTTCCAGTATCTCTCAAGAACCTCAGCAAGAGCGAAAAAGTGGTTCCATTTCCTGCTAAGAGACCCTATGACCAGTGCTCACTCATGGACCCTTCCGTGTGACACAGGGCACAGCGCAGGTGGCCAGAGTGTCTGCAGCGAGGCCCCGGTGATTCACTGCCCCACTGGGGGTGTCACCAAGCTTCCCACTGACGGGCAGCCATCCCCTGTGCTCATGTGGCCTTTGAATAAACCACACTCTCATGACTCTGCATGGAGCCCTCTAAGCCGTCTTGTGTATGGCAAGCTTCAGGTCAGCTGACAAATGAAGATTTTGGCGTACCGTACCGTGGCACCGTCTGTCAGTCGACAATGCGGTTTTGGCAGATTTTCCATTGTTCAACTATTTTAATCTTTCACTGCATTTACTCTTATAATATTTTGTACAGAAAAGCTCCTGAAACTTGTGGTAAGAAGTATAAGTTTTAGACAACAGGCTTTAGACACAGATGAGTGTCCTTAGGGGACACATTTTCAGCCACTCAGGTGCCTGTTGGGTTGTGGGCTGAGTTCTGAAAGAACACTAACAGAGCACACAGATGCAATGCCAGGAACGTCTCCTAGATGACTGGATTTAAAAGGCAAGGTGAACGCCAAAGTTTTTGAAAATGCATTTTACTCTGCAGTAACACAGCACAAATATTATTTTATATTAATATTTGATATCTTTTTACATTACATAATATATAATATTCATGTGCATACATTTTAATATCTTAAATCTATTTTTAATTCTGCGCATTCTAATCTTATGTGTTTTGGGGAATGCTTTATGTGTGGGACTAGCAGACTGCTGGTTCATTCATTATGTATTTTTTATTCTTTTATTTATCAAACGTCTTTTTGAGTTTCTTTCATGTGCCAGGCTGAGCTGGGCACTTCAGAAACAAAATGAGTAAATGCAATCCCTGTGCTCTATTGCTGGCAGTCTGGTGGGGACGGCAGACGACACAGAGAATCAAGCCCAGGTGCCAGAGAGTGCTAAGTTAGTGTGCAGCATGAGCAGCAGGTCTCCCTGTGGGATTAGCAGAGGGTCGCTTCGCCCTCTGAGCACTCAGCCCCTGCCTTTTGCTTGACACATAGTCATATATCACAACGTGTGAAAGTCTTTGTATTTTCTTCAATAACGACCCCCCTTTTTATGTTCAAGCTTTTAAGTGATAATCACTATCATATCATGTAGGTATCAATTTTTTCCATTCAGTGTGCTTTCATTGTCCTATCATCTTAATCCTCCAGTTCCTAAAGATCCACGTTTGTATCTCTATTTGCAAAGAAAGAATTAACTGAAACCCAGTTTCAGTTAAAGAAAGGTGACTGGTTCAAGATTAATCAGAAAGTAGACAGAGGCACCAGGACTTATGTGCCATTAATCATTTTTTTTTTTTTGAGACGGAGTTTTGCTCTTGTTATCCAGGCTGGAGTGCAATGGCACGATCTCGGCTCATCACAACCTCCGCCTCCTGGGTTCAGGCAATTCTCCTGCCTCAGCCTCCTGAGTAGCTGGGATTATAGGCATGCGCCACCATGTCCAGCTAATTTTTGTATTTTTAGTAGAGACGGGGTTTCACCATGTTGACCAGGGTCGTCTCGATCTGTTGACCTCGTGATCCACCCGCCTCGGCCTCCCAAATTGTGGGATTACAGGCTTGAGCCACCGCGCCCGCTCATCAATCATTTTTAAGAACAAAAAGACAATATGGAACTGCTGACCCTGGACCAAGTGCTATCCAGAATGTGGAGGGAATCCATTGGAACGAGACTCAGTTTTGTTTTTCTCAAGAAGCTCATGTGTATTGGGGTTGGGGCACAGATCTATAGACAAGAAAGTCGAGTAAGAGAGATTAGTGTTAAAATACAGGTGTGTACTAGATACCCTGGAAATATACTGCAGAGGGAACAACTGACTGTCTGGGCCTGGGAGGGAGGCTGCAGGGATTTATAGAATGTGTTATAAAGGAGAGGATTACAAAAATGAATTGGGAAGGGCTGGTAGGAGGAATTGGCCAACTTGACAGACTGAGGAAGGGGATGGTGGGCAGAGGAGTCAGCATAGCCAAGTGCATGGAAGAATGAGGGTGCATTTGGGGAGTGCAATGAGCTTGGTGCAGTTGGAGCAAAAAGTGAATGTGCCTCAGGAAGGAATATTATGTGAAGAAGATGGAGATACAAACAAGGTTCAGTTCTTAAGGTCCATCAGTGAGAAAAGGCAAGGCTAATTTTTAGTTAAAAAAAAAAATTCCCAATCTCAGTGGCTTTCCACAATAAATCCTTATTTCTTGATCACAACAGCCTACTATGAATTGGAGGCTTTCCTGGGTGGCTCTTCTCCACATGGTGACTCAGGGATCCTTGATTTTGTGATGCTGCTCTCCTCAACACATGGTCTCTGAGTTTGCTACAGGAGGAGAAAGGGAAGACATAAGGAAGCCACATTAGATACCCAGCCATCTCCTCCCAGAAGGGACACACCACCTTCCATGCCCCTTTGGTCCAAACTAGTCACCTGGCTCCATTTTGCTGTGTGCTGTCTGGTAACACAGTCAGGACAGCTCTACATCAACGTAAGGATTCTGCTCTTTATCTTGTAGGAAATGCTAAAGCAGGGAGATGATGTAACCACAAGTGCTGTGATAGCAGTGAGAGAAGGGAAAGGGATGAGGGGATTATGTGCATGCCCCATATTCTCTGTCAGGTATGAAGGGGCTACACAGGAAGTGACAGATTCCTGGGAGCAGATAAAATTGACCGCACCTGGCCGCACAGTGGATATGGGTGGCGAGAGTGAAACTGGAGTGGAGGTTTCTCGTTTGGGTCTGGGCGTTCCTTCTGAAAACAAGGGGATGATCAGGTTTGGGGGAATGGAGTGTGTGAACGTGCTGAGTTCTCCATGTCAGCTGAGCTACCCGGCCCCTCTCAGGTTCTGCAAGGCTTCTCACTGAAGACATCTTTTCAAGAGTGTTGTTTTCAGTTTTCAGGAGCATCTTTTTAATTTCCTCTGCCAAATGGCATTCGTCCCATAGGAAAGTTAGTGTTAGCGGGAACTGTAGTTTGGCTGGTGAAAGGTTGATTGCATGGCTTCCTGAGCTCCAAAGGCTGGTTCTCATGTGTTGGGGTCTACTCTGAAGAACATGGCCTCTAGATTCTCCTGCACTCTGAATTCTTCCTTTTTCATTTTACTGAAGATGTCTCTTTCTGTTTTACTGACTCATAGAGAAAGCAACAGTTTCCCTGCAACTTCTCATTTTTAAATGACTAATGGATTGCGTCTGTGTAATTAACATTTGCTAACACAACTTTGATTCTAGCTTCTCTGATGGTATTGCAACCTATTTTGTGCTTGTTGGAGATAATGCATGCAAAAACACATTGCATGTGTAATACCCTATGTGAAAAATGTCTTTGTTAGTATTACCACTGTCACTACAAAGTCAGTAATACAGCAGCAATATTTGTCTTTTTTGATTTATTTCAGTTGGTTTAGATGGCTACTATGTTTGTTGGTAATTTTGTTGTTTTATTTTGTTCACTGAAAACAAGAAAAGGAACCATATGACATTCTAGAGGGAAAAAATGCACCTGTACTACTAGAAACCCCAGTAGAAATAGAAGCCCATAATGAACCACCGATGAGACAATCACAAGAAAAATTGTCACCAAGACAAGAAGAACAAACACCTGAGGAACAAGAGTCCCCCAAGCAGCCATACCTGGAAGAGCCATACCAAGAGCAGACACCTCAGACTTCAGAGTCCCCCATGCAGCCATGCCTGGGACAATCACACCAAGATCAGACACCTGAGAGGCCAGAGTCCTCCACGCAGCCATCCTTGGGACAGTCATCCCGAGAGCAGACACCTGAGATGCCAGAGTCCCCCACGCAGCCATCCTTGGCACAGTCATCCCAAGAGCAGACACCTGAGACTCTGGAGTCCCCCATGCAGCTGCTCTCAGGACAGTCATCCTGACTTTAGACACCTGAAAGGCCAGAGTCCCCCATGCAGCCATCCTTGGGACAGTCAGGCTGAGAGCAGACACCTGAGAGGCCAGAGTTGCCCACTCAGCCATGCCTGGCATGGCCGTCTCAGAAATACACAACTCAGGGGGTAACAGATAAAACAACAAATCCCATGAGAACAAAATGCCAATCATGTCGTGAAGAAAACAAACTAGGAAGGATCACAAGACAAAAGAAAATAAAAGTAGACATTTTTTTTACATGCTAAAGAGGCATACTGGTGGAATATTAAGATTGTGAATTTCCTATTTTGGTGGCAAGACTTAAAGTTTTTAAAAACATGTTGTAAGCCTAAATTCATCTGGAATTCCTTCCTCTAGTCCCTAACTGCGCAAGTCTGGGAGGGAAGAGAGTGGTGGGTGAGACTGGGTGAAGTATTGCCTGTCAGGGCAGACCTTCTCCTCTTTCGCTGTCAGCCCATACCTGGCATTCCAGAGTGACCTGGCCACCTTATGAATGGCACATGTCACATAGTTATCTGTAATTTATTCTTCCTTTCAAAGAGTGAATTAAGGCATATTATAATAACTATGCATGTCTATTTTTATCTATACACAAAACACATATATGTACGTATCTTTGCCAATATAGGTGTATATATATATATAATATATATATGCCTTGTATGTCCTAAATGGACTGTAGAAACGTATGTACATTTTTGGTGGCTAAGAGAATGGACTCTCAAATCAGTATGCAGATTGGGCTTTTCCCCTCATTAAGGTCTGTGTCTCAGTATAGAGCGAATAATAATAACTAACTCATAGGCTGTTGGGAGAATGGCTTATCATAAGCAGAAAGGTCCTGGACACACAAAAGGCACTAAGAAATGTCGGCTACTCCAGTTACTCCATGTGGGTGGGTGTCTTTTGTTTCTGTTACCAAGCGAGAGAAGACAGGCAGAGTCCCTGCTAAGATGAGGCCTGCCCTTGACTTCAGGTTAGCTGAACTTCCTGCCGGCCAGCTCAAAGATGGCAATGGGGATTCTAGAAAGGTCTAAGTCCTCTTGAAGATCAGACCAGTCTCACACCATCTGCCAATTAGTGGTATAGACAGTGTTGCACATAGAAGAAGAAAGAAAAACTATTATTCACCATATTTCCATTCCTGGATTTGTAGTTAGATTTCACTGGAGCATTTGTTACACTTTAAGGGGGAAATTTGTGATCAAATAGAAGCCAACGCCATCTCATCTTGAATGTTTTTTAATTAATAAGTTTCTGCTAGAGAGCACATCTACTTTGATTTGACTCCATGGTAAGCATATAGTATACATTTTAGTGCTGGAAAAGAGCTTTGAAACACTGCATTTCTCATTGCTTTTGTGGGTGAATTCTCTTCCAGCTGCCCTGATGCCTGTGGTTTAGACCAGCAAGCTGCTGTGGAAGGAATGGGTTAGGACTAGAGAGCCAGGCTCTGGCCTGTGCTCCACCATTTCTTGACCACAGGGTCCTCAACAATTTGCTTTTCCTCCCTGAACGCTAGCTGTCTTCTGTAAAATGAGAACAATAGGATCATAGATTGTTAGAGCTGGAAACAAATTTAGAGATCAGAGAATTTCCAACAGACATTGTACTGTGAAGTACCCATAGGGATTATGTGGCTTGCCTGAAGTCACATGAGACCTGTAGCTTGGAGGGAGCAGGGATGGGACTGGAACTCAGGTTTTTCTTTCCTTCCTTCCTCCCTCCCTCCCTCCCTCCCTCCCTCCCTTCCTCCTCCTCTTCGGCTTCTTCGTCCTCCTCCTCCTTCTTTGTCATCTTCTTCCTTCTTCTCCCCCACACCTGTCCTCTTCTTCCTTCTTCTTCTCTGCTCCCTCCTTCCCTCCCCTCCTCCTCCTCCTCATCCTCCTTTTTCTTGTGACAGGGTCTTGCTCTGTTGCTCAGGCTGGAGTGCAGTGGCACAATGGCAGGCTCAAGCGTACTCCCACCCCAGCCTCCCGTGTAGCTGAGACTACAGGCATGAGCTATCATGTCTGACTACTTTTCTTTTTTTTGGAGAGATGGAGTTTTACTATGTTACCCAGCCTTCTTCTTTATTAAAATTTGATTTCAGGTGTATTATAGTACTCTATAGAATAGAAATGCTGTATAGATCAAGTGGAATTAAACTCTGAACATTTGGCTAGAGGTAAAAGACAGTTACTTTACTTAATGGATACATAATAAAAAAATTTCAATGTTGCCTGTAGATGATATTCACATTTTGGGGCATAGTTTTAGAGTGGTCTTGGTACTAGGAAGATGGCTTAAATAGCTCTTCAACAGAGTTATTCAGCATCATGATTGAACCAAACAATGCAGATTCAAACAGTGCTGGAGACTCAGCACACTCAACCTGGTTGGTCAGGATGGCGGCTGTGGGGTGAGAAGCGGGAGAAGATGAAGGAAGGGGCAGAGGAATGGCAAGGGGTGTTTAGATGAACTGAAGTGGAGCGGCCACCAGCACTGCACAGAATCTGATTTTGAAATCAGTGTTCCAGGTTGTTTCCTGCAGTCGTTCTGCATGTAGCATGTTGCCGTTGTGTGTACCAGTAGGAGCTGTGCATGCTGCAGGTCCCAGGGCTCACCCTGCCCTTCCCAGGAACAACACCCAGAGTCCAGACTTTAACAGCAATGCCAGCTCCTGGGAGAACCAGAAGCAAACTGTGGCCAAATCACAGCCTGGAGACGGTTTCTGTTAACCTGCTTTTCTATGTCTTTCAGATGGCCCAGGAGTGGAAACCTGTAGACTAACAAAACCACCTTTATTATCTATCTGAAGTCCACTTCTCTTCAACCACGGGGCTTCTGTCTCACATATGGACATGTTAACAGCAAGAAAAGCACATCTGGGGTGAAACTAAAGCCCCGCACAGTGGTGTCTTCTCAAAAGCTAAGGACGAGGTTTCCCAATTGAGCCCCGTGTTCTTTTTACTCCCTTTCTCGGTGATATTTCTTTTTAGTAAACATTTTAAAGAATGAAACATGGTTGTTTATCATTAAGCCTCATAAAGATCATCCTGAAAGTGAGAGGAATTTGAAAAATGCTGTGTGTATTTTTCCCTTATGATTTCTTTTTTCCTGGAATGTGTATGGGAAGGTATCTTGTTTGTATGTCATTTGAAGGTTATCACAAAAACAGGTACTGATAACCTTTGCTATGTGAAGTTTAAAGTATAAAAATATTTTACCTTCTGAATGACTAGATCAATGTGAAAAGGAAAAAAATCCAGGGTTAGCTGGTGACATGGTTTGGCTGTATGTCCCCACCCAAATCTCACATCGAATTACTGTTTGAACAGGACAGAAGTAGGCAAAGGATATGAACAAACACTTTTCAAAAGAAGACATTTATGTGGCCAACAAACATGAAAAAATGCTCATCATCACTGGTCACTGGAGAAATGCAAATCAAAACCACAATGAGATACCATCTCATGCCAGTTAGAATGGTAATCATAGTGGGAATGCTGGCTTCCTTGGTGCTATGCCTGCCACATATTTTTAATTCTGTTCTCTCTCTGTTCATAGAAGTACATGAAGTAGGTTGGCAGGTCAGCAGCCCAGACAGCAATTTTGCTGTGGGTGGCACATGAGGTCCTCTCTCCCATAGACCCACAATCTCTATGACTGATATACATGATAACTTCCTTCCCTTGACATTGAGTGCGTATCTTTTCCCCCTCTGCTTATGGGAGAGAGGGAAGGGAAAGTTGAAGTACTCTCCACTGAACCAGTGATTAGGTTGACCATATAACTTATCGCTGGAAACAGGATGCTTTTGATAGTGAGAAGTGGGTACTGAAAATCATTTGTTTGTGTGTGAAAAGCAAGAGAGAGAAAGGGAGAGAGGAAAGGGGGACAGGGAAGTACAGAGATTTCTTGACCACCAAGTCAATTTTATGAAATTGGTGCCTCTGAAGATAGTTTTATTTAAAACATTTCAAAACAAGTTTGTATTTATTTATTTATTGACTGAGTCTCAGTCTGTTGCCCAGACTGGAGTGCAGTGGCATGATCTTGGCTCACTGTAATCTCCGCCTCCTGGGTTCAAGCAATTCTCCTGCCTCAGCCTCCCAAGTAGCTGGGATTACAGGCATGCACCATCACACCTGGCTAATTTTTGTGTTTTTAGTAGACACAGGTTTTCACCATGTTGGCCAGGCTGGTCTTGAACTCCTGACCTCCCAAAGTGCTGGGATTACAGGAGGGAATCACTGCGCCTGGCCAAAACAAATTTTCATATAAATTAAATACAAAATATCTATGTACATTAAAACAAAACAAATAGGTGCTTTTAATATGGGTTATCTAAATTTTAAAAAAGCAAAATAACCATACATACTCATATGTGTTTATTACTTTCTTAAAATTATTTAACACTGTATTTCTGGTACTTTTCCCAAAGATGTATGCTTTAATATAGTCTAATCATTTTTAATTTTTAAAGAAATTTCCTGAAATCTTCTTCAAAGTAGAATTTTGTGATGAGGAAATTTGAAATGTTTCATGTCTCCTGTGGACTCTCCTCTCTGCTCTCCTATTAGATTTTTAATTTGAGGAAGTCCTCTCTCTGGAAGTGCTGAGGGGCCTGGTAAGCTCAGAGCAAATTTTGCTAAACCTATGAAACTCTCAATACTATTTTTAAAATACTGAAATTGTAAACATTTTAAGCAAATATTTTGTAAATACTGTCTTTGTGTCTCCATTTAAGATGCCATTCAGTGACAAATGTTTTTACAAGACAAAATTAATCAAAGAAGTTGTTTCTATTGATATTCCTTTAATTTTCTGTTAAATTTATATGCTGCAAAATCACGGAGCCTCTTAGTTTTATCCCATTGTGGTACAAAATATGAAGTTATCCAATTAAAAATAGGTGCTTTATCAGAAAATTCTACAGGCTGAAATACCTCCAGGCAAGATTATAGAGATTCAAAGTCCACTTGAGCTCTCCTCAGTCTATGCATGTTGAAAACCTCACTTGCTTTTGAAAGAATAAATTTCAATGAACTATGTTCAACCTTTCTTTCCTATAATTACCAACTACCAAAACTTCAAAGGTTGGAGGTTTTGTTGTTTAATTGTTGAATAATTTTATCAAAACTTATTTTGAACAAAATGCAACCAAAATTTAGAAAAATTAAAAAAAATATTTAATCTGTTGTAAGACTTATTTTGATTCACAGAGTGTTTCTTCACAGAACAAACATTTTCACAATGGGACAGACAATAGGAAGCCAAGAGAGAAAAGAGCCTATTGTCATGCTGAAGCTGTTTTTTGTTTAACAACATAAAAATTACTGAAATGTTCTTTGCTATATAAAAATATCTTTTTTTTTCGGGGGGGGCGGGTAGTTTCACTCTTGTTGCCTAGGCTGGTGTGCAATGGCATGATCTCAGCTCACTACAACCTCGGCTTTCCGGGTTCAAGCGATTCTCCTGCCTCAGCCTCCTGAGTAGCTGGGACTACAGTCATGCCCCACTACGCCCGGCTAATTTTGTATTTTTAGTAGAGATGGAGTTTCTCCATGTTGGTCAGGCTGGTCTTGAACTCCTGACCTCAGGTGATCAGCCTGCTTTCGCCTCCCAAAGTACTGGAATTACAGGCGTGAGCGACTGCGTCTGACCAAAAATATCAGTTTTGACAATGACAGTTTCTATTCTGGCTGTTAGAAAAAGACATGCATATCACAACCAATTCCAACTATGTTTCTTTTCTGTAGGTTTCTTAATTTGGTAAGAATATTATTAAATCACAGCATAGGGCTCCACTTAAATGTGGCTTCATAAGATCCCTACAAAAACATAGTTTTGTCTTAACTGAATTTACAATATAATTAAGTCATATCAGGTGCTTTCATCTTCAACAGAACCAAATTCTGAAAACTTCCATTTTATTCCATGAGTTGAACGAAAAATCAAACTACTACTGTAATTAAGTTGATTTTCTGTTTGAAGTGCCTGGTGATACTGATCTGAAACTGGCATCTCTCAAGGTTTCTCATATTCTTCTTCTGGAGCTGCCGCACCAGCAGCTGTGGCTTCACATTCTGAATGTGTGCAAGAAAGCTCAGAAGGAGAAAGGTTAACTTAGAAAAACCAATGTTTAAAGGTTGAGATGCAAAGGGAGATGTGATAGCTTGGACAGTTTCCATGGGATATCAGGCGCCCCTGCTGGGTGGAGCTTTAGGTTTGGGGCACCTCATGGCTCCCTGGACAGCCAACACAGGTTACTCTATTCCAGCCATTCTCTCTTCATTGCTCTGTGGGCTGGGTCTGGAGCGGGGGCTTTTAAGCACAGCATCCAGCCAACAAAGCCAGCACCACAGGTGGGCACTTGGCTGGGCCTTCCAGACCATGGGGGCAGTAACGATGCCCTGTGTGTGTGTTATGCAGTCTTCCTGCTTTGGCAGGAAGATGAGCTATTCCAATCCCCATGTGTGCTTTGAGAAACCACCTGCCTGCTTCTTGGTGGTGGTTGGCCCTTCCTGGCTGTGGTTATTTCTCGTGGCTGTGCAGATCCACAGATAGCTCTGTAGATGGTAGGGCCTGCTCCTGGGGCAGCTCCCTGCTATTTGCCCTGAACATGTCTGCTCCCATTACTTCCATGACCTTCTGTCTTCTACCTTTGCTGCTCGCCAAGATGTCCGGGGTCTGTTTGGGTGCTCCCTCCCTGCCCTTGGGCCTGGAACCTCCTCCAGGCAGCAGATGGACAATCCTGGGTTCCCTTTTTGTTTTTCTTCACTTAGGGAGTGTGGTCCTGTGATGCCAACTGTCTGAAAATCTTAAATTGTTGTCTGGTTTTCTAGTTACTTAAGCAAAGAGAGTAAATCCAGTCCCTGTGACGACGTCTTTGCCTGAAACAGATGTCTTAGGTTTTGCCTTTTCATGGGTAGTTTAAAGAGCTTGATTTCTTGGCAAGATTTCTCTGTCCCAAAGAGAACATTCTTTTGCCCTTTTTCCCTTTTGGTGCAAGGATGTGGAGAATAATCGATTAGTAGGGTAAGAAATACTCGAGAAGTAGGTGGAGAGATTTTGCCAAGCAAAGATAAACAATTACAGGCTATGTGATTATTTTTCTTCCTGGGGTGATTTGAGTCAGTTTCTTTTTCCCCTGAGAAACTGAGGTGAAGGCATCGGAGGGAAGGATGCCCCTCTCCACTTAATCCACCCTCCCTGGAACCTGTCCGGCCTCTTTGCAGAGGCACAGCATGAATGGGCAGGAATGCAGTCGAATTCAGGTCAGAGTTTGCTTCACTCTGTAGCAGACATGTGGGACACAGAGCCCTGGGTAGAGATTTATCTCTTCACTGAGCTCTGGTCCCACCAGAGTGCACACACCTGCACACACACCTGCATGCACACCTGTACACAATGGAAATCCTTGGCATGTGAGTCTTTATAAAACGGCATCACACATCCTCATTAAACATAATTGTCTTGACTCAGGATGAATACTAACAAGACAAATTAACGTTTTATGGTGTGTTTGAGGTCTTCGGTCTGCTGTTTTTCAGCTGGTCTTTTTCTGGCTCTTCTCACTGCCTGCATGGTGCTTTTCTAGATAGTCCTTCTTCCTGGCTATAATTTGCTACTTTCAAGTCAATATGGCATAGAGACAAGATAACAAAATTTGTTATGTGGGCCTGTAAATCAAGAGTGCTGAAGACCAGGGTAAATGCAGGGACTGGGGGGTGCAAGGGAGGGAGGTTCCCATTTGTCCAAAACATTGATTTTGTGTCCGCTGTTGCAGCTGCTGTGGTGCCTGCCTGGTGCATCGTGGATGAGACCTGGTAGAGCAGGAAGTTGTACGTCTGAAATAGGCAGCTCCCTTTGTTTGGTTTCCTGGACATTGCCTGCTGCCTTTTGGGGGCCATCTATAGGTGTGTCTTGTCTTTTCATGACATATCAGTAATGGCTGAGTAGATTCAGAAACAAGCACAAGTGTATTTGGAGATGTCAAATACCAGTTGTATTTGGATATGGCAGATTTATCGCTAAGATGATGGTTGATTTTAAGTGGTCTCTGCTTATTCAAAAGGTATTTCTAGAATAATTAACAGCTGGTGATTCTGCTAAACAATTGACAGGAAAGTGCAGAGAAGGCCCAGCTGTCAGTGCACATCATGGATTACCTGATGCCTCATTTGCCCCTTAGTAAGCATTTCCCATTTAAATGCTTGCACAAAATACTTAAAAAGAAATATGAAGCTGGAATAGGAACTTGGGAGTTGAGAATGCTCTGCCCAGATAATCTTTAAAATAAATTTTAGATATGGCATGACTCTGGCATCATTTACTGGTAATATCAACACACATTGGCTTAAAAGTTTCTGTCTCATATTTTGAGATGGGGAAATAAGTTTACAGACTGGTTAAGCTGACCCCTGCTCTGAAAATTGAGAAAAAAAGCACATATAAGAAATACTCAAAATTTTAAAAAATTTACAATGTTTTTTTTTCTTATTTATTTCTCATGCTGACATATTTTGACCTATTCTGCATAGTAGGCAAATTCCTGATTGTTGTGTATGTTAGTCTGTTCTTACACTGCTAATAAAGACATACCCGAGACTGGATAATTTCTAAAGAAAAAGAGATTTAGTGCATTCACAGTTCCACATGGCTGGGGGGGCCTCACAATCATAGTGGAAGTTAAAGGAGGAGAGAGGCACGTCTTACATAGTGGCAAGCAAGAGGGCCTGTGCAGGGGAACTCCCATTTACAACACCATCGGCTCTCATGAGACTTATTCATTACCACGAGAACAGTACAGGAAAGACCCACCCCCATGATTCAGTTACGTCCTATTGGTTCCCTCCCATGACACATGGGAATTTTGGGAGCTACAATTCAAGATGACATTTGGGTGGGGACACAGCCAAACCATATCACTGTGGTAGAAAGGTCAGGGGACTCCACCTCTGCCCCAGAGCTACAGATGAGCTCCCAGCAAGGCACAACTTCTGGATGTCATGACTTCTCCCTTAAACATTTAAAAAAATTAAACCAATGAAAACATAGAATTTCTTTCTCACAAAATGCTGATTTTTTGGCATGTTTTCAATTTTCATATTTTTTAAACCTCAAAAAATAGTTTATACTTTTAATGATAATATTAAAGTTTCAATGCAGAGGTTGGGGTTGGTGGAAGACATGAGTCAATGAAAACATGGAAAATTGACTTTGTATTTATCCTATCAACAACCTAGTTTGTTAACCAAAAGTCACTGAGGCTACTCATTGTCCTTTTACCAATTTCCCTATGATAATTCCTGTAATGTTGGTTCTTTTATGATTTCTGAAGTTATTTCCAAATAGTTATATTGTTGCTTCACTCCATTCCATATGTTTCTACCCACCAAGAATATTCTGACAAAAAACAAAGTGTTTAACAACCAGCTTTCGGGGGAGGGGTGGGAAGCCCTACTATAAGACTTATCTGTTTCTGTGGTATAAACATCTCACCCACGTGGGAACCCAGCTACCAAGGTGACGTCACTGACCAAGCTGTTGGGAAGAGTTGTATGCAGTTGGCTCCGTGCCCCGTAGAGCAGGATCCAGATCACCACTGCGTAGATGAAAAATACAGCTTCTTGTATTAATTTCCCCAAAGGGGAAAAGTTTACTCACAGTAAACTTTTACATAGTATAAAGTTTAACTATGATCTTAAACTATCTTTTTACTGTGAGTACTCATATTTCTATGAGAACTTATACAAAATAATGAGTCCTACAGAGAGTAGGCAGTCAAGACTTTAGAGTTCTCATTCATATTTTGCCACAATTAGCTTAGCAGTCAATGAGAAATAGTAACCGAATGTCTAGATTGTTTCTTTCTAGTTTCATCTGTGTATATTGAAATTTTTAAAAATGGCATAACATCTACATATCATAATTAATCTTTCACTCTGCTTTCTAGGATTCTGATGAGTTTATAGGAGAACTGTTAATTGGAGAAATAATTTTCTAGGATTTGCTTTAGTTTGGTTGCAGAAAAAATAAACATTTTGTATGCATCATATATAAGTTGGTAAGGTTATCTAGGAGTTTGTTTTTATGAATGAAATATGCACATATAAGCTGTGATTTTTACTGATTACCTAGAAGCTTAGCTATGATTTATTTTTCTTTGACATCTACAATACTGGATTTTTATTGAGTGGCCACTCTGCTTTCAGCATTTGATGAGCTGCTGTGGAATATTTTGGTTTGTATAAGACATAGATTTGACCATCAGGAATTTGTGGAACATAAGAGAGTAGAAAGAATTTTGGTTTTTGTAGCATTGTGGTGAATATCAGTTGTTGTATTAGGATTTTTCAGAGAAACAAAACATATATATATATATGTATGTATATAGACACACACACAGATATGCACACAAGTATATGTGAATATAAATGTGTATATATATATACATGTATATATATAGGTTACATATATAGGCTTATATAGGTTTATATATTTGTAACCTATATAGGTTTATATAGGAATATATATATAGCTACAGTACTTGGTATCTCTCTCTCTACACACACACACACACACACGTATATATAGAGAGAGGTTTATATATTTACATGTGTGTGTATATATGTAGCTAGATATCTGTAGATGAGATTTATTAGGGGGATTAGTTCACGTGATTACAGAGGCTGAGAAGTCCCACTTTGGGCCTTCTGCCAGCTGGAGAACCAGGGAAGCTGATAGTGTCACAGTCCAAGGCTGCAGGCCGTGGAACCAGGGGAGTCTACGGTGTAACCTCAGTCCAAGACTGCAGGCCGTGGAACCAGGGGAGTCTACGGTGTAACCTCAGTCCAAGGCTGCAGGCCGTGGAACCAGGGGAGTCTACGGTGTAACCTCAGTCCAAGACTGCAGGCCGTGGAACCAGGGGAGTCTACGGTGTAATCTCAGTCCAAGGCCGCAGGCCGTGGAACCAGGGGAGTCTACGGTGTAACCTCAGTCCAAGGCCGCAGGCCTGAGAGCACTGAAGAGCCTGGAGTTCTGATGTCCAAGGGCAGGAAAAGAAGAGTGTCTCAGCTCCAAGTGAGAGAAGTGAGCACATTCTCTTTCCTCTGCCTTCTTGTTCTGTCTGGGCCTCAGCTGACTACATGGTGCCCTCCCATATGGGTGAAGGCGATCTTCCCCACCTGGTCCATTCAGACCCACTGAATGGACCCACACTAATAGCCACTGGACAAACCTTCACAGACACACTCGAAATAATGCTTTGCCACGGGAGTGATACTGAGATTACACCATAGATTCCCCTGGTTCCACGGCCTGCAGCCTTGGACTGAGGTTACACTGTAGACTCCCCTGGAGTCTACACCCTCACGGAGTGGTACTGGTCCGTGGCCAGTTAGGAACTGGGCCACGTGGCAGGAAGTGAGCATTACCCCCTGAGCCCTGCGGCCCGTCAGATCAGCAGCAGCACTCGGTTCTACAGGAGCACAAATGCTGTCAGTCTGAGGAATTTGAACTGGAGACAATGGGGATAATGGGAACCTTCAGAGTTTGGGATTTCTATGATCAAAAGCCGTTTTTAAGGAAGAACAATCTGATGAGAGTGTGCAGATTTGGTCTGTGTCCCTTCAGGAAAGAGTCTCTGCTGCAATTTATTATAGGCCTGCCATCAACATTGCAGGGCCTGGGATAGGGGTACAGATGGAGACACACACTACATGTTTTTTTAACATTTAAAAGTTATAAACCAAACTAGGAACGACTACAACAAAAATTCCTAACATTTGTCCATAATCAGTATTTGTTCATAAAACAAAATAAAAATATATGTAAAAGTATGTTTTAAGACTGAAGTTGGAAATGTGAAATCATTCAAATTGTGGATTTGATTAGAATAATTTGTTTGCTCATATTTACTGTTTTGATCAATAGCTAAATTTTCAGAAAATAAACGTATAATGCCCTGTTCTCAGATTTTGTGTAGCTCATGAGCAGACAGAAGTCCGTTCATCTTTACTATTGTTAGTTTTACAGAATCTAAACAGGCTGTCCTCTGTATATTATCTGTTGCTATTTCCATTTTTTTCTCTAAGCTGCATTTTTATATTTCTATTTCTAGCAAAATACCAATTTTCATCCATTCTTGAGATGCGAAGCAGGCCCTTTGTAGGGAAAGCTTGTCAACCAATCCCCAATCTAAAGGATTAGAAAGGAAAATGTAGTTACATTCATAATAGGAAATTTGAACATTTTACCAATAAAATATAAATTTACACAAATTAAGAAAAATTAAGGCTATTTTTCATATTTTTCAATAGTACTATTTTTCTTTTAAAATACTCAAAATTATTAAAATTAAAAGGGAAAATTAATGAGTATTCAAAAATCAAAATTATTCCAATAAAGTAAAATGTAAAATTTGTTACAAAATTTAATACTTTTATAAAAATGAATGCATTTCCTATTACTAGTGTTTAATGTATATCTAGTTTGTGTATAAAGAATCATCATCATACTTTATGAATGCTACACCTGGAGTTCGTGTTATAATTCACTCATGGTGGATTTAGGCCTACATATATAGAGAGATCAAGAGTCACCTGAATTGCTTATGTTACAGAATATCAGAGTCTCCCTCAGCCCCCGTGCGCAGCCGTTGCTAATGCCATGCTAATTAATAACCTGAACAAGCCCCGGCCGGAGCTGACTTCGGGCTCTTCAAGGGAGGGCGTGGCAGGTGCGCGGGCTGAACCCCGTGCGGCTCGGGTCCTGACTCATCTCTGACGCCGCAGGTGCAGAGCTCGCACCCTCAGGGCTCGTAGGGGCGCTGCCTTTGTTTGGAGGATAAAGAGCAGAGACGTGGGTCCTGCTTCCCTGGGCCTATGCAGGAGAGCAGCTGCCAACCGTGAGCTGGCCCCCAGGACCCAGGCTCTATCCGCCAGGATACAGCTATTTCTCTGGTGTTTGTTCTCTGCAGGGCCCGACCCGACCCCTGCCTCTCGCAAGAATGTGAGTTAACTCTAATTTTAAATGACTTTTTCCTCTCCATCTGACTTAGCACCGCAGATTGCTATTCTGAGTTTTACTCTGCCATTTGTCCACGGGTGGCATGGATTGTCAATATCAACAATAAATTGAAGGGAGGAGGAGGCAGCCCTGTGCTCTTGTTGGCTGGTTAACAGCTCTTGAGAATTTTCTCAGAAGGGGCTTGCTGTAGAACTCCACCAGGATTGAATAACAGGAGATGGTCAGTCCTTCTGTTCCAGCTCAGCCTTTTCACCTTAGTGAAGTAATTGCTGGCAGCTCTAGAGAGACAGGGCAAGAATATTTGGTTTACAGAGAAAAAAAACAAACAGCTCCCAGCGATTCCCTAAATGGAATTTGGAATTATGACTCTCCCTGGCTCATTGAAGCATTGCTAGCTCTGATTCCGGGCGGCTCTGGCAAGCTGCATGTAATACTTCCATTAATGCTAATATTACATTTCGGCAAGCAAAAAGCCAGAAAGATTTTCTTTGCAAGGGTAAACCAGCCTTTTGTCTTCCTTACTTATAGTCTAGGACCTCACCACAAAATATAAATAGTTAATCATTCTGGATGTTTAGAAATGTCAGATCAGAAAGACAAAGATAGAAATCTAAATTAATGTGAGCTCATGTACACATGAGCTGCTCTGTGTACATGTCCACTTGAACGGATGGAAAAGACTTTGAAACAATTCATACTCTGACAAAATGCCAGTGGAGGTATGAAGCATGTCATTTGTGTCTGTGTGCCTCTTCCTTTCCCCTCTCTTTTAGCCTTCAATCGTTTCCTGAATTTCTAATGTTCAGTATGGGACTGTATTGACCTGCTCATTTCGTATGAAATGAACTGAGATTTTTGTGCTAACAGGGGTTACGTTAGTCCAGCTAAAGGCAAAATCAAATATGCAGAGTTTTGGCTTGTGGTTGTGATTTGCATGAGGTCAGAGTGCCATGGGCACCTGAAACTAACAGATCATCCAACAATATCAGTTCTGGCCTTTGGACACCCACCAGCCTCTTGTCCCCCAGTTCAAATAGGACAGAGGCCTTGGGTTGGTCTTTCTGGAGTCCTTGAGTGTCATTGCTCATGGCTGTGCCTGCAGGGAGGAGATGAGCTTGGGGCTGCGGTGAGGGGAAGGCTGTGGACACAGCACTCCTGAGCTAGCTGTAGTGCAGCAGGGAGGGAAGGAGTGACCTGGAGTCAGAGGACATGTTTTCAGGTCCTGCTCTGTGCCGGGCTGCATGACCTTCATCATCCAGCTTGGAGCCTTGGAGCCTCAGTTTACCTATCTGAAAAACAGGCTGTCTTTTCCCTAAGATTCTTCGACAGATTAGTAAATCTACCTTAGCTAAAGGCCTCGTGGCACTAAACAGCCCTCGAGATATATGCTAGATATAAAACTGCCTTTGCAAAATTGTGATAGAAAGAGAAAGCTGACGTGGTTGACTCCATCTTGCTTCTGACCTCCGAGCTGTCCCTTGGTCATTCCTGGGTGCAGGCCAAGCTAACTTTGGGAGGAATTTAGTTTCTAGTTTAACCTTAAAGCAAGGATTTTAACAGCCCTTCCCCAAACTAAATTGCCTTTGTAAAACTAATAAAAGGCCACAAGGTAAGGATGATGAGAGGGCCCTGAACTCTGCTAAGACGTTGGCATGGTTTCTATAATCCTTCACTGCTCAGGGGTCATGTGGCCGGAGATCACAAGATTGTGACTTCCCCAGCTGCTCCTGTAGATGACATCACTATAATAGAACCTAAGATCGGGTTTTGGAGCTGTCTTTCAGGCTGATTCCACCTAAACTCGTGATTCATGACTCAGCTGATCCTGCAGCCCCATCCAGAGGTGGAATGAGTGCATAGAGGGGTGTGGACTGTTTTTCACACCCCTATGATTTTTATCTCCAATCCGTCAGCAGCACCCATTCCTTAGCCCCCTGCCCACCAAATTGTCTATAAAAATCCAAGCTTGAGCCTTCAGGGAGACTGATTTGAGTGTTAGCTCAGTTCTCCCACATGGGTCAGCATCCTGACAATTCAATTCTTTCTCCACTGCAATGCTGCAGTCTCAGGGAATTCCTTTTGGCCATGCGGTGGGCAGGAAGAACCCACTGGGAGATGATAGACCAAGGTGGGAGCTAGGGAGCCTTGCCATTTCCTTAGAAGAAGGCATCACACAGGGATGAGCAGCACATCCTCAGTGCAGGGGGCAGTGCCGACGTCTCTTCAGCATCATGCAGGCTCTGGCTCCGTTGGCTTCATCTGTTTCCAGGGGGCTCAGGAGAGTCTCCAGATGTCGGTGAGACCCTAGCCCCAGCCAGCATCCAGGTTCTTGACACCGTCACGAGAAAGCATTCGGGGAAGAGTCGGAATAAGGTGAAAGGCAAGAGCTTTTCATGCAAAGTGAAGCACACACTTGCGAGTGAAGCATGGCCGGCTGGGGAGAGTGAGCCATGCACTCGGAGATTGGGTTTCTATTTCTATGAGCTCTTTTGATTAGGGAGTGGGGAGGGTGAGCCGTGTGCTTGGGAGATTGGGTTTCTATTTCTATGGGCTCTTTTGATTAGGGAGCGGAATAATCGTGAGGTCTTCTAGGAAACAGGCAGAGATTTCTTAGAATTCAGGTGTCACTGGTTTCCATACTAAATATGGCCATGCTCCATTCTGTCTTGGTGCTGGAGGATGTGTGATTGAGGATGGTACTGAGCCTGTAATTAGATGTGGGGTAGGGCATAGGTCAAACCCAATGCTATGTTGGATTCAGCCCATTTCAGCCAGCTAAGCCCCTTCCTCTTTGTTAGTGTCTCATCAGCCCAGGCTCACCTTTGTCCTGGTAGCTGATTTAACAGCTGTCAGCTCTTGCTGCTGTGAGAAATCACTGCTTGATATTTTCCCGTGTCTCCTATGACCACCAAACACTCCTGTCTCAAACCCATTCTCTCAAAGGATGGCTGGGCAAGTGACCAGGACTGCCAGGCATGCAGCGTTCATCCTGGGACAGGGGCTTGACCTGGATCGCAGTGAGGTCCCAGCTGGAGAGCCCTGGCCAGGCCCCATCCCTGTTCACTGCCACCCAGCTGTGACTGGCAGCCGTTTAGGGCCAATGACAGAATTCCAGGAACTCTATGAGTGTTGAGGAAATCAAGAGGGAACGTAAACTGTGATTTTTAGAAAATCGTTTTGAATTCTAGCATGGTGTTGAAAGGAAAACCCAGCAAAGAATGATTTGTGAATCTGGCAGCCCCCAAAACCAGGACAGGTTCAGAGGGACTCTGGCCTGCCTCATGATGCAAGACTGACGGACAGAAAGAGGACAGTAAGGAAAATACGGAAGTGAGGCCAGAAACAGCTGAATTGGTTACAGCTCAGGGTTTGCTTTATTGGAACACAGTTTGAACAGTTGGCTGCCTAGGATTTGCCAAAACTCAGTGATAGGCATGAGAGTAGGTCACGGTCTGCTTACACGTCCAGCTATGCGGCAGTTCACCAAGTATGGAAAGACCCGTAGGCTGAGTTTAAAATACGTAAAGTGGTAGCTTCAGGCTAAACCTAGCAGTGACTACACGTGGAAAATGAAAGTCATGGCCCCAAACACATGGCAGCCTGCTTTCCCCTTCAATGTGTGTTGATGGATTGGGAGTCTCCTGATACCAGGGCTCGCCCCGCCTGTCCCTGTCGGGTGATGTGGCTTCACTTTGGCCCCTCTTGTGCACAAACTCCCACCCTGTGTTCAGGTTTACCAGGACCCCTGAATTCTGAAAGGTGGATCCTACTTAGGAGAGGACAGCTTGGCACCAAGTGCTTTGGACTCTGGGGCAGAAGAAACTTCTTTTAGATCTGGCGCTTGGCCCCTTCCCACCTGCCTCTGTCCTCCAGGTTGCCTTTTCTGGAGGCCTCCTCCTAGGGTGGTGGAGCCAGGCGTGGGGGTCAGGGGTGTCTGCTGCATGGGCTGACCTGATCAGTGGTTTCTGGGAGCCTGTTCTGTGTTGGTGCCTAGGAGAGAGAGCAGCAGGAATGCAAACCTGCCCAGATGTATTTGTCCTTTGAGATCACTTCTGCTGAATTTGCTGTGAGCAAAGTTCATAAAAGGAAAGAAGATGAGGAAGGGCTACTGGATTAACATTCTTTTTCTATAGGGTATTTCAGAAGAGAAGTCCACTAACATCTGAAAAGTGGTTCAATTTACACATTTTAAATATGTAAAACACCTAGTGACTAAAGTGAAATATACTTATTTAACAGTGTAAGTACTTTCAAAACATTTTACATATTAAGATAGCAAGACTTGGCCAGGTATGGAGGCTCATGCCTGTAATCCCAGCACTTTGGGAGGCTGAGGTGGGCAGAAAATCTGAGGTTGGGAGTTTGAGACCATCCTGACCAACATGGAGAAACCCCATCTCTATGAAAAAATACAAAATTAGCCGGATATGGTGGCGTATGCCTGTAATCCCAGCTACTTAGGAGGCTGAGGTTCAGTTGCTTGAACCCGGGAGGCAGAGGTTGCAGTGAGCCGAGATCATGCCATTGCACTTCAGCCTGGGCAACAAGAACAAAACTTTCTCAATAAAAACAAAAAAAGCAAGACTCAAATATAAACTTTAAAAATCTGAATTTTGTAAAATCAGTAATTTGGCTTCACGGTCTCAAGTATTGAAGTCCTTCTGTGTTTAATATCGTGGCTACTTAGCTGAGTAACAGAATATTGAAGAATGGCCCACTGTGTCTAACTTGTGAATTAAAAAGTGCCAGAATATCAGACAAGATTATAACTATATTATCGAGAGTTGGGTTTGAATGAGTAGATGATCGAGTTGTGTTTGAATGAGTAGATGTGTTCTAGGTTTGAATGCAGTTGTAAGAATGGGAACGTGAACTCAGTACTTGGTGGGGATCGTGGGTCTGGAGGGTGTTTGCTGGGGCCGTCCTGGAGAACGATGATGCCATTATGTGAATGTAGGTGTAATAATATAAGGGTCACTTGGACGTAGCTTTGCTTTCAAGAGATAAACTAGCACCTTCTTGCCTTTTGCCATAATTGTAAGCTGTGCTGCCGGGACTGCGTATCCCTCCTAAGTTGCTGGGCTCATGACCTCAGCCTGCCGGTGGCCCCACATGAAATCTGGCTCTTGAGTCATTGCTTTGTGTGTGACTTCAGCCTGAGTGCTCCCCTCACCCACCCAGCCACTTCGACTCCTCTGCCTGGATTCTGACCTCCTCCTGGGCTTCGTTCTTCAACTCTTCACACATTGCCCCCCTCAACTCCTCAAGCATGTACCCCTTCTTCTCTCAGCTATGACAAGTGAAAACACTTTTTCAATTTTACATTTGTGCTCTCTTGACCTTGATTTAAACTTTTAATTTGGATATCCGGTTGACCTTTGAACAACACAGATTTGAACCGTATGGATCCACATATATGTGTTTTTTTCCTATAAATATAATGAAACACTTTTTGGAGATTTGTAACAATTTGAAAAAACTTGTAGACAAACTGCATAGCCTAGAAATATTGAAAAAAATTAAGAAAAAATTAGAGATGTCATAAATGCATAAAATATATATAGATACTAGTCTATTTTATCATTTGTTACCATAAAATATGTACAAATCTATTATAAAATGTCAACATATCTCAAAACTTATGCATGGAAACACAGACCGTACCGGGTGCCATTCATGGCTGAGAAAAATGTAGCAAACATAAAGATGTAAAATTAAATCTAAACTGCGTGAAGTTAACCAGTGCACACCGCGGTAATTTTGTAGCTACTTTCTATTGTCACGGCTGTGATGCAAATATTGGCTGAAAGCACCATGTGCCACCCTTTGTCTCTGTGTGAGAAGTGTGTCTGTCTGGTAAGTTTCTCATTAGTAAGAAGTGATCCTTGCAGTTCTCACCTATTTTTCTTCCTGCAATATCGTACACCTTGCGTAACACTACGGAACCCACATGAAGTGCCTCTAGGGATGCTGGAAGTGGTCCCAAGAAGAAAAATCATGACATTGTTAGAAGAAGTCGAATGGCTTGAGGTCTGTAGCTGCAGCTGCCCAGCATTTCATAAAGATGATTCATCTTCTAAGCAGGAGACATAAACTGGCAGGATTGATATGGACAGGACAGAAGTGGAAATTTGCTTTCTTTTCCTTGTCATTTTCTTAAAAACATTTTCTTTTCTCTAGCTTACTTGATTGTAAGAATACAGTATATAATACATAACCAAAAATATGTGTGATCCGCCGTTTATGTCATCTGTAAGGTTTCTGATCAATGGTGGGCTATTGGTAGTTAAGTTTTTGGGGAGTCAAAAATTTGCTTGGAGTTTTGAGTATGCAGGAAGTCAGGTCCTCTAACCTCCAAGTAGTTCAAGGGTCAACTGTATATCCATGGGCTCATTTCATAGGTAAGGTGCCCCCAACCTCTTTGGCACTAGCGACTGGTTTTGTGGAAGAAAATTTTTCTTTTATTCATATCTACATCTACATCTATTTATTATACTTTAAGTTCTGGGATGCATGTGCAGAACGTGCAGGTTTGTTACATAGGTGTACACATGCCATGGTGGTTTGCCGCACCCGTCAACCCGTCATCGACATTAGGTATTTCTCCTAATGCTCCCTCCTCTAACCCCCACCCGCCACAGTCCCAGTATGTGTTGTTTCCCTCTCTATGTCCATGTATTCTCATTGTTCAGCTCCCACTTAGGAGTGAGAACATGCAGTGTTTGGTTTTCTGTTCCTGTGTTAGTTTGCTGAGAAGGATGATTTCCAGCTTCATCCACGTCCCCGCAAAGGACATGAACTCATCCTTTTTTCATGGTTGTATTGCATGGTGTATATGTGCCACATAATTTTTCCATGGACAGTGGGGGATGGGAATGGTTTTGGGATGATTCAACCACATTACATTTATTGTGCACTTTATTTCTATTATGACTGCTTTGTAATATATAGTGAAATAATTATACAACTCGCCATAATGCAGAATCAGTGGGAGTCCTGAGCTTGTTTTCCTGCAACTAGATGGTCCTATCTGGGGGTGATGGGAGACAGTGACAGACCATCAGGTGTTAGAGTCTTATAAGGAGCGTGCAGCCCAGACCCCTCATAAGCACAGTTCACAGTAGGGTTCGTGCTATGAGACTGTAATGCCTGGACTGATCTGACGGGAGGAGGAGCTCTGGGGATAATGTGAGTGATGCGGGGGTGGCTGTAAATACACATGAAGCTTCACTCACTCACCCCTGTTCACCTCCTGCTGTGTGGCCAGGTTCCTAACAGGCCAGGGACTGGTCCCAGTCCATGGCCTGGGCTTGTGACTCCTGTGGCCTGCGGCAGAAGGCGGCGGTGGTGGTGAGAGAAGAGTGCAGGCTCTGACATAAGATCTGCACTTGCTCTTTTCTTTTAGTCCAACCACTCCTGGCCGTTTTGGCAAGCTGACTAACCTCTCTAGGTTTGAGTGGGGATAAGAAAACCCACGTAACAGTGTTATTAAATGCTAAACTGCAAAGTGCCTGGCAGAGTTTATAGTTGCTGCTCAGTAAATGGTGGCTCTTTAATGGAGTTTAATAAGCTTTTTACAAAGGTGTCTTTTTCTTAGCACCAGGTATTCAGAAGGTACTCAATGAATAGTCTTGAATTTCGAATCTCTCTCTAACACGACCTAGACCCAGGGCCTACTAGATGCATCCATGTTCTCAGACACAGCATCCTTCTGTCAGCTCCGGGAGTGCAGGGATGTTGGTCTGTTTTGTTCCTGTTGTATCTTCAGCATCCGGAACTGTGTCTAGCACATAATTAGCACTCAATAAGTATTTATTGAATAGTCCCTGCTGATGACATCTCAATTCTGTGACCAAAGCTAGCTCTATTCTGTTTTGTGGTCTGTTTTCTTTCCTGAGTACATGTTAATTCAGGGTGAAGAAGAGATACAGGATTCTTGCTGCCAGAGCTCTTCATCAGCAGGACATTTGGAATTAATCTCCGTTTTTCATAATCCTCAAAAATGGGGTGATTTATATGTGGACTGATCCAGGTGTTCCTGATTAAGCAGCACCATGGAGGCATTGTGAAGTCTTGGAAATGACACTCCTTTGTAATTTAAACACAGAAACGGGGTTCAGTCCCTGTTATGCGTGTGCAGTGCTCTTCTACAAGGCAAGCACAGCAGGCTGATTGGTCTGCTTATGACGGTCACTTGACAGACGGAGCTTCCTTCTAAGTGTACTTTAATTGGGGCCCCAGCCTGTTTTTCTGCCCCACTCACAAGAACAGCCTTTGCTGCCTGACTTTCCTAGATACGGTAGAGACACATATTTCTTCCCAATTATATTTCATTCCAACCAACTTCTGACAAGGTCACGGTTGCCCTGTGCTTTCCCGGTATGGTGAAATCCTTACTAAGGATAGAAGGAAGAGCCTCGTTCCGCAGTCATTAACTGTGATCAAGACCCAGCTTAGCTTCCTCCCTGCCAAACATGGAAACAATGAACTTTCCTGTCACCATTGGGGTTGTAATCTTGTTTGTTTTTCGTTTAAAAAGATGTTAGAGTCATTCTAAAATGACACAGCGTCTGAGAATCAGGATAGCACCCTGTGGATGGTGTGACCCTTGAGAATTCCTCAGAGCCAGGCTGTCAACGTGATGAAGGATAGTGCTGCTGCTGAGCTTGAGTCATTTTCTTGCTTTGGAGGGTAAAGATAAAACCATCAGATCAGCTTTGTTTGGCCCAAGAATTTCCTTTTGTTTAGATGCTGAAAGAACTGGAGCTAGCTGTGAGAATTTTTTAAGATATTAGGTGGGCAGCTTCAGCTATACTCAGAAGTCTATGAAATAAATGTCAGCAGAGACACAATTTTGGGCAGAGTGTTTCTCATTTGAGTACAACTCCTGTGATTCACAAGGTGAAGGAGGGTAACCTATCTGTTAATGACAGGCTCAACTTATTAGAGTCAAAGCTGGTTAAGTTGGTTTTATGTACTCAGGCAAGCAAACCTAGGAGGTCCCGGCCAGCCATGCCCTGTGTTCTAGGGTCTGGGGTGCTTTGAAAGTTTCAGTGGTGTTGGTTTTGTGGCCATTGAAAAATTAATGCATTTTAAATATCCAGTATGATATTGCTAACAAATAATTTTACTTAAAAGAATTCTACCTTGGGCCAGGTGCGGTGGCTCATGCTTATAATCCCAGCACTTTGGGAGGCTGAGGCAGGCAGATCATGAGATCAAGAGATCAAGACTATCCTGGCCAACATGGTGAAACCCAGTCTCTACTAAAAATATATATATTTTTAAATTAAAAATGTTTAAGTTAAATTGAGTATATATTTTTAAATTTTTATTGCATTTTAGGTTTTGGGGTACATGTGCAGAACGTGCAAGATAGTTGCATAGGTACACATATGGCAGCGTGTTTTGCTGCCTTCCTCCCCTTAACCCACATTAAATTAGTTGAGCGTGGTGGCATGCACCTGTAGTCCCAGCTACTTGGGAGGCTGAGGCAGGAGAATTGCTTGAACCTGGGAGGTGGAGGTTGCAGTGAGCTGAGATCGTGCCACTGCACTCCAGCCTGGTGCCTGGCAACAGAGCAAGACTCTGTCTCAAAAAAAAAAAAAAAAAAAAAAAAAAAAAAAAGAATTCTACCTTATGTGAATTCTCTTAAAAATCTGACCATAGTAATATAATGCTGATATGCACATTTTAATTTAGTATTGGGCTTGTGTAACAATAGAGTAGCTGAAATTCCATAGACAATGAAGTGCATCATGTATAATTTTGACCATTTATGGAGCAGTCATTCTATCAGTTACCAAGTAATATCCAAGTCCCACCTTCTAATTGGTTAAGCAGTTGCAAGATGAAATTGTGTAGTATGGAAGAAAAAACAGAAACATATAAATAATATAATTGTAGCTCATGATGTTTGGCAAATGTATCCTCTTACATCCAGATGTTTCCTGTTTTTTTTTTTTTTAAAAAAAGTCTTTAAGGTATTTTTAACAGTGCTCATTGGAATTTCTGGGTTATGATAATGGGCAGGGAGATTTTATTAGTGCTGACCTTCTACTGCTTTTTTCCCCCTTCTTTTCATTCCTGAAAGGTGCCATAGCTCTTCTGGGAACATTGGCAACAACAAAGGCTCATCATCCCAACTGGTTAGTCCTTTGGATGGGGGTCACTGTTTGGCTGAAAGGGTGCAGGAATCTTCTTGAGATCTTATACTAATGGTGGACAGCGTCCTTGTTGCAAAGCTAGGGGAGTTGGATGTGTGTGTCTAACTTTGAAAAACTCCTTTAAATAGCCAAAATTTCATCGAAATCTGATTATTTAAAATCTTATTTTTTGCATCATTTATTTACTCTGTTGATAAGCTGAGAACATTTATAACTAACCTCTGAGTTTTAGCAGTTTTTAAATATGAAGTATTGGTGTTTTGTCATTTTTCATAATGTGACTTAAATATGATCCATCTAGGCACGAAATTTAAAGATGAATATACTTGATGATTTATTTGCATTGCCTATTTCCACTTATTATTTAAATGTATTAAAAAATAAATTGTGAAAAAAGGTTCAGAAAGTGTAAATGAAATATTGTTACCTACCAGAATTATACCATACATTGTGTGAAACATTTAAACAGTGAAAAAGTAACTATTTACACATATATTAAAATGTTGTTATAAAAAATCATTACCTGAATGCAATTTTAAAAGTGCGTTCTTTGTTAACAATTTTCCAATTTATTTCATATTATCTTCAGCATAAAAATCTTTCCTTAAATTGAAAATAATGTAAAACTGTAACTCCAGGTTTAATGGTGTTCACTACTCAGCATAGACACTTGCTCTAGAAGCTAAATACACGGAAGTTATACACCTTATCAGTGCCTTTGTTAATGTCAAAGCATGCTGCTGATTATTCTGTTAGCTTAGTGTTATTTGAAATGTATAGTATAATATCAAAGTGTATTGCAATGCCATGTTTAGATTTTTATCAACATAATTGACAATGAACTATATTTATTTGAAAGTGTAATTGAAGAATTTTGAAAAATATAAACACTCATGAAGCTGCCACAAATGTCAAAGTGCAGGACATTTTCTTCATCCCCAGGTGTTCCTCCTGTCCTCTTGTTATTCAATCGTTGCTCTGTCCTTGGCCCCAGGGAACACCTGGTCAGCTGTCACTCAGTTTCATATTCATAAGTGGAACTCTACAGGATGTCCTCTTTATGTTTTACTTTTGGCATTTTGCAATTGCTGGTACAATATGTATTTTTTTCCCAGAAACACTGTTATTTGGGTGTGAATCTGCAAAATGAATTCTTTCCGTCGTAGGGGAGCACACTCTGGACTATACCTGCGGTTCTGCCCCAGTCCTCACGTACTCACTCATGTACCAGGGTTGCTAAAGGAAGCACCCCAGGCTGAGTGTCTTTGAACAATAGAAATTTATTCTTTCACAGATCTGAAGGCCAGAATTCCCAAATCAAGGTGTCGGCAGGGCTGTGCTCCCGCTGGAACACTGGGCAGCCTCTTCCAGCTACTGATGTTAGCTGTCGGTTCACAGCATTCCTCGGCAGTCTCTCCAGTCCCTCCAAGCTCTGCCCTTGCTGTCTCTGTCTCCGTGTGGTATTTCCTCCCTTTCTAAGGACACCAGTTTGTTGGATTTAGGGTCTCCCATAACCGATCTGACCTCATCTTTACTAATTACATCTGCAAAGACCTTTTTTTCCAAATAAGGTCTCATGCACACATAACAGAAGTGAGAACTTAAGCATGTCTTTTTTGGGGGACACAATTCAACTTTTAGCACCCAGTTCTGTCATACGTTCAGGATTCTAAATATCTCTGGGATGCTTGTTTTAAATGATAACCCTATGGAAAGCCCAAAAATCGCCAGCAAAAGTTTCCAGGACAAAAGGCAAGAAAGGATGTGGTAGGATGAGTTCTCACTACTGGGCAAGACTCCAATAACAGGAAGACTGGGGCCAAGGGTTTGACTGCCTGGTGCAGCCCCATATATCATCCCAGCAGCCTGCTGTCTTACGGTGTGTACCACTGAAAGAGAAGAAAATGCAGTGTCACAGAGAGGTTGGGTATCTGGAAGGACATCAGTGTGGGCACAGACGTCATTTCAAATCTAGTTGCCACATTGAAAGAAATGGAATAAAATAGGCACAATCAGTTTTAATGATACAATTTTTTCAACTCGATCTTGTGTAATCAGTATAAAAATATGAATGAGCTATTTGACATCCTCCCTTTTGTAGTAAGCCTTCAAATCTCACGTGTATTTCACATTTACAGCACATCTCAGTGTGGTGCTCAGTAGCCTCACCTGGCTAGTGGCTGCCATACTGGGCAACACTGTGTTGGGGCAGCACTGGGGGCGGGGGCGTCCTTTTGAGATGAGAGATTTGTGCCATTTAAACATCGATGGCCAGATCCCCAGTGATTGGAGCCCATTGGCTGAGCCGGTCTCTATTGAGAAATGCACAGTTTGCAGAATATTTCATACAAACCATCTCTGTCTCTGCAGTGCACCTGTCGGAAAGGGGTGTCATGAGGAGGAGGAGCATGAGGGTGAGGAGGATGGTTTGGCAGGTGGGAAAATAGACCAGGAGCATTTGTTTTGCTCACCCAAAGGCATTCATTAGGAAGTGGTAGAGTCAGAATGGAGGCTCATGTCCTTACTGCAAAATGGGTCCTCACCCACCTCGTCTGCCCTCTTGCCACCAGGAAGATGAGCGGTTAGACCGGATGACCTCTCATGCCCCTTCTGCTGCTAGCACTGCCTGGAGTTCTCCATCTGCACCATCTTTGGCCCAAACGGTGCACGTGCAAACATGCTGTTTGGCAGCCAGTCTTCAACTCTCACAACAGCTGTGAGTTTGGGCTCTGCATTTCTATAGCTTTGGTATTTGGCTGGAGGAATGATTAATGATAAAGGAAGAAAACAAATGGTCTGAAATCCAGACACTTTAGCCAAGTATCATATGGCTAAGTCCCAGTTGTTATAAATAATAAAATAATGACATCACTCTCCTCTGTGATCCAATATGGTGTGAGAAGAAAACAAATTACTTATCATTTGTGAGTTTTAGCTATGTTTTATATTGTTTTACTTCATTTCAACGTGTTTTTCTCAGTTGTTTCAACAAGATGAGCTGTATTCCTGTCAGTTTCATCTCAGCATTCAGCATATAAAACATTCCTCAGCTCACTTGCAGATACATTTTATTTGCTTTTCCAATTGCTGAAAAAGCTCAGAACACAGTTGAAACTTAATTCCCCTGATCCCAAAGTTCTGGTGACATAAGTGGGTAGGTACTTTTGAAGAATTAGGTGCCACAGCACATCATCAGGGACACATCCCTGAGCTTGAAAATGGAAAGCTTCAGAAAGCAAACATGCAGAGAACACAGTCTGAGGAACTACATTTCACCAGTTACTTTAGTCTGATTAAAAAATTTAATCAGACACATGAGTAACTTATTTTGAAAAGGCACCACTTTCCCACTGAGTAACAAAAGCAACCTTCATTCATTCATTCATTCATTCATTCTGCCACATGCATTAAACGCCTCGCAGGTGCCAGGCTTGTGCTGGGTTTTAGTGAATTGGACCTAAGTCAGAGTCCTCATCTTTAAAGAGAGTTTCTTTTAATAGGCAGGAATACATGCAAACAAATACGTGCTTTTAGACCCAACAGTCTAAGTGTAAAAGTAACAGGTAAAAGGAGTGAAAGTGAAGTCTGCAGAGCTGTTTGTATGTGACAATGCACTTTCAGACACATTATAACATTTTCTTCTTCTTTTTGTTGAGACACGGTTTTGCTCCATCATCCAGGCTGCAGTGCAGTGGCATGATCACAGCTCACTACAGCCTCAAACTCCTGGGCTCAAATGGTGTTCCCACCTTAGCCTCTCAAGTATCTGGGACTACAGGCACGTGCCACCACGCCCAGCTAATTTTTTAAAAGCTTTTTATAGACACAGGTTCTCACTAGTTCTCACTATATTACCAGGGATGATCTCGAATTCCTGGCCTCAATCCATCCTCCCTCCCTCCCAAAGTCTGAGATGACAGGTGTGAGCCATGGTGCCTGGCCAAGGTTTTATTCTTGTAACTGCTTTGTGGTGTGTCATGTCTCCACTTTCCAGATGAGAGAAGGAAGGCTCAGAGCCACATCGAAGCTTCCTTGGCACGGACAGCAGTCACTGGGAACCCTGCCCCTCCCTGGAGGGGCTGCTTCTCCCCTGCCCCTGACTAACTGTTCAGACCCACTTTGTGGATGGAGTTGAGGCTCTCTCTCTGGTTCCTGTGTCAATACCTTCTGAGTGATCTACAGCCACACTTCTCTTTCCCTGCTTTCATCTCGTTCTGGAAGTTGAGGGTTGACAGAGATGCTAAGTGTTTGATTTCATTTAATTTAACAACCTTAAATAGCCACCTGTGGCTGGTGGCTACCTCAGTCTTTTCCACCTCAGCTCAGGAACCACCCTTAGCTCCCAGGGCTCCATCTCTTCCATGAACAAATCACAGGCACATGGAGGCTGCCGCTCTTGGTCCCGATTCCAAATAGCCAGAAAAGCATCTCTAATCATCTGAGATCAGGTCAGACACTGCCTATCTATGTTATTTTACATATTTTTCCCTTTATATATGTTTCTCCCACTAGACTGGAGTAGCCTTGGGGGTAGGAATGGCATCCTGTGTATGCTGTCTTCAGAATGCAATGCAGCCTTTGGCAGGAAAGTACATTCATGAGTGAGTTCAGCTAAGAAAGTATTGGATACCTAAAATGTTCAAGGTCTTATGCCAGGGACTCGACAGAGGAAGACAGACCCAGACCCTACAGTCAGAGAACTCACAGTCTAGTTCCATCACTGGAAGACGCTAATGCAATTTAATAAAACCACAGGAAGAGCCTAGCATATTGCAGGCAATGAGGAAGTCTCAGAAGGGCATTTCTGTGTCAGTGTGTCCAAAGAGGAGGAGATTTCCTGGGGGCAGAAACAAGATTTGAAAAGGGAATATGAAGGAATACGTGGGAGTTTAGTGTGGCTTCTCGGGGCGATGAGTGCTGAGTCTGCAGAAAGAAGCCGGGGTCAGTCATCCAGGACTCTGTAGGCACTTGCAGTGTTGGAGCTTTATCCTAAAAGTGGCAGAAAGTCGCTGAAGTGTACTAGACAGGGCGATGAGAGTCAGGTCTGTGTTCCATGAGGCCATTTTGACTCCACAGTGGAATACAGATTGGAGGGGTGGGGCGAGCTTTGGGGCTGTTTACAGGTTTTTGGAGGCTGTGAAATAGTCCAGGTGGGATAAAGCTTTGGATGAGGATTAAGGCTGTGTTAACAGAGGACAATGGGTGGACCCACGATGCGCAGGAGTCACCCGTCAGTTAAAGCCAGAGAACGTGGCATTGGTGGACGTGGGAGCTGAGGCAGACAGGGAGTCAGTCAGGGGTCCCGCCAGGTTCCTGGCTTGGGCAACGTCTGGAACAATTCAGTCGCCCACCAACCCTGGCAGTATGGGAGCAGGAGCTGGCTGGGGCTGAGAGCAAGGAGTTATTTTTGGATATGCCTAGTGGGAGAGCCTGTGGAGGTGACTAGGGTACAGCTGAGCACAGAGTTACTGTATTAGTTTGCTAGGGCTTCTATAACAAGGTACCACAAACTGGGGCCTTAGGCAGTGACATTTACGTCCTCACAGTTCTGGAGGCTGGAAGTCTGAGATCCAGGTGTTGGCAAGCTGGTTCCTTCCAAGGGCAGGAGGGAGGCTCATTCTATTCTCTCTCCTTCTTTCTGGAGGTTTGCTGAAAACCTGTGGCATTCCTTGGCTTACGGGTCACTGCCTTCATGTTCACATGGTGGTCTCCCTGTGTATGTCTGTCTCCAAAGTTTCCCTTTTCATAAGGAAACCAGACATGTTGGATCAGGGGTCCACCCTACTGTAGTATGACCTCATCTTAGCTAATTACATTTGCAATGACCCTATTTCAATATAAGGTCAAATTCTGAGGTGCTGAGGTTAGGACTTCAGCATCTGAATTTTGGAAGAACCTGATTTGCTGTGGTATGAATATGTGTCCCCCGCCAGATTTATATATTGATGTCCAAATGCAAATGCAATAGTAGTAAGAAGTGGAACATTTAAGAGGGAATCGGGTTATGAGGACACAGCTCTTATTGGGAGTAGTGCCCTTAGAAAACACGTGGAAGGGATCTGTTTGAGCCTTCCACCACGTGAGGACCATCTTTGAAGCCAGAGAGAGTCACCCCTCATCAGACACAATCTGCTGACACCTTGATCTTGGACTTTCCAGCCTCCAGAAATGTGAGCAAAAAGTCTTTCTTGTTTCTAAATTACCCTGTCTAAGGTATTTTATTGTAGCAGCAGGAATAAACTAAGATACAATTTGACTCATAACAAGGTCAGCTGGAGGTGCAGTCTTTGGATTTGTTGAGGTCACTCAGAAAGTGAAAGTGGAGTCAGAAGAGACACTAGCTTGCTCAGGAGCATCACCCTCGAAGGCTTGGGTTGAGGAACAGGAACTTAAAAGGGGAGTTGAGAAGGAGCTTCTAGAGAGGAAGGGAAAGCACAAGGAGGGTGTAACGTACCAGGAGATGGGGAGGTGGGATCAGTAGAGCCAGATGCTCTTGACAGCCCAAGGAAGTTGGAATAGGGCAAGCGATGGTCAGATTTCACATTCAGTGGCTGTAGGCAGGGTCCACAATGCAGAGAGAGGATTTGGCCTTTAGAGGAGACACGAAGCTTCCTTTGTGTAGAAGGAGAAATCACAGCAGAGGCTAGAAAGTGAGACACTGCATGGTGTATCTGGGCATTGGGACCTAGTGTGAGGTGGGTAAGGTGTAGCCCAGGGATGGGCACATTAGGAATTGAGGCTGAAAAACATGATGGAGACGTTATTACGAAGGTTGCAATATGCCAAGCTAAGGCTTGGGATTTCCACACTAAAAGCAGCTGACTTTTAGTGGTTCTCTAATATTTAAAGGATAAAGATCTTATAGGATTTAGCATATGCTTTGTATTCAATATTGTTTTAATAAATATTGTGGATGTGCTTGGCTGAATTTGATTGTTCTACCTTTGCCCATCCTGACCTTGTCCTTTGAATATATGAGAAGTTTCATTTGTATCCATGTAAATATAGACTTTTCCACTGGCAATAAATTTCACAAAGAATCTTTGTATTTAGGATTTGTTGAAGATTACCCAAGTATAAAAGTTATCGATGAACTCAAAAATCACATAATCTAATCAGTAAACCTACAGAAGAAAAAGAAAGTGCTAAAGTCATTATTCTTTCCAAGAAAATGGAGTCCTCTTTCTCTGAAAACAAAAATTATGCATGCTGATTGTGTAAATCACTTGTGAAAGCATAACACTTTAACTGTAAAATAATCCCTCTAATCCCAGCACCCAGAGTTGATGGCATTATAGTTTTGACGTAATCTCCTTGAGTAAAGAGTCTGGAGGCTCCCCTTGTAAAGGTAAAAAGACAAGGGTTTGTTTGAGGTGAATCATGGGTCTGGTCCTGCAGGAGATCTGATGTTTACAGCCACAATGTGTGTGCAGAGCTGTCTGTTCCATCATCCTCATGAACAGGAAGGCAGCGTGTCTGGATGGCAGAGAAAGGAAACAAGACCTGCATCCCTCAGCAGCTGTTTCATCCTGAGGCCTCGGCAGGACATGCTGTCCGGCCCAGGGTGAGGAGCCAAGGCATGGGCCAGCCTGCTGAGCCTTGACTCCTAGCTGGGCAGGAACTGGGGTGTATTGGCCAGGGTTCTCTAGAGGGACAGAACCAACAGGAGACATTTGTATATACAGGAGAGGGGATTTATTAGAGGGGATTGACTCACATGTTCAGAAAGGTGAAGTCCCACTTGTGACTTGTGTCAACTTGATTGGTTTGAAGGATGCAAAGTATTGATCCTGGGTGTGTCTATTGCCAAAGGAGATTAACATTTGGGTCAGTGGACTGAGATAGGCAGACATACCCTTAATCTGGGTGGGCACTATCTAATCAGCTGCCAGCATGGCTAGGATAAAAGCAGGTAGAAGAATGTGAAAAGACTAGACTGGTCTAGCCTCCCAGCCCACATCTTTCTCCCATGCTGGATGCTTCCTGCCCTCAAATGTTGGACTTCAGGTTTTTCAGCTCTGGGACTCAGACTGGCTTCCTTGCTCCTCAGCTTGCAGACTGCTTATTGTGGGACCTTGTGATCCTGTGAGTTTAATACTCCTTAATAAATTCCCCATTATCTATCTATCTATCTATCTATCTATCTATCTATCTATCTATCTATCTATCTATCCTATTCTGTTCCTCTAGCGAGTCCTGACTAATACACCCACCACAGGACACCTGCTGGCTGTCTCCCTGGCTCCCTAGTGCCATTCCTGGGGAGGCTGGTGACATGGCTCAGTCCAAGTCCAGAAACCTCTGAAGCAGAGAGGCCTGGCAGTGTAGGCCCTCATCCAAGGTCAAAGGGCTGAGAGGCCCCAGGAAGCTGCTGGTGCAAATCCCAGAGTCCAAAAGCCAAGGAACCTAGAATCTGATGTCCAACGGCAGGAGGAGAAAAGGACATCCTGCTTGGCAAGGGAGCTGGCTGAGTACCCCCACTTTACTCCTGCTTTCTTTGAGCTTGGTCCCCAGCCCACAGGATGGTGCTGCCCACATTGAAGGCAGGTCTTCCTCCTGCAGACTGCAGGCACATGCTCAGCCCTTGTTGGAAACACCCTTACAGACACACCCAGAAGCAGAGCTTTACCAGCTGTCTGGGCATCCCTCAGTGTCAGGTTGACACCTGTTACCAACCATTGCCTAGAGTGAGGGGAGTCTGGCGTTGCTCAGTAAACAAAGACGCAGGGCCCTGCCTGGTCCATCTCAAGGGTCCACTGCATGTTAGCTGTTGTTTTTAGCTTATTGGTTGATTCTTTCCTGCTCTCATAGTTTGTCTCCCTGAGATTTTGCAGGAGGCACGTGGAGGAGAATGTGTGGGCACAGGTCCTGCCTCAGCCTGACCCACCGGCTGCTGCACCCTCCCCATGATGTGTGTGCAGCACGAGGCCAGGTAGTTAGTGCACTTTACAGCTGTACATTTCTGTAAGAATAAGGCATTTAAGAAAAATCCTTTCTTGGCCAGATGTGGTGGCTCACACCTGTAATCCCAGTACTTTGGGATGCTGAGGCAGGAGGATTGTCTGAGACCAGGGGTTTGGGAATAGCTTGGGCAACACGTCAAGACCTTGTCTCTACAGACTTTTTAGAATTAGCTTGGCAGGGTGGCACACACCTACTGTTCCAGCTTACATTAGTCCATTTTCATGGTGCTGATAAAGACACACCTGAGACTGAGCACTTTGCAAAAGAAAGAAGTTTAATTGGACTGACAGTTCCACTTGGCTGGGGAAGCCTCACAATCGTGGTGAGGAGCAAGGAGTAGCAAGTCACATCTTACATGGATGGCGGCAGGCAAAACATGAGAGTTTGTGCAGGGCAATGCTTCTTTGTAAAACCATCAGGTCTCATGAGACTTATTCTCTATCATGAGAACAGCATGGGAAAAACTTGCCCACATGGTTCAGTTACCTTGCAACAGGTCTCTCCCACAACACATGGGAATTCAAGATGAGATTTGGGTGGGGACACAGTCAAACCATATCACAGGTGCTTTGAAGGTTGCAGTCAGCCCTGATCTTTTGCTGCTGTAACTCCAGCTTGGGCAACTGAGTGAGACCCTGTCTCTAAAAAAAAAAAAAAAAAAAAATTCTGTCTTAGGCTGGTGTATCATGGCCGCTTTTCAAGACATTGAGAGGACATTTTAGGGCTATAGAGGATGATGGCCTTCTCAGCTATAACAATAACACTATGTTATTTATTTTTTATTTTAAGTGGCCCACCCCAGGGCTTCCTTAGGATCCCATGAGGTTATACACGCACACACAAAGCAGAGGTGTCTGACTTTCACAAGGTCCTTGGGGTGTATCCATTGTCCTCATTGGACCTGGCACCTACCAGAGCTTTTCTTCTTTGAGAATTGGATGAATGGGGAGGCATGGGGAGGCATGGGGAGAACCAGGAGAAATTCCAGTGTTGAGGCAACTCTCCTACCTTGTTAGGGAGGTCATTTAGTTCAATGAAAGATACAGAAAATTAGAGGAAAAAAGTGTGTTTTGTGGATAGAGGTAAAGAATAATCACTTTATGGATTATTTTGCAATGAAAACTCTGGCCAGTGTTTAGAACGCACACTTCTACCTGCCCTTCTAGCTGGATGAGTTTTACCAGATGTCCTCAAGCAAAGGTATTTTATGGCAGAATTGTTTGTGGGTAGGACTTATCTGCAGAATTTTCATATTCTCCTAAAGCAAAAATCTGTTCTTTTTTTTTGCCTGCTGATAATTCTGCTCATTGATAAGCTAAAGATGTTTTTGGGTTGGAGGCATCATTTTGTGTTTTCTAAGCAGCTCTCCGCACTTTAATTCTTTGTTGTTTTGGGAGAATTTATGTATATACATACATATACACCGAAATATCTGCATGTGTATGTATATTCTGCCATAAGTAGTGTGGAAATTATTAGTGTACGGTGTTTAAAGTCTTCAGAGTTAAACCCCTTTTCCAGCTCTGTACACACACTGATGTTAAGCGTGGTGGTGCTTCCAGAATGAGGCCTCCTGGCCCACCATTTTCACCCTTCCTTCTTTCACTTCTTCATAGCAATATCTATTCGGATAATTTCAGGAACTGTAAGAAATCTCTGTATCCATTGTAATCCTATAATTAGATAATCATGCCTTTTACCCATGTGCCTTATATCTGGTCTTTAACTCAAATACTAGTCATGTTCTTTTTTAATTTGGCTTTTCTTAATTTTTCTCACAGAAGTTGTCAAAGATGAGCCCTTGGCTGAACTGGACCACAGCCCTTGAAGTAAATAAAAAGTCAACTTAAAATGCAAAAAGGAAAAAATAAAAAAATAAAAAAAAGTCATTTTTGTTTTTCTGTTTACAGATCCTAGACTACAGCAGCCATTCCCCATATTATTTTAGAGTCACTGTGTTCAGTTGATGACTGCAAATTAATGTAGAGGCTGAGGCATGCTACAAGCTAATGATGTTGAAAGTGTATGTGAAACCGTGGAGAAAGTATAGCAATTTTGGACTAATAACCGTTGTAGCTGGAGTGAAAAACGTTCTTCCTAACCATGCAGGTTCTGTCATTTTTGCCTAATGAGATGAGAATAAGGAAGTTGGACGCTGAGCTTCTTAGAATTAATGGGATCAGGGCTGGAGTGAGGCGCGTCCGCTCTCAGTGTGTGAGTGTGCTGTGCGACTCGTTTCTCAAAGATCCGGGATTAATAGCGGCCATCTCGCTGTTCCCTGAATGTGCCCTGCGTTTTCATATCACCCTACCTTTGCTCATGCTGTTCTATTAGGAAGCCTTTCCCCCGCTCCTTTGACTGATCAAAACCAATTTGCCCTTTGAGGCTGCCTCAGAACCGATCTTCTTTGGGCCAGTTGTGTGTTTCTGGACAATGTTGTTCGTATTTCAACCGGGTTTTCACCAGGCAGAGCCTGTCTCACTAGGAATGTGCCTGTCTCCTGCTCCTGAACTCTTTATTATTTTTTATTTCTACCCTGGCTCATTAGAGACAGGATCAGAGCTTTACCCAGGCTGTGAGTCCTGTGCACGTGGGGCTTTCCTCATCCCTGTGCGACCAGACGTGGGGTGTGGCACCCTCAGTGCTTGTTAGGTGTGCTGACACGCACACCCATCTTCCCTTTGCAGAGTCTCATTTTCTGGGAAAATTGTTAAGACAGCACAGGTTGACCATCCATTTAAAACCCTAGGCATAAGTGACTGGTAGCTGATTCTATTTTTAAAGCCCTTCAAATATCTTTTGTTTCTAGACTAAATGAAGAACGGTTGTGGATTAAATACAGGAGTGGCAAAAAATCGAGGGATGTTCCCTTTTGTATAGTCGAGCCAACCAGATTGCCATAGATTAACTGTTGTGATTTGGTGTAAATTCAACTGCACAACAACTGGGTGTGTCCACTTGGAGTACAATTCACTGGGCTAAATTTTATGCTTACAGGCAGACGTGGCACTCCTCTTTGTTTTAGCAAAGGTCACCATCAGATATCTCACGGCAGAACTTTGCCCATGGGATCTTATTATTTTTGAAGCATGTTTGGCATTAATTTTTTTTTTTTTTTACCCAACTGGAGATAATATCCTCAAAGGAAAGAATATTTTCTCATTAAATGGCCCAAAATGAGTAAAGATCACATGGAAGGACAGTGTTACCTAAAAAATGTTCTAAGGTTATTTTGGTTATTTGGGAAAAAATATGAAAAGTAAAGATATTGAAGCATAATAGGTATAATAACCAGGTAATAATACAATATAAAAACACTTTGGATTTTATCTTGTTTTGAAGCTTTATCAACTATTTCCCTGGTATGTATAGCATACAATAGCAATTTAAAAATCTCAGCGTGATTGCTTTAATAGGGTATAAATATACATCATATTCAGAAAAATGAAGACTTTGAGATGACAGTCTGTGGTTTTCTAATTTTTTTCTTCAACTTTTAAGTTCAGGGGCACATGTGCAGGATGTGTGGGTTTGTCACACAGGTAAGCGTTGCCATGATGGTTTGTGGCACAGATCATCCCATCACCCAGGTATTAAGCCCAGCATCCATTAGCTACTCTTCTTGTTGCTCTCCCTCCCCTCATACTCCCCCTCCAGCAGGACCCAATGTGTGTTACTCCCCCCCATGTGTTCATGTGTTCTCATCATTCAGCTCCCACCTATAAGTAAGAATGTATGGTGTTTGTTTTTCTGTTCATGTGTTAGTTTGCTGAGGATAACAGCTGCCAACTCCATCCATGTCCCTACAAAGAACATAATCTCTTTCCTTTTTATGGCTGCATAGTATTTCATGGTATATATGTACCACATTTTCTTTATCCAGTCTACCATTGATGGGCATTTAAGTTGATTCGACATCTTTGCTATTGTGAACAGTGCTGCAATAGACATATATGTGCATGTATCTTTATAATACAATAACCTATATTCCTTTGGGCATATACCCAGTAATGGGATTGCTGGGTCAAATGTATTTCTGTTTCTAGGTCTTTGAGGAATCTCCACAGTTTTCCACAATGGTTGAACTAATTTACACTCTCACCAACAGTGTAAAAGTATTTCTTTTTTTTCCTCACAACCTCACCAGCATCTGTTGTTTTTTTGACTTTTTAATTAAAGCCATTCTGTCTGGAGTGAGGTGGTATCTCATTTTGGTTTTGATTTGCATTTCTCTAAAGCCCGATGCGGAGCTTCTTTTTCATATGTTTGTTGACCTCATACATGTCTTCTTTAGAGAAGTGTCTGTTCATGTCTTTGCTCACTTTTTGATGGGGTTGTTTTTTTTTCTCATACATTCATTTAAGTTTCTTGTCAACTCTGGATATTAGACCTTTGTCAGATGCATAGATTGCATCTATTTCTCCTTTTCTGTAGGTTGTCTGTTAACTCTGATGATAGTTTCTTTTTCTGTGCAGAAGCTCTTTGCTTTAATTACATCCCGTTTGTCAATTTTGGCTTTCGTTGCAATTGCTTTTGGCATTTTTGTCATGAAATCTTTGCCTGTGCCTATGTCCTGAGTGGTATTGCCTAGATTTTCTACTGGGCAATACCATTGTGAGTTTTTACGGTTTTGAGTTTTACATTTAAGTCTTTAATCCATCTTGAGTTGATTTTTGTATAAGGTATAAGGAAGGGATCCAGTTTTCTCCCAGCACCATTTATCAATTAGGAATCCTTTCCCTGTTGCTTGTTTTTGTCAGGTTTGTTGAAGATCAGATGGTTGTAGGTGTGTGGTCTTATTTCTGAAATCTCTATTCTGTTTTATTGGTCTATATGTCTGTTCTCATACCAAAACCACACTGTTTTGGTTACTGTAGCCCTGTAGCATAACTTCAAGTCAGGTAGCATCATGCCTCTGGCTTTGTTCTTTTAGCTTAGGATTGTCTTGGCTATTCGGGCTCTTTTTTGATTTCATATAAATTAAATTTTTTTTTTTCTAATTATGTGAAGAATGTCAATGATACTTTAATGGGAATAGCATTTAATGTATAAATTACTTTGGGCAGTATGGCCATTTTCACAATATTGATTCTTCCTATCCATGAGCATGGAATGTTTTCCATTTGTTTGTGTTCTCTCTTATTTCCTTGAGCAGTGGTTTGCAGTTCTCCTTGAAGAGGTCCTTCACATCCTTTGTTAGGTATATTCCTAGGTATTTTATGCTTTTTGTGGCAATTGTGAATGAGAGTTCATTTATGATTAGGACGTTGGCTTGCCTCTTGTTTGTGTACAGGAATGCATGTGATTTTTGCACATTGTCTTTGTATCCTGAGACTTTGCTGAAGTTGCTTATTACCTTAAGAAGTTTTTGGGTTGAGAAGATGGGGTTTTCTATAATAGATATAGGATCGTGTCATCTCCAAACAAAGATAGTTTGGCTTCCTCTTTTCCTATTTGAATATGCTTTTTTTCTTTCTGTTTCCTGATTTCCTTGGCCAGAACTTCCAATACTATGTTGAATAGGAGTGGTGAGAGACGGCACGCTTGTCTTGTGACTGTTTTCAGGGTGAATGCTCTAGCTTTTGCCCATTTAGTATGATATTGGCAATATCATACTGTGGGTTTGTCATATATAGTTCTTATTATTTTGAGATGTATTCCTTCAATACCTAGTTTATTGAGAGTTTTTAACATGAAGGGGTGTTGACTTACACCAAAGGCCTTTTCCGCATCTGTTGAGAGAATCACGTGGATTTTGTCTTAGTTCTCTTTATGTGATGAATCACATTTATTGAGTTGCATATATTGAACCAATCTTGCAACCCAGGGATGAAACCAACTTGATTGTACTGAATAATTTTTTTCCCTACATTTTTGGGGAACAGGTGGTGTTTAGTCACATTAATACGTTCTTTTACAGTGATTTCTGAGACTTTGGTGTACCCATCACCTGAGCAGTGTACACTGTACCCCGTGTGTAGTCTTTTATCGCTCATGCCCCTCCCATGCTTCCCCCTAGAGTCCCCAAAGCCCACTGCATCATTCTTATGCCTTTGCATCCTCATAGCTTAGCTCCCACATATGAGTGAGAACATATGATGTTTGTTTTTCATTCCTGAGTTACTTCACTTAGAATGATGGTCTTCAATTCCATCCAGGTTGCTGTGAATGCCGTGATTTCATTCCTTTTTATGGCAGAGTAGTATTCCATGTTATATGTATGTGTGTATATATATCACATTTTCTTTTCAAAATATTTTATTTTCAATTGTGCATACATAGTAGGTATATATATTTATAGGGTACATGAAATGTTTTGATAAAAGCATGCAATGCATAATAATCGCCTCATGGAGAATGGGGTATCTGTCCCCTCAAGCATTTATCCTTTGTGTAAAAACAATACAATTATACATTTTTAGTTATTTTTAAATGTACAGTTATTATTGACTGTAGTCACCCTGTTGTGCTATCAAATAGTAGGTTTTATTCATTCCTTCTAGCTATTTTTTGGTACCCATTAAAAATCCCCGCTTCTCCTCCACCCCCCAATACCCTTCCTAGCTTCTGATAATTATTCTTCTATTCTCTACGCCCATGAGTTCAATTGTTTTGATTTTTAGGTCCCACAAATAAGTGAGAATATGTGATGTTTGTCTTTCTGTCCCTGGCTTATTTCATTTAGCAAAATGACCTCCAGTTCCATCTGTGTTGTTGAAAATGACAGGATCGCATTCTTTTTTATGGCTGAATAGTACTCCATTGTGAATATGTACTTCATTTTCTTTATCCATTCATCTGTTGGTGGACACTTAGCTTGCTTCCAAATGTTGGCTATTGTGAACAGTGCTGCAACAAAGACGGGAGTAAAGATATCTCTTTGATATACTGATTTCTTTTCTTTTGAGTATGAACCCAGTAGGGAGCTTTCTGGATATGGTAGCTCTATTTTTAGTTTTTTGAGGAACCTCGAAACTATTCTCCATTGTAGCTGTACTAATTTACATTCCCACCATCAGTGTATGAGGGTTCCCTTTTCTCCACATCCTTGCCAGCATTTGTTATTGCTCGTCTTTTGCATGTAAGCCATTTTAACTGGGGTCAGATGATACCTCATTGTCATTTGACTTCCATTTCTCTGATGATCCATGAAGTTCAGCACCTTTTTATATGCCTGTTTGCCATTTGTATATCTTCTTATAAAAATGTCTATTCGGATCTTTTGCTCATTTTTTAATTGGATTCTTAGTTTTTTTTATAGCATTGTTTGAGCTTCTTCTATATTCTAGTTTTTAATACCTCATCAGATGAGTAGTTTGCAAATACTTTCTACCATTCTGTGGATTGTCTCTTCACTTTGCTGACTGTATCCTTTGCTGTACAGAAGCTTTTTACTTGATGTGACCCCATTTGTCCATTTTTGCTTTCATTGACTATGCTTATTGGGTACTATTCAGGAAATTTTTGCTCAGGCCAGTGTCCTGGATGGAGAGTTCCTCTAATGTTTTCTTTAGCAGTTTTATAGTCTGAGGTCTTAGATTTAAGTCTTTAATCTATGTTTTTACTTCAATAGGTTTTCGGGGAGCCAGTGGTGTTTGGTTACATGAATAAGTTTTTTAGTGGTGATTTCTGAGATTCTGGTGCACCCATCATCCAAGTAGTGTACACTGCACCCAGTGTGTAGTCTTCTGTCCCTCACACCCCTCCCATGCCCCTCCCAGAGTGCCAGGCCGTTGTATTGTTCTGAGGCTTTTATGTCCTCATAGCTTAGCTCCCACTTATGAGTGAGAACATGCGATCTTTGGTTTTCCATTCTTGAGTTACTTCACTTAGAATAATGGTCTCTGATTCTATCCAGGTTGCTGCAAATGCCATTATTTTATTCTTTTTTTATGGCTGAGTAGTATTCCATTTACTTTATCCATTAGTTGATTTTTTTCTTTTTTACGGCTGAGTAGTATTCCATTTGCTTTATCCATTAGTTGATTTTTTTTTTTTTACGGCTGAGTAGTATTCCATTTGCTTTATCCATTAGTTGATTGGTGGGCATTTGGCTCCATATTTTTGCAGTTGCAAGTCATGCTGCTGTAAACATGCATGTTCAAATATTTTTTCATGTAGTAACTTCTTTTGCGATGGGTAGATACCCAGTAGAGGGATTACTGGATCAAATGGTAGACCTGCTTTTAGTTCTTTAAGGAATCTCCGCAGTTTTTTCTTAGTGCTTGCACTAATTTACATTCCCCCCAGCAGTGTAGAAGTGTCCCCTTTTCACCACATCCACACCATCTATCATTTATTGATGTTTTTGATTACGGCCATTCTTGCCAGAGTAGGGTGGTATTGCCTTGTGTTTTGATTTGTATTTCCCTGATAATTAGTGATGTTGAGCATTTTTCATATGTTTGTTGGCCACTTGTATATCTTCTTTTGAGATTTGCCTATTCATGTCGTTAGCCCACTTTTTGATGGGATAGTTTTTTTTTTTTTTTTCTTATTTCTTTTTGCAGATTCTGGCTATTAGCCCTTTGTCAGGTGTATAGATTGCAAAGGTTTTCTCCCACTCTGTGGGTTGTCTGTTTACTCTGCCAAATATTCCTGTTGCTGTGCAGAAGCATTTTAGTTTAATCAAGTCACATCTATTATCTTTGTTTTTGTTGCATTTGCTTTTGGGTTCTTGGTCAAGAAGTCTTTGCCTAAGCCAGTGTTTAGAAGGGGTTTTCCAATATTATTTTCCAGAATTTTTGTGGTTTCTGGTCTTAGATTTAAGTCTTTGATCCATCTTGAGTTGATTTTGTGTAAGGTAAGAGATGAGGATCCAGATTGATTCTTCTACATGTGACTTGCCAATTATCCCAGCACCATTTGTTGAACAGTGTATCGTTTCCCCACTTTATGTTTTTGTTGGCTTTGTCAAACATCAGTTGGCTGTAAGTATTTGGCTTTATTTCTGAGTTCTTTCTTCTGTTCCATTAGTCTATCTGCCTATTTTCATACCAGTAGCCTTGAATGGCCTTTTGTATTTCTGTGGTTCAAAATTATCTCCCGTTTTATTTCTAATTGAGCTTATTTGGATATTCTCTGTTATTTTATTGATGAATCCTACTACGGGTCTATCCATTGTATTTATCTTTTCAAGAACCAGCTCTTCAATTTATTTATCTTTTGTGTTTTATTTTTGTTTCAATTTCATTGAGTTCTGCTCTCATCTTGGTTATTTCCTTTCTTCTGCTGAGTTTGATTTGTTCTTGTTTCCCTTACTCCTTGAGGTGTGTACTTAGATTTTCTATTTGTGATATTTCAGACTTTTTGATACAGTCAATGCTATAAACTTTACTCTTAGCACCACTTTTTCTGTGTTCCAGAGGTTTTGATAGGTTGTGTTACTATCATCATTCAGGTCAAAGAGTTTTTTTTTTTTTTTTAGGTAGAGTCTCACTCTGTCACCCAGGCTGGAGTACAGTGCCAGGATCTTGGCTCACTGCAACCTCTGTCCCCTTAGTTCAAGTGATTCTCCTGCCTCAGCCTCCTGAGTAGCTGGGATTACAGGCACCTGCCACCACACCCAGCTAATTTTTGTATTTTTAGTAGAGACAGGGTTTCACCATATTGGCCAGGCTGGCCTTGATCTCTTGACCTCGTGATCCACCCAACTCAGCCTCCCAAAGTGCTGGGATTACAGCCACCACACCCAGCCCAAAGATTTTTTAAATTTCCATCTTGATTTCTTTTTCTAAGTTATTATTAACACGTTTATTTTCATTGTCTCAAGGTTTGCTGAACTCTGGATCCAGGCTGTGTCAGTAGGGTAGTGTGGTGCTTCCTGTACCTATCTCTGCCTCCTATAGTCCTTTTTATTATATTTTCCTGTTGGACTAATCTGTTTATCATTATATAATATCTGTCTTTTTTTTTTTTTTAAATTTTTATTGCATTATAGGTTTGGGGGTACATGTGCAGAACGTGCAAGATAGTTGCATAGGTACACATATAGCAGTGTGCTTTGCTGCCTTCCTCCCCTTCACCCACACTTGGTAGTCATCCCCAGGTCATCCCCCCCAGCCCCCCCCGCTGTCCCTCCCCCATTTCCCCCAACAGTCCCCAGTGTATAGTAGACCGCCTCTCTGTGTCCATGTGTTCTTATTTTTCTCACCCACCTATGAGTGAGTATATGTGGTATTTCTTTTTCTGTTCTTGTGTCAGTTTGCTGAGAATGATGTTCTCCAGATTTATCCATGTCCCTACAAAGGACACAAACTCATCATTTTTGATTGCTGCATAATATTCCATGGTGTATATGTTCCACATTTTCCCAGTCCAGTCTATCATCGTTGGGCATTTGGGTTGGTTCCAGGTCCTTGCTATTGTAAACAGTGCTGCAATGAACATTCGTGTGCATGTGTCCTTATAGTAGAACGATTTATAGTCCTTTGGATAGATACCCAGTAATGGGATTGCTGGGTCAAATGGAATTTCTATTTCTAGGTCCCTGAGGAATCGCCACACTGTCTTCCACAATGGTTGAACTAATTTACACTCCTACCAACAGTGTAAGAGTGTTCCTATTTCTCCACATCCTCTGTCTTTGTCTTTTTTAGTTGCTGTGGCTTTAAAGTTTGTTTAGTCTGATGGAAGAATAGCTACTCCTGCTTGCTTTCAGTGTCCATTTGCATGGAATATCTCTTTCCATTTCATTACCTTATGTTTGTGTGAATCCTTATGTGTCCGGTGAGTCTCTTGAAGACAGCAGGTACTGGTTGTTAAATTCTTATCCATTTTGCCATTCTGTGTCTTTTGAGTGGAAGCATTTAGGCCATTTACATTCAATGTTTATATTGAGATATAAGGTAGTATCCTATTCATTGTATTATTTGTTGCCTGAATATCTTTTTTTTTTTCCATTGTGTTGTTTTATAGGCCTTGTGATGTTTATATTTTAAAGAGTGTTTTTTTCTCTTTTGTATTTCAAGAGTTTGTTTCAAGATTTAGAGCTCCTTTTAGCAGTTCTTACAGTGCTGGCTTGGTAGTAGCAAATTCTCTCAGCATTCATTTATCTGAAAAAGACTGTATCTTTCTTTCATTTATGAAGCCTAGTTTTGCTGGGTACAAAGTTCTTGGCTGATACTTGTTTTGTTTAAGGAGGCTAAAGATAGAACTCCAGTCTCTTCTAGCTTGTAGGGTTTCTGCGGAGAAATCTGCTGCTAATTGGATAAATTTTTATAGATTACCTGATGTTTTTGTCTCGTGGCTCTTAAGATTCTTTCTTTCATCTTGACTTCAGATAACCTGATGACCATGTGCCTGGGTGACGATCTTTTTGTGATGAATTTTCCAGTGTTCTTTGAGCTTTTTGTGTTTGGATGTCTAGATCTCTAGCAAGACCAAGTAAATTTTCCTCAATTATTTTCCCTTAAATATGTTTTTCAAGCTTTTAGATTTCTCTTCTTTCTCAGGCATACCAGTATTCTTAGGTTTGGTTGTTTAATATAATCCATAACTTCTTGGAGGTTTTGTTCATGATTTTTGATTTTTTTCTCTTGTCTTTGTCAAATTGGGTTACTTTGAAAGCCTTGTGTTCACACCCTGAACTTCCTTCTTCCGCTTGTTCAGTTCTATTGCTCACACTTTCCAGTGCATTTTGCAGTTCTCTACATGTGTCCTTCATTTCCAGAAGTTGTAATTGCTTTTTATTTATGTTATTTTGCTGGAGATTTTTCCATTCATATCCTCTATAATTTTCTTGGTGTCTTCAAGTTGGACTTCACCTTTCTCTGGCACTTGCTTGATTAGCTTAATAGTTGAACTTTGAGTTCTTTTTCTGGTAATTCAGAGATTTTGTGTTGGTCTGGATCCATTGCTGGTGAGCTAGTGTGAGTTTTCTGGGGAGTTAAAGAACCTTGTTTTATCATCTTACCAGAATTGTTTTTCTGGTTCCTTTTCATTTGGGTAGACTCTGTTAGAGGGATTTGAGATTCAAGGGCTGCTGTTCAGATTATTTTGTCCCACAGGGCACTCCTTTGATGTGGTGCTTTCCCCTTTCCCCTAGTGATGGGGCTTGTTGAGAGCTTAACTGTAGTGATTGCTATTTCTCTTCTGGATCTAGTCACCCAGCAGAGCTACTGAGCTCTGGGCTGGTACTGGGGAGTGTCTGCAAAGAGTCCTCTGATATGATCTGTCTTCAAGTGTCTCAGCTGCGGATATCAGCACCTGCTCCAGTGGAGGTAGCAGGGGGGTGAACTGGACTCTGTGAAGATCTTTGGCTCTAGTTTTGCTAAGTGTACTGGATTTGTGTTATCGGCTTCCGGCCAGGAGGTGGCATTTTCAAGAGTGTATCAGCTGGGGTTGTATAGGGAGGAAACAAGTTTGCCAGAGGTTTGCCTTTTGATAAGTATTCAGGTTTCTGGTGAGCAGGGCCATAGAGCTCCCAAGGAATTATGTTCTTTGTCTTTAGCTACCCAGGACAGGTAGAGAAAAGACCATCAGGTGGGGGTAGGGTTAGGCATGTCTGAGCTCAGACTCTTTTTGGGTGGGGCTTGCCACAGCTGCTGTGGGAAGATGGTGGTGTGGTTCTCAGGCCAACGGAGTTTTTCCCAGGTGATGATGGCTGCTTCTGCTGCATCACACAGGCTGTCAGGGAAGCGTGGGAGAGCTGGAAGCCACTGGCCTCAACCAGCTCCCATGCAGCCTGCAGCCTGAAAGGCCAGTATCACTCCCATTGTGCCCCGCCAACAGCACCTACTTTATTTCCAGGCAGCCAGTGAATGGGGCAGAGAACTTGTCCCAGGCTACCAGTCTCCTGGCTGAGAAATGCAAGAAGACTCACAGTTCCTTAGCTGTCCCACAGAGATGGCAGCAGCAATCCACCTCCTTCAAAGGGTCTGTGGATTCTCTTGGCTTTCCTAGTATGCTCCTCTAGCAGTTCTTGGAGCAAAAGTTTACAGCGTGGGTCTCCACATGCTGCTGTCTATTCGCATGGGAGCTGCAAATTAGTCCTGTTTCCTACCTGCCATTTTCCCCAGAAGTTTGACAAGCTTTTTGAGGTGCTGCTAGATTCCATTTACCAGTATTTTATTGAGGATTTTTGCATCGCTGTTCATCAAAGATGTTGCCCCTGAAGTTTTCTTTTTTCTTGTTGTATCTCTGCTAGATTTTGGAATCAGAATGATGCTGGCCTCATAGAATGAGTTAGGAAGGAGTCCCTCCTTTTTAATTGTTTAGAATAGTTTTGGTAGAAACGGTACGAGCTTTTACCTCTGGTAGAATTCAGTGGCGAATCCGTCTGGCCCTGGCTTTTTCTTTTTCTTTTTCTTTTTTTGGTTGATAGGCTATTTATTACTGCCTCAATTTCAGAACTTACTACTGGTATATTCAGGGATTGGACTTCTTCTTGGTTTAGTCTTGGGGGATGTATATGACCAGGAATTGATCAATTTCTTCTAGATTTTCTAGTTTAGGTACATGGAGGTGTTCAGAGTATTTTCTGATGGTTGGTTACATTTCCGTGGGGTCAGTGGTAATATCCTCCTTATCATTTCTGGTTTTTTTTTTTTTTTATTCTTCTCTCTTTTCTTCTTTATTAGTCTAGCTAGTAATCTATCTATTTTATCAATGTTTTAAAAAATCCAGCTCCTGGATTTATTGATTTTTTTAAAAGGATTTTTCATGTCTCTACCTCCTTCAGTTCAGCTTCGATCTTGGTTCTTTCTTGTCTTCTGCTAGCTTTGGGGTCTGTTTGCTCTTGATTGTCTAGTTCTTTTATTTGAGATGTTACATTGCTAACTTGAAATCTTTCCAGCTTTTTGATATGAGCATTTAGTGCTATAAATTTCACTCTTAACACTGCTTTAACTGCATCGAAGAGATTCTGGTACATTGTATCTTTGTTCTCATTAGTTTTAAAGAACTTAATTTTTGCCTCAATTTTGTTCCTTACTCGAGAGTCATTCAATTTCCATGCAGTTGTGTGGTTTTCAGTGAATTTATTAATCCTGAGTTCCAATTTGATTATGTTGTGGTCTGAGAGACTGTTTGCTACGATTTCAGTTTCTTTGCACTTGCTGAGGAGTGTTCTACTTCCAATTATGTGATCAATGTTAGAGTAAGTGCCATGTGGTGATGAGAAGAATGTATATTTTACTGTTTTTGGGTGGAGAGTGCTGTAGATATCAGTCAGGTCCACTTGATTGAGAGCTGAGCTCAGGTCCTGAATATCTTTGTTAATTTTCTGTCTCAATGATCTTTCTAATGTTGTCAGTAGGGTGTTAGTCTCCCACTATTATTGTGTGGGAGTCTAAGTCTTTTTGTAGGTCTCTAAGAACTTCCTTTATGAATCTTGGAGCTTCTGTAATGGATGCATAAATATTTATAATAGTTAGATCTTTTTGGTTGAATTGAACCATTTACTATTATGTAATGCCTTTCCTTGTCTTTTTTTGATATTTGGGTTAAAATCTGTTTTGTCAGAAAGTAGAATTTTAACCCCTGCTTTTTTCTGTTTTCCATTTGCTTGGTAAGTTTTTCTCCATCCTTTTATTTTGAGCCCACGTTTGTCTTTGCACATGAGATGGGTCTCTTGAAGACAGTATACTTATGGGTCTTGGCTCTTTATCCAGCTAACTATTCTGTGTCTTTTAACTGGGGTATTTAGTCCATTTGCATTTAAGGTTATTATTGTTATATATGAATTTGATCCTGTCGTCATGATGCTGGTTATTTTGCAGAGTTGTTTATGTGGTTGCTTCATAGTGTCACTGGTCTGTGTACTTCAGTTTGTATTTGTGGAGGCTAGTAATGCTTTTTCCTTTCCATATTTAGTACTTCCTTCAGGAGCTCTTGCAAGGCAGGCCTGGTGGTAATGAATTCAGTCTGCATTTGCTTGTCTGAAAAGGATCTTATTTCTCCTACATTTATAAAGCTTAGTTTGACTGGATATGAAATTCTGGATTGGAAAGTTTTTTCTTTAAGAATATTAAATATTGGCTTCCAATATCTTCTGGCTTATAGGGTTTCTGCTGAGCAGTCCGTTGTTAGTCTGATGTGCTTCCCTTTGTAGGTGACCTAGCCTTTATCTCTGGCTGCTCTTAACATCTTTTTATCCATGTCAACCTTGGAGACTCTGATGATTATGTATCTTGGGGTTGGTCTTTGCATGGAGTATCTTTCTGAAGTTCTCTGAATTTCCTGAATTTGAATGTGGCCTGTCTTTCTATGTTGGGGAAGTTCTTCTGGATGATATCCTGAAGTATATTTTCCAAGTTGATTCTATTCTCCTTGTCTCTTTCAGGTACAGTCATAGCTTTGGTCTCTGCATAATTCCATATTTCTAGAGGTTTTGTTCATTTTTTTTATTCTTTTTTCTCTATTTGTGTCTGTCTTTCTTATGTTGGAAAGACAGTCTTCAAGTTCAGATTCTTTCCTTCACTTGGTCTATTCTGCTATTGGTACTTGTGATTACACTGTGAAGTTTTTGTGTTGCATTTTTCAGCTCCATCAGGTCAGTTATGTTCCTGTCTAAATGGGGTGCTGTTGCTATCAGCTCCTGTGTTGTTTTATCATGCTTCTTAGCTTCTTTGCATCGGTTTATAACTTGCTCTTTTAGCTCAGTGAAATCTGTTATTACCCACCTTCTGAAGCCTAATTCTGTCAATTCAGACATCTCAGTCCCAGCCCAGTTCTGTGCCCTTGCTGGAGAGGTGTTGCCATCATTTGGAGGAGAATTACTCTGGCTTTTTGAGTTTTTAGCAATTTTGCATTAATTTTTTTCTCATCTTTGTAGGCTTATCTATCTTCAGTCTTTGAGGTGCTGACCTTTGAATGGGGATTTCGTGGGGTCCTTTTTGTTGATGATGTTGTTTCCTGTTTGTTTGATTTTCTTTTAACAGTCTATCTACTCTTCTGTACGGCTGCTATGGTTTGCTGGGGGTTTGCTCCAGACCCTAGAGGCTCCATTTTTCCTGTACCTGGAGGTATCGCCAGTGAAGGCTGAAAAACAGCAAAAATGGCAGTCTGCTCCTTCCTCTGGAAGCCCTGTCCCAGGTGGGTACTGACCTGTTGCTGGCCTGAACCTGCCTGTAGGAGGTGGCTGGAGACCCCGTTTGGGAGGTCTCACCCTGTCAGGAGAAATGAGATTTGGGACCCACTTAAAGAATCAGTCTAGCTGCTTTTTGGTAGAGCAGGTATGCTTCTTCTTCCAGGCCATCTGTATTCTCCAAAGCTGATAGGTCAAAATGGCTGAGTCTACTGAACCAGAGAGGGTGGCGCCATCTCTGGAAGCTCTGTCCAAGGGAAAGATCAGAGCTCTGTCCATAGAATCCTTGCTGGAGAGACTGAAGCCTCTATGGGTAGGTCCTGCCAGGTGAGGAGGAATGGATCGGGGTTTTGCCTTAAGATGCAATCTGGCCATGAACTGCTAAGGCAGCTGTGCTGGTTGTGGGGGATCTTCTTCATCTGGACCATTTGTATTGTCCAAAGCCAGCAGTCTGGAATTGCTGAGTCTTCCAACCTGCAGAGATGGTGGCTGCCCCTTCCCCTGGGAACTTGGTCCTTTCTCGGGAAGACTCCAGACTGTTGTCATGGCTGGCTGGAATTCCAAGCCAGTGGGTCTTAACTTGTGAGGTGCTGTGGAAGTGGGGCCTGTAGAGTGATGCTGCTTGTCTCCCTTGATTCAGCACCCTTCCTAGGAATTTGCACAGATGAATTTCCCACCTTGCTGGGGTTCCTGCGGCCAGAGTATGTAAAACTCCTGGGTCTGTGTGTGTGCCTGAGCAGCTGCTCGGCAGACCACACAGCTCTGTGTGTTGGACACAAGGCCCTGGTGGTGTGGGCCCACAAGGGAAGTTCCTGCTCTGTGGGTTGCAAGGATCTGTGGGAGAAGTGCGGTTTCCTGGGCGGGGTCGCACAATCACTTACCACTTCCCTTAGCTGGGGGAGGGGGTTCCTCTGGCTCTGTGCCACTCTTGGTGGGCTGTTGCCCCACCCTGCCTTTCTTCATTTTCTGTGGGTTGAGTTGTTTGCCTCATCAGCTATCTTGGCCCCTCTGGTTTTCTCATATTTCCCATGGTCTTGTGGAATTGAAATCACATATACATGAAGCAATTCATAGTAAGTATTTCTCCCTCTTCTGTTTGAACTATGTACGAAGGAGGTAAGTGAGTTTGAATCTGTTCTTGAGCCCAGGAAAAATTTAGCATTGTCTAAAGATAGGAAACACAGAATTCCAGATATTGCACTGAAAGTGGGATATTATGTAAATCTATCCAGAAGTTGATGGTAATTCAGGATGGAATCAGAGAGAAATTGGTGATGTTTTGTATAGATTAGCACATTTCTGTAACCATTGGACCAGTAGGGGACAACCTTTGAAATCCGGGAAGAGAAAACTTGCTTTCAGAAGACAGTTTCCTGTTGGTGCAAAGAGACTCTGAGGTTAGCCCTGCCTGAAATCACTGCACTGAAATCAGTGGAGCCTGAGCCAGGGCAGGCACCACACATTGTAGATTTCTAGGTGAATCTACTTCAGAAACTGCCAGCCAGAGAGGAGTCATTGCTTCTTTCATTCTGTGGTCTCAAGAGATTCCTTGAGAGGTCACGACCACCCATGCAGCCCCAGGAAGGGCAGGTCTAAGGATGCATTTTGCACATCGACCTGGGGATGTCCCTGGTGTAGGCACCCCCATGCTGGCTCAGTTTTCTCAGGGACTAACCGCTTCTGTTAGAGTGGCGGAGATCTGTCTTAGAACAGTTCTGTGGGTCCTAGGAAAGACATGCTTGTGGGAAGTGGGGGTCAAGGGCCACAGAGCATTGAGTTATGGTTGGTATTGTCTGATTGTCCTCATGGGCAGGTCGAGGCGAGAATGGCCCAGGTAGGACTTTTGGAACTTGAGTCCATTCCTGCCTGTGGCTTCCTGCCAAGCAGGGCAGAGGACTTGCTGGCGTGCCTGTGGTCCAAGTTCTGTGTATCCCCTTTCAGACCTTGCTGTGGGCACTGTGCTCACAGCCCCGCCATTTGTTGGGGGTGATGCATCCCTCTGGCTCACTCAGGACCCCAGTCAGACAGGCCTTGATGAGCTGGGGCTGGAGCACACACCAGCCTGGCAATGCCTCCATGAGGGGCTGGCAGTGAGCACAGCAGTCCATGGTTGTAGCAGGCACCAGTTACAGAAACTGGAGCTACTCAAATAAGAATCCCAACTCCAACCCAATAGTTCTGCCCATGGAATGTTTTTACATCAATATGAATTAAACAACTAATTTCCAGTTCATAGAGAAGCTACAAGAATGGTACAAATGGGATCTGGTTTTGCCTGTACCTGCTCAAGTGGAGCTCTGTTGTGCTGTCTCCACGGGTTTCAACTGTGTCCACTCTCAAAAGCCCGCACAGTCCAATCAGGACATTTACAGAGACTGAGCACCTGTGTGTACCTCTATGTGTTACACGTTCTAGAACTATCTCTACATGTGCACATTAAAAACCAAGATTCACACCGCACCTCTAATTCCCTTCAACACCACAGGACCATTCCTGTTTTTCTCATGTTTGTGTGGTTAACTCCCTTCGTGGGTGGTGAGGAGCCTCGTTCCTGTCTTCCTCTAGTACCACTGTTACTCAAAAGTACTTGGGGTGTCTTTCCCTCCGAGAACTGCATTCCTCAAGTCATCTATATGAAACCAATCTCCACCGCCCACCTAGGTACAGCTGATCCACTTAGAATATGGATTCTTTATCAACATTTTTTTAAGGACTTTTATTTTTTTCTTCAAGGAGGATTGGCACCATATAACCTACTAGTGCCACATTGCTTTATCGCATTTTCTACCCCATCATCAGGCACCACTTCTGGCTGAGGCTCTGAGGGATCCACTCCCTGAGATGTTTGCAAATCTGTGGCCGAGAGCAGAAGCCACTGGGGTATTGCAGCCACCTTGCACAAGGTGTCCTGTATGGGCAATGAACTTCTGCAGGTGCTTTAGGCATTCATTGAAGTGCGTTTCTCATCTTGAATATTTCTATTTATTCAGTAAAGATTTATCGAGGATTTATTAATTTGAACCCATCACACAGATCAGATATATATTAAAAAGGTCTTTTTGCCAAACTCTAAGTTCATAAGCATAGATGGGGCCTGTGAATTGTTAGCCACTGTCTTCCCAGCATCCATCTGGGAATAAAACAGCAAGCACAGTCTCATTGGGACCTTCAGGAAGCTGATACTCTACTGGCAGACGTGGAAAGACAAACACTCCCTATGTGATGCAAAAGGCACTACTGGCCACCTCCCACATCCAGTGTCAGCTGTGCTTTGAGCTGTTTTTGGAACATTTGGTAAAATATGAGATTGATTGATGAAGTCTTCAAATACCAGAATCTTTGCTGAAGGTCCAGAACGATTCTGGGAAAGCAATGAGAGCCACATCTAAACTTCCAGGCTAGTGGCTATAAACACGGTGGTGAGCACTGCACGCAGTGCCTCAGTGTGGCACAGAATGAACCACGAGAGGAAGACTCAGCCTTCAAAGCTGGAATGCCAGGGGCTTAGCTTCCTGAGGCCACTGTTAACAAATGCTCACAAGCCCCTAACCTTTGGGTGTTAGGATTTCAAACTAAATTCAGGGGGACATCAACATTCAGCCTGTCACATTGATAAACAGTATAGATTAGAAAAGCACCATCACAGAATTAGTTTTTGGCAATTCTGACTTCCTGGAAATAAACATTCTCAGCTCGTTGGAAAATTTGTAAATATTCTGCTCTTAAGATAACACTGCTCTTGAAACATAATACAGGTTTGATGGCCATGCTGACCTGGCACCTTTAAATGAGTTATCTGACAAATTCGTGCTGAGGGTTCAGGAAAAGTGATGACCCCCGGTCTCTCACCTGTACGCTCTATGCTGTGACATCCTGGGCTTTTCTAGGTTTGTGATCTGCCCTCTGCTCAGTTCTGTCCTTCATGCCTATTGATTGAGGGCCTTGCTTGGGATCCCTTCCCCAGCATTGGCAATGACACCCTTCCCAGATGTGACTCCTGGAGTTGCCCCCCTGCCCTCCGGGCTCAGGCAGAACAAGCCCCTCGGCTTCCACATCCCATACCCACATCTCTCCTGCTGCCTTTGGCCAGGAACACTCAGGAGTTAAAAGACTATGTCAAGAGAGTTAGTTATTCAAATGAGCACAAGTAAAGGTAATTTGGGGGCTCAAACATCAGCAAAAATGCCTGAAACATAATTTTGGGGGTACCTGGCATTCATATTTGTTTTCATGAAAGCCCCTACTGAGAAATCTGGAGAAGAATATGATGTAGCTCAGGGTCCCTCAACTGTAAACAGTCTGTGATACATCAGGAGAATGTTTTATTGAAATGAAGGGGGCAAATCTTCAAACGCTACACGTTTAATTTATAGGTTGGATGAATCGCCCAAGTTCAATGATGTCCCATAATTTCTCCTCACTCCCAGAGAGTGTTCCCTCGGAGGAAGAGTATTTTCTTACTAGGATGCACACTCAGCCCATCTTCTCCCACTAAGGGTCTGTTCTTCGAGTCCTGCTGATGCACAGGTTTCTGCTGTTTCTCTAGTTGTGTGCAAGGCTGATTTGTTCTTCACGCTGGAGTTCTCGCTCTGATATTTAAGCTGCTCCCAGCTCTAGGGAAGGTTGTCTCCATTTTCTGCCAAGAAGAGCAGGAGGAGCAGTTGGCCAACGGGGCACTCAGCAGAGAGGATAGAGCCGGGTTCTCTGTGAGCAGCAGCAAGTGATGTACCCAGGAGGGAGGGCGGGTCTGCGGCACGAAGCTGCACCTTTGGGCCCTTGATTGCATTTACTTCTTGTCACAGACATTTTAGGAGCTTGTTTGCTAGGTGACTTACTACATGGCATTCTACAAAGTGACCACTTCAAAAACAGCCTGCTTGGTTTTGAGGGTAGAGGTCGTATTGAAGTGCTTATGGGGGCACTGTGAATCACATGGTTTATTATAAAGTGTGTACTTAAAACCGGGGCCCTGCCCCCACAACCCAGAATGGCACCTTCCCTATAGGAAAAGATGTTGGATAAATAGCAATTCTAAACAAACAAACAGACCCAGAGATAATGGTGTGCCCTAGTAGACAGGCTTTAATTGGCAATCTTTTGTTGCTGAAAACCCAGCTTTGGCCTAACCTAGCCCTAAAAATGAAGCAGATGACAACAGAAAACCCATGGAGCCTATGACATAACACGGCCTGGCAGAGCTGCCCTCCACCTTCCCCATTCGGTGCATGCCATAATGCAGTGAGAACAGACAATACAAAAAGATGAGTGGATTCAAGTGAAAGATTTGTTCCTGTGGTGACGGAGAGGCTTCTAAAACATGTCCAGTGCCCAGTAGTGGGTGAGTTCCAGAGGAGACCCATCATGGAGGGTGTGCCAGGCATCTCGGGCCAGGGCTCATAGAAGGTTGTTGAATGAATATTACGTGAAAAGAGACAGTGCCACACTGAACTGTAGGCCTGATTTTTCTGAGAAATGTTTAATTGTATACCCAAAGACCTGCCATATAAAAATAGGGCGCTGATAGCATTACAACAGAAGAAACAAAATACAAATGAAACGGGTCTTGTCTATGTCCACAGTTTGGACTGTGTCATTGATAATGACCTTCATGCCTCTGGCTTCTGGCTTCTCAAGGTTGATTTTCCTGCTGAGAGAAGCTGACTATATAGTTAATGGGCTAGGACACAGCTGCAGATGCCCATTCTGACTCAATTCTCATTACCTAGTGAGAGAAATCTCTCTTGTAAGTGGCATGGTGCTGCTTACTCTTGATCTAGGAGAAAAGTAAACTTAAGTTTTTAGCTTATTACATAAAAGAGCTGGGAACAGCAGACATTGAGTTCTTTCAGATATATTTCTTAAATATAAGACCATGCTTAAATATAACTGAAAACAACTTCATAATATCATTTTCAGAGTACCAAAACAAAGGCTACTCTTCTTCCCTTCCACTTTCTCAGTTAGAATCATTTAATTAAAAAAGAAAGCACCAAGCCTCCTCCATGGATCAGGACCTTGTTGTCACATTTCATCTTCGACATCTGCTTTCAAAGCCAAGTGTGCAGAGACTTCTTTCCTGATTCCTCATGGCTGGGTATTCCAGAGACATCCTTCTTCCATCAGAATTTGTCCGTGGGCTGCCTGAGTGGCACTCGGAGTCAGAAAGGTGGGGGTGGGTGCTGTGGCTCACACCTGTAATCCCAGCCCTTCGGGAGGCCAAGGTGGGTGGATCATCGGAGGTCAGGAGTTTGAGACCAGTCTGGCCAACATGGTGAAACCCAGTCTCTACTAAAAATACAAAACATTAGCTGGGCGTGGTGGTGCGTGCCTGTAATCCCAGCTACTTGGGAGGCAACCTCTAACTCCTGGGCTTAAGTGATTCTCTTGTCTCAGCCTCCCAAGTGCTGGGATTACAGGCCACCACCACCATGCCTGGCTAACATGAATTTTTAGTAGAGACAGGGTTTTGCCATGTTGGCCAGGTTGGTCTCGAACTCCTGACCTCAGGTGATCCACCTGACTCAGCCTCCCGAAGGGCTAAGATTACAGGTGTGAGCCACCACAACTGACCATACATTTCTTTTGGTGTTAACTTTTCAGGGAGTGACAGGGGAGCTATCTTGCGGTTATGGGATGCCACTTACATGTCGTGCAGAATAGACACCAGCAGCTTGCTATGTGATATTTGATGCAGTGGTCTTAGTGACTTTTCTTGCTGGGTTATGTCCCTGGCTGACGGACAGCTGTCAGTAAGTCCCTGCCTCATATTGCAAACCACAGGCATGAGATCTCGGGTAGGTACCAGTAAGCAAGATTGATCAAGGGGAAACGAACCATAGATGGGAATGCAAGACTGGAGCCTTCTTTTCAAGCCTGCTGTTCACAGCAGAGACTTGCTCTTTAGTGTGAAACCTAGATCATAAAGCAAGAGTCGAGCCTGGGAACAGATCCGACCTTTGAGCACACCTTGTTTGGGTTCTGGGGAGGGCATGGCAGCACTTAGATGTTCTCAAATCGTGGTTCTCTGAGAGTGTGAAGGCTCGCAGGCCCTGCCTCTGTCCTTGCTGCCGGGCTCTGCCCAGGAAACTTCCGCCCTGTGCAGGGCATCTGGCCCTTGTTAGCTTCAGTGTTCAGCCTCTTCTCATCTTCCTATGGCCTTCTGCTTAGAGTACACAGCCCCAATTATATTTTCCAAAACATAAATGAGTTTCCATTCTTTTCATTCCATGCCTTGGGTGTTTACGAATGGAACTAGTGCTTCAGAAGGCCGAGACCTCCTGGCAGACCATGCGACCTTTGCCTTTCCCCTCTCATTCCAGCGTGAGGAGCGCTGAGGGGATCCGTGCCCACTGAAGCATGTGATTCTGTCATCCTTAAAGAGAGCTTCGTTCCTTCTTTCTTTTCTTTCCGTTTTCATTTTCCTTTCCCTTCGAGGGGGGATCATCTTATAGGAAGGTATGCTGTGCTTTCTAAATAGCATCTTTTTTTTTCCTGCCATAAGCTGACTTTTTTCCCTTTGATTCTTTAAGATTGATGTTCCATCTGCCAAAGACATTTCTTAAAGGCATTAAGGTGCATCTGGGTCGTGTTAATTTTTTAAAACACTTTGCCTTTTAGAATGCCCTTTCCTCCTGGATCGATAGGTCAACCTTGGCTAGAAGGCTTGGAATATTTATTTCTTTGGGGTCCTTATGGAAAACACATCATCCTACACCAGCACTTTGAAATTCAGTGTCCTCATTTAATTTCAAAACATAAAGACAACCCCAAGCTTTAGGCTGCATCAGGCAGCAGATGCCAGCACATGGTTTTATCAGCATTTCTCAATTGTAGTGGAGAGAGAAACTTTATCCTAAAAGAAGTATTTTAAGAAGTTTTTATCAATTACATTGAAATCGTGAGAGGGCCTGGATGTTAATTGCTTGGTGAGAGTTGAGCTCCTCTTTTCCTTGGCCTGATTCTCCTGATACATATTATATTGCTAATTCCTAGTTTGTGAACTAGGGGAATTTTTTTTTTTTTTTTTTTTTTTTGCATCCTTTCTTAAAGAGCAGTTTTCCAGCCTGGTCAACTGAATTAATAAGGGTCAGACCTCCATCAAGACTGAATCTATGTGCACTCAGCAAATCCTCATGCCTAGGCATGCCAGAAAAATCAAGGAGCTCAATTTATTACTTCTAAGAAAGATAAATTGAGACTTTGGAAGTTAATCACATGTAAATGCAGCATGACACTAAATGCAGCCCTCGCTTTGCTTCCAAGGAGTGGGCACTCGTGAGCTTCTAAAGCGGAGCCTCACTTCAGCTTTCACATTTGTTTTTGTTCAGGTATGTGCTTCCATCGAGTTATGACAAGGCACCTGCAGTGCTGGATGTTAGCCTTTTTGGGGATGAGATCACGCACCGTCATCAGGGTCTGAGCTTCTTGTGAAGCATGCTGCGTAGGAAGGTTGAGGTGACTTAACACTGAAATCGTTTCATGGGTCCGTCATTCCAGTGATTGGAAAGCCAAAAAAAAAAAAGAAAAAGAAAAAATGTCTGTGAAATGAGCACAACATTCAAGCATGTTTGGTTTTTTTTGTACACCAGTTTGAAAAACTAGTTTAAAAACTTGTTATAGACTTTAATTCCCTGTGTTTGTAATGGTGTGAAAAATAAATAAGTCTGTGGGAACAAAGGCTGGAAGAGGTTCTGCAGAAATGTGGCTCATTGCACTTGATTCTGTCCCCACAGTCTCAAACTTCCATCGCGATTTAAAAATGTTATTCCACATTAGTGCCTTTAGTCTTATAAGCATAATTACCAAGGCAATTAGTGAAATGGTAAGGAAATGGAAATATCCCACAGTAGCAATTCTGTTCTATAATTAGCTTGCTTAGGTGTGATGGATATATATAGTTTTCTATTTATATATTTCTGAATAGCCTTCCCTCTTGCCTTTGTTCTCAAATGATATAATTCTGAGAAGAAAATAGGCTGTTTTCTCCCCATTCCCTAATTCTTATCCTTGTAGGCACTTAGATGCCTGGATTTTGCATAGAAACGTCTTCAGGCCTCTGAATGTAGGTAATACCTGCAATTAATACCTGGTGGAAAAGCCGTCACTGCGCACCATCAGTTCTGGCAATGCTTGTCCACTGGTCACCCAGTAGTTCCCCTTTCATTCCTACTGTTTTTGGGTGAAACTAAGTATGATTGTTTCCTGGGGCTTTAGAGCAGTTATTGTGGATGGGAAGTTCTGGCAGCTTCCTGGCATTCAGAGCAAGGATGTATTTGAAATGATCTGCTTTTTCTTTACTTTCCACATACCTGGGGGCATTCGCTGTGTCCCAGGCACAAGGTGCAGGAAGATGACAAGGCCCAGCTGTGCTCTCAAGAGATGCAGCCCTGCCTCCGAGGCTGCTCAGCACTCAGCCGGAAGAAATCTGCTGGTCTTCTCATTCATGGTCTTTTCATTTCCTTCCTCCCTCTCTCCTGAATGAGCTCTAAAGAATGCCCTCACCGTGTCTGACCTATTAGAAGCCTCTCAATTGCCCAGACCTCACTTTCTTTGCTTCTAAGATCATGGTCCTTTTGTATTTATATAATTTAAAAATTTGAAAATTTGATTTTGCAATCATGTAAATACAAAAGGATCATAATCTGAGAAACTAAGAGGGCAGGGCCTGGGAATAATTTTGAAGTGAATCGGGACCTACTGGTGATTGCTTCAGAGTCAGACTTAAAATGAGCACCAAGTGATAGTGGACACTCTGGAGAGCGCATTGTGGCGCGGTGCTGACATTGCTCTAAGCACATTTTCTCATTTAATTTTCACCCCTCTTTGGCAGTGACCCTCCTGAAATCTTCCAGCACAGACCAGGTGGAGCAGATATCACTCCCAGCACGCAGCAGGCACACTTAGCTCCCACATCTGCAGAGGGGATGAACTGGGGGTAGTGTCTCTGTCATGTCTGCTGCGAGAGTCCACGGAGACTCTGTAAGTCTGTCCTCTGCTGAGGATGGTGTGCCAGACAGTCATCAAATCCGATAATGTTTGGTGGAATAATCATTTTAATCCTCCTCACCCCTAATACGGTATTCCTAGTTTTCCTCTGGTTTACAGCATGATGGGGTGTGCGGTGGAGGTCACACTCCATGAGCTGTTCTTAATACCAGGCGCATCTGTTTGAAGTACCTGGGCATTTGCCATAACTAAAGTATGTTTCTCCTCTTAATGCCACTCAGTAGTGAGCCCCATTCACAGAGCTCAGGGTTGCTGGGTGACTTGGGGTAGAGGTGGCAGGGGTCCTCAAATCTTACGGGGTTGCTATTCGGGTGCCCTTCATCTCTAGGACCCTTCCTCATCCATTTCCCACACCCATTACTGTGGCACTATCTTGAGTTCCGGTGTTATTCCCGGACTGGGAGTCCAAGCACAGTGGCTCAGGGCTTCAGCTCCAGCTTTGCCTCAGCAGTTAGTCTGTGACAAGCTTTGGAAAGCAGGCCTGCAAGCCCAGAGGCTCCACCAGCAGACACTGTGGGATCTCAGCTTCCCCGACCTTGCCTGGCTTGATTTCTTGACTTATAAAATGAAGAAGGAATTAGCCAGGATTTGGAAGCTCCATGATTTAAGAGCACCTAGGGAAGCTAATGTAAGGTAGAACTTTTCCAGGACATGGGCTGTTTACCAGCAACTGGCTATAGCTTACAGGGCTATCAGAGGCAGGTTATTATGATGAGGACAACAGGGGAGCTGGCTGATTATAAATTGATCAGGACATTTTTTGATCCTCATATAAGTGCTTCTTCCTGATCGGTGCTATTCTGCATGGGTGTCTGCTTTTGTGGTCTGACCAGGTGAGGGGTCTAGGTCATTTGAGTTTCCTCCACTTTAGCGACCTCCCCAAAGCAGGTGCACACCTGGCCCTGTGCTGTCCTTTACGCATTCTGTCTTGTTCTATACTTGGAATGTCCATGTAAGGTGGAGCTGAAGCAGCTCCATTTTGCAAATGAAGAGACTGAAGTTCAGAGAGCTTCAGTAAACTCCCTGAGGCCAGGCAGGAAGGAAACAGCCAGAATCTAGAATCTAACCCCTTATGTCCTGGCCTGTGATTCTTCCTTCCATGGACACCCTCTAAATCAGGAGCTGCATCCACAGTGCTCAGTTATGGAAGGAAAAATGCCCAGTCTTCTGCTGCCCTGGGCTTCTAACCCATGGCTCACCATGCTGAAGGGGATGCTGATAGGAATGAACTCCGAAGCAGTAATACGTGAACACATTATAAATAATACTGCGTAGGCCTCACTTGGTTTGGGGATGAAAATTTTCTCCATTCCTGTAACACTAGCAATGTCCTGTTTAGCATTTGCTAGATCAGAAGCAACGGTTCCATTGGGATAATAGTGCTTCAGAGTTTATTTGATTATGTGGCCCATTTTACAGATAGAGAAGCTGAGGCTTAGAAAGTGACTTGCATGAGTTCACGTGGTGGAAGAGCCGCTGTTCCGCCCCACTGCCTTGTCCTCACTGTGGCTGGCTCCCACAGCGTGCATCCCTCCCCGGCTGTTGTTGCGCTAACTGCGCGTACCAAGCTTGGGTTTTTTTTCTTTCCTTTAACAGGCAGGTTCGTGGGAAGAAAACACCAGACCGAGAACAATAATAAAGTGATAGAAAATTTTAGTGAGAGAAGTAGGAGGATGGAAAGACGATAGTTACATATATATCGATATACACATATATACACAGAAACCACTCCACCTCAGCACCGGCAAGACAGCAGCACGGGCGATTCGCAAGTCACATCTGGAAGTCGCTCTGATCCAATGTCTCTGTGTTCCTCTGCTCCTTTATGGTATCAGCTTACATAACTAATTTACATACTCATCTTTGGGTCAATCGGTAAACAGGGAAGATCTGCTTCATAAGTGCCCTGTCCTTGACTGTTTCTTGGGCACCGGGCGTTGGCCAGCCTCCAGCCTCCAAGATATCGTTCTGAAACGCCAAGAGCTCTTAGCGCCCCAGAACAGTTCATGGACAGTTCATGGGCTCACAGATCCCTCCCTGCCCACTCCCCCACCCTAAACACTCTTTACAAGCAAGCTTTTTTACAAAACAGGACTTCTACAAAACAGGACTTCTACATTATAATCTTACATTTCGGCCCTCAGGCCTGTTTTTGTAAATAAGAAAACTGATTTCTCAAATATACATCATACATATGCCTAATATGCATATACATGCAAATATTACAACAACAAATAATGGTTAATACAGAGATGCAACAAAATATGATAACGTACAAGGGAACAAAACGGTACGTCATCCGAGGGTGTGAGAATAGCCAATCATACCAATTATGATTGGCATCTGTAGCAATAAAATGGGAATATTCTTGTAATTTATTAGCTAAAGTCGGGTGTGTGATTGAATAATTTGATTTAATAATGACATGCATATAGACTGCCCAATCAGATCTATTAGAAATTTCACTTGTGTTATGGCATAAAAGATATGTACTAATATTAAAAAGGAAATTAGAATTCTTACATACACTCATTTGAGTTCGTAGAAGCTGCTTATAATCTTCATCAGTCATGTACATAATATGCTGCAGATCTACTTGACAACAAGAAACATTAACAATAGTAGCTATAGTAACATTGACTGGTCCTATGCTATATAAAATGCGTCTAACGCGACCAGTACCTCGCCAGGTTGTCATATTTTCACCTTGTACTGTGAAATTCATGAAATAACAAATTTCATTGGGAAGACAGGTATAATTATCTTGTCATTGATATGATGAGTTTTTCCAGCCCCAATGTAATAATATCTCAGAAGAGTTGGATTCAGAAGTTGGGCTCAGGGAAATCTTGGCTGTTAATGTCCATCCATATGTGGAAACAGTATTCCATATCCATAGGCTGATACCTACATAAAGACACTATGGTCGTTCAAATAAATGATTAGTAGGAATTAACTTTGGGGTGTCATTAGGGGGTATCATGACATATACACAATTATCTTTGCCTTTAGCTATAATTTCCCTAGCTTGTAAAGGTTGATGTGGGGCAGTCTGAACTCAGACATGCCCATTGGTGCTTTCAAATCTTATATGGGATATTGGATCGGGGATTCCTTTAGCAAAGCCCAATTTGAAGTATGTAAGCAAGGAAGGAAAAGTATTTGCGCAATTCGACTTCCTTTTGGGAGTACAATATCAGAATCACTAATATTATAACACAAGACTTTTATCTCTCCATAATAATTAGAATCAATAATTCCTCCAAGAATTACTATTCCCTTCAGAGCTAAACTAGACCTAGCAGCTATTTGACCATAATATCCATGAGGTATTTGCATGCCTATCCCTGTGGTAATCACTTGCTGTGCAGAACTAGGTAATTTAGTATCCAAATAAGTAAATAAATCATATCCTGCAGCTGAATTAGTGGCATTCCATGGTCCAATTGCAGCAGGATGGAATTTCCACCAAGATATAGTTAATTCATTGGAAGTGGTTGCTCGTTGTCGTACTTCCATGGTGGGAGTCATCATTCGCTGTAAGGGCGTTTGATGATTGGATAATACTCTGTCATTTAATTGCCGCAAGGCGGTAAGCAAATGATCTTCCCATCCATGATAGGAATTATTCCTTAGTTTCCTTAATTTCTCTTTAAGCAGCCCATTCATTCGTTCTATTAATCCTGCAGCCTGGGGATAATAGGGTATATGATATATCCATTCAATATTATTAGTTGTGCAATAATCAATTATTAACTTACCTTTAAAATGTGATCCATTATCACTTTGTATTTGCAAAGGGGTTCCATAGTATCAAATAATAAAATCTAATGTTTTAATGGTATTAATCTGAGTAGCACGTTTGAATGGGCAGCCAATTAACACTCCTGAGTAGGTATCTACTATGGTGCAAATATATGCACAAGCTTTAGACATAGGTAAAGGCCCTATATAATTGATTTGCCAAATTTGAGCTGGTTGTTTTCCTCGTGATAATTCCCCTGTCACTATTTGGGGAACGAATTGCAATCTATTTTGATTACAAATAGGGCATTGGCGAACCACAGTTTTAAAAGCATCTAAAGGCACATAGATTCCTCTCTTTTGTGCCCACCTGTACATAGACTGAGCTCCCGTATGACCTGTTTGTTTGTGTATCCATTGTGCACACTTTAAATCTTCTGAACTGGTTGCTGCAACATTAATTCGTGTCAACTCATCAGCCTTTTTATTATATAATTTTTCAGCTGAATCTACTGCAGTATGGGCGTCTACATGGAAAACAGAAACATTAGTGCATTGCAAGAATACCCAAATGTCTTGCCATAAAGTAGCCCCCCACAAAGTTTTATCCTGTATTTTCCAATCATTGGCATGCCATTGTTCAATCCAAGTTACCAAGCCCATATATACTGACCAAGAGTCAGTAAAAATATGGCATTCTTGTCCTTGTTCCTTTTTTAAACACAACCAAACAGCGTACTGGCTACTCCCTCCTTCTCCATGATGCTCCAAAACAATGTCAGTTGAAGGATTACATGCAGTTGCTTTCCAGTATCTTTTTGCTCCTATATATTTAGCAGAGCCATCAGTAAACCAGGCATGTGTCTTCTGAGATGGTGTAAGAGAGTCATATCCATTATTAACAATAACTTTACTTGCAATGTGCTTAATGGTCAGAGGTGTAGAATCATCAGTATTAATTGGACAAGAAAATACCTTTTCATGTAATTGCAATGTACCCTGTGGGCCTGCTTTGGCTCTATTCTGAAGATACCATTTCCATTTAATAATATTTGCTTCCTGGACATGACCTATTTTATGTGACATTGGATCAGAAAGCACCCATTGCCTAATTGGCATTTGAGGTCGAATGATAACCTCATGCTCTAAGGTCAGAAATTCAGTTTCACTTAAAGCCCAATAAGCAGCTAACAATTGTTGTTTGAATTGAGTATATGGTTGTTTGGTACTAGGCAATTTATGAGACCAAAATCCTAAGGGCACTCGTTTTCCTTCCTGTTTTTGCCAAAGACTCCAGTTAGCATATTGGTTTTCTCTACTAACCATCAATTCTATCGGCCCCTCCTTCATGGGCCACAGATCCAAGGCCTGTTGTACAGCTTCTTTTGCTTTGTCAAATGCCTGCTGTTGATCCGGTCCCCACTCAAAGGTGTATTTCTTCCTAGTGACTTTATATAATGATTGTAGCAACAGACTTAAATGAGGAATGTGGTTTCTCCGATATCCAAATAGGTCAATATATTTTTGGGCTTCCTTTTTTGTAGTTGGTGTTGGAAATTCCAAAATTCGTTGCTTTGCTTTAGGGGTGATGCTACAATTACCACAATCCCACATTATACCTAGAAATTTTACATGGTGGGCTGGCCCCTGTATTTTTGCAGGGTTTATTTTCCATCCTTTACCTTGTAGATGAGTAATTAAAGTTTCCACAGCTTGTTGCATGCTGTGGGAATCATGTCCCTGTAGCATGATGTCATCAATATAATGGTATATTTCTATATTGGGAAAGTGCCATTCATCTAGATGTTTAGCCACTATTTTATGGCACAAAGTTGGGCTATGCTTATAGCCTTGTGGCAATCTTGTAAAAGTATATTGCCTCCCCTGCCAAGTGAAGGCAAAATATTTCCATTGATCTGAGTTAATTGGAATTGTAAAGAAGGCATTAGCTAGATCCAACACCACATACCATTGACCAAGATGTTTTTTAATATTCGCTATTATCAAAATAGTATCCAGAACAGCAGTATGTAATGGAGGAGTTACTGCATTTAATGCTCGATAATCTACTGTCATTTGCCAAGTTCCATCTGATTTTTTAACTGGCCATATAGGATTATTCCATTCAGAAGTGGTGGGGACGATAACCTCTGCTGCTACATAGTTTTTTCTTTGCATTCACTTTCCCCTTCCTCTTTCTGTACTTGTATTGAGCACAACGGACTGCGGCTTTTTCAGCCACTCCCTGGTAAGTCCTAGCTTGATCTCCAAGGATGAAGTTTTGGCACTGTAACATTGCTAATTTCCCCTGCAAATCTGCCAATTCTTTCTCCAGCTGCTATTTCTTTTGAATTAAGGCTTGGTGTGCCTGGTATTGCTTTCTATAAGCTGATAACAAAATCCAGCCACGCCGACTGATAGCTACCAATTCCTTCCCTTTATCTAAAGGGACTGTTTCCAAGACTTCTAGGACCTGCATAGGGTCAGCAGATCGTAATTTACCATCCCAGTTTTCACTCAATCCTGTTCCATTAGCCCATACCCTAGCCAAAGGTGCCAACACCGGATCTTCCCAAACCGGCACATCACAAACCACATATTTAGCATCTACAGATTTCTTAAACAAAGGCATGATGCCTCCTTCTCCCCAAATCCTGCCGACTATGCCAATTTGTTGCGCTAACTGCGCGTACCAAGCTTGTTTTTTTTTTCTTTCCTTTAACAGGCAGGTTCGTGGGAAGAAAACACCAGACCGAGAACAATAATAAAGTGATAGAAAATTTTAGTGAGAGAAGTAGGAGGATGGAAAGACGATAGTTACATATATATCTATATACACATATATACACAGAAACCACTCCACCTCAGCACCGGCAAAACAGCAGCACGGGCGATTCGCAAGTCACATCTGGAAGTCGCTCTGATCCAATGTCTCTGTGTTCCTCTGCTCCTTTATGGTATCAGCTTACATAACTAATTTACATACTCATCTTTGGGTCAATCGGTAAACAGGGAAGATCTGCTTCATAAGTGCCCTGTCCTTGACTGTTTCTTGGGCACTGGGAGTTGGCCAACCTCCCAGCCTCCAAGATATCGTTCTGAAACGCCAAGAGCTCTTAGCGCCCCAGAACAGTTCATGGACAGTTTATGGGCTCACAGATCCTTCCCTGCCCACTTCCCCACCCTAAACACTCTTTACAAGCAAGCTTTTTTACAAAACAGGACTTCTACATTATAATCTTACAGCTGTCCACTTTGTGACTCACTCAGGGCCAGGCTGCAGGGCTGCTGCCATACCTCAGTGGTCTCTGGGTGCTGTCCATTCGGGTGCTGCCTCATCTTGACCAGCAATGCTGGGATTGGCCTGGTCAAAGAAAGCCCTCTCTCCTCTGACTACCGGACGTCCTCTGCTCCCCCATGAGATCCTCAATGATGCAGCCACGCACACTCCTGGCCGCCCTGCCAGACCTGAAGCTCTTTATAGACAAAATCCTCATTTACTTAATCTCCATTTACCTTTCAGTACCTCTAATATCCCAAAATCCTTGCTGAATCCATGAAAAAAATCATTATTGACCAAGTCAAACATTACCAGGGAGCTGTTAACATTTCTGACAGGCACATGTTGCAATGTACTAGAAAGAATACGGAAACTCAGTGTTTAGAACAAGCCTTGATTCAGAGCACAGGCTTAGAAAATGCATGTTGAGTAGGAAATGTTTTGGTGGTGATCCTAACTTGGCCGCTAACTAGCCGGGTGATTTTAGACAGCTTGCTTGATTTCTCTGGAGTATAGAGTCCTTATCTGTGCAATGCAGTGAGCGCTTCTCTAAGATTAGTCTGTCTTTAATATTTTACAATGTAGAAGATTCAGAGATTAAATCTTTTGATTTATTTTGGTCAAATACTAAATATACTTAATATATTCACTTAAAAAATTTAGGTGATTAACTTGAAAGTGCAAATCCTACCACATGTCAGATGAACTAAATATGATTACTTGAAGTACAAATATCCATCTACGTTCAGCTGAGAGTCTTTATTGGCTTCATTTCAAACACAAATTTGTTGTTCTGTTGCTACCCTAAGATGAAAATGAAAGGCTTTAAATAGCTGTGCAGTAGCACATTCAACTAAAGCACGTGCACCTGGGAACGTTCCGGGCCAGCTGAGAGGGCAAACGCGCATCAGTGTGGCCGGATGAGGTGGTCTCCTCTTGGAGGTGCAGACACAGGATGTACACTATTTTCCACAGTCTTGATTTCCACATATGTAGTGTGGTTTGACTACGTATCTGTGAATATTGTTTCGTTCATTCAGCATTCTTAGTACTGTCTGTATTCCAGGCATATGCTGAGCGTCGGAACTAACTGTAAGGTTCCAGTGCAGAGGGAGCATGGTGGCCAGTCTAGTGTGGGGTCTCAGAGCCGGCCTGCCTGGGTTTACCTCTCAGTTTCAGCCCTGTTAGCTGTGCAGTCTGGCCAGAGGTTTAATCCTCCCATCTCTCATCTGTAAATGGAAATAATGACAGTTCTTTCCTCACAGGGTTGTTGCCAAGATTAAATGTGGAGTATTGTTGAGATTAGAACAGTGTCTGGTACATGTGAAGACTTCAAAAATGTTCCATGCATCACTCGGTCACCTCTGTAAAAAATAAGAAAAAAATGTTCAGTGCAACTTGGGAGTGGCTGGAATAGAGCAGCTGCTGAGGATGTTGGGCATCTTTCTTCTGCACCATGAGTGCCACATGGGCATCATGCCAATTGTGCTTCTCCAGTATTTTCATGTGGTGCCAGGCACACTGTGGGAGCTCAGACGTGTGTTGAAGGACGACATGGCACCAGTGGGAGCTGGCGCTGCAGGGGAGAGTGTGTTCCTGCTCTGCTGAGATCAGTGTCCCAGTGTCCAGTGGAGACATTCAGATGCAGTCCCTACAATGACTGTAAAAATGACGATTCTTCTTGTCCGTCAGGTGAGAAAATGCTAGGTCTGCCCCTTCTGGAGTGTCAGCAGCACAAGAGGAAAGGAACTGGTTTGCATTTTGTTTCTTAAACTCATGTATCCCAAGTACTTGGGAGAGGGCCCAGCACATCATAGACGCTTAGTGGCAATGAGCAGGTGCCCCGGAAATCACCGACATGGACAGAACCCTTGCCCCAGCTGTCAGTCCCTCCACCAGGTCCCCAGATGGCTTGTCCTGTACGCTGCAGCTGTGTCCTCTCCCCGTGGGTCCTGGCACTGCAAACTCAAGGAGCCCAGGACCAAGGTGCTGCCCTCCTCCCATCTCTGAGGCCCTCCGTGTCCACCCAGGCCTTGGTGGTAGTCTCTGTGCCAGGTGTGGAACGAGCCTTCTAGCTGCTGCTCTGGAGATTGTGCTGTCCGCTGCCCACTGCAGGTGCACAGACCACAGGGCCCGGGTACTCCTCAGCACTGGAGCTGCCTGGCCTGGCATGCCCTGCCCTTCCCTGCTCAGAGGGCCAGGACTCAGCCTAGGCTTTCTGGCCATGTAGGGCTCTAGACAGCAGTGCCACAGAGCTCCCTGAGGTCAGCCAGTGCCCGGGATTGCCACAATTCCACTTCTCCCTCTGCCCAATCTCTGCCTGCGACCTGCACCGATACACCAAATGACGTTCTTGCGCCCCAGACTCCCTCTCTGGGTGCCATCGACATTACAGCTAGACTTTTGCTTTCCTATCCCCGCTGTATTCTAAGCTCCCAGGCCGGGGTCCATCTGTTCCTACCCCACGTTAACTGTGAGTCCAGTGGCTGCTGTTGCGCTCCTGGGGAGAGGAGACTCCATGAGGGACACTCGCTGAGCTCCTCGCTGTGGGCCCCATGTGCCCTTGGGGTGCGTCTCTGAGTACAATTAGCTGGATTTGTGGATGATCAAGTTAGACTCAGAGTGATTAAGTGACTTCCCCAAAGCCACACGCAGGTCAGGGTGTTAGTTTGCCTCTACGTTATTCTGACTCCAACACACCCATCCTTAGCCACTACACTATTCCACCTCGTGCACAGCTGGCTGCGCAGGTCTCTGAAACATGAACTGAGGTTCACGGTCGCTGACTTATCCTGACATGTGCCTGTGCAAAGCAGGGTAAGCTTGTGAAACATTAAAGATCTAATGGGGCAAGCCAAAGACGAAAATGCTCCTTTTAACAAAATAATGAGATACTAGCACTCCCAGTGTACTTCAAATGCTCTCCAGACATGACAGCCAGACTGTCTAGATTCCATCAAAGAAAGTTAAATTTTCTCCTCAGGTCTTCAGAAAGGCAGTGTTGGAATTTGATTTCATAAAACAAAAAAAAAAAGAAAAAAGAAAAAAATGTTCTTCTTTATATTGAACCATACAAATAGAAATATAGAAATCTGTACGTAAGTTTCTACCTCTAGAAAATTCATTTCAGCATAAGGTAATGGACAAGTTTTTAATCTTTGCCTTAAGAAATTCTAAGCCCAATGAATGAATCAAAACAGTGCCCCACATTCCTTCCTCTTCCCCTCCTCCCTGAAGCCACTGCACACACACAGAGCCCTCAGGAGGAGACTCATTAAAGATCAGCTTCCAGAGAGGGCACCTCCCTGTCCTTGCCGTTTCCCTCACATCCTTCCCAAGGCCTTTGGTGTTTCCAGGCAAACAGTGCTAAAGTTAAGAGGGCCTGAGCTCTTCCACTTCAGTAAGGTGCCTTCAGAGAGGATGTTCCTAAGAGTGTTAAATCAGCAAGCGAGGGTCATGTCACAGTAACTTGGGAGCATAAAGTGAAATGCTATTGAACCATTGCCAATTATCAGGTCAAAGGCCTAATTCATTTTGTTTTATCACATTTTCATGGTGCAGTTGTCTCAGTACCTTATAAAGGAGCTAAGGTAAGTAAATGTTGATTTACAGGGACTAATATAATAGGCCAAGGGGACTCTGAGAGGCTGTTTTGCTCCACTGGATATATCACATACATTTTCTTTTTTTCAAAAGCCCCACACCTCTATCTATACATGACAGACTACAGTAATTTCAAAAGACCATTTGCAGTCAGTCTATCAAGTAGCTAATATGCATTTTAAAAGTTTTCAAAATCTGTGCTCTTGTGATAGATGATACCTGACACATAAATAATTTCTGTTATGAAAGACCCTAAATACACTCCATAAATTTGATGTTTATATTTTAGCCTTCTGGACCCAGCCAGAGGCTCAGCATGATTACTTTGGTTGGAAAATTGACTCCCTAACACCTTGTCAGCTCCAAGCACACCAGCTGCATGTTATGTGTTCGTTTATAACGCGGCCTCCCTGGACTCGCGCCTGCCCTCCTTTGCCCCCACATGCTGATTGGATCTTTTTATAAACAAAGAGCATATATCCAAATGTCATCCCTGTCAAGATCAAATTGTTTAATATGGAAATGTGTGCATTGCGATAGTACATCCAGAGAGCCGGCCAATAAATAAGGAAAGATTTTGACAACTCTGGAAAGAAAATTAAATTGTCTGATGCTGAATCGGCAATGGGAATCCCAATCAGGATGGCGAGATCTATATTTTCTCATAAATGCGTTTTCCCCCTTTGTTCAAAACACACAGTATGTTGGCTTTGTCACCTACTTTGCACCAAGGCCAGGATAAGGGGGCCCTCGATGTATGGAAGCCATACCAAAACCCTGTTCACAGCCAGGCTGAGGTGTTCTGCTGTGATTTCCTGCAATCTCTCATCGTGGATTCCTGCCACCTCTCTTCCTGATGGCTCTGTTGCAATTATGCCCCACCCACTCCAATTCGCTGGGATATCATGACTGGTTTCATCTTTCTAATACTGTATTTGTCAAGCCACACCTTTGTTTACAAACTTCAGTGAAGATCTTGCACAAACGAAGTTCCTATTCCTTCACTTGACCTTTAAGGCTTTTCAGAATTTGAATTCGACATGATCTTTTAAGCATCTCCTACTTCCCGGGTCTCTCAGCCACAGGAGGGAATCCGTGTTGAGCACTCAGGCTGGTTGGTATATTGGATGTCCTGTCTTGTCTCATCTTTTCTGTATCTTCCAAGGACTTGTCTAGGTTCCTCTGACCAATATTCATTTAAGAAACAGTTTTGAACACCTAGAACGTCTACTACGTGTCCATTCGTGCTGGATACCTGGAACACACATGCACACTCACCCTTCTGTTGGTTTGAAGGAAAGGCAGACACAATCCGTATGATTCAAATGGGAGGGTGTCCGTGGTGCTGACTCAGGAGAAGAAGTGTGTTACTTTTTGAAAGATAGGGGAGATTTCAGAGAGGGGAAAATGCTTACCAAGCATTGAGGAACAAGTAGAAGTTCACACGGAGGAGTCAGGTGGGGAAGAATGGTGTGCCATGCCACGGGAAGAGAATGTGTAGAAACGTGGAAGCTCAGAGCGGGTAAAGTGGAATGACCAAAGTCCCTTGGAGATGCAGGGGCAGGGGCCAGACCTGGAGGGCTTTGCAGGTCAGGCTAAGTGCCCTGCGTCTGTAGACACAGAAAATCACGAGAGTGTTTGAGAAGGAAAAATGGTGTACTTAAAGAAGTTTTAGAAAGCCAATTTATGATTATGGGAGGAGAGAATTGGAAGGGGATGGAGCTGAAAGCAGAGAGGTGGCTGAGAATATTCCAAGTGGCAGCGTCCTTCAGACCAGCTCCCCACACATGGGTTTTTCCTTGCCTGAGTCTAGAGATCTGAGCTGCAGAGGGACCAGTCATTCAGCGCTCTCTCTCTGTCTTCCTCTGTGGTGATGTCTCTCTTGCCCGGTTAGGTCACGGTTTTTAGCAGCAATGAAGACAGCAGTGAGCACACATTTTCTGAGGTCAGGGCTTTGCTCGCTTTCTATTTCTTTGCATGGTATCCTACAAAGTTCTATAAAAACAGTAGGTTCTAGAAAGTATTTGTGGTTGAAACTGAAGTGAGGTTACTTTGGAAAGCTCCCCATCAGGATGAAATTATAGAGAATTATATTCCGTAGCAAAAACTCTTTACTCATGCATGCTATTTCGAAGTTTACCATTTCATGATAAGACATCAGTTGCATCTAAACGGAATATAAAATGTAAATATGAATGTAAAATATAAATGTGACTGAGGCCTCCTATGAAAGGTGCTGATTCAGGGAGATGGCTTTAGAGCCTTCACTTTTGACATTTAAAACCAACTTTAAAACCAACATTGACATTTGAAACCAACTTTCAAGCCAATGTTTAAAACCGAGGACTCAAACTATTTCTAAATTTACATATTAGTTTGAATTTCCGAAAAGAAAATTCCTGAGCAGTGGAGACGCGGTGCCGCAGTTCTGCCACCTGCTTCATGAGCCAAGAGGCTGGCAGCCGTCTGGAGGTGCCTGCCCGCCCTGGCAGCTGTGCCCCTCCTCCCTTTCTCTTGCTCACAGGCCACAGCTTCTCATTTGGAAAATATGTGATGCATTCAAGGTGTCAAGGTTATTTGCAAAGAAGCAACGGAGTACCATTTTGTCCTTCATGCCAGGTAATAGAGAAGTGTGACCATGACATACATTTTAAAGAGGCCGCTTTGAAGTTAGAACTTTGAGATCTGATTCCAGAAGGTAACTGCTGCTTTTCACTGTGGAGTCGAGGCTGATGGGCTCTTTCTAACCTCAACTGTGTGGACACCCATGTTGTCTTTTGCGTCTTTATAGTAGCAAAGACTCGGAATCAACCAAATGCCCATCAATGATGGACTGGATAAAGAAAATGTGGCACATATATACCATGGAATACTATGCAGTCATAAAAAAGAATTAGTTTCTGTCCTTTGCAGGTACATGGATGAAGCTGGAAACCATCATTCTCAGCAAACTAACACAGGAACAGAAAACCAAACACTGCATGTTCTCACTTACAAGTGGGAGCTGAACAATGAGAACACATGGACACAGGGAGAGGAACATCACACACCAGGGCCTGCTAGGAGGTGGGGGGACAAGGGGAGGGAGAGCATTAGGACAAACACCTAATGCATGTGGGGCTTAAAACCTAGATGAGTGGTTGATGGGTGCGGCAAACCACTGTGGCACATGTTTACCTATATAACAAACATGCATGTTCTGCACATGTATCCCGGAACTTAAAAGTATGATTACAAGGAAAAAAAGTTGGTGCCATGGTTACCCATTCTCCTCTGTCTGTGGGTCTTTCTCAGATACTTCCTCATGAAACTTTTTCAGTTGACTGATGTGCCAAATGTTTAATTTTAGGTGAGACTTTTCTTCCTATCTCCAGAGGCTGGACTGTGCTTTGTTTCCTGATGCGCTCAATTTTTTAAAAGGATTTCCCTGAGGAGTACCACATGCCCTGATGCATTTCATTTTCATGAGGGGTCAACAAGCTGGGAAACCTTAGCTTGTTCCCAAGTAGGAGCTTGCTGAAAGCTGTACTGATCTGCTTTATCACATTGCAACCCACCCTGGCGTGTGTGACCGAATTATGGTGTCCTGTTTCCTGGAGAGCTGTCTCACAGTGTTCCTTATGTAGCTGACAAGACGCTGTGTTCAGGCCATCAAGCCCTCATCATGTGGTTTTCCTCAAATCTGTCTGCAAGGGCTGTGTTCCCCATCTACCTCACGCTGTGTTTCCCTTCCTTCCTCCAGCTGAGATAAATGTTTCTCTGCTCACTTTTTATCTTTCTGACAGAGAAAGAACAAAATGTGCAGTCTGCTATTCATGAAGAAACATGTCCTGTAACAAGAATGAAGTTTAGCAACAGAATGGAAAATAGGAATAAACGTATTTGACCTTTGGATTTGTAAGAGAAAAATAAGAAGAGAACCCTCCCGCTGCCATTCTCTAAATGAGCGAGCTCGAACACACCTTTCCTGACCCTCAGTTTCCTCATCTGTAAAGTGGTGATAATGCCTGCTCCACAGGGTTGCCATGAGAGTGAAATGATCTAAAAATCTGCAGCACACAGTTCCTGGAACATAGTGAGGGCGTCATAAAGGTTGATATTATACTCAGTTTGTTTTGTCAAGACGGGGGAGAAGTGAAACCAAAAAATCACCTTTCCTTCATCAGCTTTTGTATAATTCCGAGGCAAAAGTTTTGAAATATGCTTTGGTACAATTCCCACGAGTGCCTAAGAAACCCACATGGCAGCTCAACAGTGATTCGTAAAAGGGGGTGTGAGGACCACACGTAGAAGCCCATGGGGTGCTCGCGGAAGGGTGTGTCTCCCAGATCTGCTGAATCGGGATTGCTGATCGATTAATGTTCAATCAACATAAACACAAATGCTTGAAAACCTGGGCAATTCAAGAATTGATTTAAGGAAACTCATATGAAAAACAACAACTACAAAGAATCCCATGGCATTATCTGACATTCCGTGAAGATGCTTCCCGTGAGCATTTGAGGGTCTTGTTGCTATTGCGCAGGTGGCATTGAGACCCCCAGGACAGAAGGCAATGCTGCTGTGCCACAAGGCAGCTGGGAACCTCGAGGAGCCTTCGGAGTCTTCCTGGTGGAAGATCAATAGCTTTGACGTTTATAAATGGCTGGGAAACACATGTTTACTGACTATAACGGCACATTCCTGCTTTTTTCCATGTTGAATTTGTTGGTGAGCAAGAAGCTGTCATCTTCTAGGTTTTGAGCTTTGGGTCAGGTTTCAATGAACCAAAGAAGAGGCAATAAACAACATTAAATTTTTCTTTATTTTTAAAGAAAATAGACACTGAATTACAAGTGGAGTGAAATATGGAGGGCTCAAAAGATAGAGAGCCTATCTAGTGTTACTTGCTTTGAAATTAATATATGGAAATTACAGAAAGTTTAGAAATTACATAAAAGTATGAAGAATAAAATTTCATCATCCAAAAGATTGCTGTTAAATTATTTTCCTGTTTTGTGTTCTGGGTTTCTCTGTGAAACACATACGTACACATATGCATATTTTTACAAACTTGGGATTGCGCTGTTTATACTCTTTGTTAATTTTTTTTGACCTAGAACGTATTCATGAGCATTTTTATAGCATTGAAAATTCTCTTACACCATGATTTTTCTCAGCTAACGTGCATTCTATATGGTAGTGATTTATTATTTACTTATTTATAAAGAGCACCAAGTTTTTATAGGGCTTCTTTCTTTAGAACCTGAATGATATTTCAGCTTATTTATGGAGCTGGCAAAGTGTAATTCTTTTCCAGTTCAACCACTGGAATATTCAAAGCTCCATTTTTAATTTACATGACAGCTCTAATATGACTTTCTAAGACCTGCCACATAACAAACTTGCACCCACTGGTTCTCTGTCCAGCGGCGCCAGCAGTGAGCAGGGCGCCTGACCTTCCTCTCTAGTCCTCTTGCTTGGCCTGTTGAGCTCCAGCTGATGTGGGAAGGTAGGCTCCACGTGGCCAGCTTTTGTTTTCCAAAATAAACCAGAAATTCAGATTTTTATAAAACATCTCAGTTACTATATATTGACAACTATTTAAATTTGGAAATAAAATCACTGGGGCAAGCACAGTGCATTTGGCTCTGGAATTGGTCCTGTGCTCCCGGCCGGTGTGTCTTCTGCAGGTGTGCCCTCTGTGAATACTGCTTCCTGCAGAGCCCTTCGGGGGGGGGGGGGGGGTGACTCTTTTCTGCTGCCACAACCCGTGAGACCTCTGTGTGTTCCATTTTTGGGGAATTGTGTTTCCCTCAGACCCTCTATCTCTGCAAATCCTACCATGTCCCTCAAGGACTCAGCTGTTGGGGAGGAAGTCAGAGAGATGGAGAGGCTCCTTCTCCTGCCCTGTGCCTGCTCTGATGGGAGAAAAGAAACAGGCCACATCTCACAGGAGCATCCTGCCAAGTGGTGATACTGACAAGCGAATAGGATGCTGGGAAGGCTCATGGCTGCTTTTGGGTTCCTATTTGCTGCTCACTATCTAGGTTTTACATCCGTGGGATCTAATCTTTTTCATAACTCTGAGAAGACGGTATTTGTATCTCTCTTTACCTGAGAAAACTAGGTTCAAATCCGTGTAAACTCAGTTTTCCGAGGCTGCACAGTTTTTGGTGACTGAGTAGGATTTGGCATCCAGAGTCCCCACCTGCAAAGCTCATGCCCTCTTTACATGCCTCACTGCTGCCTGCTTTTAGATCAATGCAGCTCACAGATAATGTAATGTCCCAAATGCCATGCATGCTATAACTTGTTGGGCAAATGTTTTTGTTTCTTGAGGGACAGAATCTGGGAAAACCCTGACTGGCCCATGGTGCTTGGTGGGTGAGCGGGAAGTTGTTGGCAGGTGGTACTCCCAATGCAGAATAGGAACCTTGGTGCAGGATGGTATCCTCAGTGAAGGGTGGTACCGCCTACGCAAAACAGTACCCTCATGCAGGACGGCACCCCTGGTGTAGGACCATACCACCAGTGAATGATGGCACCCTCTGTGCAAAATGGTATGCCCCGTGCTGGGCAGTACCCCCCATGCAGGTACCCACACACATGGCAGCACCCTGCGTGCAGACCAGTACTTCCTGTGCATGATGGAACCCCCATGTGTGTTCATGGTGCAGCGGTAGAACAGGGGCTGCTGGCAGGGACCAAGTGGAGAAAGTCAGAGATAGTGGAAGGTCATTGGCCTGGGGTGGCCTGGACATGGCCAAAGAGAAGCCACCCACAGGAAAAACAGAAGGAACATGAAGACAAATAGAGCGTTGAGTCATCTTAGTGTTATTTCAGAGCTAACGATTATTTAATACATTTTACTGACGGTGATGATGTGTCAGGCACTGTTTTAGAACCAAACTCAAAAAGGCTCCTCCCCTTGTGGAACCCACGTATTAGTGGTCTCTCCCTCACTCTCTGCAGCTAAAGGTGTATTTAAAATATGGTAGCAATTTGGATTCTCCAGATAGGTAGGAAATGTGGAATTTCCTTGTAGCCTGTACCCATCCCTCAACAGACAGGCAATTGCCAACACCTGGGCAGTCATCCCATGACCCCAGGAGCCCACTCTGATGTAAGAGGCGGAGCCACCCTGGCAAGGCTTGCTCTGACGATGCGTGGACTGTGGAGCTTGGTGGGTGAGGGCTCAGTCCCTGCTGGTGTCTGGAAATCACTCCCTTGCATCTTCTAATTAGACATTTTCAGCCAGAAGTTCCGTCCACCACAGTTAGTGCTTTTTCTAGAAGGAATTCTGTTCTGCTGAATTTTGAACATGAATTTCCCAATAACACTGTGATGGCAAGCGGGGAACTGCAGTATGATTGTTGGTCAGGTTTTAAGCAATGGTTTTAAAATAAGCACTAGACAGAGGCTGACCCTGAAATGATGTAGTCAGAGCACAGGCATCACTGAAGTCACATGCACACTGCTCCCCCCTCGCTCACAGTCCACCCACAAGGGCCATGGCTGCCATCCGTCAACATGGGGCTCTGCTGCGGAGCCGTGTGCAGGTTTAACTGGAACATCTGGAGGCAGGAGGGCTGTGGAGTTCAGCAGCTGTTGCTCAGCGGAGGGAGGCTTCCTCCACCAACGGGAAAGCGCCTTTGCTAATTGCTTCCTTCTAGAAGCAATTGCAGAGGTTTTCTTTGCTTGGCTAGAGGTGAGACAGCGCCCCAGTCCTGCACAGGTAGCCAGGCAGCGGGGTGCCCTCGGGGCCTGACTGGGGGGGACTGGATCTGCCCGGAGGCCCCATCTTCTGCTGACTGTGACTCAGGTCCCTGGTGTGCACCTCCAGGTGGGAGCGAACCCCAGCCTGATGCAGGCAAGTGTCCAGTCCGTGTGGCCATTACGATACATAATCATGTTGTCTCAGAGCCTAAATAAATGGCATTTATGATTCTCACTCCCTTTAGCAATGTTCTCATGTTAACTCACTGTGCTAAGACCTGGGGGCTGACAAGAGGGTGGGAGAGATTCCAGCCTTTGGAGTCACAGTGATGGGAGGGGGCTCACGTCCACGTGGTTGTGTAGCAGACATGGTTGGGCGTCCCTCACATTCACTCTTCCCTTCCCACATTGCGGAACCATCCAGAGTTTCACTCCGGAACCCAGAGACCAGCAAAAGATCCTCCTTCCCAGGTTCCCTGGGAACAAGGTATGTCCCTGGTCCTGAGTTCTTCCAGGGGTATGAGAGGAAGGGCCATGTCCTCATGTAGCGAGCACATCCTCATCCTCTTTCTCTCCTCTCCTGGGGCTGGAAAATATTTGCTTACTGTGATTAGGCCATTTGCAAATCAGCTTACTGTAAGAAATGCACAAGAATATTTTTCCTGTGTCAATAGCAACACAGTATCATTTCTTAGGATAATTTTACCCCCCAAAACAGGTGCCTCATGGTGAGAATGGGAAGGTCATGGGGTCTCCCTTCTGGGGACCCTCAGGTGGCTCCTGCACTCCACCCTAGTACCACTGGTTGCCACTTCAAGGACTCTCGGACGTGCCTCCAGGTTAATGGACACACTGTGGATAAGAAAAGAAATTGTTTTTCCTTTTTCTGTGTGTGGTGAGTTTTTTGGTGAGTCTTGGATCTGTGACTTGACCTCACTGACATCATGCTGCACATCTGGAGCTGGGAGCTGTCGCTGGGACCACGGGCTGGTTGGACTGTCTTAGTCGTTTCATTTGGAGAGGAAGATGGGGCCACTGGCTCTTCCTGGTGCCTTTCTCCCATGTGGGAATTAGATTGAGAGAAATTTTGTAACAGAAGTTGCTGTTTGGCGTGGGTCCAGTTTGCAATTTGATAATCAGATGGAGATTAATGTAGTGAATGTGGAGATGCAGGAAGTGGGAGTGTGTATCTGTGTGGATCTGTAGTAACCCCGGTGGGGCGGGAGCATTTATTTTATTCTCCATGCAAGCATTGCCAGCTTAGAGCTGGGAGGGAGCTTTCAGGTCATCTGGTCAGATTTTGCAGAACAGGAAAGTGAGATGCAGATGGGCCCTGACAGTGACAGGACCATCAGAGCCTCAAAGCTGGGCTCAGCCTCTACCTGCTTTCCTCTCCAGCCTACCACTGTTCCCTCTGCAAAGTGTCTTGGGTTTCTCATAAAATGTTTGCTCTTGTTGGTAGGCATATCTTTAAAATCCCTATCAGTGGCTTTATTTTAGGGTCCTTCTCTTATTTCTACTTGATGATTTTGTGCATAAGATCTAAAAATAATATATGTATTCATCATTATAGATATAAATATAATAATGTTAAAAATTATCACTCTTCCCCACCCCTCCTGTGAGCATGAAGTCAGGACCTACTTGAAACCCAGGGAAGTTTGCTCTTCTTGTTACTATATCAAAAAATAAGTGCTCTTGTAGTTTGAAAAAGATAAAATATTTATCTCATTTTCCTTTTTCCTGAACCCCTTCTTTCTTTATAAGCATTCATATAAAAATGTAAAATTCCTATCTGAGATTGTATTAGTCGTCCCAAATGAACTAATTGGGTTGAAAGCACAGATTTATTTAAATATGTGTATATCAGTATTGTTTTTTAAGAATTAAAAATATCTTTTAAACCTAAATATAAGTTATTGATTCATTATATGGCATGAATCACTACTAACAGGCACTTGATAGAAAAGTGATTCTTCCCATATTGAAAAATCCGATTTGGTTGTAAGTGTTTTGTCATTTGGAATTGTGGTAATTTCTTATCCATCAACGTGTAGGTTATAGTAGGAGCCAGGGCTGTTCTAGGGACTACAAGATGTGTGTATCTGAAAGCCCATGTCTATTTCTTACACACATATATAAATGTATCTCTCTCATATATAATGTAAGGCTGTTTGATTGACATTTATATAACTATATATTTATAATATACGATTATATTTATATATATTTATATATAATATCTAATTTATTGAATTTATATTTATATATATTATATATGGAGAACAATGTATATACTGATATAATACATATATATGGAGGCTCGGGAAATGAACAGTGAAGATCAAGGACCAGAAATAGAGGATGTGGCAAAAAAAAAAAAGAAAAAAAAAAAAAGTAGGCCACGAAGGCCACAGAGATAGGACCCAGGAATAAAACCAGTGATTGAGCCTGCAAACATGAGAGTTAGGTAAGGACTTGGGGGAAGAGACTGAACATTGAAACTCACCTTGATTATGAATCAAACTTCAGAAGCTTCCTCGATGCTCCTTGCTGATGGCTAGAATAGTTAACAGGAGGGAAGCCCGAAGCCCAAAGAGGAGCCAGAAGTTTCTGCAGTCACTTGAAGCATCTTCGCTTTTCTCTGCTGAATCTCATCTTGAGTTATCAGGCCACCTCTCTAGTTAAAATCCACAAGGTTTCTCATGCCTTTCTAGGGGCAGAGTTAGTGTAAGGTAGCGTACCTCTCTGGTGTAGTGGCTGTTGGTGCTTTCACGCTTATTTTGACAGGAGACCTATAGCAACTCAGAATAGGTTCGCAAGAGAAAAACCGGTATTATCTTTTCCTAAAGGGAAGTCGTTTTCTCCTCTGGTAGATTTTGCAGATGATCTCATATTCACTAACCCTCTATTTGCCTGGTCTCAAAATGGATGTGTACTAAGAGCAGAGCATTGCTAGCCCAAAGCCACATTTTCTTTAACTATCCTCTATAAACAGGCCTAGTGTCTGGACCTTTTCGTACAAAGTTGTAGTCACAAAGTCAAGCCCCATTCTCCGTAATGAACATATTTAGTGATATTAAAAAAATAAATATGTACACTTCCTGAGCTTCTATGTATAATATATATATAGATTATATATTAAATTATGTACATAATTAAATGTGTGTAATATATGTATATATAATTAAATATACATAAATATCAATGAAGCAGCCTTACAGCCTTATCCGCTAGGGGCCTCTGTTGTGAGCAGATGACAAGTGAATGTACAGAAGACACCTGACTTACCTGTCAAGCTGCAGAGCTGTGAGCAGCATTATCACTGAATATTCAGAAATGCTGTCACAGGACATCCCCCTTTAATTTCCTAATTCTGTTTTATCGAGTTGAGCCAGAAATATTAACCTCCTGGGTTTATTATGGAAATGCAGAAGCATTCTGTTACTCAGTTCTTAATCTTTCATGATAGTTTAAACATTTGAGTGTTAATCATTAAAAAATGTCCTACCCAAGAGCTGTGCACATTCATTAAAAATTGTGAGCAATTTTGTCATCCAGCCTTTCTGGGGAGATGGTCACGGGTGGGTAACCCCATGCCGGTGCTCACCCGCGTGAGGGGTCATCCGTTCGGAAAGGGCTGAGTATGTTCAACTCAGAAGCACACTCTTGAGGAAGTCAGTAGTAAACTTGGAGAATTAAATAGACCCATTCATAATGAAAGAGCTGAATTACTAATGAATTTCCGTCCTGGAAAGTGAAGTCTGATGGTCTCATCCATCTGTTCCTTCTCCCCTCACTTTGTCTCTGCTACTATATATTTTTAAAAATATACAGTGTGTTACTGTTTTCTTACATCGAGGTTACTCCAGCTCATTCTCCTTCATTTCCTTGCATCGTTTTTGATTGTTCTCACATTAAACAACGTATTTTCACCCACTGACTAGGGCAGACTTTGCCGGACTTCTGTGAGCTCTTTGTCAATTAGATTTGAAAACAGTTAGGGAAGGAGTGAAAAGAGGTCCTCGTCTCGCTTTCCATGCGTGACAGAGGATCACGCAGCACACGTTACACGGCTGCATTCAGCTGCAGACGACACTGGGCCTGTGCTCGGTGTTCAGGTCTGGATTTCTCAGCGCCGTCTGATTGGCTGAGGTCCGCCCCCCAGGCTTTGAAGGGCCCGCTTAGGGCTGCCGGGCAGGGGCTTGGGCTAACGACTTGGAAAGCAGCCAACCGGGTGCTTTTGATTAAATATGGCCAAGCTAGCAGGGAGCCTCGGCAGCGTGAGATTTGGAAGTTGTCCTCCACACATTTTCCGACTCTCTAGTGCTGTAACGTCTTGAGCAGGTTGAACTTAACGCAAAGCCTGAATGAAACGAGAGTGAGTTAGGGTTCCGTGGAACCCCGAGGAGGGCACCATGAGGGCTGGGGAGGCATCTCTCGTGGTGAAGCCTCAGTTTCATCGGAATTGGGGAAAGCAAGCCTGAAGCCTGAGTTCGGGGGCAGGTGGCGACTCCCAGTCCTCTTAGGTTTCTTCTGACCCTGCCAGCCACAGAGCCCTCTTGCTCCCTCGAGCTGCTGTAGAGCAGGCGACCCTCCGGGACTTCCGTGCCACCCTGCAGCACCACGGGCTCTCCCCATCCGTCAGTGCCCAGCATCACAGGAAATCCTGCCTCCCTCACCCGCTTCGACTTCCTTGTCTCCTCCGGTGTCCCCACATCTTCCTCGTCCTCCAGGCTCTGCACCAGCTCCCTGGGGAGCCTCCCCAGCTTGCTTCACTTCACGTGGTCAGCTCTGCAGGCCACAGGGAGCCCACCGGGCCCTCAGGGCAGGGCTGGGACATGCATTTAGTACCAGTTATCTGTTTCGTTTTACAATGTGAAATGGCTTACAGCCTTCATGACTATGCTCTTCAGAACCCAGAGAAAAGGCTGGACGGTCCCCGCTCAGCCCTGTGACTCCACGAGCCTCTGTTTTCTTACTGTAAAATGCAGCCAGTATTATCCCCCTGCCTATCTCAGAGGCTGCTTGAGGAATGAGATGAACCTCAGGAAAGAACTGAGTTCAGATGTTGTGCAGACATAAGATATTACTATTGAAATAATAATTCTTTTAGTTTCTGGACTTCCGAGCCCTGGCCTCCTCATGCAGTGTTTGCTGTGGAAGCTCAATAAACAAATTTGTAGATTTCCTTGATTAGCATTGTTTCTTCCAGAAGATAAACACTGTAACTTCAGGAATATTCTCTATATTTTTTGAGGACTTACAAAGAAAAATAGGAGAAACTCTCTCACAAAGGAGAAATACCATGATTTTCTAAAATGCTCAAAGAATGATGTATTCTGATACACCTAATTTCTGGCTAACAGGCTAAACAAATATTCCTTTTCTTTAAACGTTATGATTGAACATGGAAAGGCCTTGTTTGATTTTCGTATTGCAGCATGAGACGTAATATGAATGTTTAGTGCAGCTCATCTTAGATGAAGAGTCGCTTTGGAAAACATGAACCGTTTTCAAGGTGGCCGCCTACAGGTCTGACTCACAGGTGTCGGCCGAAACTAACAATGGGTTTGAACTCTGATTTCTGTTACTTAACTTTGTTAACATAGAGTTTTTGATAAATTACATCTAATTTAGTTAGTAGCGAGTACATATTACAATGAAATGCTGCACATATTAACCCTTTTGTGACCCCCTTCACCCTCAATCTGAGTAAGCACAATGTTCATTGCGTTGGCGGCAGTGCAGGCTCAGGGTGGGGCGGAACACATCCTGCAGGGCTGCGAGTGCCGCAAACTCAGCCCAGAAATGAGTTCAGTTAGGTCACTGATTCCTACATCAGAGAAAGGAGGAATTCCGTTTCGTCTTGCTTTGAATCAGTTACTGGTTCCAGTAAGGCAATTAGAGTCCAGTTTTGGAATAGTTGTAGTTATTGTAATTTTGAGCCAGGCACTCACTCTTAAATCTGAAGAATCTGAATGACAAATGAAATAATAAAGTTTGGTGAAGATGAAATTCATTGAGTGTAGGGACCACAGCCCCGTGGGATTTAATGTCTTTTCACAGGCATGGTTGAAATCTCTGTATTTGAAGTACAGGCTTTCCAATCTAGATGGTGACTGAAAGGCATTTCTCAGCTTGTCCTTGCGGCCTGCAATAGAAACAGGGAATTTCACAGAGGCACAGCTGGCCCTAGTGGGAAAGCCTTAGAGGGGATCCTGGTGCCACCTCCCGACTGTAGAGTAAGCTGGAGCGCAGAGGGGAGGGGAGAAAGCACCTTTCATTGAGCGATCATAGGGCTTAAGCTGGTGTGGGGCTCCATTCAGGGGCGTTGCTCTTTCACTCCAAGAAAAAAAACAGAAAAGGTTTCATTCAGTCCTCACAACAAGCTGGTGAGGAAACTGACCTCCCTTGATATCAAGGACACTCATCCTCAATGAGGCTGACAACTCGCACGAAGCTCATGGTAGAAACAATTTTTTTCAGCCCCTTCTTTCCCCGTTTCCTTTACTTCCGCAAATACACTTAGGAAGCAATGATGAAAGTGACAGTTTACTCATCATAAAAGTGGAAGATAACACGGCTTAACCAAGTTACCGGGAACAGTCAAAGCAAGCCAGGAAGAACAAGCATCCTTGTATTAACACTGCGACCCACGCCTGCAGTGCTCATGGGGCCTGAGATCCACATGCACAAACCCTTTCCGGTGGAGGCGCTGGGAGAAGCCTCTGGAGACTCGTGCTTGGCCGCCACGTGGCGCCTTAGTTTGGCTGTGACCCTGGGAAAAGCCCTTTATCTCCTTTGCAATTTGCTGACACCTCTGTGTGGGTCTCACCTTGAGCCTTTGAATGAGAATCCAAGGCCCCAGGTAGTTTTTCTTTTGTGACGGTTGGTTTTGGTGGGGAAACATCCATAATTTGAAGGGTGGTATAAAACGAACAGGATAACATCTAGCATTGTCTAGTTACTCAGTACATATCTGTTGAATAACAAAATGCATACTACTGACCATTTTTTTTAAACGTGGGGAGTTGAATTGGGACAATGCCCAGCTGGTTATCGAAATGACCACTGGGTGTCACTGTTTACCCACTGACCGACCATCAGCTTTTTAATATTTTTATTTTTATTTTTTATTTCCTCCCCCTCCCCGGGTCGGGACAAAAGCCTCTGGAAGCTGGTCCAGGTGCAGAGATTTCAGGCTCGTTTCTCATAAGTAACCTGTTTTCTCGGGGGAAAAAGAACGATTCGTATGTTATTCAGTTCAGGATATTTTCTTCTTTCTGTAATTTAGATGGAGGGCTGATGTGTTTTCTGTTTCTTCTTTTATGTTGCTTTCATCCTCCTAAAGAAGTTTCATTTGCTAACACAAACAAGAGTTTTTGTTTTGCAATTTATTTTGAAAATAGGAACTCTGGTGTGAACATTAGTTCCTACAAGACGGCACGGTTTCATACGTAACTTTAATAGGAAACTATTGCAGGCACTGAAAGTAAATTCTCACCTTGTCAGGCTCAGTGGATTGTGATTATTGTTTCCGACCGTTTCTGGAAGTAGAGGCCATTCTCCCTCTCTGGTGAGAGACATAGCCTGGACTTCAAATGCCACCTTCACTGTTCTCATCTGTGACCGCTAAGGTGATCCTCAACATCTCTGATCCTCAGACGTCTCTACCCCCATCAGGGCTCTGACCCCACTCCCAGGGCTGCTGGAAAGTTCCAAGTTCAAACTCAAAATTTATTGTTTTTCTCCTTCAGGGTGTTCTGCTAAAATCTGAGCTGATGGGTCTTGAAGAAATATTATGTTTCCTCTGCTCTTCCCTTTGTGATATAATTTACCATGTCTTTTTTTAAAAATTGCACTTTAGGTTCTGGGGTACATGTGCAGATCATGCAGGATTTTTTCATAGGTACACACATGGCAAGGTGGTTTGCTGCCTCCATCCCCCCGTCACCTATATCTGGTATATCTCCCCTCATTATCCCTCCCGACCCTCCCCACCCCCACAGTCCCTCTCCTAGCCCCCCCTCCCACTGACTGCATGTGTGATGCTCCCCTCCCTGTGTCCACATGTTCTAATTGTTCAACACCCACCTATGAGTGATAATATATGGTATTTGGTTTTCTGTTCTTGTGTCAGTTTACTGAGAATGATGCTTTCCAGATTCATCCATGTCCCTGTGAAGGACATGAAACATGTCTTTATAACACATCTAATATGGGTTCGGTCAAATAGCTGGAATTCCTAAGTCAGACGTTTTCTCTGAGAGGCAGGTAATTGACTGACTTGTCCATGTTTGTGGATTTCACTGCTGCAGCAAGAGGACCTAGAAAATGGCCATTTTAACACCTGAAGAAGCCTTAGAATGTATCCAGTTCTGTTTTTCTTGGATACATTTTACTCTTTCTTCAAAATTCCATGGAGGGCTCTAAAACCTTACAAGTGGGAGGTCTTAAAATTTCCCTGTAAGACCAATGATGTGAGTACAGCCTACAGAAAACGAAAAGAACCTAGTTAGACAGTCCCTGGCCACTCCTTTCTCAGCCCTCCTTTCCTGCCCACACCTCCCCTGTGAAAGTTGTGCTAATTCCTCACTGTATCTTGGTATCGTCTACTTTAAAGGGAGGAGAAAAAGATAAGAACTTATGTTTCCTGAATTGAATGCATTCCAGACATGAATAGTGGTGGCTACCATCAACTGAATGCTTTCTCTGCACAGGACTTGTGCGAAGTCTTTTATTTTCACGATTTTGTTTAATTCTCACTACAGTCCCATGAGGTGCTCCAAGATTTCCCTAATTCACAGGCTAGAAAACTGGAGCACAAATGGCAGTTAAATAGCCTTCACAAAATCACCCAACTCATACTGGGAGATTTCTGATTCCCTTGCTTTTTAAAAATTGATACACAATATTTTATGTATTTATGGGGCATATGCCATATTTTGTTACATGTGTAGAATTCTCAATGATCAAGTCAAGGTATTTTCGGTGTCCAGCACCTCAAGTACTGATCATTCCTGTGTCTTGGAGACATTTGAAGTCCTTTCTTCCAGCTATTCTGAAATACACACTGTTGTTAACTGTAGCCATCCACGCTGAATTGAACGTTGGAACTTACACCCTTTGTCTAACTGTATGTTTATACCCATTGACTGGTCTCTGTTCACCCTCCCTCCCACCCACACAACCTTCCCTGCCTCTGGTATCCATCATTCTATTCTCTACCTCCATGAGATCGACTTTTTTTTTTTTCTCCCACATTTGAGTGAAAACTTGGGATATTTGTTTTTCTATGCCGGGCTTATTTCACGTAACACAAGGACCCCCAGTGACTCCTTTGCTTTTAACCATTCACCTACTCAGGGACATGTTGGCTTCAACGTTGTGGTCTGTAATAGAGAGGGTTTTTCAGCCAGTTACTGCCTTGAGCTCATGCTGGAGGCCTTGGGAGCCACACAGAGCTAGACCTATCAGCTGCAAGAACAGGAGGATTTCACTCAATTTCTCTTTTGTTCCTGAAACCATTTCTCTAGATGCCCCATTTACCCTGATGTGGCTATTGCACATTGTATGTGATATGGTTTGGCTGTGTCCCCACCCAAATCTCACCTTGAACTGTAATAATCCCCATATGTCAAGGAGGGGGATCAGGTGGAGGTAACGGAATCATGGGCGCAGTTTCCTCCATACTGTTCTCGTGTTTGTGACTAGCTCTCACATAATCTGGTGGTTTTATAAATGGGAGTTCCCCTGCACACGCTCTCTCTGGCCTGTTGCCATGTATGACGTGACTTTGTTTCTCCTTTGCCTTCCATCATGATTGTGAGGCTTCCCCAGCCATGCGGAACTGTGAGTCTATGAAACTCCCTTCCTTTATTAATTACTCAATCTTGGGTATGTCTTTAGCAGCAGTGTGAGAACAGACTAATGCTGCATGCCTGTGTCAAAGTCTTTCATATACCCCATAAATAAATGCATTTATTGCATACCCACAAAAATTAAAAATGAGATTTCTTTTTAAGAAAGCATTTCTTTAGCAGCTATGGGTGGCTGAGCACTGCACTAGCTGAAGGCATCATATCTTCCTTCTTGCTTAGCTTCGTGGAGTCCATGAGCCCCCCAGTTCTCACCCCTTCTCTGCAAGTTGGAATTAGACTTATTAGAACTACCTGATGGAGCTCAGTTAAATTTACAAAAAATCAAAGATGGAACAAAAACAGCCTGCTCGATTTATAATCCTCAGCCAAAATCTCTGATGAGTGGTGGGCAAGGTGCATTTCTGTTAGGGAGGTTGAGAGTTTTCTATGTGAATCAATGTGTAGATGAATAGAGGGCAGTTCCGCGCATGTGTTTTGAAGATTTAGTATGTGTCAAGGAAGTGTGTGAGGGTCTTGGTTTGGAGGGTGGGAGGAGCCTGCTGCCATTTATTGCTGAAGCAGCCCAGGGGAAGGCTTACCCTCTGCATATTGATTGCCTGAGGGTTTCCATTAATATTGATTTAGGAAAGGCCGATGGTGTTTACGCTGCTGAATGTGCCTCGTCATTGCCGTTGGAAACATGTCAGCCTATATTGAGGCAGGGCGGCTCTGGGATTTCACAGGCTTGGGGATAGCAGGGTTGAACTGGTTCAGTAACAACCTGAACTTTCTGCTTGAGTCTTAATGCTTTTTGGAGGCAACCAGACATGCAGTTAACCTCCTCTTTCTGGGAATTTTGTTTTCTTGACCCTTCTATCTCACAAAATGGTCAGGAGGAAGATATTTTCAGAAGCCTTAGGAGCTTGACACACAGGCTGCATATATTGTAATTGCATCTGGGGGACAGAACACATTTCTGGATTTATCCCTAAAGCCTTATCCACACTTTAAAAATATTGTGGTTAAGTCTAGAGTGGAGGGAAGGGGCATAAAATCACATATAAACACTCTTGGTAGGATAACGGGCATGCAGACACATTTGACTCTTCCTTCTTCTGGAATGGGCAGCTGGAAGGTGAGCCTTTAAGACTGAAGTCCTTGCTTTTCTACAGGATGGTGCAAAGGAAGCTGCATCACAGTGTCCTAGCCCTGGGAGAGAGAGAGCTGGAGCTTGGTTCTGCCGTGAAATATCAGGGCATGGACATGATCCAGCTCGGCACTTACACCTCTTGGCTTCAGTTTCTTCACTTCCAAAATGGGGGGATTCCTATTCTAACCACTACGTAGTCAGTGAGAGAATGAAATGTTATCATCACTGTGAAGCACACAGCACTTGTGAAAGTATTTTGGACTTACTAATAGCACAGTAGTACCTTTTGGAGAGAAAAACTTAGGACTTCACATTGGATGGATCATTTATGATTTCTTCCAACATTATGATATGGGCTGAGTTATTTATTTCTGGGCCTCGGTAAAATTAGTCTCATCTATAAAATAAGAATAATGATTTTATCCCATAGATACTTTATGTAGAATACTCTAAATCACTTGAAACACAGTGCACATTCATATAATGAGAGTTCCTATCTCTGCTTCTTTTTTTTTTCTTTCTTAGATGGAGTCTCACTCTGTCGCCAAGCTGCAGTGCAGTGGTGCAATCTCAGCTCACTGCAACCTCCACCTCCGGGGTTCAAGCCATTCTCCTGCCTCAGCCTCCCAAGTAGCTGGGACTACAGCTGTGCCTCACCATACCTGGCTAATTTTTGTATTTTTAGTAGAGATGGGGTTTTGCCACGTTGGCCAGGCTGGTCTCAATCTCCTGACCTCAAGTGGTCCACCTGCCTCGGCTTCCCAAAGAGCTGATTTACAGGTGTGAGCCACCACACCCGGCCACTGATTCTTCCTCCTCCTCCCTCTTATTAATTTTTTACCACTGATTGGTCTTTTGCAGAGGTGATTAGAGTACCTGGCAATGCATGAGAATGTGGTTTCTATTTATAGATTATTAATTCATTGGTCTTTTGGAAAATCACTAATGCTGTTTTCCAAATCATTTGTCTTTTTTCAATGCTAAATTGTAATCTTATTTTCCCAATATAATTTGTTACCTGCTTATGAATTTTGACATGACGGATAAAAGCATGGAATTTATGGCAGCTTTTGGATAGCTAGCACAGCTTTCATTGCTCAGTAGTTTTAATATTTGTTCTATTTTGGTTTATTATTTATTGCCTTTGTACTTTCAGAAAGACCTAGAGGCTGTTTGCAATAAATACCAGTAGAGAATATAGTAAAACAACAACAACAAAAAGAAATAAGAGTCTGGGCGCAGTGGCTCACACCTGTAATTCCAGCACTTTGGGAGGCTAAGGTGAGTGGATAACCTGAGGCCAAGAGTTCAAGACCAGCCTTGGCAACATGGTGAAACCCCATCTCTACTAAAAGTACAAAAATTAGCTGGATGTGGTGGTGGCCTGTAATCCTAGCTACTCAGGAGGCTGAGACATGAGAATAACTTGAATTCGAGAGGTGGAGGTTGCAGTGAGCTCAGATAGTGCCACTGCACTCCAGCCTGGGAGACAAAGCAAGACCTCATCTCAAAAATAAAAAAATAAATAAGAAAGCAAGTAGAAGAGAGTTGGCAATACCCAGCCAAGAACTGGAGATCAAGGGGTACCAACCACTCTTGAACATTGTTTTCCTCTAAGCTTTCTAGCTGGTTAGGCAAAATTGGGTAAAAATGGAAGATTTTTGTGTTTTTCATTGTCGGGTAAAAAAGACCTACGTGGCCAGGCGCGGTGGCTCAAGCCTGTAATCCCAGCACTTTGGGAGGCCGAGTCTGGTGGATCACGAGGTCCAGAGATCAAGACCATCCTGGTTAACCTGGTGAAACCCCGTCTCTACTAAAAATACAAACAATTAGCTGGGCATAGTGGCGCGTGCCTGTAATCCCAGCTACTTGGGAGGCTGAGGCAGGAGAATTGCCTGAACCCAGGAGGCGGAGGTTGCTGTGAGCCGAGATCGCACCATTGCACTCCAGCCTGGGTAACAAGAGTGAAACTCCGTCTCAAAAAAAAAAAAAAAAAAAAAAAAAAAAGAGACCTAAGTATACTTTTCATGAAAGCCACCTTTTCCTCAACATAAATTATGATGTAATTATTTGCAGAGACTGATGAAAATAACGGGTCACAGCAGCTGTGTTGAAGATTCTGAATCTTGTGTCATTTGCCCTCACATTAGCAGAGATCATTCACATGGAGGACTTCTGGGAGGGCTCACAAGAGGGGTGTGCCAGCTTGTCCAGGCACCCCTTTTCTCCACAGAGAGTGGGGTTCTGACAGCTTCCTGGCTGGGAAGGTGGTTAGTGCACCTGTGGACAGGCAGCCTGGTTTAGTTTGTGGATTGCTCTGCCCCACGCATCCAGGCTTGCTTGCATGTTGGCCTGAGGCACTTCATCTGGTAGAAGAGGAGGGAATTTGGACTTCTTTACTTAGCTTCTAAAATGGAAACCTACAGACATCACGTGCCATTTAATTTCATTAAATTTGATCCAATTCAGTTCAACTCCATATTGTTCAATTTCAACCAGTTGAGCTGAGGGCTGCCAGAACCTCCAGGGCTCTGGGTGATATGGGGGATGTGGGTGGGCAGAGCTCGGTGCTGCCCTTGAGGGTGCGGCTTGCTGGTTTGGGAGGTGGATGCGGGTCCGCTGCCTACCATGGAAGAGGGCATAAAGAGTGTCTCCACGGAGAGCCGGGGAAGTGCTGTGGGAGCAGCTCAGAGGAAGCAAGAACTCTGTGGAAATGTTCTTTTATTTATAGCGATAAGGGTACTTGTCTGTGTAATGATCTTTTTTCTGTTATATATGATTCTGGAGTTTCCAATTATGCTGTAGATTAGAAAATATTTTTCCTGAGGGTTAATGTTTACATTTACAAATGTGTACAGCTTAACTAACAGTTTAAATGGAAATTTTAATATAGTCTATGAATTGTTGCTTCATTTGCATATTTTATCAATTTGCCATCATTCTGGGTTGTATATAGTGCAGTAATTAGAAATTGAATTAAAAGGGGCTGTGCATTTTTAATTTTCACTTCACAATGAAAATGCTAGTTGTTCAATGACTGCCCTATCGATGGCATGTTTTATCAGACATGTGAGCAGAGACCTGGACATTCCCAGAGACCTGACCCCCAGATAGATGATAAGGATGGATGGGACGGCGAGTCAGCTCACACTGAAGGGAACGTGGCAGATACTAAGGTGACAGGCGGCTGTGGCTCACTGCTCACTGCTGTGTTCCTCGGTGTTCTCATTCGTGTCACTGTTCCCCACATTTTGGCCCAGACCCAGAACTGCAGTCTTGACAAGCCAAGTAGCTATGCAGTGAGGACGCTTTGCTAAAAGCATGAACGCTTCACACAGGTAGTTCCATTTGCATGGAATGAGCACGAAGGACCCAATCCGCTCTGTCTGCAGCAGATGATCCACTCTGACAAATGCCTAAGGGACTGCGTGTAAGAGCTAATCACACAGTGGCCCACCCTTCCCGCCTCCTCTGTGTCATTGCAGTCCTTGTAGCAGACAGGACTGGCTGGTGCAGGTGGCATTGACACACACTGACAGTCCCTTGTGATGCGGTCAGTTGGCCTCGTGGTGTCACATTGAGAGGGTGCTGCCATGTCCTGACCACAGAACTGCACTGCAGACTGTCTCGGGATGTCTCTTCCAATCTCCTGTAGCTCTCCAGCTGTCTTCCTGAAAGAACTCAGGTGTTTCCTGGCCAGGGGTTACTCGTTAACAGCAACTTCCCTCACCAGCTGCATCACTTGAGCCTGGAAATGTGCTTGGCACTTGCAAGGTGCACAGTGTATCAGTCGGGAAAGCCCGCATGTGCTGCAGTAACAAACGGACCCCGGCTCTCAGGGGTGTATCTCTTGTTCGTTTGTGTGTCACTTTCTGGCACGAAGGAGCTGGGCAACATCCCCTGCCTCCAGGACGAGGGGAAGAGGAAATGGTGCATTGTGCATTCATTCTGAAAGGCATCTGTCTAGAAGAAACACAGGCTACTTCTGCTCATATGTCACTGGTCCAAGCAAGTCACGTGGCCACGTCTAACTTCAGAGACGCAGGAAGTACAAGTCTCATCTCCCGAGGGGGAGAATTGGATGTATTAGCGAGAAGCATTTATCTCTCACGCACTCCATGTGTTTATCAAGCTGCACTAGAGGTGTGACACGATGTTTGCCGATAATTATGCTGGTGCCTCATGTGTTCCTCCTCTACGGGAAGATACTGACATTTAATTAGGTGAACGTGTCGGGATGTAAATGCAGAAGTTCCTAAAATCTAGAAGCCTTTAAAACCTGAGATTGTCCAGTCCCATTTAATTTTAGCATTGAGACCAAGTAATTTGCCACGTGCCTTTCAATCTGTTGATGCCAACCCTAGGGCTGGTGTCTTGGCCAACGTGCCCACTGCAGTTCTTGCCACTTTCCTATTGTGCCTGTAAGAAGATGTTCTAGGTCTTTACTGCAAAGGCCATTTCCAAAGACTGTCTGGTTCCTGAAGCTCCCTGGAGGAGCCAAGCACTCATTACCATCCACTTCAGCACGGCAGTGCCTGGGGTCTTCCTATCCAGCCTCTAGATGATGAGGATTACAGAAAACAATTTACCCAAAGTCCTTTGGATAGTGCCTGGAACAGCCAGTGTGTAATAACTTTTGTTTTTTTGAGTTGGGGACAGGGCTCACTCTGTCACCCAGGCTGGAGTGCAGTGGTGCGATCACAGCTCACTGCAGTTTCAAACTCCCTGGTTCAAGTGATCTTCCTGCCTCAGCCTCCTGAGTAGCTAGGACTGCAGGCATGCGCCACCATGCCTAGTTAATTTTTGTGTTTTTTGTAGAGATGGTGTCTCATTCTGTTGCTCAGGCTGGTCTCAAACTCCTGGCCTCCTGACTCAGCCCCCCAAAATACTGGGATTACAAGTGTGAGCCACTGTGCCTGGCCTATAACTGCTGACTTATTATTATCCTGTGGTTGTCGTCATGGTAATTGAATTCTGCAGGGAGGTCCCTTCTGGCCAGGCACAGGATGGCAGAGGGCTTCAGTCTTCTCCAGGCTGCTCCCAGCTCAGGCTTCAGCCCCCAGACAAGTCGTTCTTTATCTCTTGCCATGTTTGGATTTTGGCCTCCCATGTTCTCCAACAAGGACACCCCTGAGAAGAGAGGAGAGCAGAGGAGAGAAGCGGAGAGGAGGGGAGAAGAAGGCGCAGTGAGCATGAGAGTCAAGCTCCGAGAGACAGGATGGGTTAGTTCTGTCTCCACCCAAGTCTCACTGAGAATTGTAATTACCATAACCCCACCTGTGAAGGGCAGGGCCAGCTGGAGGTGATCAGATCAGGGCGGTTTCCCCGTGCTGTTCTCGTGATAGTGAGTGAGTCTCAGGAGACTGGATGGTTTTATAAGTGCCTGGCATTTCCCCTGCTTGCACGTCTCCTTCCTGCGGCCCTGGGAGGAAGATACCTTTCTTCCCCTTTGCCTCCTGCCATGACTGTAAGTTTCCTGAGGTCTCCCCAGCTATGTTGAACTGTGAGTCAACTAAACCTCTTTCCTTTATGAATTACCCAGTCTTTATAGTGGCGTGTAAATGGACTAATACAATGGGCATCTGGAGGGGATACCGGAGAGTGGAAGAGACAGGAGGCGCTGAAGGGAAGATACCATAGGTCTCCAGGCCAAAGACCAGCAGTGGCGCAGGGGCTCCAGGTCTGAGGGCCAGGCGGAGAGCAGGAGGAGGCCAGGCAGAGGGGCTGAAGGTGTCACGGGTGTCAAATGTGGAGTGGCCGGCATCTCCTCTCAGCACGTGCTCAGGCTGGGGGATTTCAGCAAGTGTCCAAGCCCCCCGGCCCATCTTTCCCTCCCGGGCAGGTGCTATACTGCCTCCTGCTGTCTGGGACCGGCCTCATCCAGGGCGCTGCCTCTCCCTCTGGCTCTCATCTCCCTGCAAGGGGGCTCCTACTGACGAGAAAGGACACACTTTCCAGCGGGAATGCCGGCCTCTAGACAGCCGTGGAGGGCTGTGCGGGGAGCACCGAGATGCTCTCTGTACTGATAAGAACAGCCGAGGTTTAAGAAGCGCCAGGTCGCGGAGTCAGCTCAGTGTGTTTTTTCTTTTTTATGTCTTAATTATTTGGGATTGTAATCATCATTGTCACGATGATGGAGATGCCCATAACAGTGAGCAGCTACCATCTAGTGAGCTCTTAGGACTGTGTTTTATGTCTGTGTTTCCATGGCAATGGGATCGGGTAAGGGGGTTTTCAAAAGGGGACCCTGAGGCTCAGGAATGCAGACCAGTTGCCCGAGCTCGCATGTCTGCTAAATAGCAATACAGACCATGGCTCAAAACACGTCTCTGACTTCAAAGCCCACGCCAGGGCTTTAAACATAACTCGGGATTATGCTCTTTGCAAATAAAGGAAATTGGAACTCAAGGAGGTCCAGTTTCAGTTTCTAGAACGTCTGCACCCCTTTGGAACGGAGGGGAACTGGTGCACTTGGATTACGGTCCTCTGAGCCCTGGCTAGCACTTTTTCTCCCGCTGTGCCCTGCTGTCCCCCACAGACGCAGGACAGTCCCTTCTATACTGTAGAAACCCAGGGCGGGGGGGGGGGGGGGACACTGCTGTTTCCTGGTCCTTCCTGTTTGTAGCTAAATCTCATTAATGCAAGGGCACTCAGATGGCGGGACATTCTCAGAGCACCCTTTGGAGTCCATGTGGAGGGGGAGGGAAGACGCACACCCTCTTACGGCAGTGCCACGACTGTGGCTTTGGGGATAGAAACTGTGGGTCTACCGTGTTTATGAGCTGCCTGTGCTTGTTTAGAAACTGCTGTGTGCAGGCACTGCTCACCCTCATGGTCAACCCTGTGGTCGGTGAGTGTCTGCCCTGTGCCTGGCTGATGCCCACACCCTGAGAGAGAGGACTATTATTCTCTTTCTAGAAAAAGGAGATTAGGTTAGGATATTTAAGCACTTCTCCAAGCCTTCACTGCTAATTCAGTTGCTCAATCCAGATTTGAATCAGGTGTGTGTGACTCCAAACTAGAAATGTTTGGTTCACGAGGATTGCTACTTTCAAACACATGTGTACTTACAGAAGGGAAAAACAAAGGCATTTAAGCGTTGTTTTAAAACAAGATTGTATTTCTCTCTTCCTCCTCCTCCCCCCCACCCCACTTCAACATATTCCGATAAACGTTGATGGAAGGAAAATTGACATAAATTGTAAAACCTTAACTGAGATCTGGGTACTCTGTGGTTTTGACGTATCTTTACTGATCTTTCCACGAATGCAGATCATCGAAGTTTGGCTTTATCTATTTATTGATTTGTCTGTCCAAGTACTTATCTGTGCTCTCTAATGTGGAAAGGGGTCACGGTTCATAAAATTGGGCTGGAAACTTCCGGCAATGTAGTACACCTGTTGGTTTTGTAGCGTTCTTTAATGGATCATCTGGTGCCATTGAGGAATTTCCCTTTCTCTGATATTCTCAATTGCTCTGAGTTAAAAAGTAAAACGTTGTATGAAGTAATGTTCAATGGCCAAGAAAGACATTGGATGAAGTGGGAGTGAAGGGTGAAGAGCAGGGTTTTAGAAAGAAAAACTCACACAATTTAGGACAGGCGAAAATGGTGAAAGAAGCTGAGTATTCCATGTCCACTCCGCTCCCTGTTACAGAAAACCAAGCTGCAGCCACATCCTGTAATGTCAGTTCAGACTTTTATCGGGTTTTCAAGTGGGGCCGACTTACTGGCATTTTGTCTACACAGCTCTGATCACAGCACTTCTGAGCCAGGGCTCGGCACTGTGGGCAGCCCTCACAATCAGACCAGCGGGGCCACGTGGGCTCTGGATGCAGCCTGGGGATAGAAGCAGCAGGGCCACGCGCCTTTTCTCCTGGTTTAAAAGTTTATCCAGAAAAGAAAAACTTGCCTGAGACTTTACTGTGTGGCTGCTGGGCACTTGTTTCTTTTCCAGCCGGCTACCCCACTGTCTTCTGAAGGTTCTGGCAATTTGGGCTTAGATTACAGGGAGCAAGGCTGTGTTATTAAGCAGCCTGTGAGGGGAAGGGGGAGGGCAGGGGAGGACACTGGGGTGGTGTGTGTGTGAATGTGTGTGTTTTGTCTGTGTGTGTATGTGTATGCGGTATGTGAATGTATATGCTGTATATGAATGTGTGAATGTGTGGGTTGAATGTGGCATGTGAATATGTGTGTGTTATGTGTGCATGTGTGTGAATGTGTGGGATGTGTTTTGTGTGTGTGAATGTGTGAGTGGTGTATGTGTGTGGTGAATGTGTATGTTGTGTGTGTTGTGTGTGGTGTGCGTGTGTTGTATGTGCATGTGTGAGACTTGTGTTTGCAAATGTGTGAATGTGCATGTGTGTGCATGTGTGTTGTGTGTACTGTGTAAATGTGTGTGCATGTGTGTGACTGTGTTGTGTGGTGTGTGTGTGACTGTTGCATATGTGTTTTGTGTGGTGTGTATATTGTGTGTTATATGTGTGTTGTATGTGGCATGTGAATGTGTTGTGTGTGATGTGTAAATGTTGTGTGCGTGGTGTATGTATGTGTTGTCTGTGACTGAGTATGCATGTTGTATGTGGCTTGTGCATGTGTGTGAATGTGTGTGTTGTGTTTGTGTTGTGTATGTGTGCATTGTGTGCATGCTGTGTGTTGTGTGTGCAACTGTGTGTGAATGTTGTGTGTGGTGTGTGCATGTTTATGAATGTGTTGTGTGAAGGTGTGTGTTGTGTATGTGTATTGTGTGGAGTGTACGTGTGTCTGAATTTGTTTTGTGTGTGTTGTGTGCAATGTGTGTGTGTTGAGTGTGGAGTATGCATGGTGTATGTGTGTTGTGTATGTAACTGAGTATTGTGTGTGTTGTGTGTGCATGTGTGTGAATGTGTTTGTGTTTTGTGTCTGTTGTGTGTGCATGTGTGTGAATGTGTTTGTGTTTTGTGTGTGTTGTGTGCATGGTGTATGTGGGTGTGTGTAACAGTGTGGTGTGTGAATGTGTTGTGTGTTTTGTGTGGTGAATGTGTTGTGTGCATGGTGTATGTGTGTGTTGTGTGTGTAACAGTGTTGTGTGCATGGTGTATGTGTTTGCATAACTGAGGGTTGTGTGTGAATGTGTGTGTTTGTGTTGTGTGCATGGTGTATGTGTGTAACTGAGTGTCGTGTGTGGAGTGTGCCTGTGCGTGTGTGTTGTGTGCATGCTGTATGTATGTTGTGTGTGTAACTGGTGAGTCTTAGTGTTGTGTGTGGAGTGTGCATGTGTGTGCCTGTGTGGCTGGAACCTTACTCCTCAAGTTCATATGTTGATGGCATTTGGAGGTGGGGCCTTTGGAAGGTGATTAGGGAGGGCCGATGGCGTTGGCAGCTTTGTAGGAAGAGGGAGACCCCAGGGCAATACCCCTGCCCTTTGCCATGTGATGTGCTCGGCTAAGTCATGGTGCAAAGGGGAGGCCCTCACCTGATGCACCCCCAGCTATGAAATTCTAGCCTCCAGAACTGTCAGATATAAATATTTTTCTTTATAAATTGCCCAATCTCAGGTATTCTGTTACTGTAACAGAAAGCAGACTCCAATAAGGGCTTTGGAGCCATGCAGAGTTGGTCCCAGAGGCAACGTGAGCGAACTTTGTGCAGCTCTGGGCATCCCTGTGGGCACCTCTGGGCCAGGCCTAGCTTCATCTTCACCGTTCTGACTTCCCTCAGCAGGCAGGAGGGTGGGTGGAGCCCATACTCTGGGGCAGGAGAGTCTCAGACTCCTGGCAAAGAGGAAGGCACCCAAATGAGGACAGACAGGCTGCTTCTCTCCAGCTGGGGTAAGAGCAAAAGAGCCGGCCACTGTCGCTTGCATTTTTGCCAAGACTCTGGCAGCCTGGGCGTGGGAGCTTCCCGGTGGAAGAGAAGGCACTTGGTGAGCCCCAAAGGAGGCTGCTGGCCTGGGAGCTGGGATGGCAACTAGAATCGGGGCGTCCCGTGTGAGTGTCAGGGGAGCACGTTTGTCTTTGTTTGTTCTCAATGTGATGTCAGGGCAGGAACTAGGGCATCTGTGAGTTCTTAACCAAGTCCTGGACATCTGGGGCTGACTCTTACGAGTTGCTTGATTCCTAGATTGGGGCTAGAGATAGCGGTCTGACTTCCCACCCCGTGACTTGCTGAGAGCAGGGCAACGTCCGGGCTGGCTGCTGCAGGTGACGGCTTGGCATCCTGGGCTGGCTGCTGCAGGTTGTGGCTCACAGTTCCATTTGTACAGATGGTCAAGCCACTGTCTCTTTGTATGCTCAGCCTCTCTGACCACATGCCCTTCCTGCTGTGGGAACTTGGACACGTCCCCTGACAGTCCTGTGCCCGTTTTCTCAGCTGTGAAGGAAGCAATGACCGAGTACACCAGTGAGGCCAGCCATGAGGATGAAATGTGGCAGGTCTAGGCATGGTGAGGTGTGCAAAAGCAGTTCAGAGAAGCGCAGCTCTCCCTTCATGGGCCTTCGCCCTGTGCTGCCTTGGCTGGAATATGGCCAATCTTTGTTTTGAGGGTAGGTCTTCTTCTCCAAAGACGTGGAATTCATTTTTGAATCATACATTTGGCAGCTCCAAGCATCCCTCCAAGATGATCTGCTGACAATTTCTGCTGTCTGCTGACTGGACTTTGGGATGCTTTGTCAGGCAGTTGTGGGGTGTAGCAAAGAATGAAGGCTTTGGGATCCGAAGATCGGAGCTAAAATTTAGGTCAGTAATTTGCTGCCTGGGTAACCTCAGTCAAATTCCGCCCCTGAGGATGAATCTCTTCACCTTCACGAAGGGGCTGTGGGATTGGCAACCCTGGCCTGGGTGGAGTGTGAGGCAGCCACACGGTGCTGGGTGTGGTGTCTCTCCCTCTATCGTGATCTGCTCTCTTTTTTCCTTCTTCTTTCCCTTTTCTGTGAAAAGTACCCCATCCCATTTAGCTTTGCGACTGACCTGTGTTTCCCAGCATTCTGCACTTGATAAAACGTTGGGATTGTCTTACTTGAGAAGCTATTTTGTAAAGAAGTTTGCTAGATATCTATCTAGATAGACACAGATGCATTGATATCGTATATTGTTACTTCTTTTCAAAGAAGTCAGAGCCTCCTGTCATCTTGCAGGTAAGTGGGCAGCCTGAGCTCTAAACTTCCCATGGGAAATCTCTACATGTAAACACCACTGAGAATGTCTGGGGCATCAAGGGCAGGTTAGGATTTACCATGGCGTTCCAAGCTCTGTGGCCACAGGTGGGTTGCTCTTAGTCACCAGAGGGCAGAAGCACTGATAGCAAGAACTGCTCTTCTTAAATCTGTTGACTGAAATTACAATCAAGGATGGATAACTGCCTGTTTTGGAGCTAATTTGGAAAGTTGGAGTCCAAGAGAGTCCCCAAAAGCCATCAGCGCATCATGTGGTCTCTGCAAACCTCCCGTGATGAAGCGTTTCAGGAACCATCCTACTGAGGAAGACGCAAGTTGCAGCAGACCAGGATGAACCCAGCAAACACCACACATTTTCATTCATTACACAGAACCGGAAGTTGACTGCTGGTGGCCATCTGAGAGGCTGCCATAGTTTGTTCAATATTTTTCAATCAGGAAACACATTCTGAGCTTCCTTCTGCAGCTGGGTAGGAGCTGAGCTCTAGAGGTTAAAAGACAAATATGGCAATGTTGTCCTTGATGTGTTCACATTCTGGAGGTTGTAGCGTGCTACAGTTAAATGGATTTCATTTTAGAATATTACTTGTCCCCGACTGCACATAGCATTACCCTGTCTAAATGGAGTGTGTGTAATAGATAGGTGGATAGACAGATTAACATTTTATGAAAAAAAAACCACTGTCCACATTATTAGATTGTAGCAAATTCTTAGTTTTGTGTGGCCTTAGCACCTATTTTGAATATAAGTTTAAATTTCTCAGAAGTAAGGTTTGGTCAGCCTTGACACAGTTTCTAGCTGTACACCACACTGAAGTGGCTCAAGCTGGTGGCTCAAGATTCAGAATTTAGAGGCATTTTTCACTCAGCAGATGGAGCTTCTGCTTTTCTGCCCAGGTTTCCGTTTTAGAAAAAGTGTCACCCTGTCACCCAGGCTGGAATGCAGGGATGAGATCTCGGCTCACTGCAACCTCCGTCTCCCAGGCTCAAATGATCCTTCCACCTCAGTCTTCCCAGTAGCTGGGACTACAGGTACTCGCCACCATGCCCAGGTTTTTTTTTTTTTTTTTTTTGTATTATTTTTGTAGAGATAGGGATTTGCCATGTTACCCAGGCTGGTCTCAAACTTCTGGACTCAAGTGATCTGCCCTCCTCGGTCTCCCAAAGTGCTGGGATTAAAGGTGTGAACCTAAGTCTTCCTTTAAATGGACCATTTAGGTCTTTGTTCAAGTATATAAAGTATGTAAACCATCCCCACACCCTATTCCCTTACACACACCCAGGCACCCATGCCACACATACATAATAAATACATACTGCTAGTTCCACTCACTCTCTCTGCCTGACCCTCATCCCACTGTACATGACCCGGGTGTGGAGCACTGCCCTCCGATTCCTTTCACCCTCCCCACCTGCCTCTGTAAGTAATCAGTCTTTGAAGTAGTTTCCTGTGGTGGTGTGGATTGAATTTGTGTTTTCCATCTGAAGAACCAGGGATGGCCTCAGGCCAGGCTTTTCCTGGGATGCCAGAGAGGCAGTTGGTGGGGAGAGAAGGTTATGCCAGCACCATAGCAATGTCCAGACAGGCATAAACTGAGCACGGGTGAGACAAGAGTCACAGGGGTGTCTGCCAGTATAAACATGTTTCCCATGTGAGCAACTCCCTGGTTGTGGATTGAACAATGAGGCATGAGGCCATCCACAGGTAAAAGAGGCATTCCATGAAAGGCACTCTGTAAATGCTCACACCCAGCTCCCCCTTCATCTCCCATTAGGGCAGGGTTGTTGACCACTCTGGAATGAGAACCTCAATTTAGCTGGGGCTTTGAAAACACAGGTACACTCTGAGGACCTGCCAGCAGACAGTGTTTGCATAGCAAGTGCCATATTAATGACACTGAAATCACAGTCACAGGCATGGAGTGACTTCCTGTCCATGGGTGGTACTGAAATCACAGTCACAGGCATGGCGTGACTTCCTGTCCACGGGTGGTGCTGAAATCACAGTCACAGGCATGGAGTGACTTCCTGTCCACGGGTGGTACTGAAATCACAGTCACAGGCATGGCGTGACTTCCTGTCCACGGGTGGTGCTGAAATCACAGTCACAGGCATGGAGTGACTTCCTGTCCACGGGTGGTGCTGAAATCACAGTCACAGGCATGGCGTGACTTCCTGTCCACGGGTGGTACTGAAATCACAGTCACAGGCATGGAGTGACTTCCTGTCCACGGGTGGTGCTGAAATCACAGTCACAGTCATGGAGTGACTTCCTGTCCACGGGTGGTGCTGAAATCACAGTCACAGGCATGGCGTGACTTCCTGTCCACGGGTGGTGCTGGAATCACAGTCACAGGCATGGCGTGACTTCCTGTCCACGGGTGGTGCTGAAATCACAGTCACAGGCATGGCGTGACTTCCTGTCCACGGGTGGTGCTGAAATCACAGTCACAGGCATGGCGTGACTTCCTGTCCACGGGTGGTGCTGAAATCACAGTCACAGGCATGGCGTGACTTCCTGTCCACGGGTGGTGCTGAAATCACAGTCACAGGCATGGCATGACTTCCTGTCCACGGGTGGTGCTGAAATCACAGTCACAGGCATGGAGTGACTTCCTGTCCATGGGTGGTGCTGAAATCACAGTCACAGGCATGGAGTGACTTCCTGTCCATGGGTGGCTTGGGCAATGAATCTTTGGTTGTGACTCATGCCCTGTGTACGGTTGTTATATTCATCCTTAGAAGCCACTTCAGTAACATTTTAAAACAAGGCAGATAATTGGTTGCAAGGTATCTGTTGTATGTAAATCAGTAAATAAGAGATGTGTAAATTTTCTTCAGTTTATTTTTTTGATAATTTAAGAACCACCTTTCCTGCAAAAATATTCCAAATACTTAAAGGAACAGTAATAGTCATGTAACTGCAGAACAGCAGAGATTAGAGAGAAGTGTGCACTGTGACCTCTAAGAGTCTGCAGCTGGAAACAGCTTCCCTGCAAAGTTATGTCCAGTGTAGACTGGATATATTCAGTCTTCATTTGGAAGAAAAACAGAATTTCCAAAAAAAAAAAAAAAAGAATTTTTTAAATGAAAAGTAACCAACATTATACCTTTTTGTAAATTTATTATTTTTTTTACGTTTACATTTTGGATATTTCTTTGTTTAATCCCTTGAGCTCCCATGAACATTTCTCAAGCCACTCTTTCTGAGTTAAAACCAAAGAAATCAAATCTTCTGCAAGTCAGAGATGAAAATGCTTTTTGTTTTCCTCGAAATAAAACTAATGGAAAGTAGCAGGTACTCGCTCCCTAGCACAAATATTGTTACTCAACATAGTCTCAACAAGTAGATCCCACTGGAGCTGGTTTGAGCCCCACAGAATCTGAAAGCTCTTTATTTAAGTCCGTCTTGACAAATAAGCAGCCCAATAGATCTGAGAACCACTGGCAGAAACAAATAAGAAAAAGAATTCACAACGTTATGGAATAGTTTGCATTTCCTTTTAATCTCCAATTTAGCAGCATGTTCTCATTCTGTAGAACTAACACCTTTCAAGTTTTCATGTTGTCAAAGTAGTTAAAACTCCCCTGCTGGGAATCCAGAATGGTCCACAGGGCATAGGGCGCAGTTTTTAACTCAAGGACTATGAAATGAGCTAATGTATAGATCACCGGAACCATGCTGGGAATACCTGCAGGCCTTGCCAGGTATGCAAAAGAAAATGGCACTTCTATTTTTGTATGGAAAAGTCAAATAGCAACCAGAGGACCACAGCATGAGAGTGAGGAAAGTGCTCAAAATACTATGTCATTCTTCAGAATGTAAAAATTCCCTCTTGTGAATTAAAGTTAGTCTTCTCAGTTGGACTAATGGCTCTCAGTGGTGATTCTGTCTTAGAGTTTGGTAGCTGATGGTGTCTGTGCTTTGGATGCTAAGATGCTTGTCATTAGTCTGCAACATCTGACTAGCAAATTCGGACTTTCAGGGCTTACATTTTGTAAAGTAATTTGACTTGCTTTACTTTCATTTTTTTCCCTAATTGCCTTCATTTTTAATTCTCTTAATATTTTATTGCACTTTAGGTTCTGGGGGTACATGCGCAGAAGAACATGCAGGATTGTTGCATAGGTACACACATGGCGATATGGATTGCTGCCTCCATCCCTGTCACCTATTTTTGGCATTTCTCCCCATATTATCCCTCCCCAACTGCCTACTCCCCACTGTCCATCCCTTAGTCCCCCCCAACAGACCCCAGTGTGTGATGCTCCCCTCCCTGTGTCCATGCGTTCTCATTGTTCAACACCCGCCTATGAGTGAGAACATATGCTGTTTGATTTTCTGTTCTTGTGTCAGTTTGCTGGGAATGATGTTTTCCAGGTTCATCCGTGTCCCTACAAAGGACACGAACTAATTGCTTTTTATGGCTGCATAGTATTCCATGGTGTATATGTGCCACATTTTTCCTGTCCAGTCTATCATCGATGGGCATTTGGGTTGGTTCCAGGTCTTTGCTATTGTAAACAGTGCTGCAATGAACATTTGTGTGCATGTGTCCTTATAGTAGAATGATTTATAGTCCTTTGGGTATATATCTAGTAATGGGATTGCTGGGTCAAATGGAGTTTCTATTTCTAGGTCCTTGAGGAAGCACCACACTGTCTTCCACAATGGTTGAACTAATTTACACTCCCACCAGCAGTGTAAAAATGTTCCTATTTCTCCACATCCTCTCCAGCATCTGTTGTCTGCAGATTTTTAAATTCACTTTTAAAATACATTTCATCTCAGTCTGTTATATTTACCCTTGGAAGTCACTTTAATGGCATTTTAAAATTAGGCAAAGAGAAAATGTTAGGACTTATTCTCAATACTGGTTCTCCGTTTGCTTCCACAAATGAGGAGGAATAGAATAGCCTAGAGGTCACCAGTGATCTAGATAGCACAAGGTTTCCTGTTGACAGGCTTCTCCGTGCATCTCATTTCCTCCAGGTCCAGGTCATGGATAGTAAAGCACAAGACAATGTTTTCAAAATGTGTCAAGCAACTCATTCTGAGTAAGATGCAATGCCATGTCTCCAGGGACCAAAGAGCTCTTTTCTACTTTGCCCAGAGACAAAGAAGGTAGCTATCTTATTCAGGTATTTTCTCATCCCGTTTGTGGTATCTTCCGTGGGAGGCAGGAGCGGGTAATGTTTGTTGTACGTCCTCTCTGTGCTGGGCGCCTGGCTGGGCTCTTTGTAGGCATGGTCTTATTGAACCCTCCCAACTTTGCAAGATCGTTTCATTGCTCCTGTTTCGCAGATGAGAAAACAAAGGCTTGAGTTGTTAAATATCTTCTAGAAATTCCATTTAGCCTCAGTGTGCACAGTCCACACTCTGTGCTGCTGTCTGAAGAGATCACGTTTGCTATGGTCTGAATGTTTGTGTTCCCTCAAATGCCTACATTGAAACCTGAAAATCCATATGTTGAAATGCAGTAGTGTTGGAGGTGGGTGTTTTGGGAGACAATTGGGTCATGAGGGTGGGGCCCTCATGAATGGGATTAGTGTCCTTCTAAAGGAGGCTCCCGAGAGCTGTGTTGGCCTGTCCACCCTATGAGGACACAGCAAGAAGGCACCATCTGTGAACCTGAAAGCGAGCTCTCGCCAGGTACTAAATCTGCTGGTGCCTGGAGCTTGAACTTTCCGGTTTCAGAGACGTGATGAAGACGTTTCTGTTGTTTATGAGCCACCCAGTTTGTGATGGACTAAGACAGCATTGTTCTACTAGTGACTGACAGTGGCTGACTCGGAGGACGCAGGACCTGGCCCATAGTTGCCTAGTAAAGTAGTGCAGGGGATAGTGGATTTGAACTGAGCCTAGCATCTAGAAAGATACTCATCCTCAGAGCTAGAGGCAGCCAAAGCTTCCTCGGGGAAATTGAGCACCAGGAAGGGCCAGTCTAGAGTGTCTACCAGGCAGGTAGAGTGCTGCCGGGAGGCAGCTGCTGCTTCTACTACGGCTAGCAGCAAGCATTCACATTTAAATAGAGCCTTACTTTCATAAGTATTATTTAGTTGATTGTCACAGCAACATTGTGAGCTGTTTAGGACAGGTTTTAGTTATTTCTATTATAGGGTTTTCTTCCCTTTTTCTCCCTTTTTCCCTCCCTCATCCTTTCCTTCCCTTCATAAACAATTTCTGGGTCAGCCTTATTCCAGACATCTTCGTAGGTGGAAAGGACAGGATGAGGGACTGAGGTCTTGGACAGGAGAAGAGAGGCTCAATGTGGACATTATTTGCAAATGCAGGTTGTTAGGGTCTGTTCGTGCTTGGAAATCATGTTGATGGGTGCAACAAGACAGCTGTTTCTGATGATTTACACACCAAAGAACAGATACTGGTGGCATCTTCCCAGCGCTTTCCCCCAGCTCTGTTGAGGCAGCCTCACTAGTGTTTTCTTGGGAGCAGATGTGAGATCTGGACCTGGGGAGACCTTTGGCTCTGACTGTAGGAGGCACTCTGGTTTCTGCCCCTGCCACAATTAGCTGCTGCTGGGGGACCTGAGGCTGAAGCAGTGACCACCAGGTCTGCACACAATGCCCCGTGTAATGGCCACTCACGGCAAACATTACAATGTTACCCTCTGACTCCACAGTTTAAATCCTGCTTTGTATTTGCTGTTATGTTTAATGATTTGTAAAATCAACAGCTATGCAAATCACCACACTGCCAGACTCGGGTTGTGACTCCTTTTTCTGTGTCCACTGCCTGGCCTTGTTACCACTCCTGACCATATATTTTGTCCCCTAGCTGTGTCGTTTCTGAAATTGGATGAAGAGCTGCCCAGGAAAGCACTGGCAGGCATTTCTGGTGACCTCTCCAGTGCTTTGCATGTGTGCAGCTCTTGAGAGCTTACCTCTATGTGCACATTAGGAAGTCACTACATTCTGATGACAGCTGTGTAGAGGAGCCAGGGTAGGCTGTCATCTTCCCTCTTTTATAGATTGGCAAACTGAGACTCAGAAAAAATTAGATGGTGTGGCTGGACAATAGCAGATTCAGGACACGAGGCCAGGTCCCGAATCTCAGTCCGAAGTGGTGACATTGTAGAAGGAGCATGGACTAAAGAGGCCTGGAGCTCTGAGCTGCATAGACCGATTCGCCTCCTGCACAGATCTGGGCTTGCATTCTAGCTCTGTCATTTAAAGAATGGCTATTTGTGCATGCCTGTTAGCCCCTCTGAGCTTCAGTTTGTTCATCTGTGAAGCAGGATGCATGACAACATGCATGCATGGGTGGACTACGTGGACAAGTCAGTATGAAAGAACACGGAAGAGTGGGAGGTGCAAGGCAGTTTGGCAAATGCTGGTCCTATGTCTTCCTTCAGACTCCTAATTCTGATGCCCCAAATATCCAAAAGTTGAGTGACACAAGTCACAGTTAGTGCTAGAGTGCTGAATCCATTCTAAATTAATTCATGGGGATAGAAATTTTTAGAAAGTGATGGTTTTGAATTTAGTCTGGAAATCGCTGAAATTCTGGATGAACTCAGATATTCAGGACCCAAAGTGGGTTTTGCCATGCCAACACAAGCTACAGCACCTCCAGCCCATGAGGGTACTTGAAGTTACCCCCATTTCAGATAACGCTGTGTTCCAGACGGGGCTCCTGGCAGGTGGAGCTCATGGGATGGCCTTTCACCCTCTGCTTGGCTCCTCTCACAGTCAGTTGCACCCATGTCCTCAGGTACAGCTCTTGCAGGCTGGTGGGTGGCCTAGGAGTACGTTTGTGTCAATAGACTTGCTTCATGAAGGGCCCCTGGGCCCTGCCCCCCCCAGCTCTCAATTCTCTGCCTCATCTCACCATCTTCAGTGTCTGTCACTGCAGCAAATTCCACCCACCACAGCTATTTTGAAGTTGGTTAAGGGGCTAGGAAAGAGGAAAAAATGAAAGGAAGAGGACAAGAGTGGTAGGGAGTTAAGTGAAGGCATTCTGGAACTAAAATAGCCATGAGACCCATATATGTTTGTGTGTGACTGTGAAGAGAATTGAAAGATAAAGATCCCAGACAAAATTTTTAAAGAAAGGCAGTTGCTTGGAAGAACCATAGTTATTTGGAATTGTCAGTCCTTGTAGATGGGTGAGGAGAATCTGTCAAGACTTTCTACCTGGCATTCATGCATTCACAGTAGCTGGTAAAAGGCAAGCTCACCTTCCAGGATGGATGCAGCTGCTAGAATGGGTGTGCTGCTCTTGCATCCATCCTGGGGAGACTTATGATTTAGAGGTTTGGGGATCAAATTCAGTATGATGTGATTTTGCACTCAGACACCATTTAAGTGCAAAGCTCAGAAGCTCTATACTATTGTGAAATAATAGCATAATGACTCAAATAATGAAAAATTAAGTGCATGCATTGGTTTGTGTATATTAAGATACAAAGTGAGCTAGGGCTGTTGACATGGCAATTTTAATAAAACAAAAATGTATTTTTCTTCTGCATCTGGGAACATCAACAATCTATGTTCTTACAGGAAAATCGATCTAAGATTAGCTTATTGGAACGGATGCCTCTGCAGTTCTGGGCCATGCTGTCAGTGACCATAGAGGATGATAGACTAGAATATCTGGGGACAGGCAGGTGTAGGTTCTATTTCTTCAAAATCACTTTTTAAATTTGGAACTGAGGAATTAAAGTAATTGATACTAAAAAATTTTTAAAGTGGGCATATGTGGATTTAATCATGATAAAATAAGGGTGTGATTTCATTTAATCTGTTCCATTAAAAAAAAAAAAAAACACTTGGAGTACTCCTGGATGTGTCAGGTGGGGTGTTAGGTGCTGGAGGCATAAAAAGAGGTCAAAGACGTGGCCGTGGGGAGGGATACCTGTGAAACACTTAGAAATATTTAATTAAATATTGAAGTTTCAGTGAGTAGTTGAGATCTCAGGAAATGAAATAAAAATATCCAAGGGTTGAAACGGAAGAGGAAATTTAAACCCAGAATGACAGCACCTGACCTTGTGCCCAGGCATCCTGAGGCCGGGGTCGGAGGGTGCAGTGACTGTCACCTGCTCCTTCAGGCCTTGGACTGCAATGCTAAGTCAGGGAAAATAAGTGACTTCCCAGGCTGGTGCACGGTGGGGAAATGGATTTCTTATCCCTGAATGAAGCCTCATGAAAAGATGGACTAAAAATAAACTCACCTTCCTTCATTAGCAGATAAAAGTAAGGATTATTTACAACCAAATGTAATGTGCAAACCTTGATGGAATCTGGTTAAGAAAAGAAATGCAAAAGCAAAGTACAGAAGACCCTAAGACCCTTTGCGGGCCACTGGGGAAATTGAATACAGACTGGATAGTAGATCGTATTAAGAAATTTTTATTTTCTCAAATGTAATAATATTGTCAGAATATTCTAAGAATTTGCATGCAGAAGTATTCAGGGTTAAAGTGTTATGGTGTGTATACAACTTACTTTTATAGTGGTTCAGCAAATATGTATACATACAGTTCAAGGTATAGATAAAATCATTATGACAAAATGTTAATAATCCAGGGAGTGGGTAGATAAGCAATCTTTATATGGATCTTCCTACTTTTCTGGAAGTTTGAAAAATTTTGAAATAGAAAATTGGAAATTGAAGGAACATTGTTTTTCTTGATCTAGGTTTGGGGATGAAAAACAACTTCCCTGAGATTTTGCAGCCATAGACCTATCCTCACAGTGATTAGAGGTTGACTTTTTTCTTTCTACATGACGTGAGAATCCTTGGCCTGGGGAAATACCACAAAAGTAATAGAGGGTGGGGTTACTACTGGATGCCTGGCAGAAGGAAACACACACAGCCTGGAGACATGGAACCTCAGCGGAGTGCACGGTACATGCTAGATGAAGCCAGCACAGTAGGCATGCAATCTGAAATTACAAAACGGGAAGAAAATTACTGCGGGAAGAGCCAAATGCGAAAAATGGCAGGATCCAATCCTTCAGGATGTTTAAAGATGTCAAAGAAGGTTTGGAATTGTAATAAAACATGTAAGACACACCATGGAACTTTTAGAAATAAAATATAAACTCATTGAAACAAAAAATCCCTGATCAGATCATTAAGTGAAATGAATAATCGGTGATCTGAAATGTGACACTGATAAAATGGCAGAGAATGCACTGCAGAGCACAGAAGAGATGGGAAGTCCCAGAGCAAGCCTGGGACACCGTGGACAGCACGATGATCAAACACACATCTAACGGAACTCGAGGCAGAACGGGAGGAATGCAGAGAGCTGTGGCCCTCAGATTCCGTCATCTCAGCGAGCCCAGGGAAGGGTCTGCATCTCGGTATGTGCCAAGGAAACAGCAGAACTGCAGAGACACTGTTAGAAGAGAGAGTAGGTAACAGCTGCCGTTAGAAGGGAGCAGTGTCAACAAGAATAGAAGATAGAGAATTCTATATCTAGGTAAGCCATTGGCCAGTCATAATACAAAATTGAAATGTTTTAATTTACTTAGAATATTAAAACTTTACCCAAAGTGTAACAAGACCATGCAAACGTACTTCTAACATTAAAGCCATTGTATTAGTAGTTTAAATTTACTCCAAAAACAAATGACTTCTCCCAATCACCAGGCCTAATGGCTTCTACATGAAAATTCCAGCCAATAGTCAAGGAATCCAACATCCCAATTTTGAGAGAGCAGAATAACAAGAGATATGAACCAATTTGTTTTATGTGCTCAATATGACGTTTTATGAAAATCGGAGAAGAATGAAAAGTGGTATCCTATCCTTTTGTGAATCTACACTGGGACATGTCAAATAAAATATTAGCAAATCAAATCCAGAAACTATAAAAGTGTAAGCTAATGAAGGTCGGATTATCATGGGAATGCTGAGTTGTTTGCAACTAGAAATATAGATGTAACAGCCCATTTAAATGATTAAAAGAGAAGAACGCATATCTCACTTTGAGGGATACAAAGAAGGATTTGGTGTTTTGCACATCATGACAGGAAGACTCAGTATTGGAAAGATGTTTGTTTATCTCAAATTCAAAGCAATTCTATTAAATATTTTCCCAGAGTTTTTTTTTCTTCTGTAATTTGCCAAGCTGATGGAGCAGCAAAAGGCCCAGAATATTCTTCCTGCTAGTAGGGCTTTGTAACAAATGATCCCAAAGCTCAGTGCTACAAACCCTTTACCTTGTAATCTTATAATGTCCTTGAGGAATCAACTTTAGAGGTAAGGGGATATGTCGCTCACAGTAGATCTGGCTGTGGGGTCTGGTGGGGACAGCTCATTTCTGCTTTCCTTGGCATCAGCTCTAGGACTTCCAGGCTGCTGGCTGGATGATCTAAAGTCACTTTCACTCATGGCCCCAGTGCCTTGGCTGGGAGGGCTGTACAGGGTGGGCTCCTTGTGCATTTCCCTCTCTGTAGGTCGTCTTCCCACACCATCAGGGTGGCTGGACTTATATGTCAGCTCGGGGCTCTGAAGTTGTGTGTCCCAAAAAAGCCAGCCTGAAGCTGCATCCTTCTGTGACATAGCTTTAGAAGTCACAAAGGCGGCTGGGTGTGGTGGCTCACGTCTATAATCCCAGCACTTTGGGTGGCTGAGGCGGGTGGATCACGAGGTCAAAAGATCGAGACCATCCTGGTCAACAAGGTGAAACCCCGTCTCTACTAAAAATACAAAAAATTAGCTGGGCATGGTGGTACACGCCTGTAGTCCCAGCTACTTGGGAGGCTGAGGCAGGAGAATTGCTTGAACCCAGGAGGTGGACGTTGTGGTGAGCCGAGATCGCTCCATTGCACTCCACCCTGGGTAACAAGAGCGAAACTCCCTCTAAAAAAAAAAAAAAAATTCAAAAAGGCATCATTTGCACTACACTGTATTGGGTGTTAGTCAAAGGACCCTACTCAGATTCAAGGGAAGGGTATATGCACCCACCTGCTGGTGGGAGTAGCGTCAGCAACATGTGGCATGGATGTCATGTGTATGCATGAGTGTGTGTGTGTGTGCTTGTGTGTGTAAAATTTAACCTGCCACAAATATTCCAGGCAATTTGAGTAAGAAGGATTTATTCCACTAGACCCCATGAGTTGATAAAGCTGAACCAATTGGGAGGTATGCTACTGGTGCGTGGGTAAAAAACAACAAATGAAACAGTCAATGGAGCCCTGAGAGAAACCCACTCACATGAGGGAGCTTCTTTATGGCCAGTGTGGAAATGTAAACCATCAAGGAAAGGATACAGTATTACATGACTCATGATAAAATGACTAAGGACCAAGGCCTGGTAATCGTCCAAGCATGTGCAGAAAAATAGATGTCAGTACACCTTACTGATAGTGACAGTCACAGCTCATATGGACGGAATACCCAGTAGGTGCCAGGTATTTTGCATGTGCTATTTGTAATCTTTATACGATCGTTGAGGAATCCACTTCGGAGGTGAGAGTCTACGTCACTCACAGTAAATCGCAAGGATGGTGAGTTATGGAGCTAGGATTGGAATCCAGAGCTGTGCAAGCCAAGGCTTTCGTACTGCCGTTTACCTCGGATGTTCGTTCTTGCCCCGGGACTTGTCTTACGTTGCTCGTTTCCTGAAATCTCTTTGGTCTCAAACACTTGCATCAACTGACTGTGCCACGTTACTTTCTGCTCATCTTTGAAGCACGGGTTCAGTCATCACCCCCTGAGGGAACTGTTTCCTACCCTCGTCTTCTCCAGGTTAGATTTATGTCCTCGGTCCCGTTCTTTTAAACCTGTCTATCATCACATTCATGACAATGTGGAGGATAGAAAAGGCGGGATTCACATGCTCTTCTCCTCCCCAAAAACAAATATTTGCCTGTCAGAAATAAAACTGTCAAAGGCATACAAATTGCTGTTTTAAAATTAGAGTACGTTTTAAAACAGTAGTCACTGTTTTGTTAAATAATGGAAAAGCAATATTAAAAACCCCTGAAGATTGAAATAAAGAACAGAGAACACGGAGCACTTTGATGTCACACAGGTTCAGGTGTCACTGGCATGGCACCGTCTCCGAGAGGCTTCCCTCTGTTCCTGGAGCTTGGGGAGAGGGTTTCTTCCTGTCAGCACTTGCCCAGTGTTGGGTGCATTCTTTCAGTCACGAACACTGTGGCTCTTGTGGCTGCTTTCTTGGAAACTGTACTTATTTGGAAGCAATGTCAGACTTAATCCCAGGCAATTCAGTGTTTTCTATACTGATTTATCTCCCTTTTCTACCAGAACTGCCTTTCTTCTCATTGGTTCAGACCATCAGATAAACTGGGGGAGAGAATGCAGAAGAAAAACCCCAGGCTGAGAAGATAGAACCTCATCTTTTCCTGAAGTTCATGAAGATATTCCTCTATTCAGCAGTTTCCCCTTAGCCACAGCTTTGCTTTCTGTGATTTCAGTTACCAGCAGTCTGCAAACATGATATTGGTGGTGGTGGGGGGAACACATTTACCTTTTACTGCAGTGTATTGTTCTATTTTATTATTGATGTTAATCTCTTTCTGTGCCTAATTTATAAATTAAACTTTATCATAAGTTTGCATGCATGGAAAAAAAAAACATGGTGTATATAGGGTTTGGTAGTATTCCTGATTAGCCCCTGTGGATGGGGGGATTATTGCTTTTTGCATTCCGTATGCCTGGACTTCACACTAAGATTGTTAAATGCACCAAAGTAGATGTTGTGCATGATTTGACGTAGGGATCCAGTGGCATTTTCTTTCATATGCATAATGCGTAATTGTCTCATTTCCTTTAGTTTGCAACTGTAGCTCTGTCATAAGTTGAATTTTAATATACTCACTGCTGTGCTCCTTGACTTTCTACTCTGTTTCTTTGGTCTATATTATTCACTGCATCAAACCCACACCATCTTAGTTACTATAATTTTATGAATGTGGTTTCTCTTAGGGCAATTCCTCCAGTTGCCTTGACAACCATGGCTCCTGCTATTGATCTTCTTACGAGTTGAGCAGTTTCTGAACCTTTGCCTGTCTTTATCTGCAAATAATTAGCTTGGTGAGTTGTGCAAAAACCTATTGGAGTTTTGATGGAGACTGCGTTAAAGACAAAAATTGGGAAGAATTTGTTTCTTATCCATGAACATGAATATTTCTCTCAATTTATTAGATATTTTATGTATTAAAATATATCATGAAAAAAATTCTCAATATTCATAAAGACACTTCCCAAAAAATGACCAATGTCTTTCAATGACATTTAATATTCTCCATAAAGAACCTGTACATCTTTTGTTAGACATTTCTCTTTGGTAATTTTTGTTATTTTTGCTATGGAGAATCATAAGTTTATCTTTTCTAACATTTATTACTGGTTATAGAAATACCACTGGCTTTTGTATATTGATTTTACGTCCAGTAATCTTGCTAATTCTTATTAATTCTAATAATTTAATTATTGATTCTTTTGGCCTTTTTATGTATAATTTTGTTTCTTTTATATCCTTTTATGTCTTTTTAGTTTTTCATTTTACTGTTAAGCATTAAATAAAAGTGGTAACGGTGGATATTCTTGTCTTATTCTTGCTCTTAAAGGAAATGTTTCAAACATTTTACTGTTGACTTGTTTTTGAAGCAACTTAAACCCCTCTATTAGGTTGATCCCAGCTGGCTAAGAATTTTTATCCTTAATGGAGATTGAATTTTATTAAATTATCTAATTGCATCTATTGGGGTAGTCTTGTGAGTTTTACCATTTATTCCGTTATGAGTTACATTAATAGATTCTTAAATGATAGATCAATGTTACATTCTTGGCATACATCCAATTTGGTCAGTTTATCTATTTAGTTTTTTATAAATTTCAGATTCAATTTAAAAAATGACTTTTACATCCCTGTTAGTGTATCAGATTGACTTGAGACTTTTTCTTTCATGTATTGTTTTTGTCTAGCTTCGGTATCAAAGTTTTGCTGAACTTATAATGAGTTAGGAAGTAAATTCTTGGAGATAGTTTGATTAAGGTAAGGATTATTTGTTCTCATTATTTGTTAGAACTGTCTGGTAAAGTTGTTAGACCTGCTATACTCTTTATGAGGAGACATTTAACAATTAATTTGCTTTATTTAATAGGGTTATTCAAATTTTAATTTTTTAAAGTAATTTATACAATTGTATTTTGTCTAGGCATTTGTCCATTTCCAGTCTTTTTATTTTTTGGCATGTAGTTATACACAGTAGTGCTTTTAGGCATTGCAGCATGGATGTGTACCCACTTTGCTTGTGTCTTCTCACTTGTTTTTGGTGTCCTGTAGAAGTTTAATACTTCCATCCTGGTCAACTTGGTGAAACCCCGTCTCTACTGAAAATAGAAAAAATTAGCTGGGCATGGTGGCGTGTGCCTGTAATCCCAGCTACCCAGGAGGCTGAGGCAGGCGAATTGCCTGAACCCAGGAGGTGGAGGTTGTGGTGAGCCGAGATCGTGCCATTGCACTCCAGCCTGGGTAGCGAAACTCTGTCTCAAAAAAAAAAAGGAAGTTTAACACTTTTCTTTTTAAAATTAATTTTTAATTGACAAAACTTGTGTATATTTATGATGTACAACATGCTATTTTGAACAGTTTTCTTAATCTCATGGAAGAGCACTTTGGCAGTATGGACTTTCTGCTCTGTGCACCTTTTCTCTGTCCTTAGTTCATGCCCATCCAGCTACTGTTTTCTTCTTTCTGCTTTATTTGGTCTTTTCCTACTTATTATGCTGTCTTGTTTTGAACTTATCAAGTGGGTGTTTAGATGCTATATTAGTCCATTCTCATATTGCTATGAAGAAATACCTCAGATAGGGTAATTTATAAAGAAAAAGGTTTAATGGACCCTTTTCCATAGTTCCACATGGCTGAGAGGGCCTCACAATCATGGCAAAAGGCAAAGGAAGAGCAAAGGCATGTCTTACATGGCAGCAGGCAAGAGAGCCTGTACAAGGGAACTCCCATTTATAAAACCATCAGATATCATGAGACTTACTCACTTTCATGAGAATAGCATGGGAAAAACCCACCCCCATGATTTAATGACCTCCAACCAGATCCCTTCCATAGCACATGGAAATTATAGGAACTATAATTCAAGATGAGATTTGGGTGGGGACACAGCCAAACCATATCAGATGATTACTTTCAGTTTTTCTTATTTTCCAATAAAGTGCTTAGGCATATAAACTTCCCAAAATACAATATTTTATCAGCATACCACAAATTTAGATATATAGTATTTTCTTAAGTTTCATCCTAAGTAGTTTATGATTTTTATTATGATTTTTTTTATAATTTATTAAAAATATTACAAGAAAATTTCTTTTAAAAAAAAAACAATGTATGGGTATTGCTGTGCTTTGTCACTGATTTCCAGAATAATCGTACTGTTGTCAGAAACTGATCTGTAAAATATCAATTCTTTGCCATTTGTTACAACTTGCCTTGTGGTTTTTTAGGTATTTAATTTTTATAAATTCAGTGTTCCACACATAAAAATTATTCTATAATTCTTGGTTAAAATTCTCTATTTAGTTAAGTTTGTTTATGAGTCACTCAAATGGTCTCTACACTGGCCAATCACCTTTATATAATAATGTGATTCCTATCAAGAGTTGAAGACACAAAAGCATCTTTGAAAGCTTTCTTAATGACTTCCAATTGTCAAAACAGAAGGTGTCCAGAAGTCGATGGGAACTTGTCAGCATTTGGTATTGTCAGTTTTTTTGTTTTTTTAAGATGGAGTTTGTTTGTTTTTTTTGAGATGGAGTCTCACTCTGTTGCCCAGGCTGGACTTCAGTGGTGTGATTTCAGCTCACTGCAGTTTCTGTCTCCCAGGTTCAAGTGATTCTCCTGCCTCAGCCTCCCAAGTAGCTGGGATTACAGGCAAATATCTGTTTTTGGGGAGGAGAAGAGCATGTGAATCCTGCCTTTTCTATCCTCCACATTGTCATGAATGTGATGATAGACATAGGTTTAAAAGAATGGGGCCAAGGGTATAAATTCTACTCTGAAGAAGATGAGGGTCAGAAACAACTCCCTCGGGGTTCATGGGTGCAGGAATTGTCACGTTGTCTTCCACAATGGTTGAACTAATTTACATTCCCACCAACAGTGTAAAAGCACTCTTATTTCTCTGCATCCTCATCAGCATCTGTTATTTCCTGACTTTTTAATAATTGCTCTTCTAACTGGTGTGAGAAGGCATCTCATTGTGGTTTTGATTTGCTTTTCTCTAATAATCAATGATATTGAGCTTTTTTTCATATAATTGTTGGCCCGATGAATGTCTTTCTTTGAGCAGCATCTGTTCATATCCTTTACCCACTTTAATTGGGTTGTTTGTTTTTTCCTTGTAAATTTGTTTAAGTTCCTTATCCACTCTGTATATAAGACCTTTGTCAGATGGATAGATTGCAAAAATTTTCTCCCATTCTGTAGGTTGTCTGTTCACTCTGATGGAAGTTTCTCTTATTGTGCAGAATCTCTTTAGTTTAATTATATCCAATTTGTCAATTTTTGCTTTTGTTGCAATTGCTATTGGTGTTTTCATCATGAAATCTTTGCCCATGCCTATGTCCTAAAGGGTATTGCCTAGATTTTCTTCTAGGTTTTTATAGTTTTGGGTTTTACATTTTAGTCTTTAATCTATCTTGAGTTAATTTTTGTGTAAGGTGTAAGGAAGGGGTCTAGTTTCAATTTTATGCATTTGGCTAGCCAGTTCTCCCAGCACCATTCACTGAATAGGAGATCCTTTCCCCATTGCTTGTTTCTGTCAGGTTTGTCGAAGATCAGATGGTTGTAGGTGTTTGGTCTTAGTTCTCTATTCTGTTACATTGGTCTATGTGTCTGTTTTGTGCCAGTATCATGTTGTTTTGAGTACTGTAGCCTTGTAGTATAGTTTGAAGTTGGGTAGCATGATGCTTCCAGCTTTGTGTTTTGTTTTTTTGGGTGGTGTTGACTTCTTTTTTTAGTTCAATATGAATTTTAACATAGTTTTTCCCAATTCTGTGAAGAATGTCAATGATAGTTTAATGGCAATAATATTTAATCTATAAATTACTTTAGGACATATAGCCACTTTCATGATTTTGAGTCTTCCTCTTCACGAGCATGGAGTGTTTTCCATTTATTTGTGTAGTCTTTGATTTCCTCGAGCAGTGGTTTGTAGTTCTCTTTGGGGAGGTCCTTCTCTTGTTAGCTGTATTCCTAGGTATCTTATTCCCTTTGTAGCAATCATGAATGGGAGTTCATTCATTACAACAATTAAATAAGTTTTTTTCTTATTTCTAATCTCTCTGGTTATATTACCTATGTGTGACGTCTACTTTCTTCATTACTGCACTTAGCATATGAATCTTGGTTACTTTATATTCCCTACCTCATGCTTCCAACAGCTGTGTCATATCTGAATCTGGTTTCAGTGCTTGTTTTGTCTCTTCAGACTGTATTTCTCTTTTGTATGCCATATGATTTTTTGCTGGAACCTGAGCATGTTGTATCAAGTAAAGGAACTCATGTAAATAAGCCTTTAGTGTGAGGATTTATGTTACTCTGATTAGGTCTTGGGCTGGTTTTATGTTTGTTATGACTGTAGTTGCCAGAGGCTTCAAACTCCTCGAGTACTCTTGTTTCTGTTTTCCCTCTTGTCTCTGGGCTTAAGTCCTCTTCCTCAGAGAATGTTGCTATGTCTTGCTTCTCTTTGAGCTGTAGTCCAGTATTATCATTCTTGAGCTTGTTGGTTTGTCGGCAAGCTGTTGATTTGTTGGCAAACTGGTCTGTTGGCAAACTGTAGAGGGAAGCATTCTGTAATCTTATGATTAAGTTTCAGTTTCTTCCTGGACCTGCATCTTTGGGCTGCGGGTTTCCCAAGTATTTTTCCATTATTATTGGTTTATATTTTCTCTTGGCCTTGTCAGGAAAGGTGGAGGGGTTTGAAGTGGCAGGAATATCCTTCCCACAGGTGACAGAAATCTCTGATAAAGCCTCTTCCTGTGCATCATAGGCCCTTGTTAAAGAGAATGCTCTGGACATTTCACTATGAGTTTTCTCCACCCTACCCTGCCAGTGCTACTGTGGGATCTTTCTGAGATCATTACCAGCCAAACCTGGTGAAGTTTGTAGTGTTAAGATCTGTGAAAGTGTGGAGACCCCTCTAAGACTTGGCTCCAGGAGTTTCTCATTCTCTGGAGAGTCCACATCTAGCCTCCAGCAATTCATCTGACTTCCTAATTACATGCTTCTACCAGTTTTTGGCTTCAGTAGCTTCTGCCTCTGATAAACAGATCTCAGCTCTGATTTTCTGGATTTATCATTTTCTGCAGATTTCATGGTGGTAGTTTTCTCTGCCAACCTCTTTAGTGGATTCAAAAACAGCTGATGTACAGTTTTTCATTTGTTATAAGGGTGGAAGTGACAACTTCCAAGTACTTCACATTTTGGCCTGGAATCATAGTTGTCCTGGCATGCTTCTGTTTGGTGTTACCATGCTAGCTTTTCCGTCATTTTACTTTCATTATATTGAGTCTTTGTTTGTACAGTGGAATTCTTTTAGGCAGCATATATTAGAGTCTTGCTTCTTTATCCAGTCTTACAATTGCCATAATTTAATTGCAGTGTTTAGATCATTTATATTATATGCAATTATTGTTGATGGCTTGATTTAAATTTTTATCTTGATATTTTTTTTTTCTATTTGTACTTTAATTCTTTTCTCTTTAACTGCCTTCTTTTGAGCACTTGGATGTTTTTATTATTTTAACCAATTCTCATTTGTTGGCTTTTTACCTAGAACTCATTTTGTTTTCATTAAAAAAAATATATATATATATATATATATATATATATATATATATATATATATATTATTGCACTTTAGGTTCTGGGGTACATGTAAAGAACTTACAGGATTGTTGCATAGGCACATACATGGCAATGTGGTATGCTGCCTCTGTCCGCATCACCTATATGTGGCATTTCTCCCCACGTTATCCCTCTCTAACTCCCTACCCACCACTATCCCTCCCCTAGACTCTTGCCACAGACCTCAGTGTATGATGCTCCCCTCCCTGTGTCCACATGTTCTCATTGTACAACACCCACCTATGAGTGAAAACATGCAGTGTTTGATTTGCTGTTTTGTCAGTTGGCTGAGAATGATGGTTTCCAGTTTCATCCATGTCCCTACAAAGGACACGAACTCATCTTTTTTTATGGTGGCATGGTATTCCATGGTGTATATGTGCCACATTTTCCCTGTCCAGTCTATCATCGATGGGCATTTGGGTTGGTTCCAAGTCTTTGCTATTGTGAACAGTGCTGCAATGAACATTCGTGTGCATGTGTCCTTATAATAGAAAGATTTATAATCCTTTGGATATATAGCCGGTAATGGGATTACTGGGTCAAATGGAATTTCTATTTCTAGGTCCTTGAGGAATTGCCACACTGTCTTCCACAATGGTTGAACTAATTTACACTCCCACCAACAGTGTAAGAGTGTTCCTACTTCTGTACATCCTCTCCAGCATCTGTTGTCTCCAGATTTTTTGATAATCACCATTCTAACTGGCGTGAGATGGTATCTCAATGTGGTTTTGATTCACATTTCTCTAATGACAAGTGATGTTGAGCATTTTTTCATATGTTTCTTGGCCTCATATATGTCTTCTTTTGAAAAATGTCTGTTCATATCCTTTGCCCACTTTTGAATGGGTTTGTTTGTTGTTTTCTTGTAAATCTGCTTTAGTTATTTGTGGATTTTGGATATAAGTACTTTGTCAGATGGGTAGATTGCAAAAGTTTTTTCCCATTCTGTTTGTTGCCAGTTCACTCTAATGATTGTTTCTTTCTGTGCAGAAGCTCTGGAGTTTAAATGTCATTTGTCTATTTTGGCTTTGTTACCAATGCTTTTGGTGTTTTATTCATGAAGTCCTTGCCTATGCCTATGTCCTGAATGGTTTTGCCTAGGTTTTCTTCTAGGGTTTTTAATCATTTTAGGTCTTATGTTTAAGTCCTTAATCCATCTGGAGTTAATTTTAGTGTAAGGTGTCAGAAAGGGGTCCAGTTTCTGCTTTCTGCACATGGCTAGCCAGTTTTCCCAACACCATTTATTAAGCAGGGACTCCTTTTCCCATTGCTTGTTTTTGTGAGGTTTGTCAAAGATCAGATGGTTGTAGATGTGTGATGTTGCCCCCGAGGCCTCTGTTCTGTTCCATTGGTCTATATCTCTGTTTTGGTACCAGTACCATGCTGTTTTGATTACTGTAGACTTGCAGGATAGTTTGAAGTCAGATAGCATGATGCTTCCAGCTTTGTTCTTTTTGCTTAGAATTGACTTGGCTATGCGAGCTCTCTATTTTGGTTCCATATGAAGTTTAAGGTGTTTTTTTCCAGTTCTGTGAAGAAGGTCATTGGTAGCTTGATGGGGATAGTGTTGAATCTATAAATTTATTTGGGCAGTATAGCCATTTTCACAATATTGATTCTTCCTGACCATGAGGATGGAATGTTTTTCCATCTGTTTGTGTCCTCTCTTTTTTCCTTGAGCAGTGGTTTGTAGTTCTTCTTGAAGAATTCCTACATATCCTTTGTTAGTTTTATTCCTTGGTATTATATTCTCTTTGTAGCAATTGTGAATTGGAGTTTGTTCTTGATTTGACTCTCTTTAAGTCTCTTATTGGTGTATAGGAATGCTTGTGATTTCTGCACATTGATTTTGTATCCTGAGACTTTGCTGAGGTTGCTTATCAATTTCAGTAGACTCTGGGCGGAGATGATGGGGTCTTCTAAATATACAATTATGTCGTCTGCAAATAGAGATAATTTGACTTCCTCCTTTCCTAATTGAATACGCTTTATTTCTATTTTCATGCCTGATTGCCCTGCCTAGAACTTCCAGTAATATATTGAATAGGAGTGGTGAGAGGGGGCATCCTTGTCTAGTGCCAGGTTTCAAAGGGAATGCTTCCAGTTTTTGCCCATTCAGTATAATATTGGCTATAGGTTTGTCATAGATAGCTTTTATTATTTTGAGATACATTCCATTGATACCTAGTTTATTGAGAGTTTTTAGCATAAAGCCCTGTTGAATTTTGTTGAAGGCCTTCTCTGCATCTATTGAGATAATCATGTGGTTTTTGTGTTTGGTTCTGTTTATGTGGTGAATTACGTTTATAGACTTGCATATGTTGAACCAGCCTTGCATGCCCGGGATGAATCCTACTTGATCATGATGGGTAAGCTTTTTGATGTGCTCTTGCAATTGGTTTGCCAGTATTTTATTGAAGATTTTTGAATCTATGTTTATCATGGATATTGACCTGAAGTTTTATTTTCTTGTTGAGTCTCTGCCGGGCTTTGGTATTAGGATGATGTTGGTATCATGAAATAATTTGTGGAGGATTCCCTCTTTTTGGATTGTTTGGAATAGTTTCAGAAGGAGTGGTATCAGCTCCTCTTTGTATGTCTGGTAGAATTCAGCTGTGAACCCATCTGGACCGGGGCTTTTTGGTTGGACTATTAATTGCTGCCTCAACTTCAGCCCTTGTTATTGGTCTATTCAGGGTTTCAACTTCTTCCTGGTTGAGGCTTGGAAGGGTGTAAGTGTCCAGTAATTTATTCATTTCTTCCAGGTTTACTGGTTTATGTGCATAGAATTGTTTGTAGTAATCTTAGATGGTAGTTTGTATTTCTGTGGAATCTGTGGTGATATCCACTTTACTGTTTTTTTATTGCATCTATTTGATTATTCTCTCTTTTCTTTTTTATTAATCTGGATAGTGGTCTATTATGTTGATCTTTTCAAAAGACCAGCTCCTGAATTTATTGTTTTTTTTTTTGAAGGGTTTTTTTGTGTCTCTATCTCCTTCAGTTCTGCTCTGATCTTAGTTATTTTTTTGTCTTCTGCTAGCTTTTGAGTTTTTTTTTGATCTTGCTCTAGCTCTTTCAATTTTGATGATAGGGTGTTGATTTTAGATCTTTTCTTGCTTCTCATGTGGGCATTTATTGCTATAAATTTTCCTCTAGACACTGCTTTAAATGTGTCCCAGAGATTCTGGTATGTTGTATGTTTGTTCTCATTGGTTTCAAAGAATGTCTTTATTTCTGTCTTCATTTCATCATTTATTCAGTCAACATTCAAGAGCCAGTTGTTCAGTTTCCATGAAGTTGTGCAGTTCTGAATCAGTTTCTGAATTCTGGGTTCTAAACTTAATTGCACTGTGGTCTGAGAGACTGTTTTTTATGCTTTTCATTCTTCTGCATTTGCTGAGGAGTGATTTACTTCCAATTATGTGGTCAATTTTAGAGTAGGTATGATGTGGTGCTGAGAAGAATGTATATTCTGCGGATTTAGGGTGGAGAGTTCTGTAAGTGTCTGTTAGGTTTCCTTGGTCCAGGTCTGAGTTCAAGTCCTGGATATATATCCTTGTTTATTTTCTCTCTTGTTGATCTGTCTAATATTGACAGTGGGGTGTTAAAGTCTCCCACTATTATTGTGTGGGAGTCTAAGTCTCTTTGTAAGTAGTTAAGAACTCACTTTATGTATGTTGGTGCTCCTGTATTGGAGGTGTGTATATTTAGGATCATTAGCTCTTCTTGTTGCTTTGATCCCATTACCATTATGTAATACCCTTCTTTGTCTCTTTTGATCATTGTTGGTTTATAGTCTATTTTATCAGAGACTAGGATTGCATCTCCTGCTTTTTTTTTTTTGCTATCCATTTGCTTTGTAGATCTTCCTCCATCCCTTTATTTTGTGCCTATGTGTATCCTTGCATGTGAGATGGGTTTCCTGCATACAGCACACCAATGGGTTTTGACTTTTTATCCAATTTGCCAGTCTGTGTCTTTTGATTGGGGCATTTAGCTCATTTACATTTAGGGTTAATATTGTTATGTGTGAATTTGATCCCACCATTTTGATGCTAGCTGGTTGTTTTGCCCATTAGTTGATGCAGTTTCTTCATTGTGTCGATGCTCTTTACCATTTGGTATGTTTTGGAGTGGCTGGTACTGGTTGTTCCTTTCTATGTTTAGTGCTTCTTTCAGGAGCTCTTGTAAAGCAGGCCTGGTGGTGATGAAATCTCTGAGCAGTTGCTTGTTCCTAAAGGATTTTATTTCTCCTTCACTTATGAAGCTTAGTTTGGCTGGATATAAAATTATAGGTAGAAAGTTCTTTTCTTTAAGGATGTTGAATATTGGCTCTCCTTCTCTTCTGGCTTGTAGGGTTTCTGCTGAGAGATCCGCTGTGAGTCTGATGGGCTTTCCTCTGTGGGTAACCTGACCTTTCTCCTGGCTGCCCTTAGTATTTTTTCCTTCATTTCCACCCTGGTGAATCTGATGATTATGAGCCTTGGGGTTGCTCTTCTTGAGGAATATCTGTGGTGCTCTCTGTATTTCCTGGACTTGAGTATTGGCCTGCCTTGCTAGGTTGGGGAAGTTCTCCTCAATAATATCCTGAAGAGTGTTTTCCAGCTTGGATTCATTCTCTCCTTCACATTCAGGTACACTGATCAAATGTAGATTAGGTCTTTTCACATAATCCCATATTTCTCGGAGGCTTTGTTCATTTCTTTTTACTCTTTTTTCTCTAATCTTGCCTTCTCATTTTATTTCATTGAGTTAATCTTCAACCTCTGATATCCTTTCTTCTGCTTGGTCAATTAGGCTATTGAAACTTATGTATGCTTCACAAAGTTCCCATGTTGTGTTTTAGCTCCATCAATTCATTTATATTTCTCTCTAGGCTATTTATTCTCATTAGCATTTTGTCAAACATTTTTCAAGGTTCTTAATTTGTTTGTATTGGGTTAGAACTTGATCTTTTAGCTCAGAGAAGTTTGTTATTACCCACCTTCTGAAGCCTGTTTCTGTCAATTCATCAGACTCATTTTCCAACCAGCTTGGTTCCCTTCCTTGTGAAGAGTTGTGATCCCTTGGAGGAGGAGAGGCATTCTGGTTTTGGGTATTTTCTTCCTTTCTGCACTTGCTTCTTCACATCTTTGTGGATTTATCTACCTGTGGTCTTTGTGGTTGGTGACTTTCAGATGGGGTCTCTGATTAGACATCCTTTTTGTTGCTGATGAAGTTATTTCTTTCTGTTTCTTAGTTTTCCTTCTAATGGTCAGACCCTGCTGCTGTAGGACTGCTGGAGGTCCACTCCAGACCCTGCTTGCCTGGGGATCACCTGTGGCTGCTGCAAAACAGTAAGGCTTGCTGCCAGTTTCTTCTTCTGTTATCTTTGTCCCAGAAGGATACCCACTAGATGTCAGCCTGAGCTCTCCTTTATGAGGTGTCTCTTTGGTTATACATGGATCCGGGTGCTGCTTGAGGAGATAGCCCGTGCCTCCTAGGAGCTCAAGTGTTGAGCTGTGAGCTCTGTTGTTCCATTCAGAGCTGCTGGGCAGGTATGTTTAAGTCTGCTGCAGGGGAACTCATAACTGCCTTTTTTCCCAGGTGTTCTGTCCTGGGAAGGTGGGGCTTTATGTATAAGTTCCTGATGTGCTGCTGCCTTTTTCAGAGATGCCCTGGTCAGTGAGGGGGTAGCATAGTCACAGTCTGCCAGCAGAGGTGTTGCTGAGCTGCCCTGGGCTCTGCCAAGCTGCTGTGTGAACTTCCTTGCAGTTTTGTTTATAGGGGTATAGTTAGGACTGCCTCATAGTGGTGGACTGCCTCAGTAATGGCGGACACCCTTCCCCCCACAGAGCTGGACCATCCTGGGTCCCACTGTGCTTGTTGTGAAACTCGCAATCCAGAGTGTTTCAAATTTCTGGTCTTTGTTAGGGTGGGACCAGCTGAGCCAGACCACCTGGCTCCCTGTTTCAGCCTCCTTTTTTTCAGTTGAACACACAACTGTATCCCATGTGTTCCAGTTGCCATTTGAAATGGTGCCCGGATTTGTGTGAGTTTTTGTGTGGAGACCCGCTGCACCAGCTGAAACAGCTGCACTGGAGACTTGTGATGCTTTTCCACCTGGGAATCTCCTAGTCTGTGGGCAGTAAAAATTCATTTGGAAATGCAGTGATCACTCCCCTTCTGTGTTTTCTCTGGGAACTGCAATCCAGAGCTGTTCCTATTTGGTCATCTTGGATCCTCCTCTGAGGGATTAAATTTATATGTAATCCCTTAGGTTTGGCTTCAATATATAAACATTTAAATCATTTTCAAGTCATTATAATTTTTTCCCCAATCTGGCATCCAATAAAGTAGTCATCACTTTTTTTTTCTTCTAATCTGGCATCAAAGTCAAGAAAGATTAGATGCAGCATATGTGACCACGTGCTGAGCTCTGCAGGTGGCAAAGCCCTTGTTTTCATTTTTACAGGTTGGTTGCTTTAGGGTTTGTAGTATATGCCTTTAACTTATCATAGTATAACTTTAAATGATACTATTTCACTCAAATGTAGTATAAGAACTCATAAAAATCTTTACATTTCTCTTTGCTTTTGGGCTACTGTGATATATTTTATTCATGTTTATAGACTGTACACATTGCTGTTATTTTTGCCTCGATCAATTCTTTTAAAGCAATTTAAATTATAAGGAATACTTATTTTATATTGTTTTTACAACATACAAGTTGCTACAATTTTTAATTTTAAAAACTTCTTTCTGTAGATCTAGATTTCTATAACATGTAGTTTTTTTTCTTCTTCATTATTTCTTGTAGTGCATGCCTACGATATATTAATTCATCAGGTTTTATATATTTGAAAAATATTTGTTTTGTCATTATTTGTCAACAATATATCCATTGATTATAGCATTCTAGGTTGACAGCTTTTTTCTCAGCACTTCATGGATGTTCTTTTACTGTTATTATATAGCTTGTATGTTTCCAATAAGAAATCTCCTGTCATCCTGATCTTTGTTTTCCTGTATGTAATGTAATGACCCAGGAGTATTCTCTTAGATAACATTTCCCCACTGGAAAAGGGGTGGAAGCTCCTGGCCATAATGGAAATGAGAGCAGAGAACCTGCTATAGCAGCCCTTGCTTTCCATCTAATGTATCACCAGGTTAGTTCTGGAATATTGGGACAGACGGCAAGGTGTCGAGGGCACCAATGAGAACAGAGAACAGAGTAATCAAGGTAAATTCACATATATAGAGAGAACTAGGAATTGAAGGGGCACAAGGAGGTAATATGAGGTGCTAACACAAGACAGCATGTGCAGGTGTCCAAGTGCACAAATTTGGATGTAAAGAAATGATTAAAGCATTGAGACAACTTGAATAGATAGGACTGTATACTGCTCTTTAAAATTTTTGTTTGTATGTTTTTTATTTAAATTACTATTTTGTTCCAAAGAGGATTTAAAACAGCTTAATACAAAATGATTAAATTTTTTATTTGGCAAAAATCATGGCTAACAGCAAAAACAGTTAACATTGCAAGACTAGAGGGAAAGACTGATGTACCAAAAGGTATACTCAGGATGCTTCACGTTATTAAAATGGGAAAATTTAGAACTTCCACAGTAATCAGTGAAGTAAAGAACACTCTTCCCGAGAGAAAGAAGCATGCTTACTTGGTAGATGATGTTCATCAGTTGGAAGTTCCCACTGAAGCTGCAAATCTCAATCCACTAATAAAGAGTGGCTGTTAGCTGTGAGTTTCCTCTTTACTAGTATAGCTTCAAAGGGTCCTATGACACATGAAGTCACAGTTAGTTGGGTGCCCACATATTTTCCATAGTATTTTTCAGCTTTCTCCCATCATCTGATGACAACTCCGGATGAATGATGTTGTAAAGCACAGGAGAGACCATCCTAACTTGACGTGAATATCATGGCACCTCTGCTGCTGCCATGTCCTGCAGGGCTGAGATCATCAGTCTATGCTCAGTTTCCATGCTCATGTATAAATCCATAATCAGTTTCCTCTATCCTTGACCTTTCCCATGGATTATGATTAATATGGTTGGGCTGTGTCCCCATCCAAATCTCATCTTTAATTGTAATCCCTATAATCCCCACATATTGAGGGTAGGACCTGTTAGGAGGTGATTGGGACATGGGGTGGGGAAGGGGGTTACCATACTGTTCTCATGAGCTCTGATGTGTTTATTTATTTTTAATTATTATACTTTGAGTTTTGGGGTACATGTGCAGAATGTGCAGGTTTGTTATATAGGTATACATGTGCCATGGTGATTTGCTGCATCCATCCCCCCATCATCTACATTATATATTTCTCCTAATGCTATCCCTCCCCAATCCCCACACTCCCTGTTATCCCTCCTCTACCCCCTGACCAGGGAGTGTGTGATATTCCCCTCCCTGTATCCATGTGTTCTCATTGTTCAACACCCACTTATAAGTGAGAACATGAGGTGTTTGGTTTTCTGTTCTTGTGTCAGTTTGCTGAGAATGATTTCCAGCTTCATCTATGTCTCTTCAAAGGACATGAACTAATCCTCTTATGTCTGCATAGTATTCCATGGTGTATATGTGCCACATTTTCTTTATCAAGTCTATCATTGATGGGCATTTGGGTTGGTTCCAAGTCTTTGCTATTGTAAACAGTGCTGCAATAAACATACTCGTGCATGTGTCTTTATAACAGAATGATTTATAATCCTTTGGGATTAATAATGGGATTGCTGGGTCAGATGGTATTTCCATTTCTAGACACTTGAGGAATTGCTACACTGTCATCCACAATGGTGAACTAATTTATGCTCCTACCAACAGTGTAAAAGCATTCCTATTTCTTCACATCCTCTCCTGCATCTGTTGTCTCCTGATTTTTTAATGATCATATTTCTAACTGGTGTGAGATGGTATTTCAATGTGGTTTTGATTCACATTTCTCTAATGACCGATGATGATGAGCTTTTTCTCATGTTTTTTGGCAGCATAAATGTCTTCTTTTCAAAAGTGTCTGTTCATATCCTTTGCCCACTTTTTAATGGGGCTGTTTTTTCTTATAAATTTAAGTTCTTTGTAGATTCTGGTTATTAGTCCTTCATCAGATGGGTAAATTGCAAAATTTTTTTTCCCATTCTTTTGGTTGCTAGTTCACTCTAATGATAGTTTCTTTTGCTGTGCAGAAGCCCTTAAGTTTAATTAGGTCCCATTTGTCTATTTTGGTTTTTGTTGCCATTGCTTTTGGTGTTTTAGTCATAAAGTCCTTGCCTATGCCTATGTCCTGAATGGTTTTGCCTAGGTTTTCTTTTAGGGTTTTTTTTTTATGGTGTTAGGTCTTATGTTAAATCTTTAATCCAACTGGATTTAATTTTTGCATAAGGTGTAAGGAAGGGGTCCAGTTTCAGCTTTCTGTGTATGACTAGCCAGTATTCCCAACAGCATTTATTAAACAGGGAATCCTTTCCCCATTGTTTGTTTTTGTCTGGTTTGTCAAACATCAGATGGTTGCAGGTGTGTGGTATTACTTCTGATGTCTCTGTTCTGTTCCCTTGGTCTATATCTCTGTTTTGGTACCAGTACCATGCTGTTTTCATTACATGTAGTATAGTTTGAAGTCAGGTAGCATAATGCCTCCAGCTTTGTTTTTTTTTTTTTATTTTTGCTTAGAATTATCTTGGCTATGCGGGCTCTTTTTTGGTTCCATATGAAGTTTAAGGTGGTTTTTCCCAATTCTGTGTAGAATGTCAATGGTAGTTTGATGAGGATAATACTGAATCTATAAATTACTTTGGGCAGTATGGCCATTTTCACAGTATTGATTCTTCCTAACCATGAGCATGGAATGTTTTTCATCTGTTTGTGTCCTTATTTCCTTGAGCAGTGATTAATCGTTCTCCTTGAAGAGGTCCTTCATATCCCTTGTAAGTTGTATTCCTAGATATTTTATTCTCTTTGTGGCAATTGTAAATGGGCATTTACTCATGATTTGGCTCTCTGTTTGTCTGTTATTGGTATATAAGAATGCTTGTGATTTTTGCACATTAATTTTGTATTCTGAGACTTTGCTGAAGTTGCTGATCATCTTAAGGAGATTTTGGGCTGAGACAATGGGGTCTTCTATATTTATCTATATATCTATATATAGATGTATGTATATATATATATAGCAATATATTTATAGCAATATATATAGCAATATATTTATATATAGCAATATATATATAGCAAAATATATATAGATAGATAGCAATCTATATCTATATAGCCATCTATATTTATACAATCATGTTAATCTGCAAATAGAGACAATTTGACTTCCTCTTTTCCTAAATGAATATCCTCTATTTCTTTTTCTTGCCTGATTGCCCTGGCCAGAATTTCCAATACTATGTTGAATAGGAGTGGTGAGAGAGGGCATCACTGCTCTGATGGTTTTATAACCATCTTAACTACTTACCCTTCCCCTCCTGACACCTTGTGAAAAATGGGCCTGGTTGGCCTTCCCCATGATTGTAAGTTTCCTGAGGCCTCCCCAGCCATACAGAACTGTGAGTCAATTAAACATTTTTCCTTTATAAATTACCCAGCCTTAGGTAGTATCTTTATAGCAGCATGAGAATGGACTTATACAATGACCTTCCACACCCTTCCAGCCCTCTCCTCATTCTTCCCCAAGAGGTATCATTAGAAACCCCTCATCAGTTCAAATCACTCCACTGCTCTAAATCTTGAACAAACCCGTTTTGGCTCCAGGTCTCTTCATTGAGTGCAAATGCTTTAGTCTGTGTTTAAAATCCTCAATGATCTGATTTCTTCGCTCTTTTCTAACTGTATCTCTGAACCCCTTGCCCTGTGCTCTTGGCACATCATCTAAAGATACCATTTGCCAGCAAGCCTCAGGATTTATGCTGTTTCTACAAATTCTGTTCTATCAATTTCCTTCTTCTTCTTTAAATCTCGTGTCTAGTCCTTCCTTTTTTAATGAAGACTGCTCTGCCATGCTGTCCCCAACTACTGTGCATTTGTACTGTTTCTGTGTTTACTAACCGAACTTTTATGGGCAGTTAACTTCTGTTTAATTATTCCTCAATTGCCATTACCTGTGTAATATTTGTGCTCTGTCTAGATCATAATTTTGTGGAGTAGAGTTTTATTCACTGTATAGAGGATCTTTGAAGGCAGTCACCTAGGCTTCTAGGTCACTGAGAGGAGCCCATAAATAGTGCTGCTCTGTTGACTCACGCCTGTAATCCCAGCACTTTGGGAGGCCGAGGCAGGTGGATCACGTGGTCAGGAGAGCAAGACCATCCTGGATGACATGGTAAAACCCCATCTCTACTAAAATACAGAAAATTAGCCAGGCTTGGTGGCACGCACTTGTAGTCCCACGTACTCAGGAGGCCGAGGCAGGGAATTTCTTGAACCCGGGAGATGGAGGTTGCAGTGAGCTAAGATCGTGCCACTGCACTCCAGCCTGACAACAGAGCAAGACTCCATCTCAGAAAAAAAAAAAAGGCTGCTCCACCTGCATTCAGATCACCTGAGATGCTAGTTTAAAATCCCAATGGTTATTTTGCACAACTAAGTAAAGGCAGTTGAGAGTGGGAAGAACTAAACAAAATGTGGCTCTACATGTGGTACAATCCGAAGACCCTTAGAGTGTGATCAATAGCTGAAAGGGGGATGACACTATTTTTCAATAGAATATATTTTTCAGCACTTTGGGAGGCCGAGGCGGGTGGATCACGAGGTCAAGAGATCGAGACCATCCTGGTCAACATGGTGAAACACCGTCTCTACTAAAAATACAAAAAATTAGCTGGGCATGGTGGTGCGTGCCTGTAATCCCAGCTACTTGGGAGGCTGAGGCAGGAGAATTGCCTGAACCCAGGAGGCGGAGGTTGTGGTGAGCCGAGATTGCGCCATTGCACTCCAGCCTGGGTAATGAGAGAAACTCTGTCTCAAAAAACAAAACATTTTCTTCTAAGGCCAGGATTGTTACTGATTATCCTGAAGACAAGGAAAAAACCAACTATTTTTCTCAGGATTGAGAATCAGGTAGATCACAGTAAATCTCAGAAACATTATAAACATCTTTTGCAGTAGTCAAGACTCTGTTGCAAATGACAAAAATGAAATTTATATTATACTTGATTTTTTTAAAGGGAGTGGTATTTACTGGCTTAAGAAACCTAATAGTCAAACTGCAGTCTCTAGGCCAAGGAGATCAGTGCCCACAAGATGTTTCAGAAACAGGAATTCCTCCTGTTCTCAGCTCTGCTTTGCTCTGTGTTGCCTTCATTCATTTAATATATTTTTATTCTGTTATTTCTTGAACACTTAAATAATATGTTGGGCATTTTGCATTGTATACTGGGCACTAGTGTTACAACAGTGAACAAAAGAGTTAAAATTTACTGCCTTTCTAGAGTTCATATTCTTTCCCAGGTAGCTTCTCTCCAGGTATCAGACACCCAGGCTTATGCTCTGCCAGCATGACCTTCTTTTCTAGGAAAAATTCTGTGCCTGGTTGCATTTTTCACCTGCCTCTCCGTAACCAATAACCATGGCCAGGGTCATGCCTGGCTCACCGGTCAATCCTTATTTCAAGCACTGGCCCCTCCCCACATCACAAGGTCCCTGGGCAGGTAGAAAGAATGAATGGTCTTTCTGATAAACCTCCAAACCTTCACTTAAAGGTGATCTATATATGGTCCTTAGAATTTCCCATTCAAGCTTAATAGAGTGAATAAAAACTACATTGTCTGCTATAATTGCGGTCACAGTAGTAACAGGAATATTGAAAATAAACAATTATTGACATAACATGTTAGGGTTCTCCAGGGAAACAGAAACAATACGATATTCCTATATCTCTATGCATATATATATGACAAGAGATTTATTATGAGACATTGGCTCAAGTGATTATGGAGGCTGTGAAATCCCATGATCTGCCACCTGTAAGCTGAAGATGCAAGACAGCTGGTGGTATAGCTCCAGCCCAGATCCAGTGATGGCATGAACCAGATGCTAGTCCCAGAACTGGAGGAGAGATGTTTCAGCTCATACAGGCAGGTAGGAGACAGAAGGGGCAGATTCCGGCTTCGTCTGCCTTTTGTCCTCCTCAGACCCTGAGTGGATTTGGGTTGTGTGATTCCCACACTGGAGAGGGAAATTTGCTTTACTGAGTTCACCCGTTTTAAGGCTAACACCCTCACAGACACATTCAGAAACACTTTCATCTGGGCACCGTGTAGCTGAGTCAGTTTGACACATAAAATTCACCATAGTTACTACCTGCGAAATCCTGAGCTAAACGTTTTACCAGTGTCCCTTAATTTAAACTTCACTCAGTCTCGAAGAACGTATTAATAACATTACCATCATTTATTAATGTGTCACTTGGACAGGTGCATACGTGCCCAGCTCACACAACTGGTGGACGTGAAACAAGGATAGAGATCCAAGACTGTGGGACCTGACACTCATAAGCTTCACCACTACACTTGATCTCTGCATTTTTCTTAAGAAGTCACCATCCATAGTGTTCTAAATATAGAAGGTGCTTATTTAGCCTTGGTAGAGTTTTTAAGGAGATGTTGGCACCACAGAATAAAACAATAAGGTATTGATCTGTTATATTTTATAAATTGCACTATTTTTGAGGCAAGGGTAACAGGCGCTGCTGGCAAACACTCTCATCACACAAATCTCCCTTGTATTCTTTGCTGCAGTTATGCAGGGAGGAAACCCCGGGGTGTGAAGATTTTACCTAAACCATCATATCTAGTTGCACAAAGGTAAATAAACTAGAAAAAAATTATTCTTTTTATTTAAATCAGAAATTTGAACGTGTTTTTTAGGCTGAAAATTATTGACTCTCAGATTTATTTATCTGATATAATAAACAATTGTCAAACTTCGTTGTTTTAAAATAATCACCCTCTGATTGTAATAAGCAATAGTTTTCAAGAATAGGAAAGATGCCACATTAAAATTTTTTTTGTTTTCATCAAAGAATTGGAAACCATAACTTCAAAATGTTTAATGTTCTCAGAAATACTTGGTAATATATTTGCTTTTACAGTCATCTCAAGATGCACAAAGAATGACTATTATTTTTAACTAAATGATAATATAATGGCAAAAGGGGTGAGTATGAAGTCACTGAAATACTAGTATTTATAGAAATTATTTTCTTAAAACTATGTGGCAATTTTACTCTTATCCCATGTATAGTACCTAAGGATTTAAGTGTTTTAATAAACTGAAGGCATTATCAATATTAAGCTACAAATGCTATAAACCAGTAAGCAATTTTGAATTAAAAAAGGTTTATTATTGCCAATTATTAGCAAAACTGACTTTTTAAATTGCATTTTAGGTTTTGGGGTACATGTGCAGAACATGCAAGATAGTTGCATAGGTACACACGTGGCAGTGTGATTTGCTGCCTTCCTCCCCTTCACCCACATCTGGCATTTCTCCCTATGCTATCTCTCCCCAACTCCCCCCACCACCGCTGTCCCTCCTCTATTCCCCCAATAGACCCCAGTGTGTAGTGCTCCCCTCCCTGTGTCCATGTGTTCTCATTGTTCATCACCCGCCTATGAGTGAGAACATGCGGTATTTCATTTACTGTTCTTGTGTCAAAAACTGACTTTTTAATTGAAATCGCTGAGCCAAAGCCTGACCTCAAGATATCTGACATTATGTGTTGATATGGAGGTAGGTGCCAGGTAAATCGGAAGATTATATTATGGAGTGCGGAATAAAATGGAAACCACTTTAGTAAGAACAAAAGACAGAGTGTGTGGAGGAATAATATCACACCATGAGCTGCGTTTCTTCTAGACACATTTCCAACACTGGTAACACAGGAAAGCGAAATTTTCAATAAATTATTGGTGAATAAAGAATGAGTTGTGATTCTAAAGGTATAAAAATGATGACTTTGAAACACGCATAGCAGATGTCAGCCACTTATTTCTGCCCTGGTTTCTCTCCTTTCTTCTCTGAGCTCACCTTCCACCCCTCTCCCCCTCTCCCTGTTCATCGCTCTTGCTTCTCTTCACTGCTCACTTTGGAAATGCCCAGCTCTTCAGAACCTCCGAACATCCCAGACTGCTTTATTCTGTCTCTGTCCCTTTTGCTCTTGCAGTTCCATCTGCTGGGGTTCTCTGAACATGCACCCCACCACCTTCTCCCCGCTCCCTGCCTCCTACATCCCTAAAGTCTACCTGAGCTGTTACTTCATTCTGAAGCTACTCAGCCCCTGCACACTCTGTCCCTGCCCCCACATGATTAATCCCACCCTCCTCCACACCACTCTGCGTTAGGTTGTCCATGTGATCCTTGGGGACATGTGGGCAGGTCTCTTTGGAGGCGTGGCCATGCATTTTCCACTTACGTATTTGCCTCAATGGATAGTGCCAGATCACACTAAATTACCCACATGTTGGAACGAATGAACACGTTCAAATAATTACCTCTGTCCAATGGTTGCAACCAAAGCAGAACTGAAACGACACCCCCATCCACAAGCCTTCCCTCAAGGACTTCAAATACACTAGCTTCAGAGTGCCCCAGATGGACATAGAACCAAATGGGAAACATTTACCCAGCAAAGGCAGCCTCAGACATGGCTCTTGATCTTCCATTACCCCTCTGACTGTTGAATGACCTATGGCACCTGTTATGGAATTTCCAGAGCTGCCCTGCTCTGAAGGAGTCTGTCTGTCTCTTTCTCACACACACCCACACCAAAGAGCATATTCTGGCTTGGGCACTGTGTTCAGGGAAAATTATTTTGATTTATGTCTTAATCTTTTCAAAAATTATCTTCAAAGAAACATTCCTATACTGAAAGAACATTAGAAACAGAGCATTTTGTTGTGTCAGGCACTGTTCTAGGGGACACAATTATTCTAGCAACCCTTTGAGGCAGTTCCTACATTTTCCATTTGTACACACAGCAACACTAACTTGCAAGGGGTTTTATCAAGGTGCCAACTTCAGGATTTGAGCCATGCTGCTGGCTCCAAAGTTGGCTTTTGGGGACTGCACCAGGTTGGTTTCCTTGATGACCTTGAAAGTTGTTTCAGAATGATATCCCCACAGCTGCTATGAGCCACGGTAACATCTCAGAAATTACCCCATGGCTTACCATGGATCCAGAGCTTCCCCACCTGATACCTGTGGAGATTCTGGCACCAAGTAGAGCATAAACCAGAAATAGGCTTCATGAGGTGCTTTGTTTTCGACCTTCTTTACTACATTTCAGAACTGATTATTTTTCACTCTGTTACTCCGTTTTCATGGGCTTTTCATCCACTGCTCCCACAGGGCTGACCCAGCTGATGGGTTCTTCATCTGTTTCAATTGCTTTGCTAATACATTTTATGCCTGCACCATCTCCAGTGAGGAAGGTATTTTGGGGGCTTACAAAATATTTCTGTAGTCTAGCCCTCCCATTCCACACCTGCTAATGATGGAAAAATGGTGTCAGGGGGCATTTCCCCCAGACATGTCAGTCACATCTTGTCCGTAGGTGGGATCTATTACTTTCTCAGGTCTGACACTTGTTCTTTCGGTTGATACAGGGTGTAACCTGTCACATAGGCCGCCTTGGTGGTGCTGAAGGAAGTCCAATGCAGCCGCAGGAGACGGTGGTCTGTGAACTCTAGTGTTGTGACTGTGCATCTGTGTCTGTGTGTGCATGTGCATCTGTGTGCACATCTCTGTGTGTGTATCTCTGTGTGTATATCTGTGTTTCTGCATCTCTATGCATCTGTGTGTGCCTCTGGGTGTGTTTGCATTTCTGTATGTGTGTGTCTTTGTGTGTTCATCTCTCTCTCTCTCTGTACATCTGTGTGCATCTCTCTGTGTGTCTGTGTGTGCATCTGCGGGCACTTGCATCTGTGTGTGTGTGTGCATGCGTGCGTGCACATCTCTCCACGCATCCATGTGCACTTCTGGGGTCCCCTGCACTATTGGGAACAAGGTTCTCATTTGCTATCTGCCATCTGTCTGACACTTTCTGCTAACACACACTCAGTCCTTCTTTTATGCTCTCTTTTGTTCAGTCAGGTTCCGGAGAATTTTAAACATCGTCTTTGATTAAGATTTGTGATATATCAAGCATCTGCTTATTTCAGTCCTTATTAAGACAATTTTCTCGTGAACTATCTTACCACAAAAAGGAAAAAAGAACCTCAAGGTGAATGAAGGCACTGCAAAGAGAATGTGGCTCCTCCACTGGCTCTGTTTCACCTTTCTCTCTCACTCTCTGGCAGAAAGAACTCAGACCTCTCTGCTTTGGGAAGCCTGAGCATCAGAGTTCCATGGTTCTATCTTTGTTCTTTCCCTGGATTCCTGTATTTCAGAAAATCACTCCTTTTCAGAAGGCAGCTAGTCAGCCTGCCGTTCCCTTCCCATGAAATACCAATACAAGAGCCCAGCAAAGAACTGGTGGACTGAAGCTAGGAAGTGTCGATTGTGTTCATATTAGATGGTGGATGATGGGAACTGAGGTTCTTGACCAGCAGATTCAGGCACTTTTGTTCACATACACTCTAAAATACTTTAGAAATATTATCTACTCATTTATGCATTTTTAGATTGAATTCTAAATATTTTTGTCATAATTTCAAATACTTACAAAGCAATTAAGTTTCAGGGTCTGTAACTATTAACACTTTAAAATATAATTTTTATTATTACACAATGTAATCTAGACACCATAGATATTTGATATCACTAGTTGATTAAAAGTCCCATGAACATATTTTTCAATAATTAGAAATGTTACATGCTTTTTCTCCTTGGGTTCATAATTCCATTCTGCTTTCTGTAGATAATTTATCTTAAAATAATATTTTAAAGAGCAAAGGTCACTTATTGATTATGTTGTCCTATTTATTTAAAGATATGCATATGGACTGATTTTTAAAAATACTTTTGACTAAAAGGCTGAAAGTATTAAAATTCTTTGTAATTAAATTATAATAGTACAAAATTGATAAAAACTAAAACATTGATTTCAACAATTATTAAATATACAAAGAGCACTATTGGAAATGGCTCTGTTAATTGATGGGTCTCAGATTTGTCCATTTTTCCCCTTTTAAGTTATGTATTCATGTGTGCTATTATTGCCAGAATGAGACCTATTTTAGCATCAATAGGTCTTATTGATGCTAAATAAGACTTATTTAGCATCTGTTCTTATTTTGTTGTAGATATAAGTAGTGATGAATGCTGTACAGGGAAACAACCTGATGAAAATAAAAGTGATTTCTTACATGCTTTGTTCCTCTTTGAATGCCTTCTTAATTAGAAGCTAAAAAGTATATAATTGATGTATTATCAAAGATTTATTATAATCATCAGTTAACATCTCAATCAAATCTCTCCTTGATTTTGTTGAAAGCAAGCATGCAGGAAATACCTTGCAGCAGGATTTCTTGCCTGAAAATGAGGAGCAATCACTTTCCCTACATAGAGAAGTAGAGCTGCTCCTTGTGTGGCAATGGTAAGGCCTCCCATTGCAGAGCAGTGCACCCTTGCAAAGCTCCAGTCGGAGGGAGGCAGAGGCATGCTTTTGTCCTGTGAGTGGGAGAAGCCTTTGTGATGGACTTAATGGAAAAGGAGAGCCACAGGCTTCATTTCAAGGTAATGAATATTCAGAAAAATGACTTAAAAGTCAAGGGTTTGAGAATAAATTCCCTTAAAAGCATCTATGTCTCTATGCCCCAAGGAACGTCTGTAGGTCATCTTGGTTGTACATACAAATATCTCAGAGTTACTAAAGAATCATAGCACCTAGGTTCCACCCATAAGGACACCAGTTTTCCTGTTTTGGGGTGGAGCCAGCATATTTGTCTATTTTAAAAAGCTCCCCAGGTGGTTTTAATGTGCTTTTAGGGTTGAGAACCCCACACAGAGCCTAAGCTCTGTGAGGTCAGGGACCTGGCTCTGTGGTTCAAGTGTGCATCTTTGCTGACGCATGCTGTCTCTGTTGGATAAGGAACAGGGAATAAAATTATCAGGATCAGGAAACAGGAGTGTGCTAGGGATTCACACCTAGGGATCAGGAGGCTTATGGTGAGGTAAGTGGTCAGGGCTCCAGGAACCCCACGAGGTCAGCAAATCTAGTAGGAGGAGAAACACCTGTGCTTGCCGCAGGATGGGAGTCTGGGGTGTCCTGGACACAAGGCCTTTGCTGCCCAAGGCCTTCCCAGGGGCTGGACCAGCCAAGTCGTCTTGTACTGCAAAGAGCAGACTTAGCAGCTGGTAGAGTCCCAGGACAAGAAAGAAACCAGTTTCACTGGTGGAAGTGGTTCTCAGAAAATTGCTAGGTAGGAAACTACCTTTTCATCTCTTGGTCCTAGGAAGGATCTTTATTCTGGGATGTGAGAAGTTTGTTACTGGTACCGTCAACTTTAGGCTTGAGATTTTCTGAGATTTCAAATATTCTATTTGACTGCCCCCATAGAACACTTTCAATGAATGAATTGGTCAAAGGCTGTCTCCTCTGGCCTGACGCCGGGCTGGGCCTCTCCCATGGGGGTGTCTGCAGCAGCACTCTCCTCCTGGAGGTGCTTCTCCTTGCTGCAGGGGACCCAGGCACGACGGTGCCCTGACGCAAGGGGGGCCCCATGCCCAGATCCATCCTCCTCGTCACGTCTCACTCTCTCCATCGTCAGGTGGAATCCACAACCGTCATGCTCACCACTTCCCCACAAACACCCAACTTCCTTCTCTTGCCTTTCACTGAACACATCACTTTATATTAAATTGTGAATCCATTATTTGTTTGTTTATTTAAATGTCTCTCCAGATAAAATCCTAGCATTACAGGGCAAGGGCTTGGTTCTGTTCGTTGCTTGAATGAACACCTACCCAGGAGAGTGTGGGGTCTGTGATAGGTGTGCACATGTCCCTGGAAGGAAGGAAGGAAAGGGCAAGAATGGAGGAAGAGGGAATTTTTCTCTTGAACAGGCAGGGAAAGGGCTGCCTGGCACCGTGGGTGCCACGTTGCCATTGCTGGGTGGAGGAGGGAATCTCTCCCGGGATGAGGCAGGGAGATGGCTCCCTGGCGCTGTGGGTGCCATCTTGCCAATGCTGGGTACTGAGCCTTCTGCCCCAGGTATCTGTGTGTTGAGTTTCCTACATAGAACTAGCAGAATTGCATTGAGGGAATTTGTAGAAATCTGTTTTCTGAAGGGCTCATTGCTCATTCTGGGGTCAGTCACACATACAGTGCAGGCCTTTCAGCAGGGTGGGAAATGCTAAGGGTAGGCAGGGTCCCTACTGGCCTCCTGAGGTGAAGCTCTCATTGTCTAAAGACTCCTTCCTTCCTTCAGATACTTTTTTTTTGAATCAATACATAATAACTGTACATATTTATAGACTACACATATATAGATATTTCGATACATCCATATAATGTGTAACCATGAAATAGAAGTATTTAGGTTATCCAACACCTCAAATATTTACATTTCCATGTGTTGGAAGCATTCCAAATCTCTTCCAGCTATCCTGAAATATACAATAGATTACTGTTGTCACTAGTCACCCAATGGTGCTATTGAACATGAGTTTATTTCTCCCATCTAATGTACCTGTGTACTCATTAACCTCCCTCCTTTCTTCTCTTCTCCCCCCAACCTTCCCAGCCCCTGGGAACCACTATTCTTCTCTCCACCTCCCTGGATTCACTTTTTTAGCTTCTACATATTAGTGGGAACCTGTGGTATGTAAGCTTCTGCGCCTGACTTACTTCGCTTAACGTAGACCCTCCAGGCTCATTCATGTAGCCACGACTTTTTAATATTTTTCATGGCTGAACTGTATTCTACTGCATACAGTTCAGAATGTGCCACGTTTTCTTTACCCCTTCGTCTGATGAAGGACACCCAGGTCGATTCTGTATCTTGGCTATTGTGCATACTGCTGTGATGAACATGGGCTTCAGGACTCCTTAAATAACCTGGTTTCCTGCAGATACTTTGCTGCCCTGCTCATTGCCCAGTTCCCCACCTATCCCTGACTTCCTCTCCCCTACACATCCTAAGCAGCTCGAGTGGCCTGAATGTGGGGAGACTCAGCCATGTGACTCATTACTGTCATTTAGCTAATGCTCTATGGTATAACTATTGTGCCGCAGAGATTTTTTATGTTTGTTACCATTATGTTCTCAATACCCACCATGAAGCCTGGCTTCAGAAAGACACCTTGCAAGGGCTTAGAAGAGGAACAGATTGCAAACATTAGCAGACTAATGATGTAGCATTAGGTGTTCTGGTGTTTCAGGAGCCACCTCCATTTTGCTTGTTATCATCTCCAGGAACTGGCATGTGTGTGTAATGACTCCTGTGGTTGAGGGAGCAGCTCACACCTGGAAACCCTGCAGCAGAGGGTGAGAGGCCCTCCGCACTGGCAGGTGGCTTCTTTCACATTGTCTTGTGCCCACAAATGGTTATGTCTGGTGGAGGTTGTGTTTGCCCATGCAAAGAGGCTACCCTTTTGGGCTATAAAAAATTAGAAACTGGCTGGGCGCAGTGAGTCATGCCTGTAGTCCCAGCACTTTGTGAGGCCGAGGCAGGTGGATCATGAGGTCAGGAATACAAGACCAGCCTGGCCAAGATGGTGAAACGTCATCTCTACAAAAAATACAAACAAACAAAAAATAGCTGGATGTGGTGGCAGGTGCCTGTAATCCAAGCTGCCTGGGGGCTGAGGAAGAGAATTGCTTGAACCCAGGAGGCAGGGGTTTCAGTGAGCTGAGATTGTGCCACTGCACTGTAGCCTTGGTGACAGAGTGAGACATTGTCTAAAAGAAAATAAACTGTTTGGCACCCCAAAGAAAGTATTGCTGGGGCTTTGTTATAGGTTGTAAGAAACCCAATCAGAGCAGAAACTGGTGCTGGCATCAGGCCACAGGGGCTTAGTCCTCGGCACTGCCTCTTTCCAGAGGAGCTTTCAGTATTGGGCATTCTCTGACTGCCCAAGGCCAGTCTCAGCACTGCCACATTCACTCTGCCTCGTATTTTGACGTTTTTGATTTTCCACCTATTGCCTATTTTTTTAAAGTGGATTCTGAGGATAGGTAAGGATGGAATTGTCTAGTACTAATGTTCAGTAGAAAACATCACAGCTTGTTCCATGACACAGGCACCGAGGTGACACTACCTTGATTACCTGGGAGCACATTTCTGAAAAATAACTTTTCAAGTGAATCAACTATGCAAACACATGATTAAACATTTTCCTAGGTAAAGCCGCTCTTGGAATCAGTGTGGGGCTTAACAGGCCTCTTCAGCACCTGTGGAACGGGAGCGTCGGGCCCGCTGTGTTTCTGACATAGTTTGAATGAATGTCACATGAAGTCCTGCCTGTGAGGTTAAGTGCCTCTCTAGGCACCAGCTCTGATATAGTTTGGCTCTGTCCCCACCCAAATCTTGTCTTGAATTGTAGCTTTCATAATCCCCTCATGCTGTGGGAGGGACCCGGTGGGAGATAATTGGATCATGGGGTCTGTTTCCCCCATGCTGTTCTCCTAGTAGTACTTCTCACAAGAGCTGATGGTTTTATAAGGAGAAACCTTTTTTCCTCGGCGCTCATTCTCTTCTCTTGTCTGCCACCATGTGAGACACGGCTTTCACCTTCCACCATGACTGTGAGGCCTCCCTCGCCACGTGGAACTCTGAGTCCGTTAAACCTCTTTCTTTTGTAAATAGTCTAGTCTTGGGTATGTCTTTATCAGCAGCGTAGCAACAGACTAATACACATTCTAAAAGCCAATGCAATACATAATAATGTTTTCAAACTAATAATTGTATCTTGAAGGGATTTCTTTGTTATTTTTAAAATGGAGAGGATATTTTTATACCCCACATCCAGAACACTGGACCAAGGGTTAAAGATCCTATTTCATGCTGAACCTCAGCAGTTAATCATTATTTTCTTTTTAACTGCTTTCATGATATATAATGCACACACTTTACAGTTCACTCATTTAAAGTGTCTAATCCAATGTCTTCAGTATTTTTATTAAGATTTAAATGTATCATAAAATATATGTAACAAAACTTTTCATTCACCTATTTTTGTAGCATTAATTACATTCACAAACTTTATCATCCCAAACAAAAATTATCCACTCATTAAATAATAATTCCCCATTTCCCCCTCTCAACCACCTTGTAATCTCTGATGTGTTTCCTGTTTCTGTGACTTGACCTATTCTGAATATTTCACATAAGCGTGATCTACAGTGTTTGTCTTCTTGTGACCAGCTTATTTCACTTGGCATGATGTCCTCAAGCTTCATCCATGGGGTAGCATGTGTCAGAACTTCATTCCTTTTCATGGCTGAATAATATTCCATTGCATGTATAGACCATATTTTGTTGATTCATTCATCTGATGGACTCTTGGCTTCTACATTTTGGCTTCTGTGTGTAATGAACTGCAATGAACATTGGTGTGTTAATATCTGGGTCAGCCTTAATTTTAAGGTCAGTAGTAATTAGTACAAGAATAATAACTGAGGCTGCCCAATTTCAGAAGAACTGTCCCCTTCGGTTTGCTACTCATTCCGTTGGCCCCTTCCATATCCCAGCAGTAGGACAGACACAGTCTTCGTGCTCTCCTTAATTATTCTTAAGTGTGTGGACACCTGTTCCCAGATACTTGTTCAGTAACCCTCGAACCAGAAGCATCCCTGTCTTTGGGTCAGTGATCTGTACACTGAGTGGGCAATCGGAGAATCACAACAGAACTGCCCATCAACACCACTGGTCTGTTTTTCCAGTTCATCAAAGTTCCTCGTTAGTGTGAGTGTCTGCCTTCTCCAGGGCAACTGCAGGAGGAGTTTTTGGGTTTGGTGCTTATCTAAGCTAATTTTTATGTGGCCATTATAGGCCTTCTTATGATGTTCATTAGACCATTCTGGAATTCATTTGCATGAGATTTAAGCTATGCAATGATGCTTATTTTCTTTTTTGATGTAGATTTATTTTTAAAAATATTTTTGAGTTGAACAAAGCTTGTTCACACTTCTCCTGGGGTTGCACACTCCCTTGAAGATTGTCTAACCTGTCATTTGCATCTCTTGCTTTCCCAGGTAGACCAGCTCATTAGAGTAGGGGATTTTCATTTATTGATTCATTCTACACATTTTTTTTTTCCAGACCCTGGGGAACAGGGCAAGAAAGCTCTTGCTATTGAAGCCACAGACAGTGCCATCAGCTGTGAGGACAAAATATGGAGGAATAGGGTGGCTAGTGACTCTTCTAGGATAGGGAGTTATTTTAACTTGGGTGGCTAAGGAAGGCCTCTCTGAGATGTTATCAGCCTTGAGTAATGTAACGGAGCCAGCCTGCACCTGTGGATATGGTTGAGAACAGTAGGTAGCAGAAGCAGCAGAAACTTGCTTGGTGGTTTGAAGAACAGAGCAATGAGTGACGGGGCCAGGGCCAGGTCATGTAGGACAATGTATATTTCAGCTAGACCTTGACATCTTGGTCTAGAGGTACTGTGAGGACACTGGAAGATTTAGGTGGGTGATTGACATAACCCAATCTACGTCCTCAGGAGAGTAAAAGAGTTGGGCTGTGTCTGGATGAGAGATGATAAGGCCTGCAAAGGTGACAATGGAGAAGTGATTGATGATCAGGACATGTCTGTGAGGTAGAGCTGTGGGGATTGTTGATGCATTGGATGGAAGAGATGTGCAATATTTCTTGGTATTGCACAGTAATTTGTGATTAATTGTCCTAGTCTGTTCCTGATGCTATAACAAAATATCTGACACTAAGTGATTTATAAAAACAGATATTTATTCTTTTCAGTTCTGGAGGCTGGGACTCCATGATCTAGGTGCTGGGAGGTTCAGCGTCTGGCAGGGCCTGCCCTCTGCTTCCAGGGTGGTGCCTCACATAGCAGAAGGCATGAATACTGCATCCTCTCGTGGAGGAAGGCCGAAGGCCAAGAACACCTAGTCAGTCCCCTCCAGCTATTTTATGAGGTACTAATCTCAGCCTGGCTGCAGAGAAAAACAGGAATGGAGTTCTGCTGTGTCTCCTTATAAGAGCACTAATCTCCTCCTAGGGGCCACCCCTCATAGCCTCATCTCAGCCTAATTGCCTCCCACAGGCTGCACCTCCTAATACTATCATGTTGGGGTTGGGGGTTAGAGCATCAGCATCAGAGTTCTGGGGAACACAGGAAAGTTCACAGCAGGTGCTTTGTCACTGCAGCCCTAGAAAATGAGCACACTTGTCAAGCATAAGAACAGCTGGGAAGTGGCCTTTACCTCCACCTGCAGCTGCATCTTGTTGCAGAACCTAAGCTGCATCCAGGAACTGAGCCATCAGAGGGCTTGGGAAATTTAGATTTTAGCTTTACAACTCCTGAAGTATTGAGAGTGTGGTGGTGGAAGCCAGTGGAGTGATTAGTGAGTGCAAAAGGTACACCTGGATGCTGAGAGCCCAATAGACGAGCCATTCAGCAAAAGCCACGGAACCAGGTGAGTACTGACTCAGCTATGACTTGGGGAGGCTCCTGAAGGACATCATGTCCCATGCACACCATCTCAGTTTGTGCCAGGACACAGATGGTCGGCACAAACCGGCCACACTAAGACTTTATCTAGGCACACATTCAGGCGTGTACACCTTTAATAATTAAGTGTTTTGATTTAATGTTATTTTTGAAAACAATTTTATGTGTGTAAACAGACTCTAAAAATAAAGCTAAAACATTTTCCTGGTTAATGAGCAAAGAAAGAGTCATTTTTAAAAATTTATTTTACTTTAGGTGCATACTATATCTGGCATTTTCCCCCATGTTATCCCTTCCCACCCTCTCCTCCCTCCTCACTCCCCGTTTTCTCTCCCCTATCCCCCCAACTGTCCCCTGTGTGTGATGCTGCTCTCCCTGAGTCCATGTGTTCTTGTTGTTCAACACCCACATATGAGTGAGAACATAGGGTGCTTGGCTTTCTGTTCTTGGGTCAGTTTGCTGAGATTGATGGTTTCCAGATTCATTCAAGTCCCTACAAAGGACACGAACTCATCGTTTTTTATGGCTGTGTAGTATTCCATGGTGTATATGTATCACATTTTCTTCGTCCAGTCTATCATTGATGGGCATTTGGGTTGGTTCCAGGACTTTGCTATTGTACACAGGGCTGCAATGAATATACGTGTGCATGTGTCTTTATAGTAGAATGATTTATGGTTCTTTGGGTATATACCCAATAGTGGAATTGCTGGATCAAATGGAATTTCTATTTCTAGATCCTTGAGAAATCGCCACAGTGTCTTCGACAATGGTTGAACTAATTTACATTCCCACCAACTGTGTAAGAGTGTTCCTATTTCTCCACATCCTCTCCAGCATCTGTTGTCTCCAGATTTTTTAATGATTGCCATTCTAACTGGCATGAGATGGTATCTCAGTGTGGTTTTGATTTGCATTTCTCTGATGACCAGTGATGATCAGCATTTTTTCATATGTTTGTTGGCCTCATATAAGTCTTCTTTTGAAAAGTGTCTGTTCATATCCTTCGCCCAATTTTGAATGGTTTTTTTTTCTTGTATATCTGTTTTAATTCTTTGTAGATTCTGGATATTAGCCCTTTGTCAGATGGGTAGATTGCAAAATTTTTTTTCCATTCTGTTGGTTGCCAACTTACTCTAATGATGGTTTCTTTAATTAGATTCCATTTTTCTATCCTGGCTTTTATTGACATTGCTTTTGGTGTTTTAGTCATGAAGTCCTTGCCTCTGCCTATGTTCTGGATGGTTTTGCCTATGTTTTCTTCTAGTGTTTTTATGATGTTAGGTTTTATGTTTAAATATTTGATCCATCTGGAGTTAATTTTAGTGTAAGGTGACAGGTAGGGGTCCAGTTTCTGCTTTCTGCACATTGCTAGCCAGTTTTCCCAACACCATTTATTAAACATGGAGTCCCTTCCCTATTGTTTGTTTTTGCTGGGTTTGTCAAAGATCAGATGGCTGTAGATGTATGGTGTTTCTTCTGGGGTCTCTGTTCTGTTCCATTGTTCTATGTCTCTGTTTTGGTACCAGTACCATGCTGTTTTGATTACTTTTGCCTTGTAGCATAGTTTGAAGTCTGGCAGCGTGATGCCTGTAGCTTTGTTCCTTTCTCTTAGGATTTTCTTGGCTATGTGCAGTCTTTTGTGATTCCATATGAAGTTTAAAGTGGTTTTTTACAGTTCTGTGAAGAAGGTTATTGCTAGCTTGATGGGGATAGCATTGAATCTACAGATTACTTTGGGCAGTATGGCCATTTTCACAATATTGATTCTTCCTAATCATGAGCATGAATGTTTCTCCAACTGTTTGTGTCCTCTCTTATTTCATTGAGCAGCAGTTTGTAGTTCTCCTTGAAGAGGTCCTTTACATCCATTGTTAGTTGTATTCCTAGGCATTTTATTCTCTTTGTAGCAATTGTGAATGGCAGTTCACTCATGATTTGGCTCTCTGTTTGTCTGTTATCGCTATATGGGAATGTTTGTGATTTTTGCACATTGATTTTGTATCCTGAGACTTTGCTGAAGTTGCTTATCAGTTTCAGGAGATTTGGGGCTGAGACAATGGGGCTTTTAGATATATGATGATGTCATCTGCAGATAGAGACAGTTTGGCTTCCTCCTTTCCTAATTGAATAAGCTTTATTTCTTTTTCTTGCCTGATTGCTCTGGCTAGATCTTCCAATACTATGTTGAATAGGAGTGGTTAGAGAGGGCATCCTCGTCTAGTGCCTGATTTCAAAGGAAATTCTTCTGGCTTTTGCCCGTTCAGTATATTGGCTGTAGGTTTGTCATATATAGCTTTTATCATTTTATGATACGTTCCATCAATACCTGGTTTACTGAGAGTTTTTAGCATGAAGGGCTGTCGATTTTATTGAAGGCTTTCTCTGCATCTGTTGAGATAATCATGTGGTTTTTGTCTTTGGTTTCATTTATGTGATGGATTACATTTATGGATTTGCATATGTTGAAACAGCCTTGCATCCCCGGATGAAGCCTACTTGGTTGTGATGGATAAGCTTCTTGATGTGCTGTTGCAATCTGTTTGCTAGTATTTTATTGAAGATTTTTGCATCAATGTTCATGAATATTGGCCTGTAGTTTTCTTTTATAGTTGAGTCTCTGCCTGGTTTTGGTATCAGAACGATGTTGGTCTCATAAAATGAGTTAGGGAGGATTCCCTGCTTTTGTATTGTTTGATACAGTTTCAGAAGGAATGGAACCAGATCCTCTTTGTAGGTCTGGTAGAATTTGGCTGTGAACCCATCTGGACCTGGACTTTTTTTGGTTGGTAGGCTATTGATTGCTGCCTCTACTTCAGCCCTTGTTATTGGTCTATTCAGGGATTCAGCTTCCTCCTGGTTTAGTTTTGGTAGAGTAGAAGTGTCTAGGAATTTATCCATTTCTTCCTGGTTTACTGGTTTATGTGAGTAGAGCTGTTTGTAGTAATCTCTGATGGTAGTTTGTATTTCTGTGGGATCAGTGGTGATATCCCTTTTATCATTTTATATTGCATCTATTTGATTCTTCTCCCTTTTCTTTCTTATTAATCTGGCTAGTGGTCTATTTTGTTGGTCTTTTCAAAAAACCAGCTCCTGGATTTATTGATTTTTTGAAGGGTTTTTGTGTCTCTATCTCCTTCAGTTCTGCTCTGATCTTAGTTATCTCTTTTCCTCTGCTAGCTTTTGAGTCTTTTTGATCTTGCTCCTCTAATTCTTTCAATTTTGATAGAGTCATTCTTAAGAGGTGAAGATGAATCAGGGTTTTCTGGGTTCTATGTGAGATTTAGTTTATGAATAGAAGCAACAGGCTAAAATCATAATTACTTGGAAAAAAATGTCGGAAAGCCTGCAATCACTGCTGAGTCAACTGTTTGGGCTGAAGGTAAAAGGTTAGTTTAGGTTTCTCAGAGGTGAGGAATTATGGCTTTACAGAGTCAGGCAATAGGGGGGAAGTAGCCAGGGAGAAGGCATTTGGAAATGTCCTGGTATGAGGAACATTTGAGGATCTCACTTGGCTGCTGTAGCCTTTACCGCTTCACCTATGCAAAATGCTGAGAAGGTTTGGAGCTGAGACTGTGTGTGGTGGATACCTCTACCCCGAGGCTGGCTGTACTTTGATTATAACAGCCCCACAGAGGTTGCAATCAAGTGCAAGGACATCCAGGTAGACCTCGATGGGCTCTTTTCACTTGGAGTGCAGTGTTTCCCTGACTGTGAAGAAACTCCTTGCCATGAGCAGCTCTTCAGACAATCTGAAAGTTAAGGAGCTGCACTCAAGCAATTAGTCCTTCCTTCTCTCCCCTCAGCCAGATGCTCAGAGCTGGAGACTGGATGTGGTGGCTCCTTCTTACCAACTATAGGGCAGGGAGGACACAGGGAAGAGAAATGACTTATTCTCTGAAGATATGGAGAAAAGAATAGGGGTTCCTCCCACTGCTGCATGTCTGCTCCCCAAAGGCAGGGCAAAACTTGTAGAGTTTGAAAGGTTTAAACATGGGGAAGATGTCTTCTTCAATATGTTTGTATTAGTAGGGGTTCACACACACACACACACACACACATGCAAATTGATTGTGGGAGTTAGCACATGTGATTTTGGAGCAGAGAAGCCCCACTGTCTTCTGGGTGCAAGGTGCAGGCCCAGGAGAGTTGCTGGTGTTATTCAATCTGAGTCCAAAGACCTGAGAACTTGGGGAGTGGATGGTATAAATCCCAGTCCATGGGCAGGAGAAGACCCAGGTTCCAGATCAACAGGCAGGCAGGAGGAGTCAGAATTCTCCCTTCTTCTGCCTTTTGTTTAGGCCCTCAACAGATTGAATGATGCCCACTTGCACTGGGAGATCTTCACTGAGTCCATCATTCAAATGCTAACCTCTTCTGGAAACGTCCTCTCAGACACACTCAGAAATGTTTACCACAGGCTCCCATGATTCAGCCAAGCTGGCACATGAAATTGAGCATCACACTGTTTCAGGTGTAAAGTGAAGTGGAACAAGAATAATTGTCCAGGAATACACTGTGAGTTTATTTCATTCCCAGAATTAATGATCAAGACCACAGAGTTGCCCAAATCAGAACACACCTTCATGTTCCACTGTATTAGTCTGTTCTCATGATGCTAATAAAGACATACCCAAGACTGGTTAATGTATAAAGGAAAGAGGTTTAAGTGACTCACAGTTCCACATGGCTGGGGAGGCTTCACAGTCTTGGCAGAGGAGCAAAGTGATGTTTTACATGGTGGCAGTTAAGAGAGCTTGTGCAGAGGAACTCCCCTTTATAAAGATCTCATGAGACTTATTCACTGCCATGAGAACAGTATGGGGGAACCACCCCCATGATTCAGTTGTCTACACCTGGCCCTGCCCTTGACATGTGGGGATTATTACAATTCAAGTTGAGATTTGGGTGGGGACAGAGCCAAACCATATCATTGTGCCTCTGGCCCCTCCCAAATCTCATGTCCTCACATTTCAAAACCAATCCTGCTTTCCCAACAGTGCCCCAAAGTCTTAACTCATTTCAACATTAATTCAAAAGTCCAAGTCCAAAGTCTCATTTGAGACAAGGCAAGTCCCCTCCACCTATGAGCCTGTAAAATCAAAAGCAAGTTAGTTACTCCCTAGATACACTGAAGGTGCAGGCAATAGGTAAATACAGCCATTCCAAATGCGTGAAATTGGCCAAAATGAAGGGGCTACATGCCCCATGCAAGTCTGAAATCCAGAAGGGAAGCCAAATCTTAAAGCTCCAAAATGATCTCCTTTGACTCCATGTCTCATGTCCAGGTCACGCTGATGCAAGAGGTGGGCTCCCATGGTCTTGGGTATTTCCAACCCTGTGGTTTTGCAGGGTACAGCCCCACTCCTGACTGCTTTCATGGGCTGGTGTTGTGTCTGCAGCTTTTCCAGCTGTGTGGTGCAAGCTGTCAGTGGATCTGACATTCCGGGGTCTGGAGGATGGTGGCCTTCTTCTCACAGCTCCACTGGGCAGTGCCCCAGTGGTGACTCTGTGTGTGGGGCTCCCAACTCACATTTTCTTTCTGAGCAGAGGTTTTTCGTGAGGGCTCTGATCCTGTGGCAAACTTTTGTCTGGACATCCAGGCATTTCCATACATCTTCTGAAATCTAGGCAGAGTTCCAAAACCTCAATTCTTGACTTCTGTGCACCCAAAGGCTTAACACCACATGGAAGCTGCCAAGGCTTGGGTCTTGCACCCTCTGAAGCAATGGCCTGAGCTCTACCTTCGCTTGCTTTAGCCTTAGTTGGGACACAGGGCACCAATTCCCAAGACTGCACAAAGCAGCAAGGCCCTGGATCAGGCTCACAAAACCATTTTTTCCTTCTAGGCCTCTGGGCTTGTGATGGGAGGGGCTGCCATGGAAATTCCTGATTGACCTGGAGACATTTTCCCCATTGTCTTGGTGATTAATATTTGGCTCTCTGCTACCTATGCAAATTTCTTCAGCTAGCTCAAATTTGTCCTCAGAAAGCGGGTTTTTCTTTTCTGTTGCATAAACAGGCTGCAAATATTCCAAACTTTTATGCTCTGCTTTTCTTTAAAACATAAGCTTCAATTCCAAACTATATCTTTGTGAATACATAAAATTGAATACTTTTAACAGCACCCAAGTCACCTCTTGAGTGCTTTGCTGCTTAGAAATTTCTTCAACCAGATGCCCTTAATCATCTCTCTTAAGTTCAAAGTTCCACAAATCTCTAGGGCTGGAGTAAAATGCCACCACTCACTTTGCTAAAACATAGAGTCACCTTTGCTCCAGTTTTCAACAAGTTTCTCATCTCTATCTGAGACCACCTCAGCCGGGACTTTATTACCCATATCACTATCAGCATTTTGGTCAAAGCCGTTCAACTGGTCTCTAGGGAGTTCCTAAGTTTCCCAAATCTTCCTGTCTTCTTCTGAGTCCTCCAAATGGTATCAACCTCTGCTTGCTACCCAGTTTCAAAGTTGCTTCCCCATTTTCATGTATCTTTAGAGCAGCCACCCACTAACTGGTACCAGATTATTGTATTATTCCATTCTCACACTGCTAATAAAGACATACCTGAGATTGGGTAATTTATGAAGGAAAGAGGCTTGATTGACTCACAGTTCCACATGGCAGGGGATGCCTCACAGTCATGGAAGAAGGCGAATGAGGAGCAAAGTCACATGTTACACTACAGCAGGCAAGACAGCATGTGTGGGGGAACTCCTCTTTATAAAACCATCAGATCTCAGGAGACTTATTCACTATTATGAGAACAGTACAGGGGAAACCGCCACCGTGATTCAATTGTCTCCACCTGGCCCCACACTTGACATGTGGGAATTATTATAATTCAAGGTAAGATTTTGGCGAGGATGCAGCTGAACCATAGCATCCATGAAGCTTCAAATGAAGGATTAATGTGAGTCCAGTGATGTGCCTCCAATTCGTAGAAGAGAACACTGCAGGTGAAGAAGCTAAGTGTCTTAAGGCATCTCATAACTAGTTTGGGTCAGTCAGGAACTTAAAGCTGGGGTTGCTGACTCCAAATCCTGCATTCTCTCCACCAGCAGCTGCTGCCTTTTCATTGAATTTATGAAAGGAGAGAAGCTCCAAACAAATCCACAGCCACTGGCATTTCATGTGGATTTTGTTCCTGGTGGTTTGTTTTGTGACATGTATCTTGTGTGGGTCTGACTGTGGGCAGAGAGTTAGGCCTGGGTGGCAGCAAGTCTTTGCTTCTGCTTGGTTAAGCATGAGCTCCCAAAGGAGGTGGGAGTGTAATTAATAGGCTTTACTGTGAAATAATATTTATAAACCAAGCTGTTGTCAGGACAACCGAAAGCAGACATGGCAGAAAGTGCAGCCCGACTGTCAGGTAAGGATAGGCCGAGGTAAATATCCAGACTGGCTCATTGAGTCTAGAGCGCAGGCATATAAATCCACTTGTTATAGCCATGTAGACGTACCATAAGGAAGCTCGCCACCACAGCCATAACACAGGGAACGCTTATTTGGCTCTAAGCCACTATTTTCCATAAAAGGTATAATTGCCCTGTTGACACTGTGCAGATTCTCATACCCAGAGAGAGAGAGAGCCAAAGTTGCCCATTTTGGCAGATGGACAGGGGTCAGCCAGGACATAGCTTGGTTTAATGGCACCCAGGGAGAGTGTTAAGCTGCTGATCCTGATGGCAAGGGAGAGCCGGCTGCGCAGCTGTGTGTGGGAGCCAGCTGCTGAAAGGAGCTGTGGGGCCGGCTCAAGCAGCTGAGACAGGGCGGAGTGAGAGAGCTGCTCCTGAATGAAATCATCTTTCACCTGCCTACATCCCGAGTGTTCTTTCTGCTCATCCACCCACTCCCTTCAGGCCTCAGCGTGACACCTGGTGTAGACATGAACCTGACACCGACCCTGCTATGCCGCCTGTGTGGCTGGCTGGTGGAGGCGTCACTCTATCTGGTAGCCATTCATCGCTGGGTTTGTTTCTCCTTCCAGTTTCTGAACACAGGATTTGGAGTTAGAAACTCTGGCTTTAAATTCTCGATTGACTTTCACTGGTTATGAGATGGTGTAAGTCCCTTTGTCACCTGCAGTTTTCTTTTCTATCAGGGATATCATGGGATACCCCTCCAATTTACAGAATTTAACCTGCATGTAAATGCACCCTCACCTTAATCCTTCATTCAATGCTCAGGAACCTCGCCTCCCAGTACCTGTGCTCCAGTGTCCCCTCCACTTGTATGCCACAAGAGTCAGCTGCCAAGTCCTGCTAGGAGTTGTCTGTGGGCCAAGATCCACATGGAGCCCTAGAACCAGCAAGTCGCTCTCTGCTCCTGGGATTCACTTCATTCCCCACTCTGTGTCATCATGGTTCTTCTGAGGGCCAAGTCTTGGTGTCACTCACCAGACTGTGCACCTGAGGACAGCATTTGGCATCATGTTTGCATTTCCAAATGTTTGAGAGGTGAATAAATCAAATACAACTATTGGCTTTCCTGCCAGCCATGTAGTTGGAGAATGCCTGGAGCAATGAGGGAATGGTGTGAGATAGTGAATCTGAACGTTAACTATTTAACCCATTTATGCCTCTGAAACAAAACACCATGCAATGGTTGGCTTATAATAAACAAAAATTGATGGACCTCAGTTCTGGAAGCTTAGAAGCCCAAGATCAAGGCGCCAGCAGATTTCATGTCTGGGGAGGAGCTGTTCTTCACAGACAGTGGCTTCTGGCTGTGTCCTCACATGGTAGAAGAGTGGGGTGGCTCTCTGGGGTCCCTTTTATAAGGGCACTAACCTGATTTGTAAGGCTCTACCCTCATCACCTCCTGAAGGCCCCACCTCCCAATACCCTCATATCAGGGTATTAGAATTTCAAATATGAATTTGGGGGTTATGATTTCAAATATGAATTTGGGGGGATTCAAGCACTACCTGAGCATGAAGAGTTCTTGGAGGACAAAGGAAATGAAGGCAGTGGCGTGGAGGGCATGAGGAACCAGCTGATCTGAGTGAGCTCTTTGAGTGAGGGGATAGGGAGGAGGAGAGGGGTGAGGGGCCAGGGATGTGACGCGCTGCTCTCCCAACCATTCAGACCCGGTGTGACGTGGTGGGCAGCATAGGTGGGAGTCACGAGGACATGACGTGCTGGGAAGGAGGGGCTGGATCAGGATGGCTGGATGCCAGGTGGCAGAGCCAGGCCCGCCAGGGAGGGAAGACGCCTGAGCCTGCTGAGGTGGAGCCCACAGCCGAGAAACAGGATGGAGGGAAAATCTTTAAAATTTGTAGATGTTAGTAAATGTAGTGAAACTGTCTTTTCCTAACACGAAACATAGTTGATGAACGTTTGTTTTGTTAGTGGTGAAACTGTTCTACGGTTTTTTCTTTTAGGGTTCTTTCTGCATGAGCCTATTAGTCACTGTTTTGTAAATCAGCTAGACTCCCCTGAGAATGCAGATGTTCTTTGGCTGATTTATACAAAGCGGGGGGCTTCCCATGTTTGCCAGATGATCTCAGTGCTGTTCAGGTTGACTTTAGAGTGTTTCCCTATTGCCAGGTTTGCAGACTGAGGAAACGAGGTGAAGGAGGCGAACTATCAATTCTTTCTTTTTTTTACAGAAGCAGGTATTAGATTCGATACTGTAATTAGATTACAGGCCAAACTAGTCCTCTCTCCCCATTTTTCCTACAGATCACCCCTGATTTTCTTGGTGAGTGACTGATCTTTATCAAGGCGAGGACAGAATGGATGCAGGGCTGTGGGCAGCCCACCTCTGTGCACCGGCATCGTCATCAAAAGGCAGTGTCCATGTGGCTCCTGGGGGCGCCGGGTCAGTCTCTGGGTACCCGCTCTCTTAGCCATAGTCTTCCTCTGCAAATTCTTATTTAAAAAGCAGCAGAGAGCTCTTCAAAATTGTCTTTCCGGCCACTAAGCTTCCTCCTGTTGCATGCTGCCACTTAAATCAGAGCCACAGTGGTCCTTGGATTTGTGCTTTTCTCTTCCTCATGCCCTTGGAGGCATTGCTTTGTTTTTAGTTCCAAACACAGGAAACATTGCCTCGCATTTCAACCCTAACTCTAACCTTTGAGGATAGGAAGGGTTCCTGGGAATAAAACCCTGTGGACCAGGCCTTCCTGGGTCCCCTTGTGCTGCCCTTGAATTCAGAGTCAGAATTTTTTTTCTTCTTTTGGGAAGAGCTCAAATCCAGCAGCAGTTCTCTGGAGCCAAAGGGAAGAGGGAACCCTGAACCCTGAACTCCCAAAACCTGCTCAATCCTAGGAGCCCACTCACTCTTCTTTCTCCCAAAAATATACCTCTAGACTTCTCACCTACTTATTTCCCTCACTATTCCAACTGCTATGACTCTGTTCTGGCGTAAGAATGGTATGCCGGGGGCCTCCTCAGTCTCTGGATGCCATCCTCAGGCAGGTGCAGTATGTCCTTCCCTGCAGGGCACTGTCCTGCTCACTCTACCTGCCACAGCCAGCTCAGTGTCACTCTGCAATCTTGGCATTGGCGTCTGGTCTCCTGAGTTTTTGGCTATCCACTCACTTTGGTTTGGATGGGCTGCAGGAATCCACTCCTGACTAATTTCCTTTGGGTAACATAACTCCCCCACCTCTTGGCCTCAGCCCTGGCACCAAAGGCTGCTGGCTACCCTGTGGCCAGCAGGGTTTCCTTAGGGTAGAAGAGATTCAGATGCCTTCTGTGCCCAGAGAGTTTAGAGGCTACACCTGTGTCTTCTCCCATGCTCAGCCAGCATGGGAGAAGGTTCCTCACTTGTGCTGGCGGCTTTCTGGAAATGTCCTTCAGCTGCAGGCATGAGTAGGTTTATAGTGGGGGCCAAAGAAACCAGCTGGTGAAGACTGGATGCGTTCATCCAGTGGCATTTGGATGATGAGTGCAGACATGTAAAGCAGGAAAATCATGCTATTTGGAGGATGGAGAGCTGCATTCTGGTTCAGCTGTCACTCACCACAGCCCTGACCATGGACAGACTCCTTCACCTTATGGGTGGCTGTTTATCCTTCTGTGAAATGGAAGGGATGTGTTATTAGCAGTATTGCTCTAAGGACTAAAACACAACTGCCACAGAGTAGGCAGCCTTAGTAAATGCCATGTCTTTCTTCTTTCTGCATCCTCAGCCTTTTAGTGTGTGAGAAGAAGAAAAAAGAGTTAATTCACATGTAAGAATTATTTAAGCTCCAGAAGTACTTTATATATCTTCCCAATTCCTATTCTTATCACTAGGGGCAGAAAACATGGACCATTTAAAGTGGCCCTTGCTATCTCTACTGACAAAGAAAACTCTTGCACACCAGAAATTGTGGAGAAAACAGGAGGTGGAGGATCCACTAGGAAGGGCGGACATGCAGCTTCAACACCCTCCCTCAGGTCAGTAGATGCTGAAATATTGGAATCAGCATCTACACCACTTCTTACATGGTGGTGGCAAGAAAAAATTAGGAAGCAGCAAAAGCAGAAATCCCTGACAAACCCATCAGATCTCATGAGGCTTATTGATGATCACCCAAATAGCATGGGAAAGACGGACCCCCATGATTCAATTACCTCCCCCGGGTCCCTCCCACAACATGTGGGAATTCTGGGAGATACAGTTCAAGTTGAGATTTGCGTAGGAACACAGCCAAGATATTTAATAGAAATAAAATACTTAAGTATTTGATCTGTTTACATAACTGCCCAGGAAATAGAGTGATTTTATGTTTTACAAAGTTGAAATAGTGGGGCTTAAAATAATACATTAATTTCTTTTACATTTTCTAAATTTGTGTTGAGAATTAGTTTGTTGCATAGCTTTGATGATGTCAATTTTAGGCAGGGATTCTCTGTCTTTCAGTGTCACGTTGCAATGCAAATTATCAGTCTGCCACAGATTTACCAAAATTATCGGTCTTACGTTACTATTACTTATACAATTTTCAGAAATAAGAAAACATATGGTTTGGTGGAAGTGTTCCAGTTGCCATAACTGTAAAGGCCACATTTCTGAGGCTGGTGGCACTCTCCCTCCTTTGTGTTCTCTTGAATGGACAGCATTCAGGAAATGGCTTTCATTTTATGGAAGATTCAGTCGTTCTGACAAGACAGTCTTTTTTCCCAGGTATGACAACATGCATAAAATGAAAATGAGAGTGAAAAATTGATTTTGACTAAAAGCTAAATTGGCAAGTGTAATCAGCGTCTTGAATGCAGTGAGGGCTTCTCTGCCCCTTGGCTTCATCTATCCAGACCATCCTGTCAGAGTGTCTCCCGCCTGGCCCGGCCCCACAGCCAAGGCTGCACATGCTTGTGGAAGCTGTGTGGAGGTGGAGGGCAGTGGCCCCAGATCAGGCAAGTGGCTGGAAGCCAGGGTGTGGCTCGCTCACAGTCGTGCTGCAAGGGTGGCCCATGCGTCGTGAGCCATGAGGGGACCCCAGCCAGACTCCACATGCCTGTGCAGCTGGTTTCCAGGTTTGATTCCTAGTCTCAGCTCTTTCCTTTTTACCCAGAAGCTGGAAAACAAACCCTACCAGGGTCCTGGTTCCTGTCGCAGTCCTCTGAGCTCCTCCAGGCCGCCATGGCAGGACCCGCTGGCTGTGCTAGATTCTACCACAGCTGGGTCTGGAGGTGCTGGGCACTCAATGCTGTGTGCACTCTCTACCACATAAGAAGTGTCTTTTACTTCCTGCCATGATTGTGAGGCCTCCCCAGCCATGTGGGACTTGAAGTCAAATTAAATCTCTTTTTATTCCCAGTTTCCAGTATGTCTTTATCAGAAATGTGAAAATGAACAAATACACTGGGCATGCAGTATTCACTTAGACACTTAGAATAAGGAAATGATGAATAATTTAGTCATGGAATGTGCGTATCAGCATTTACCTAATAAGGAACACATCAGATTTTCTTTTGAAAATAACCACGTTAACACCTATAATTTTGGAAGCTGCCAGGTGATCATTCAGATCTAGTCTGGTAGTGTGAAAGCATTTGGACACTTCCCAATCCTCTGCCCATGCTTAGTTTCAAGAGAGTAACTCAAAACGAGTACTTTCCTTTCAGCATGTGTGGCTTTAAGGTGATTCCTTACAGTGGTTCCCTCTTACCTCTGTCATCAACCCAAGTCGTCTTTATTCAAAGCTCCTCTGAATATGATCTCAAAACTATAAAATGAAGAACCTTACATCTTATCTGCATCAGAAATTTTGAAAGCACATCATTAAAACAATAATTCATACAAGAAGTAAAAAATACTGATGTGGGGAGGAGACGGATTTAGCTGGGAAGTGCCCTGTATACCACAAGCCCCCCTTCTAGCAGCGTTCTAGAGCAAGGTCTACATAGAACATAACTTTAAATCCACTCAGTCCTACTCCCCGAGGTGTTGAAGAGGGAAGTGAGTCCTGTTTATACATCACAGAGAGTGCATTTATCGTAGATGCTCAATGTGTTAGAGGCGGAGTTGGAGAAGACAGGTTGCAGAGTTGTTAAGTCCAGGGATGATGACTTCATATTTTTGTGACCCCAGCATTTTGTGACATGGCTACCCCATGATAGACCCTTGATGAGATAGAAGAGTGAGTGGGCGAATGGGGTCCTAGAAACACAGACAAGCTCAAAAAGAACCAGTGCAGACAGACAGAGTGCAACAGCTTTGGAAGTTAGAGGGTTTGGAGATGGGAGCTTGGAAGTATTTTACAGGGGACAATTCTAATCTCTCTAATTTAGCTGACCCAACGCCCATAGAGGGGGTTGGGAAATACTGTCTTGCCCTTAAGTTGTATGAAAACATCTCCCAATGTACGTTTTTCTGAACTATAAGGTAAGAAAACACAGTGGGAAGCATGGGGACATTTTTGGACAGGGACCTCCTCACGAGTTCAGGCTCCTTTGCTCCCAGCCTGCTGACGCTGGTGATGTGGGTTTTGAGGATAAGCGGAAGCTGGAGGGCTGTAGGCAGAACTTGGCAAAAGCAGAGTTTTTGGGAGAGGCTGGGCCACAAGCCAGAGCCAGAGTTTCCTCCACTCGCCCATGGGGAGGATTCTTCTTTTCCTGAGACTGGTTTTCTCTGTTTCTTCCAGGCTGCAGTGCAGTGGTGCAGTCACAGTTCACTGCAGCCTCAGCCTCCCTGGGCTCAAGTGATCCTCCCACCTCAGCCTCCTGAGTGTCTGAGATGACAGGCATGCACCACCACGCCCAGCTAATTGTGTTTCTGTAGAGATGGGGTCTTGCCATTTTGCCCAGGCTGGTAATATGGAGGATTCTTTTTTTTTTTTTTAATTTTTATTGCATTTTAGGTTTTGGGGTACATGAGCAGAATGTGCAAGATAGTTGCATAGGTACACACATGGCAGTGTGTTTTGCTGCCTTCCTCCCCTTCACCCACACTTGGCATTTCTCCCCAGGCTATCCCTCCCCAGCTCTTCCCCCGCCTGCTGTCCCTCCCCCATTCCCCCCAATAGACTGCAGTGTGTAGTAGACCTCCTCCCTGTGTCCATGTGTTCTCATTTTTCTCACCCGCCTATGAGTGAGAATATGCGGTATTTCCTTTTCTGTTCTTGTGTCAGTTTGCTGAGAATGATGTTCTCCAGATTCATCCATGTCCTTACAAAGGACAAAAACTCATCATTTTTGATTGCTGCATAATATTCCATGGTGTATATGTGCCACATTTTCCCAGTCCAGTCTATCATCGATGGGCATTTGGGGTGGTTCCAGGTTTTTGCTATTGTAAACAGTGCTGCAATGAACATTCGTGTGCATGTGTCCTTAGAGTAGAACGATTTATAGTCCTTTGGATATATACCCAGTAATGGAATTGCTGGGTCAAATGGAATTTCTATTTCTAGGTCCCTGAGGAATCGCCACACTGTCTTCCACAATGGTTGAACTAATTTACACTCCCACTAACAGTGTAAGAGTGTTCCTATTTCTCCACATCCTCTCCAGCATCTGTTGTCTACAGATTTTTTAATGATCGCCATTCTAACTGGCGTGAGATGGTATCTCAATGTGGTTTTGATTTGCATCTCTCTAATGACCAGTGATGATGAGCATTTTTTCATGTGTTTGTTGGCCTCATGTATGTCTTCTTTTGTAAAGTGTCTGTTCATATCCTTTGCTCATTTTTGGATGGGCTTGTTTGTTTTTTTCCTGTAAATCTGTTTGAGTTCTTTGTAAATTCTGGATATCAGCCCTTTGTCAGATGAGTAAACTGCAAAGATTTTTTCCCATTCTGATGGTTGCCAATTCACTCTAGTGACTGTTCCTTTTGCCGTGCAAAAGCTGTGGAGTTTGATTAGGTCCCATTTGTCTATTTTGGCCTTTGTTGCCAATGCTTTTGGTGTTTTGGTCATGAAGTTCTTGCCTACTCCTATGTCCTGAATGGTTTTGCCTAGATTTTCTTCTAGGGTTTTTATGGTGCCAGGTCTTATGTTTAAGTCTTTAATCCATCTGGAGTTAATTTTAGTGTAAGGTGTCAGAAAGGGGTCCAGTTTCTGCTTTCTGCACATGGCTAGCCAGTTTTCCCAACACCATTTATTAAACAGGGAATCCTTTCCCCATTGCCTGTTTTTGTCTGGTTTATCAAAGATTATGTGGTTGTAGATATGTTGTGTTGCCTCCGATGCCTCTGTTCTGTTCCATTGGTCTATATCTCTGTTTTGGTACCAGTACCATGCTGTTTTGATTACTGTAGCCTTGTAGTATAGTTTGAAGTCTTGTAGTGTGATGCCTCCCACTGTGTTCTTTTTGCTTAGAATTGACTTGGCTATGCGGGCTCTCTTTTGGTTCCATATGAAGTTCATGGTGGTTTTTTCCAGTTCTGTGAAGAAATTTGATGGTAGTTTGATGGGGATAGCATTGATTGTGTAAATTACTTTGGGCAGTATAGCCATTTTCACGATATTGATTTTTCCTAACCATGAACATGGAATGTTTCTCCATCTGTTTGTGTCCTCTCTTATTTCGTTGAGCAATGGTTTGTAGTTTTCCTTAAAGAGGTCCCTTACGTTCCTTGTGAGTTGTATTCCTAGGTATTTTAATATGGAGGATTCTTAAGAAGGAATTTGTGAAGCTTTGAAACTCCACCTGCATTTCATTTCACCTCTGCTGCCTTCTCTTTTTCTTGCAAAAAATGAAAACAAGTAAAACCTGAAGTACCCATTTTTCTTTTCGTTGAGTTTGGTTAATATGCAAGGCACATCTGTGAAGAGATTCTGTACTCACTAGCTCACCATGGGAAATACGTGGGAGGTCCTAAAAACATACGTATTCCTGGTCCAGACATCTAGACATTTGTACTGAGCTGGGGTCTGGGAATCTGATTTTTGGAAAGCTTCCCAGGGTATTCTAATGTCTAGGCAGGTTTGTGAGCCACTTGGTTAGTAGAGGAGCTCGCTCTCCTGAGCATATGTATGCCCACTATTCCCGTCACTCTCCTGAGCCTAAGTATTCTCACTATTCCCAGACCTCACCCTCTATGGTAGTCTTTCAGCACACCTGGGATTGGAATTCTGTTTCCCCCCAGGTGCTCCAAGCTGTCCCTGGGGTGTCAAGGGGCTGCTGACTGCAGCAGAGTGCCCTCCCAGTGAGCTCATTTTCTTAGGACATTGCTCCCAAACTCTGCCTCTTGCAGTTAGTTCTCTCCCCTCTTCTGAGATGTGAATTTGCCTAGGTCCTTTGCTATATTAGCAGTGGACTGGGATGTCCAGGGCTTGCTTCAGACATGGTGGAGCCCCACCATAGCCCCTACCAGGCCGCCTGCCTTCCTGGAATCATTAGTTCCTCCATTACTGCCCGTTATGGGAACCAGACAACACTCTTGACTGTCAACAAGAGCATTACCCAACACAACATTAAAATTTCCTTCAGACAAAATCTGGGTCAAATATTTGCTTCTCCACATTTGTCTCATTTATTCAGTCCATTATAACCATTCAGATGGAGTCATACATATTGAGCTAGAAAAGAGCTTGGGTATCATGACATCTAATTTTTTTGTCTTGTAGGGAAACTAAACCCAGAGAGAGGAAATGATTTGGCCAAAGAGATCTGTTAGAGCAGAGCCTAGGACCAGCACCTGGCCCACCCCCTTGCTGCCAGGCTACAGACTTGGTGTAATACAATGTCGTAATTTAATATTGCCACCTGTGCAAAGCGACCTCCCCTGTATACCGCAAAATCTATGGAGGTTGCAGTGAGCTGGGATCACACCACTGCACTCCAGCCTGGTGCCTGGTGACAGAGCGAGACTTTCTCAAAAAAAAAAAAAAAAAAAAATCTAGAAGCAAAGGTGATTGAAACACTTGGGGCCTCTGATATGGTTTGGCTGCATCTCCACTCAAATCTCATTTTGAATTTTGACTCCCACAATTCCCGTGTGTCATGGGAGAAACCCAGTGGGAAGTGACTGAATTATGGGGGCGGGTCTTTTGCACTGTTCTCATCAGAGTGAGTGAGTTTCAGGAGACCCGATGGGTTTAAAAAGGGGCGTTTCCCTGTGCAAGCTCTCTTGTCTGTCACCACGTGGGATGTGCCTTTTGCCTTCCATTACGATTGTGAGGCTTCCCCAGCCATGTAGAACTGTAAGTCCAATTAAACCTTTCTTTTGTAAATTGCCCAATCTGGGGGATGTCTTTATCGGCAGTGTGAAAACAGACCAATATAGCCTCCAATCCATGCTCTCCTCAGTTCTGAAAGCAGGTGTCATGCATGATGTACCCACCTGTAACATCTTCAGAACCTGAGGTGCTGTTTTTGGCAAGCCACTTTGATCCCATTCACTCTTTTTCTGCTCTAGAGAATCTTTCAGAAAAAACGCACTTTGTTTCATTTGTTTTGAAGGAGACATGGTAAGCTCCTCACTTCCCAGGCTTCAAGGACATGAGATGGCTGCTACTTTGAGCCACAAATTGAGAGAGGAAACTCTGGCAATCCTGATCTTTATTTTGCACTCAGGGGAGGGGGGCGGCTCATGTGGCACCCGGCTTTGGGTTCACCTCTAGCTAGTCTCAAATGGGAATAAAAACTAAGTCCCCTGGCCCTGTGCTAGAGGCCACCCTGAATCTCACAGAGGCAGGGAAAGGGTGTGAGGAAGCCAGGTGTGCAGAGGACAACAGTTCTTTCAATCTGCTCAACAGCTTCCAGTATCTTCCTGTTTTGTAGATAAGGCAATTAAGGTTCAGTGAGTGTAAGTGACACAGGCAGAGCCTCTGTTTCAGAATCGGCCAGTGGATCGGATCTCACTGAGCACTGAGCAGCACCCCCCTTTTTTAATTAATGGATAAAAAAATTGACTAGTAAAAATTGTATATATTTATTGTGAACATCATGTTTTGAAATATGTATACATTGATGAACAACTGAATTAAACTAGCATGTGCACTATTTCACATACTTATACTTTTTTTTTGTGTGTGGTAAGAACACTTAAAGTCTCTCTTAGCCATTTAAAAAATGCCTAAAAACACCAAAAGCATTGGCAACAAAAGCCAAAATAGACAAATGGGACCTAATCAAACTCCACAGCTTTTGCACAGCAAAAGAAACAGTCACTAGAGTGAATCGGCAACCAACAGAATGGGAAAAAATCTTTGCAGTTTACCCATCTGACAAAGGGCTGATATCCAGAATTTACAAAGAACTAAAACAGATTTACAGGAAAAAAACAAGCCCATTCAAAAATGGGCAAAGCATATGAACAGACACTTTACAAAAGAAGACATACATGAGGCCAACAAACACATGAAAAAATGCTTATCATCACTGGTCATTAGAGAGATGCAAATCAAAACCACATTGAGATACCATCTCACGCCAGTTAGAATGGCGATCATTAAAAAATCTGGAGACAACAGATGCTGGAGAGGATGTGGAGAAATAGGAACACTCTTACACTGTTGGTGGGAGTGTAAATTAGTTCAACCATTGTGGAAGACAGTGTGGCAATTCCTCAAGGACCTAGAAATAGAAATTCCATTTGACCCAGCAATCCCATTACTGGGTATATATCCAAAGGACTATAAATCATTCTACTCTAAGGACACATGCACATGAATGTTCATTGCAGCACTGTTTACAATAGCAAAGAGCTGGAACCAACCCAAATGCCCATCGATGATAGACTGGACTGGGAAAATGTGGCACATATACACCATGGAATATTATGCAGCAATCAAAAATGATGAGTTTTTGTCCTTTGTAAGGACATGGATGAATCTGGAGAACATCATTCTCAGCAAACTGACACAAGAACAGAAAAGGAAATACCGCATATACTCACTCATAGGCGGGTGAGAAAAATGAGAACACATAGACACAGGGAGGGGGGTACTACATACTGGGGTCTATTGGGGGGAATAGGGGAGGGACAGCAGGGGGGAGCAGGGGAGGGATAGCCTGGGGATGAATGCCAAGTGTGGGTGAAGGGGAGGAAGGCAGCAAAACACACTGCCATGTGTGTACCTATGCAACTATCTTGCACGTTCTGCACATGTACCCCAAAACCTAAAATGCAATAAAAAAAAAAAAATAAAAAAATACCTAATTAAGCCGGGCATGGTGGCTCACACCTATAATCCCAGAACTGTGGGAGGCTGAAGTGGGTGGATCACCTGAGGGATGAGTTTGAAACCAGCTTGTTGGTCTGTGTTCTTGCATTGCAAAAGGCTGCAAGAATCTGACAGTCATGAACTGCCAGGGTGAGCTGAGTATTCACGCTTCTGTGCAGAGACAAGTGAGCTTTGAATAAGCAACTAGAGAACAGCAGAGAGCTGGAGACACCCAGGAAGACCTTCACCATGGCCTGGGTAGCAGGTGCAGGCTGACCACCAGGGCTCCCGATGCTGGGGCTCAGGGCTGGGGCTCTGACTAACCAGCAGGGTCTCCTTAGTCAAAGTCCTTACCCTTTAAGGCTCAGCTTCCTCACCTGCAAAGTGGAGGTGAGGATAGCACCTACTTCATAAGAAGTTTAAAGATTAAATGAAATCACTCATCTGATAATTGCCATGGTAGCAGATACACAGTAAAGGCTCCATAAATGTTAGCTCATGTTATCATTTGAAATAGAGTAGTAGCAGGGGTAAACCCTCAAGCAATAGTTATCATAATAGTGTAGCTATTATTTATTGAATTCTTACTGTATACCAGACACTAGACTAGGTGAGTCCCATATATTGTCTCATCCAATTCTCAAAACACCACCACTTAATAGGTAATAAAACCAAGTATCAGATGCAAAGTAAGTAACGAGATCTGCTGTACAACACAGCAACTGTAGCTAATTATGGCTTTTTTTTTTTGAGGCACAGTCTCACTGTCACCCAGGCTGCAGCACAGTGGTGCCACCTCGGCTCACCACAACCTCTACCTCCCAGGTTCAGGTGATTCTCCTGCCTCAGCCTCCCAGGTAGCTGAGATTACAGGCGCCCACCACCATACCCAGCTAATTTTTATATTTTCAGTAGAGACAGGGTTAACAAAGAGTTAAAATTCACATATATTTTTAATCTATTAAAACCTGTATTTAAAGCATATCCTAAAATCATCCCTCAGAATTACATATTTATTTTCTTTATATTTGTTTATTTTTATTGCATTTTAGGTTTTGGGGTACATGTGAAGAACATGCAGGATAGTTGCATAGGTACACACATGGCAGTGTGATTTGCTGCTTTCCTCCCCTTCATCTATATCTGGCATTTCTCCCCATGCTATCTCTTCCCAACTCCCCACCCCTCACTATCCCTCCCCTCCCCTATTCTCCCCAACAGACTGCAGTGTGTAGTACTCCCCTCCCTGTGTCCATGTTTTCTCATTGTTCAATACCCACCTATGAGTGAGAACATGCGGTATTTCATTTTCTGTTCTTGTGTTAGATTGCTGAGAATGATGGTCTCCAGGTTCATCCGTGTTCCTACAAAGGACATGAACTCAATGTTTTTGATGGCTGCATAACATTCCATGGTGTATATGTGCCGCATTTTCCCTGTCCAGTCTATCATCGATGGGTGTTTGGGTTGGTTCCAGGTCTTTTCTATTGTAAGCAGTGCTGCAATGAACATTCATGTGCATGTGTCCTTGTAGTAGAATGATTTATAATCCTCTGGATACATACCCAGTAATGGGATTGTTGGGTCAAATGGAATTTATTTCTAGGTCCTTGAAGAATCGCCACACTGTCTTCCACAGTGGTTGAATGAATTACATATTTATTTTCTAATTGTAGCTCATTCTTAATGTCCTATTGTGTATTAAAAGATGAGATAATATTTCAGTTTTTGACATGTTGTATATGGAGAAAGCTTTAAAAATCCTATTACTCTAATGAACTGTGTGAAGTTGACTTAGTGAACCCACATTTGGGTGGGGAAATGTGAATGGCCTGTGATACATGCATGCACAGGAGGTGAGAGTTTGTGGAGGAATTGTTATGTGTGGGGGAGAGGTGGTGAGAACCTTTGTGAGATATTTATTGACAAAATCCTCTGGAAGCCCTGGTAGCAGCAGATCCCCATCCCTGTTCTGCAGAGACTGGGGAGGAGGACTGCTCCAGTTTGCAGGAGCTCTGCTTGTTCAAAGGTTCTTCCTTATACTGAGTTGAAAAGTGCCTTTTGGCCAGGCACAGTGGCTCATGCCTGTAATTCCAACACTTTGGGAGGCCGAGGTGGGTGAATCATGAGGCCAGGAGTTAAAGACCAGCCTAGCCAAGATAATAAAACCCCATCTCTACTAAAACTTGCTCTTTTGCTTTATTTTCATAGGTTTTAAATAATTATTTTTGTAAAATCTATAAGCTGTATTTATACCTTTTTATGCTTACTTTGCACTTTAATGTTAAAATATTCTAAAGTTTTTCATTTTATAATCTTTTTGAATTAGATAAAAGATGTAGCCTTTTAAATATATACATATATACACGAACATATATACATATATACACACACATATATATATATAAAACATATCTACCAAATATATTTCCCCATTCTATCATCATTGCTATTGTTATTTATAAATTCTCTGTATTTTAAACACACATTTTAGTAGTATTTCATCTACTCATTAAGTGGATACACTAATACAGTGTACTAAGTCATGTGCTCACTGTGGTTCCTTACATTCCATGTGTTCCTTCTGTGTCTTTAGAACACTCATCATGGCTCTTGCATGTTTTCAAAATAGTTCAGCTGGGTAAAAAATTTTAGGTTGAAAATTATCTTCCCATTGAAGACTTCAGTCAACATCTTTTGGTTTCTATTTTTTACTCTGATGACAATTCTGCTGATATTTAATTGTTGTTTGGAAAGCAAACTGTTTTCTCTTTGGTTGGTTTTATGCTTTTCTCATGTATAGTTTTCTGATGTTTCATATGGATATATTTTTATATGAGTTTATTTTATAAGCTCAATGTCTGGTGATTGCTTTCAATCTGAAGATTCTTCAATTCTGAAAAAAATCATTTGCTTGTGTCTTTTAAAATGTAGCTTATTTCAAATTCTGTCTTATTTCTTCTTCTGGAACTCATTCTATTCTAGATGAATTTTTGGAGTTTCACCTCTTACTCATGTCTCTTACCCCATATTTAGGTGATTTACTCAGCAATACCTATTACTTTCTTATTTCTTTGACATATCTAATTTAGATTTTATCTTATTTTCAGGAATTATTTCAATAAATACATTTTTTATTCCAAAATTTTCAATCAGTTCTTGTTCACATCCACATTTTTTTGCAATCTCAGTTGTTTCTTACTTATTCTATTTTATGACTGTTACATCACTCTTTACTCACTTGAGGATTTCAAACATTTATGTTCACTTTTATGTTGATCTGTCATTTGAATTTGCTTGGAATGAATTTGCCTTTTCATTGTTGATATTTTTGATTGTTTTTCTTAGTGTTATTTTGCTTTTGTGTTTTGAAATTTTAGTTTTCCAGTTCTTGTTTCTCTTAATCTGTGCTTAGCCCTACCCCTCCATGGAGATAACGGGGTTTCTTCTAACCAGACCCCAGGAGTGCTGGCTCCAGGTGCATCTTTAGGGCCATCACTGAGCCAATGGGTGCCTGTAGCTCATTGCTTACCTAGATCTTTTTTCCTTCACATCTCAGGTATGAATTTTCATAGAAATTATAGCTAAGGCCAGATTTTGGAGTCTTTTCTCTTTTCCTTTTGGAGTGGAAAAGAGATTTTAGAGTGGATTTTATTTTTGTAAAATCCGTACACTGTATTTACATTACATTATAAGGATATAGCTTATAGATAGATATCCACTACAGAAACCAGGACCAAACATCCACCTTGGTTCTAGTTCTTTACCTTATGCTGAGTGATATCTGTACCTGTTTGTACTTTTTCATGTACCTTGACTAAGAACCCACAGGTTAATGGCTTTTTCCCTTTTTAGTACTCTATGGTTTCTTTCCTTGCTAAACTGTGGGCATTTTTCTCTTGCTGTTGAGTGTGGATAAGTCTTTCCCATAATTTGAGATACTTTGCCTTGGAGAAGGGGAGTCATTTTAAGATTGAATCAAGTGCCATGTTGAAAGTAAGCACAATTTTGTTTTTATGTATTTTTTAGAAGTCACATTATATCGATGGCCCTTGCTAAGTTTACAGTCAAGAGAAATCCCTAGATCCTTCACAGATTACATGTTGCCAACATCAAATGTCTTTGAATCCTGAAAGTTGTCCAATTATTTTGGAACTAAATGTGCTATGCTGCATTTGTCCACGTTCCTGTTTAATATTGTGATTGGTGATTCAGTGATTCATTAGCAGACCTTCTGAACTCTGAGAACCATGGGCTCTAGGTCTTATAGGGTTTACTAAGAAGTTTGACAAGGACAGGGCCTGAGATAGAGACATACTGTAGGTCCTCTAGAGTAGGGGTCACCAACTCCTGGGTCACAGACTGGTACTGGTTGGTGGCCTGTTAGGAGCACAGCCTGCTAGCACAGCAGGAGGTGAGCAGTGGGCAAATGAGCAAAGATTCACCTGTATTTACAGCTCCTCCCTATCACTCTTATTACCACCTGAGCTCCACTGCCTGATCTGACAGGGGGATCCACTGTTAGAATCTCATAGGGTCAAGAACCCTATTGTGAACTGTGTATGTGAGGGAATCTAGGTTGTGCACTCTTTATGAAAATCTAATGCCTGATGATCTGTCACTGTCTCTTACCACCCCCACCTTCTGGTTGCAGGAAAACAAGCTCAGGGTTCTCACTGATTCTACATTGTGGTGAGTTGTATAATTATTTCATTACATATTACAATGTAATAATAATAGAAATAAAATACACAATAAATGTAATGTGCCTGAATCATCATGAAATTATCCCCCACAACCCAGTCTATGGAAAAATTGTCTTCCACAAAATCCATCCCTGTTGGCAAAAAGGCCAGGACCTCTGCCCTAGAGATTGCTTTCCAGTTCCACATCTATCAGCTCTCCAGCGCTACTTGCATACGTTTCCTCATCTAACCATGAAATCGTCCAACAGTGGAAATGTGTTAAATAAGTAAGGATTTTGGAGGCAGACAGCATATTTGTTACAAGGTAGGTTTCAGACTTGATGGCTGCTGCTTACTGGATATTAGACCTTAAACAAGCTGTGTGCTCTTCCTGAGCCTCATGTTTTCTCATGTAGCAAATGTAATTTATAAAAGTGACTTGTGGGAACTAAATGAGATAATAGGTAAAGCACCGGGTACACTGTCCTGCCTAAAAAAGCCATCCTCCCAGCTGGGCACAGTGGCTCACTCCTGTAATCCCAGCACTTTGGGATGCCAAGGTAGGTAGATCATGAGGTCAGGAGCTCGAGACCAGCCTGGCCAACATGGTGAAACCTCGTCTTTACTAAAAATAGAAAACTTAGCTGGGTGTGGTGACACTTGCCTGTAGCCCCAGCTACTCAGGAAGCTGAAGGAGAAGAAGTGCTTGAACCTGGAAGGCAGGGGTTGCAATGAGCTGTGATCATGTCATTGCACCACAGCCTGGAGGACAGAGTGAGACTCAGTCTCCAAAAAAAAAGCCCTCCTCCCTTCCCATTGCCTACACTTACTCAATGCCTCCCGCACCATAGTCTTCAGTTTGTCTCTGCATCTGGACTTGCACAAAACCATGGCTTCCCGTGTCCACAGTGTGATCTCATTTCATGAGTCTCTGATTTCTAGTGACAGGTCAGGCCCTGCCTAGACCCCCCATCCACACAAAGGGGACAGCATTAGCAAAGTGAGTCATGGTGCGGGAGTGGTGAGACTGCAGTGGAGTGGGAAGGGAGCCGCCCTGCTGAGAAGTGAAAGCTATTCTGTAGGTCAGGGGAGCACTACGTTTTCAAAAAGGAAGGGTTGAAGGGTAATCAAGTTGGTGCTAGTTTGGGGTTTGACTGGGGGAGGAAATGAGAGGAGCACCTCCCTCTTGGTACCAGCACGGTCCTAGCACAGGAGAGCTGAACACAGCCCGGCCAGTGCAGATGCAGAGGAGGGTCGGGAAGTAACTCAGAGGTTTCTTGAAGTGGAACCCACAGGACTTGGGGATCAGGTGAGTGGAGAGTAGAGGGGAGATGAACAGCAGAGGAGGCAGTTGTTAATCTGAATTTCTAGCTTGGGAAGCTTGGTGATGGGTAAGACAATATTTCTTCAAGTATGGTCCCTGGACCAGCAGCCACAGGTTAACTGGAAACCTGTTAAAATCGCACATTCTCTGGTTTACTTCAGGATTACCTAATCAGAAACTCTCAGGTGAGACTGAGAAATCTGTTACTCGGAGCCTTTCAGGTGATTCTCATTCATGTTGAAGTCTGATAACCAATGAGGGAGGTAATACGGGTGAAAAATCAGGTCTGGATGAAAACTGTGCTTGGTTTTGTGTATTTGGGGCTTGAGAAGGCTGTGAAGCATCCAGGAGCCCATGCCTAGCATGTGGCAATTGTAGGGTTAACTGGTGATTAAAGGATATAGTACATTTTTAGATCTAAATTTGCTAGATCCAAGTATATAAATTTTGAGGACTGGTTCATTTTGCCAGGAGTTCTAATAATTTTATTTCCCCGACTCAAATAATGCAGGAAGATTAGTAAAATACACGCTTTTGATACATTGTAGAGTTTCTTACCTTGTACTTCAGTTAGAAAAGATATTAAATGAAGAGAAAATAAAGCTTTCATTCCCTGAGCATAATTAAAGTGGTTGATTCAAATAATATTTGAATTTCCATCCTGTAATCAAATGTGAAACTGAACTTTAAAACCTCCTCTTGAGCAAACAGAGGATCTTTCTTCCTGACATTTTGGAAAGATGTTTACACCCTGATGCCATTACACATTGTAATTATGTAATTGCACATTCTAATTACATGATCACATATGTTATGCTAATTATATAATTAGACTTAATTATAGCAATTGTGCCAATACATAGTATCAGAATCAAAACGAATGAATTAGAACAACTAGGGTGTATATGAAAATGATAAGTTTTATAAGAAAATCTTCAAGAATGTTAAAGCAGCAAGTGATGATCATTTCAGATGACTTAACTGCTGTGAACATAAACTACTGCCTTTGCTCACTGGCCATGACACACTCTGAAATTTTGCTAAAATTTGAGCAAAGATAATGTAAATTGGAAAACTTGGAAGAAGAAGAATGTAAAGGGGGAAAAAAGGAGAAAGAAGTGGCCGGGCGTGATGGCTCATGCTTGTAATCCCAGCACTTTGGGAGGCCGAGGCGGGTGGATCACGAGGTCAAGAGATCGAGACCATCCTGGTCAACATGGTGAAACCCCGTCTCTACTAAAAATACAAAAAACTAGCTGGGCATGGTGGCGCGTGCCTGTAATCCCAGCTACTCAGGAGGCTGAGGTGGGAGAATTGCCTGAATGCAGGAGGCGGAGGTTGAGGTGAGCCGAGATTGCGCCATTGCACTCCAGCCTGGGTAACAAGAGCGAAACTCCATCTCAAAAAAAAAAAAAAAAAAAAAAAAAGAAGTAATGATGAGAGTGAACAGGATTTAAACTGAGCAGAAATAGTTCTGCTCTGCTCCTCATTTGTATTCTCCCTTATGCTTGGACAGTCATCAAGATTTTTATCATATCTGAATTCCTGGGCTTTTGTCACTTAACTGCCAACTTGAAGATTCGGTGAATGGGACAATGCACTGTAATTACAATTATCTTGAACTTTTCGGGACAGCAAATCTTGAGATAGTATCTCAAAATGTTGGAATGTTCCTTTTCAATAGTTTCAGCTGATCTTGATCCTGGGAAAATAAGAGTTTGCTAACAGTTATTCCTTTAATGTGGTGATTTGATTGCCATCGCTTATGTTTAAAGCCAAGGGTCTCAACTAAGAAAAAAGTATGTAGGTTCCCCCCACGCCCCCACAGTGGACTATGAGTGCCCTGTTAGCAAATGGCTGGTGAAGAAGGGCAGATCTTCCTTTAGGGGTTTTCCCACAGCTAGCTACACAGCACAGAGATGGAAACATCACTTAAAATAAATTGTAATTTTAATTGCATGTTCTCCTGAAGATTTGCCAAGGTGGCTGATTTAATTTCCCAGGGGAGCCCATTTCTGCCCTTCATAGAATATGGAGACTGTCTCCTGGCTGACAGAAAGCGTAGATTTAGTCTCTCCTTTTGGTGCGAGGAAGTAACCTTGTACGAGCAGTTACTGCCTGGAAAATGAACAGACCAAATGCCTCCTATGTTTTATCCTCTCCTCATTAGGTTACCCAGAATATCTCACACCTTCTGTCGTAGCCCCTCATTTGTCCTAAGTAGATGACACATTCCTGTAGCTCTCAGGATGGAAATGGAACTAGCTTCTCTGCGGACAGGTCATTATGCTGTGACAGCATTTTGCTTTCCCCCTCGCTTTGAGTGTTACAAGCACATGAGTGTCGGTTCAGCCTTTATTACTTCCAGAGGTGGCTGGAGCCTATGCCTGCAGCCCCATTTTCTTGTGCACAACATGGACAGAGCACAAGTGCACACCCCGAGCATCCCCTCCCCCCAGCGAGGTGCACCGCAGGGTCACATGCCGGCTCGTGATAAATGGTGTCTTTACTGGAAATAGAAGAGTCCAGCTGCATTTCAATTTGCTGCTCTCCCAAACGTGGACATTGCTGCTCTCCGTGCATTTGGCAGTTTTGTCTGGGTGCTATCGGCCTTACCATGTTGATTATTGGGAGGTGCCAATCCCAGAATTGTTGGAGGCCCCAGGGATTTCCTGGCCTCAAAGACTTTATACCTACATGCTGTCATGTTTATTTTCTTGCTGTAATTCAGAATGATGAAACCCACCTCGTAAAAAAATGCTGAAACAGGATGTTGTGAAACATCAGTGAAGTGGAAGCCAGCTTTCAATTACTTGGAATTTTTGCTGTATGTGAATTATTAGAGGAGGAGAAACTATAGAGAATATATATTATAAATGCTATGTTTTATAGATGCACCTTAGTGCTGATTAAGTGATCATCCAAGGTCACACAGTCAGTTGGTAGAAGACCCAGATTCCATGTCTTCTGAACCCGAACTCTGGGGTGTCTCCATCATCCTCCAGCCTCTCTCCTGTGACCCATGTTCGTTCGTTCATTCATTCATTCATTCATTCATGTACAACCTGCTTATGAAATATCTATTATTATGCTGAACCCTGAAGGGAAAACAAAGATGAGTAAAATGTGCCCATTGCTCTCTGGAGCATGTGGATCAATGAGACAGATGTAGCAACATTCAAATGTTCCAACGTTAAGGCAGAGTCAGGCAAAAGCCAAGGCAAGGTAAACAAAATGTGGAATGAGGCTGTGAGGGCAAAGGACAAGATCCTGGAAGACTTTGTAAGGGGCAGTTCTTTGAGTTTAACCACATGAGAGGGATGGAGTTTCAATGTCAGCTGTAGGAGGTGTTCCAGGGAGCAAAGTCAGCAGTAGCATGAAGAGTGTGCTCCGATGTCAGCAAGTCCCACAATTTCACCTGCACCTAGAGGAGTTATCAGAGGTAAGTTTTACCAAATGATGAAAGTCTTTCTTTTGGGCTGATGAGTTTTAATTTAGTCTGTAGGTAAAGGGGAAACATTGAAAATCTTTGATCAGGAGAGAAAAATTCTTAAGGTATGATTTGGGAGGATCTGCTAGTCTATGGAGAATGGGTTGCAATGGGTAGATGGGGGTCAGGAAGCTCCTTCCACATTTCACCTGGCCGGTCCTACTTCTTTCTCATGGTTCACGATCCTGCACACGGCTGACACCTCTTCCATTCACAAGGACCACGTCCCTCTCTTTCCCTTCTTTCCTTCTCTCTCACCCTTCTCTGCCTTCTTCCCTTCCCTCTCCATCACTTGTTTATTCAGCAATTACTCATGGAATCTAACTGCAACTAAGTGTTGTGCCCTGTACCAGGCACAGGCAGGAAGGCCTGTGGGTGGTGGAACACACCCGTGGGCCTGGAGGAGCATGTTCTGCAGAAGGACAGAGCAGCAGGTGATAGACATTGACAACACGTGCTGAGGAGGGCATGGAGGATGGGCCCCAAATTCTGATCCACCCAGGAAGGGACTGGGAAGGTGCTTGGAAGACTGGGCTGTCTTTCTGAGTCTTGAGGGTGAGCAGTAGCTAGGACAGTGGATGGAGTGTGGAGGAAAGGCCCTCCAGATAAATGGAAGCTGGTGTGCAGAGAGCTAAGCCAGTGAGGAGCCCTCCCAGGCATGCAGGCAGTCAGGGGGATGTCTCCATCCCAGAGGGGGCTGAGCTGGGGAGGAGCCCTCCCAGGCACGCAGACAGTTGGGGGGGATGTCTCCATTTCTGAGGGCACTGAGCCAGTGAGGAGCCCTCCCAGGTGAGAAGGCAGTCAGGTGTCTCCATTCCTGAGGGGGCTGAGCTGGTGAGGAGCCCTCCCAAGAGGACAGGCAGGCAGTCAGGTGGACGTCTCTATCCCCAAGGGGGCTGAGCCAGTAAGGCGCCCTCCCAGGAACACAGGCAGTTGGGTGGACATCTCCATCCCTGGAACAATGCCTCTTCAACATCCACACATCCATGGGATGGTTCTAGAACACGACCTCCTTCCCAGGTAGTCTCTGCATTTCCCTTAAAGTCCCATCTGGACCAACATTTTACAAATTGTCACCCTCACAAGCAGATTCCCCTTACCCTGCTCATCTATTTTTCTTATAGTATTTCCCCATCTAAAATATTGTGACAGTTAACTTTATTTTAAAATGCACCTACATCCTATCCCCATCCCCACTCCCATCCACGCCTCACCTCCCTTTCCCGACTAGCAGAACAGAAGGGCTTTTTGTTTCGTTCCTTGTTGGTTCCTGGCACCCAGAAACTCTGATGTGCTGGTTGGCTGGGTACACCTTTGCAGAGTGGATTAGCAGGCCTCCCTCACTCCTCCCTCCAAATTAATTCTGTTTGCTGGTTCTGCCACCTCTTTCCAGGACCAACTCCCACCTCCATTCAGCCTCTTCTGCCCGAGGCTGAGCTCTTCCCTCCCACACTGGTCTCCATCAAGACTTGATTCCAGCAGTAAACCTTTCTCTTCTGCATCTCCAACTTCTTTCTTTCCATCAGGTCCTTCCCTTCAACATGCTGGTATCTGTTCATAAAACACACAGACCGTGTTCTACCTCCAACATGTATGCCCTCGTTAACTATTGCCATTGTTCTTCTGACTCCAACCAGGCTTCGTGAAAGGGACTATTCTCCTGCCCTCCCGGCTTACATCTCTGCTGTCCTCACTTGGCTCTCTCTAGCACATGATCAAGTATAGAGGGAAGGTCACCAGTGGCTTTCTTATACCCAAGTCCAGTAGATATCTGTTGCAGGCTGACTTATGCCTCTCAAAAAATACATGTGAATGCTGTAACTCTCACTCCATCTGGATGTGACCTTTGGAAACAGGGCCTTTCCAGAGATATTAAGGTTAAGGTCAGGTCATAATGGCTTAGACTGGTCCCTTATATAATAACTGGTGTCCTTGGCAGAAGAGAGAAATGTGGACCCCGGCACACAGAAGGCAAGACTGCCATGCAAAGATGGAGGCAGGTGCTGAAGTGATATCCACAAACCCATGAACACCAAGGGCTGCCAGGCATGCACATGGAAGAGACATGGGAGGAGTCTACCCAGAGCCAGTGAGGAAGTGGGGCCTGTGGACACCTTCATTTCAGGCTCCCAGCATCCAGGGCAGGAGGAGACACACCCCTGCAGCTGAAGCCAACTGGTCTGTGAGGCTTTGTTTCAGCAGTCCTAGGACCTGAAGACAGAATTCCAGGCAGCATTTTTTGGTTTTAAGCTTATTTGACCTCTGAACCATTGGACAGAATTGATTATTCTATCCATTTTAGGATGCTGCCTCCCACTTGGTCTTCCCTCCCTTCTATCCTGCTGGCCTGGCCCTTTCTGCTTGGCCTCTGGTATGGTTTGGCTGTGTCTTCACCCAAATCTCACCTTGAATTGTAGTTCCTATAATTCCCATGTGTCATGGGAGGGACCCATGGGAGGTAATTGAATCATAGGGCGAGTTTTTCCTGTGCTGTTCTTGTGATAGTGAACAAGTCTCACAAGATCCAATGGTTTTATCAAAGGCAGTTCCCCTGCACACATGCTCTCTTGCCTGCTGCCATGTAAGATGTGCCTTTGCTCCTCCTTTGCCTTCTGCCATGATCGTGAGGCCTCCCCAGTCATGTGGGACTGTGAGTCCATTAAACCTCTTTCCTTTATAAATAAAAAAATAATATAAATAAATAAAAATAATATAATAAAGTAAATAATATAATAAATAAAATAATATAAAAAAAAAAAAAACCCAGTCTCAGGTATGTCTTGGTCAGTAGCCTGAGAACAGACTAACAGAGCCTCCTTTAACCACTTAAAACAGTGGTTTGTCTCATGATTAAAGAGAGAAATTGGAATGACATATTGTCAACAGCAAGTCTGACTTTCTATTTTTTAAAAAGGTTTCAGTTAAAATTAACTGGAACATTTAGTGAGCCAGTTTCACCCCTCCTCCCAACAATGGTGAGCAGCTTTTGTGATAGGCACAGACTGAAGCTTCCATGTAGAATTGATCTACACAGTTCACGGGAATGGGCAGAGGCTCAACTGAATAGATTTCTCCCTCCTCTGTCAAACAAATGTCTTATACAAATTAACCTGGCAGTGTGAGCAAGAGGCAGAGGAGTAAGAATAGGAGATGGTTATTACGGTGATTGAAGGAAGAAATGCATTTTTCTCCTAAGACCTCAAAAAATGGAAAAACACATGAACCCTGGTGGATGGTGTCTAGAGGATGTTTGAGGCCCAGAAAGAAGAGTTTTTAGCGCTTCTCACATTAGAACAAGTGGGCAGCTGATGTCTGCTCCCTGGAGGCCCCACATTGTTGGCCATGGGAAAGTAAGTAGGAGTCTTTGGGTGACCTGGCCACCTGTCTTAGCTAATAGATCAGGGGAAGATATGTTGGGAAACGGAATGCATGGGCGTCGCCTAGGTGCAGATGTGGGCAGCCTGGCCCTGTGCTGTTCTCGGGCATCGCTGTGAAATGCCTCAGCCTCCCTGAGGTCCTGCTGAATGTAGGAAATGGTGAGGTCACCCGTCTCCAAGATTCCTGCTAAATTTTCACTTTATAAGTAGCTCCTCACACCTCCCTCTTGAGCTCCAAGCCCAGGCTTTGTTCATGAGAGAGAAGGAAGCAAAGCAGATGAGAAATTAGGGAGGTTGTGGGGCCCATCCTCACCCATGTGAACGCTTCCCTTTCAGATCTCAGCTACGTGGCCTTGACTTTTTCCTCCTCTATATAGTGAGAGCGCTGGACCAGAAAGCTAACCACTTCAGTGACTTTATGGTCCAAAGGTGAATTCTGTGGCTCTGCGTGTGCCCTCTTCATGGCATGAGGTGTCAGCACACTGGGATGTGTTCTTCGGCACATGGCCAAGATGTCCCCCACATAGCTGCCCAGATGTTGGGGGGACACAGTCATGGACTCTGAACAGATGAAAAAGACTTGGGGTTTTGAGGACATTTTCTGGGGTGTTTCCTGCACTTTTTTTGTGCACAGAAACTACCGTGGATCTTATTACAAGGCAGCTTTTGCTTTGCTGGGTTTGGGTGGCCCCAGGACCTGCATTTCTCTCAGGTGACCCTGGTGCTGCTGTCCCAGGGTCCTTGCTGGGAGCAGTGAGGGTGTAGAATGAATGAACTAAGTCACTTCCAAGCCTTCTGGCTAGACATTGAGCACCCGGTGACAGGGGTGGTGGGTCCTGAGGTGGCACATGTGCTGAGCTTAGGGAAGAGGCGTTGGATGGTGAAATGGAAAATGAAATGACCTCTCTCCGTTTCACTGTATCACACATGCAGGGACAGCTGACTTCTCTCCTCTCCTCAGCAGTTTCCTGCACTGTGAATCTCTGCTCACTTTTCTTTCGCCTTTTATGCTCCAGTTAGCACCTCCTTGATGCTTGTGTTTTCTGGAGCAGGGAGCACCTGTTTCTTACAAGATGGGGACCAGCTGGTTACTGCTTGAAAACAGAAGCAGTGACAAGATCATTCCATGTTCTTAAGCTCAACAGTCTGAAAGTAGGTAATGGCACAGCAAAGTACCTGGGTCATTAGGCAAAAATAATTCTTGTTTTCAAATTTAATTTCAGTTTTCTGCTTAAGCTAGTGGGCCTTGCTGAGTGATTAGTAAGTTCATTCTTATGGATTCTTCTTTTCGGGCAAGGCTTGAGTCTCCCTGGTAGTACCTTGGTCCTGCAGTTGCTTCATAAGAGCAGGTGCAGAGGGCAGAGACCTCAGATCTGTGATCTGGCAGCTGCAAGAAAGTTTATGCTTCTTCATTTTATCAACAGCATGTTAAAAAAAAATCTCTATCTTGAATGCAGTCACTTTGACTCCTTTGGGGGGATTTTCATCAGGTCCCCAGGTCCAGAAAAGTTTTTCTTTTTTTGGCTGATCGCTTATGACATTAGACACGTCTGGTAGTGGCTTTGTTGAAGCTGGCCTGCTTTGGGATTAATGCCAAAATGACTATGGGATGTGAAACAAAAATGATACACACATGGGACCTCCCACCTGTTCAAGCCTCTGGCTCAACTTGGAGGGCTCCTGCAGTAGCTGTGAAAGTGGGACTGAGCTGAAAGGTGCTACTAAAATGAGAACTGCCGTTTTTGTAATTAAGAGGATTCTAAACTTAATAACCAAAGATCAAGGAGGTTCTCTAGTGAAATGCTGCTTGGAACCTGGAATGAAAATTCAATTGCTGCGTCCCTCCACTCTTCAAACAGTTTGACGCATGATTTGCAACATGTGATATTTTTATACATAGTGGATTTACTTGATCTTATATAGGATGTGTGTGTGTGTATGTGTGTACATGCACACACATACATGTTCCTCTTTGTAGTTCCTGTGTATAATACAAAATGTGTAGTTCCTAATATGTTTCCACTATAAAAGCTGAGTGTTGAGATACAGTGAAAAATGAACTTTGCACTGTAGGCATTTATAGATGTGGAAATTTTTCTTGAGTGAAAGCTGTGCATTTGGGTAAGTGATCCAGTCATCTGCCATCTCTGGAGAGTTGTGCAGTGGTGCATCTGCACTTTGTTCTTGGGTTTCTGTCTGTCTCTTGGTTGGAAAGATATTAAATGAGGTTTTCCCTTTGAGCTTTTGATTCTTTTTAAGCATTTGAAACCATTATATTGGTGGACTGTGTGTTTGGTGATGCCCGTAGAATAATAATGGATGAATATAAGTGGGAACCCACAGATTCCTGGTCTCCATTGTATATGTCACACTTTTGTGGCTGTGGGTGCACATCTGCCATGGGTCAGATGTGTCATCGTATCTCTAATAGGGAGACACACACTCTGTCACTATCATCATCACGGTAATTGTCATTACTGTCACCATTATTTTTGAGTTCCTGTTATGTGCTGTTTCCATTTTATTTCATCTTACATAATCTCAGTTTTTTTTTAGATTTATTGCAGTCATAGGACTGATTTTCAGTTCTAGGAACTGGGCACACACAGGACACAGGGTCATGTGCCAACCAGCTCCATGATGGGTGAAGACAGCACTGGCACTGCTCCCCATGGCCCCATGCATCAGACTGTTCAGCAATTCACACTCCTGCTACTGATGGTTTTGGGTACGTGTGGCTCATTGTCACACCATGTCTTGGCTTTCTGGAGTGTAGAGACCCTGCCTTATGTTGTTCTGTGTCTCTCAAACTGCCTTGCATGAGACTATCCACTTGGCAGGTGATTAGTGAAGATTTAATGAATGAATTGAACAGATACAGAACTAAAAGAGAGCAATCTCTGCTTATCATGTTTCAAATGGACACTCCCCCTCCCCCCTCCAGCCCTCACTAAACACAGTCGTACTTCACACTGGCCACTGGCCTCCTGAAGTGACCTACCAAGCTTAGCGATTCAGAGTATTATCTTTGCTGTCAAGTGCATGAGCATCCGGACAGTAAACACACTCAATTTTAAGCACCTGTGTAGACTCACTGGATTCTGAATACCTGCTATACTTCAAGCAGCCTGTGCATGCGATATTCACACCCTCCCAAGCAGCCTGGTCCCTCTGGTGTGGTCCTGAGGCCCTGTCTTCAGTTCGGTTGGCAATAACAAAAGCAACTTGCTTCTCAGGGGCGATCACTCTGCACTCTGGCAGCATCACCTTGGGAAAGATGGTGCTTAGAATGGGCTGGTAGCTGCCCTCTGTGAGCTGGCAGGACTCAGGCAGGGAAAGAGGGACTATGACTTCTGGAAGCCCTGAAGAGTTTGGTAGAGGGGAGTATCGGAGAATAGCAGGGAGGCAATGTCTTTAGATCTGATGCTGGACCATTCCTGTTGGGTTAAAGAAAAGCTTGTACATTTGATATTAATGTGGTTGAAGGGAAAAGGAAATTGTGCTAGTATCAGCTTATCTCTATTGTGCTGTCTGTGTCTTAGCCAACTCTGAGCTGCACGGCTCTGTTCGCTTTGGGGCAACCTCGCTGATAGGCAGAAACTGACGTTAATTAGCAGAAGCGTATACCTTCCTGCGAGTGACAACTGACGCTCATAGCAATGACTCAGAGTCTCTTGGACCAAGATATGCTTTGCATCATAAAAGATAGGTAAGTTTGTATTGTGCAGTTTTGATATTGAGGTTACTTTTGTAATGGACGGCAGTTGGCAGCCCATGTTGCTATATATTAATTCTCTAGTAAATAGTAAATTGTATCTCCTCCTGAAAAGCTCATTTCCACGTAATCGGTGAGAGCAGCTCTGGTTCTTAAGCAGCAGCCCTCCTGCCCTCACAGTATATGGACCGGGTGAATGCTGTGTGGTTCAGTTCCTGGTACTTTCACGCCTCGTTTATGTTCTGCATCTCTAGCCCTCACCCTTTGTTCCTGATTTTTCCCTGTTTGAATTGTTTCTTATATCCTGGAAATTTGGGATAGAGCATGTCCCTAACTAAGTGACAGACAGGTGTAATGAAAAGACTTTGGTGAGAAATAAATTCCACTTTGATTCACTCTTGTATCTGTGCAGCTTTAGATAAAATGGTGACTGTTTTTTTTAGGTTTAGTTGCTTTATTTGCCAAAGAAGAACACAATTTCTTTGCAGCACATCCCCTAAGAGACAGCAAGACGATGCCTCTAAAAGCAAAGTGGACACCATTGAATGACCAGACACACGACAAGAATTAATTTTGCAGAGTTCTGCCATGCGTGTCTTTTCTCTGCTTGTTGCCCCTTATCAGGGACAGTTTGGCCCCTGCCTGAAAATGCTCGCTGATGGGAAGTCCTGGAGATCGACTAGTCCATCTGTGTGTGATTCTGGACCATCGTCAAAAGCAAATGTTGAGCCTACCAGCAGATATGTTAGGGAGCTAATCAAGTCCTGAGGGAGAATGTGGAGATGGTGCTGCAAAGGCTTGTCCAAGACATGTTCAGCCAAGGGGTCTGGGACAGGGATCGGGGAGTGAGCCCAGGTGAGCATGGCTTGTGGGAAGGAGGCCTGAAGAATTCCAGAGGATGAGAGATGTTGTGTGCCTTTGACTGGGTGGCTTTGTGGCTGGCCTGTTCTTCCCAACAATCACACAGACAGGTCTGAAGAGCACTCCCGTTACACAGGCAGATTCCCACAACACTGCCTTCGCATTGGGCAAACAGTTAAGCCTGGGGAAATCAGCGCCCAGATGTCAAAGCCAGAAATGAAACATATGGTTTGTAGGAGGCTTGCATGGGCTTCTCCCTAGCCTGGAGCAAGTCAAAATAATAGACACAACCTTACATTCCTAGTGCCAAGACCTGTATCGGTCAACAGAATCTGAGACAAGTCAAGGTAACAGAGGCAGCTGTTTGAGTAGATTCATTGGAGAGTCTAAGGCAGGTCTCTGCACCAAGCTGTAAAGGAGATAAGATAGAAATAATCACTCCAGTACCACAGTAGACAGGCCTTGAAGGTACTGGGGCCCTTTTCATCAGACTTCACAGGCATTTTTTGCCTCTGACCTTCTAGTTGAAACAAAATTAGTTGCCAATAGACTTAGGCAAATGCTATACGGCACGTAGGCACATAACCCCAACCTACAGAAGCACTAAGAAATCGTAACACTTTGAGTTGGGCGGGTGGAATTATCTTGGCCTTCTCCCTGCATCTGGTAGCAATAAATTCCCTTCTTTCCTAGTTTGTCTGCTTCTCATTATTGGGCCTCGAGAAAATGAAGCCAGACCTGGCTTGGTTCCAGGAACAACTTGGGCCTAGGTGAAAAGCCTGGGATGGGATAACACCTAAACAGCATGATCAAGACAGCAACAAGTATCCAGGATGTGACCAGCATCAGGGTACAGGGCTTGGGATGCGATGGGATGTGATGTGATGTGATGGTATTGATAGAACGGTGGAACGACCTTTTGAAGTCACAATTACAATAGATGACATTACTTTGCGGGGCTGGGGCAAAGTTCTCCAGAAGGCCACATATGCTCTGAATCAGTGTCCAATATATGGTACTGTTTCTTCCATAGCTAGGAATCATGGGTCCAGAAATCAAGGGGTGGAAGTGGCACCACTCACCATCACCCCTAGTGATCCACTAGCTAAATTTTTGCTTTCTGTTTCCATGACATTACATTCTGTTGGCCTAGAGGTCTTAGTTCCAGAGGGAGGAAGATTGCACCAGGAGACACAAACACAATTCTATTAAACTGGAAGATAAAATTGCCAGCTAGACACTTTGGGCTCCGCCTACCTTTAAGTCAACAGGCTAAGGAGGGAGTTACAGTGTTGGCTGGGTGATTGATCCTGACTATCAAGATGAAATCAGTCTCCTAGTCCACAACAGAGGTAAGGGAGTATGCATGAAATACAGGTGATCCATTAGCGTGTCTCTTACTATTACCATTCCCTGTGAGTAAGATGAATGGGAAACTGCAACACCCAATCCAGGCATGACTACAAATGGCTCACACCCTTCAGGAAAGAAGATTTGGTTCACTCCAGCAGGAACAAAACCACGACCAGCTGAGGTGCTTGCTGAAGGCAAAGGGAATACAGAATGGGTAGTAGAAGAAGATAGTCACCAATACCAGCTAAGCCCATCAATACCACCTGACCAGCTGCAGAAATGAGGACTGTAATTCTCACGAGTATTTCTTCCTTCTTTTGTTAAAACCGTGTTTGTGTATGTGTATACTTGTAAAAAAATCTGCATTTTATTTCCTTTATCGTGTGACATACAATTTATTCACTTCATGTCAGCATTTAAATATTGTTAGCTTTATGTAATGCTATTTGGTTTGTGGATTGGTGCATTTCCAGTTGTACAAAGGATGGTTGTATTATGTTAGGCATAATTATGACCTTATTATTGTCTTTATTTGAAGATTATGTATGATCTCCAGAGATGTGTATGGATTCAAATTGACAAAGGGTGGACTTGTAATGGTCAATACTGGGAGTCGACTTGATTGGATTGAAGGATGCAAAGTATTGATCCTGGGTGTGTCTGTGAGAATGTTGCTAAGGAGGTAAACATTTGAGTCAGTGGGCTGGGGGAAGACAGACCCACCCTTAATCTGGGTGAGCAAAATCTAATCGGCCGCCAGTGTGGCTAGAATATAAAGCAGGCAGAAAAATGTAAAAAGTCTAGACTGGTTAGCCTTCCAGGCTACATCTTCCTCCCGTGCTGGATGCCTCCTGCCCTCAAACATGGTACTCTATGTTCTTCAGCTTTGGGATTCAGACTGGCTTCCTTGCTCCTCCATCCTTTGCAGATGGCCTATTGTGAGACCTTCTGGTTATGTGAGCTAGTACTGCTGAATAAACTCCTCTCTCCCCCTCTCTCTCTCTCTCTCTCTCTCTCTCTCTCTCTCTCTCTCTCTCTCTGTGTGTGTGTGTGTGTGTATATATGTATGTGTGTATATATATGTATGTGTGTGTGTGTGTGTGTGTGTATATATATATATATATATATATACACACACACACTATCCCTCTAGTGTAATTCCTCCCCATCTTAATCATACCAACCAAGCCATTCTCTGGATATTATTAAAAAGAGCTAGAATAAACAATTGTTTTATTACCAAATAGCATGTGTAATAGGCTTAAGGAAATTAATTAATGTTTTCCAGCTGGCTTACAGGAACTTGGATCAAGGGCATGTTAAAGTAAGAAGAAAACAGCCATGAGTCTAGCAGAAGGAGACCAGGAAAAGGCAGGGTCACTCATATGGAGGACAAATGCCTGAGCAGCTGGCTGGACAAGAGGACCTACATGTTTTGAAGATTTCTCCAAACTGAAAGATAGTTATGCCTATGGTTTGGGAAGAGACACGGTAGCACATGGTAAAATATCAAGCCTTATTATTATTATTTTTTTTTGAGAGTCTTGCTCTGTCACCCAGGCTGGAATTCAGTGGTGTGATCTTGGTTCAGTGTAACTTCTGTCGCCCAGGCTCAAGAGCTTCTCCCACTTCAGCATCCCAAGTAGCTGGGGTTGCAACTAGGTGTAATTATGACCTCATCATTGTCTTTATTTGAAGATTATGTATGAGCTCCAGTAATGTGTATGGGTGTGCATCTGGCTAATTTTTGGATTTTTATTTTTTTTTGTAAAGACCAAGTCTCACCATGTTGCCCAGACTGGGCTGAAGTGATTCACCTGTCTTGACATCCCAAAATGGTAGGATTAGAAGGGCGAGCCACTGCATGTGGCCATATCAAACTTTTTTTTTTTTTGAGATGGAGTCTTGCTCTGTCACCTGACTGGAGTGCAGTGGCACGATCTTGGCCAGTGCAACCTCCACTGCCCATGTTCAAACAATTCTCCTGCCTCAGCCTTCTGAGTAGCTAGGACTGCAGGCTCATGCCACCACACCTGGATAATTTCTTTCTTTTTTTTTTTTTTATTTAGTAGAAACAGTGTTTCACCATGTTGGCCAGGATGGTCTCAATCTCCTGACCTTGTGATCCTCCTGTCTTGGCCTCCCAAAGTGCTTGGATTATAGGCATGAGCCACAGCACCCATATCAAACTTTTAAAGAGTCCTGTGTGGCCCCTGGAAATTTCTGAGTCTGTTGAAACTCATGCATGGGCCTGGGACCCTGGTGAAGATGGATGTAAAAGGCACTTTCATGATTCTCCCTGGGTGGCAATTCACTGTCTGCTCTGATTGTCAGAGGCTGGTGACTCAAGGAACTGGACATTTTCTTCAGACCACATGACAGTTCTGTTTGGGCAAAGCACCATGTACTACACATTTTATGCAGATATTAGTTACTTGCAAAGAGCTGATTAGTCAAATTAAAAGGTCAGTCATGTCAAAAAGACTCATTTCGGTCAATTAAGCAAGTAAGTCCAAGTTCTCTGTTCATTGAGGAATATCTGGGTAGTTTTTGCTTCACTTCAGGAAGAATTTAAATATTACACAGGGGAATCCAGTTCCCCAGATGTTGAAGTTAGCACTGAGAGTCAGGCTGGAAGCTCAAGCTGGGTTTGTAGGTTTATGTGTGCCTTAAATGCTTAGATAAAGGATTTAAACATCAGTCTCTTTACCGACTCGCTGTGAGAGGAAGGCCACTTAATCATCTTGTTTGCCTGTCTGTGAGGTGGGTGTACTCAAAGCACCTACTTCATTGAGTTGTTCAGTAAATTAATCTGCACAAAGTGTTTAACTTCTCTGGCAAACACAGTGAATGCTGTGAAAGCGTTAGTCATGGTTATTCAGGATTTAGCAGAACAGAATAAATACCCCTCCACGAAGAAAGCAGAAACACCCATACAGTTTGGAGACTTAGGGAGTTACACTCATACAAATGGGCCCCATGGAGCCATGCCCCTAGGATCCTGGAGTATTCTGTGGGAAAGGGACTATGCAGGAGGGCTTCAGAATTTTTGCAGTTTACCCATCTGACAAAAGGCTGATATCCAGAATTTACAAAAAACTAAAACAGATTTACAAGAAAAAAACAAGCCCATTCAAAAATGGGCAAAGGATATGAACAGACACTTTACAAAAGAAGACATACATGAGGCCAACAAACATATGAAAAAATGCTCATCATCACTGGTCATCAGAGAAATGCAAACCAAAACTACCTTGAGATACCATCTCACACCAGTTAGAATGGCGATCATTAAAAAAATCTGGAGACAGCAGATGCTGGAGAGGATGTGGAGAAATAGAACACTTTTACACTGCTGGTGGGAGTGTAAATTAGTTCAACCATTGTGGAAGACAGTGTGGCGATTCCTCAAGGACCTGGAAATAGAAATTCCATTTGACCCAGCAATCCCATTACTGGGTATATATCCAAAGGATTATAAATCGTTCTACTATAAGGACACATGCACACGAATGTTCATTGCAGCACTCTTTACAATAGCAAAGACCTGGAACCACCCCAAATGCCCATCGATGATAGACTGGACTGGGAAAATGTGGCACATATACACCATGGAATATTATGCAGCAATAAAAAACGATGAGTTTGTGTCCTTTGTAGGGACATGGATGAATCTGGAGAACATCATTCTCAGCAAACTGACACAAGAACAGAAAATGAAATACTGCATATTCTCACTCATAGGTGGGTGATGAACAATGAGAACACATGGACACAGGGAGGGGAGCACTACACACTGGGGTCTATTTGGGGGAGTAGGGGAAGAACAGCAGTGGGGGGAGCTGGGGAGGGATAGCATGGGGAGAAATGCCAGATGTGGGTGAAGGGGAGGAAGGCAGCAAATCACACTGCCGTGTGTACCTATGCAACTATCTTGCATGTTCTGCACATGTACCCCAAAACCTAAAATGCAATAAAAATTAAAAAAAAAAGCTGAGTCTCAGGAAGAAAAAAAAGAAAAAGCTTAAAATGAAGAGTCTTAGAGACCTGCGAAGTGATGGAGTCCAAGTTGGAGAGGGGACAGAAAAATTAAATGAGGGGCAAAGTAAATCACCAATTGATAGCTGACAAATTCCAAAAATTGGTCAAATCCCCCAGTTTTTATACCCAACATGTCAACAAACCCCTCCAAAAAATACAAATAAAACCAGTTCAAGGCCAAAAAAAAAAAAAAAAATCTTCCTGTATCTCAGAATATGATCTTACTTGGAGATAGGGGCTTTATAAAACTAATCAAATTAAAATGGGGGCATTAGTATAGACCCCAATCTGATATGACTGGAGTCCTTATGAAAGGGGAAAGTTTGGGGATGTAGAGACAGCCATCACAAGCCAATGAGAGGCTTGGACCAAATCTTCCCCACAACCTCAGAAGGAACCAGCCCCGAAGACACCTTGATTCTCAGACTTCTGGCCTCAAGAACTGTGGGATGATACATTTCTGTTGTTTACGCCGCCTCGTATGTAGCACTTTGTCATGGCAACCCTAATGTGGTAGTATATAAGTGTCAAAACACATTATTATTTTTATTTCTGAGCACCATAAATATGGTGAAACATATTTTGTTATCTTCTGGGACTTGCTTTTCTCACTCAACATTGTGTTTTTAAGATTCCTCTATGATATCATATGTTTAATGCTCTGTTTTGTAAATCCACTGGAATTTATTTTCCTGTTAATCGTCATTTGGATGGTCACTCTTATAAAAACTTTTTCAGCCTTTCTGTCTCTAAATTCTTCACTAACCATTGAGTGTTATTTAACCAGTGTTATCTGAGTCGAGTTGGAGGAGTGTTTCCAGTTTCTCTTTTTTCCTATTTAATTTCCTTCTTCCCTTGTTTTCCTTCCACACCAGAGCTCTTTCGGACTTCTAAAAAATTTACAGGATTGATGTCACAATGGTTGGTTTTTCTTCCTTTATCAGTTTACCTACACGGAGGGGGCTCATAGGGAACAGAGATGTACTGTAACCAAACGGCTTTCAGAAAGCAAATAGAATCTGGACACTGTAAAAGCACATGTGAGAGGAGGCGGCCTGGGGAACACACGTGTGTCACCTCTGGACCCAGAGAGGCAGAAGTAGGTTTTCTCATGAGGGTTTTCTGATTCCTTGCTATTACACTTCACCTCCAGGTGAGGCATGTTTGTGTGCTGCTGATGCTTGCCTGCTTTCTCCTCTGTGCCTTAGTATAGATGGTAGATCATAAAATTCGGTCCATAGATACCAATACAAATGGAACACCATGATCAATGAAAAGGATGTTATAGATCAAACATTGATGTTTTTCTTATTTGATTAAATAACCTGTCACGTTACCCAGCAGATATCATTCTTTTGATAAAATGAGATTTATGATATTCATAGTCTGTTTATTGAATTCATATAAAATTATTAAAAATATCTACAACCATATTATCTTTGATAAACCAGACAAAAACAGGCAATGGGGAAAGGATTCCCTATTTAACAAATGGTGTTGGGAAAACTGGCTAGCCATGTGCAGAAAGCAGAAACTGGACCCCTTTCTGACACCTTACACTAAAATTAACTCCAGATGGATTAAAGACTTAAACGTAAGACCTGACACCATAAAAACCCTAGAAGAAAATCTAGGCAAAACCGTTCAGGACATAGGAGTAGGCAAGGACTTCATGACCAAAACACCAAAAGCATTGGCAACAAAAGCCAAAATAGACAAATGGGACCTAATCAAACTCCACAGCTTCTGCACGGCAAAAGAAACAGTCACTAGAGTGAATCGGCAACCATCAGAATGGGAAAAAATCTTTGCAGTTTACACATCTGACAAAGGGCTGATATCCAGAATTTACAAAGAACTCAAACAGATTTACAGAAAAAAAACAAGCCCATTCAAAAATGGGCAAAGGATATGAACAGACACTTTACAAAAGAAGACATACATGAGGCCAACAAACATATGAAAAAGTGCTCATCATCATTGGTCATTAGAGAGATGCAAATCAAAACCACATTGAGATATCATCTCACACCAGTTAGAATGGCGATCATTAAAAAAATCTGGAGACAGCAGATGCTGGAGAGGATGTGGAGAAATAGGAACACTCTTACACCGTTGGTGGGAGTGTAAATTAGTTCAACCATTGTGGAAGACAGTGTGGCGATTCCTCAGGGACCTAGAAATAGAAATTCCATTTTACCCAGCAATCCCATTACTGGGTATATATCCAAAAGACTATAAATCGTTCTACTATAAGGACACATGCACATGAATGTTCATTGCAGCACTGTTTACAATAGCAAAGACCTGGAACCAGCCCAAATGCCCATCGATGATAGACTGGACTGGGAAAATGTGGCACATATACACCATGGAATATTATGCAGCAATCAAAAATGATGAGTTTGTGTCCTTTGTAGGGACATGGATGAATCTGGAGAACATCATTCTCAGCAAACTGACACAAGAACAGAAAAAGAAATACCGCATATACTCACTCATAGGTGGGTGAGAAAAATGAGAACACATGGACACAGAGGGGCGGTCTACTATACACTGGGGACTGTTGGGGGAAATGGGGGAGGGACAGCGGGGGGGGACTGGAGGGGATAGCCTGGGGATGAATGCCAAGTGTGGGTGAAGGGGAGGAAGGCAGCAAAACACACTGCCATGTGTGTACCTATGCAACTATCTTGCACGTTCTGCACATGTACCCCAAAACCTATAATGCAATAAAAATTAAAAAAAAATTATTAAAAAGTAATATAGCGTAACTCATCCTTTTCTTTAAAATATAAATATTCAGTGTTTATATCCTTCAAATGAGAGGGAATGTTCTTAGAGCTAGCAATGCTTATCATTAACTTCTATCTCACATTATATACAGGCTAAAGAATTGAGAAACTTCTTTAATAAAGGCAGTGCAAACTGTGGAGACTGAGTTATGAGTTTTAATAACCAGCATTTCAAATATTTGCATATTCAACTTGTTCAGAAGTTATTGATTTGCTTGCTCTCTACACCTGTGGAAAATAGATTTGAAAGCATGATAATAGGCCTGCACTTCTCTATTCGAGATTATTTTAGGACTGGGGGAAGGAATCCAGCTTCGGGAGGTGGGCACTAGAAGTGACAGCGGGGAGCGCTCCGAGCAGGCAGGTGGGATGGAGGCTGAAGATCCCCCCAGAACAGCCTCCTACCCAGCCCCAGCTCTCAGGTGGCCTGAGGCAGGTGGAACTCACCGTCGACTTCTTTATAATTGGCATCACGTTGATCACCAACTGAGATGAAAATGAAAGCACTCTGGTCTTTTTTCCTTCCGCTTACAGCTAGTGCCTAGTCAATGGTATCATGCCCCATGCAGGATGACCTGCTAATGTGTCTTTCTTATGTTTACTCCTCCATTTAATCCAGCTCCCACAAGCCATTGGAGCTCAGTGGATGGGATAAAGCCACTCATACTGAATCCAGACTTAGAGACAGCCAGTGACACAGACCAACAGGCCCTTTCCTGATCCTTTATCACCTGGCCCGGGTCTGGCCTTCCAGCCTCTGCTATTGCCACAGGCCGTGTGAGCTCTGGCTCCAGTGGTCTCCTCTCCCTACAAGGCTTTCCTCTGCTCTTCCCTTTCTCTTGGTTAGTTCAGACTTCATACATCCATGTCATTACTACATAGCCCATCATAGAAAAAAGTTTTAAAAGGATTTTAGGTAATTTAAATTTTCCTAAAGTATAACACAATGAAAATGGTTCCCTTATTCAAAGCATAATAACAATTGAATACTGTGTATATAGGAACTAGAAGGGAAGCCCAGGGAGGTTTTCTTTTTTTTAATTTTTAGATTTTACTTTAAGTCCTGGGTTACATGTGCAGAATATGCAGGTTTGTTACATAGGTGTACATGTGCCATGGTGGTTGGCTGCACCCATGAACCCATTATCTAGGTTTCAAGCCCTGCGTGCATTAGGTGTTTATTCTAATGCTCTCCCTCCTCTTGTCCATGACCCCCTGATGGGACCCAGTGTGTGATGTTCCCCCTCAACCCAGGGAGGTTGTAATTGTGTGTTTAAAGATGATCATCTAGTTATACAAATGGATTTTTGTGATAATATGGTTTATTAAAATGGTGGCGCGTGCCTGTAATCCCAGCTACTCAGAGGCTGAGGCAGGAGAATTGCCTGAGCCCAGGAGGTGGAGGTTGCGGTGAGCCGAGATCGCGCCATTGCACTCCAGCCTGGGTAACAAGAGCAAAACTCCATCTCAAAAAAAAAAAAAAAAAAACCATGTGATAACAAGGTTATTAACAGATGGACATCCCTTTTGTGCCGAGCTGCTGCAGAGCTCTTACCAATTTACTTGGGATACAAAGCAGCTTCTATCTCACGGTGGTCTTCTCTGTTGTCTTATGGGGAGAGAGTTGTCACAGACACACTAGATTGTGTAATATGCTTGGAATTAGACGGCCAGGTTTTCTTCTTAAATTTCCAATGTGCATCCTTTTCTCAGTTAACATTAGCACTTTCTGTCTTTTCTTTTTTCCCATAGCAGTCTTGGAATAAAGTTAAAATACTTTGTACAATTCATGATGCAGTGCAAAGAAGAGGCCCTCAGCAATGTGAACCATAATTCAGTTATTAATAAATGGTTCTATGAGAACAGAAATGGGTCCACTGGATTAATTCTATTATGGGTAGAAAGCCTAGCATATAAAATTGGATTATGATTATTTTTATTAAAAATGAGAATAAATTGAAGATGTGGCAGTAATTTCAGGTTTGGAGCATGGAGGAATCTAATGTTTTCTCTTGGGGGGTAAGGAGGAGTAGCCTGGCCAGGGCTGGAAGCCACAGGAGAGGAGCCCTGCTTAGAGGTCAGGTTGATGGTTCCTGGGTCTTTGATATGGTTTGGCTCTGTGTCCTCACTCAAATCTCATCTCAAATTGTAAACCCTGGCCAGGCACGATGGCTCATGCCTGCAATCCCAGCACTTTGGGAGGCCAAGGCAAGTGGATCACCTGAGGTCAGCAGGTTGAGAGTAGCCTGGCTAACTTGGTGAAACCCCATCTCCACTAAAAATACAAAAATTAGCTGGGCATAGTGGTGGGCACCTGTAATCCCAGCTACTCAGGAGGCTGAGGCAGGAGAACCGCTTGGATCAGGGAGTGGGAGGTTGCAGTAAGCCAAGATCATGTCACTGCACTCCAGCCTAGGTGACAGAGTGAGACTCCATTTCAAAAGGAAATGTAATCCCCATGTGTGAAGGGAGAGACCTATAATGCCCACGTGTTGAGAGTGGAATGTGATTGGATCATGCGGGTAGTTTCCCCCATGCTGTTCTTGTGATACTGGGTGAGTTCTCCCAAGATCTGATGGTTTTACAATAGGCTCTCCCCTCTTTAATTTCTTCTCTCTCTCCTGCCACCATGTGAAGAAGGCCCTTGCTTCCCTTTTGCCATGAGTGTAAGTTTCCTGAGGTCTCCCCAGCCTTGTGGAACTGTGAATCAATTAAACCTCTTTCTTTTATAAATTACCCAGTCTTGGGTAGGGCCTTTACAGCAGTGTGAAAACTAATAAAGTCTTCCATTGTCCCAGTGCAGACAGTGGTCAGGACAGTGCCCGCAGCACAATGAGCACTCAGGGAAGGTTAGCAATTTTATGCCTAATTTCTTTTTCATTTCATACATATTTTCACAAAATTATAGTGCCTCCAGCTGATTAGTCTACAGGGTTGACAAGGGAGTTTGAAAGTCATTTTTTTCTTAACTATTCAAGATGTGGTATCACTTTTGCCACAGTCATTTCTGTTTGGAGTGGCCTTCAGACTGAACATGCTTAAGTAATCCTTTTATTTGCTATGTGTTTGTAAAGATATTAGGCCCACTAAACTTTTAATCCTGCAATTGTTTCCAGATACAATTTGAGTATTTTTCAGTCCACATGTTAAGGAAAGCAGAGGTTCCATTTAGAGCCAACGATGCCTCATAAGAGGTTTCTCATGCCATTCAAGCCCACAGCCTTCAATCTTGTCTCATGAAGAATTTATGGATGCAGGTGATGTTTCATGGGCATGAAATCAGGTGGCTGCAAAGGAATCTCTTACAGTTTGATGAGGCAATGTACAAAATCTAAGTTAATTTTGTTCTTGTATTAGAGAGCGAGTTCTCATGAGATTTGATGGCTCTTATTAGGGATAATAATGGCATTCTTTTTGTTGGAAATAAAGGAGAGTTTCAAGGTTCAACAAGAAGGACACATTTTTACTTGTGCTTTCTGGAATTGTTTAATAGTGATCCGGTAACCACCAGCGTGCTGCAGCATCATCGAGACATGCCCTGGGTTTGCACAAAATGCTGCAGGAGATCATGCATGCGCACGTTTGTGTTCAAAACAGTCCTGGGAGTGCAGCTGGATGACAGGGGTTGGATGTCCCACAGCCCTGGGAGGGCAGCTGGATGACAAAGGTTGCTTGGATCCCAAGCAGGGATGCCAGGAGGCTGGGTGCCTGAAGGAAGTTTCATGGACTCCCAATCCTGTGTCCTTCTGACCGCATTGCCCTGCCTCCTGCTTCACAATTATAGGCAGTTAACCAAAATGTGTAACTCTTTTTTACCAAATATTATATTTTCATTTTGATTTTTATGTCAATGATGACTTAGTATCTGATTGACCTGTAATTGCCTCTGGAGCCTTCATTTCAGCTTTGAAGCTCATTTTGTCTTCACAGCCACTTTTGTAAGCGCCGAGTAAAGGGAAATCACAAAAGAGACTCCTTTTTGATAAAAGCCTTATGAGTCATTTTGGAAGTTTGGAAAACAAATATTGGTTTCTTTCATAAGTCTTTATTGGAGTTTCTTAAATCATATACCCATAATTAATGTAACTAATAAAAATTAATCCTAATTAGCAATTACCTATAATTAATTATAACTTATGTTAATGTGGCATATGCATTAACATTGTATGCTATATATAACACATGCATTAACAGTAAATATATGAATACATATGGCAATATATATATTAGTAGATAATTGTTAATCATCTAATAGAATGTACTAATATATAACGTTAACATGTAACATTAATATACTACCAATATATTAAATAAGAAATAATAGAATTATAATGATTAATAACGACCAATAATAATATGGCTAGTAACTAATTATTATGTTGGTACAATAATGTGGCACCCTTTTTTTGAAAAGTCAAATGAAACTTGCCATCTGATTTCTTATACCTTTTGAGAAGCCTTGTGAAGTTACTGGCTGGGGATGGGAATAGTTACAGTGCAGAAACTGAAGCACAAAGATGTCTCTTATATTGAGGCAGAAAGTTATTCAGGGGTGAGCGCAGGGCGTGGAGTAGACAAAACAGACCTACAGGCCTGTGTCTCAGTCTTGAGAGGTGTGGGGAGTGGGGGAGGCTCAGCGTGTGTCTTTCCCATGCCTGCAGCTCCACTCCTGGGGCTACGACCAACGTGGCCTGTCTGGCTGTTGCTGGGTGGTCTCTGCCATTGGCACTGGCTATTCTCATGCCTGCTTAGAGTGAAAACGACTTCACCATTTACTTTGAACACGAATTCCTAGATTTTCCCAGCGCTTATTTCCTTGCTTTTTATAATCCATTTGAGTATTACATGAATTCCCTCTCCTGCCCCACCACACACACACACACACACACACACACACACACCCCAGGCTGAATAGCTTTTGGTTTGCATTCTTGAGTCAAGTGCCCAGAGCTCGTGTTCCCCACGTTTTCTTTGGACTAAGAAAGCTTATACATATTTTTCTTCTGCTGAAATAGTGTAAATCAGATGTCAAGGATTTGTTTTAAACAGTGGCATTTAATAAAAACCAAACAAATAATAATAAAACTATAGAAAACAAATACTGACAGGTTTATCAAACCACTGCTAGAGCAAAACGCTCATTTCAAATCATGAACACTTATAAAATTCTAGAAAGGCCAAATATTTATTTTTGACTCATGGATTCAATGAATACTGGGTGGAGGAAACTGTAATATGGGAGTGCAATAAACTATGTATTCGTGAGTGTGTGTGGGTGTTGGGGGACAGATGAGGCATAGAAAGGGGGACTAAAGTGAGTCTATTTATGTTTTTCTACATGTTTCTCAGACAGAGGCTTGCTCTGTTGCCCAGTCTGGAGTGAAGTGGTGCAATCCCAGCTCATGGAAGCCTCAAACTCCTGGGCTCAAGCAATCCTCCTGCCCCAGCCTCCGGAGTAGCTGGGACTACAGGCATGAGCCACCATGGCCAGCTAATTTTTGAATTTTTTTTGTAAGAATGGATTTTGTCATGTGGTCCAGGCTGGACTATTTAAGTTTCAATCAGAAAAAGACATAAATCAAACCCACTTATTTAGAATTACTTTGTAACGTCACATTCATTGAGTTTGTTATTCAGAAAAAAATGAATTCATATGTGGAAAATAAGAAAAGCAGAAAACTTAAGTAACCCAAGTAGATGATTTTCAGATGAACAGGTACCCTGGGTGATAATGAGATATATATTTAAAAATATATAGATACTTTTTCTATATATAGCTATATATGTTTATGTAGAGGTGCTCTATTATATATAGATATATATTTTTAAAAATATACATCACAATGACAAAAGCAGATATCTATTTGCGTGTGTACACACACACACACACACACACACATATATATACATAGAGAGACAGAGAGAACAGCTATAAAATTAGCTCCTGTTTGTGGGAGGTTTTTTTTAACTTCTATAAAACTGCAAACATTGCTCCCTTTAGTGGAGACTCTGCCTTTCCCTCTATCTTTAAGGGATGCTTAATTGAATGGAAAAGCAGTCCTTTGTGCCCAGAGGTAACAAATCTGGGTTGTGGTCAGCTGCCAGGGAAGCCGAGAAAGCTAGAGCTTGGGTTCAGGGAGGAGCCTCCAGGACCGAGGTCCTCCCATAGCTGAAATGAGGCCCAGCAGGAGAGGCCTCAGCATGAGACCCTCAGGTAGACTCATCGTGGTCCAGTCTGGAGCGCTGGACAGTTTGAAAAGGGCTGCATTCTGTTGAAGTGAAGATGCTTTTAACCCGTGAACTCACAGGACTGCTTGGCCGTGCAGCGGGCACTCAGGTCAGGACATGGGGTTTCCTAGTCACCAACTGAACGCTGGGGTTCACATACATGGGATCTGCCCAAGACCTTGAGGCCAGAGGGAATGCAGCCTGGAGCAGACAGCCCTGCTGCTGTGGGGTGAAGACAGGGTGGAGAGGAAGCATAGCCTGCACTCACATCCTGCCTCTGCCAGTCACTGCATGTCAGACAAATCTTGTTTTCTGCCTGGGAAACGGGGAACAGGATGGCACCCACTTCAGCAGGTGTGTGGGCAGTGGAATGTGTTCACATGTACAATATGCTCCAAGCAGCGCCTGGCACTGTTCTGTGCCAGGAGCATTCCACTGTCATTATGATGTGATCTTTACTTGCATAATTAGGCTCATGTGAATGTCAGCCCATGGGCTCTATAGCACATCCTGAGAAAACACCAAAGTCTGCATTTTAAAGAAGATAGGACACTTGTTGAATTAATTAGGCTAAGGAAAATGCAATTCGTAGCTGATATTCAAACCACTCTCTAATAGATGAGTCTAAAAATATTTTAGGCTTCCCTTTACAGCAGAGGCCCACAATCCCCCAGGCCACTGTCCGGTACTGGTCCGTGGCCTGTTAGGAACCTGTCCACACAGCAGGAGGTGAGTGGTGGGTAAAGGAGTGACGTTTCATCTCTATTTACAGATGCTCCCCATTGCTCGCATTACTGTCTGAGCTCTGCTTCCTGTCAGGTCAGCGGCTGAATTAGATTCTCATCTGAGTGTGAACCTGTATTAGTCCATTCTCATGCTGCCATTAAAGGCATACCCGAGACTGGGTAATTTATATAGAAAAGGGGTTTAATTGATTGACAGTTCAGCATGGCTGGGGAGGCCTCAGGAAACTTACCATCATAAAAGAAGGGGAAGCACACATGTCTTTCTTCACATGGCGGCAGCAAGGAGAGGGGCCAAAGAGGGACAAGTCCCTATAAAACCATCAAATCTTGTGAGAACTCACTCACTACCACAAGAACAGCATAAGGGTAACCACCCCCCTGATTAAGTCACCTTTCATCAGGTCCCTCCCATGACACGTGGGTGTTATGGAAACTAAATTCAGGGTGACATTTGGGTGGGGACACAGTCAAACCGTATCAGAGTTCTATTGTGAACCAGGTGTGCGAGGGATCTAGGTTGTGTGCTCCTTATGAGTATCTAATGCCTGGCGATCTGAGGTAGAGCTGTTTCATCCTGAAACCATTTTGCCCCCAATATCTGTCTTTCATGAAACCAGTCCCTGGTGCCAAAAAGGTTGGGGACTGCTGCTTTACAGAGTATTCGTTTTCACTTCTTAAAATCCTTAAAATGTATTTATTAATAAGGGACAAATGTTCATCATATTTTCTTAGACTCCTAAGCAATCAGGAATGATGTCAGCATATCAGAATCCTGAGCCTGTGTCTTGGGATCACAGGGACCTGCTGTGGTGACAACTGGGCTCAGAGCTGAGCTGCTTATGTGGCCTCAGACACATGGCTTCACTCTCCTGAATCTCACTGTACCACCTAGAAACCTGAGGGCCCAATGCTTATTTTGCAAAATTTTTCTGGAGTTGGAGGTAGCATGAGTGAGGTTCCTCATAACCAGCATTTCATGCTTCTGTTAGTGTTATTGAGGGATCAGGTGGCTGAAATCTTATGTATTAGTACCTCTTGGAAATAAAGGTGAATTCATATTTGTTTCATTGGGGCATTACAGCGAAGTTGCATATTAATTTCCTTGGGGTGTTGCATACTGAGAGCATAAACAACAACAATCTTCTCTCTTACAGTTCTGGAGACTGGAAATCTGCGATCAAGGTGTCAGGAGGGTGGACTCCTTCTGAGTGAGGGCTGCTGGGGAGAATCTGCTCCAGGGCCTTTTCCCTGGCTTAGGGATGGTTGTCTTTATATTTCGATGGTGCTATTAAGGTGTGTGTCCAGATTCCCACTTTTTATGAGCATACCAGTCATATCGAATTAGCACCCCCCCCACCACATTTCAGCTTGGTTACTTCTGCTTCACTCTCCTGAATCTCACTCTACTGCCTCGAAACTTGAGGTAGTTTGTGTATGCATGAAGAACCTCATGAATGCTACCTCCAATTCTGGAGGAATTTTACAAAACAAGCATTGGGCTCTCAGGTTTCCAGGTGGTAGAGTGAGATTCAGGAGAGTGAAGCCACATGTCTGAGGCCACAAAAGCAGCATGATCTGAGCCCAGTTGTCACGAAACCAGGTCCCAGGATTCAAATAAGGTCACATTTGGAGGCTCTGCTAGGTGAGGACTTCAGTATAGGAATTTTGCGAGAACTCAACTCACCCAATTACAATTCTATTACACATTTCTGATCTTGGAGTTGGTTAAGAATATTCTTTTAGTCCTTTAGGAGTTCTTATACTTTTAAGCTAATATATAACCTCATTTACAATTATAAGAACCTACTAAGCCAGTAAGTTTTTCCCTCCCTCCCTCCCTCTCTCCCTCCCTTTCTCCCTTCCTGCCTTCTTTCCTCCTGCCTTCCTCTCCCTCCCTCCCTCCCTTTCTCCCTTCCTGCCTTCCTTCCCTCTTTCCTCCTGCCTTCCTCTCCCTCCCTCCCTCTCTCTTTCTTTTTTTTTAAATTTTAATTTAAGTTCTGGGGTACATGTGCAGATCTTGCAGGATTGTTACATACGTATACACATGCCATGGTGGTTTGCTGCCTCCATCCCCCCTGTCATCTATATTAGGTATTTCTCCTAATGTTATCCTTCTCCAATCTCTCCACCCCTGCTATCCCTCCCCTAGATCACCACCACCCAACAGACCCCAGTGTGTAATGTTCTCATCCCTGTGTCCATGTGTTCTTATTGTTCTACACCTACTTATGAGTGAGAACATGAAGTGTTTGGTTTTCTGTTCTTTTGTCAGTTTGCTGAGAATGATGGTTTCCAGATTCATCCATGTCCCTTCAAAGGACATGAACTCATCTTCTTTTAATGGCTGCATAGTATTCCATGCTGTATATGTGCCACATGTTCTTTATGCAGTCTATCTTTCATGGGCATTTGGGTTGATTCCAAGTCTTTGCTTTTGTAAACTATGCTGCAATGACATACATGTGCATGTGTGTTTATAACAGATTGATTTATAATCCTTTGGGTATATATCTAGTAATGGGATTGCTGGGTCAAATGGAATTTCTATTTCTAGGTCCTTGAGGAATCACCACACTGTCTTCCACAATGGTTGAACTAATTTACACTCCCACCAACAGTGTAAAAGCATTCATATTTCTCCACATCCTCTCTAGCATTTGTTGTCTCCATATTTTTTAATGACTGCCATTCTAATTGGCATGAGATGGTATCTTAGTGTGGTTTTGATTTGCATTTCTCTAATGACCAGTGATGATGAGCATTTTTTCATATGTTTGTTGGTCATATAAATGTCTTCTTTTGAATAGTGTCTGTTTATATCTTTCATCCACTTTTTGATGGGGTTGTTTTTTTCTTGTATATTTGTTTTAGTTCTTTGTAGATTCTGGATATTAGCCCTTTGTCAGATGGGTAGCTTGCAAAAATTTTTTCCCATTCTGTTGGTTGCCAGTTCACTCTAATGACAGTTTCTTTTGCTGCGCAGAATCTCTGGCATTTAATTAGATCCCATTTGTCTATTTTGGCTTTTGAGGCCATTGCTTTTGGTGTTTTAGTCATGAAGTCCTTGCCTGTGCCTATGTCCTGAATGGTTTTGCCTAGGTTTTTTTTTTTTTTGGGGGGGGTGGGTTTATGGTGTTTTGTCTTATGTTTAAGTCTTTAATCCATCTGGAGTTAATTTTAGTGTAAGGTGTCAGGAAGGGGTCCAGTTTCTGCTTTCTGCACATGGCTAGCCAGTTTTCCTAACACCATTTATTAAACAGGGAATCCTTTCCCCATTGCTTGTTTTTGTCCGATTTGTCAAAGATCAGATGGTTGTAGATGTGTGATGTTGCCTCCAAGGACTCTGTTCTGTTCCATTGGTCCATATCTCTGTTTTGGTACCAGTATCATGCTGTTTTGATTACTGTAGCCTTGTAGTATAGTTTAAAGTCAGGTAGCATGATGCCTCCAGCTTTGTTCTTTTTGCTTAGAATTGTCTTGACTATGTGGACTCTTTTTTGGTTCCATATAAAGTTTAAGGTGTTTTTTTCAGTTCTGTGAAGAGGGTCAAAGGTAGCTTGATGGGGATAGCACTGAATCTATAAATTAATTTGGACAGTATGGCCATTTTCAAGATAATGATTCTTCCTAACCATGAGCATGGAATGTTTTTCCATCTGTTTGCATCCTCTCTTACTTCCTTGAGCAGTGGTTTGTAGTTCTCTTTGAAGAAGTCCTTTACATCCTTTGTTAGTTGTATTCCTAGGTATTTGATTTTCTTTGTAGCAATTGTGAATGGGAGTTTGCTCTTGATTTGGCTCTCTGTTTGTCTGTTATTGATGTATAGAAATGCTTGTGATATTTGCACATTGATTTTGAATCATGAGACTTTGCTGAAGTTGCTTATCAGTTTAAGGAGAGCTTGGGCTGAGACAATGGGATCTTCTAAATATAATCATGTCATCTGCAAATAGACACAATTTGACTTCCTCCTTTCCTAATTGAATACCCTTTATTTCTTTTTCTTGCCTGATTCCTCTGGCTATAACTTCCAATACTATGTTGAATAGGAATGGTGAGAGAGGGCATCCTTGTCTAGTGCCAATTTTCAAAGAGAATGTTTCCAGTTTTTGCCCATTCATTATGATATTGACTATGGATTTGTCATAATAGCTTTTATAATTTTGTGATATGTTCCATCTACACCTAGTTTATTAAGAGTTTTTAGCATAAAGGGTTGTTGAATTTTGTCAAAGGCCTTCTCTGCAACTATTGTAAAAATCATGTGGTTTTCATCTTTGGTTCCGTTTTTGTGATGAATTATGTTTATCGATTTTCATATGTTGAACCAGATTAGCATCCCCAGGGTGAAGCCTACTTGATCGTGATTGATAAGCTTTTTGATGTGCTGTTGCATTCGGTTTGCCTCTATTTTGTTGAATATTTTTGCATTGATGTCCATCATGGATATTGACCTGAAATTTTTTTTTAGTTGTATCTCTGACAGGTTTTAGTATCAGGTTGATGTTGGTCTCATAAAATGAGTTAGTGAGGATCCCCTCTGTTTGTATTGTTTGGAAAAATTTCAGAAGGAATGGTATCAGCTCCTTTTGGTACGTCTGGTAGAATTCAGCTGTGAACTTGTCTGGACCTGGACTCTTTTTGGTTGGTAGGCTATTAATTGCTGCTTCTATTTCAGACCTTGTTATTGGTCTATTCAGGGATTTCCAACTTCTTCCTGGTTTAGTCTTGGGAGGGTGTAACTGTCCAGGAATTTATCCATTTCTTCTAGATTTACTGGTTTGTGTGCATAGAGTTGGTTGTAGTACTCTCTGATGGTAGTTTATATTTCTGTGGAATTGGTGGTGTTGTTCCCTTTATCATTTTTTATTTTATCTATTCAATTCTTCTCTCTTTTATTAGTCTGGCTAGTGATCTATCTATTTTGTTGATCTTTTCAAAAAACCAGCTCCAGGATTTATTGATATTTTTGAAGGTTTTTTTGTGTCTCTATCTCCCTCAGTTCTGCTCTGATCTTAGTTATTTCTCATCATCTGCTAGCTTTTGAATTTCTTTGATCTTGCTCTTCTAGCTCTTTTAATTTTGATGATAGGGTGTTGATTTTAGATCTTACCTTGCTTCTCATATGGCCATTTAGTGTTATAAATTTTCCTCTAGACACTGCTTTAAATGTGTCCCAAAAATTCTGGTATGTTGCGTCTTTGTTCTCATTGGTTTCAAAGAACTTCTTTATTTCTGCTTTCATTTCAGTATTTACCCAGTAGTCATTCAGGACCAGGTTGTTTAGTTTCCATGTGATTGTGCAGTTTTGAGTGAATTTTTAAATCCTGAGTTCTAATTTATTGCACTATGGCCTGAGAGTCTGTTTGTTATGATTTCCTTTCTTTTGTATTTGCTGAGGAGTGATTTACTTCCAATTATGTGGTCAATTTTAGAGTAAGTGCAATGTGGTGCTGAGAAAAATGTATATTCTATGGATTTAGGGTAGAGAGTTCTGTAGATGTCTATTAGGTCCACTTGGTCCAGATCTGAGTTCAAGTCCTGGATATCCTTGTTAATTTTCTGTTTCATTGATCTGTCTTATATTGACAGTGGGGTGTTAAAGTCTCCCACTATTATTGTGTGGGAGTCTAAGTCTCTTTGTATGTCATTAAGAACTTGCTTTATGTATCCGGGTGCTCCTGTATTGGGTGCATATATATTTAGGATCATTAGCTCTTCTTGTTGTATCAATCCTTTTACCATTATGTAATGACCTTCTTTGTCTCTTTTGATCTTTGTTGGTTTGAAGTCTGTTTTATCAGAGACTAGGATTGTAATCCTTGCTTTTTTTCCCTCTCTATTTGCTTGGTAAATCTTCCTCCATCCCTTTATTTTGAGTCTATGTGTGTCCTTGCATGTGAGATGGGTCTCCTGAATATAGCACACTGATGAGTCTTGACTGTTTATCTAATTTGCCAGTCTGTGTCTTTTGATTGGGGCATTTAGCCCATTTACATTTAAGGTTAATATTGTTATGTGTGAATTTGATCCTGCCATTTTGATACTAGCTGGCTGTTTTGCCTGTTAGTTGATGCTGTTTCTTCATTGTGTTGATGGCCTTTACCATTTGGTATGTTTTTGTAGTGGTTGTTACTGGTTGTTCCTTTCCATGTTTACTGCTTTCTTCAGAAGCTCTTGTAAGGCAGGCCTGGTGGTGACAGAATCTCTCAGCAATAGCTTGTCTGTAAAGGATTTTATTTCTCCTTCACTAATTAAGCTTAGTTTAGAGAGATATGAAATTCTGGGTTGAAAGTTTTTTTCTTTAGGAATGTTGAATATTGGCTCCCACTCTCTTCTGGCTTGAAGGGTTTCTGCTGAGAGATCTGCTGTGAATCTGATGGGCTTCCCTTCATGGGTAACCCGACCTTTCTCTCTGGCTGCTTTTAGCATTTTTTTCCTTCATTTCAACCATGGTGAATCTGAGAATTATGTGCCTTGGTGTTGCTCTTCTTGAGGAATATCTTTGTGGTGTTCTCTGTATTTCCTGGACTTGAATATTGGCCTGCCTTGCTAGGTTGGGGAAGTTCTCCTGGTTAATATCCTGAAGAGTGTTTTCCAGCTTGGATTCATTCTCCCCATCATATTCAGGTACACCTATCAAATGTAGATTAGGTCTTTTCACATAATCCCATATTTCTTGGAGGCTTTGTTCATTTCTTTCACTTTTTTTCTCTAATCTTGCCTTCTTGTTTGATTTCATAGAGTTGACCTTCAATGTCTGATATCTTTTCTTCTGTTTGATCTATTCTGCTATTGAAACTTGTATATGCTTCACAAAGTTCTTGTGCTGTGTTTTTCAGCTCCGTCAAGTTGTTCATATTCTTCTCTAAGCTGGTTATTCTAGTTAGCATTTCATCTAACCATTTTTTCAAGGTTCTTAGTTTCTTTGCATTGGGTTAGAATATTTTCCTTTAGCTCAGGGAAGTTTACCCACCTTCTGAAGCCTGTTTCTGTCAATTCATCAGACTCATTCTCCATCCTGCTTTGTTCCCTTGCTGGTAAGGAGTTGTGATCCCTTGGAGGAGGAGAGGTGTTCTGGTTTTTGGTGATTTCATCCTTTTTTCACTGGTTTCTTCCCATCTTCATGGATTTATCTACCTTTGGTCTTTGAAGTTGGTGACTTTTGGATGGGGCCTCTGAGTGGACATCCTTTCTGATGATGTTGAAGCTATTTGTCTCTGTTTTGTAGTTTCCTTCTAACAGGCGGCTCTCCTGCAAGACTGCTGGAGGTTCACTCCAGACCCTGCTTGTCTGGGAATCACCTGCAGGGGTTGCAGAACAGTAAGAGTTGCTGCCTGTTCCTTCTTCTGGTATCTTCGTCCCAGAAGGATACCTGCCAGATGTCAGTCAGAGTTCTCCTTTATAAGGTGCCTCTTTGGATATACAGGGGCCAGGGAGCTGCTTGAGGAGGCAGTTTGTCCCTTGTCAGAGCTCAGGTGCTGTGCTGGGAACTCCATTGTTCCATTCAGAGCTGCTGGGAAGGGACATTTATGTCTGCTGCTGCAGCAGAACTCACAACTGCGCTTTTCCCAGGTGCTCTGTCCCAGGAAGGTGGGGCTTTATTTATAAGTCCATGACGTGCTGCTGCCTTTTTTCAGAGATGTCCTGCTCAGCAAGGAGGGAGTCTAGTCACAGTGTGCCTGCAGAGGTGCTGCTGAGCTGCTGCAGAATCTGCTCAGCTGCTGTGTAAACTTCCCTGTAGTTTTGTTTACACAGGTGAGGTTAGAACTGCCTCAGTAATGGCGGACTGCCTTGGTAATGGCAGATTGCCTCGGTAATGGTAGACTGCCTCAGTAATGGTGGACTGCCTTGGTAATGGCAGGTGCCCTTCCCCCATGGAGCTTGACTGTCCTGGGCCAAGCTCAAATTGCTGTACTGGCTGTGAAACTCTCAAGCCAGTACATTTCAGATTGCTGGTCTTTGTGGAGGTGGGATCCACCAAGCCAGATCACCTAGTCCCCTGCCTTCAGCCCCTTCTTTTTGGGGGAATGTGCAGCTCTGTCTCAGAGGCATTCCAGGCACCTGTTAAAATGGCTGCCCAGATTTATGTGGGTTTTTGCACTGGAAGCTCATGGTGCTTGTCGGCCAGCAGGAATCTCCTGGTCTGTGGGCCATAAAGACCGTGGGAGAAGTGCAGTATCTGAACCAGAGTTCTGGAGTGTCCAGAAAAGCCCCTGATGGCCTCTGTTGGGTAGGAGGGGGGTTCTCCTGTCCAATGCACATCCAGGGTGAGGCAGTGCCCCACCCTGCCTTGGTTTGCCCTCCTTGGGCTACACCCCCTGTCCAACCAGTCCCATTGAGATGCACCTGGTACTTCGGTTGGAAATGCGGCCATCACTCACCCTCTGCATCACTCTCGCTGGGAACTGCACTATGGAGCTCTATTTAGAGCTTCCTATTTAGCCATCTTGGCGAAGCTCTGGCCCTTTCTTTCTCCTTTCATGATTATACACTTGCAACAAAGAATATAAGTGCACAAGGCAGTCTGCTTGCTTCATAGAGTTGAATCCGCTCTGTGGTAAGACAGTGTGCCAGATGCAGTTCTAATAATTCATACAAATAGGGAAAAAATTTGAACCTGGCTATCCATTAATCAAATGAAAATTAAGCTAGTCATGATAGCATTGCTCATGTATGTATGTATGTATATATATATATAAAAATAATCATCTCCTGAGTAGGTAAGTGAGTGCTCCCTTCCACTTGGGTAGTGCTACAAGTTGATTTTTTTCCGGAAGGACAATTTGGCCCTCAGAGGTGTTCATAATACATCTTTGAAGGTCATGATGAGGCACTATTGAAAGGAACTAATTAACATTTAAAAGAAAAACTTTTAATTTTAGGTGTTTATAATATTTGAAATGGGGGATTTTGTAAGTAATAATATGGAATTGATTAAATAAATATGGCCCACCTATACACTGAAATACTATCCAACCATTTCAAAATTTTATAGATGAATATTTATCGACATAGAATGTTGTTCACAAAGTTGTAAGTTTCAAAAGGTAAAATGGGTTATAAAACATTATTTATATTACAATTTCACTTTGGTAAGAACATGTACATGTGAACATAAAATTCCGCCTGGAAAAATACATACTAAGGTGCCAACAGAGGGTGTATCTGGTATTGTGAGCTTTTTTTTTTCTTTTGGTTTCCCTCTTTTTTTTCTTTAGTGAGAATTTAAAAAATATACATATATATAAAAGATTTATCAGCATGTAACCCTCTCCCACCTTCAGCCACTTTTCTCTGGGTCTGAAGCCTCAGCTGTCACAAGACTGTTGTTAGCCCAATTATAGCCAGGCCACCAGAGCTCATGTACTGTTTGTTGTTTTCGGGCTGCAGGTTACCCTTGCATGCTGTTTTCTTAACCTTTCGAGAGTCCATATAAATCAAAGAATTATGCTATGAAGCTTGTGGGCTGGTACCTGGGTGGCCTTGAGATGTCGATGCTGGGGTGGTCGTCCCTAGGAGGTCAGAGAATGTAAGCCTTTGACTATATCCATATTTTAAGAAAATGCTGCTTAGGTCGACAAGCATATTTCCTCAGCAGAGAGAGACTGTGAGATAAGAGAGTTTTCTAAAGTGGCTTGGGAATATCATAACCTTGTAAATCTGATTTAACTGAATAGACTTTGAAAGCATTAAACAAACAGAATACTTTCTATTAGGGCTTTGCCTGAATTAAAGAGTGTAAGAAGTATTGATTTTACTGAACTCAATAGAACTATTATTTGTGATTCAATGCCAGATTAAATGACTGGAGAGCAGCCCAATGCCAGGTTGTAGATACACGAAGATGGGGGTGGCAGCTTCCTCCTGTCTTATCACACACTGCTTCATTCAGAGCCACCTGAGTGTCTGCGTCCTTCCTTCCCACAATTCTCACTTCCTTGGATGCAAACAGCCAGTCTCTTCTATCCAACACCTTGAGAGCAACTATACTGTATTCAGAATGCTGCTTGTAAAAGATGAAAGAGTTCACAAATCTGCAAAGATGCACCTTATGGCTTCCTATTTACCTAATTTGCTGATCACATGATGTGACTTTAAAGAACGTGTCTAGCTCAGTGGTTCATTGTTAGCAGGAACAAAGCAGGGACCCAATGCTAGGGAAATATTTCTTTTTATAACTCTAGGGATAAGCACACGCAAATCTTGCATTCAGAAAAAATAATTTGTAGAGCACAGATACATGTTGGCCTTTTGCTGGAAACTCAAATATTCTGCCACTCCCTTTTATCCATGATAACTGACTAGTGTCAGAGTAGCATAAGTAAGAAGTAACGTTTGTAGAGAGCTTTACAGTTTATAAAATATATTTTTACAGTTTATAAAATATAAAGCTCTCTGCTTTAATATCAATCTTTGTTTTACTACCTATCACTAAGTTTTCCCATTTTACTTGTGGAAAAAAATAAGAGACGTACTGTTAGAGATATTAACAAAAATTAGCAGCTTTCCAACTTCTGGGACTTTAGAACCCTAGTCCTCAAAACTCGCTGGGTCTCATTTTATCGTCTAGAGAGCGAAGGTAACATGGCTAAACATCTCAAAGTTTAGCCTTGACTCGAAGACTTCAAAATCTGTATTCTAAATGATCTCAGTGGCAGGAATTTCACATGGGGAATGCTGAAACCAAGTGGGGAAGATTGTCTTCATAAAGGTAGGCAAGTATTTGCCTTCATATTTACATATTGAATTAGGAGCATAGCTTTTGACAGAAAATTTTAAATGACAATTGCCCTCATGCTATTTGTTTTCGCTCTTAAATTTTCCCAATAACTGTGGCTATTTATTCTTTAGGTTACAGTGAGAGAGCTCAGCTCAGCCCGAGTGCCAATCACACAGAAGAACCCTGGCGTGGAGAAGACTGAATGGCTCAGATGCCCTGGGAAGGTGGGAGGAGGTTAGACAGGCACATTATACATACGTCACTTCATGGCGCTGAAACATCTCATCAGGAGACTCCACAGAAATACTGAGACGCCTTGGAGATAAGAGAGGCCTCTGGGGTCTTCCACATGTGAAACTCCTTGCTAATGACGACCACTTAGTGATGCATGTGCAATGTTTTGGACGTGTGATGGTAAGTGTCAAGTCTTATAAAATTCCATGAGGACTTTTGCCAGAACATGTGCCTGGGAAAAATTTTATTTTTCTTCCATGACGAACACATTTTTTTGTTATTATATTTTTAGTTCTAGGGTACATGTGCAGATCGTGCAGGTTTGTTACATAGGTATACATGTGCCATGGTGGTTTGCTGCATCTACCCCCCGTCATCTACATTAGGTATTTCTCCTAATGCTATCCCTCCCCAATCCCCCCACCCCCTGCTATTTGTCCCCTAGCCCCCGACCCCCTTCCCTCAATAAGAAAAATATTATCATTACTTAGCAAAAACATTGGGAAACAACTTCCCTTGAGCCAGGTAATAAGTTCTGGAGCTGGAGTGATCTGTATCTTACAAAGAGCAAGTGCTTAGCTAGCTTTACATTTTTCTATTTATTGAATGAAGCAAAAACTGTATTTCTGAACTAAGATATAACCTGGAATTGGCCACACATCTTCCTAGAAATGCTCCATTTCTCCAAAATGCCAATATCCAATTGGTTTATACTCTATATATAATTTGCTGTCTAAATATTCCTATGTGGGTTACCCTGTTACTGGCCAGTGTGCCTGTTTTCATGGAATGCTTAGTATTTTTTAATTTTTCTGTAAATATATATTTTTGTTTATGTTGACTGTGATTTATTTCAAAATAAGTCCATTATAAAAGCTATCAAGATATGCACTGAGTTTATAATTTTGAAATAAAATGGTATAAATAAAGGATCATAACAGGCCTATATTATAAATATTTTGGAGATGTCAGGAAATCTGGCACAGAGAAAGGGGCTAGAGGAGACACATTCGTGCCCATGGAAGTGACACTTCTCAGAGCTACAGGATTTGGCTATCTTAGGAGACTGCCTGGCCATGCAGGTTTCTTGGCCCCAGGAGGTGCATTGCTGGTGACAGTGGGGGTACCAGATGGAAGAGCCAGGAGGGAGTTGGTTTGGCCATCTAAGCTTTCCCATGTCACTCGAGGTGAACAGAGAGAGTGACTGTTAGTGATGTCTCAGTAATGAATTTTCAGCTCTGCATTTCCTGGGATTACTGTTGTTATCAAAAATTTGGGCTCTCACAGGGCCCAGCCCACACCCCCATGTGCTTTCTGATGGGCATCTGTGCATATTCTAAACACATGATGACAAAAACACACCGTGGACGACGTGAAGACAAGCCAGCCTGCTGGAGGCTTCTGTCGCTTTACGCAGGGTCCCAACATGGCACGCAGACCGGGATTTGCCGTCCCCAAGCTGGTCAGAGAGAAACTGGCTTTAGCAAATCACAGTCTCTATCCACAAGGGCCAAAGGGTCCTTTTAGATTATCCATGGCTGTGTTATAAAATACGAAAGGGGAGGAAATCAACAGCAAGAAGGGGTGCAGATGAGCAGACAAGAAGGGCAGCATAGATGCGATTGAGTTTCCAGCCCAAGGTGGACACTTGTTTTTGTTGAAGGGCTGTGTGGTCACAGAGGAGGAAAATCATGGTCACATATCCTAATGCCAGGTGGTGGTGTCAGATGGCCTGGAAAGAAGGACTCAGAGCTGTCAAATTACAGTTTTATAGTTTTGCCTTTGTTCTCTAAAACTGGGCACGAGTTGTTGGTTCTGACGAGCATTTTGGATGACCTGGTTCTTCCCAGAAATCAGCTCCAGCAAACTCACCCTTTCCTGGCTTTCTCTTGGTTTGGATTTTAAGCAAACCTGTCTCCCAGCTGCATCACGTTTCCAATGCTTAGGGCATCCACTGCTGCCCCCATTTAAGTCTTTAAGGCCACCTCGCTCCCTGCACAGAGCCCTACTTAGGCAATGCCATATCCCAGTGCCAGGACAGGGGCCGCGTGTCCTGCTCTGAAAGGAGGGGCCCTTACACTGTCAGTGCTTTTTCCTCCTCAGGCCACTTACCTTTCTGATTTTGTTGGCTAGAGCCTCATTCGCACGTGAAAACAGTACAATAATGGGTGACATGCAATGGGCATATTCTATTTGTGAGAAGTCTTACAAATCTGATCTCATTTAGACTAGATTCAAATCCCTTTCTGCCATTGCTGATGGTATGCCCCCAGGGAAGTTAATGAGCCTTGTCCTTCAGTACTGACTTCGATTAAGGTGGACGAACAGGAGACTCAAAATGTGTAATGGCTCAAGCCCAGTAGAAGTGCCTTTCTCCCTCACTTAACTTCCGCCTGTCAGTCACCCAGGAGCCTAGGCTGATGAAACCTCTGTTGATGTCAGCATGTGGCTTTCTGGTTTGCTGTGGTGTCATTTTCCTTCCACATTTCTAGGAGGATGCTTGAGTGTAATGGAGGAGGTGGGTGGGCCGTTGTTACAGGCCAGGTATGGAAAAGGCATGCATCACTCCCATTCACAATCTGCTGGCTCTAAATCAGTCACATGGCTTATCTGGCATGCACGGAGACTGGGGATGGAGTCCACCCATGTGCCCAGAAAAAAAAAGATAGTGCAGTCCTGTTGAACAACTAGACCCATTTCTAACCATTCTGTGGGTTTGTCATAGAGAATAAATGAGCTGAAAAATGCAATGCTTACAAAGCTGTCTGGTAAACAGTAAGCATTCTATGAACATTAGCTACCAGTGTTTATTATTATTAGAAATAACTCAATGTGTGAAGATTACAACTGTGTTTTAGAAGATGAGGCAATGAAGGCTCTGCCTAAGGCTGAGTAGTGGCTAGGAGATGAATTTGGGATTGAACCCAAGTTTGCTAAAGCCCATGATCAATATTATGCTTGCCATGAAACCCACTGTTTTCAGGGCCTAGACCACAAAGAGAAAAAAAAAAATAGTTAAATCATTCACTGATGTTGTGAACAGTAAATCCCCTCAAAGCATTTTTATTTGCTTTTCTAATGAAAGGAGAAGATACTCACTTTTGTAGAAACTAAAGCACTGTAAAAATCGATTGTCTCTTAGAAAACTTACCATCACTTGCCGTGTTTTTAATGTGCTTAGCGCAGTCCCTTGCACGTAGCAAGTTCTCAAAGCCATTTTGTCTCCGTTCTTGCCATTTTGTGATTTACAATGTACTGACATAAAGCATATAAAAACTACGTGTTAGGAAATTTTATCCGAAGGCAGTGAACACTTTCAGCGAACCTTAACATATGCTCTTTCCATGCGCCGCCAGCCAGTGTGTGTGAGCTCCACCTCCATGCCCCTTGCTGTTTCCCTTAGCACCTTAGTGAGTGCTGTCATCCCACTTCCGGGTGGAATGCAAATGACGTGCGTGAGCTCCTCCCTGTCTGCCTACTAGGCTTTTCTGCACAACTGAGTTTTTGCCTGAGCCTGCTAAAGGAACAACTGTCTTCATTGCATTTTACATATGTGTTATTAGATCAAGTTCTTGGGAGATATTTTTGTTGACAAGGAAATGTGTGTTGCTGTGACTGAAGTTGACAACTGTGTAAAGGCACATTTCCTTTGTCTTTCAGGCATCTCATGTTTTAAAAGCTGTCTGTTTTGTAGCAGTGTTTTTTTCTTGTCATGGGGAGCCTAGGAAATGCGGATGTTGATTTTTAAGACACATTAGAGTCCCTGGAAGGTCTGCAGTGTCTGAGGATCCTGGCTGCCCAGTGAGCAAGGAGAATCTACTGCCCACCCGTGGGGCCCCAGGCTCTACTGACCAGCTCTCAGAAGCTCTGGTTAGAGCCTTCATTTGTAGCAAGTCACCCTGAAGTTTGAGGAGGGGCCAAGGCCCCTGGTGCCACACTGTGGCTGGGATTACTGGGGATCACAGATTGACAGAGCTCCCCTGTCCCTTTGTGACATCAGCTACTGGGTTTATCTCAGTAAATTACATTTATTCACAACTGTTTCCATTAGGTGGGGCAACTAAGCTGCCTTGTTGTAAAAATTATGCCCACTTTACAGATGGATGAATTGAGGCTCAATGGAGTTAGGCAGTTTGACCAAGATTACACAGTATTATGTTGTCTAGTGAGGCCCTGACAGGTGCCTCACTAGACGATATAAAAGTCCTAAAAGATCAAGGAAAGTGGAGTAACTGGTGCTACCATGGCACCCAGCCCTCGCCAGGAGAATGGCTTTTATTTATTTACTTTAGGTGCATACTATATCTGGCATTTCTCCCCATGTTATCCCTTCCCACTGTCTCCACCCTCCTCACCACCCCCCAGTGTATTTCCCCTCCCCATCCCCCAACTGTTTCCAGTGTGTGATGCTCCCCTCCCTGAGTCTATGTGTTCTCATTGTTGAACACCCACCTATGAGTGAGAACATGTGGTGTTTGGCTTTCTGTTCTTGTGTCAGTTTGCTGAGAATGATGGTTTCCAGATTCATTCAAGTCCCTAGAAAGGACACGAACTCATCATTTTTTAGGGCTGCATAGTATTCCATGGTGTATATGTGCCACATTTTCTTTGTTCAGTTTATCATTGATGGGCATTTGGGTTGGTTCTGGAGAATTGCTTTTGAGTCGGGTTCTAAGGATAGAAACGGGTATGCTAGAGAGTTGGGAGAGGGGGCTGCAGATGAGGAATGAGCTGGCATCCAGGCATGAACTTGTGGTCATCCTCTGCTTGGCAGGGTCAGGTAGTCCCTGGGGCTGGAGTGTGGGTGTTCTTGGGAAGGAATGTGAGGAGATAAGACCCGTGGGTCCCAATTCTGTGGGGCCTCTGTCTCTTTCAGGGCTAAGGGGTATGGGCTTTGTTCTGCATGTGATGGGGAATCTAGAAGTTTCTAAACTGTGGAGATACAACATGATAACATATGTTTTGAAAGACACTTTAGGTAGTGGTTTAAAGACAGATTAAGAGAATAAACTCTGTAAGTAATTAAAATGGGAAGAAAGGGGTGAAGCCACAATGTGTGATGCAGGTAACATTGAGAGAACCATGAGGCATTTCTGAAGATACAGTAACAGGGTTCTCGATGGCTTCGATGGGGCAGTGAGGAGTGACCGAACACCACGAGATGTCTTAGGTGGAGGGACAGTGGAACACGAAGCCTCCGGAGAGTGGGGGATGTAGAGGAGGGGTGTGGGAGTGTGTGGCAAGGTGGTGTTGTCCGGTATGGGTTTGAGGTATGCACAGGACATTCACATAGAGATGCCATTGGCAGTTGAATGTGCATGGGACAGAATGAATAGACATGAGTCAGATGTGGAGGTCATCATAGGAAGACTAGGGTGGAAGCCCTAGTAATGCAAGCCTCTGTTTCCAAATGGCCTTTCTCGTGAATGTCTCACTGCTGCCCTCACCTCATGCAGGGACTCCCTTCCCCTCAGCTGTCCCCTCGCCTCGCCCTCTAGGTGCTGGTGCTTCCCCCAGAGCTGTCCCTTGGCTGTGAACCTTGTTTCCAGCCTCTATCCACCCAGGCACCTCCCTGGGCTTCCGTCTGTGACCATGGCCCCTGATTTTACCCAATGATAATGCTGATATGTGAGGCCATGGTGGCTGTGGGTGACCCTCCCTTCCCTCTTCCAAAATGTAACGCTGCAGAGCCAGGCGTAAAGTCGGAGCCTCGGAACCTTTCCTTCTCCTCTTGCATCCTATTTTACAGTTTACAAGTTGGCTAACTATAGGCTGATTATGAAGCCTTTTTCATAGGCAGTTTCCTCATCAGTAAAACGGGAGTAAAAGTACTTTCCCAGGGTCGTGCTGTGAACTAAGTGAAACGTGAGTCAATGACAAGCTGTCAGTCAATATTAGCTATTCCTTCTGTTTCCTCCAACTTAGACATTGGCGTCTCTAGGGTTAAAAAAGACGTGACTCAGACTCTCATGATGTCTTTGACATGGACACGTTTTTCTCTGCTGCTCAGATACATAGAGACTTAGACTCAATGAGACAGAAAATTAATAAGAATATCAAGGACTCGAACTCAGATCCAAAACAAGTAAACTTAATAAATATTTATAGAGCTCTCCACTTTAAATACACAAAATAGACATTCTTGTCAATACCACATCACACCTACTCATAGGTTTAAATGAAATATTGATTGGCCATTATTAATACCCATTTCTTTTAGAATAAAGCAACATTTCCGTTCTCTCTCCCTCTTTTTCTTCCTCTTTCTTCCTCTCCTTCACTCATTTTTTTATTCTTTCCTTCTCTCAAAAAAAAAAAAAACAGTGAAAATGTTTACTGAGTGCTTTCTATGCACTCGAGTTTTAACCAGGGATCTAAGGATACCTAGGAAGTCACAAGGGGCATTGTCTACTCCTTGAGAAGCATTCACTCCTACTGAGGATTTAGGATACATAGACCTAAAACTGCAACGATATAACACTTAACAGCTAAAGTACCTTCACCAGACTTGGGGGACAGTGGCTTATCAGGGCTGTGTGTGTGACTTGTTTCCTCGGGGGGAGGGGAGGGTGCTGCTGTTCTAACCATCGTAAATTGTGATGGGCACAGCACAGGGCTGATCTCTGATCTCCAGGTTCCCACTTGTTGCCAGCTCTGGGACAGCTGGACGGTACATAAGGACTTGAGAAAAAGTGAACCATCATGATTTCAAGGATAGTTAGAGGTAGTGCGCTGGGAGAATTCTTCCTTTGCATTCTTTAAACCCTTCCAAGTCTTAGTTGCATGTAAATAACACTTGTTTTAGAACTGCCCTGAGAGCCACAGGTGGCCTCCAGGCATTCTATTGATTGTTCAGGGTCCAGCGAGACCCAAGCTGGCCAGGCGCTGAAGGGTGACCGGTCAGAGGAAAAGCGAAGGGCAGGGATCCAGGACGCCTGGGATTTACAAGAACGTTTGCTGCTCTGTACCCAGGGGTTATTAAAGTGGTGAGTCTAGCCAGCATCAGTACATTTTATTTAGAGGAGTTTGTATTTTTTTTTCCAGATACATTAATATAATTATATCTTCACAAAAGTGGAGCTCACTTAAGAGAAGTAGCAGCCCATGCTGTAAAGAAGGGAGTTATGCTGACACTTAAGCTCTGTGTTATCTTGAACTGAACAAAAGAAAAATCAATACAATTTGTGCTTTGGCTTGTGGGGGGGGGGCTCCTGTTGTCATGGCAACATGCTAAGCTATCGATTCATCCAGAGAGATTCCAAGCTTGGAAGGGGCCTCAGTAGAGGTAGGAATATTTTGTTCAGCAGAAATTAAACAGACCCCAGGATGTGGCAAACTCTGAGCATGGAATACACTCTCTGGACACAGCATCCTCAGGCTAATGTTATTTGAGCTCTTCCTCAGATGGTCCAGTGGATGAGCTGGGGCAAGTGCCATTTCTGCTCTCAGAACAAGGGGAGCCTGTGACAGCCTCAGTCCTGTCAAGTCAAGGTGCAGGATAAAGCTTGGGAATGGTTCCTGAAAGGAGTCAGTAAGAGATGAGAAGTAGATACAGGAGCATGGTCACAGTCACAATGAGGAAGATGAGAGGCAGCTGCTGTGTCTCGTCCTCAGAGGGTATAGCCATCAGCTCTCAGCATATCATCCAACAAAAGGAAAAGATTTTCTGAGTAATTTTATTTTTATTTTTTTATGTTATTTTTAGTTGCCGTGTAATGATTATACATATCTATGGGGCACAGAGTGATATTTCAACACATGTACACAATGTATCATGATCAAATCGGTAACTAGCATATCTGTCACCTCAAATATTTATCACCTCTTCATATTGGGAACATTCAAAATCTTCTTTCCTAGATTTTTGAATATATACAATAAATATTTGTTAACTATATTCACACTGCGGTATTATATAGAACACTAGGACTTATTCCTCCTATTTAGCTGTAATTTTATATCCAGCAACCAACTTTTTCCTACCCTCCTCTCCTCTTCCCTTCCCCACATCTAATAACTGTAATTTCACTCTTTATTTTTATGAGATCAGTTTTTATCCAGCTCTTTCATGAGTGAGAACGTGCGGTATTTGTCTCTCTGTATCCTATTTATTTCACTTCACATAATGTCCTCCATGTTCATCCATCTTGCCAAGAATGACAGAATTTCATTCTTTTTTATGGCTGAATAGTATTCCACTGTGTGTATGTACCACATTTTCTGTATCCATTCATCTACTGATGGACATCTAGGTTGATTCCGTATCTTGGCTATTGTGAATAGTGCCACAGTAAACATGAGGTTTCAGGAATCTCTTCAACATACTGATTTCATTTTGATAAATTTTCAGTAGTAGGATTGCTGGACCATACGGTAGTTCTGTTTTTAGTTTTTGGAGAAAGCTTCATACTGTTTTCTATAGTAAATGTACTAATTTACTTTCCCACCAATAGGGTATAAGGGTTTCCTTTTCTGCACACCCTCATCAGCATTTATTTTTTGTCTTTTTGGTAGTAACTATTCTAATGGGGGTGAGATACTGGTGCATTCTGGTATTGACTTGTGCTTCCCTGATTACTAGTGATGGTGAGCATTTTCTCATGTCGTTGAAAAATGAGCCATGAGCAAGTGTGTAAAGCCCGGGCTCGCTGTCTGCTGCGTAGAAACTCGGAGATGCATTCTGCAAGTTATATCTGGGGTCTGTGCTACAAATGTGGCTTCCTGGCTTTAGCATATTCTCACAGACATTTTGTCCAGGCTTATCTTTGTTTCCTAGTTTTGTACAAGATGAAGTGTAATCTTTTCTTGTTTTCCTATTGATACCATTAAATGATTTTCTATTACGATTTCCATTTTTAAACTCAAGGAATGCCACACACAGACAAAACAAAATGGGCCCAACCTTTTATAACTACAAAAGAGTACAACAGAAAACAGGTCTGGTCTTTTGTCTGCAATCCAGAGGTAGACTCCAGCTTTCTTCTGGTTAGAACTGGTCGATACACTTAGGAGGGTGCATTTTAAAACAGCAATAAAATGACTCTTTCTTGATTAATTCTTTTGAAATAAGTGTTTCCTTGTTTTGGACCCTGTAAAAAGTCAGAGTGTCTGTAAACCCCTCAATTGTTCATATTTCCAAAAATATTTTAATGCACTTGAATTCAAAAAGATTTGAGCATGCACGAGTGTGCATCGTGTGTGTATGTCTGCCTGTGTGTGTGCGCATGTGTGTGTGCGTGTGTATGTGTGTTTGTGTGTGTGCGTGTGTATGTGTGTTTGTGTGTGCATGTGTGTGCGTGAGCGTGTGTGCGTGCATATGTGTATATGTGTGTGTGCATATGTGTGTGCATGTGTGTATGTGTGTTTGTGTGTATGTGTGTGCATGAGCATGTATATGTGTGTGCATGTGTGTGCACCTGTGTGCATGTGTATGTGTGTTTGTGTATGTGTTTGTGTATGTGTGTTTGTGTGTTTATATGTGTGTATGTGTGTGTGCATGTGTGTATGTGTGTATATGTGTGTGTGCACGTGTGTGCGCGTGTGTATGTGTGTTTGCGTGTGCGTGCACGTGTGTTTGTGTGTATGTGTGTGCATGCGCGTGTGTATGTGTGTGCATGCGTGTGTGTATGTGTGTGTGTGCATGCATGTTTGTGTGTCATAAAGAATGAGAATAGAATAACCCAGAAGAAAGGAAAGCCAAGGGCTTGCTTCATAGTTATTTTTCTTTGAAGAGAATGGTGATGCTGACTTCATTATTGACAAGTAATTGTCAAAATGGTGTAGTTTCTGCAGTGGGGAATTTTTCTATCATATGTAATTCTTATCCCAAGCATTTTAGACAGCCTTAAAGATACTTCTTTGAGTTCATGTAATATTAGAAGTCATAGAAAATTATGTAGTTTGTATTGATGAATACATACATGGCTGATATCAGTTATTTTAAGAGAACATGTGCCAGTGCAGGAAAAATGCCCTTCTACTTCTCAGCACACCCTGGGCTTGCTGCCCCGTGGGGCTCTCGGGGACAGGGCAGGATGCTGGAGAGAGGACCGGTTCAATGCCCTGGAATAAAACTTTGTATACCTATCTGATGATCACAGTTTATCACTCCACCTTGCTCGTTTAATTTGGCTGTAATTCTGTGGATGTTTCAGACCTGAAACTTGTTGCAGATACTTGTTTTCACTAAGTAATGAGAACCCAGTTATAGATTATTCTGTAATTAGCAACTTCTCTGCTCAGACCATCCCCTTCAGACACTTCTCCCCAGTTGCTATTCTACTTGTAGCTTCCGAGAGGGAGCCGAGGGCGACCACCTTGAAGCCAGAAGACACAGCTCTCCTCACAGGCTTCAGGGCAGGTTATAAACTGGTGTCCAGGAGAGCATTTGTGTTACTTTGCCTGCTCACTGGCCTCTAGTGTGTTAGATTTGAGTTCACATTGTTTCACGATGATTGCACAGAATCCTGCGGATATAAGAAACCAATTATTAATTGTGCCATCAGTACTGTCCATTTCATGTCACCCCCATAGACACATAAGCGGAAGTGAATAAGAGCACATGCGTACTTCTCTGTGGTCCAGGACAGCAAGGCGGAATAATAAATGCAAATACACTACCCTGTGGCTGGGGGTCTCTGTGTGCCCCAAGAGATTTTGACAAACGGAATTCCAGCAGTTGCGGAGCTTCCCAGAAATGGGTACTATTGGCATCACCGAGGCTCTGTGCTCCGGAGGAAACTGCGATGCTTTAGTACATAGTCCCTTTTAAATAAATGTAAATGGAGCCTGTAATATTAATGTCACTGTTGCGGCCAAAGAATTGCTAGTTGATGAGCAAAATGCAGACAGCGCTTCTTTGTATTTATTCATGAGCATAAATAAAAATCACTCTCTGAAGCCAGGTGGCTAACACAGGCTGCTTCCTACAAGCGGAATGCTTTCCACAGTGTATCCAACTGGCCACTTCCTGGAAGGCAATATTTTATATTTGGTTTCTGTTTTTTTTTTTTTTTTTTTTTTTTTTTTTAATTCTGCTCCTACAGTTACAGGTAGCTACAGGCTTGTTTAAACCTTACATGGCAAGCAAACACATAAAATATCCAGATCGGAATGTCTCGCCATGAACTCTGCACAGCACGAACGGGGCAGATGCTCATTCTGTGCCCGAGAGTCACAGAGCACGTAAGGAAAGGGTCTGAGAAGTATGTCAGAAGAAGCGGCCTCGGAGAGAGGAATCTGAAGGTCCACGTGGAATGCATAAAATGCGCTCTCCTTACCCGAAGAGGGCCTGTTTCACACGGTTTTGTTTTCTCCTCTGCATGCAGTTTACTGTGTCTGGGTTCCTGTGGGACGTTATGCTTCTTATCACTGCGAACACTGGAAGGAGGTTCATTCTCTCCAGGAAGGTAATCATCCTTGTTCTCATTTCCTCACGGTAGCACTGGCTTCGCAGTTTTCAAAGACTCTTCCCAGGCATGATGTCCGTTGAATTTCACTATTTTAAGAGGTGATAAAATGAGTAAATTTATCATCGTTTTAGTGACCAAGGGGCTGGAGCTCAGAAAGTTTACCTAGATTTGCCTGCAGTCATGCAGGTGAATACATGGCAAATCCAGAGCCAGAACCCAAGAGTTCTGCTTCCCAGCCCCCTGCGTCATCTTTGCTGCTGTATTATGCTCCAAAAATAAATGAAGATAGCAAGTTTTGGTCTACTTTGTGTTGGTGTCAGAGGAATTTTGCTGTCTCGTAGGCAGCATTTGTATCAAGGAGTGTTTTGCATCGGTGTGAAGTGTGGAATTTGGAGTTGGATAGGTCGGGTTGAAATCCTACTGCAGTGTGATTCTGTGATTCTGGTTTGGGGAAATGTCCTATCTTCTTTGAGACTCATTTTGTAATCTGTAAGAATTTACATCTCCTGCATAGGGTTGTGGTGGGTACTCACCCCTGGGACACAGTGAATGCTCACTGTATAGTCAAATGTGATTTTGAGCCTGAACCTTGGACTCTGGCCTTCCTGAGAGTATCTTGTCTGTCCACAGGGCAGGTGTCAGCCGGTATCTGTATGAGTGATTTGCTCACAGCAGAGGAAAGGCCTGTGGAAACCAGCTTTGCTGAAGAGCTGTACCAGCACAGCTGGTCTCCATAATGTTGATCCAAGAGCAAAGGGCAAGGAAGGAAAGGAGGGCAGAGGCTGTGGAAGGGTTGGCCCATTAACTCATGTGTAACTGTGGAGAGAAGGTTCATCATGAGAAGCGGAGGTGCAGCCCTGTAAGGAAGCCTAGGGAAGTGAAGGTGTGAGCCGTGTGGCCTTGGGCACAACAAGCCAGGCTAGAGGGACCCTCACCGCACTTCTGGGCAGAAACTTTTTCTGTTTTTGTGCAATGTGGGAAGAAAAACTGTTTGCCACTGATCTTTGGCCCTGAGTCTATAGCTTTGGGAACACTGAGAAAGGCCCCTCAGCATGGATATCTGGGTTCCCCTGGATGTCCCTGGAACAGAAATCTGCAGTGGAGGTGAGCTTCTTGCAAGTGGCTTTGTGGAGATGGAGTGGAGAACCTGTGATAACTCCGAAACACTAGTCCCTGGAAGAACCCTCATCCTTAGTGAGAATTTGGGGAGCTGGAGGAAAGGGTGAGAATTTTTCAGAGGATTTGCATTTTGCAGCTGAGTGCACAACCCACTGTAGACTGAGTGATTCATGTTGATGTGACCCTGTGCCTGCTACCTGGGGCAGGGGCGGGGGGACTCAGGGAATTTTTGTTACCTGAATATCTATGAGCATGGATCCCAGCTTTGTAATCTTGAAGCACTGGATTCATTTAGGCTCTGTAGTTAGAAGAGGAAGGGAGCTCATCCTCTGGGGGAGGTGGGGATGTGGATGAGTACAAATAGCAAATCTTCTGAGATCAGGGCCACGACACTGAGGGGTGAATAGGGCACAGTGGGGGAGGGTGACTGGCTGCCGGGAGTCCAGGCAGTGGCAGGGCCTCGGGGAGCAGCCCTGATGACCATGAGACAGAAGTGGGGTATGTGTGCCAAGCCAGCAACCCTGTGGCAGCCAGTGCTGGATGTGTCCAGCTGCTGTAGTGTGGAACCTCAGGTCTAGGGAGTCATGATGGACAGAAGCAGAAGTCTGTTTTGTACTAAACCCTCTGACATCTGGGTGTCTCTGTCCCATCCTGGGCATTGAACCAGCTTTGCCCGAAGAGCTGTACCAGCATAGGTGGTCACTGTAATGTTGATCCAAGTATGGCCATTCTTTCTGCATTGAGGGCTGATTCTCTGAGGTCAGATTCCTGACAAATTAAGTTGTTCACCTCTCAGATGAAAGGCACAGAGCTTGGTTCTACTGTTTACATTACAGCTCAATAAACGCAAAGAAAACAATTAGCATGTTTTTATTTACCTTGAAGAGAAATCTGCTGTGATTCCTTGTGGCTAACTCTTAATTTCTCCCTTCTAAATGTTGCCCTAATTAAACCTTTATCTGGAACTTTTGTACTTTTCAATGAAATTAGAATGAATGAATAAAAATGTGGATTCTAATTAGTGCTTCCTGCATATTAAAGTAATTACTCTTCCCCATACTTAATGTTACCGGGAAGAAATAGATGATCTTTGAAACTCAATTTTTCTTTTCAGATAGCGGTGATAATTCTTAGCAAGGACAGTGCTGCCGCTGACAGCTGTGCCCACCAGCCAGCAAGCTCTGCAGCAGTCCACGTGATGGACGGGCCCCTCGGAGCAGGAGCTCTATTTACTGAGAGGAAAAAAAAAATCTTGCAATAAGCATTTTTTTGTAGAAAGCCATGCATGAATGCATGAATGCATTTGTTAAATTGTTTTAAATAACTCTAGCACCTAATAAAAATAGGATTTGAAGGACAGCTAAAGTTTCATTTTAAGATATAGCAACATCTGCATCTGCTGAATGATTTATATGTATGACATTAACTAAGCATTACAGGAAAAAACACTGTTTGACCTCAGGCGAGCTGGCGTGAGACATGAGCTTGTTCCAGGTTGAAATTTTCCTCTTAAATTTTTTATGGAATTCTCTCAGCAGGGTCACCGTTGGGTTCTGAAAAGATTTTTAACCTCAGAATTGCTACAGCTCAGCCATCAGAAGACCATTTATTTTGTTAGCACTCCCTCCCCTTCATTTTAATGCCACATAATAGGATAGAATAGGTGTAAAGCCCATCAATTGTAAGATTATCATTTTTCACCAAAGCAACATTATATTAAACACTTAATTATTCATTACTAATGCTTGTCATAGTGAAATATTGGCCTTGCTAATTTTGAGAGCACCAGGTCCAGCTTTTCTTCCCTGAGGGTTAATGGCTGAGCCCCCGTTTCATTAGATTTCCTAAATGGAGCACACCTCATGTGTCATTATTTGTGGCTTTTCCGACCCCCAACCCTTTTAGCAAGTAAAATCCCTGCTGTCTGGAATGTGCTATCAGAATGAGAGATTGTTTTCATGGTTGTGGTAGAGAGAGCAGAATTTGGGATGCCACAGTTCTGTGAAATACTATCAATTGAACAACTTTATCAGGGATATATTTTTTTAAGGTAACACATCTCTTGATTTAAATACATTATTTACTTGTTTATTTTAAAAATTTGTATAAATGTAAGGGGTACAGGTGCAGTCTTGTTACATAGAGATATTGTGTGGTGGTGAAGTCTGGGCTTTTAAAGTAACCATCACTCAAATAATGTCCACTGTACCCCAAATTATGTACTGTCATGCAAACCAGATGACTGACTTAGAGTTACAGCAGTGAAATGAGCCTGCATTCATTGCAGTAGGGTTTGCCTGCCTGCATTTGGCCACAGTATTCAAGATTTCCATATTAGCCTTGCATATTTTACAACCCAGGACCCCCACTGTGGAACATCTGTGCTGTGCAGGTTTATGGATGAAACCTCTCTGGCATCTGCAGTCTACACCAGATATCACCTTCTGAAACTCCACGGGATTTTAATTCTGTGAACAGAGAAAAGGCTTGTTCGTCTATCTCCCAGGCAATCTGGAAGATATTATTGGGACTGGAAACCCCGTTTAGACCCCACGTGGTGCATGGGCTTCGCCTGAGTGTGCAGAGTGACTCTTCTAAAACCGGGGAAGATGGTTGTCTCTGCATGGAGAACTTGTGGAGGAAGTGCACGCCAGTGAGAAAAACGACCTTGATCTGCCACTTAAATTAAGGGGAAGGTCACTATCCACGAAGATACCAACGACCACTTTGCCATTCAGGATGACTCCTGTCCTCCTGGTCCCCATTTGCCCAGGCTTACTTTCTTGAATTTGCTCAAGCAAGTCTCTGTCAGTGTTAACATCTTCCCACAAACCCTCCCCCCAACATCTCCTACATCCCTGTCTGAAAACCTCATTACCAGGACCAGAACCAGATATACAAATTTTGGAATATTCATGGGGATTCCAAAATTATCAAAAAGCAAAACAAACCCTGAAACCGATATAAAAGAAAAAAAAAGTACAGATATACATTTGGATTATTTTAGGGAGTATTTTTCCAATTCCTGTTCAACTTAGGCTGCTTTTATTAAAGCCATAATACTGATTTTGATAACTGTGGTTGGATTATCATGAAGTTCTTCTTTTCTGATGTCTTACTGGATTGTGGTTTTTTACACAATATTTCTAATAAACTCCACAGTGCAATTTTTATTTTTGCTTTAATCTGCCAAAAGTAATTAAGGAAAGAGTCTTTTACAATAATCGAGAAGAGTAAATATATACTCTTTATCATCAGTTTTTAAGTCTGTGTTCTATTCATTCTCTCTCATAATTTTTCCATCTGGTATCATTTTTCTTCATCCTGAAGAAATTCTTTTACTCTTTCTTTTAATGCAGATGTGTTAGTGACAAATTTCCTTAATTTTTGTTTATCTAAAAGATATTTCTCTTACCTTAATTTTTGGGGGGTGCTTTTTGCTGGTTAGAGAATTCTAGGTTCACCGTATTTTTTCTTTTATTCCTTTAATCATCACTCCATTTATCCTGGCCTCAATTGTTTTAGTGAGAACTCAGCTCTAGGTCATATCACTGTTTTCCTGTGTATTGCAAGCATTTTTTTTTCTCTTGTGACTTTTAAGTTTTTTTTTTGTCTTTGGTTTTCAACAGTTTGATGAGTGAGGTATGCTGTCTTTATCTTTATTATGGTTGGGCTTTGCTGAGCTTCGTAGATATCTAGGTGGATGTTTTGCAACAAATTTGGGGAATTTGAGCCATTTATCCTCATGTATTTTGTCTGTTCCATTTTTTTCCTTCCTATCACTTGGGGACTGAATTCCATGTCTGTGAGACTGTTTGGTTTTTTGCCACCATAACTGAGGCTATGGTGTGGACCTCAGTACGGGGATATGGGCTCTCCACCCTGTGTGGCTGAGGGAGCCTGGGGAGTGGATGGACCCCTGCTCTCCTTCCAAGGATTGCAGTCTTGCATGTTCTCCTGCCCAGAGGCTGAAAGCTGTTGCTGCTTCTGTTTTGGCCAGTTGCATAATCTCACATTTCTGTTCCCCTTCATACCAAGAAGCAGAATTCTATTCTATTTCTTTTAAAAAGTATGATTCTAGATTGGTTTTAAATTGTGGTAGATTTGTTATAGTAACACAAATACTCTAAATAATTTTGTCACATGTTCCTATAATTCAAGTAGTTACATTACAGAGTGGTATATGTTAAAAATGCTTCGGCTGGGTGCAGTGGCTCATGCCTGTAATCCCAGCACTTTGGGTGGCCGAGGCAAGTGAATCACAAGGTCAAGAGATCGAGATCATTCTGGCCAACATGGTGAAACCCCATTTCTACTAAAAATACAATAATTAGCCAGGCATAGTGGCACACACCTGTAGTCTCAGCTACTCAGGAGACTGAGGCAGGAGAATCGCTTGAACCTGGAACTCAGCTCTAGGTCATATCACTGTTTTCCTGTATCACTGGGAGGTGGAGGTTGCAGTGATCTCAACTGGAGGTTGAGATCGAGCCACTGCACTGCAGCCTGGAGACAGAGTGAGACTCCATCTCAAAAAAAAAAAAAAAATGCTGCGATTGGCCATGATAGTCCTTTGTAATTATCTAGTTACAATAGGAACTTAGAACACTATGCCTTTTTACGGTCCCTATGAGCCAGCGTGGTGCTTAATATGTTTGTTTGTTTGTTTTATTGATGGAATATTCTGCACTAGTGGGGTGTAATCAGAAACTTAAACCCCCATGTAAGCTTCCCCCACGTGGAAACGAAGTGTATGCGTGTGAGTGTGTGGGAGCATGTGACAGGTTCCATGCCACAGGAGTGCCCAGCCTTATTCCTGGTTTGAGAGATTTTTCACTTCTCTTTTCTTTTGGTGATCTCACTTCATTACTTAAGAAAAACTACTCACCTTCTAATTTTGATATGATGAAAATCTTATTCCTTCCATTAATTTTTAGTTGCATAAGTAAGCCAGAGGTGGCATCTTCAGAACAAGTAAAGCTGTACTAAAAACTCAGGATAAAACATTGGCTAAACCAGGGCATCGCCGGATGCTGGGTGGATTTGGTTTCTCCTTGGTGTTTATGCAGCTGTTTATGCCACAGATCTGGACGTGCATTCTCTACATGGGACTGTCTTAGGTGCCATTCTCAGAGATCTCTTCCCTTAAGTGTTAACTCATGTGGTCAGACCCAGAGAGTCCTGGGACATCCCTACTTCCATTCCACCTAAGATCTGCTTTCTGGACATGGGGTAAGAATAACTGACCTCAAAATGATTGATGCTGGGCCTGTATTTGAGGAGGGAGCCAGGTATTTGTTAATTTGAATGTATTAATAATTTGGATGCTCTAAACACATCTAAGGTCACTGAACACACACCAGCTACCTTTGGAAATTTGAAAATGTTACGTAAGTGCAGGGTATTCTTGCATTGCATGTCGTAAAATCATGGGAAGCAGGTGCTCCGTAAGAGGAAGTCTAGCCTCTGTTCTAGTTAACCTAATATTAGTATTTTGTAGATTATATGAGATATTCTTAATTATTTGAAGCCTTACAAAACTGTGTAGTCTTCATAATTAAAGCCAACCATTGGAAAGTTTTAAACAAAACAAGCTAATCTTCCACTATTATGGGATTGTGTTGCTGGAGTTACATTAAGGTTTTACAAATATGTGTAAGAAAAAAAGAATTGTAGTCATTTCTCAAAATAGTTTCATATGAATAGTTTTACTATTTTCATATGAAAACAAACATTTTATTATTTAAAATGCAATTCTGTTCTTACATTAACTGTTATAAATGAATTATTCATATTTTGGCTCTCTTTTTTTTGATCATAGGATAACTTTACAATATTATCAGACAACATGTTTTGGTGACAACTGTCTGGGGAGAGACAGAGCAACACATTACCCAGGAGTACTGATGTCCCCAACTTAGAATATTCTGTGGACCTCAGGTACTCACACTGCAGAAATCTTCCACAATTAACTAAAACTGAGATTGGACCTAGGACTGGTGCTGCATGGATTTTGTACCTTTTGTGGTAAAGGACTATTTCAGATTGCTATTGAATATAAATTGCCTTTGTAATTTTTGAAGTCACACAAATGTCGATTTTCTGTTTTTCTTAGGACAAGAAAATTAAGTGATAAATATGAATCACACCTTAATAAAAGGCAAAATATCTATTTGTAACGTCAACAATTTTATAAATAGATGACTACTCCATGATCAGGAATGGAAGGGGAGGCAGTAATTCTCACTACAGGTTACATAGTATTTAAGGGGCCACACTTAGCGACAGCCCATTTGTGCTGCACTCCGCCTGATCAGCGACTGGGACCATTTTGTTGCCTGTCTCAGTGAATGGAGAGGAAAAGGAGGACAAAAGCAGACACTTCTCCACCAGAGAAGCAGCTTTGTTGGTTAATTCCACTTCTTGATTTGAAATAAGATGTTAAACAAGTGTTCATTATTTACTGGATGCATAAGTCCTAGACAAGATAAGGGAGAATTATAAATGAAACTTGTCGTCCCTGCCTTGAGGAGTGAGTCAGGCTAGAGAGAGGGCATCTGTGCATAAGGAATGCTGGAGAACGGGCAGGTACAGGAGGATGCGGCTCATGACTGGGCCCGAGAAGGGCCTAGACAGTGGGTGCTGCTGAGGAAGGTGGGGTGGGGGAGCAGACAGACAGGTTTGCAGACAGAGCGTGTGGAGCTTCACTTCGATGCGAGTAGAAATGTGGTAGGAAGTTGAGGAGGATTCTCTGAAAGGTGAGTGAATTTGTGTCCTGGGGCTGCAGGAGCAAAATACCACAAGCTGGGTGCCCTCGAACAGCAGGGATGCCTGGGCTCTCAGGCACAGGGGACCCGTGGTCAGCAGAGCCGCACTGGGTGCCAGCCTCTGGTGTTGCTTCAGTCCTTGCGTTCCTTGGCTTGTGGACCCCTCTCTCCCGTCTCGGCCTCTGTGGTCATGTGGCCATGTTCCGTGTCTTCATGAGGTCCTCTTCCTTCTTATTAGACACCAGACATCGATTAGGGCCCACCCCACTTCCAAATAAGGTCATATTCTACAAAATTAGCCCAAGGTGGTGGCACATGCCTGTAATCCCAGCTACTCAGGAGGCCGAGACAGGAGAATTGCTTGAACCCAGAAGGAGGTGGTGAGCCAAGATCGTGCCATTGCACTCCAGCCTGGGCAATAAGTGAAACTCCATCTTAAAAGAAAAAAGAAAAAAGAAAAAACAAAACAAAACACAAACAAGGTTATATTCTCGGGTGCTGGGGATTAGGACTTCAAGATATGTGGTGGACACAACCCAGCCTCTAACAGGGAAAAGTGGAGGTGCTGAGTGCACGTAGAGAATCTGGAGGACAAAACATCAAGAAGGAGGAAGGAGAGGTGAGAACAGGAGCTGATGCCAGACGAGGGAGTCCTCAGATGCTGGGCCAGGGCGTTTTGATTTTACCCATTAGACGTGGAACCTGACAGTGAGAATGTGATGCCTTAGAATGTATAGGTTCCTGGTCCTGATTCTGAGTGGGGTCTGTTAATGTGCTTCTCTGAAGTGGCCAGTGAAGCTCTGTGTCTTTCCAGGTGTGGACAAGGGACATGGCCACATGAAGACCACAGCAGCCACAGAACCTGTCCCTGCAGGTTTACAGCTGTTCCCCTTTCTTCTGATTTTATAAGAACTTTATTCATGAATCGAAACACTTCTCCCAGAAGAAGCATGTTGGGGGCCTTAGTCATTTGTTGGAAACAGAACCCAGCTTAAAAACTGTGCAGTTTTCCGGCCCATTGCCACCTCCAAAAGTAAAATAAAGGAGAGAATACACGGCAAGTCCAAGCACCCTTCCTACTGAGGGCCTGTCACTAGTCAGACTCATCTGGGAGAATCCTCCTGACCAGGGCTCCAACCTCACGCTGCGGCTGCTTCTTCAGTAGGGCACAGTCCGGTGCTCAGCGCCTCATCTACAGGGCACAGTGACCCACCTAAGGGAGGAGGTTGGTGATGGACATATCAGATGGAGCAGCTGGAACTTTATTTCAGCCTGGACTGCCTGGGCTTGCTGGCAGAAGGTGGAAGCTGCCTCTGCTGTTATGGTCTTGGTGAGACCTGACTGACTACAGGAGCCACGCATCCCGTGGAGCTGTACTTCCCCCACCGCCCAATCCTGCGAAAGTGTGGACCACACAAACTCAGGTCGGTGCTGCTTCCTATTTCAGATGGGCGGGCTCACTGTGGGACTGGGGTACTGGCCCCGGCCTAACCCTTCCAGAGGCAGCACAGCCAGCTGTGGAGGGGGCTCCAGTGTCTCATTTGATCCTCACGATTTAGTTTCCATATAGCTTTGAAGGACTTATGAATTGTACAGTGTACACACGTACAGCACCATGTGCATCGTTAAAGAGCACGGGAACAACTGGGATAAGACTGCCATCACCGACAATGGGCGCCTTCCCGAGGGAAGAGGGTCTGACGGGGTGAGCTCTTCTTCGGCACGCAGGAGGGGACAGTGTCAGGGTTTGCCTCCCTGGGGCATGTTTTGAGAAGTATGAAGTACAGAATTTATCTGTAGGATTTATTACAGTTAGGACTTTGGGCCCTTTACACCTGTTCAGAGAGGTTTAGTCACAAGAGGGAGGGACCTGGCTGGCCTGTCACTGATATCTGGCTGAGTCTGTAATGCAATATGACATGGGTGATTCCTGGGGCATTATTAGGTACAGAAAGTGGCAAATGAGATCAGCCAAGGGTTGGTGAAAGTGTTAGGAACTTGGTGTGGCTGAGGCCACTGTTGCCTCTGTGTGTGTGTTGAGGGGTGGGGTCCTGTGACTTCTCCATTGCCAGGCACCTGCTGCCATGGACAGCCCTGCACACCTGCTGATACTCTGCTCAGCCCAGTGCATTCCAGATGAGACCCAGGGCAGTGCTCGGAACCTCCCCTTCTTCCTGCTCCTCAGCAGCATTTGTCTATATTTTGTCCCTTTTGAACGGGTCCTATCATTTGGCCAGTGGGTGCTTTGGGAGGCACATCTGAAGTGCCCGTTCTCAGGAAGGCAACTGGGGTGGACCCTTGGTGAATGCATTTCTTTTTATAGGAGGCATCCTTTTAGACAGGATACAGGACCTCAGGTGCTCTAGGATCAGTGTTGGATGATGGGACTGTTTAGGCCTCTACGGAGATTTCTCAGCAGGGTGTGCACATAGTGAAGGCTTGATGGTGGCTTCTTTGTGACATCTCCCGACCCAAGGTTGACCTTGAATCCAAGGTTAGGACTCTATTAGTTTATTCTGGAGAGGATTCCACAAAGCATTCTAGGGGCTGAGGAAGTAAGACAGGGAGCAAAGTCAACAAGAGGCACTTTCTGGAGCAGGTGATTGCTGTGGGAGATGGGGCACGGGCTGCCTTGGGGTCTTCTGAAAGCATATGCAGGATACACATAGGGCCAGGCACTGCGCACAAGGGCTGGGGGACTCATTGGATGAAGCCCTCCTCTCCTTAGCTGAGGGCTGCTTTAGGATGCATCACCACACACCCTGCAGCTTCTCACCTGCCACTCAGAGTCCAGTAAGAGATATGCAAGGACTCATGGGACCATGAGAACTGTCTCTAGCTCCTGCCCAGGAACACCTGGGGAAAAGGGCAGAGCCCCCAGTGTGTTTGCTACACTTCAGCCCCACAGGGAGCCCAGTGGACACCATCCTTTCCCGTGCTGCCTCTGCCTTTCAGGGATGACCGATGTATCTTCTTCATGGGACTTGACCTGGTTGTCACCTTTCTTTTGTGTGTGTGTGTGTGTGTGTGTGTGTGTGTGTGTGTGTGCATGTGTGCATAGGGCATGAGTGTGCTGTGCAAAGAGTCTTATCACCCTGGAGATAAGAGCACTCACCTTTATCACCTTCCTGCTGCTATGAAGCAGTATCAAGTGCCGGGTCCATACACAATGGCCCCACACAATCCTCACGATCACCTTCTAAAGCAGATATATGAGCCCACGGGGACTCAGAAAACTTAAGTGCCTTCCCCAAGGGTGCAGTGGGAAAGCAGTAGAGTAGGAATTAGAACCCAGCTCCGTGTCAGGCTGGGCCCATGCTCTTTCCGGCATCCAGGGTTTCCACTCCTGGGGAGATGTGGGACTGGTTTGCGGAAAAGGAACTGGCTCCCAGCTCATTCTGACAGTGGCAAAAAGTCAACGCGATTTAAAATGTGTCCCTGGTTTCCACATTTGGTGGTAAATTGGATGTCAAATGTACACATTATTGAATTTCATGTTCTGACTGTTTAATTCTTCTCCAAGTATCACATAATTAGCCATTTGTTACATAAATTGTTTTCATTACTTACATTAATTGTTTTCATTAGTGGCTCTAAATGGGTGACTGACATTAATATGTAACAAACACAAATCATGCTGCAGCAAGGAAAGTCAGTAAGAAAAGAGGCGGCCAGTGGCCTGGGGCTCAGGGCTGGGCTTCTAGTATTAGCCCCAGTCATGCCCCAGGACGCACACCTGGGGAATGTCCGGCAGACACAGGGCCTTTCCTCCTCCTCACAAGAGGGGAGAAGATCTTCTACTGCAGGACGTTCATCCTCTCTGCCCCTTCAATGCAGTGGTGCTAATAGTTACCGTTTTGCCCATCTTCAAGAATGAAGGAACGTTATATACATTCTCCCATTTTCATTTAATCTATTTGAGTCAACCATGAAGCGAACTGAGTCAGAGAGTCACCTAGTAACTTGTGAAACCTGGGGAGTACCTGGCAGAGCCCAGCTTCCAATCCAGATCTGTCTGATCCCAAAGCCAGTACCCAGTGAGCTCAAGTGTCCCAGGTTTCTGCTCGTTCCCTGCAAGTGTTTATGTGGCAAATAAAGGGAATGGGTTTATCACTGAGATTTTCACCGTGAGCAGCTCTGAGGTTTAGAAGATGACACCTGTAACTCCAGAGCCCCCTACTCTGATACTTAGATGACCTGTCTGATAATTTTTGCCATGACTTCCCAAGATCTAACAATACAAGGAGGAGAAATGTTTGAAAACCTCCAATGTATTAAGAGTATTTATTATTCAAACCCTTCCAAGGACCCACGGATGTCCTGTGAGCCCTGGGGACCAGGGAAGCAGAATGTTGTCACTTCCAGGGTGGCTGCAGGCCTTGCAGCTTCCTCTGTGGGGAATACAATTAAAAGGCGGGGAAACCCCTGTTTCATCGGGGCAGCGTTTGCGTTCAGGGTGAAGCCACCCTCTTCCGGCTTTCAGGGCTCCATCAGAGAGAGCGGAGCACATGTCCCAGGTTTCTGCTCGTTCCCTGCAAGACCCCTGCCTTCCCCTCTTCCCTGTCCTCACAGACTTGCCACCATTATCTATTCGGGACCATCAGGACCACGTATCCTGTCCTTTGCCCTGTGTTATAAGCCACCACAGAAAGCTGCAGACTTCCAGGACATCTCCAATCCCAGGAACTGTAATCGCCCTTTCTGACGCAGGACGCAGGCTGGTTCCATGGGCATCCTTCAGAGACATGTGCAGTTTTAACTAAGGGCCCTGCACTAAGTCCAAGGTCTGGCTTAATGTGCTGAGGTTGCCATCTCAAAATTCTTAATGACCTTTAACAAGGGAGCTACATTTTTGTTTGTAGCTAGTTCTTTTCTGACCCTCAACTCCGACTCCTTCCCGATTCCTAAAACCCACACAGGGTGTCCCCCGGAGTATGTCATTTGCAAACTCTCTCACCCCTGCAGCTCTCCCACTTCTGTCTGTATGGCATCCTTGCCCTGAAGGACTCTGCTTCCCTGCATCTCCCTATGGAGTGGCTGTTTCCTCTCCCTGCCCTTTCACCTGGGGAGTTAATGGGGTTCACTGGATGTTAATGGGGTTCATGTCATCCTGGCTCCCCACTGCACTTGCGGGCCATTCTCCTTCCTTTCTAAAATTCTCAGCTATGAATCTCACGTCACGCCTGTGCTAAGTGCCATCTCCAGACTCCAGGTTAACACCCCACCGTCATTCCTTAGGCCCCAGTTCTGTTACTCTCATCAACAGTGCTTGTGTGAATTGTTGATTTCAAAATCTTTCCCAGAACTTCTGTAACTCCTGGCCTTTTACCTCCCTGACCTCTTGGCCTCCTCATATTTGTCCTGCAAGGCATCTAAAGCCCTTCTTCACAAGGTCGTTACACTGACTCTGCCGTTGCCAATAGCGGCAGTGCCATTATGGCATTGGTGTCTACTGTGAGGCCAGCTCATGTTTTACCAGCTCAACCCTTCTGGTAACCTAACATTGGCAGCACTTTCACTTACGCTCCTCAAACAGTTTCTTACATTTTATGTTATGTCATATAATTTGTTACATTACATTGTGTTGTGTGGATTATATGAATCATGCCATTGCATTAACCATAACTCTTTGCACATAACCATTTGCGAAGTCTCCTCTCCTGTTAGCTGTTCTCTGGATGCTTCTCTGCCTCCTCCACCAGCCTGCATGCAGCCTTTTTTTTTTCGAGATGGAGTTTCACTCTTGTTGCCCAAGCTGGAGTGCAACGGTGCTATCTCGGCTCACTGCAACCTCTGCCTCCCAGGTTCAGGCAATTCTCCTGCATCAGCCTCCCCAGTAGCTGGGATTACAGGCATGTGCCACCATGCCTGGCTAATTCTTTTGTTTTTAGTAAAATGTGTTTCACCATGTTAGCCAGGATGGTCTTGAACTCCTGACCTCAGGTGACCCACACGCCTTGGCCTCCCAAAGTGCTGGGATTGCAGGTGTGAGGCACCACACCCAGCGCAGCTTCATTTTTCATCTGCTTCCCTCCATTATTCTCAGGAGTTGGCGGTCTTCCCTTCCAAATTCCTCTCTTGCCTACTTAGAAAAATACGTACCTCCATGCCTGCTCCTACCTGTACCACACAATGAAATGTGCCTCTGGAAAAGCCTCCTGCTGCCCCCCTGCCACTGCAGCACGGTGGCCACAGACCTGCGGTGGGTCTGCTGCTCTGCTTGGTCGGGTATTCTGAATTCCCTTAGTACATACATGTGCTTTCCTCCTCTCCACGTGATTTTAAAAATATTATTTTATCTTTCAAATTATGTTTTCAGCTGATGACCATGCTTTCTATGTTAGCAAGAAACTAGTAGCAAAGAGAGAACGTTCTCAGTCTCTCACCCTAACCTGAGCACAACTTGCTGCTGGCATTGAGCCTATGCCCTTTTCCCTGCCCTCCTTCCATGACGGAGTGGGCACTGCTGGCAGAAAAGACCACCTTCCTTGTGGGACAGGCCCCCCGGGCTCTGCTCGCTCTTTGAAGGATATCGCTTCAGCCATCTCCTTCCCCTTCCCCTCTTGCCTTCCCTTCCCTTCCCTTCCCCTCTCCCTCCCTTCCTCCTTTCTTTCCTTCTCTGTCTTTTCTTTCTCTTCCACATCAGTGCTTCCCCTTCATAGGACCTTCCCCTTGGCACACAGATGTATGTGTTCTCTGGCTCCATTTTCCCTCCTGCCACTCCCGTGTGTCTGTTCTCCGGGTAGCAATGCTCCTGGGCGGCTTCCACATGCACCGTCCACATCCTCTCCCTGAACTCCTTGGATGCCTGAGCTGTGGAAGTCTCGGTTCCTGACGACCTTCATGTTGCCCACTTTTTGGTCGTTTCAGGTGACCCTGCCTCTGGCTTCCTCACTTCTGTCTCAGCCCCACTCCCTGTCACTCCTCAGACTACTTGGCTGCTTCTCATTTCCTTGGACTCTGGATGTTGAATGGCCCAGGACTCCACCCTAGGAAATCTCTGCCTTTGTAACCTCGTATCAGGGCTTCTGATTCCGCTGCCGCTGACAGCTCCCGAGTGTGACAGTTCCCTGAGATCCCAAATCACACAGAAACTGCCTGTGGATCTCTGCTTGGTTACCTCAGGGCATCTCAAATCAGTTCCACCCGCATCTCAGTAAAAAGCTTAATTCTTTCAGCTGCTCATGGCGGAAATCCTGTAGTGATCTTCCCCCTACCTTGTTTACTTTTACCCCATATTCAACATGGCAGCAAAACCTAGTGGGTCTATCTTCCACGTAGAAGTAGACTCTGCCACTGCTCCCTACCTCAGTTGCACTGCTGAGGTCCAATTTCCTGGATGGCAGCAGCGGCCTCAAAATTGTTTTCCCTGCATTTTCTCATTTTTTCTTTCCTTACTTTACTGTATTTTCAACTTGGCAGGCAGGGGGATACTTTTTTTTGTTTGTTTGTTTGCTTGTTTTTGAGACAGAGTTTTGCTCTTGTTGCCCAGGCTGGAGTGCAATGCGGTCTTGGCTCACTGCAACCTCCACCTCCGAGTTTCAAATGATTCTCCTGCCTCAGCCTCCCAAGTAGCTGGGATTACAGGCACTCACCACCATAACTGGCTAATTTTTGTATTTTTTTTTTTTTTTAGTAGAGATGGGGTTTTACCATGTTGGCCAGGATGGTCACGAACTTTTGACCTCAAGTGATCTGCCTGCCTCGGCCTCCCAAGGTGCTGGGATTATATGTATGAGCCACCATGCCTGGCCGGGATCCTTTCAAAACATAAATTTTCCTATCACTTTTCTGCTCGTAACTCTGATAGCTTTCCATCTCCCTCCAAGTCCAAGCTGACCTTGTGAGAGTTACCTAAGAGAGCCTGCAAGGGTCCCTCCTTCCATCTTGGCTGACCTGCTTCTGCTCCAGGTGATGCCAGTGGCCTCTACCCTTTCCTGAGCTCCTCCCAGCCTTTGCCCTGCCCGCTCCCTCCTGCTGTGACTTTCTTCCTGCAGGTGTGCCTCCTTGCTTCATTCTGGCTTCTGCTCAGATATGCCTGTCACAGTTTCTGTGACTCAACATTCCCTGTTTCTTAACCCTGCTTTGTTTTTTTCGTTGCATTCATCAGTCACTAAAGTAACAAAGACTTTGTTAATTTATCTTTGTTTCTCCCCTCACTAGAAAATGGGCTTCATAAAGGCAGGAATTTGTATCTGTCTTCTTTATTTCTTAATTCCTGTACAGCACCTAGTCTATAGTGGCTGTTCAGAGACTGCAGAGCACCACCATGACCCAGAAGGTGTATAGGACTTGCACTCAAGGGACTGGGGTTCAAATCACATCCAAATCTCAGTGTTGGGTCTATTGCTTTGGCTACTCTGCCCCATTGTTTCATCTTACATAAAAAGGGATATTTCTCAGGGGTCACAACAATAAGATTATCACTGCTTGTAAACATTGCAGAGGTGCACAACTGCAGTGTTTTCTAAATAAAAGCAAAAAAGGGCCAGTGAGCCTGCAAACTCAGTGCCAAATCCATGTGCTAAACTGTCTGCGCTTAACTCCTGGAAAGCTGCTGTTGGTCCGTTCGCTTTAATTTAAACTCTTTAAAATTGCCAATAAGCTTGACCCCTTGCTTTCCTAGGCTGCAACAACTGGAAGCAGATTGGGAGTGAGAAGGAAGTGGGCAAAGGATGTTTGGTGGCCTTGGTGACCAGCAGCTGGTGACCCATTGAAACCCAGGTGGAGAGTGAGGCTCCGATTCTCCTGAATCATGAGAGCAAAGAAATCACACATTTTGAGGCCACAAGGGGTCTTCTTTCACCTCGCTGCCCCTCTCACCAGTATCAAAGACATTCACTGGTGCATGAATGTAACAGCTGGGGTTCATGAAGATCTGAGTCAGGAGAAACAGGGTAATATCTCATATCTCAAATGTTCTCTTTCGCAAGGCCATTCCATGTGTAAAATGTTTTAGAAAGATTTCCATCCTACATGGTTAATTTTTCTTAAGGCCTTGATTTTTAAAGAGGTCAGCTTGCCAAATTTGGGCATTCCACTGATGGGGACTATATCTAACTCCTTCAAACCTAGGTAGATTATTTCCTAAATGGTGTATGGTCTATTAAGGAGTTTCCCAACTGAGCTTAGGGAGCAGATACAACAACAAAGCATACAATTAAAGAGCAATTAAGCACTAGCTTTGTCACAGCTGTCAGGGACATCAGGATAATAGAAGCTGGGACCTCACATGGGCTGGGACAGGTGGAAAGATTCCAAGACAGTGCAGCACAATTGCAAGCTCCTATCAGGCAGGGAGCTCCACTTAGCCCTCTTTGCATCTCTGCGCAGTGTGAAATGCTTACCCTACAGAAGGTACTCTGAAAATGCTTATGGACTGACGTCTGAAGGGCTGAAATTGGTGGGAAAGGAATACAGGTAATTGTGTGTGTTGGAAAGGGTTTGGTGTGAAACAGAGTGACTTGATCGAGATGAACATAAAGCTGTTTTGGGGAATTGTGAGACATCCTTATTGCTATGTAGGCTGTAGCAGAAGCACTCCATGATGCGTGTTGGAATCCACATGAGTTCCTGAGCTGAAGTCTGCAGAGCACCACCGTGACCCAGAAGGCATACGGGACTTGGAGGGATCAGGGTTCAAAGCACATCTCAGCGCTACACTGCAGGTGTATTGCTCGGCTTCTCTGTCCCACAGTGGATCCCCCATAAGCAGTTACTATTTACTTCTTGGGGTCACAGCAATAAGATTATCACTGCTCATAAACATTGTAGAGGTGCACTAGAGTGTATGTGCACATACACACAGACCTATTATGTCACTTGTGATCTTAAGCTGGTGAGTAAAGCATGTAATGACAGTGGCATATTTTGAAATGTTTTCCTAGTGGCAGAAGACAAGGCATGTAGGAGGGAATGAAGAAGAAAAATATACAAGACTCTCATCAATAGCACTTGTGTTGCCAAATATTTGGTTATTTTACAGGTCTACCAAAATGAACTGTAGAAACAAAGTTCTATTGAAATGACATTTAAATAATTTCTGAAGATTTATTGTTGCAGAAAAAGACAAAATGTAAAATTACTGACTTAGTAAGAATCTGGCTTGGTCTAGCAACGTGGACTTGTGGGATGCATTTCTACGCTTGCCTGGCAACCTGGAGAATTAGTGAGACATAACTAATACATGCTGGCTTTCAGGCTTTCATCCACTGAATGCCTGGGGTCATAACTGCTCCAGAGGTCCCTCTTACTGTGCAGGCCAGTTCACCTCCATAAATGCCACTTTCAGTTCAGAGTTCACTTCTGTTTTCTTACAAAAGATTTCCCAGTATTATTGCAAAGGCAAGAGCACTGACTCAGACTATTTATTTTTAATTTTTTTTATTATTCTTTAAGGTCTGGGATACATGTGCAGAATGTGCAAGTTTGTTACATAGGTATACATGTTCCATGGTGGTTTGCTGCACCCATCAACCTGTCATCTACACTAGGTATTTCTCCTAATGCTATCCCTCCCCTAGACCCCCCCACCCCCTGACATGCCCCGGTGTGTGACATTCCCCTCCCTGTGTCTATGTGTTCTCATTGTTCAACTCCCACTTATGAGTGAGAACATGCAGTGTTTGGTTTTCTGTTCCTGTTTTAGTTTACTGAGAATGGATGAAGGTTTCCAGCTTCATCCATGTCCCTGCAAAGGACATGAACTCATTCCTTTTTATGGCTGCATAGTATTCCATGGTGTGTATGTGCCACATTTTCTTTATCTAATCTATCTTTGATGGGCATTTGGGTTGGTTCCAAGCCTTTGCTTTTGTGCATAGTGCTACAATAAGCATATATGTGCATGTGTCTTTATAGTAGAATGATTTATAATCCTTCAAGTATACACCCAGTAATAGGATTACAGGATCAAATGGTATTTCTAGTTCTAGATTTGTGAATTGCAACACTGTTTCCACAATCTTATCTTGCACTAATTTACACTGCCACCATAGGTGTAAAAGCGCTCCTGTTTCTTCACATCCTCTCCAGCAGGTGTTGTTTCCTGACTTTTTTTTTTTTTTTTTTAATGGAGTCTTGCTCTGTTGCCCAAGCTGGAGTGCAGTGGCACAATCTCAGCTCACTGCAACCTCCATCTCCTAGGTTCAAGCAATTCTCTTGCCTCAGCCTCTGGAGTAGCTGGGACTACAGGCACATGCCGCTACTCCCAGCTTATTTTTTGTACTTTTTTTCTTTTTTAGTAGAGACGGGGGTTTCATCATGTTGCCCAGGCTGGTCACAAACTTCTGAACTCAGGCAATCCACCTGCCTCAGCCTTCCAAAGTGCTGCGATTACAGGCATGAGCCACCAGGCCTGGCTATTTCCTGACTTTTTAATGATCACCATTCTAACTGGCATGAGATGGCATCTCATTGTGGTTTTGATTTGTGTTTCTCTAATGACAAGTGATGATGAGCTTTTTTTTTTCTTTCTTTCTTTTCTTTTTCCTGAGACAGAGTCTTGCTCTGCCACCAGCCTGGAGCACAGTAGCGTAGTCTCGGCTTACTGCAACCTCTGCCTCCTGGGTTCAAGTGATCCTTCCACCTCAGCATCCCGAGTAGTTGGGACTACAGGCACATGCCACCATGTCAGGCTAATTTTTGTATTTTCAGTAGAGATGGGATTTCACCATGTTGGCCAGGGTGGTCTCAATCTCTTGACCTCGTGATCCACCTGCCTTGTCCTCCCAAAGTTCTGGGATTACAGGTGTGAACCACTGCACCTGGCCAATGAACTTTTTTTCATATGTTCATTGGCTGCATAAATATCTTCTTTTGAAAAGTGTCTGTTCATATCCTTTGCCCACTTTTTAATGGGGTTGTTTTTGCTTGTAAATTTGTTTAAGTTCCTTGTAGATTCTGGATTTTAGCCCTTTGTCAGATGCATAGATTGCAAAAATTTTTCTCCCATTCTGTAGGTTGCCTGTTCACACTGATGACAGTTTACTTTGCTGTGCAGAAGCTCTTTAGTTTAATTAGATCACACTTGTCAATTTTGGCTTTTGTTGCAAATGCTTTTGGTGTTTTAGTCATGAAGTCTTTGCCCATCCCTATGTCCTGAATGGTATTGCCTGGGTTTTCTTTTAGGGTTTTTGTGGTTTTAGGTTTTACATTTAAATCTTTAATCCATCTTGAGTTAATTTTTGTATAAGGTGTAAGGAAGGGGTCTAGTTTCAGTTTTCTGCATATGGCTAGCCAGTTTTTCCAGTACCATTTATTAAATAGGGAATCCTTTCCCGATTGATTGCTTTTGTCAGGTTTGTCAAAGATCAGATGGTTGTAGATGTGTGCTATAATTTCTGAGGCCTCTGCACTGTTCCATTGGTCTCTCTATCTCTTTTGGTACGAGTACCATGCTGATTTTGTTACCGTAGCCTTGTAGTAGAATTTGAAGTCAGGTAGCATGATACCTCTAGCTTTGTTCTTTTTGCTTAGGATTGTCTTGGCTATATGGGCCCTTTTTTGGTTCCATTTGAAATTTAAAGTAATTTTTTCTAATTCTGCGAAGAAAGTCAATAGCTTGATAGGAAGAGCATTGAATCTATAAGTTACTTTGGGCAGTATGGCCATTTTCATGATATTGATTCTTTCTATCCATAAGCATGGAATGTTTTTCCATTTGTTTGTGTCCTCTCTTATCTCCTTGAGTAGCGGTTTGTAGTACTCCCTGAAGAGGTCCTTCATATTTCTTGTAAGTTGTATTCCTAGATATTTTATTCTCTTAGTAGCAATTATGAATGGGAGTTCACTCATAATTTGGCTCTCTGTCTATTATTGGTGTATAGGAATGCCTGTGATTTTTGCATGTTGATTTTGTATCCTGAGACTTTGCTGTAGTTGCTTATTAGCTTAGGGAGTTTTTGGACTGAGACAGTGGAACAGTTATGTCATCTGCAAACAGAGATAATTTGACTTCCTCTCTTCCTCCTTGAAGATCCTTTATTTCCTTCTCTTGCCTGATTGCCCTGGTCAGAAATTCCAATACTATGTTGAATAGGAGTGGTGAGAAAGGGCATCCTTGTCTTGTGCCAGTTTTCAAAGGGAATGCTTTTAGCTTTTGGCTATTCAGTATGATATTGGCTGTGGGTTTGTAACAAATAGCTCTTATTATTTTGAGACATGTTCCATCAACACATAGTTTATTGAGTGTTTTTAGCATGAACAGGTGTTGAATTTTATTGAAGGCCTTTTCTGAACCTGTTGAGATAATTGTGGTTTTGTCATTTGTTCTGTTTATGTGGTGGTTTATGTTTATTTATTTGAGTATGTTGAACAAGCCTTGCATCCCAGGGATGAATCCAAGTTGATCGTGGTGAATAAGCTTTTTAATGTGCTGTTAGGTTGGTTTTCCAGTATTTTATTGAGGATTTTCGCATTGATGTTCATCATGGATATTGGCCTGAAATTTCCTTTTTTTGTTTTGTCTCTTTCAGGTTTGGGTATCAGGATGATGCTGGCCTCATAAAATGAGTTAGGGAGGATTCCCTCTTTTACTATGGTTTGGAATAATTTTAGAAGGAATGGCACCAGCTCCTCTTTTTGCCTCTGGTAGAACTTGGCTGTAAATTCGTCTAGTCCTGGGCTTTTTTTGGTTGGTAGGCTATTAATTACTGCCTCAATTTCAGAACTTGTGATTGGTCTATTCAGGGATCCAACTTCTTCCTGGTTTAGTCTTGTGAGGGTGTATGTGTCCAGGAATTTATCTATTCCTTCTAGATTTTCTAGTTTATTTTCGTGGAAGTGTTTATAGTATTCTCTGATGGTAGTTTGTATTTCTCTGGGGTCAGTGGTGATCTCCCCTTTATTATTTTTTATTGTGTCTATTTTATTCTTTTCTCTTGTCTTCTTTATTAGTCTGCCTAGTAGTATATGTAGTTTCTTAATCTTTTCAAAAATAAAATACCACAGCTCTGGATTCGTTGATTTTTCATGTCTCTGTCTCCTTTAGTTCTGCTCTGATTTTAGCTATTTCTTGTCTTCTGCTAGCTTTTGAATTTGCTTCCTCTTGCTTCTCTACTTATTTTCATTGTGATGTTAGGGTATTGATTTTAGATCTTTCTTGCTTTCTCCTTGGGGCATTTAGTGCTACAAATTTCCCTCTAAACACTGTTTATGCTGTGTCCCAAAGATTCTGGTACATTGTATCTTTGTTCTCACTGATTTCAAAAAACTTATTTATTTCTGCCTTAATTTCATTATGTACCCAGGAGTCAATCAGGTGCATATTATTCAGTTTCCATGTAGTTGTGTGGTTTTGAGGGGATTTCTCAGTCCTGAGTTCTAATTTGATTGCACTGTGGTCTGAGAGACTGTTTGTTATGATTTCCATTCTTTTGCATTTGCCAAGGAGTAATTTACTTCCAATGATGTGGTCAATTTTAGAGTAGGTGTGACGTGGTGCTGAGAAGAATGTATATTCTGCTGATTTGGGGTGGAGAGTTCTGTAGATGTCTATTAGGTCCACTTGGTCCAGAGCTGAGTTCAAGTAATCAAGATTAATGATTCCTGAATGTAATCATTAATCTTCTGTCTTGTTGATCTGTCTAATTTTGACAGTAGGGTGGTAAATTCTCCCACTATTATTGTGTGGGAGTCTAAGTCTCTTTGTAGGTCTCTAAGAATATGCTTTATGAAGCTGGGTGCCCCTGTATTAGGTGCATATATATTTAGGATAGTTAGCTTTTCTTGTTGCATTGATCCCTTTACTATTAAGTAACGCCCTTCTTTGTCTCTTTTGATCTTTTTTGCTTGAAGTCTATTTTACCAGAGACTAGGGTTGCAACCCCTGCTTTTTTTGCATTCCAATTCCTTGGTAAATCTTCTTCCATCCCTTTATTTTGAACCTTTGTCTGTCTTTGCATGTGAGATGGGTCTCCTGAATACAGCACACTGATGGGTCTTGACTCTTTATCCAATTTACCAGTCTGTGTCTTGCAATTAGGGTATTTAGCCCTTTTCATTTAAGGTTAATATTGCCATGTGTGAATTTGATCTTGTCATTTTGACAAGCTGGTTATTTTGCCCTTTAGTTGATGTAGTTTCTTCATAGTGTCGATGGCCTTTACATTTCGGTGTGTTGTTGCAGTGGCTGGTACTGGCTTCTGCTTTCCATATTTAGTGCTTCCCTCAGGAGCTCTTGTAAGTCTTGCTTGGTGGTGATAAAATCCCTCAGCATTTGCTTGTCTGTAAAGGATTTTATTTCTCCTTCAGTTTTGAAACTTAGTTTGGCTGGAATAAAATTCTGGGTTGAAAATTCTTTTTTTTAACAATGTTAAATATTGCCTCCCACTCTATTCTCGCTTGTAGGGTTTCTGCCAAGAGATCTGCTGTTAGTCAGATGGGCTTCCCTTTGTGGGTAACCCAACCTTTCTCCCTGGCTGCTCTTAACACTTTTTCCTTCATTTCAACCTTGGTGAATCTGACAATTATGTGTCTTGGGATTGCTCTTCTAGAGGAATATCTTTGCGGTGTTCTCTGTATTGCTTGAATTTGAATATTGGCCTGTCTCACTAAGTTGTGGAGGTTCTTGATAAAATCCTGAAGTGTGTTTTCTAACTTGGCTCCGTTCTCCTGGTCACTTTTAGGTACAACAATCAAACATAGGTTTGGTCTTTTCACAAAGTCCCATATTTCTTGGAGGCTTTGTTCATTCCTTTTCATTCCGTTTTCTCTACTCTAGTCTTCATGCTTTATTTCATTATGTTGATCTTCAATCTCTGCTATTTTCCTTCCTCTTGATTAATTTGGCTATTGATACTTGTGAATGATTCATAAAGTTCTCATGCTTTGTTTTTTAGCTCCATAAGGTCACTTATGTTCTTCTCTAAATTGGTTATTCTAGTTAGCAGTTCCTGTAATCTTTTATCGAGGTTCTTAGCTTCCTTGCATGGGGTCAGAACATGCTCCTTTAGCTCAAAGGAGTTTGCTATTACCCACCTTCTGAAGCCTACTTCTGTCACTTAATCAAACTCATTCTTCATCCAGTTTTGTTTCCTTGATGGTGAGGAGTTGTGATCCTTTAGCAGAGAAGAGGCATTCTCTAAGGTTTTTTGAATTTTCAGCCTTTTATTGAGATGGAGTTTCGCTCTTGTTACCCAGGCTGGAGTGCAATGGCGTGATCTCGGCTCACCGCAACCTCCGCCTCCTGGGTTCAGGCAATTCTCCTGCCTCAGCCTCCTGAGTAGCTGGGATTACAGGCATGCGCCACCATGCCCAGCTAAGTTTTTGTACTTTTAGTAGAGACGGGGTTTCACCATGTTGACCTGGTTGGTCTCAATCTCTTGACCTCGTGATCCACCTGTATTGGCCTCCCAAATGCTGGGATTACAGGTGTGAGCCACCACACCTGGCCAAATTTTCAGCCTTTTTACACTGAGTTTTCCTCTTCTTCGTGGATTTATCTACCTTAGTTCTTTGATGTTGATGACTTTTGGATGGGGTTTTTGCGGGTCATCCTTTTTGTTAAAGTTGATGCTATTGCTTTCTGTTTGTTAGTTTTCCTTCTAACAGTCAGGCCCCTCTGCTGCAGGTCTGCTGGGGTTTGCCAAATGCCCACACACACTCTGTTTGCCTGGGTATCACCAGCAGAAGCTGCAGAACAGCAAAGATTGCTGTCTGCTCCTTCCTCTGGAAGCTTTATCCCTGAGGGGATAAAGGCTCCACCTGCCAGATGCCAGCTGGAGCTCTCCCGTATGTGGTGTCTGTTGACCCCTTCTGGGAGGTGTCTCCCCATCAGGAGGCATGGGTGTCAGAGACCTACTTGAGAGGCAGTCTGTCCCTTAGCAGAGCTCAAGTGCTGTGCTGGGAGATCTGCTGCTCTCCTCAGAGCCAGCAGGTTTTAATCTGCTGAAGCTGTGCCCACAGGCGCCCCTTCCCCCAGGTGCTCTGTCCCTGGGAGATGGGGGTTTTATCTATCAGCCCCTGACTGGGGCTGCTGCCTTTCTTTCAGAGATGCCCTGCCCAGGTAGGAGGAATCTAGAGAGGCAGTCTGGCTATGTTGTGGTCAGCTCCACCTAATACAAACTTCCTGGAGGCTTTGTTTGCACTGTGAGGGGAAAACCACCTACTCAAGCCTCAGTAATGGCAGATGCCCCTCCCCCCAATCTGGAGTGTCCCAGGTTGACTTCAGATCTTAGCTTGTTGTATTCCGTGATCGTGGGATCTGCTGAGCTAGACCACTTGGCTCCCTGGCGTCAGCCCCCTTTCCATGGGGATGAAGAGTTCTATCTTGCTGGCATTCCAGGTGCCACGGGAGTACGAAAAAATCTCCTGCAGCTATCTTGGTGTCTGCCCAAATGACCACCTGGTTTTGTGCTTGAAACCCGGGGCTCTGGTGATGTAGGCACACGAGGGAATCTCCTAGTCTGCAGGTTGCAAAGACCAGGGGAAAAGTTTAGTATCTGGGCTGGATAGCACCGTTCTTCACTTACGGCTTCCCTTGGCTATGAGAGGGAGTTCCCCAACCCCTTTTGCTTCCCAGGTGAGGTGACACCCCACCCTGCTTCTGCTTGCCCTCCATGAGCTGCACCCACTGTCTAACCAGTTCCAATAAGATGAGCCAGGTACCTCATTTGGAAATGCAGAAATCACCTGCTTTCTGCATTGGTCTCACTGGGAGCTGCAGACGGGAGTTGTTCCCAGTCAGCCATCTTGCCTGGGCTGTCCAGATTATTTGTTTGCTCAGTCTCTCTCACCTGCAGAAGAGCACCACGTGTTTCCACATAGGCACGGTGCTCTTTGTCTTTTGCTCTGTGATAAACATTTGTCATCCTGTTCCTCTGGGGAAAGATGATGAATGTGTATTCACTTCAGACAGGTAGAACAGGTAGCCTACTATTTATAGGGTTCCCACGAAACATTAGGTTAAAACATTTGGGCAGAATAAAAGTCACTTGTCTTTTAAGAATAGAGCTCCTTAGAAATGCAGTTGTTTCATCATCACTTCTCCCTTGCACTTTGTGTTTTCCTGCTTCTACTTTTTTCTCCTTTTCTGCACATGGTCTTTTACATTCCTTGGCTATGCGGTTAGGGATTTCACTGAGGAATAAATAAATATTTCTTTATTTTCAGTCATTTATTACTAAATTTTTAGATTTAGGAAAATACAGAATGATCAAGTGGTGTTTCTTTTGTTTTTCTGTTTTGTATCTACGTGATGGAAAACATTCAAATGTACTCTGCTAAACATTGACTCAAACTCTACGAGTAATCAGAGAAGGGTCATAGCACTGTAAAATTTCTGTTCTCTGATGTGTTTTCCAGATGTAGTGTGTCTGGATGCATTTTATTTACTGCCATAAGCATTTTGTTTGCTGTGGAAATAAGAGGGAAATTTAAATCCAATTTAAAAGAGTGAGTCACTTTCTGCTTGCATATTGTGTTCAAAATGACACCATTAATGGCAGATCCTGCATGGATGCCACCATTTGACAGACTTTGGCTGTTGTGTGACCTGCTCTACGAATATAGCCACATCTATTTTGTTTCATTAATTAGTTACATAGACTTGCATGCACACAATTACTGGAGTCATATTTTACATGGTGGTTAGATTTTTAATGTTAGTATAAAAGATATAAACTTTATTTTAGTCAGAAAAGAAAATTAAATCTTAACATGTCCTTTGATTATTAGAACCTGGATCCTTGTACACAAATAAGCAATGAATATACTTTAAAATATATCTATTTTATCATGGTAAGAACTTAATATGGAATCTATACTCTTAACAAATTATTAAGTCAAAAATTCAGTACTATTGCCTACAGGCACAGTGTTGCCCATGGGTCTTCAGAAATTACCCATCTTTCATAACTGAAACTTTAGACACATTCATCAGCAACTCCCTGTGACCTCCTCCCTCCAGTTTCTGGTTAGACTGTTTTAGATATTTGTGCAAGTGAAATAATACACCTTGTTTCTTTCTATGACTGTTTTATTTCATGTAGCCTAATGTCCTCAAGGATCATCTATGTTGTCACATATTGCAGGATATTTTTTTTAAGATGAATACTATACTATTGAATGTATATCACTTTTTCTGTATCCATTCATCTGGCAATGAACGTTTTAGGTTATTTTCACATCTTGGCAGTTGTAAATAATGCTGCAGTCAATATGGGAATGCTAATATAGCTGAGATCTTTATTTCAATTCTTTTGGATAAATACTCAGAAATTGGACTGTGGGACCGTATGGTAGTCTTATTTTTAAAAATTTGAGGAACATCCATACTGTTTTCCGTTTACATGGCACCAGTGTGTGCTGCCACCAACAGTATGAAAGCGTTCCGGTGTCTCCAGGCTTCGTGAACACTTGTCCTTCATTTTGTTGACAATAGCTAACCTGACTCGTGTAAGGTGGTATCGCATTGTGGTTTTGATCACATTTCTCTGATTATTAGTGGTATTTACCATATCTTCACATGCCTTGTGGGCAATGGTTTGTCTTCTTTGGAGAAATGCCTATGCAAGTTCTCAGTCTCCTTTTAACCAGGTTATTAGTTGTCTTGCTGTTGATAGGTAGGAATTCCTTACACATATTGGATAGTAACTAGCTTAGTTTGTTCCTTTTTTAGCTCCTTGAGATGTAAAATTAGGTTGAGATCTTGAGATCTTTCTTCTTTTTAAATGTAGGCATTTGTTGCCATAAACTTCCATCTTAGTACTGTTTTTGTTGTGTCCCATAAATTTTGCTATGTTTTATTTTCATTTTCATTTGTCTCAAGATATTTTCTAACTTTCCTTTTAATTTATTCTTTGACCCATTTGTTTGTTCAAAAATGTATTGTTTAAGTTTTATGTATTTGTGAAGTTTTCAGTTTTCTTTCTGATGATAATTTCTAGTTTCGTTCCAAAGTGGCATATAAATGAACTGAGGGTGGCTTCTGGTCAACAGCCAGGGACAAACTGAGGCCCGTGGTCCAGCAGCTCTAGAGGAACCAAGGCCTTGGAACTGAGCATGCAAACAGCTCTTTCCCCAATCAAGCATTCAGATGAAACCACAGCCCTATCCAATGCCTCAGTGTGGGATTGTGGAAGAGCATAAAGCAGTGGCCCCATTATGCCACTTCCAGACTTCTGAGCCATGAAACCATGAGATTGTCAACATGTGCTGTTTTAGGCCGCTATGCTTTGGAGTAACTTATCACACAGCAATAGATAGTAGCACAGGTGACCTACCTAAGTCAAGTACCTTGAAATCTTATCTAAACTGAAGTTAAATGAAGACAATGAAAGGATGAGAAAAGACTGAATCCATCAATCTAATCTAAGAAATATACTCAGCAAATTTAAACATAATTACACACAACAAATGACAAATGGTATCCAGTAAGCTTTTGATATTAACTTTCAATTTCATCCCAAACAAAGAATTTTAAATAATTAGTTGAAAATAAGAGTCTTTGTTCTGGTCCTCTCTGAGTTCCTGTTTTCCATGTTGCTCAGATTCTGTGTTGCTGCCATCACCACTACAGGGTTTTCTTAAACCTGTTTCCCGTGTCTGAACCTATTTCTATTTTGAAAGAATAAAGTATCATTTTATATACCAAGTCTTTGCCAGTAGAATTCCTAAGGAGGCCCATTTATTGTAAAGGCTTTGAAATCTTATTGTCTGAATAACTGATGTGTTTATAATTATTCCTAAAATGTCCCTTATCAAAAGTTTTATTTGAAATTGAAATTTTAGATGTTGTTATTCTCTTTTTGCCCTAGGACATTCTTAAAATGGAGCTGTGTTGTCTATTATTTCTACTAAAATATTTTGAAATAAATAATGATGCTAGCAGTTTTATATCATGCCATCTGTGCAAGATAGAACTTTGTAGAAAACTACTAGCTACAAAACACAAAAGGCTTTAGAGCCTTTGTTAAAGGCTGCAATGGAAATTGAATGCTGTTTTACAGAATTAAACAATATCACATTTTCTAATTTTCCTTAAATAAGCAAATAGATTAGTTTAAATTATTATCTAACAGCTTTTTGATTGAAGGTGCATTTTAAAACGTCCAAAATGGATCTAATGAACAATCTTTTGTGTAATTATTCTATTCTGGAAAAGAGTTCTTGTTTTGTAAACATGTAATTCACATAATATTTGCCACAGATCACATTAGAGAGTATGCAATTTTTTTTAACTCAAACGTGAAATAGGAATTTCAGGTCAAAGAGTCACCACGCATATGAAGAATAAGATGAATTTAAAAATACACATGAAAACTTTGGTAAATTATTTGAAATCTAGGAATGAATGAATGAATGAATGAGCACCTGAGAGCATAAATAACTGATAAGTACCACATAAATAAATGTCCAAGTTTTTCATTAACATTGTTCTGTTTCCTTTCTACAATGGTTTTGTAAAACCGAAAACTATTTACATTTTATTGATGATAAAGGTGAATCTCATCTTCCTTTTTTTTCTGTGAAGTGGTTACATAAAAAGTAACATTAAGTAAGTAAAAGAATACCAAGAGATACCAAGAAAAAGACTCTTTATGAATGTCTGGAGAGCAGTTATTTTACATCTCATGAGAAATAATTGTTAATTTTAAAATAAATGTGGGTTAAGGGGAGGAAGGCAGCAAAACACACTGCCATGTGTATACCTATGCAACTATCTTGCACGTTCTGCACATGTACCCCAAAACCTAAAATGCAATAAAAGTTAAAAAAATAAATAAATAAAATAAATGTTGTTTCTCTTTGCCAAGTCAATTAAAATACCTTTTTTTTCCTGATTAAATCATGTTACAATTACATGTTTCTTTAAGCTCCTTCTTCTGAATTGAGCCAAAGCCAGGCAGATCTCAATTCTTGTAAACATTTTACTGGTCTACATAAACTATATTATTTACTGAGTGATTTTGGTTTACTTGATTTTTTTCCTTTACACACACAAAAGCATCTTTTGGCTTTCTGTCACAGCCACGGACTATTATTTTCCTGCTTGCTTTTGTTGTTTTTCCTACGCTGACTTTGGTAAAGTTCCCACTAAATGGCTATTGTATTAAGCCTTCTACTCTGGGAGCATAGTAACTGTTTTGCTGATTGGGGTGCAGAGTTATAATGTTGGTTTATTCCAGAACATGGTGTAAGAATAACACCTTAGCATGGCCTTTGACTACCAGGTATATCACTGTGCAAATAGGTTTTTTAGTTCACTCTTACAGCTTATTGCAGCTGCATCATCTTATGAAAGATGCTCAAAAGGCACCCTCCTTAGACTATGGCCCTTGGGTTTAAGGTTACGCTATTTGGAAACTGGTTGATAGTCTTTGGGGCATGTGGAGATTTTAAACTACCTACTTGTGACTGGGGATTTGAGCATTCATTTTCAGCCATGAGTGTCATGCCAGTAGAACTCTGGGCCACTGGCTATAACTGAAGACAATGCAGTTCCTTTTGTAATTTTGATTCCTTTCCATTTTCCCTTAGGTCTCAATTTGTTTAAAGTAATTTATCATCCTACTGCCTCCCCAAATTTCAGTGACATTATCCTTAGGCATAGATTTATTTAATACCTTTGGTCCTTCTACAAGGTTGTACTCAGAATCTAGTAATTGAGCCAGCAGATGGAATTGGCATCTCTTAAATTATGATTCCTACTCATTCCCTCCATCCCTCCCTCCCACTCTTCCTCCCTCCATTCATTTCCCTTTTTCTAAAATGAATAATACAGTTAAAAGACTCAGTAAACACTTGAGAAAAACTATAGTCACATTATAAACCACATCAATTTTTATTTTTTTATTTTTATATATTTTTTAAATTTTAAATTTTTATTGCACTTTAGGTTTTGGGGTACATGTGCAGAATGTGCAAGATAGTTGCATAGGTACACACATGGCAGTGTGTTTTGCTGCCTTCCTCCCCTTTACCCACACTTGGCATTTCTCCCCAGGCTATCCCTCCCCAGCTCCCCTACCCCTGCTGTAAGAGACTTAGACTCCCACACAATAATAGTGGGAGACTTTAACACTCCACTGTCAATATCAGACAGATCAACCAGACAGAAAATTAACAAGGATATCCAGGACTTGAACTCAGACCTGGCACAAGCAAACCTGATAGACATTCACAGAACTCTCCACCCCAAATCCACAGAATATACATTCTTCTCAACACCACATCACACCTACTCCAAAATTGACCACATAATTGGAAGTAAAGCACTCCTCAGCAAATGCAAAACAACTGAAATCATAACAAACAGTCTCTCAGACCACAGTGCGATCAAGTTGGAACTCAGAATTCAGAAACTAACTCAGAACCACACAACTTCATGGAAACTGAACAACTGGCTCTTGAATGTTGATTGGATAAACAATGAAATGAAGGCAGAAATAAAGAAGTTCTTCAAAACCAACGAGAACAAAGACACAACATACCAGAATCTCTGGGACACATTTAAAGCAGTCTGTAGAGGAAAATATATAGCAATAAGTGCCCACATGAGAAGAGTGGAGAGATCCAAAATTGACACCCTATCGTCAAAATTGAAAGAGCTAGAGGAGCAAGATCAAAAAACTCAAAACCTAGCTGAAGACAAGAAATAACTAAGATCAGAGCAGAACTGAAGGAGATAGAGACACGAAAAACCCTTCAAAAAATCAATAAATCCAAGAGCTGGTTTTTTGAAAAGATCAACAAAATAGACAGACCACTAGCCAGACTGATAAAAAAGAAAAGAGAGAACAACCAAATAGATGCAATAAAAAACGATAATGGGGAAATCACCACAGATTCCACAGAAATTCAAACCATCATCAGAGAATACTACAAACAACTCTATGCACATAAACTAGGAAGAAATGGATAAATTCCTGGACACCTGTGTTCTCCCAAGCCTAAACCAGGAGGAAGCCAAAACTATGAATAGACCAATAACAAGGTCTGAAGTTGAGGCAGCAATTAAGAGCCTACCACACAAAAAAAAGCCCAGGTCCATTTGGGTTCACAGCCGAATTCTACCAGACACACAAAGAGGATCTGGTACCATTCCTTCTGAAACTATTCCAAATAATCCAAAAAGAGGGAACCCTTCCCAAATCATTTTATGAGACCAACATCCTGATACCAAAACCTGACAGACTCAACAAGAAAAGAAAACTTCAGGCCAATATCCATGACGAACATAGATGCAAAAATCTTCAATAAAATACTGGTGAACCAATTGCAACAGCACATTAAAAAACTTATCCATCATGATCAAGTAGGATTCATCCCAGGATGCAAGGCTGGTTCAACATATGCAAGTCTATAAACGTAATTCACCACATAAACAGAACCAAAACTAAAAACCACATGATTATCTCAATTGATGCAGAGAAGGCATTTGACAAAATTCAACAGCCCTTTATGCTAAAAACCCTCAATAAACTTGGTATTGATGGTACATATCTCAAAGTAATAAAAGCTATTTACGACAAACCAACAGCCAATATCATACTGAATGGGCAAAAACTGGAAGCATTCCCTTTGAAATCCGGCACTAGACAAGGATGCCCTCTCTCACCACTCCTATTCAATATAGTACTGGAAGTTCTAGCCAGAGCAATCAGGCAAGAAAAAGAAATAAAGGGTATTCAAATAGGAAAGGTGGAAGCCAAATTGTCTCTATTTGCAGACGACATGATAGTATACCTAGAAGACCCCATCGCCTCAGCCCAAAAACTCCTGAAACTGATAAGCAACTTCAGCAAAGTCTCAGGATATAAAATCAATGTGCAAAAAACTACATCAATTTTTAAACCAGCTTGCCTGGGTTCAAGGCCAAGCCCTACCAATTAATTAACCTTGGGAAAGTTACTTAGCCTCTCCCTGGTTCCGTTTCTTCACCTGCACAGTGGGAATGTTAATGATAGCCCTTAATCTCATAGTGTTCTTGCTAAGATTAAACATATTAAAACATCTAAAGCCCTCAGAGCACTACATAACACATAGAAAGTGCTAGCAGAATGTTTGCTATTTTTATTACCAATTTTACAAAAGATTCCAGTAAAGTGTCATTCACTACATTTGGCAGCTTACTGGATAACATTTCTAGATCCATCAGAGCAAAAACAGCATGCAAGTGTTCATTGTCAGTTTTGAAAACTACAGAAAATTCACTTGATGTTTTTATTTGCTTCAAATTAGAAAGGTATCAATCTGTATTGACAGATTGATGAGTATTTGAATTGTAAGTTTAGACGTTCATAATTGTATACTAGAGATAGACAAAGAGTGATTGATAGTTTCAGAAACACAAAGTGACTATCAAAACTATCATACAGTCCTGGCAGTAACATGGACCAGGGACCAACTTTAATGACAATGGTAAAGCCTTTGATACTGCTTTTGTTTTGCTGACTTAAAATCGAAACATTTTATTTAATAACGATTATGCTTTTTACTTGTAGAATGCATATAAAGAAAGCTAAGAAATACCAAGGGCAATAATATCTGATTCTTTCCCCCCCAAATGAAATTATCTCATGAGGTACATCACCCAATTTGACTCATACACATGTACTTTTGTGGTGTTCTCTAATGTTTTAAGTAAAACCTCTGGTCTTAGCAGCCTGTTTGCAAGGTTCTAGCGTAATATAATTAGCCAACATAGCATTGGGTTAAGCAGTACCAGTCTTGAACTGTTATAACCACTGAGAATAGTTAATGGCAGTTTACAGGAACATCCATGTTTATCTCCTCTCTCTCTGCGTGTGTGTGTGTGTGTGTGTGTGTGTGTGTAGGGAAGAGAAATGGATGAGGGAGTGCTGGGGAATAGTTATAGAGTACAGAAAGGGAAATCTTTAAAATTTCAGACCCCAGTCAGTCTCTTGAGGAATGAGCAGGAAAAAGTCCACCCCGTTCATCAGCCTTTGCTAGAATTTTCCAGGCAGCTCAGAACGCAAAGGGACGAAGAGTGATGGCAAGGAGTTGTGAGTGTTTGCGTTAGCAAGTAGAACCACAGCAGCAATCGCAGGGAGGAGCAGTCCCAGAGGATCAATGAATGGCGACAGGCAAATTGCAGCATTGCGAGAGAAAAGCAAATCCTCCTTAGGAATTCTGTTGGCAAAGACTTAGTACATAAAATGAGACTTTTTTCTTTCCAAAACAGAAATAGGTTCACACCCAGGAAACAGGTTTAAGAAAACCCTGTAGTGGAGATGGCAGCAACATGGAAAGCAGGAATTCAGGGACGACCAGAACAAAGATTCTCATACCCAACTAATTGTTAAAACTTCTTTCTTTGGGATAAAATGGAAAGTTAATATCAAAAGCTTGTTGGACACCTTTTGTCATTTGTTGCGTTTATGTTTAAATTTTCTGAGTATATTTGTTAGATTGATGAATTCAGTCATTTTTAATCCTTCCTTTGTCTTCATTTAATCTGAGTTTAGATAAGATCTCAAGGTACTTGACTTAGGTAGGTCACTTGTGTTAGTTGTCTATTGCTGTGTAATAAATTACTCCAAAACACAGTGGCCTAAAGCAGCAGGTGTTGACAATCTCATGGTCTCGTGGCTCAGAAATCTGGAAGTGGCAAAACGGGGCCTCTGCTTCCTGGTCTTCCACAATACTGCAGTGAGTTGTTGGGCAGGGCTGTGGTTTCATCTGAATGCTTGATTGGGGAAAGAGCTGCTTGCATGCTCAGTTCCAAGGCCTTGGTTCCTCTGTGGCTGTTGGACCAAGGGCCTCAGTCTATCATTGGCTGTTGACCAGAAACCACCCTCAGTTTCAGAATTCTCCAACGTGGGAAACTGCCTCATCAAAGCCCAAAAGACAGCACCTCAGCTAGCAAGATAGAAGTCACAGTCTTTTGTAAACAAATAAAGGAGCAGAGGTTTCCTCAACCCTGGCACCTTTTGATGGTGAGAAGTAGTAATCCAGGGGGGATTTCACAAATTTGTGAGTATCAGGAGGTGTAAATCATGGGGAACATCCTAGGGACTGCCTGCCACCCTGTTTTTCACTTTTGCAGTTAGGGGATAAAGTGACAGAATAGATAAAACTAGGCAAGCTGATTAAATGAAATAACACAGTGCAAAGTGCTAAACACAGATTGGTGTCCTCTAGGAGCTTCAAAATAGTAAGAACCCTTTCTTCTTCACTTTGGGAATTCTCACTATGACAGCAGCTACCTTGAAAGAGGCCCAGCTCTAACTTGGGCATCAAGACCTGTCTGGCCTGGCCCCCGACTCTCCTTTGCACCTGTCACGTGTGAGCCACTCTGGACGTTTCCCAGCTTCTCTATGTGCTGCACACTTCCCTTCCCTCCCATCAGTGCCCCTTCATCGCCTGGCAAAGCCTACTTACCTTTTAGCCATCACTTTAAATTTCACTTGGTCTGGGATGTTTTCTCTAACCTTCCAAATGCTAGGTTTGAGATGTTTTCTTTATGGATTTCCATTGCATTTTGTGCTTGCCCTTATGCTGAAGCTTCTATTGCTATTAGTATTTCTATGATTACTAGTGTTACTACTGCACCATTACTACTATTGCTAGTACTATGTTACTATTGCTGCTGCTAGCAGCTCCTACTACTGGTAGTACTTCTATTATTACTGCTACTATTACAGCTGATTCTACAGCTTCTACTACTATTGATGCTTTTGCTGCAACTATCATCTTGCTGCTGTTGGTATTATTACTACCATCTAGTTTTTAATGGGCACTAAATAACAGGTGGTATTTTAGTGTTTATACATCAGCTTAATCTTCTTTTCAAGTTGAAGAGGTAGTTATCTTCTTTTTAGACATGAATAAAGAAGGCACAGATAATATTATTATGTTATTTTTAGAGATGAAGAAAGGAGGCACAAAAAGTTAAAAAGTCCCAGAGCCAAAAAAAAAAAAAAGAAAAAGTAATCTCATAGAAGTACAAAGAAGAACAGAGGAAACTGTAGAGTGGGAAGGGAAGTTGGGTGGAAAAGGGAAAGATTTGTTCAAGGATACACAGTCACAGCCAGAGAGCAGGACAAGTCTTAGTGTTCCAGAGCACTGCAGGATGACCACAGTTAATAATAATACACAGTTTCAGCAGCTAGAAGGAAGCTATTGACTGTTCCCAACGTGATCAATGATGATGATGGATATGCTAATTATCCTGATCTGATCACTATACATTATGTTTATCAAAATATCACTATGTACTCCCTGAATATGTACAATCATAATATTTGTCAATTTCTACAAAAAAATTGTCCTTGCCATATAGCTAGTGTTTGTTTGCCTTTTATAAGCTTTTTCTAGATTGCAAGTTTCAGAAGCTCAACTACCCTATGTAAGTTGTTTTTTTTTTTTGGTAGATTCAAAATTGAACACAGTGATCAATACAGACCACGGCTGGGGATTATTGCTGAATAAAGTAGAACAAAATATTATAATATTTTGTGTGAAGATTTTATTTGCTGAGTGGCTTAGTTTTCTCATTTTATAAGGCAGTAATAACACCATCTCTGCAGGACTGCATCAACTGGTAAGTCAATGACTGTTCTGATACATAGCAAATGCTCGGTGAATGCTGCAATCATTATTCTGCAAAGTGGAGAACTGAGCTCTGGCAGTAAGTTCTGCAACCTAGAGAGGGACATCCAGAAGTTCCTAAGAGTAGTCACATTGCTTAGCACATAGATTTTTTTTTTCCTTAAATGCAATTAAAAATTAGACTGATGTGGGCCAGGCAGAGTGGCTCACGCCTGTAATCCCAGCACTTTGGGAGGCCGAGGTGGCCGGATCACTTTAGGTCAAAAGTTTGAGACCAGCCTGGTCAACATAGTGAAACCCCGTCTCTAGTAAAAATACAAAAATTAGCTGGGTGTGATGACACGCGCCTGTAATCCTAGCTACTCAGGAGGCTGAGGCAGGATTATCCCTTGAACCCGAGAGGTGGAGGTTGCAGCGAACCGAGATTGTACCACTGCACTCCAGACTAGTGAATGAGTGAGGCTCCATCTCCAAAAAAAAAGAAAAAAAGAAAAAAAGAGACTGATGTGAAAAGGGTCTCAAGTGATACATAGCCTAGTTGGCCATGCTGTTAAATCTTGCCGTATTTCTGGGTTGGAGAAAAGGAGGTTTTAGTAGTGTGGGGTGTGTTGGAAATCGCAGGGCTGTTGTGTGTAATGAAATGCTGTGTATGGGTGTGACGGTGGTGCGGTGTTCGTCTCCATCCCAGGCTCTTCGCCTACCAGTTTAAGAGACTCCTGGCAGCCTTCCATGGATTATCAGTGTTTCATTTACCTTCTGTGGTTAGCTAGAGTTTTATTTTGAATTCACAAGTAGTGCTTGATTGTGCAGTTGTCTTTCCTCCTCTTTAAATGTTGCTTATCTTTTTTTTTTTTTTGAGATGGAGTTTCGCTCTTGTTACCCAGGCTGGAGTGCAATGGTGCGATCTCGGCTCACCACAACCTCCACCTCCTGGGTTCAGGCAATTTTCCTGCCTCAGCCTCCTGAGCAGCTGGGATTACAGGCACGTGCCACCATGCCCAGCTAATTTTTTGTGTTTTTAGTAGAGACGGGATTTCACCTTGTTAACCAGGATGGTCTCGATCTCTTAACCTCGTGAACCACTCGCCTCGGCCTCCCAAAGTGCTGGGATTACAGGCTTGAGCCACTGTGCCCAGCCAAATGTTGCTTATCTTGAACAAGTAATATTAGGTCACCAGGAAATGTTTCTGGCTCTCAACTTGTTTGTGACTTCAAAATGTTGTACGTGTCCCAAAATTCAAGTTATGGGGAGTTGAAGCATGCTGCTATGTAGGTGCCCTTTAGACTCTAAAAATCAGCTGTCTGATCCTGTGTATGATGCTTTTCTTTGTCACCTTGGAATTCGTGAAGTTGAACACTGTCAAATGCTACTTTGAAAATGCAGCGTTACTATTCTTCACAGTGATAATGACTTCAGAAGTTCCTCCAGGTTATCTCAGCATGGCCTCTCCTACCCAGTCATCTTCAACTTTGCTTTGCCAGGGGTTCTTCTAACTGTGTCTTTCACAGACTTTGCCAAGTTCGTTTGGTGGCTATTGTTACACTTGCTGGCCTAGAGACCTTTGGTTTATAGTTTTGCCATTTTAAAAATAATGGGGTCATGTTTTCCTCCTTTTAATCCCTCATGAATCTAACTTTTCAAAATGTCATCGAGGGAGCCAGTGATTAATTTTTCCCTTCTCTAACATTCCAATGCATATTATCTAATTTTTAAAATTTCTAATGTCCACATGTTATATAATGGCATGTATATTGCTTTCTGGCTCTGTTCATTTCCAAATATGGGTAATAGCCCATTGGGTTTAAGGAGAGGCCACTGACTCTGAGGGAGCCAGGCAGCTGGCCCCTCCCTACTGTGGTTACATCACTTCGGTGCTTCTGGAGCCTTCTTTCTGCTCTTGTTCCTGCTCACACCTTGGATTTACAGTTGTGAGTAAAAGTGGGAGAACTTCAACTCTTTTCTAATATTGTGCTAATAAATAATAGACTGAACCCACAATAAAGACTCAAAAATTCTGAATGTTACATTATTTAATGAAATCCTTTAAAGAGCGTTGATGCTACATAAAATAATCTCGACACATGCAACTATGCGTTCATGCATTTTTACAAAACAGGCTAATGTTGAGACCTGAATTAATTGCACACTTAGCAATATTCATTTCACCCTTCTTTGTACTATTTGGTGTGCGATCAGTTTTCGTCTAATGCGATCATTGATATGGTTTGATTAAGGTCTATCACATTGCTACTTATAGTTTTCTATGGGAGGGTCTTATCTAATTTTTGTTCTCCAAATTGTTTTTTCCTCATGACCTTTTGGATGAACCAAATATGTTTTTCATTCTGTTTAAACATATTTTATTTTGTTTTTGTGCTTTTTTTCTAGTGTTTGTTTCATGTATTACAGTATACATACTGTCTACTTAGATTTTATATTAAACTAACTTTTTAAAATTAAAAACATGTTCATTTTTAAGTTTATATCTAAGCATTTTATTATTTTGAGTCTGCTGTACATTAATATTTAAACATATTATTTTCTTTATTTTGCTGGAATGAGAAATACAATTTTATTTTGTGTATGACCTCATATTTGAAGATATTTTAAGTTTTTCTACATAGACAATTACAATCGCAGTAAATGGAGAAAAAGAAGCCAGTTTAGTGACTTGACGTGTTTTCTAATGAAGTCTATAGTTCTTCAGACTGAATAGATCAGGCCATACCTTAGTGGTCATTGCTCAGGTCACACAGCCACTGCCTGAATGTCACCTGACAGCAGTGGCTTCTGGTTTTACCAGAATTCCAATCCATGTTCCATATGGATTTTTTTGGCAATGGTATAACTAAGTGAGCTGGAAATCTGAGGCCGCTATCTGTGTCTCTTGGAGACTGACTTTTGTCATTGATGGCCTGGATACTTTTAGAGCCTATCTGAATGAACGGTGTACACAACAGCTTTGCTGAGAGGAGGGAACTTCTCCCTCATGTCCTCTGGCATCTCTTTGATCAGCCAGTACTCTAAGAAAGGTTCATCACATGTTCATTCTTTACTGAGCCCATTCACCTATATGCTGCAAGCTGTCATGTCAAATGGTTACTGTCAGATCATGGATACCAGTGACCCTGTCTTCTGGTAGTTGAGAGGAGCTTTGCTTTAGACTAAACAGAGCAAATGTCTAGTTGCTGCAAACTCTTCTCCTTGTGAGCAGATTTTATAAAGTCATTTGGGAAAGACATGGTCTGACATATAAGCTTGACCTCCATGGACCATGACCAGAAAAATGTAGAATATCTGCAGTGATATGGAGTGCTTTCTGAAATGTTTAACATTAATTCCTTTTAAATACTACACTGAGTAGGAAAACACATTTTTAAGATTTCTATGTAGACAATCATAATAGCGATAAATAAAGACTGTCGGGCTTCTCTCTTTCCATATGCTACTCCCTTTTCTTGATTTATTGCACTGGTCAGCCATGGTCAATACAGCCTTTGTGTTGATATTGTGTGTTTGTGTGTGTGTGTGTGTGTGTGTGTATATATATATATATATATATATATAATCTGTACAAACACTAACCCCAAATACACTGTTATAAGTATTGCTTTAGATAGTAATGCCTTCTAAATAAATTACGGAAAAAAGAAAGCTATTTGCAATCTTTCCAATTCTGGTATTCTTTATTCCTCTATGCAGATCCCTCCCCTCCCCTCCCCTCCCCTCCCCTCCCCTCCCCTCCCCTCCCCTCCCCTCCCCTCTTCTTTTCTTATGGAGTTTCTCTCTTGCCCAGGCTAGAGTGCAATGGCGCCATCTTGGCTTACCACAACCTCCACCTCCCAGGTTCAAGTGATTCTCCTGCCTCAGCCTCCCAAGTAGTTGGGATTACAGGCATCCGCCACGACACCTGGCTAACTTTTGTATTTTTAGTAGAGATGAGATTTCGCCATGTTGGCCAGGCTGATCTTGAACTCTTGACCTCAGGTGATCCGTCCACCTCAGCCTCTTAAAGTGCTGGGATTACAGGTGTGAGCCACCATGTCTAGCTCTGAAGTCATTTCTTTTAGGCTAGAAGGACTTCCTTTTAGCAGTTTTTTTAAAATTTTGAGACGGAGTTTCACTCTTGTCACCCAGGCTGGAGTGCAATGGCGCGATCTCGGCTCACCGCAACCTCTGCCTCCCGGGTTCAGGCAATTCTCCTGCCTCAGCCTCCCGAGTAGCTGGGATTACAGGCACGTGCCACCATGCCCAGCTAATTTTTTGTAGTTTTAGTAGTGATGGGGTTTCACCATGTTGACCAGGGTGGTCTCGATCTCTTGACCTCGTGATCCACCCGTCTCGGCCTCCCAAAGTGCTGGGATCACAGATGTGAGCCACCACGCCTGGCCACTTTTAGCAGTTTTTTAAGTTTAGGTTTATTGGTGAACAATCTTGGTTGTAAAAACTCCGATATATCTTTTTCAACCTCATTTTCCAGGATATTTTTCATTAGCTGTAGATTTATTTTAGCTCTTAAAACTGTGTTTCATTGTCTTCTGCCTTACATCATTTATAATGAGAAGTCACATGATACTCCTCTCATTTCCTTCTCTAAATGAGAAGTGTTGTTTCTCTGTGGGTACATGTAAGATTTTCTTTTTAACTTTGGCTTTAGCGAATTTATAGTTTAGGAATAATTATGATGGACCTTGTTGTGGTTTTCTTGTTTCACTTAGGTTTCAATGAGTTTTTGGACTCATTGGATTATGCTTATCACTATATTGGGAGTTTTTTCCAGCCATTGTTTCTGTAAATATTTTATTTTCTTACCCATGGTATCTGTCTTCTCTGTCTTAGATGGCAGTAGCACATATGTTAGGCTGCTTGACACTTTCCCACAGTTTACTAAGACTATGATTATTTTTTTGTTGTGTTAATATAGCCTTGATTCTCTCTCTCCTTTAAAATGTATTATTCCTGTTCAATCTTCAAGTTTACTTATTTTTTTTCTGTCACTCAGTCTGTTGTTAAGCCTACTCATTAAAAATGTCATGTCAGATATTGTGCTTTTCACATTAGATTCCATTTTTCCTCTTTCATTCATTCTGTATATTTTCCTAACAATCCTTAAACATATTTATAATACCTGCTCTACAGACTTTGTCCACTCATTTCAACATCTGCAACCTTTTGGGTTTAATTCCTATTGACTTATTTTGCTTGATTTTTGGTCCCATTTTCTTGCTTCTTCCTATGCCTAGTGATTTTGGATTGTAATTTGAACACACATGCTACATTATGGAGACTCTGAGTTTTTGTTCCCTTCAAGTGTGCTGACCTTGTTTTAGGAGGCAGTGAGCCCCTCTGAACTCAGACTCCACCCTGTGTCTCCTCTGCAGATGTCAGTAGCTGAAATGGACTCTGAGTTCTTCAGTTTCTTGCTGCTTCACTTTTTCTGTTGGGCCCCACGGAGCATCTCCCACTGCACCTGTGTATTTAGCAGTCCACCAATAATTTGGGCGGAATTTACATGCATGTTTTAGTGCATCCTCTTCTGGGCTCCCTCTCCTTCAGGAGTTTACCCTAACTTTCTATATGCTCTGTCCAGAGCCACATGTGGATGGGAGAATGCTCTTTACCAAAAAGCTGCAAACTCACGAACCTTTCCATTGCTTTCCCATGTTTCAGGCATGGAATACTATCCTTTAGATGCTGTCTTTGGATGTCTTGGAAAAAATCCTCCAGTTATTATTGCCTCTTAAATATCTTGTCTGGGTTTGATGATTCTCTCTGAAGCCAACCCACTCGCCATGACTGCTTGCACCTGGGCTCTTCTGAAATGTTGTGAAGATTAAGTTCTTCATATTCCACTCTTTTAAAGGTATGAAGTCCAGCATTATCATAAACATTGTCATCATTTACTCTTTAATTTAACTCGAGGAGGAAATTGTGCAATGTGTCTATGCTTAACATACAAATGAGCTGCAGCAGTAATGACATTCTGCACACGACTCACTGCTGTAGGCTGAGTAGTAGACCTGCAAAGATGCTCACATCTAAATCCCAGAATCCATGAAAATGTTATCTTACTTACATGGTAAAAGGGCTTTTCCAGATAGGACTCAGTTTAGGATCTTGAGATAAGGGATGCTTCTGGACTTTCTAGAGGTGACCAATGTAATCACAAGGGCCCTCCTAACAGGATACAGAAGGTCATGTGGGGAGAAGCCTAGGTGACAGTCGAAGCAGAGAGAGGCTGAGTCAGAAAGAGACTCATCCTTCGGGCTTTGGCGATGGAGAAAGGGAACATGAGCCAGGCAGTGCGAGCAGCCTCTGGAAGCTGGAAAGGGCACAGAAGTGAATTTCTTCCTGGAGCCCCTGGAAAGAATGCAGCTGAGCTGATACTTTGCTTTTAGTATAGAAAACCCACTTCAGACTCCTGATCTTTCAAACTGTGAAATAATACATTTGTGTTGTTTGAAGCCACTGAGTTTGTGGTATTTGGTTATGGAAGTGATAGAAAACTGATAGTCACTAAAATTATTTTATCTGTGGCATTTCATAACCTTCATTTCTAAAAAAGGCACATAATAGATCTAATCATTTATACACATCCCTAAAGCAACTTATGAGTTACGTATTTTTTATTTCTATTTTTTTAATATTCACATCAGTTTCTTAATAAAGATTATCCCATTGTGAATGTATGTTTAACATTCTAGAGTGATCAAAGATGAGATCAGCTGTCTTGAGAAGCTTTACTGGAGGCCAGAGGAAGCTTCCTTAGATGTTACCTCTGGCTTTCTTGGAAAACCCTCTGAGCACTTGCTTGCCTGCTCTAGAGTTGCTGATAGTGTATTTTCAATTTTCTCTTAAGGGGCTTATAATTTAATCTTATTTGACAATGTAAGTGGAAGCTTATACGTCACTTAACATTGATATCTTAGGATGTTTCTGCTTCTCTTTCCCTTTATACTATAAAGTGTTTGTAACAAAGTCAGCTTTTAATTTAATCTTTATTTTTAGTGCCTAACTGGCAGAGAGAACTATTTGCCCTCCACAAGCTTCCTGTGTGCAGGTGGCATCATGTGGCTCTCCCAGCTGCTGGGATGTGAGAGCACAGAATGTGTCCCCTCCAGGCTACAGTGGGGACTGTGCCTGGCCCATGTGTGGTGGCTTAGAGACCATGAATGGCCATGTTAGTAATTAAGGGAGCTTGGATTCCTCACGCTCCCTGGAGCAGAGCCTGTGAAGGACGTCTCTACCAGACTGGGTATAGCAAGAGAAAACTTTAATTTTGTTATTCATTTTGACATTTTGAGACTGTCAGAACAGCTGGTTTTTCTTTCTTATTGATTAATTTATCCATAGGAATATGCAATCATAAGATTAGATCAGAAAGACCAGTTTTTGAGAATTGCTGCAAGAGCTTAGTCCAGAATTGAGGAGCATCTCCTGTCTGCTGGGCACTGTAGCATGCACCCTTTAGGTCCCCATGCCATTCCTGCGTTTGCACAGGAGTCCAAGCCTCAGTGAGAGTAAGGAATTTACCCAAAGCTAACAACCAGAAATGGGTGGAATTGGGATGGAACCTAAAGCCATGACTGTTCCCCTAAAACACACTCCCTTTAAAGGTCCAAAACCATGGACTACTGTCATAATTCAGTTCAAACTCCTCTTTTTACAGAGGGCCATGGAACGTAAAAGGAAGCAATGTTAACTTATTGAATTTTTTAAAAAAATTTGTGCATTAGTGTAGTTAATGGGGGGACATTTGACAGTTTATTAACGTTTTTGGTTGTCAAAAATGGGAGGCACTCCTAGGATCTAGGAAGTAGAGGCCAGGGATGCCCTGAACCCTACAGTGCACAGGATGGCACCCGTGACAGGGAAGTCGCATGTCTCCATATCTACCCCCAAATGTCAATGGTGCTGAGGTCAAGAAACTCTGCTAAGGGTCATTCAACCACTGTGTGGCAGAGAGAGAATTCAAATCCATGATGTTACTACTGCATAGTGTGCCTCTCCAAAGAGGCTCATTATCACTGACCAAGAAACTCGGGCCCCTGTTCCCCTGTTTTAACTGATTGGTTAAACTTGGGCTCCCTGTATAATTATCACTGACCAAGAAACTTGGGCTCCCTGTTTTAACTGATTAATTGGGAAACTCAAGAGATACATGATGGAATAATTTAAATACTTTAATCTTTACAAGGCTGTGAGCTCTTAGAGTACAAGAATGAAAGCCATTTCTTACTGGCTTTTCAATATCCAGCAACTGGCACATCGCACGGTATGTTCTTATTGACAGTTTATTAAATTAATGCATGAGTCATAAAGCAATTTTTTGGTGCCCCTGAAGTTGATACTTTTATAAAGATGATACTTAGCCATGTTTTAACTAATTTGAGAAAAACATTTTATCAAGTATATGTTTTTCCCCAATTGACATGAAAGAGCCTGTGAAGTTCCCCTCAGTCCTCCCAGGGGTGCCCCATGGCTTCAAATGAATTTTACTGTTGGTCTTTGAGTGGAGAAGGCCCCTTTCCCCTTAAAACTGTGAGATGCATTTCCTCTCATGCTGTGCATTTACAGCCACTGCCTCCTAATTTCTTCTGAGTCTTGTAATTCTTGGCAGCTGTTATCAAAGAATATTCATGTCTCTTCTATTTCTCTTAAAAAAAAAAAAGGTTTCTCTGTGCATTGGTCTTTTGGATCATCTTCCCTGCTGCTCCCCAGCAAGGTCTACGTTGCTAGTCTGTATTCGCTTCCTTTAGTAGAAAGAGCCTCTTGGGCAGAGATGCTTCCTTAATTGGCATTTTTGCGTTGGGGCTTTGGAAGCCAGTTCTTCCCACTCAGCCTCAATTCACTAGTGTCCCCATCCGATCTGTGGATGACAAGAGGCAGAGACTGCCCATCCAACTCCTTTCTTGTCAAGAAAGTGTCACTGCTCTGTAATTGGATTTTACCCTTATCTCAGAGCCATTGGAGTTCACAGCCCTCTGAAAAATGGTTTTCACAGCCCAGGAGCCCACACATGTCATCTAAGCTGCAACCAACGTATTTCAGCCCATTAGAAAAATACATGACATTGTGGAAAGGAGAAAACTATTATATACAAGAGCTTCCCCACCTCCATAAAGAAGGTTCCTGATTAGAAAAAACACCCTCAAGAGAAAAGAAAGGAGTAAAATATGTGTAAGAGCTTTCCCACCTCCATAAGGAAGATTCCTGATTAGAAAAAACACCCTCAAGAGTGCTGAGCTGTACACGGACCTGATGTGGCCAACCAGGCTTGAGTCACCACGGTGATTTCTGTGTTGGGCTTTGAGCTTGCTCACCTGTCGATACCCATTTCTCTGTTTAAGTCTAATGATAACAGGTGAAGCTGAAACTTTAAAAGATGGAATTTGCAGATTCTCATGATTTTCTCCAGAATCAACTTCTTTGTCCTTTACATCATTGTTGTCTCCTAAAAAGCCTCTGTTCATGTGAGAGAAGTTGTCACATGTACCATTAACAATAACACACCACATTCCCAGAGGTGCAGTGGAAACAGTGATTGCTTTAGTAAACATGTACTGAGATCTTAGGCAGTCTAGAAGAAACAGTAAGATTGTTTTGGATGAAAGGAGTTGGACGGCAAGATAGGGGAAAATGAAATGTTTGCTGAAATCTTGGACATATGAAAGAGGAAGTTAGTCTAAGGAAAAATTTAAAATATAACACTTGGCATATAACAATAAGATAGAGCAGAATTGAAAATATGGAAGAAATTACTGAAAGTGACTCGAGAAAAATTCTCAAGCTGTGTTTCCATAGGCAGAAGGGAAACTCAATTTGTAACCTAATCTGAGTGTCTTTAACATAGAAATATAAAAGGGGCACTACTGTTCAGAAAGTGTATTTTCTGGGAATTAATAATTCACCCACTCATTTGTCCATTCAGGCCCCTCTTACCATGCTCTAATTTTTGTACACAGCACTTTTCATCTGCTAAGATGACGTATGACTTTGCTATTATGTCTGTTGTCTGTCTTTCACAGAGTAGTGACCTAAGTTTCCTTTGTCCTCTGGTTTTATTAAGGTGCTATCTGGCACATAGAAGGAATTCAGAAATACTGAATGAAGGAGCACCCATTATGTACGTAGAATTGAGCAAGGAGCTAGCAATACAGAATAGAGGTATGACCTTCAGGATCCCCACAGTAGTAGGGGCATCAAATAAACATAAATCTAAACATTGTATGTATAATTATATGTGTGTGTGTATATATAGAGTTTCCTATATATAGTACTACTATATTTATATGTACATAATATATAGTACATATATGATACTATACATAGTACATATATGATACTATACATAGTACTATGTGGTATAAGGGTATGGACAAATTCACTGGGTGAAACTGATGCAGTTTCAAATCTAAATCCCAGCTCTGACACTTAGTGTCTGACACCAGCCGGGTAAACACAGTTAAATTGCTTAAGGCACCGTATCTGTCAGATGGGTTAATAATCTCAACTTTGTGGGGCTTGTGTGAGAAACAAGGAATAAGCAATATAAGATTAAGACAAGGAACAAAGGTGTTAATTAAGACTTAAAGAAGTTAAAAGCCCCAAGGTAGGGAGTGCTGTCAGCTGAGTGATGAGGGGACCTCGTGGCCAAGTCATGTGCCCACATACCTAACGTCCACCTTTGGCCAAGTCATGTGCCCACATACCTAACGTCCACCTTTGGCCAAGTCATGTGCCCACATACCTAACGTCCACCTTTGGCCAAGTCATGTGCCCACATACCTAACGTCCACCTTTGGCCAAGTCATGTGCCCACATACCTAACGTCCACCTTTGGCCAAGTCATGTGCCCACATACCTAACGTCCACCTTTGGCCATGTGTGTTTCCTTTCTGTAGCCTTAGGGCTTCTCTAAACGGCTCATGTTAGAGGAAGCAACAATTTATTGATTTATTATAAAGAGAAGTGGAAACAGGATCTATTCCTATCTGCTATGATCTGAATGTCTGTGTCTCCTGAAACTCCTGTGTTCAAACCTAATTTCCAATGCATTAGTGTTAAGAAGAGGGACCTTTAGGTTGGGGCCTTCATTATTGGGATTAATGCCCTTGTACAAGAGGCCCAGTGGAACCTGTATGTCCTCCTACCATGTGAAGACATAGTGAGAGGGTGTCATCTATTAATGAGAAACTGGATCCTCACCAGACATTTAGTTTGCTGGTGGCTTGATTCTGAACTTCTCAGGCTCCAGAACAGGGAGAAATAAATTTCTGTTGTTTAAAAGTCACCTGGTCTAAGGTATTTTGTTATGGTAACCCTAATGGACTTAGACAACATCTTTAAGAATGTGCATTTGGGAGAGCGGGCAAGATGGCTCTGTAGAAGCAACTCAGGATTGCAGCTCTCAGTGAAGGCGCAGAGGGTGAGTGCATGCCACATTTCCAGACGGGTCTTTGTTGCCCACAGAACGGGGAAATTCCCAGGTGTAGAAGAGACACGGGATGCCAGCGCAGCTGTTTTGGCTGGCTTGGTCATTTTGGCCAGTGCCACAGCGCAGCGGCACTCCGCACAAAATGCACCGGTCTGGGTGCCCTGTTAAACTGGCAATTTGAGATTTGGGAGGGCAGAATAGCATATTCATCTGATTAAATGGGACCTGGACAGTGAGCCAGGCCAGGAGATTCCCAAGAAGTGACGTGTGAGCCACCGCAGTGGGTCGCTGCATGGGAAATCACACAGATCCCGGTGCCCTTTCAGCAGGCAACTGAAACACCTGGGAGAGAGTCAACCATTCAACTTAAAGGACAAAAAACAAAAGGGCTCTGAGGCAGGGAGCCAGGTGATCAGACTCGGTGGGCCCCACCCCCACAGGGAGAAACAAAACAGCGATTTGAAACGCTCGGGGTTGAGAGTTTCACGGCGGGCACAGCTGAACCCAGGATGGTGCGGCTCAGTGGGGGAGGGGCATCCGCCATTACCGAGACATTCCACCCCTACTGAGGTACTCTCCCATTGATGATGCAGCCTGCCATTGCCAAGGTAACCTGCCATAACAGAGAGACTCCACCAATACAGAGGTGGGCCACCATTACCACGGCGGTTCTAACCACACCCATATAAGCAGGACTACAGGGAATTATACTCGGCAGCAGGGCAGAGCCCATGGCAACAGGGCGGAGCCCACAACAGCAGGGCAGAGCCCACGGCAACAGGGCGGAGCCCACAGCAGCAGGGCAGAGCCCACAGCAACAGGGCAGACCCCATGGCAGCAGGACAGAGCCTTGGCAGGCCAATAGTGACTAAACTGCCTCCTAGCTGGGCAGGACAGTGCAACAGATACTCATAAATAAAGTCCCAACTCCCTGAGACAGAGAATCTGAGGGATAAAAGGGGTTTTATGAGTTCTGCTGCAGCACACTTAAGCGTACCTGATTAGCAGCCCTGAATGAACAATGGAGCTCACAGCTCAGCACTTGAGCTCCTATAAAGTACAGACTGTCTCCCCAATTAGCTCCCTGATCCCTGTATACCCAAAGAGTCACCATAAAAAGGACTGATCAGCCTGACATTTGGTGGGCATCATTCTGGGACAAAGTTAGCAGAAGAAGAAACTGGTAGCATCCCTCACTGTTCTGCAGCTGCTACAGGTGATGTCCAGGCAAGCAGGGCCTGGAGTGGACCTCAGCAGTCTTACAGCAGAGGGGCTAGACTGTTAGAAGGAAAACTAAGTAACAGAAATACTTCATCATCAACAATCTTGGCATCCACTCAGAGACCCAATCGAAAAATCAGCAACTACTCAGACGACAGGTGGATAAATCCACAAAGATGGGAAGAAACCAGCACAAAAAAGAGAAAAACACCCAAAACCAGAACACCTCGCCTACTACAAAGGACCAAAACTCCTCACCAGCAAGGGAACAAAGCTGGACGGAGAATGAGTGTGATGAAATGATGGAATTAGACTTCAGAAGGCGGGTAATGAGAAACTTCAGTGAGCTGAAAGAACATGTTCTAAATCAATGCAAAGAAACTAAGAACCTTGAAAAAAGATTTGAAAAAAGATTTGAGGAAATGATAACAAGAATGGACAACTTAGAGAGGAATATGAAAGAATTGAAGGAGCTGAAAAACAACATGAGAACTTCACGAAGCATGCACAGGTTTCAACAGCCGAATTGACCAAGCAGAAGAAAGGATATCAGAAGTAGAAGATCAACTCAATGAAATAAAATGAGAATCCAAGATTAGAGAAAAATGTGCAAAAAGGAATAAAAAAAGTCTCCAAGAAATGTTGGACTATGTGAAGAGACCTAACCTACGTTTGATAGGTGTACCAGAATGTGACAAAGAGAATGAATCCAAGCTGGAAAATACTCTTCAGGATATTATCCAGGAAAATTTCCCCAACCTAGCAAGGCAGGCCAATATCCAAGTCCAGGAAATACAGAGAACACCACAAAGATATTCCGCAAGAAGAGCAACCCCAAGGCACATAATCGCCAGATTCACCAGGGTTGAAATGAAGGAGAAAATGCTAAGGGCAGCCAGAGAGAAGGGTCAGGTCACCCACAAAGGGAAGCCCATCAGACTCACCACAGATCTCTCAGCAGAAACTATAAGCCAGAAGAGAGTGGGGACCAATATTCAACATCCTTAAAGAAAAGAACTTTCAACACAGAATTTCATATCCAGCCAAACTGAGCTTCATAAGTGAAGGAAAAATAAAATCCTTTGCAAACAAGCAAGTACTCAGAGATTTTGTCACCACCAGGCCTGCTTTATAAGAGCTCCTGAAAGAGGCACTACACATAGAAAGGATCAACCAGTACCAGCCATTCCAAAAACATACCAAATGCTAAAGAGCATCAACAAAATGAAGAATCTGCATCAACTAAAGGGCAAAACAGCCAGCTAGCATCAAAATGGCAGTATCAAATTCACACATAACAATATTAACCCTAAATGTAAATGGGCTAAATGCATCAATCAAAAGACACAGACCGGCAAATTGGATAAAAAGGCAAAACCCATCAGTGTGCTGTATCCAGGAAACCCATCTCACATGCAAGAATACACAAAGGCTCAAAATAAAGGGATAAAGGAAGATGTACCCAGCAAATGGAGAGAAAAAAAAAAAGCAGGAGTTGCAATTCTTGTCTCCAATAAAATAGACTTTAAAGCAACAAAGATCAAGAGAGACAAAGAAGGACATTACATAATGGTCAAAAGATCAATACAACAAGAAGAGCCAATGATTCTAAATATATATGAACCCAATACAGGAGCACCCAGATATATAAGGCAAGTTCTTAATGACTTACAAAGAGACTTAGACTCCCATACAATAATAGTGGGAGACATTAACACTCCACTGTGAATATTAGACAGATCAACCAGACAGAAAAATAACAAGAATACCCAGGGCTTGAACTCAGACCTGGAACAAGCAAACCTGATAGACATTTACAGAACTCTCCACCCCAAATCCACAGAATATACATTCTTCTCAGCACCACATCACACCTACTTTAAAATTGACCACATAATTGGAAGTAAAGCACTCTTCAGCAAATGCAAAATGACTGAAATCATAACAAACAGTCTCTCAGACCATAGTGCAATCAAGTTGGAACTCAGAATTCAGAAAATAACTCAGAACCGCACAGCTTCATGGAAACTGAACTACTGGCTCTTGAATATTGATTGGATAAACAATGAAATGAAGGCAGACATAAAGAAGTTCTTTGAAACCAATGAGAACGAAGACACAACATTCCAGAATCTCTGGGACACATTTAAAGCAGTCTGTAGAGGAAAATATATAGCAATAAGTGCCCATATGAGAAGAGTGGAGAGATCCAAAATTGACATCCTATCATCAAAATTGAAAGAGCTAGAGGAGCAAGATCAAAAAACTCAAAACCTAGCAGAAGACAAGAAATAACTAAGATCAGAGCAGAACTGAAGGAGATAGAGACACGAAAAACCCTTCAAAAAATCAATAAATTCAAGAGCTGGTTTTTTGAAAAGATCAACAAAATAGACAGACCACTAGCCAGACTGATAAAACAGAAAAGAGAGAACAACCAAATAGATGCAATAAAAAATTATAAAGGGGAAATCACCATAGATTTCACAGAAATTCAAACCATCATCAGATAATATTACAAACAACTCTATGCACAAAAACTAGTAAACCTGGAAGAAATGGATAAATTCCTGGACACCTGTTTCCTCCCAAGCCTAAACCAGGGTGAAGCCAAAACTATAAATAGGCCAATAAACAAGGTCTGAAGTTGAGGAAGCAATTAAGAGCCTACCACACACAAAAAGCCCAGGTCCAGATGGGTTCACAGCCAAATTCTACCAGACACACAAAGAGGATCTGGTACCATTCCTTCTGAAACTATTCCAAATAATCTAAAAAGAGGGGATTCTTCCTAATTCATTTTATGAGACCAACATCATCCTGTTACCAAAACCCGGCAGAGACTCAACAAGAAAAGAAAACTTCAGGCCAATATCTGTGATGAACATAGATGCAAAAATCTTCAATAAAATATTGGCAAGCTGATTGCAACAGCACATCAAAAAGCTTATCCATCATGATCAAGTAGGATTCATCCCGGGGATGCAAGTCTGGATCAACATACGCAAGTCAATAAACATAATTCACCACATAAACAGAACCAAAAACAAAAACCACATGATTATCTCAATTGATGCAGAGAAGGCCTTTGACAAAATTCAACAGCCCTTTATGCTAAAAACCCTCAATAAACTTGGTATTGATGGAACGTATCTCAAAATAAGAAAAGCTATTTACGACAAACCAACAGCCAATATCATACTGAATGGGCAAAAACTGTAAGCATTCCCTTTGAAATCCAGCACTAGACAAGGATGCTCTCTCTCACCACTCCTATTCAATATAGTACTGGAAGTTCTAGCCAGAGCAATCAGGCAAGAAAAAGAAATAAAGGGTATTCAAATAGGAAAGAAGGAAGCCAAATTGTCTCTATTTGCAGATGACATGATCGTATACCTAGAAGACCCCATCGCCTCAGCCCAAAAACTTCTGAAACTGATAAGCAACTTCAGCAAAGTCTCAGGATATAAAATCAATGTGCAAAAATCACAAGCATTCCTATACACCAATAACAGACTTAAAGAGAGCCAAATCCAGAAGGAACTGCCATTCACAATTGCTACAAAGAGAATGAAATACCTAGAAATACAACTTACAAGGAACGTAAGGGACCTCTTCAAGGAAGCTACAAACCACTGCTCAACGAAATAAGAGAGGACACAAACAGATGGAGAAACATTCCATGTTCATGGTTAGGAAGAATCAATATCGTGAAAATGGCTATACTGCCCAAAGTAATTTCCAGAATCAACACTATCCCCATCAAGCTACCATTGACTTTCTTCACAGAACTGGAAAAAACCACCTTGAACTTCATATGGAACCAAAAGAGAGCCCGCATGTCCAAGTCAATTCTAAGCAAAAAGAACATAGTGGGAGGAATCACACTACCGGATTTCAAACTATACTACAAAGCTACAGTAATCAAAACAGCATGGTACTGGTACCAAAACAGAGATATAGACCAATGGAACAGAACAGAGGCCTTGGAGGCAACACAGCATATCTACAACCATACAGTCTTTGATAAACCTGCCAAAAACAAGCAATGGGGAAAGGACTCCCTGTTTAATAAATGGTGTTGGGAAAACTGACTAGCCATGTGCAGAAAGCAGAAATTGGACCCCTTCATGACACCTTATACTAAAATTTAACTCCAGATGAATTAAATACTTAAACATAAGACCTGGCACCATAAGAACCCTAGAAGAAAATCTAGGCAAAACCATTCAGGACATAGGAGTAGGCAAAGACTTCATGACCAAAACACCAAAAGCATTGGCAACAAAAGCCAAAATAGAAAAATGGGACCTAATCAAACTCCACAGCTTCTGCACAGCAAAAGAAACAGTCACTAGAGTGAATTGGCAACCAACAGAATGCGAAAAAATTTTTGCAGTTTACCCATCTGACAAAGGGCTGATATCCAGAATTTACAAAGAACTCAAACAGATTTACAGGAAAAAAAAAAAAAAAAAAGCCCATCCAAAAATGGGCAAAGGATATGAACAGACACTTTACAAAAGAAGACATACATGAGGCCAACAAACATATAAAAAATTCTCACCATCACTGGTCATTAGAGAAATGCAAGTCAAAACCACATTGAGATACCATCTCACACCAGTTACAATGGCGATCATTAAAAATTCTGGAGACAACAGATGCTGGAGAGGATGTGGAGAAATAGGAACACTTTTACACTGTTGGTGGGAGTGTAAATTAGTTCAACCATTGTGGAAGACAGTGTGGCGATTTCTCAAAGCCTTAGAAATAGTAATTCCATTTGACCCAGCAATCCCATTACTGGGTATATATCCAAAGGAGTATAAATTGTTCTACCATAAGAACACATGCATACGAATGTTCATTGCAGCACTGTTTGCAATAGCAAAGACCTGGAACCCACCCAAATGCCCATTGATGATAGACTGGACAGCGAAAATGTGGCACATATACACCATGGAATAGTATGCAGTAATCAAAAACGATGAGTTCGTGTCCTTTGTGGCGACATGGATGAATCTGGAGAACATCATTGTTAGCAAACTGACACAAGAACAGAAAATGAAACATCACATGTTCTTACTCATAGATGGGTGATGAACAATGAGAACACATGGACACAGGGAAGGGAGTACTACACACTGGGGTCTATTAGGGGGAATGGGGAGGGACAGTGGGGCGGAGAGGTGGGGAGGGATAGCATGGGGAGAAATGCCAAATGTGGGTGAAGGGGTGGAAGGCAGCAAAACACACTGCCATGTGTGTACCTATGCAACTATCTTTCCTGTTCCACACATGTACCCCAAAACCTAAAATGCAAGTAAAAAAAAAAAAAAGAAAAGTTCAAATCAGATTATTTTCAGTCCAGAAGCAAAAGAGATAATTTCAAATGATTTTTAAATATAATAAATACGTGAATGAGATTGTAAAAAAAAAAAAAAGAAAAGAAAAGAATGTGCATTTGGTAGAAGAGTGAATATCAGAGTATAGTACCTGAGGGCTGGGTGCAGTGACTTGTGCCTGTAATTCCAGCACTCTAGGAGGCTGAGATGAGCAGATCACCTGAGGTCAGGAGTTCAAGACTAGCCTGGCCAGCATGGTGAAACCCATCTCTACTAAAAGCACAAAAATTAGCCAGGTGTGGTGTTGAGTGCCTGTAATCCCAGCTACTCAGGAGACTGAGGGAGGAGAATCACTTGAACCTGGGAGTTGGAGGCTGCAGTGAGCCAAGATAGCACCACTGCATGCCAGCCTGGGTGACAGAGTGAGACTCTGTCTCAAAAACAACAACAACAAAGTGTAGTAGCTAGGACAACAGCATCTGCATGACCTTAAAATTGGCTAGAAACTTACATTCTCAGGCTCTACTCCAGAGCTACTCAACCAGAACCCTGGATGTGGGGCTCTGCATTTGAACAGCCTTCAGGGGATGCTGATGCTTGCTCAAGTGTGAGATCCACTACCCTGGAGCACCTGGGGAATCTCACACACCTTGAAAGTGTTGCAACCATTGACCATCTTCAGCCATCAGAAGATGCAGCTGAAGTGTATGATACCTTTACACAGTCACTATGGCAATGTTATTTCCAGCAAACTTCTATACCGTGCCTAGAAACAATGCCATATGCCCAGTTGACAGAATTATTGTCAGTTTAATCTCTTAAAGCCTTTCAGTTTTTTAAAAAGTGATTCATTGCATTTTTAGATCTTGCCATTATGCACGCAGGTATTTTTTTTAAAAATTATTTTATTATTCTTTAAGTTCTGGGGTACATGTGCAGATCATGCAGGTTTTTTACATAGGTATACATGTGCGATGGTGGTGGTTTGCTGCATCTGTCACCCCAACATCTACATTAGATATTTTTCCTAATGCTATCACTTCCCAATCTCCTCACCCCCTGCTATTCCTCCCCTAGTCCCCCAGCCCCCAGGCCTGGTGTGTGATGTTCCCCTCCCTGTGTCCATGTGTTCTCACTGTTCAACAGCCATTTATGAGTGAGAACATGTGGTGTTTGATTTTCTGTTCTTGTGTCAGGTTGCTGAGAATGATGGTTTCCAGTTTCATCCATGTCCCTGCAAAGGACATGAACTCATCCTTTTTTATTGCTGCATAGTATTCCATGGTGTACATGTGCCACATTTTCTTTATCCAGTTTATCAATGATGGGCATTTGGGTTGGTTTCAAGTCTTTGCTATTGTCTACAGGTTTAAATGATCTGAGAGAGAAAGTTCACAATTATATTTGCTGCCAGCATAGCATATTAGGTGGTCAAAGTGTTCTGTAAATATTAGCTCTGGTTTCACCACATGCTTGTAAGGTTAGTGCTTTTCTAAACCGGAAAGCTGGGGTTTAAGGCTGTTCCATCTTTATGGGAAGTTGATATTTCAACAAATATATGACAATAAAGAGGGAGATGAGGTTTGAGTCTAGAGGGTTCTGCTGTTCATTGCTCGGTAATTATATTTATGTTGTTGTATCTTTACCCAGAGGCTGTTATGAAGCACACATTGATTTTTGAATTCAAAATAAAAATAAATGACTTATGGCCAAGGCAGTTTGCACTTGGGATTTTCAAACTGCTTGTGCAGTTTAAGACAAATTTGACCTATACTCTTCTGCTTCACTCACGCCGAAATCAGTCAAGTGTTTTGTGAGTTCTGTTTGATGCCCTGAAAACCCAAAGTGAGCTTATTTGTGAACCTCTTCTCACTTTTTCTTTACTTAAATATTCATGTCACTTTTTCCCAAAGGCAAATAAACTCCACACTGACTCAGGGCGTCTGTAGGGAGCTATGGAGCTGTGTCTTCTGATTAGCCTATAACTTAGCTCACCTCTCCCTGCCCTGGCTGGGAGCTGGGAAGGTGTCACACATGGCTTCCCCCAGCAGGCATGAGGCTGTGCCCAGCAGCTCAGCAGCAGGCACAGGCCACAGCACACTAATTCATGATTCCCAAATTATAAATGCCTAGTGTCTATTTCTGACATTCAGCCATGAGGTTTACTTATTTTTCCTCCTGGTAAGGGGAACTTCTTGGGTTTCCTTCCACCTCCTTTTTCCTTTCCCTTCACTGCATTCTCCTTTTATTTTCTTCCCTTGCTGAGTGACAGCCCTGACATGGGTGCCTATATGTCCAAGGGTCACCTCTGGGAGGTCACCAGGAGCCACATCACGGGAGGAGGGGAGGCTCAGTGACAGTGACTGTACCAGAAGCAGAGAATGCCATGGTTAAATGTAAAACATAGAAATCAAGTGGTATATGAGTTTACTTTCCTCAGCTTTAAACTTTTAAGAATAGACCTCTTTCATGCCTGCAAGATTAAAAACAAACAGACAGGCCCTGTGTCCATGGGCACTTTCTCACTTTCCTCATTGGAGTGTAACTTGGTAAATGGTTGTAAAGAAGCTTAGAAAAATGTTTCAAGAGTAGTAATTTGACTTCTGGGAACACATCCTGAGGGGATAATTGTAAATTCCTCCAATTTACTAGCTGTGCATGCCTAGGACTGCTAAAGAGTCACGCTGCAAAGCCAGCCTGCCATTCAGATCACAGCACAGACACATGTGGTGTGCGTAACTGGGAAAGTTCCCTACTGAGCCCCTGCCTCAGTCATCGCATCTGTAAAATGGGAAGTACAGTAAAGGTGACCTCATGGAACAGATTAAATCATACAAAGTCTGTAGCACACAGCTGCACATCTAACAGGTGTTCAATAAAAGTTAGATAATCCCCCTAGCCATCTCCCCTAGTCAGTTTCCTGATTTATAGAATATAGATAATAACAGCTTTTACCTAAAAGGATTACTCTGGAGATTAATTAAGGTTATGCTTGCAAAGCATGTAGTGAACGCAAAATAAATGCAAGTGGCTACTATGTTTGGCACAACATTTATATCAACAAAACACTTTTTGTTGTATGATTTATGATGGCAAAAAAGGTAAAAAATCTAGAGAAATTTTATCGTTTTATTTGATTTATATTTGGGAAATCAAATGAAGTTTACAGTGAGTTTTGAATGATGTTAGAAAATGCTGTTGTAAAAATATTAAATTAAAAAAGCCAGAGAAATCTCAAGATATCATCTGAATAAACTTACCCATAGGAGATAAAAATCTGGGCTAATATACCGACATATAGTTAATGCTTAGCTTTTTTTGTAGTGGAATTGAGGGTTTTTTATTCTTCATATTTTCATATTAATTTTTATAATGAACAAGTATTACTTTTACAGTGAGCAAGGAAAATCCCTTTACAAAAGATCTTTAAGTATTCTTTAGGTCTGGATTTTATAAAATCTTTTCCTTCTATAGAGATAATTCAATGGCACTGCAATAATTGGAAGAACTGGGCTATAATCAGTAATTTCATGATAGTGTAATATCAATTCTGGTCATAAATGAGAACGTAAGTGGGAGTATTATGCTCTTTCATATCCATGGCTCTTGTCCATGCACACCATAATTAAAATTTAATAATTTATTAAGCACAGAGACTGGCACATACATGCTCAATAAATATTTATTAAATAAATGAATAGTTGAATTAAAAATGAGGTTTGTCATATAAATAAGGTTTAATCCCCCTAATGTCATATGAAATTCTAAGAGAAAAGGTGCCTACAAGTCAGATAGAGCATTCGATGGGAACCCAGAAAGCCTGGATTCTGCCAGCTGCTGAGATAATGTGGTTCATTGCTTAATTACCTCAGCTGTGCAGTGAGTTATTTGCACTGAATGTTTTGTTACACCTTTTCCATATCTATGATTCTGATCAATATGAATAATGATTATTTGCACTCTTTGGGTGTGAGTATAAAAGTAGTTAGTACATTTGACATCAACTCTCATATCTTCCATGAAGATCAAAACCCTTTCCAAGCTCCGAGTCAGGGTGAACCAGGTCTCTGCCTGCCTGTCTATCTTTGATTCCTGTCACTCTCCACTCATTCTTTCCTCCGCTGTGCATATTCCCCTATCCAGGTCCTTGGCATGGTCCTACTCTCTCCAGCTTGGATGGACATGTTAGCTCATTTTGTCCCTGTGCCTGGCTGCCCTCCCTTCCCTTCACTGCACTGCTGGTTGTTCCATCTTCAGCCGGTGCAGTTCAGTCATCAGAACTTGGCTCAAGTGTGCCCTTCTCTGGGACACCTTCCCGTACTTCCCAGCCTCAGCCTGCTTCCTCTCCTGTGCACTCCTGGAGACCTGGGTTCCTTTCTTTTGGAATATCCAACTCTTTTTGTAATTATGACTGCACTACTGTAATTATTTGATTAATGACTATGTTCCCAGCATTTTCTGTTTCTTCCATGAGAGTGAATATAACTGTATGCTTGCTGCTTAGAAAATTGCAGATACTCACTAAGTATTTGTTGAATAAATATGTTCAGAATACATGCATGCACACACCTATAGAAGAAAAAAAGAGAAAGTTTTTAACCTACTTAAGACTTTCTTTACACTGGGCTCCACATGCATATACACTCTGAGAGATAATTAAGTAGTCCACATGTAATTATTTATATTTTGAAGTTTGATGAAGAAGCCAACATAAAGCACAGGGCAGATGAATAACTTCTTCAAGGTGTACTTTCCTGACAGAGCTCACCCTATAACCTAGAACTGAACCACACATTCCCAAGCTTAGATGGAGGAACCACTCTGACCCACTTGGTCTTTCCTCAGAGAAGAGGGCACACCAGTGAGAAGGCAGTTGCAAGCCATCCCCGTGGCCTGGCATAGACTGTGTGCATTAAAAAGTCCTGTAGTTGAGAGCACATTCAATTTTTTTTCCATATGTGGCTTAATTGCTAAGTTTTCTGGCATTCTTCCACTTTTTGTCTCTTTCTGCTAGGATACCAGCAAAAGTTGCAAGATGCAATCTCAGGGCAGGGAGGAGTATCAAAGATGGCTGAATAGGAACAGCTCTGTAGTGCAGTTCACAGCTAGAACACAGAGGGTGAGTCATCACCACATTTCCCCAAATGAGTTTTCCTTACTGCCCACAGACCAGAATATCTTCAGGTGGAAAAGCAACACAAGTTTCCAGCATGGCTGTTTCAGCTGGTGCAGTGGGTCTCTGTATAAAAACTCACATGAATCTGGGCGGCCATTTCAACTGGCACCTGGAATGCCTAGGAGACAGTCACCCATTCAACTGAAAAAAATGAGGCTGAAACGGATCCAGGTGATCTGGCTTGGTGGGTCCCACGCCCACAAAGAACAGCAATCTGAAATGCTCTATATTGAGAATTTCACAGCAAGCATAGCTGGACCTGGACAGTACAGCTCTGTGGGGGGAAGGGTGTCTGCCATTATTGAGGCAGTCCACGACTATAGGGCAGTCCACCATTGCCGAGGCAGTCCGCCCTTACCGAGACAGTCCACCACGACCAAGGCAGTCCACTATTACTGAGACAGTCCACCACTACCAAGGCAGTCTGAAATTACCAAGGCAGTCTGCCATTACCGAGGCAGACTGCTATTACCAAGGCAGTTCCAATAATACCTCTATAAACAAAACCACATGGAAGTTCAAAGTTCATGCAGCAGCTAGGTAGAGCCCACGGCAGCTCAACAATGCCTCTGCTGGCAGACTGTGACTAGGCTACCTCATTGCTGGGCAGGGCATCTCTGAAAAAAGGCAGCAGCACATCAGGAACTTATAAATAAAGCCCCACCTTCCCAGGACAGAGTACCTGGGAAAAAAAGATCATGAGTTCTGCTGCAGCAGACTTAAATGTACCTGCCCAGCAGCTCTGGATGGCACAACAGAGCTTACAGCTCAGCACTTGAGCTCTTATAAGGGTCACACTGTCTCCTCAAGCAGCTCTCTAACCCCTGTATATCCAAAGAGACACCTCATAAAGGAGAGCTCAGGCTGACATCTAGTGGGTATCCTTCTGGGACAAAGATAACAGAAGAAGAAAGTGGCAGCAACCCTTACAGTTCTGCAGCTGCTGCAGGTGATCCCCAGGCAAGCAGGGTCTGGAGTGGAGCTCCAGCAGTCCTACAGCAGAGGAGCCTCACTGTTAGAAGAAAAACTAAAAAAGAGAAAGAAATAATTTCATCATCAACAAAACAGATATCCACTCAGACTCCATCCAAAAATCACCAACTACAAAGACCACAAGTAGATAAATCCACAAAGATGGGAAGAAACCAGCACAAAAAGGATGAAAACACCCAAAACCAGAATGCCTCTCCTCCTCCAAGGGATCACAACTCCTCACCAGCAAGAGAACAAGGCTGGATGGAGAATAAGTCTAATGAATTTATAGAAACAAGCTTCAGAAAGTGGGTAATGACAAACTTCTCTCAGCTAAAAGAACACATTCTAACCCATTGCAAAGAAACTAAGAACCTAGAAAAAAGGTTTGATGAAATGCTAATAAAAATAAACTGCTTAAAGAAGAATATAAATGAACTGATGGAGCTGAAAAACAACATGATAACTTCACAAAGCATACAGAAGTTTCAATAGCTGAATTGACCAAGCAGAAGAAAGAATATCAGAGATTGAAGATCAACTCAATGAAATAAAATGAGAAGGCAAGATTAGAGAAAAAAAGAGTGAAAAGAAATGAACAGAGCCTCCAAGAAATATGAGATTATGTGAAAAGACCTAATCTACATTTGATAGGTGTACCTGAATGTGACAGAGACAATGAATCCAAGCTGGAAAACACTCTTCAGGATATTATTCAGGAGAACTTCCCCAACCTAGCAAGGCAGGCCAATATTCAAGTCCAGGAAATACAGAGAACACCACAAAGATATTCCTCAAGAAGAGCAAACCCAAGGCACATAATCATCAGGTACACTAGGGTTGAAATGAAGAAAACGGTAATGGCAGCTAACGAGAAAGGTCAGGTTACCCACAAAGGGAAGTCCATCAGTCTCACAGCAGATCTCTTGGCAGAAACCCTATAAGCCAGAAGAGAGTGGAGGCCAATATTCAATATCCTTAAAGAAAAGAATTTTCAACCCAGAATTTCATATCCAGCCAAACTAAGCTTCATAAATGAAGGAGAAATAAAATCCTTTTTGAAAAAGCAATTTCTCAGAGATTTCATGACCAGCAGGCCTGCCTTGCAAGAGCTCCTGAAAGAAGCACTAAACATAGAAAGGAACAACCAGTACCAGCCACTCCAAAAACATACCAAATAGTAAAGAGCATCGACACAATGAAGAAACTGTGTCAACTAATGGGCAAAACAACCAGCTAGCATCAAAATGGGAGGATCAAGTTCACACATAACAATATTAACCTTAAATGCAAATGGGCCAAATGCCCCAATCAAAAGACACAGACTGGTAAATTGGATAAAAAGTCAAAACCCATTGGTGTGTTGTATCCAGGAAACCCATCTCACATGCAAGGACACACATAGGCTCAAAATAAAGGGATGGAGGAAGATTTGCCAAGCAAATGGAGAGCAAAAGAAAAGCAGGAGTTGCAATCCTAGTCTCTGAATAAATAGACTTTAAACCAATAAATATCAAAAGAGACAAAGAAGGGCTTTACATAATGGTAAAAGGATCAATGCAACAAGAAGAGCTAATAATCCTAAATATGTACACACCCAATATAGGAGCACCCAGATACATAAAGCAAGGTCTTAATGACCTTCAAAGAGACAGACTCCCACACAATAATAGTGGGAGACTTTACCACTCCACTGTCAATATTAGCAGATCAACCAGACAGAAAATTAACAAGGATATCTAGGACTTGAACTGAGATCTGCACTAAGCAAACCTAATAGACATTTACAGAACTCTCCACCCCAAATCCACAGAATGTACATTCTTCTCAGCACCACGTCACACCTACTCTAAAATTGACCACATAATTGGAAGTAAATCACTCCTCAGCAAATACAAAAGAATGAAAATCATAACAAACAGTCTCCCAGACCACAGTGCAATCAGATTAGAACTCAGGATTAAAAACCTCACTCTAAACCACACAACTTCATGGAAACTGAACGACTGTCTCTTGATTGTTGACTGGATAAACAATGAAATCAAGGCAGAAATAAGGATGTTATTTGAAACCAATGAAAATGAAGACACAATGTTCCAGAATCTCTGGGACACATTTAAAGCAGTGTCTGGAGGAAAATTTATAGCAATAAATGCCAACATGAGAAGCAAGGAAAGATCTAAAATCAGCACCGTATCATCAAAAATGAAAGAGCTAGAGGAGTAAGATAAAAAAACTCAAAAGCTAGCAGAAGACAAGAGATAACTAAGATCAGAGCAGAACTGAAGGAGAGAGAGACACAAAACTCTTCAAAAAATCAATAAATCCAGGAGCTGGTTTTTCAAAAAGATCAACAAAATAGACAACTAGCCAGATTAATAAAAAAGAAAAGAGAAGAATCAAATAGATGCAATAAAAAACAGTAAAGGGGATATTACCACAGATTCCACAGAAATACAAACTACCATCAGAGATTATGACAAACAACTCTATGCACATAAACCAGTAAACCTGAAAGAAATGGATAAATTCCTGGATACTTGCACCCTCCCAAGCCTCAACCAAGAAGAAGTCAAAACCCTGAATAGATCAATAACAAGGGCTGAAGTTGAGGCAGCAATTAATAGCCTAATAACAAAAAAAAAGCCCAGGTCCATATGGGTTCACAGTTGAATTCTACCAGAGATACAAAGAGGAACTGGTACCACTTTTTCAGAAACTATTCCAAACAAACCAAAAAGAGGGAATCCTTCCCAAATCATTTTATGAGATCAACATCATCTTGATACCAAAACCTGGCAGACACTCAACAAGAAAACTTCAGGCAAATATCCGTGATAAACATAGATGCAAAAATCTTCAATAAAATACTGGCAAACCATTGCAACAGCACCTCAAAAAGATTATCCATCACGATCAAGTAGGCTTCATCTTGGGGACACAAGGATGGTTCAACATACGCAAGTCTATAAATGTAATTCACCACATAAACAGAACCAAAGACAAAACCCACTTGATTATCTCAATAGATGCAAAGAAGGCCTTTGACAAAATTCAACAGCCCTTTATGATAAAAGCTCTCGAGAAACTGGGTATCAATGGAATGTGACTCAAAATAATAAAAGCTATTTATGACAAACCCACAGCCAATGTCATACTGAATGGGCAAAAACTGGAAGCATTTCCTTTGAAATCTGGCACTAGACAAGGATACCCTCTCTCAGCACTCCTATTCAATATAGTATTGGAAGGTCTAGCCAGAGTAATCAGGCAAGAAAAAGAAATAAAGCATATTCAATCTGTCTCTATTTGTGGATGACATGATTGTATATTTAGAAGACCCCAATGTTTCAGCCCCAAATCTCCTGAAACTGATAAGCAACTTCAGCAAAGTCTCAGGATACAAACTCAATGTCTAGAAATCACAAGCATTTCTATATGCCAATAACAAACTGAAAAGAGCCAAATCAAGAATAAACTGCCATTCACAATTGCTACAAAGAGAATAAAATCCCTAGGAATACGACTAACAAAGGATGTAAAGGACCTCTTCAAGGAGAACTACAAACCACTGCTCAAGGAGATAAGAGAGGATACAGACGGATGGATAAACATTCCATGTTCATGGTTAGGAAGAATCAATATTGTGAAAATGGCCATATTATCCAAAATAATTTACAGATTCAATGCTATCCCCATCAAGCTATCTATGATCCTCTTCACCAAACTGGAAAAAAACACCTTAAACTTCATATGGAACCAAAAGAGAGCCCACATAGCTAAGTCAGTTCTAAGCAAAAAGAACAAAGCTGGAGGCATCACACTGCCTGACTTCAAACTATACTACAAGGCTACAGTAATCAAAACAGCATGGTACCGATACCAAAACAGAGATATAGACCAATGGAACAGAACAGAGGCCTCGGAGGCAATGCCACACATCTACAACCATCTGATCTTTGACAAACCTGACCAAAACAAGCAATGGGGAAAGGATTCCCTGTTTAATAAAGGGTATTGGGAAAACTGGCAAGCCATGTGCAGAAAGCAGAAACTGGACACCTTCCTGACACCTTACACTAAAATTAACTACAGATGAGTTAAAGACTTAAACAATACCTAACACCATGAAAACTCTAGAAGAAAACCTAGGCAAAACCATTCAGGACATAGGCATAGGCAAAGACTTCATGACTAAAACACCAAAAGCATTGGCAACAAAAGGCAAAATAGACAAATAGGATCTAAGGAAACTCCCCAGCTTCTGCACAGCAAAAGAAACAATCATTAGAGTGAACCAGCAACCAAGAGAATGGGAAAAAATTTTTGCAATCTACCCATCTGACAAAGGGCTAATATCCAGAATCTACAAAGAACTAAAACAGATTTACAAGAAAAAAACAAACCCATGCAAAAGTGGGCAAAGGACATGAACAGACACTTTTCAAAAGAAGACATATATGAGGCCAAAAAAAAAAAAAAATCTGAAAAACTGCTTTTCATCACTTGTCATTAGAGAAATGCAAATCAAAACCACATTGAGTGTCATTCTAACACCAGTTAGAATGACAGTCATTAAAAAATCTGGAGACAACAGATGCTGGATTGGATGTGGAGAAATAGGAACATTTTTACACTGTTTGTGGGAGTGTAAATTAGTTCAACCATTGTGGAAGTTAGTGTTATAATTCCTCAAGGAACTAGAAATAGAAATTCCATTTGACCCAGCAATCCCATTACTGGATATACATCCAAGGGATTATAAATCATTCTATTATAAACACACATGCACACGTATGTTCAGTGCACCACTGTTTGCAATAGCAAAGACCTGGAACCAGTCCAAATTCCCCTCAATGATAGATTGGACAGGGAAAATGTGGCACATATACACCATGGAATATTATGCAGCAATCAAAAATGATGAGTTCGTGTTTTTTGTAGGGACATGGATGATCTGGAAAACATTATTCTCAGCAAACTGACACAAGAACAGAAAACCAAACACCTCATGTTCTCAATCATAGATGGGTGTTGAACAATGAGAACACATGTACACAGGGAGGGGAGCATCACACACTGGGGTCTGTTGAGGGGGGACTAGGGGAGGGACAGCAGGGGGTAGGGATTTGGGGAAGGATAACATGGAGAAATGCCAGATATAGATGATGGGGATGGAGGCAGCAAAGCACATTGTCATATCTGTACCTATGCAACAATCTTGCATGTTCTATACATGTACCCAGAACCTAAAGTGCAATTATATACATAAAATATATATCAATGCAATCTTGGGCCAAAGACTAAGGAAACCCTCAGGTTGCCAATCACTCTATGGGCTCCAGCTCACCTAAGTTTATGTTGGGCTTTCTGCCAAAAGTCCCACCTAATAATGAAGCTGTAGCTTGCACTGTCTCTCAAAGATATTTCTTTTCTTTGGGATTGCAGGTAGAGGGCTCTTACATTCTTCTTTTCAGTCACAGTTTGGATATTTCTGGGTTTGAGGGCAAATATCATTTTCATATTGTCATAAAAGTGCTCCATTTTATGATAATTTCCAACACTAGCCCTTTTGATAATAATATTAACTTCCATTTGTATGAGACTCTACAGTTTCCTGTGGATATGTCTTGTGTGTTCTTCCAAGGAAGCTTCATTTCTAGGAAGTTATTATGCACTGTGTTCTCAGGGTTGTATCTGTAATTCCTTGAAGAGTGATTGTCACCCAATGGGTAGTTGCTGAATGAATGAAGGGCTGACTTAGTGAATGAAAAAGTTCAGTAGAGCATAGTGGTTGGTGTTGCGTTTGATATACAAGTAAAGAAACTGAGGTTCTAAAATATCAAATGATTTTCTTGAGGATACATTCCAGGGGATGGATAGACTTCTGGTTTCTCATTCAGTGTTTTTAAACAAGTGTGTTATGGACTGGTGCCACTGTGAGATTCACACATGAATGATTTCTCTGCTAATGATGATTTTTACTCATTTTTAACAGTTTTATTTGGGTGTAATTTATATACCACAACTTTACCCACTATAAGTGTATGATTCAGTAATTTTTAGTAAATTCCTCTTATGATCAATCCCAAGCCCCACCCCAGACAATCTTTTATTTTCTCTCTATGTCTCTAGACTTGCTTTTTAATAAAACATCATGTAAATGAAACCATACATTATGTAGTATTTAATGTCTATCTGGCATTCTTCACATAGCATTATATTTTTGAGGCTTATCTGCATTGAAGCTGTTCATTACTTTTAATTGCTAAATACTTGTCATGTTACAGTTTTTTATCACTCACAAGTTGATGGATATTTGGTTTAATTCCAGTATTTGTCTATTTATTCAGTTTAAAATATTTTAAAGTTTTTTTAAAAATGCATTTTGTTTTATTTTTAAGTACTTGAGATGCCCTTAATTTCTTTCTATTACAGACTTCTAATTTAACTGCTATAATCTGATAAGCCAGATGAAATTGTTTAAATTCCTTTAAATTCAAAACTTTTTACTGGATTATCATATGGTATATCCTGGAGAATAATCTTCATGTTCTTGAAAAGTATGTATGTATTCTACATGGATAGAGGGTTCTATAATGGTCAGTTTGGTCATGTTGGTTGATACAGTAAGTTATCTGTATCTTTGATGATTTTCTGTATATCTGTTCCATCAATTATTTAGGAAGAGGTATGGTCTGCAACTACAATTGTTGAATCATTTAGTTATTTTATTCAGTTGTCAATATTGGTTTAGTGTATTTAGAAGTTTAATTGTTAGGCACATATATATGTGTAATCTTAAAATATTTTGAAGTACTGACTCTTTTTATTAAGACATGTCCTTCCTTTTCCTAGAGATATTTCTTGTATTAAATTATATTTTGTCTAAATCAATGTATGTCTTATGGTTAAGATTTACATAGAATTTACATTTCTATTCATTTATTTTCAATATGTTTGTGTATTTGAATCTTAAATTTGTCTCTTGTAGAGAGCATATAGTTGAATCTTGCCTTTTAAACCAGTATGCCAATCTCTGCTTTTTGGTTAGGGTATTTAATTCGTTAACATTTAATGTAACTATGATATAGTTATATTTACATCTGCCATATGTTATTTGTATTCTTTATGTTTCACATCTCATTTTTTTCTCTGATCTTCATTTATTGTCTTACTTTGTATTAAACACATATTTTTAGTGCATCATTTTAGTTTTTTGCTATATTTTAGGTACTTTTCTAATTATTGCTCTATGTATTACAATATTCACCATGTAGTAGAACAAAATACTTAGGTTAGTACCACCTTAAACTTTTTCTCTAATATATTCCCATTCCCTGCCCCTCCTTTTTGTTATAACTGTGATGTGTACATTTCTTTATCAACCTCCTAATACACAGTTATAATTATTTCTTTAGTTGATTATATCTTTTTTAAAAAAGTTAAGAAGCAAAAGACTCTACAAAGCCTTTGATATGAAGGTTCCTATTAAAGATTTTCAGTTTTCTTCTTTTCTTCCTGTGGTTCCAAGTTACCATCTGATGCCATCTCCTTTCGGTTTAAAGGCCTTTAGTCTTTGTCATAAGACATGTCTGCTATTAACATATTCTCTTAGTCTTTGGGAATACTGCTATTTCACTTTCATTTTTGAAGGACAGTTTCACTGGATATAGAATTCTTGCTGATATTTTTCTTTTAATACTTTGAAAAGTTCATTCCATTGCGTTCTGTCCTGCATTGTTTCAGTTGAACAAATAGATATTAATTGTAACAATACTTCTATATATGTGATGATATGTGGTGAGTTAGGAACATCTTGGATCTGTTTATTACTGGTTTTTTAACCTAATTTGGGAAACTATTGGCCAGTCTTCCGTTATTTTTCTGCCCCTTTCTCACTCTTCTCTTTGTCTGGAACTCCTGTCACATTTATGCTGATATGTCTGTTGCTGTTCTAATGCTATCTATCTTTAATCAATTTTTATTCATTTTCTTTATTTTTTTCTCTCTTGTTTAGACTGAATTATTTCTATTAATCCTTCTGCCTATTGACTGATTCTTTCCTTTACCATTCCATATTCAGTGGTTGAGCCCATCCGGGAAAGTTTTCATTTCAATCATTGTACTTTATAATTAACTCCAGGATTTCCACTGGTTATTTTTTATAGTTTCTATGTCTTTATTGAGAATACCTATTTGTAGAGTCATTTTAATCATATTTTAATTCTTTGAATATATACAGTTTCTGGAATTTTTTAAAGCATCATGTTAGTTGCTTTGAAATTTTTGCCTGCTAGATTCGACATCTGGGCCAACTCACAGTCAGTTTCTAGTGACTATTTTCTTTCCCTAAATGTGGGTCACACTTTCTGATTTTTGCATGTCTCATGATATTTTTATGAAGATTTTGACATTTTAGACAAGACATTATTGATTTTTTTTCTTGAGGGTTACTACTGCTATTGCTATTTTTGTCTTTAATTGTAACTTGCCTGGACTTAATCTCCAGTATTTGTTTCCTCTATAATGTGAAGCTGATGATGTCTTTGCTTGTTTTTGTTTAAATTATCATTTTTGAGTATAGCTTCCTGAAGGTTTCTCCTGAGTCTGCATTACTTATATTTTTGGCCAGCAGTTGTTTAAAGTTTATGCCAAAATTCTATGCCAGTGAAGTTTCTACTCTGCTGATGGATGTGAGTGTATTCAATGTTCAGGTAGTTTTAGAGTATGCTGGATGTGTCCTTGTGGTGTGTCCTTCCTCTCCTGTCCTGGAAGCACTGTTACATTCACTGAGCTCGCAGGGGAGATGAAAGCAGCCCCAGGCAAGAACATTATGAACTCCCATTGCTGTGATCTAAAATCCAGTGGTATTCATAAGCAAAGATTTCTCCATTTTGGTGAGTTATCAGAGTCTTTAAAATAGTTGTTTTGATTTTTTTTTCATTCAATATTTGTTTTTTCGGGGAGAAGATTTTATCACCCTTTCACTCCATCCTTATCAAGTATGCTAGTATGGGTGTTTTAGTTAGAATACTATAGTTAAGAAAACGTCCAGTGAAAAAGTTACTGTATAAAAAAGAAAAACATGATATAATGATTGTATAGTCCATTTTATCTGGTATCTTCTAATTCTGTCTTTAACTGTATAACATTTTTTTTTTCTCGACAAATGGGACACTTCTGTGTTTAGCTGCCTTGACCCTTGTGAATGTCATGAATCCTAGAATGCACATGCTGAGGAAAGGGTTGAACTCATGTGCTAATAAGCTATAGGAGTTTCTTACATCCATCAGCAGCTACTAATCCTAACTTCTTTCAGCTGTGGAAAAATAATCACCAGGGATTTGTGATAAAAAGTCTTAATTTACTTTCTTCTCCAATCTTGATTTGAACTTTGATCTCCAAATTGAACCTACAAGTGCCTTTTCCTTTAGTTTTAATCCTAATTTACACAGATATACTGAGAGGCTTATGTACAAGTCATTTTGAAATGCTTAGAAAATGTACAAAGCTGAGCATTCTAAGGCACAGCTTTTTTTTTTCTATTTCTTTTCCTTCTTTCCTTTTCTCCTTTCAGCCACTGATCAGTGTTCCTGTTAATGAGCCACAGGGAGAAGTGTGCTGGTTTGGGACCACAGGCGTCCACATAAAATGAATGTGACATTTTGCAAATGAAGCGAACTCATTAAACAGTCCTCTTCAAGACATTCATTTTCTATGGTAATCTAATTTTCTGATGAAAGGGGGATCATTTAAATTGGCCTGATCAGTCTTGTTTCAACCCCTTGTCAGAGCCTATCCTGTGGACCCCATTTCCTGGTTCAGCAGGGAGTGTTTGTGTAAGACTCACTCCACAGTGGCCTGGATGAAGTACAATGATGACAGACTTGCAGGTGGTTCTAATCACTTCAGTGAGAACAGTCAGGGGTAGCTGGGCAGTTCTCAAGCCCATGTCAGCTCAGCCAAGTCTGGCCAGCGAATTTTAGTTTGACTGATAGCAACAATTTCAGGGTTTCATGTTGGTACCCTGTAGGCAAAGGGAAGTTTGTGCCAACTGCTGAGGTTTAGCATCTAAATTGGCATTTGCACCTGGGATAAACCGTAGACCTGAATGTGTGCTGTAATCAAATAAACCTCCCTCCCTTCCTCCCCTCCCTCCTCTCCCTTCCTCCCTCCATTCCTCCCTTCTTCCCCCTTCCCCTCTTCCCCTCTTCCCTCCTTCCCTCCTTCTCTACTTCCCTCCCTTCTTCCTTCTCTCCTTCCCTCCTTGTCTCCTTTCCTCCTTTCTTCCTTCTCTCCTTCCTTCCTTCTTTCCTCCCTCCTTCCTTCCTTCCCTCCATCTTTCTTCCTTCCTTTTGCCTGCCTGCCTGCCTTTTTCTCTCTTTCTCTTTCACTGGAATTTGCTTTGCATTATAAACACTTTAGCTTTGGAGAATCTCAACTGCACACTGTCTTTTGTAAGTTACTATTCTTGCTATTAGGTGACATTTTGTTGTTGTTCTTGTGAAAAATTGAGGAAAAAGTGGCTCCTTTCTGCTATACAAATCTTTGTCTGTAGCATAGTGTATTAAAAGTAAAAAGACAAAAAACAGCCGTGGCAAGCTGGAAGCTAGGGTTTCCGTCTAACCCAAAAGAATTGAAGCGAGCGTTTGCCAATTACATAAAGTCAAATACATGTCTTAGATACATGAAATATTGAGCAATGGAAGTAAAGAATTTTACTTCAAGGGGCATTTAATTCCATTCTTTATGGTTTTAAAGAATTTATTTAAAGTCTTTAAAAAACTGGTGGAGAGACCATTTATTTCAGCATGGTTAATAAAGAAAGGGGCTGAGCAGCATTCATGAGGTGTTAGCTAATTAAGCAGGGCAGGGAAATCACAGTTGGTGAGGCAAGAAGGGGCTTAATGGACAAACTACTCATGCATGTGGATAGACATTTCATGTAGTCAGAGATATAAGTAACATTATGTAAACTACATCATAGGAAATGCATTTTGAGTGCGTATAGATTTAACATGGGTAAAGTTGGACTTCCGGAGCCCATTTCAGAGTAGGGCTCACAGTGCTTTATAAATTGTATCTTGTTAATCTTTGCAATACCCCAGGGAGGTAGGTTGTTGGTAAATACCATCGTCACTCTTTTTTACAGCAGGAAGAACACAAGTGAGGAAACATCAAGAGATTTTCCCAAGGTCACCTAGCAAGTTAATTAGAGAGCTTGAAGTAAAAGTCCCCGTTCAGTTTTCCTTCCATTAAATCTTGTTCCTCTTCTTCTTCTGGGCATCTCAGCTATTAATGGTGTTCCCAGTACTTGCTCCTAATTAGTAACTTTGGGAGCCTTTTCTTTATAGGAGACTTAAAGACGAAGTAGGTTTGGGAACCACTTTGGGTTTTTATTACCTTTGAAGCTACCTAACCTCTGAATGGGTATATGGAAAGTTATCTGGTAGGCTGATGAAAATATATTGGTTTATATTGCTTTTCAGAATGTTTGAAAGCAAGTGCTTCCCTCCAATCAAGGAGGAGTTATTGATTAAAAAGAAATGATTGCTGAAAGATGGACAATTACTGTCTTTATTGTAAAAGAGAGGGAAATAGATTCATTGATTATTTCTAGGTATCACTGGGTCTGACAGGGGATTGTTTCATTGCTTTGCATTTAGGGTATTTCTGCCTGCAGTGGTGTGTGTGTGTGTGTGTGTGTGTGTGTGTGTGTGTGTGTGTATGTGTTTAAAAAACATTAATTTGTGTAAATCACTGTTTTAAGCTCCATTATGTATAATTTTATTTAATACTTACAACTGGTACCATGTGAGATTCTACTTCCTTGGTCAAACCTTCGATGATGTAGCTAGCCATTTTTACCTTGCCTCTTTTGAGCCATCATGGCACTTTTTTTGGTAACTCTAAAAAGGTGGTTATATTCTTTCTGTAATAATTTGTTTTGTGTTTCTATTTTATCCCCTTCTTCTGAGCCATGAGCACCCTCCTTCACCAAAGAAGAAAATACTGTAGAATACAAGGTAATGCTGATGCAGCTGCGAATGTTCTAGTTGGTACAAACTTTGTGTCATGACCACATTTTCAGTGTTTTGAGCTTTCTTCTGTCAACAGCTTAGTCAAGAGTCTTGCTAAAGTCAAAAGAGATTGTATTTATTGACTTTTATGTGTTAATCCAGCTACAGATACATGTGAGGAGATTAAATTGGTATGAGAGGTCTTGTAATGCAGCTTGTTGGTTGAATGATGAGGAAGTTTCTGGTAAAGTGGAATTTAAATTTTAAATGTTATATTCTCTAATGTCTGTTCATTTCCTTATTATACACAGAAGTGACATTGAGAATGGCTGCATGCTTCTTAGAATGTAATGTGACAACTGTACAGTAAAGGTGAGCTCTTCATTTCATCAACAAATACTTAGAGTTGTACTCCCTTTACACACTCAGAGGAAAACAGGTGACACATTCCAACAGACTCACTTGAGAAGACTTTAATAAAGGGCCATTTTACAGGTAAATGGTTGGTAAAGTTAATTTTAAAAGTGGTACATTGTCCTAGGACCAACAATAGCAAGAGTGATGGCAGCCTCTAGCCCTGACCCAACTCTCAATGTCCTTACTCCAAAGCCATCCACTCTGCCTCCTGGAAATGCTTCTCAGTCAGCAAACTCCTTGTCATCCTCACCCTCTTTTCCAGATGATCCTCCACCTTCTTGCCCTAAGTGACAATAGGCTCTCCTCTTAGGATGTCCTATGGACCTCCTAGGTGCGGTTTATTCTCTCCCATCACCACACCTTAGGATTGGGAATCGAGGGGTAGATGGTCTTTTTCCCCCATTGTAGAATTTCGTGGTACACCTATTTTCCACTCTATGCACATTACATTCTATGAAACATATGGCCAGTTCTCAATGTCACTTCAAAACTCAAGACCCCTTATAAAACAGTAAACTGTATGTAGAATAGTCTCAAAATAAAGTACTGGAGAATATTTATAAAAGCTGGAAATATTGACTGTATAACTGGGAAGGCTAAGAAATGGTCTTTTAGCTTTTGTTATGTATTTGAAGCGATGTCACGTGGGACTGGGATTCGGATGTACAACTTTGGAGGGTAGGAGCAAGTTGAATGAAAGCTACAGGGAGGAAAATTGGGCTCAATATTCAGGGGAATTTTCAATCATCCAGAGCTGTCCAAAAATAAACCACTAGTCTATGAGTGAGCTTCTTGCTTATGAAGATGGTGAAGCAGAGGCTGGGGAACTTCATGTTCAGATGTTGCATGGGCGGGAGATTGGGCTGGACTTGGTCAGAGGTGGCAGGCTGAAGGAAAGTAATTGTTCCTATTAAAAACAAAAGGTTTTGAGGTCGTACAACTGAGGTATTTTAAAACAGAGACAAGGGACAAGTCTTATTTATCTATCATCTCTCTATCCATCTATCATTTATCTACCACCTTGCCTACTTACCTACCTATAGTCACCCAAGTACAAGGCCTTAGGGATTTGTGAGTCCTGTGGTAAATCAGAGTACATTTCTTGCTTCAGGGTACTCCAGTAACACTTAGAAGTCCCATTTCAGCAAATAAATTGTATTTAAGAGACACATTTATTTCATTTTCCTCAGGTCATCTGGGTATGACCCTAGTTCCAGTTCTAGACCTCATCCATTCAGCCTCCTTCTGGATCTAGATTTCTTACCTATAGATGAGGGAGCAAGGCAGAGTGGGGTCTTAGACCATATTTCTAAGAATTCCTTTTGAACATGTACATGTGCATGTGTGTGTGGGGGGGCTCATGTTAATGTTTGGAATTTTATATTCATTAAGGCTGTTCCCTGTAGATTGCAGTGATTATCTAAAAATGGAGCTCTCTCTTGCCATATTATGGTCTGTTAACTGCATAAGATACAGAATGATACTTTAGAACGTCAGGTCCTGTCACGTTTTTGCTTGGAATGCTGCAGTGGCTTCACGTGGCATTCTGCATAAAACCCAGAGACCTCATGGGTTCGTGAGGCCTCACAGGCTCATGTTCCTGTTCCCACCTTGAGCATGCTGCCCACCTCTTTCCTCACTCACTCTAGCCTGCTGGTCTCCTCATTCCTCAAAGTTGTAAAGCACAGATGACCCCAGACTCTTTCTTCTTCCTGCAGTGCTCTTTCTTAAGAACGTATTAGGCTCATACTAGTGTCATTATATCTGGGAATTTCCCAGACAACAAAGAAAAGAAATAAAAGGTAGATGCAAGCATCTCTAGCTTTTCTGGAAGTTTCATGGAAGCCCCACTCAACTGCTTCTGCTTCTATCTCAGTGTCTTGCTATAGTTGTAAGAGAGATGTGGAAATGGCATTGTTTAGCTGGCTGACTGGACTCCAAGTCCAACTGCAGCTCTTTATGGCATAGAGAAAAGCAGGGTGGATATGGCCAGGCAGCAAACCGTGTCTGCCATGGTGTGTGGCAAGTGACTAATGAATCCCCAAATATTGCTTGTAAAATTTTCAGTATGGGCATAAATGTTCACTTTTTTTCTGGTTAGCAGATTCATATCTCCCATGAGAATCTCAAAACGATCCGTGACCTCATATGTGACACTGGACCATGTTCTAGAGTCACATGTGTTGCTCTCTTAGGTACTTTTGGATGCGATTTGTTGCAGAGGTCATCAGACTTTTTTTTTTAGACGGAGTTTCGCTCTTGTTACCCAGGCTGGAGTGCAATGGCGCGATCTTGGCTCACCGCAACCTCTGCCTCCTGGGTTCAGGCAATTCTCCTACCTCAGCCTCCTGAGTAGGTGGGATTACAGGCACGCGCCACCATGCCCAGCTAATTTTTTGTATTTTTAGTAGAGACGGGGTTTCACCATGTTGACCAAGATGGTCTCGATCTCTTGACCTCGTGATTCACCCACCTCAGCCTCCCAAAGTGCTGGGATTACAGGCTTGAGCCACTGCACCTGGCCCAGACTTGTTTATATTTCTGATAAGAAGAGGACTCTGCTGGTTTCTATAGATTCACTAATACATTTGTTAGGGGCTTGAACGTGCACACAGAGCAGTGTGGAGTACTACAGCACCCTGTATGGCTCTATGACCCACAGAGGGATGCAGGATGGTGCCCTCACGTGTGGTTTGTGATCTTCCAAACAGTCCTTCCTTTTACTGGCCATGCTGCTCCCAGGCTACAACAGACAGTGGCAAGATAGCTTTTGGTTTATTGAGTTTCATGGTCAGATATCATGCAGGCTCCTGGCATCAAGCAGAGTAGCATTGAGAGGTTCTAATGGAAACTGAGGTCTGAACACCTTTGAACAGGCTATGGAAAAGACACAAACTTACAGAATTTTATTGTTGTTGGGGTGATTACATGTTAAGTGTCCAGGACAGTACAACCTAGTAGGTACTTAAATGTCAATTTCTTTCCTGTATTTTGGTGTATTTTTGTTCCTGTTTCTGCCTTCCTGACAGTTTGCCTCCTTTCCCTTGAATTCTGCATTTTTTTCTTTTCTCTTTTTTCTTTTTTTTTTTTTTTTGAGACGGAGTTTCACTCTTGTTACCCAGGCTGGAGTGCAATGGCGCGATCTCAGCTCACTGCAACCTCCGCCTCCTGGGTTCAGGCAATTCTCCTGCCTCGGCCTCCCGAGTAGCTGGGATTACAGGCATGCGGCACCATGCCCAGCTAATTCTTTGCATCTTTAGTGGAGACGGGGTTTCACCATGTTGACCAGGATGGTCTCAATCTCTTGTCCTTGTGATCCACCCGCCTCGGCCTCCCAAGTGCTGGGATTACAGGCTTGAGCCACCGCGCCTGGCCTAACTTACAGAATTTTATTGTTGTTGGGTGATTACATGTTAAGTGTCCAGGACAGTACAACCTAGTAGGTACTTAAATGTCAATTTCTTTCCTGTATTTTGGTGTATTTTTGTTCCTGTTTCTGCCTTCCTGACAGTTTGCCTCCTTTCCCCTGCATTCTGCATTTTTTTCATCAGAAGCTCAATATCCATCTTTCATCAGTAGATTTTAGGATATATATAGAAAACAAGGTTTTTAACTCATGTCATATGTTATAGGCAATGAAAGCAATATATATACCCACTGCATTTAGAAGTATGAATGCTGTAGGGTTACTTTTCTTATCCATAATTGTGTTTCTTCTCTAATTTCTTAATGCTGCTAGTTTGCAAAGATATGTAGCACACAAAAGCTATAATGGTGCTAGATATGATAATATAGCCGTCATAGGATGGCAGTCATAATAATCCTAGCTGCCACTAATTTTCCGTGGAATGCTTTATACCTGCAAAATGCTGTCTTTTTCTTCTTCTCAATCACTCTTTACATATTCTTGATAGAAATGGTTGTTTTTATAGTTTTCTTCTACTGAAGAGAAATCAAAGAAACAGAACATTTAAGAAATGGCCCTAGGTCACATGCCTCATTTGTCACAGAGTGTGAGAAAAGCACATTTTATCACCACCACACATTTTTTCCTAATGAGAAAAGAAAAGGCAACGTTCTTGGCAGGAAACTTGATACGGAAGATGTGTTCAGTAATTAAACTTTTTCTCCTCATTGGATTAGCAGTTTTAATTCATGACTGACATAAATTTTATTCTGGGTCATTTAATTCTTCATGTTCATGTAACAAATAACATGTCTCACAATATTTACCAATGACATAGTGTTCTCAGCCCTGGCTGAATCTTACAAATACCTGAGGAATAGAAAAACCCTGATCTGTAAAGGGTTATGGGCAGCAGGAAGTTTTAAAGTGCTTTGTAGATAATTCTCCTGAACTGCTAGAGAAGAGATCCTTGGATCAAAAGAACAACAGGAATGCAATATTTAAGCAGGTTTCTCTCAAATATTTTCTAATTCAGAACATCCATCTAAGGTCTCTGTCAGCAGTTCTAGGATGGCTTGAGAGGGTGTGTGTGTGTCGAAGAGTGTGTGTGTGTGTATGTGTGTGTGTGTGTCTGTGTGTGTGTATGTGTATCTGTCTGTCTGTCTGTGTCTGTGTGTATGTGTGTGTATGTGTTCCCAAGTAAAGACAACTTTTCCCAGGGGAAGGCTGTGCTGTAAGCTGTCGTGTTTAAGAATTTGGTCTTTATTTGGTATTTTGCACTTGCTTCTCCGCTTCCTGGAGAAACGATACTGTTTTATTTCCAGGATGTTTCTTCATCTGGTGAATAATTATACCTACCCTTCCAGATTGCTCTGAGGGTTAAAAGACATTTGTTATGGGTTGAATTGTGCCTACCCAAGGAGACTGAAGGCCTAACTCCCTGTACCTCAAGATGTTACCTTATTCAAACATAGGGTCCTTACCAAGGTGACTGGCTTAAAATGTCATCATTAGGGTGGGTCTAATCCAATATGACTAGTGTCCTTATAAAATGGAAAAGACTAGACATAGAGACAGACATACAAAGAGGAAAAATGATATGAAAATGCATGGAGAAGAGGCATCTACAAGCCAAGACCGGCCTGGGGCAGATCTTTCCCTCAGCCCTCAAACAAATCCAACCCTGACAACCCCTCAATCATGGACTTCTGTCCTCCAGAGCTTGGAAAGAATAAATTTCTGTTGTGTGAACCATCCAGTCTGCGGTACTTCGTGATGGCAGCACCAAGAAACTAATACAACATGACCTAACCTTGTGCCAGCACTAGCAATAACCTCTATCTAAAAAAAGCTACAATAAGGAGAAATTTTAAGATACAAAGTATTTCCAGTGCTAATAAAAATAGAAATAATAGATCATTTGAAAAGGTAATAACTTATAATTTTCTATAAGATTTTATTAAAAATATACATGATAAATTTGTTAAGCTTTTTATTCTATTTTAAGTCATACAGATGATATCATCAGCCAATCTTCTGGTATATAGCAAAAGCTACCTTATTTTAAAGACCCTTTAAAAGAGCAATTTTAGGTTCACAGCAAAATTGAGAGGAAGGTGCACAGTGTTCCATCCCTCTGCCTGTTCTGATGCATGCCCAGCCTCCCACATTAGCAACATCCCCCACTATGGTGGATAACGTTACAGGTGATGCACCTGCTTTGACACACCATTAGCATTCACAGTCCATTGTTTACATTAGGTTTGTCCTTTGTGTTGACATTCTGTGGTGTTGGACGAATGTGTAATGATGTACCTACCATGGTAGTATCACACAGAGAGTTTTTACTGCCCCACAAATCCTCTGTACTCTGCATATTCATCCCTCCCTCCCCAAGTCCCACAGCAGCTACTGATCTTTTTACTGTCTCTATAGCTTTGTCCATCCAGAGTGTCCCATAGTTGGAATCATACAGCAGACAGCCTTTTCAGATGGGTTACATTCACTTATTAATATGCATTTAAGCTTCCTTCATGTCTTTATGCCTCAATAGTTAATTTCTGAATAATTTTCCATTGTTTAGATGTCTATTAATCCATTCATCTAATGAAGGACACCTTGATTGCTTTGGCAATCATGAATAAAGTTTTGGCAATTGTGAATAAAGTTGCTCTAGACATTCATAGGCTTAGGCAGGGTTTTCTGTGAACATGTTTTTAAACCTTATTTGAGTAAATACCAAGGAATGTGATTTCTGATTGATAGGGTGAGAGTATGTTTAGTACTGTAAGAACCTGTTTTCCAAAGTGGCTGCACCATTTTGCATTCTGATTAGCAATGAATGGGACTTCCTGTTGCTCTCCATCCTTATTAGCATGTGGCATTGTCAGTGTTCTGGATGTCGGTCATTAAATTGGGTATGTAGTGGCATGAGATAGTTTGAATCTGCATTTCCCTGATGACATATAACAAGAACATCATTTCATATGCTTATTTGCCATCCTATAACTTCTTTGTAGAAGTATCTGCTGAGGTCATTGGCCCATTTTTAATAGGGTTGTTTATTTTCTTATTGTTGAGTTCTAAGAATTTTTTTGTATATTTGAATAATAGTCCTTTGTCAGATATGTTTTTGGCAAACTTTTTTCCCATTTGTGGCTTGTCTTATTTTCTTGACATTGTCTTTCATGGGGCAGAAAATTTTAATTTTAATAAATTTCAGCTTATCAATTTTTTCATGGATCATTCATGTGTGTTATTGATTACTTCCTGTGTACCACTTGCTATTCAAGTAAGTGCTTTGTATTTTAACTCATTTAATCCTCACACAAAACCTCTGGAGTGTATACTGTTGTTACCCCCATTGGGTACTTTTGGTATTGTATCATTGTCAAACCCAGTGTCATCTATGGTAGATTTCCTTTTTTGTTAATTCCAGGAATTTTATAGTTTTTATTTTACATTTATATCTATAACCCATTTTGAGGTGTTTTTTTTTTCTGAAGAGTTTAAGGTGTGTGTCTAGATTGTGTTTCTGCATGTGGCTGCTCAGTTGTCCTAGCACCATTTGTTTAAAAGACTGTCTTTTCTCCATTGTATTGCCTTTGTTTCTTTGTCAAAGATTAGTCAACTATACTTATGTGGGTCTGTTTCTCAGCTCTGGATTCTGTTCCATTGATCTATTTGTCTGTTCTTCAAGCAATAGCACAGTGTCTTGATTACTGTGGCTTCACAGTAAGTCTTAAAGTTGGGATAGTGTCAGTCTTATATCTTTGTTCCTTTCTTTCAATATGTATTAGCTCTTCTTTGTTTTTGTCCTCTCTTCATAAACTTTAGAATCAGTTTGTTGATATCTATAAAATAACTTGCTGGGATTTTTGATTTTGATAACACATAGATTAATTTGGGAAGAACTGACATCTTGACAATATTGAGTCTTCCTCTTCATGAATATGGCATATCTTTCTGCTTATTTAATTCTTCTATTATTCATTTCATTAGAGTTTTTGGCCACTTTCCTCAAATACATCTTGTGCATTTTTTGTTATATTTATACCTATATTTCATTTTTGGGGGCGCTAGTGAAATGGTATTGTGTTTTTAATTTCCAGTTCCACCTGTTTACTTCTGGTTTATACGAAAGCTATTGACATTCATATATTAGCCTTACATCCCACAGATTTGCTATGATTGTTTATTAGTTCCAGACATTTTTTCATTGGTTCTTTCAGATTTTCTACATAGATAAATATGTCATCTGCAATTAAAGAAAATTTTATTTCTTATTTCCTAATCAGCGTATCTCCTTATTACCTTTTATTGCTGCGTTGCATTAGCTAGAACTTCCAGTACAATGTTGAAAAGGTGTGATGGGAGAGAATATCCTTGCCTTGTTTCTGATCTTAGTGAAAAATATTTGAGCTTCTTACTATAAAAGATAATGTTAGCTGTAGATGTTGTATAGATATTCTATATAACGTTGAGGAAGTGGTTCACTATTTTAATTTATTGAGAGTATTTATCATTAGTGTGGGATTTTGTAAAATTCTTTAACTGCATCTATTTATATGATTATGTGATTTCTCTATTGATGTGATAAATTAATTATCTTTGAATATTGTACAAGCCTTGTATATCTGGGATAAATCCCACGTGGTTTTTGTGTTGGTTAGTATTGAATGTCAACTTGATTGAAAGATGCAAAGTACTGTTTCTGGGTGAGTCTGTGAGGATGTTGCTGAAGGAGATTAATAGTTGAGTCAGTGAACTGAGAGAGTCAAGCTCACCCTCATTCTGGGTGGGCACCATTTAATCAGCAGTTGGCATGACTAGAATAAAGCAGGCAGAAGAATGGGGAAGGATTTGACTTGCTGAATTTTCTGTACTTCATCTTTCTCTCATGCTGGACGCTTTCTGCCCTCAATAATCAGACTCTAAGTTCTTCAGCTTTTAGACACTTGGATTTATACAAGAGGGTTGCCAGTCATTTTTCAGGGGTTCTTGAGCCTTCAGCCACAGATTGAAGACTGCTGGCTTCCCCACTTTTGAGGTTTTGGGACTTGGACTGGCATCCCTGCTCCTCAGCTTACAGACAGACTACTGTGGGTATTCACCATGTGATTGTGTGGACGATGACTCTTTCTGGCTGTTTCCTGCTGAAAAGGAGTGTTGTGTGGGGAACAGCAGTTGGGGTTGATCTAAGGGTCCTCAGAAGAGAGGACTGTTCATGCATGTTTCTCTCTGTAGCACCATTTGGAGTTTCATTGCTGTCAACCATTCCAATGGGTGGTAACACTGGTTTGCCTCCATCAGATGTTGCTGAGACATTAATATAAAAGTAGCCTCTCTTTTAAGATAAGTGGCATTGGATTTGGGGTGGCTAGAGTAACTTTAGTGTTATGTTAACCTTGTCTAAATCTTGCCAACAATTATTATTATTATTATTTTTTTGAAATCCACATTGCATTTTATTTTGGCCAGGAGATCTTTTTTTTTTTTGTAAAATTTTTATTGCATTATAGGTTTTGGGGTACATGTGCAGAACATGCAAGATAGTTGCATAGGTACACACATGGCAGTGTGTTTTGCTGCCTTCCTCCCCTTCACCCACACTTGGCATTTCTCCCCAGGCCATCCCTCCCCAGCCCCCCCCCGCTGTCCCTCCCCCATTCCCCCCAATAGACCCCAGTGTGTAGTAGACCCCCTCCCTGTGTCCATGTGTTCTCATTTTTCTCACCCGCCTATGAGTGAGAATATGCGGTATTTCCTTTTCTGTTCTTGTGTCAGTTTGCTGAGAATGATGTTCTCCAGATTCATCCATGTCCTTACAAAGGACATAAACTCATCATTTTTGATTGCTGCATAATATTCCATGGTGTATATGTGCCATATTTTCCCAGTCCAGTCTATCATTGATGGGCATTTGGGTTGGTTCCAGGTCTTTGCTATTGTAAACAGTGCTGCAATGAACATTCGTGTGCATGTGTCCTTATAGTAGAACGATTTATAGTCCTTTGGATATATACCCAGTAATGGGATTGCTGGGTCAAATGGAATTTCTATTTCTAGGTCCTTGAGGAATCGCCACACTGTCTTCCACAATTGTTGAACTAATTTACACTCCCACCAACAGTGTAAGAGTGTTCCTATTTCTCCACATCCTCTCCAGCATCTGCTGTCTCCAGATTTTTTAATGATCGTCATTCTAACTGGCGTGAGATGGTATCTCAATGTGGTTTTGATTTGCATCTCTCTAATGACCAGTGATGATGAGCATTTTTTCATGTGTTTGTTGGCCTCATGTATGTCTTCTTTTGTAAAGTTTCTGTTCATATCCTTTGCCCATTTTTGAATGGGCTTATTTGTTTTTTTCCTGTAAATCTGTTTGAGTTCTTTGTAAATTCTGGATATCAGCCCTTTGTCAGATACATAAACTGCAAAGATTTTTTTCCCATTCTGATGGTTGCCGATTCACTCTAATGACTGTTCCTTTTGCCATGCAGAAGCTGTGGAGTTTGATTAGGTCCCATTTGTCTATTTTGGCTTTTGTTGCCAATGCTTTTGGTGTTTTGGTCATGAAGTTCTTGCCTACTCCTATGTCCTGAATGGTTTTGCCTAGATTTTCTTCTAGGGTTTTTATGGTGTCAGGTCTTATGTTTAAGTCTTTAATCCATCTGGAGTTAATTTTAGTGTAAGGTGTCAGGAAGGAGTCCAGTTTCTGCTTTCTGCACACGGCTAGCCAGTTTTCCCAACACCATTTATTAAACAGGGAATCCTTTCCCCATTGCTTGTTTTTGTCTGGTTTATCAAAGATTATGTGGTTGTAGATATGTTGTGTTGCCTCCGATGCCTCTGTTCTGTTCCATTGGTCTATATCTCTGTTTTGGTACCAGTATCATGCTGTTTTGATTACTGTAGCCTTGCAGTATAGTTTGAAGTCTGGTAGTGTGATGCCACCCACTGTGTTCTTTTTGCTTAGAATTGACTTGGTTATGTGGGCTCTCTTTTGGTTCCATATGAAGTTCATGGTGTTTTTTTCCAGTTCTGTGAAGAAATTCAATGGTAGTTTGATGGGGATAGCATTGAATGTGTAAATTACTTTGGGCAGTATAGCCATTTTCACGATATTGATTCTTCCTAACCATGAACATGGAATGTTTCTCCCTCTGTTTGTGTCCTCTCTTATTTTGTTGAGCAGTGGTTTGTAGTTTTCCTTGAAGAGGTCCCTTACATTTTTTGTAAGTTGTATTCCTAGGTATTTTATTCTCTTTGTAGCAATTGTGAATGGCAGTTTGTTCTTGATTTGGTTCTCTTTAAGTCTGTTATTGGTGTATAGGAATGCTTGTGATATTTGCACATTGATTTTGTATTCTGAGACTTTGCTGAAGTTGCTTATCAGTTTCAGGAGTTTTTGGGCTGAGATGATGGGGTCTTGTAGGAATACTATCATGTCATCTGCAAATAGAGACAATTTGGCTTCCACCTTTCCTATTTGAATAGCCTTTATTTTTTTTTCTTGCCTGATTGCTCTGGCTAGAACTTCCAGTACTATGTTGAATAGGAGTGGTGAGAGAGGGCATCCTTGTCTACTGCCGGATTTCAAAGGGAATGCTTCCAGTTTCTGCCCATTCAGTATGATATTGACTGTTGGTTTGTCATAAATAGCTTTTATTACTTTGAGATATGTTCCATCAATACCAAGTTTATTGAGGGTTTTTAGCATAAAGGGCTGTTGAATTTTGTCAAATGCCTTCTCTGAGTCAATTGAGATAATTGTGTGGTTTTTGTTTTTGGTTCTGTTTATGTGGTGAATTATGTTTATAGACATGACTATGTTGAACCAGCCTTGCATCCCTGGGATGAATCCTACTTGATCATGATGGATAACTTTTTTCATGTGCTGTTGCAATTAGTTTGCCAGTATTTTATTGAAGATTTTTGCATCTATGTTCATCATGGATATTGGCCTGAAGTTTTCTTTTCTTGTTGAATCTCTGCAGGGTTTTGTTATCAGGATGATGTTGGTCTCATAAAATGATTTGGGAAGGGTTCCCTCTTTTTGAATTATTTGGAATAGTTTCAGAAGGAATGGTACCAGCTCCTCTTTGTGTGTCTTGTAGAATTCATCTGTGAACCCATCTGGACCTGGGCTTTTTTTGTGTGGTAGGCTCTTAATTGCTCCCTCGACTTCAGACCTTGTTATTGGTGTATTCACAGTTTCTGCTTCCTCCTGATTTGGGCTTGGGAGGATACAGGTATCCAGGAATTTATCCATTTCTTCCTGGTTTACTAGTTTATGTGCATAGAGTTGTTTGTAATATTCTCTGATGATGGTTTGAATTTCTATGGAATCTGTGGTGATTTTTCCTTTATCGTTTTTTATTGCATCTATTTGGCTGTTCTCTCTTTTCTGTTTTATCAGTCTGGCTAGTGGTCTGTCTATTTTGTTGATCTTTTCAAAAAACCAGCTCTTGGATTTACTGATTTTTTGAAGGGTTTTTCGTGTCTCTATCTCCTTCAGTTCTGCTCTGATCTTAGTTATTTCTTGTCTTCTGCTAGGTTTTGAGTTTTTTTGATCTTGCTCCTCTAGCTCTTTGAGTTTTGACGATAGGGTGTCAATTTTGGATCTCTCCACTCTTCTCATGTGGGCACTTATTGCTATATATTTTCCTCTACAGACTGCTTTAAATGTGTCCCAGAGATTCTGGTATGTTGTGTCTTCATTCTCATTGGTTTCAAATAACTTCTTTATTTCTGCCTTCATTTCCTTATTTATCCAATCAACATTCAAGAGCCAGTTGTTCAGTTTCCATGAAGCTGTGTGGTTCTGAGTTAGTTTCTGAATTCTGATTTCTAACTTGATTGCACTATGGTCTGAGAGACTGTTATGATTTCAGTTGTTTTGCATTTGCTGAGGAGTGCTTTACTTCCAATTATGTGGTCAATTTTGGAGTAGGTGTGATGTGGTGCTGAGAAGAAAGTATATTCTGTGGATTTGGGGTGGAGAGTTCTGTAAATGTCTATCAGGTTTGCTTGTTCCAGGTCTGAGTTCAAGCCCTGGATATCCTTGTTAATTTTCTGTCTGGTTGATCTGTCTGATATTGACAGTGGAGTGTTAAAGTCTCCCACTGTTATTGTGTGGGAGTCTAAGTCTCTTTGTAAGTCATTAAGAACTTGTCTCATATATCTGGGTGCTCCTGTATTGGGTCCATATATATTTAGGATCATTAGCTCTTCTTGTTGTATCGATCCTTTTACCATTATGTAATGATTTGTCTCTTTTGATCTTTGTTGCTTTAAAGTCTATTTTATCAGAGACAAGAATTGCAACTCCTGCTTTTTTTTTTTTGCTATTTGCTCGGTAAATCTTCTTCCATCCCTTTATTTTGAGCCTTTGTGTATCCTTGCATGTGAGATAGGTTTCCTGGATACAGCACACCGATGGGTTTTGCCTTTTTATCCAATTTGCCCAGTCTGTGTCTTTTGATTGGTGCATTTAGCCCGTTTACATTTAGGGTTAATATTGTTATGTGTGAATTTGATACTGCCATTTGGATGCTAGCTGGCTGTTTAGCCCATTGTTTGATGCAGATTCTTCATTTTCTTGATGCTCTTTAGCATTTTGTATGTTTTTAGAATGGCTGGTTCTGGTTGTTCCTTTCTATGTGTAGTGCCTCTTTCAGGAGCTCTTGTAAAGCAGGCCTGGTGGTGACAAAATCTCTGAGTACTTGCTTGTTGGCAAAAGATTTTATTCTTCCTTCCCTTATGAAGCTCAGTTTGGCTGGATATGAAATTCTGTGTTGAAAGTTCTTTTGTTTAAGGATGTTGAATATTGGCCCCCACTCTCTTCTGGCTTGTAGAGTTTCTGCCGAGAGATCTTCTGTGAGTCTGATGGGCTTCCCTTTGTGGGTGACCCGACCCTTCTTTCTGGCTGCCCTTAGCATTTTCTCCTTCATTTCAACCCTGGTGAATCTAATGATTATGTGCCTTGGGGTTGCTTTTCTTGAAGAATATCTTTGTGGTGTTCTCTGTATTTCCTGGAGTTGAGTATTGGCCTGCCTTGCTAGATTCAGGAAATTTTCCTGGATAATATCCTGAAGAGTGTTTTCCAGCTTGGATTCATTCTCGTTATCACATTCTGGTACACCTATCAAATGTAGGTTAGGTCTCTTCACATAGTCCCACATTTCTTGGAGATTTTGTTCATTCCTTTTTGTGCTTTTTTCTCTAATCTTGGTTTCTCATTTTATTTCATTGAATTGATCTTCGACTTCTGATATTCTTTCTTCTCCTTGGTCAATTCGGCTGTTAAAACTTGTGCATGCTTCATGAAGTTCTCGTGTTGTGTTTTTCAGCTCCTTCAATTCATTCATATTCCTTTCTAAGTTGTCCATTCTTGTTATCATTTCCTTGAATCTTTTTTCAAATCTATTTTCAAGGTTCTTAGTTTCTTTGCATTGATTTAGATCATGTTTTTTTAGCTCACTGAAGTTTCTCATTATCCACCTTCTGAAGTCTGATTCCGTCATTTTGTCACATTCGTTCTCCATCCAGCTTTGTTCCCTTGCTGGTGAGGAGTTTTGGTCCTTTGTAGGAGGTGAGGTGTTTTGGTTTTGGGTGTTTTCCTCATTTTTGCGCTGGTTTCTTCCCATCTTTGTGGATTTATCCACCTGTCATCTTAGTAGTTGCTGACTTTCCGATTGGATCTCTGAGTGGACGCCCAGATTGTTGATGATGAACCAGTTCTGTTACTTAGTTTTCCTTCTAACCATCTAGCCCCTCTGCTGTACAACTGCTGAGGTCCACTCCAGGCCCTGCTTGTCTGGGGTACACCTTTAGCAGCTGCAGAACAGTGAGGGTTGCTACCAATTTCTTCTTCTGCTATCTTTGTCCCAGAATGATGCCCACCAAATGTCAGTCTGATTAGTCCTTTTTTGAGGTGACTCATTGGATATACAGGGGTCAGGGAGCTGCTTGAGGAGACGGTCTGTAATTTATAGGAGCTCCAGTGTTGAGCTTTGAGCTCCGTTGTTCATTCAGGGTTGTTGGGCGGGTGTGTTTAGGTCTGCTACAGCAGAACTTATAAAAACCCTCTTTTTTTTTCCCCCCTCAGATGCTCTGTCCCAGGGAGTTGGTGCTTTTTTTATGAGTATCCATTGCACTGTCCTGCCCAGTTAGGAGGCCGTCTAGTCACTATTTGCCTGCCGAGGCTCCGCTCTGCTGCTGCGTGGTCTGCCCTGCTTCCGCGGGGCTCTGCCCTACTGTGGTGGGCTCTGCCCTGTTTGTGGAGTCTCTCTGTTATGGCGGGTTGCCTTGGCAATGGCAGGCTGCTTCTGCAATGGGCGTGTACCTTGGTAGGGGTGGTATGTGTCCGTAGTGGCTGACACCCCTCCCCCACCTATCTGCACCATCCTGGATTCAGCTGAGTCCGCAATAAAACTCTCAGCCTTGAGCATTTTGAATCACCGTTTTTTTTTTGGCCCTGTGGAGGTGGGACCCGCTGAGCCTGATCACCTGGCTCCCTGCCTCAGAGTCCTTTCTCTCTCTCTCTCTTTTTTAAGTTGAACAGTTGACTCTCTCACAGGTGTTTCAGTCGCCTGCTGATAGGGCACCAGGATCTGTGTGATTTTCCATGCTGCGGCCCACTGCACCGGCTCAAATCACGCTTCCCAGGAATCCCCTGGTCTGGCTCACTGTCCAAGTCCCGTTTAATCAGATGGATATGTTAATCTGCCCTCCCAAATCTCAGATTGACAGTTTAACAGGGCACCCAGACCAGTGAGTTTTGTCCGGGCTGCCACTGTGCCACGGCACCGGCCAAAACAGCCGCACAAGCCGAAAGGGCTGTGCTGGTGTCCCGTGTCTCTCCTACAACTGGGAATTTCCCCATTCTGTGGGCAAAAAGGGTCCGTCTGAAAATGCAGCTAGGACTCACCCTCTGTGCCTTCACTGAGAGCTGCAATCCTGAGTTGTTCCTCCAACTATTCTTTTTATGACAAGTAGTTACCATTTTTATAATCCCTTTATGAGCTCCATGAATTATCTATGACATGCTTAAACTTTCCGACTTGTCCCAAATATCCCTCTTTTAAACAATCAACTATTCCCTTTAGGACAAGCATTTACCATAAAAGATCTTTTCTTATAAAAACATCTCTTTTAATTATAACCTTCTTTGCATAGCCAAGGTGTGACATATTACCAAACACAATAAGAAGTTCTAGCAGACTTAGTGATAGTAAAATTTTCACATTTCTTTTTGTTGATAACTATTATCCCTGCTATAAGGATAATAATTGAGCAAAATACTATAGCAATGGAAACTCTCTGTCCAATATTTCAGTTAGAAGGTGCTACCACATATAGGTCTACTGCAAATAGTAGAGTCAGTATAGCAATTCCTGCAGGGGTGATATAGATTATTTCTATCTAAAATTTTACTTACCAAGATATAGAATTTCCTTTTGGGGGTCTTTGAAGTTCCTTGGTTTTATTTTTGCAAACAAAGAAACTTCTGGGCTATAGGCATCCTATTTGCTTTTATTACCTGATAGAATTTACAAGATAATTGTCCAGAACTAGCATATTGATCCAGATTTTTACATTCCCCATCGCTTCTTGTTTCTTCTGAGCTGCAGGAAATCATTATTTGATTTACAGGAGTAATTAGGGTTAATCTAAAATGTATGCAAAAAACTTAATCAGTGAGACTAGAATTTAGTGACAAATGTATAAGCTTTGGAGCACAATTTCTCTCTCCAGTCCTCATTTTTTGGTAAAAACAAATTATGATAGGACTGTGCATGTTGTTCATAGAATAAACTTTACCCTTATACTTGATCTGATTATTTGCACAAAGTGTGGAAAGAATAATTATTTCTGCAGAGGCCTTTTAGATTGGCTTTGATGGAACTCTGTTCCACAGGAATCTTAGGTAAGACCTTTTAAAGCCAAGCTCAGTCATGGGTTTGTATCCTCAAATACCTGTGAGTCGAGTGATCCTTTTCTCTTAAGGTCCCAAGATAAACTGGGAGCTCCTGAACCTGTTAGAAAGTTACGTTCTTTACTGATCACAGGTTAGGAACCCTGCATGGGAACTGTGTGGACAAGGTATGAAGCCAGTTCTCCCAGGGTGCTTTTATTGACTCTGCACATCAAGCTTAATTTCTTAAAGGCAAACACACCTTTCCAGTCAGAGCCTTGGTAAAATAACCCATTTCTTTTTCCAGTTGTGTTCTCTTGCAAAACAAAAATAGATTCTGATTGCACTGATGCAAACAACTGAATTGCCATAAGTTAAGAATACTCACAGTTTCCAAATTCTAGATAAATCAGGCAGAGAGAAACAAACATACTCCAAATTTTGTTCACAGGACTATACCTTACTCAATTATTAGAGGCTGTAAATAGTATGAAATAAGTTTCCTTGACTCTGAAAAACAAGGATCAGCAGCATTCCAGGCAAAAGTAAAAAAGTTTGCTTCAGCTTTCTGAATGCAATTCATTTAGTTAACTCTTGTTTTGTTTGATATTCATCCATGTTTCAGTTCTTTATGAGTCCTGTATATTTTTGATCTCTATTTCAATGTTAGAATCTTCAAAGTTATTAAAAACCCACATTTGAGAACACTTGTTAAAATCCTATAGCTTGATTATAAACCATCTTTTGAGAGGAAACAAAGCAAAACCACCATTGTCTGCAAGTAGCAAAATTTTCAGGGTAGTTACAGTTAAAAACGTGACTGACAAAGAAATTTAGTTATCTCAGTGGCTTAGAATAACCTTAGTAACTTTTCTGATTGCTGGCATATACTTAGACATTACAATTTAAAAAATCCTGTACAATTTTGAGACATATATTAGTATTCATCAAAATACAACTTAGATTGGACATCGTTTTGGCAATCTCATGTGACTGAACATGTCAGATAATTCTGTTTACCACTTATCTGAATGTTTCTGGGGCCCTCAGAACCATCCAGAAAGCTGCAACAGGTAAAACAATTTTAAAACTTGAAGTTTGATCTTGTTAAATGTTAGAGTTTTTAAACATTTGATGTTATGAAATAGAATTCCAATTTGCATAAATTATTTATTTTGCCAAAATGATGACTCAAAAGGCAAAAACCTTTCAATAGCCTTTATTACTACATAAAAATTCTGTTCAAAGCCAAATTTTACACTTGCATAAGTTTATTTTAACCCTGTGTTGTTTAAATGAAACATTATAGATGATTTCATCTAATCTTAACCAATTTGACCATGAGGTGAGAATTTTACAAACCTTTTACAGCCCCTTTTGCTAAAGGGCAGATTAGCATCCTAGGACAACCGTGCTGTGCTTTTATTTCAATGCTCAATTTATGAAAAGAGCCTCTAATACCCTGTTGAATTTAGTTAACATTTACACGTTTTTTGCAAGAATAATTTTTATAATCTTTTTATAACTTGTTTAAACCTTCAGCTTTCTTTTCTAATTTAAGATAATTCTTTATGACTAGGCAATATTTACATTACCATGCCTTTTCATAATCTTTTACTAGAAACACGTTTTACTGTTTTTATGTGCCTTCCATGTACAACTGTTTAGTGGTCTCAAATACATATTGCACTGTTAAGTCCTAGCAACTTTTGGCAAAAAAACCTGATTAGTTAGCGATTTTATTTAGGTACCAGATGTGGAGCCTAGAACTCAGACAGAAGGGCAGATAAGGTCTCTTTGAAGCATGTAACTACATGTCCCAGGCCTCACCTACCTGTAAAGCACGCATATAACCTTGGAACATTTAGCAAACCTAGTATCTAAGTTGTATAATTTAGACCACCTATTTGCATCTTGACGACACTTGCATTTTACCAATAATCGTTAAGATTGTTTTTATTTCTTAAAGATTAATGTCACAGGAACTAAAAATATTTGATTTAAGTGCTTATTTTTCTTTAATACAAACCTCTTTCTATAGACTTTACACACAATGCATATATAGTGACACAAACAGAATATTTCAGAACTTGTAACATTTTTCATCTGGCAGTTTCTTAATTGGATCACTGGATTCAGGCTAAAGCCCTTGGAGGAACAAGGCCAGGACAGCATGCATTTTTAGGTCCTAATAAGCAAGCACAGTGGAAGGCAAAGACAGATTCCCCAAATCAAGGGTGCCATTTTAAACTGAATCTTGGATCCTCAAAAAGAGGGAGTCACTATGGGAGAAGACAGTGTGGGGCTTCTACCATGCATTTTATTTAAAGGCAACCCAAAGCCAATTGACTTATTTCGTAATCAGCCCATCCCCCATGGGAGTCTCATCTTTCAGTGGGGGTGGGGATGTTTCCATATCTTTAAGGTGACCAAGAGCATGCTTCTGTGGTTCACATGTGCAAAAGCTAAGTATCCCTCCAGAACTACCATTACCCACCCCGAAAGTACGTTTCCTACCTAGTTTATCACACACCAAATCTCTCATAACGTGAAGTAATTTGATAATCCAAAAACTCAAAGCTGTCAGATAACAGAATACAGAACAGAACAGAGCTTTGAATTCCTGGGATTTCATGAGGAAAACAATTTTTTTCCCAAAATGGGGTCTGTGGCACCTCCTATGTTTTTCCCAAGAAGTCCCAGGCTACCACAAGTTATTTTAGGGCCTCTCGTGCACATAAGAATGGCAAGACAAATTATAAAAATAATTCAGTTACCTTAAAAAGGAAATCTCTTACCAGAAAAACAAGATCCAAGAAGAGCAAACCATAAAGGCCTTTTAAATATACCTATAACTTGAATAGACACTTTTAATTAAGCTGAGCACCCTTTAAGGAAATACTTTTAAATCTCTTGTTACTCGACTTTAGCCATGGCAAGCTGTTAAGATTTTCAGCTTTTGAACTTTATAAAAAGTAACCTCACCGGTGAAACCAAGAAGCCATAATTAGGTTACATCTCAGGTTATGTCTTAGCCACAAGTGTACAAGGTATTTTTGAAGGTGTGGTAAGCAGCTTCTGATACTGTTGTAAAAGAGATCCAACCCAACCAACTCCATTTGTTTCCAGTCCCCAAGCTCTCCTTGCCCAACCCTGGGCATAGGTCAAACCAATTTTGGAAGGAGCCTGGTTTACAGTTTATAGTACAAAACCAAGGTAATAATGTTGTCTTTCTAAGATATACTTCTCTCTTGACTGGGGACCAGACCAAGAAACCAGCCATAAGATCAGACACCGTGGCTTAGGAGTCATGTAGCTGGAGGATAAAAGATTTTGACTTTCCCTTAACTGCTCTCAAGGTCAGCACTTAAGATATTTTATAAACCCTGATCTTGATGACTTAGCTGGCCCCACCCAGATTGATAAACTGGCTTATCTGATTTTCTGGCTCTCACCCAGGAACTGACTTAGCACGAGACAGTGGCCATTGTAAAATGACAGAGACTAAAATGAAGTATTGCCACACAGGTACCGCTCATGTTTCCAAAGACATGACACAAGATGGAGGCCTGTGGCCAAGTTTGTTACTGACCATTTTATTGGGCGATGTGAACAGCAGGCTTATGGGGTCCTGGTTCGACATCCTAGTCTTTCTTTCAACAGAACCATACAATGTATGGTTGGCTACTGCTTAAGACCAACCCCACAAGTTATTTTTCATTAATCAAAACTTTACAGATAATATAAGCGGTAATCCTTATGATTTCTTTTACTGGTTTGCACAGGAAGAGAGACTGCTGACTGGTTAAAAAAAAACAACAAAAACAAAACAACAACAAAAAACTTGTACTCTTTTGGCGGTGGCATGTCAGGCTTCTAGGTTCCCTTCCCCTAGTTCATCTCTAAGCCAAGCATTTTAAGGTTTGGGGAAATTAACTTTTCCCATGTTGGAAGAACATTATAGAATTAGATAGAAGCCATTTTAAACCATAAAAGAAGAAAAAAATACCATAGAGAATTCTGGGGCTTCCAATCAGAGTTGTCAAGAGGTACTGATTCCCTTCCTATTGGCAACAGTGTTTCCCCTATTCAACTTCCCTGTTTTTTCCTTTTCCCTTTTGGCTTACTATAGGAGACATATTGCTCATCTCCAAAATTCTCGTCTGCCTGTAAATCTGCCTATTTTCAACCACAGTTAGGATTTGACTTAGGAGCAGCCTAACATCCCTTCATGAGAGGTCAAACACCTGAATTAAAATTTGGAAAACTTGTATATACCTATCAGGGTCATTAGGAAATTGGCCCAAGTCTCCCTTTATTTGCTTAAGGTCCTGAAATGAGAAGGGAACCTGAGGGGGCTCCAAAGAGGGGATCCTCAGATTGTTCCCCGGGAAGTTGCTTCTGTAACTTTGGAGAATCATTCTCTGTCGGCCTGCCTGATATGACTACTAAAAGAGTTGGGTTGACTTTGTAAAGCCTTCAAATGGCTAGTAAGAAGGTCATGCCCTTGTGCAAAAGAAAATGGGCTGCTTTATTCTTTAAAGTTTCGGGGTCAAAGGAGTTCTTGTTACACAATGCACTCCAGAGGGGTGAATGCTGGAGATGATCTCTTATCTATCTAGAAAGGGTAGCAAGGAAAAGGCATCCCTTTTATGTCCTTCCTTTTGGGGTGCCCCAGGGTAGAGAGGAAGATAGTGGGGGTGTCCCCCCTGCTGTTTTCCCTCCATGGTACTGATTCCCAGTACCTTGTTGAACATGCTGCCCATGGTTTTGGGCATGACCCTCAGCCATGGAACTAGAGGAACTAAGTAATTGGGATTAATCACACTCACACACACAGCTCTAGTCCTCTGCCTGTGATTTGTCTTTGACTTCCTAGACTTGTGTGACCTGACTGGCTCCTTGAAAAATGGATCTTAGGAGAGGCTATGTGACAGTTGCATTTTCCTCCTTAATGGAGGAAATGTGCTGGTTTGAGCTCTATATCTTGCTATTGTTATGACTCATACTAAAACATTTACCCTTAGAGAATGGTTGTTGTTAATTATGGCTTGTTGGTTGCCAAACTTAAAATCTCCTTACTAGTTATCATTTTAATTTGAGGCAGAATAATTACTTTAAAAAACATAGGAACTGAATGGTCATTTTTCTGCTGATGGGACAGTACTGTGACTAAAATTTGGTTCTGGAGGACATTTTACTCCTAATTTTTCAGGGTTGAGTTTTCCTGTTCACAGAAACAGCATAAAGCCTGGTTTATGAGATAAACTAAACGGGAAGAGAATTGGGAAGCTAGGTTGTTTTGGTAAAGATCTGACAATGTGCCTCATGGAGAGGATTCCTATTCCACTAGGTGGCACTGTTTACCTAGAAATGCCATGTGCTCTCTAGGTCAAAGACAGAGTGACCTTGACATGCCATGTGCTCTCCAGACCAAGGGCAGAGAGAGAGAGAGAGAGAGAGAGAGAGAGAGAGAGCGAGCGAGCTGAAAATGCATGTGCTCACCAGACCAAGGGAAGACAGCGACCTAGAAGTGCCATGTGCTCTTCAGATCAAAGGCAGAGTGACCTCACTGTAGGGAAAAACCCTCTTTTCCTAAAAACTCACAAATACAGCATTCCCTTGAGCTATAATTCCAGTTACTATGGCATTCCCTGATCTTGCCTAACAAGATTACTTTCCTGAACTATAAAGCTTCCCACTTGTTGCATACACAGGATAGGGGATAGGTGGTCATGGACAAGAAAAGAGGAAATTACGATAGAAACACTGGAGATCCTGTTTCCAACATCCCAATGGGCAGTTGGAGGCTGGGGTCTGTCTAGAGTCCTTTGGCTATCGCCAGGGATAGCCCCAGCCAGAAATCTTCAGTTGCTCCAGGTCCTCTTTCAGCCCCAAGCAATGGCTCAGTCCTCCATGAAAAGACGCTGGTTCAAACATGGTCAACATGGCCAGCAACACGTGGATGCTGGAGGATTTCCCATGTTCTTCCCAGTAAGCCGTACATTTGAGTCTTTAAGAATGGTAGCCATGTGAATCATCTTTTTACGGACCGATGGATGCCTGTTATTTAATTGATTTGGTTCTAAAATGGAGGCAGAGAGCCCAGGAAAGGACAAAGTTGGAGTCCACTCCTCTTCTCACTGTTTTGATAAATGTTACATATTGGTAACCTGGACAAGCTACATTAGCTGGGGCATATACCCAGGGTTCATCATCTTCCACCAGAAAAATTTAGGAAATGGACACATTTGAGGAGTTTAGGTTTAATAGGCAGAAGAAAGAGAAAGAAAGACAGTTCTCTCTCTATTGAGAGAAAGGGAATTTTCTGAGAGCAAAGATCAGCTGGCGGCAGATGTGCCAGATTTTATAGTCTGGCTTGAGGAGGTGGTGTCTGATTCACGTAGTGCTCACAGATTGGTTTGATCAGATGTGATGTTTGCATAGCCTGTGGGGAAGACTTGCTGCCCCACCATAATCTTACCAAGCAAACAAACTTTCCTCCTAGCCAGTGCTATCTTGTCTGCTCCTTATCATACACATGGCTGACCAAGAAAAGGGAAGATGGAGCTGCCATTTTGAACATGATTGGCAGAGCTGCCGGCATCTATGTCTGCAGTTTCACTTTACAGGCTGCTCTTTGTTAGGAAAATAATTTGGGGCTACTTTTCACTAAAAGGGAAATCTTGGCCGGGCGTGGTGCCTCACGCCTGTAATCCTAGCGCTTTGGGAGGCCGAGGTGGGTGGATCACCTGAGGTCAGAAGTTCAAGACCAGCCTGGCCATCATGGTGAAACCTCATCTTTAAAAAAAAAAAAAAAAGAAAAAACAAACCAAAAAAAAAAAAAAAAAAAAGGAAATCTTACTGACGACTTCAGTACCCTCACTATCTGCCCAAGTAATTTCTTAACTCCTGTCTCAAAAATATCTTCATTTTATTTCCTTTCTTTTTATCATGTAACATAAGATTTATTAACTTTATATCAGCATTTAAGTGTTGTTAACTTTAATAGTATTTAGGTGAAGAATTAGTCTGCTTCTGATTGTACAAAGGATAGCTGTATTATGTTAGGCATAATTATGACCTTATTATTGTCTTTATTTAAAGATATCTATGATTTCAGGAGATGTTTAGAGGTTCAAGTTGACAAGGGGTAGACTTGTGATGGTTAATACTGAGTGTCAACTTGATTGGACTGAAGGATGAAAATATTGTTTCTGGTTGTGTCTGTGATGGTGTTGCCAAAGGAGATTAACATTTGAATTCGTTGACTAGGAGAGGCAGACCCACCCTCAATCAGGGTGGGCATAAGCTAATCAGCTGCTAGCCTGGCTAGAATGAAGCAGGCAGAGGAATGTGGAAAAACCTGAATCGCTGAGTCTTCCAGCCTTCACATTTCTCCCATGCTGGATGCTTCCTGCCCTCAAACATTAGACTTCAAGTTCTTCGGCTTTTGAACTTTTGGGCTTACACCAGTGGTTTGCCAGGGGCTCTTTGGCCTTCAGCCACAGACTGAACAGCTTCCATATCTGAGGTTTTGGCTTCCCTGCTTCTCAGCTTTCAGACAGCCTTTTGTGTGACTTCCCCTTGCGATCATTTGAGTCAATACTTCTTAATAAGCTCTCCTTCATAGATATATCTATCCTATCAGTTCTGTCCCTTTAGAGAACCCTGACAATACAGTTGTGCTACGCAATTCTTTTATATATTGGTAGATTTGATTTTCTAATATATTTTTGAGGATTTTTGCATCCATGCTTATTAGTGACGTTGGTCTATAATTTTCCTGTGATGTCTTTGCTTTTAATACTAGTGTGATGCTGGCCTCATAGAATGAGTTAGGAAATACTCCTCTGCTCCTATCTTATGAGAGTTTATTAAAAATTGTTATAATTTTCTTTTGAAATGTTTGGTTGAATTCAGCAGTGAACCAGCTAGGCTGTGGGCTTTCTGTTTTGGAAGGTAATTATTGATTCAATTAGTTCAATATACTATGCCTATTCAGATAATGTATTCCTTCTTGTGTTAGTTTTGACAAATTCTGTCTTTGAAGAAATTTTTCCATTTCATTTAGGTTAAGAAATGTGAGTGTTTAGTTATTTATCAAAGCCAACTTTCCTGAATATAGATTTGATAATTGATCATTTAAGCTTTGATCATCTCAGCTTTGTTTAGGACGAACACACACACACACACACACACACACACACACACACACACACACACACATTATTTGTAATTTTCTATGACATTTCCTTTAAAGTGGAATGAGACATGAGACCTCAGAGTTTTGGAAGAAATTTGATTTCAGAACGTTTCTGAAAAATATTTATTTCCTTTGGAACTTCCAATTTACTGTGATTTATTTTTTCACTTGCTTTTTCAAATTAAGACTTTATAAAACATTCAATTATATCTCATATAAATAACTTATATTGTGATTCCAATACTTTGGTTTGCATACTGTTTTTATCAATTATTTAAATAGAATAAGGTATACAGGTGATACAAACAGTTGAGAAAAAAACAACTGACTTTTCTAAGAATAAAACTAACTTGGTGGGAGTTGATGGAAAGAAACGAGGATGCAGGGTGGATGGCAAAGCAAACCACATACCAGGAGCATGGATCTCAGACACTGCGAGAAATGACTCCATAGTTCCACTTTTTAAAAAGAGAATAATATTTATATTGAAAGAAATTAAAATAGACACATGTACATATACCTATATACATATATACAGAAGTATAAATAAATACAATTTTCCTTAAGCTGTACTATTCAAGAAGTGTAGTTATTAATTCAAGTAATCTGTTAATAATATTTAAAATATTTGTTTTGACTAATTAGATACAAAATATTTTTATAGCCTTTGTAATTTAAGAACTTTTTTTTGTTTATGGCTCAGAATATAGTCCTACTCAGTAAACATATCATATTTACCACAAGAATGGGAGTGTTGGGTTAGTTGCAATGTTCTATGAATATCAATTAGGTCAATATGAATTGACAATCTTGTTCACTGTCTCTATTCTTTTTATCATTTTTGTCTAGTTCTATCAATTGCTTCGAGAAGATATGAAAATACTGTAATTGTAGAATTTTTTATGATACTGAGTTTTGCCTCATTCATTTTTGAGACTCACTGTTAGTTGCATACACAGTCATGATTGTTTTCTCTTTCTGATGATTTTATTCTCTTATAATTAAAAATATCCCTTGTTATCTTTGGTTATATTTATTGTTTTTAAATCTACTCATTTAGCCAATCTTGCTTTCTTGTATTCACTGTTCTCAAAGTATTTTTCTCCATTCCTTTACTTTCAATGTACCTATACATTTATATATATAATGTGTGTCTCTCATAAACAATATATTGTTGGGTCTTGCTTTTTTTTTTTGCCATTCTAAAAATTGCAGTCTTTTATGTTAGGCCTTTCAAAATTGTCTTATAAGTCCCTGAGGTTTCACTCATTTTGAAAAAAGAAATTATGTCTTACTCTTCCTCAGATTGACTAATTTTGGTTGATTCATATTTAGGTTTAGTGATTTTTCTCTGTATCATCTTTTTTCTGCTATTAAGTCCATCTAGTGAATTTTAAAAAATTTTAGGTGTATTTTTCATGTAAAAATTTTCATTTGTTTATTTTATATGTTTTCCTTTTTGCTAGAATTTATCTTTTTATCTATTACAAATTTATTTTTCTTTATTTGATTGAGCATAGTAATAATGATTGCCTTAAAGGCCTATTATTATGAAATAGAAGCTGACACACACTTCTTATTAAGGTTAAACCTATGTGTGTAACTGTGTGTGTGTGTGTGTGTGTGTGTGTTTGTATATTCTAAGTGTGTATATGTCAGTATATAATTTTATTCATATATATATATATCTTGCTTTATAGAAATGTATTCTTATTTATAAGAATGTATGTAAAATGGGCTGGGCACGGTGGCTCATGCCTGTAATCCCAGCACTTTGGGAGGCCAAGGCGGGTAGATCAGGAGGTCAAGAGATTGAGACCATCCTGGTCAACATGGTGAACATGGTGAAACCGCATTTCTACTAAAAACACAAAAAATTAGCTGGGCATGGTGGCGCGTGCCTGTAATCCCAGCTACTCGGGAGGCTGAGGCAGGAGAATTGCCTGAACCCAGGAGGCGGAGGTTGCGGTGAGCCGAGATCGCGCCATTGCACTCCAGCCTGGGTAACAAGAGTGAAACTCCATATCAAAAAAAAAAAAAAAAGAATGTATGTAAAATAAGACTACATTTCTATAAAGCAAGATATACACATATATAAGAATGAATAAAATATATGTATACAATATATTGTATATTCTTATTTACATACAATATGCACACATGCATAGATGTGTATATATATGTATTCATATATGTATAATTACATATGAATATGTGATATATGTATGTACTTATATATTGATAAATAGCATAAATACGGTCCATTTTATTATTCATTCCAGGGTTGGAATGTATTAATTAGTTTCCCGTTTCTAATAATTCCAATTTCTGTGTTTTCTTAATGTTGTCATACATTCATAATATTTTCTCTGGAGATACGTTTACATTTTTCTGTCTGTTCATATGTCAAATAATTTGGAATTTTTTTCTTGGACATTTTGAAAGTTATATAGTAGGGATTCCAAATTTTGTTATATTACTCCTAACAGTTTTGGTAGTTTTGCTTTAGGATGCAATTAGCTTGATTAGAATCAAACTGGAAATTGCTGGGCCTGCAATGAGTGATGACACTGGTTCAGTACTTCAAGCCTGAGCTGCAGCTTTCGTGGTTCAGGATCAGCCAGAGACTCTAGCTTAAACACATAATTTGGGGCTCTACTTCTTTCCTTTGTTGTCCAGATTTCCTTCACCTGATTATTACGGACAGAAAGACAGTGGACGTTTTATTAGAGTTCTAACTAACTCCCCTTACCCAGCCACCTGCCATGCAAATAACTGCCCGCAGGTCACAACCACAAAATACAGGGAATTCACTCCCTGCTAATCATTTGCTCCAAGTTTTGACTGTCTCCAAACTCTGGCTGCTTTTGTTCAGTTTTTAGGGCATTCAGGACATTGTGTGTTTTGTGCAGGATTTATAGCTGCAGTTTGTGGGAGGGCGGTGTTGTTAGGCACTCACTATCATATTTCAAACTACTAACAAGGTTTGATTACATCTTTGATGTAAGCTAATATTTGGATTTATATTAACATTACAAGGTGACAGACTGTTTTAATCATCATCTAAATTCTCAGTATAGGAATTGTACCAAATATGCTATATTTATTATGATGATTATGAATATTATTTTACCCATTTGAATTTTACTCTTTGTGTTTTGCTGATAGTGATATTTTATAGTATTATCTTCCACATTTTAAATGGCCTACTGTAAACTCTAATATAGTTTCACATAATTAGTATTCTCTATTAAACAAACTAAGTAATCTATAAATTTGATATATGACTATCCCCATAAAACAATTTTTCTATTAATTTGTCTTTAGTTCTCTTTAAAATGCTCAGTATATTTTTGTACATTATATGAAAAGTGTCTTTTATAATTCTGGAATGTAAGTTTATCCTTAAAGAATTGATTTATTTGCTTTTTACAATTTTACATTGCAAATTAAGTTAATCCTCATTGGCACTTGATTTCAAAATCTAATTATATAATTAAACATCTATATTACTAAGTGATTCAGAATGACATAGAAAGCACATCCTTTGAATATCATAATTCTATCCTGTGTTTCAAAGTTTTGGGCAATGGCATAAATAAGGGAGGATATCCTTGACTTTTACTCTCTTAATGTTGACTGCATTGCTAGCCAGTAAAGAGAAAACTGCAGAAATTCCTTAAATTTGTTTTCTGTCATATTCTTATAAATTCTAACTACAGTACAAATGATTTTCTTATTTCCTCAGTGAAGTCTTAAAGAAGCAAAATCTCATATATTTCTAGGGATAACATCATCATAGTATTAGAATAAGTTTTAACTTGAGAGAAAAAAAATTGACATACAGAAACCACACACACACATCCACATGCACACACACAGGCACACATCGATACTCTCCTTACACACTAAGCATTGCCCCAGAGAGTCAGTGACCTACAGAACTGTTGAATTTTTAGTGAAGAAAGCATTTATGCATCCGCAGCTTCAGCAGGGCGACGGCAAAGCTCAGAACGGCATGATATAAAGGTTACTGTAGCCGGGAAATGGTCACAGTTGGAAGCTCCCAGAGTTCAATCAAAAACGTTACCTGAAAGCATCTGCAGAGGCAAAGGGAAGAGACAAACCATTCCCTGCGGAACCGAATGGCAGGGCCAAATGTTGGAGAGCAGAATAATTTTTATATACTTTTAAAATTGAATTTTAAAACTGTATTTTATAAACGTCTTTCTATGTCAGTAATTTCTCTGACACCATTATGAGGTATAATGTTTTGATTTTTAATTCATCATCTACTGTTGGATGTTCAGAAAATTTACCATTTTTATTTTAGCTCAAAGCGGTCATAGAGATTATCAATGGCCCCGAACTGCCACTGAAATTAATCTTTTGTAATCTGATACCATAAGTTATTCTTTACATCTTGCAGGAAATGAATTAAAGCATTTGACATTTATTGATTTACTCACTATGTTTGCTTTGCCTCGGTCATATGGTTTTGCATTTAATATGTACTAAATATATTTTTATTTATATAATTGGTTGCTATTTGGTCTATTGGCTTTTTCTCCTATTTTGTATGCATTTACTATCCAGCAAGGCTTGTGTTTTTGTTTACATGTTTATCTTTAAAATAACATTTATGTGATGCTCTAGGTCCCCTCTTATTTGTCTGTTTTCAATTGATTTCCTAGTGTGAACAATAATAAAATTCTCTACCAAATTATTTCCGTTTCTCCTCTTTATTCTGACATGGTACCCCTAACATCTCTTCTCTCTCTTAATTAATTAATTATAAATTACTTATTAATAATTTAATATTGTTTTCTGCCACCCAGTTAATTTTCATCACACTCTTCATGAACTTAATTAATTTTATATGTTACCATTCCCCTCCAATTTTGATAGTCACACTGCATCTATCTTGTCAGAGAGTAGTGCCCTTACATACTGTATCACATAATGTATGATTACCCTTTAATCTTTGTATTACAATAATTGAAAGTTTATCACTCACTTCCAGTCCTTATACTGTCACCTACCCTTTCCTTTGTTGTTTAAAGCTCCTTGTCTAGCAGCTTACATTACAGAGGCTCAGGGCAGCAATATTTTCTGAGTTGATGTATTCTTACAGTAGTTTGTCTACACCCATAAAGGCCATTTGACTGGGTATAAAATTTTTAGCTCATATTTTTTTCTTTTTGGGTATTTGAAACATCTTTCAGGATTGTCTTGGGTCATTATCTGTTTATGTTGAAAATTCTGATTACAATTTTATTTTTCCACCTTATGAATGACTTGGCTGTGTGTTTTGATTCACTGAGGATTTCTTTTTAATTAATTAAAGTTCAGTAGTTTTAGGTGAATATCTTAGCGATATCTCTTATGGTTAGGTTTCCCAAGGAATATAGACGTCCTTTTACTATGGAATTACATCTTTAAAATAAAACCTTTAGAAATACTTTATTGTATTCTGTTATTTTGCTTTGATTTCCTTCTTCATTGACCTTTTCTACAAGTATAAATTATCTTCTTTGCTTCTCTTCTATAGCAACTTTCTTTAAACTTTAAAAATATTTTAATTGATTTGGAATATGTTTTTCTCCTACCTCTAAATTTTAACATGTATCAATCGTGTTTATTGACTCTTGCATTACTACTATTTTAGCAATCATTTCTGACAAAAATATTTTTATTTTAAATTATTTCCTTAGTGTGTCTCTCTTTCTCCTCAAATCTGTTTGTGGAATCATATCATTTTTGAGTTTTTCTAAATAACCTTAGTTATGTCATTTTTATAGCTTATATTTTTCAATTTTCTTTTACTTTATTTAGATATATTTTATTACATTTTTTATCGTTTTGTGGGCATGACTTTATAGTGTATTATCATGGCAAGGATTTTATTTTCTTTTTAGTTTTCATATAGTTGTTGTTTAAAAGAAGTTTTCTTTCTTTGATAAATGACAAGCATGCCAGAGGTACTAGTCTAGCTTCACTGTGAGGGAACTCCCTCTCCTTCTGTTTTTATGCTGTGATCAAACATGGTGGCCACTTGGTTTGCTTCTAACTTTTGGCTGTTGTGAATATTGCTGCTATGAACATTTGTGTGCAAATATCTCTTCAAGACTGCTTTTAACACCTTTGTGTGTATAGTCAGAGGTAGAATTGCTGAATCTTCTGGTACACATAAGTAGATAAATGCAATGTGTGGTATATATGTTTATATACATTGGAATATTATGTATCCTTTACAAGGAAGGACATTCTGACACATGCTACAATATAAATGAACCTTGAAGGGGCCCAAAGTGGCTCCGGCCGGATGTCATGGCGCTTGCGAAGGCGAGGCCAAGAGTTCAAGGCCAACCAACCTCAGCAACCTTACAAGCTCTCAATGATTGGCAAAAAAAAAAAAAAAAAAAAAAAAAAAAAAAAAAGAACCTTGAAGACACTATGGTAAGTAAACAGGCCAGAGCTAAAAGGACAAATGCTGTATGATTCCACTCATATGTCATACTTGAGTCAAATTCGTAAGCATGGAAAGTAGAATGGTGGTTGCAGGGCACTGAGAAACACAGGGAATGGGGAGTAACTGGTTAAGGGATAAGGGGTTTGTTTTGTAAGAGAAAACATTCTGTGAATAGATGACGGTGATGATGGTACCACAATCTAAATGCACTTAATGCCACTGAACTGCACATCTAAGGTGGTAAACCTTAGTTATGTCTATTTTACCACAACTTAAGACATAAATTTAAAATACTGTGGTGACAGGGTTTGGCTCTGTGTCCCCATCCGAATCTCATCTTGTAGCTCCCATAATTCCCACATGTTGTGGGAGGGACCCAGTGAGAGATAACTGAATCACAGGGGTGGGTCTTCCCTGTGCTGTCTCATGATAGTGACGAGTCTTGCGAGATCTGATGGTTTTAAAAATGGGGGTCTCCCTACACAAGCTCTCTTCTCTTCTCTGCCTCCATCCTTTCACCTTCCACCATGATTGTGAGGCCTCCCGAGCCACGTGGACCTGTAAGTGCTATCAACCTCTTTCTTTTGTAAATTGCCCAGTCTCAGATACGTCTTTATCAGTAGCATGAAAACTGACTACAGGCGGCATCCATTCTGAGATCCACCTGCCCTATTCCACGTTCCTTTTATCTTCAGTCTTCTTCGTATACATTGTCCTTGTTCTGCTTGGTTTGGATTCTACTCAGCAGTTTCTCCACAAAGTGAGATTTGTTCCATGAATCGGAGTCTCACAGCCCACTCCAGGTTCCTCCTGCTGCTCTCAGCGTGGACTGCCGAGTGTACCTGTGTGTCTCACAGCAGCTTAGGCCAGCATGAATTTGTCTCCTTCCTCTGCGTTCTACTGCATGGTTTCTGACAACACAGGCTGTTAAATTATGGGGATTTGCCTCATCTGCTACTACTTGGAGGTTCATACAGATGCCTTCCCCTGATTTTATTGTAGACGTTGTCTGTTGGTTTTGGGGTTTACCCTCCTAGCATTTGCCTCCTGTTACGTAGTGATTTGGGAGGGTTCAGATCCCACCACAAGCGTTTTCCTCATTAAACGTTTCATTGTTTTCATTCTTTTTCTTTGATTTCTCTTTTGATCTTTCTTTATCTTTCTTCTATCCTGTTTATCAGCTTAAAAAATACAGCCCTTAAAATCAGAGAAACAAATCTTAACATAATGAATTGATAAATGAGAAATTTTTTAAAAGCTCTTCTTAGAGCATCTTTCCTAGACTTGCCCAATTTCTATACCTCCTGTATTCTAGAATAAAAACATTTGGTGTTTAGGACAATGGTCTTCATTTATTAGATATGTGAGTTTTTAAAAATTAAATTTGGTCAGGAAAGTTGACTTATTTACACCTTTCCTTCATTAGCACGAATTAAAACAATGTTTTAAGATTCCATTTTTATTTAACTAAAAAGTATTCCTGAAGCATCCTGATGAAGACTGCTCGTGTTTTTGGCGAGAGCAAGTGACTATCCTATATAGCTCACTTGTGACTAAATTTAAGCTCCATTTTTCTGTTGCTTCCAGTTTCTCCTTCTTCACTGGAAGCCCTCAGTCCCTGCCATCCCGGGCTCCTCCCAACCCATGTGCTATGTGGCCTGGCACACTGAATTGCTCACAGTGAGTGCTCTATGCATTTTATCAGAAACAAAAATCACTTTCTCTTTTTCCAGTGCGGCTTTAAATAAGTGCATGAAGACACGAGGCTGGTGAAATGTCAGTTCTCTTAAAGAATAAATTTTAAAGATGAAAACCACATTTAACAATTATGGAAGGTTTCTGTCTTTTCATTGTTTCTAGCTGGTTCAACTTTGTTCTCTGTGAAATTATCGTGTAAATTAAAATGTCTGTTTCTCTTTGTTTTATCTGAGTTAATGCTATTCAAAATTGTCTTGCAGATATTTAGAAATAACAGCACTTCCGCACATCATTTATGGAGGCATTTAATGCAAACTAATCTAGCTATTATCATCAGGAGCTGTAGGCTAGAGATTGTGGTGGATCTTTTTAGAAAGGACTGGCAATCTCTCTTATTAATGTAGAGAGACTTATAGTAAAGTGAGACATTAAGATTCATGGGATTCCTGCCCCACTTTTGCCGAACCTGCTCAGCATACAATCCATAAATTAAATTACCTAATGCATGTTAAAGAACAAGCTTCAGGAACAAAAAGGACAGCAAAATGATGGCGTTAGCCTAATTACTCCACAGTCCAGACTCGGCTCAGAATTGCTGTGAAGATAGCCAAGAGCATTTAGAAGGACTTGAGAAGAATACTCTCTCCCTATTCTCTTTCCCCCTCTCAAACTCTTTCTCTCTCATATACATACACCACATACTCCCACTTTGCCACTGCGTTTTAAACACACACTACACTTTGCAGTGTTTTTTTGTTCTAAAAGCAGCTACCTTTTGGAGAGAAATTGTGGAAAAGAAAAGGTAGTCACAGTGTAAAAGTTTACTAGACAAGTCTCGTGACACCAAGTATTGCCTGTTTCTCTTGGACACATCTGTCTCTATCTTCAAGGGAAAACATTACACAAATGAGTTCCATCGTTTTTCTACCAAAACATCAGCACTGAATGATCCTGCCTACAGTCTTCAGAGTGAGGTTGCCCTTGACAAACTGCAATATTTTCTTTCCATTTTTTTTACTCCCTTTTTCACACCAGGATGTAAACCCTATACTCAGGAGCAATGCAGGCTGGTGCTGGATAAGTACGAGTGTATGTGAATTCCCTTTAGATCTGCAATGAATGTCAGGGTGACTCTTTAGAGTTTTCACTCATCTGCTAATGCAATTCAGGAAGTCTGTGGGAAATTGTTTCTCTGCACATTTTGCTATGCAAATAAATGTGTTTTATATTTTTAAAGAGTGTATTTCTAGGAGTAGACCCTTTTTTAAAAAATAAATCTAAGAAATGGACCGGGCATTGTGGCTCTTGCCTGTAATCCCAGCACTTTGGGAATCTCAAGCAGGCAGATCACCTGAGGTCAGGAGTTCAAGACCAGCCTGGTCCACATGGTGAAACCCTGCCTCTAATAATAAAAAAAAAAAATTAGCTGGGCATGGTTGCAAGTGCCTATAATTTCAGCTACTGAGGAGGCTGAGGCAGGAGAATCACTCAAACCCAGGAGGTGGAGGTTATAGTGAGCCAGGATCATGCCATTGCACTCCAGCCTGGGTGACAAGAGCAAGACTTCATCTCAAAAAAAAAAAAAAAAAAAAACTAGGAAATTGCTGCTACTGGTCACCAATAGTTTCCTTGACCTTTGAAGCAGTGTTGAGGAAGTGGAGCCCCAGCACCCTTGTATGCTTGTACCTAGTCCTCCAAATCCTGGGCTCCAGAAGAAAGGAAAAAAACCATCTTTTGATTTATCACTATTATTAGCATGTGGAAGAAGCCAGTAGTAATGAAATTTTAATATTCAAAATCATGGCTCCTGGAAGCCTTCAAAAGTGACCAGACTTCCCAGGATAATTTATTTTATTTGTTTTGGGCTTAATATTAGTCTAAACAGGATATAAGGACATCCTACAAATACAGATTTATCTGTAGTTTGTCTCCCAAATATAGGAGACATTAAGCCCTACTCATACAGGTGAGTGGCTGCTAAAAGAATGCCAGGACCCTTGAGGAAAGGAAGCGTTCCTTGGCCTCTCTGCTTTCTGAGATGGGTTCCCACCCATGGACTTGGGTCCTTGTTGGTGTGTTGTGGGCAGCGAACCCCAGTGAGGATCCCATGGATCTGTCTGGGCAATAGACATTCTCTGCAGGTGGAGCACGAGCTTTTCCCTCTGCTTTCGACCTTCTTTAAATATAGGTCATGTTGTACTTTAAAAAATACAAAACCATGTAAGATTATTACTGGATTCTTAAGAACTGTCATCATCTGTTTTCTCAACCAATAGGTGTTAAAAATGTAGTTATTATTTTGTGGAGTTTATGACTTTTTTAATGTCTTAAAGCTTCCCTTATACTCAGGAAAGCTTGAAAATTTGAGCTTACAATGTGGACCCTTGAGAAGGTGCAAGGGGTCTCCCATGCATGCCCTGGGTTTCCCCGTGGACTCAGGTTGGTCATTATTGCTGGGCTGCAAGGAGGAAGGAAGAGGAGGGTCCTGCAGGGTCTCTGAGGTCAACCAGCAGTTTATGATTTGTTTTGTCTGGTTAGCAAAAGAGCTCAAGGGAGTGCTTTCTAGCCATGTGCTCTTGACTGGTGAGCTTGAGATTTTTTATGGCAGGAACAAGTTAATGAGCCAGGGCATTTGGAGGTTTGCATAAACCCCATTTCTTGCCTTAAGGAAATGGAAATGTCTTTTTACTTCAAGCTGAAATTGGTGAATATTAAGACATGACAGGATTTAAAAAAAATCATAGTGTCATGTTTGCACATGGAAATAAAATCTTTGCAATTGTGTGATTTGCACACACCTGAACTTAAAATGTCCTAAGTAAATATGTACCTTTACCTCATACCAGATACTTCAGCTGTTTTTTTATAAATTAGCTCTCGTCAAATAACAAAACTGCCTCTCTTTTTAATAGAAAAAAGATGTCTGTTCTCAGGGTACTCTGAAAAGCACCTCCCTCTTAAATGTGTTTTGTGTTTCCTGTCTGTGCAGTTTAATCCCCAGAAAGATCCTGGCTCAGATACCTGGGCCACCCCAGCTTTCCATGAAATTATTGTGAGCACTTGCATTTTAAACCGGAGTCTACAGAACACAACAACATTCATTTAGAAATATGAGAACTAACCTTTCTCTGTCTGTTTGTTTTCTGTTGAAACACCATACGAGTTGTTTTGGCTCATTTGATGGGTCATCTTGATCTCCTTTTCTACAGCTGAAGGCTGGCTCTCTGTGAGGAAGGGGTGTTAGCACCCCCACACCTGGCCAGCTGCCTGGTTCGTGATGAGCCTGCGGGCACAGGGATGGAAGCTGCTGCTGGTTCCTCCACTAGCAAGATTAGGAAACTCGCCAGCACTGTTTTGCATCCATCTTCTCGATTCTTTCCACAAATTAATTCCTTGACTTGGTTCAGTGGGAATTTATTTACACTAAGGGCCTAATACTTTCTATATGTACTTCGGTGAAATTAGAAAGTAAAGTCGGAGGGTGCTCGAACCCAGGCTGCTGCAAAGATGGGCCTTGTTGATTTGACCACAAGGACCTGTACTAGTGCAGGAAGTACTTTTCGAGCTCTGGAGTCAGAAAGACCATCTTTTGAATTCTCTATTTGTTACTAAACAGCCATGTAGTCTTGGTGGCTAAACATTGAACTTCTCTAGACCTCAGTTATCTTGTCTATAAAATATGCAATATAACAGCACTTATTTCACTAGATTGCTGTGAAACTTAAATGAGTTAATTTAAAGTACTTTTATTTATTCATCCTACAAGTGTTGTGTACCTGTGATGTTCTCATGATGCAGTTCTGGGCACTTGGAATACATCAGTGAAGACATACTTCTCTCCCTGCCTTTCCAAACTTGTAATTTCCCTGGGGTAAGGGAGAAGGGAGGAAATAAAAGTAAACAAATAAATATATTTTCTTTTTATTTATTATTATTATTATTTTTTGAGATGGAGTCTCGCTCTGTCACCAGACTGGAGTACAGTGGTGTGATCTTGGATCACTGCACCCTCCGCCTCTTGAGTACAAGCAATTCTCCTGTGCCAGCCTCCCAAGTAGCTGGGATTATGGCTGTGCACCACCACGCCCAGCTAATTTTTGCATTTTTAGTAGAAATGGGATTTTACCATGTTGGCCAGGATGGTCTCAATCTCCTAACCTTGTGATACATCCATCTTGGCCTCCCAAAGTGCTGGGATTTTTTCCCAAAGTACTCCCAAAGTACAGGCATGAGCCACTGCACCTGGCCAATTTTTTTTTTTTTTTTTTTTTTTTTTTTTTTGAGACAGTGACTTAATCTGATGCCCAGGCTGGAGTGCAGTGGTGCAATCATGTCTCACTGGAACCTCCACCTCCCTGGCTCAAGCAATCCTTCCACCTCAGTCTTCTCAGTAGCTGAGACCACAGTTGTATACCCCCATGCCTGGCTAATTTTTGTATTTTTTGTAGAGACCAGGTTTCACCATGTTGCCCAGGCTGGTCTGGAACTCCTGTACCCAAGTGATTCACCCACGTTGGCTCCTAAAGCACTGGGATTACAGGTCTGAGCTGCTGCACCCAGCCCCATAAGTAAGCTTTCTAAAATTTTTGAGCAACAGGAGAATAAAAAGAAAGTGGAATATGGTATAGTGGGACTGAAAACATGTGAGGGAAGCCAAATCCAATTTCGAATGGGGTTGTCCAGTGAGGCCTCCTTGAAAGGCTGACATTTGAGCACGGATAAAAGAGAGGAGAGAGGCAGCCATGGGTACAGCTGGAGCAGATCAGCACTGATGAGGCCCGGAGGTGGGAGCAGCAGAAAGCCCTGCAGGGTCTAGGAGCAGAGCAGCTGTGAGCGGGTCCAGGAGGTAATGGAGTTGGGGCACTGGAGTGCCTTGCTTGTTTTTTTCTTTCTGGTGCTTTTGCTTTTTATCCAATTTTTTCCCCTCTTGTTTCCCTTGAGCACTTCTCTTTCGTCCTTGAGCACAATTGAGTTTCTCTTCAGTAAGTTTCTATTGCTCTGAGTATCAGGTGTAAACCACGTATGATTTTTTCGTGGAAAATCAACTGTGAAAACCATTATCTTCTTAGCCACATGAGTGTCCCCAGGGAACGTTTTGTTTTGCATCTTCACACATTGCACAGCTCTGCAGTGCTTCACAAAGGGCAGGTACACCGTGAACACTGGTGAACTTGGTTTAATTTTTCTTAACAGAGAAAAACATTTCTCACTTGCTAAAAGTACATAAGTTCAAGCGATAATTGTAATTGATAATGAAATAATGTTATTTCAAATGAAGTAAAAGCATCTTTTTGATTTTTGAGGAATTCTGAACCATTCCCAGTGCTTCTCAGTCCTTCGAAGGATAGGTGCAAATGTACACGTGCACCCACTTGATTCACATCTCAGGGAAAGTCTGCTTACCCTTGAATTTCATGCAGATCGGTAAAATAATGTCGTTTTTTTTTTTTTTTTTTAGATGGAGTCTCACTCTGTTGCCCAGGCTGGAGTGCCGTGGTGCAATCTTGGCTCACTGCAACCTTTGTCTCCTTGGTTTAAGCGGTGTTCCTGCCTCAGCCTCCTGAGTAGCTGGGATTACAGGTGCCCACCACCACACCTAACTAATTTTTGTAGTTTTAGAAGAGACAGGGTTTCACCATGTTGGCTAGGGAGAACCTGACCTCAAGCAATCTGTCCTCCTCGGCCTCCCAAGATGCTGGGATTATAGGCATGAGCCGCCATGCCTGGCCTTGAGTGCATTTCTTATTTCATTGGGAGCATCTGAAATGTGCCTGGACTTCATGAGACAAATATTTCTGAGTTCACGTAGTCAAGTGTTATTTTAAACCTTCTTCACTTGCATTTTGTCGTCACTCTAGTTAGAAGAATTAGAAATTAGAAATGTGTAGGACTTAAGGATGCCTCCCAAAAAGATAATCAGTTTTACTAAGAGGTAGAAATATTGTTGCTATAAGCAAAACTGAGAGAACTCTATGTATTTCTAGAAATTCTGCAGTGATTAGACATTACAGAATTATTTACTTATTAACATTTAAAAATATGAGTATACGTTATCTCATTTGTCAGGATAACAAATGGAAGAACAAATTATTATATAGAAATATATAAAAGTTACTTGAAAAAGTTCCACACATTCATTATTTAAAAAATAAATCTTGGCAAGGTCTTAACAGAAGAAAACTTTCTCACACAGATAGTAAGTATTCATTAAAAAAAATCTTTTTAAAACTTCATAATTAATGGTTGCAATTTATAATTGATCTCATTAAACTCAGCAATGATACAAGCATGCCAATTACTCCTGATTCTATTAAAGTTTATACTGATTTAACAAGACAAAAGTATAAAGCAATATAAGAATTAGATATGAGAGAATAAAATGTCTTTTTTTGCAAGTGCTGATTGTCTATACACAAATCCAAAGTAATCAAATAGGCCACCAGCACCTGTGCTGAGAGTGAGACCAATACAGAGATCAATAGTCATTTTATACACTAGTAATGATCACTGTCAGAAAGATCCCATTCATTATTTCAACAATATTTTTACAGATCTTGGAATAAACCTACCAAATATGTGCAAGATATTTATAGAGAAAATAATAAAACATGGCTGAATATTTGAATACTCATTCTACCTTCATAGCTAGAAACAGTTTATCTTAAATATATTAATACTTCCTAAGTTAGCCTTCTGATTCCATTAAATTGTGATGAAAATCTAAAGTAAGTGTTTCATAGACCTTTGTAAACTGATCCTCATGTTCACAGGGAAGAGCAGAATGGGAGGGAAAGTTAGGATACTGAAGGATTACAGGGGTGAGGAACTTGCTCTTCTAGCTATTGAGCTTTATTATAAGTCCCCAGTAATTGTTGTATTATTACAGAAATTGAAACAAACAACAGTGAACAAAATACAGAGCTTAGAATGAGACCCCATTAGTATCCTAGGGTTGCAATGACAAAGAACCACAAACTAGGTGGCTTGAAACAACAAAATATATTGCTTCATAGTTCTGGAAAATAGAAGTTCAAAATCACCAAGTCAGTAGAGCCAAGTATGGTTTGGCTGTGTCCCCACCCAAATCTCATCTTGAATTCCCATGTTGTGGGAGAAACCCAGTGGGAGGTTACCCTTGAATTTCCTTCAATTAAATTGAATTAAATTGAATCATGGGTGGCAGGTCTTTTCCATGCTGTTCTTGTGACAGTGAGTGAGTCTCATGAAATCTGATGGTTTTATAAGGGGGAATTTCCCTGCACAAACTCTCTCTCTGCCTGCTGCCATCCATGTAAGATGTGACTTGCTCCTCCTTGCCTTCTGCCAAGATTATGAGTCTTCCTCAGCCATCAGTAAGATCATTAAACCTCTTTCTTTCATAAATTGCCCAGTTTGGGGTATGTCTTTATCAGCAATGTGAAAACAGACTATACACCGTGCCCCCTCTGAAGGCTTTAAGGAAGAACTGTCCTCACTCCTTCTAGTTTCTGCTGGTGGCTGGCAGCCCTTGGCATCTTGATATGATTACATCTGCAAAGACCCTGCTGTGGTTTAAATGTGTGTCCTCTCCAAAATTCAAGTTCGAATTTAATTCCTGTTATGGAACTGTTAAGAGGTAGAGCCATTTAGAAAGTGATTAAGTCATGAGGCCAGAGCCGGGATTAATGCCATTATAGAAAAAAGAGGCTGCGTAGAGTTCCCCTCTCCTGGCCTTCTGCTCACTGCCATGCGAGGGCATGGCTTAATCCCTTTGGCAGACGTAACAACAAGGCACCATCTTTAAAGCAGCAATAAAGCCTTCAGCAGACACCAAACCTGCTGGTGCCTGGATCTGGGACCCCCAGCCTCCAGAAGTATGAGAAAATACATTACTATTCTTTATCAAGTAAACAGCCTGTGGTATTTTGTTGTAATGCAAAAGGACTAAGACTTTAAATAAAGTCACATTCCCAGATACCAGAGATTAGTACTTGAACCTATATTTTTGGGAAATATAATTAACCTACAAGACAGATTTGTGCATACACAGCATGTATCCAAAACAAGGTTACTTTGTATGTCCGTGGGAAAAGGCTGGTTAGTCAGTAAAATAAATCATGCTGGAAATTTTGGTTGTCAATATATATCAAGAACATGAGGATGCTTACTCAAGAGCACATTCACCAAAAAAGAAACAGCATTTATTGGGGAAATCCTGCATAGCCAAAATGTTAATAAGGGCATGATGCCCCCACTGTGGGGCAGTGCGTGGGGTTCCATCGTGGCCTCCCATGAAGTGTGATAAGACTACTGGTTGTGGAAAGCAAAAGATGCATGATTAGGAGAAACCCGGGCCCTTTGCTGGGGTGCTCAGGAGCTGGGCCCCCTGTCTAGGGTGTAGTTGTATGGCATGGCACACATGATCTTTACCTCTACTCCACCACCTCAGTGTTTTCTCAGGCACAGATAACAATCCTGCTCAGAAGATAAACTCCCCTGAATGAAATGAGTCCTGGACAAGTGAGCTCTTACCTCTCAACAAGAGAAAAGATGAAAAGAAATTAAATTCCTACTTAACATCATACTGAAATGAATGACAAAGGAATTACCGACTGAAATGTGAGTGGCAAAACTTTAAAAGTTTCAGAAAGTATAAGCAAATATCTTAACATCCATCTGAACATCAGAAAAAGTGTTCCCTGCAGGTGATGAAAGGGCAGTGTCAGTATTGCACAATTCATGACTAAAGCCAGAGCAGCTTGTTCAAGGTCAATTGCACAGTTAGTGCACAGAAGGCACTATGGGGTCATCTAGTCCATGCACTTGTCTACAATATGGGGCTTCCAATTTATGCCTGGACGTCCAGAGTCATCAGAATTATGCTCTTCAAGGGAACTTGTTCCTATATAAAAAATCTCTGATGATTCAGAACTTCCTTTTACTGAACTGAAACTTGCTTCAAGTTTTCCTTCAATCAAAGCTTTTTGAATCTCTATATGTGTGAGGAAATATGAATAAGATGTGTTCCCTGTCCTTAAGAGGCACTCATATTACCAGGAGAGACAGATATGTAAGGAGAAAAATTACCCATAAAGTGCTGTAGGAAGCAATAGAATTCTCTGGAAAACAGGATTAGAGTATAGATATTAATTAAATCAGAGAATGTCCACAGAGGAGGCAGTATTTGTTATACCTTATGAAAGATAAGAACATTGCAGGGGTGTGTGTGTGTGTGTGTGTGTGTGTGTGTGTGTGTCTACAGGGTGGTAAAAATGGATGCTCAAAGATATTGTCCCAATAAAATCTTCAGATATTTGAAGTCAGTCATCAAGTGCCTGGAGATCTTGACATTGTAAACAAATTACAGCAATTCAAAAATTATAACTTCTTATTATCTACAGCTTAAACATTCCTTCTTTGAACTATGTCTCATCTGATTTAATTTTGTAAGAGTATTTTATGTGACTACATAAGCTTTTTATTTTATCAGTCTTATTTTCAAAATTTAATGTCTGCATTAGAAAAAATTATATAAAGGAAGAAAAGGATTCCTCCAACTGCTCTGATCTGTTATAGTGTGGACTGGGGCTGGCACACGCTGGCGTGCAGGAGCTCGTCATGTCTGCCTTTTCCCAAGTCCCCCTTCAGTGGTGTCACTGAAGTCAGCCACGGGCAGTATCACACTGGAAATTAGCACACACCACAAATTAGAGCTGCTTTACCCATACACTACTGCAAGATAGAGAAGCACTGTGGCTCCGTCGGGTTATGCACTTGACTTTCCTGAATGCAGTTGAAGATAACATAATGTGTTTTGTGAAGTTTCCTCACAGTGTTTAGTGTTGACTCATTGAATTTCCTGTCAAGGAAGTAGTTTTTTTCTTTTCTCTCTCTCTTCATTTTTTTTGGTATTAGACAGGCTTTAGAATTAGGCAAATTTTGCAAATAAAGGGAAAAATCACCTGCAATCATTGATTTATTTCAGATCTGTTGCTTCTTTAGATTTTGTTTTATTATTTTTTAATATACGAAAATTTATTGTATTTCTACATATTGACAAGAGAAAATTAGAAATTACAACTTCAAAATCAACACCACTTACAATGCCATCAAAACTATTCAATACTCAGGGGTAAATTTGACAAAAGGTTTACAAGACCAGTATGCTGGACACTGTAAAACATTGGTGAGAAAAATTAAAGAAGACCTCAGTATAGAGTTCTGTCATTTTTATGAACCAGAAGAGTTAATATTGCTAATATGTCAGTTCTCTCGATTTTATTTACATGTGAAAAGTAGTCCCAGTCGAAATTTCAGCATGCTTTTGGGGAGAAATATATAAGCTAATTCTAAAAGTCATATGGAAATGTGAAGGACCTAGAATAGCCAAAATAATTTTGAAGAAGAAGTGTTGGAAATCTTATACTACCTGGGATATTTTCTAACACTAACAACCAATTTTCTGATTCTCTGGGTGCCAACTGGGTGTCCAATGATTTGATTCACTTCTGACACTACAGTAGTTTTTCCTTATTTGCTGTTTTGCTTTCTGCAGTTTCAGTTATCCATAGCCAACTTCATTCTAAAAGTATTAAGTGGAAGATTCCAGAAACAATTTGTAAATTTATTTATTTATTTTTATTGCATTTTAGGTTTGGGGGTACATGTGAAGAACATGCAACATAGTTGCATACATACACACATGGCAGTGTGATTTGCTGCCTTCCTCTCCTTCACCTATATCTGGCATTTCTCCCCATGCTATCTCTCCCCAACTCCCCACCCCTCACTGTCCCTCCCCTATTCCCCCCAACAGACCCCAGAGTGTAGTGCTCCCCTCCCTGTGTCCATGTGTTCTCATTGTTCAACACCCACCTATGAATGAGAACATGCAGTATTTCATTTTCTGTTCTTGTGTCAGTTTTCTGAGAATGATGGTCTCTAGGTTCATCCATGTCCCTACAAAGGACACGAACTCATCGTTTTTGATGTCTGCATAATATTCCATGATGTATATGTGCCACATTTTCGCTGTCTAGTCTATCATCGATGGGCATTTGGGTTGGTTCCAGGTCTTTGCTATTGTAAACAGTGCTGGAATGAACATTAGTGAGCATATGTCCTTATAGTAGAAGGATTTATAATCCTCTGGATATATACCCAGTAATGGGATTACTGGGTCAAATGGAATTTCTATTTCTAGGTCCTTGAGGAATCGCCACACTGTCTTCCACAATGGTTGAACTAATTTACACTCCCACCAACAATGTAAGAGTGTTCCTCTTTCTCCACATCCTCTCCAGCATCTGTTGTCTACAGATTTTTTAATGTTTGTCATTCAAACATTGAGATGGTATCTCAATGTAGTTTTGCTTTGCATTTCTCTAATGACCAGTGATGATGAGCATTTTTTCATATGTTTGTTGGCCTCATGTATGTCTTCTTTTGTAAAGTGTCTGTTCATATCCTTTGCCCACTTTTGAATGGGCTTGTTTTGTTCTTGTAAATCTGTTTTAGTTCTTTGTAAATTCTGGATATCAGCCCTTTGTCAGATGGGTAAACTGCAAAGTTTTTTTTCCCATTCTGTTGGTTGCCAATTCACTCTAATGACTGTTTCTTTAGATTTCATTTTTAACCAAATTATACATGCATTTAGTTTAACCACTTAGTGGTATAAGTGTTTACAGAAAATCCTGCAATTTCCTACTGCTTTCTATTTTCCCTGCAGGAGGCAAAACTTTTAGCAGATTCCTTGGGCATTAGTCTATATATTTCTATTGCTTTAGTACAAACTATATCTCCTCCAAATTCATATGTTGAAACCCTTACCCTAAATGTTACTGATTAGAGATTGAGCTTTTAAGAAAATAATTGAGTTTAAATGAGGTCATAAGAGTAAAGCGTTAACCAAACAGAGCTGGTGTCCTTATAAGAGGAAGAGCTACAGAGCCACTCTCTTTGCCAAATTAGGACAGTGAAGGGCATCCATCTGCAAGCCAGGAAGAGAGCCCTTGTCAGGGGCCAAATTGCCCAACACCTTGCTTTTGGACTTCACAGCCTTCAGAAAATACATTTCTGTTGTTTAAGACACCCAGTCTGTAGAATTCTGTTGTGGCAACCTGAGCCAATGAAGACATCTATGAAATATGCTTCTTTGGCCATTTCTCAGTTTTCCAGTTTTAGACACTGTACTAGTCCATTCTCTCACTGCTAGTAAAGACACATCCTAAACTAGGTAATTTATAAAGGAAAGAGCTTTCACTGACTCACAGTTCTGCTGAGGAGGCCTTAAAATCATGACAGAAGGGGAGGCAAACACAGTGTTCTTCATATGGTGGCAGCAAAGAGAAGTGCAGAGAGAAGTGGGGGAAAGCACCTGATGAAACTCTCAGATCTCATGAGAACTAACTCACTCTCATGAGAACAACATGGAGGTAACTGCACCCATGATTAAATTACCTCCCACTGAATCCTTCCCATGATACATGGGAATTATGGGAACTACAGTTTAAGATGAATTTGGGTGGGCCCACAGTCAAACCATATTATCCCACCCCTGGCCCCTCCCTAATTTCATGTCCTTAAAATTCAACACATTATCATGCCCTTATAACAATCTCCCAAAATCTTTTTTTTTTTTTTTTTCCGAAGGAAAGGAAAAGAGGGGAAGAAAAAGAGGGAGAGAGAACAGGAATATTGCTTTATTCTATGAATGGGTATTAATAATGGCTGATCATTATTTTGTGTATTTAAAGTGGAGAATGCATATTTTATGTATCTAAAGTGGAGAGCTCTACAAGTGCTTATTAAGTTTACTTGTTACTGATCTGAGTTCAGATTCTGGATATCCTTATTAATTTTCTGTCTCGTTGAGTCTAAATCTCTTTATGGGTCTTGTGTATCTGGGTGTTAGGATGCATTGATCCTTACACCACTCTATCTTTGTTGCTTTGAAATCTATTTTATCAAATGCATGAATTGCAACTCCTTTTTGTTTATTTATTTGTTTTTGTTCTCCATTTGGTTGGTAGATCTTTCTCCAACCCTTTGTTTTTAGTCTTTGTGTATCTTTGGATATGAAATGGGTCTGGATGTAGTATATTGTTAGGTTTTGGCTGTATCTTTTGATTGGGGAATTTAGTCGATTTCAATTTAGGATTACTGCCATTTGATGTTAACTGGCTATTTTATCCATTCATTGATGTAAATTCTTCTTTATGTTGTCTCCCAAAATCTTAATTGATTCCAGCTTTAACTCAAAAGTCTAAGTTCAAAGTCTCATCTGAGACAAAGCAAGTCCCCTCCACCTATGAGCCTGTAAAATCAAAAGCAAGTTAGTTACTTCCTAGGTACAATGTGGGTACAGGCATTGGGTAAATACACCCATTGAAAATTGGAGAAATTGCCCAAAACAAAGAGACCACAGGCCCCGCAGAAATGCAAAATCCAATAGGGCAGTCATTAAACCTTAAAGTTCCAAAATAATCTTTGATAACATGTTTCACAAGCCCTTCACTCCAGGGCATGCTGTGCAAGAGGTGGGCTCCCACAGCCTTAGACAGCCCTGCCCCTGTGGCTTTGCAGAGTATAGCCCCCATCCTGGCTGCTTTCACAAGTTGGCATTGAGTGTCTGTGGCATTGAGTGCTTTTCCAGGCACATGGATCTCATTCTGGGGACTGAACAATGGTGGCCCTCTTCTCATACCTCTGCTAGGCAGTGTCTCAGTGGAGACTCTGTGTGGTGATTCTGGCCTCAAATTTCCCTTCTTCACTGCCCTAGCCAATGTTCTCCATGAGGGTCCCACCCCTACAGCAAACTTTTGCCAAGATATCCAGGGGTTTCCATACAGCCTCTAAAATCTAGGCAGAGGTTCCCAAACCTCAGTTCTTGACTTCTGTGCACCTGCAGGCTCAACACCATGTCAAAGCTGCCAAGGCTTGGGGCTTGCACATCTGGAGCCACAGCCTGAGCTGTACTTTTGCTCACTTTGCCATGGCTGGAGCATCTGGGACACAGGACACGAAGTCCTGAGGCTGCACACAGCAGGAGGGCCCTGGGCTCAGCCCACAAAACCATTTTTTCCTGCTAGGCCTCCTGTTCTGCAATGGGAGGGGCTACTGTGAAGGTCTCTGACATGCCCTGGAAGCATTTTGCTCATTGTCTTGGTGATTAACATTTGGTTTCTTTTTATTCATGCAAATTTCTGCAGCAGACTTGAATTTATCCCCAGAAAATGGGTTTTTCTTTCCTATTGCATCATCAGGCTGCAAATATTCCTAGCTTTTATACTCTGCTTCCTCTTGAATTCTTTGGTGCTTGGAAATTTCTTCTGTGAGATAATATAAACATCTATCAAATTTAAAGTTCCACAGATCTCTAGGGCAGGGGGAAAATGCTGTTAGTCTCTTTGCTGAAGCATAACAAGAGTGACCTTTACTCCAGTTTCCAACAAGTTCCTCATGTCCATTTGAGAGCACCTCAGCCTGAACTTTATTGTCCATATAATTATCAGCATTTTGGTCAAAGCCATTCAACAAGTCTCTAGGAAGTTCCAAACTTTCCCACATTTTCCTGTCTTCTTCTGAGCCCTCCAACCTGTTTCAACCTCTGCCTGTTACCCAGTTCCAAAATTGCTTCCACATTTTTGGGTCTCCTTAGAGCAGCACCCCACTTCTGGTATCAATTTACTGTGTTATTCCATTCTTATGCTGTGAATAAAGACATACCTGAGACTGGGTAATTTATAAATAAAGAGGTTTAATTCATTCAAAATTCTGAGGGCTGAGTAGGGACCTTGGGAAGCATACAATCAGGGTGGAAGTGGAAGCAAACACATCCTTCTTCACATGGTGGCAACAAGGAGAAGTGCAGAATGAAGGGAGGAACAACCCCTGATAAAACCAACAGGTCTTGTGACAACTCACTATCACAAGAATAGCATGGAGGTAACTGCCCCCATAATTCAATTACCTCCCCCTGGGTCCCTCCCACAACATGTGGGGATTAGGGGAATTACAGTTCAAAATAAGTTTTGGGTGTGGGCACAGCCAAACCATATCAGACACTGCTCTCCACGTTTCTCTCCGCCAGTCCCTATCAGCACATGGGCCTCTCCAATCGCTCTGTGCTTGTAATCTATGTTGTTCCATCAATTCGATTCATCCACTCTGCTCATACCTCTCTGCCCCACAGGCTCCTTTATAGTCAGGCTGATATTGAAAAGGGTCAGGGAAGTGCTGGGAGGAGAATGGTGGGGTCCCTCGCTAGGGCTCCACCCCCAGGCCTGTGCCTACTGACCTAGGTGAGGAAAGGCATTTCTGTTTTTGTGCCCAAATGTTGCATTTTCTAAGACCACTCTGACCTGCCATGCCCCAATCCTGTGACCAATAAAAACCCCAAGATCCTAGCAGGCACAGACACAACCTCTCAGCTGAATGCCGAGAGGAATACACTGGCAGAGAGGTGTAGAGAGACATCAAGAAATGCAGAAGAGTGCTTTGACAGGCACTGGCAAATGTCAGCAGGCCATCGACTGGTGGAATGATGTGGAAGCTGAGGGGAATTTGGCCAGGGAGGTTAGAGGAGAGTCTGGCTGCAGAGTGACCCGACTCCATGGGAAAACCACCTTTCTACTCCATCCCCCTTCTAGCTCCCCATCCATCTGTGGAGAGCTACTTCCACCGTTCCATTAAACTTTGCACTTATTCTCCAAGCCCACATGTGATCTGATTTTGCCAGTACACCAAGGCGAGAACCCCAGAATGTAGAAAACCCTCTGTCCTTGCGATAAGCCAGAGGGTCTAATTGAGCTGATTAACACGAGCTGCCTACAGATGGCAAAACTAAAAGAGCACACTGTAACATGCCCACTGGAGCTATAAACATTCACCCCTAGATGCTGTTGTGGGGTCAGAGTCCACATGGCCCACAACCTGCCCGTCTGCATGATTCCCCTAGAGGTTTGAGCAGCAGGACACAGGAGAAGCGAGCCACACCCCCCATGCTTGCTCTGCAAGCAGGATGAGGGAACTTTTCCCATTTCAATGTTACCATAATTATTAGCTCTATATTCAGTGTTCACATTCACATGATTATGTAAGCCTGATTTACACGGACTATGCAGTAAATGATGACTTTTCATGTTACAGTTATATAGTTTATAGTTTAATATAGTGTATTATTATTTTATTGGGGGGGAGGTTGCTATTTATGTTTGTTTAGTTTTATCTATACTGATTACTAATTCCATCTCAAACACACCACAATTGTCTAAATCTCCTCTCAGCCAAGCAAGGAGGTATTCCTTCAATTTCTTCTTCATAGATCATTTGTTCTTGGATTCTTCTGACAAGCTCCAGTTGGAAGTGATGGCTTTCCTCACCTGGGTCGTGGAATCTACCATGAGTTCTTCTTCACCACCATGCTGAAGAGCCTAGCTGGCTGCCCCCGTACTGGGTCTGGCATTTCTTCTACCCCAGGCCTTCTTTTCCTTCAGTTATTTGTTTGTTTTGGGTGAGCCCATTCTCCAGTACCTCTGTGAGATGAATTTCTGAAAATTTGTTTATCCCACTCCTACACTTGTTTGATCAGTTGGTTGGGTTTAGAATTTTAGTTTGGTAGTTAGGTTTTTTTCAGAGTTTCTAAGGAATTGATCCATTGTATCCCAGGTTCTAGCATTCCCTTTTAGATGTAGAAAATAATTCTCATTTCTTAATTTTCTCTCTAAAAACTACTTGGGCACTCTGTCAGTAGTATTAAAAATTTTATGATGATTTTTGCTTTTTTGTTTGTTAACTATTTTATATATTGTTTTGCTTCCTCAGTGTAATCTTTAAATAGAAACACTTTTATTAACATTTATTAATTTGTATATTTCTGTAAAATACTTTCAACCTAAACTCTGTCTCATTTTTTTCTCGCATAGAAATTTTCCTTTATCCAGAATAAACTTTGAGTCTTTTGCTAAGATACAAGTGGAATTATCACACCCTACCTATGTAGAGTGGAAACAAAAGTTGATAATATAACTTTTTTTGAACAAGCATTCTACAAATTCTCTTTAACTACTCTTTGTATCCTCATTTTCAAAGGAAACTGGTGCTGTTAATTTCTGAGGCTTCAGGAAATTCTCTGTACATTATGTTGCTTCTTAGCATGACATGGCAATAGCCAGGGGTCAGCATGACCTCATCTGAAGGTGGGAGAAGAGCTGAGATTAGAGAGGCAGTCAGGGCAGATGAGGCAGGGTGTGGGCCAGTGTTTGATTTGGATTTCTAATGTGTCCGTGGTGGAGAGGCGTTGACTGCTGAGGCAGAAAAGAAATGTGATCTGGTTCTATAAAGAATTATTCTACCTGCCCAGTACAGAATATCTGGCAGGGGAAGAAACATGAGCAGAGGAACTGATGGGGGGCTATGGCAGGGGTCTCGGTGACAGGAGAAACTGGCTTGGACTAGGGGGTAGAGTGGAAGAAATGCAGACATTTGGAATAGCGAGTATTTTGAGTCAGCGTCTTGGGAATCTGATGACATGGAGTTCAGAGAGAGACATAAAAATAACTGACTCCCAGCCAGATGACCTGAGCAAAGGACCAGGGGCATTCCCACACTCCAGCCCACCCAGGAAGCGCAGTTCTGGGTCTTGAAAAAGGTGATAATCATGAAATTACCTCAAATTGCATTGGAGATATTTCAAGTTAGCCAGATAAATATATACAGCATGGCAGTGTTTTCAAAATCAATTTTCCTGGAGTTAGAAAAATAAATGGGTTAGGGACAAGTTAATTCTCTGACAGATGAACAGTTTCTGATTACGTTTGTACATCATGCATAGCATGCTGCCGAAAGCTGACGAGCTTCAGGAAAATATGAGAAATGCTGTCTTGGCTTGTGGTTCATATGCTGGTTAAGGTTAAGAGCAACACTCTCTTTTGAGATTGCTTTTAGGTTTATATGTACAAACACATGGCAGTTTCATCAGTTCAAAAAGTAAAATGTTTTTCAAATAAATTTTTAAAACGCAGAATTTGATTTTGGTCTCTGGAAACATTTTAGTTTAATACTGCATAGCTGGCCATTGAGAACACTTTTCTGGTAAGTAATTTTGAATAAAAATCTGTATTTAATAACTTCTCAGTACAGATACAGATAAATGCACTTTGCATATATGCTTCACAAATTGGGGATGGGAAAATATAAATCATAAATAAGGAAGGAGAAATAATTTTTTCAATAAACATTTATGTATTTATTTATTTTATTTGGGCAGGGATGTTTTCCCCTTAGGTCCTTGAAAGAAGCAGAAAAACCGGCCGGGCGCGGTGGCTCACGCCTGTAATCCCAGTACTTTGGGCGGCCGAGGCGGGTGGATCATGAGGTCAAGAGATCGAGACCATCCTGGTCAACATGGTGAAACCCTGTCTCTACTAAAAATACAAAAAATTAGCTGGGCATCGTGGCGTGTGCCTGTAATCCCAGCTACTCAGGAGGCTGAGGCAGGAGAATTGCCTGAACCCAGGAGTTGGAGGTTGCGGTGAGCCGAGATCGTGCCCTTGCACTCCAGCCTGGGTAACAAGAGCGAAACTCTGTCTCAAATAATAATAATAATAATAATAATAAAAGAAGCAGAAAAACCTTGCTAAGCAGTGGAATAAAGTCTTCTTTGTAGTGTTTTTGGTGAAAATAAGTGGCATGAGTGCACATTTATAAGGTCTAAATACAACCCAAATAAAATAGTGTTTTTGAGATGCGTATAATGATGATACAAGGCTTTAGGAAAAAGACGTACAAGATAAGCCTCAAAGTCAGGCTAATTGTTGCCATATGGGTGGGAAGCAGAGGAATGAAGCAGAGAAATACATGAGAGAAAGGGCGGCTTGGGATGGTTCTGTTCTGTTTCTTCAGGTGTGTGATGGTTTTGCTAATGGTCATTTACTGTTTTGTTTCATAACTTAAGTATAAATTACACATAAACTCTTATGGACATAAACATATAATGGCACTTAAAAAGGAGCACCCTAAGAACACAATAATATTAACATAGATGAAAAGCATCGACACACCCAGATCTGAGCATTGAGGAGGCGTACGTGACAGAGGATGTGTGTTCCTTACACCAGAGTGATGATAAAATGTTATTAATTAAAAACATGATTAACTTTAACCTGCAAAAGAAGGCGCTTCAGCTAAAATCACAGATAAACAAGTGACACTTGGTGTGACTTTTTATTTACATGGTACAAGCACCTTAAAAATCAACAGAAAGTTTAAAATAAAATTAGGTATAAGTTTTGGATAAGAAGAAAAATTACTATTATATGCAGTTAATACAATTATTACATGAAAAATCAAGTGACCAATTCTATTTGGGCTAAAAAGATAATTTAATAAAGTGGTTTATTACAAAATAAAACACAGATAAATTAGCTTTTCTATTTAGCCATGGAGTGACATCATTTAATGGTATAAATAAAGTACACATCACAGCAGAAGCAAAATGTAAAATTCTATAAATATTATAAAAACCTCTATTTTTAGAAAAATGCGAGATCTTGAAGAAAGTTACCATATTCTATATGAGAAAAGTAACACTTTATATTAATATTTGCCAAATAACTCTAAAATGTTAATGCCATTCATATAAATCTCAGTGATATTTTGAGCCTGAAAAAATCATTTCAAAGTTTATGTGGAAGAAAATTTCATCATTATGGCCAACGCTTTGGAAAAAGTAGGTATGCCATATGCTACTTGATATCACAGCATATTTTAAAGCCACAAAAATTAAAACAATCTTTATTAGCAGCAAATTTACTATGAATGGAAATACTAGAAAACTAAGAAAAGCCCCAAGTATAATACATTATAATGTGACCAAGGTAGTGTTTGAAAGGCATGGGAGAGAGAATGCTTTATTGTTACTGTGACGATGGTGACGATAATGACAGTGATGATGCTGTAACCTGGTACCTGCTGGTGTCATGTTCTCACAGCTTTCCACCTGCCCCATACACGTGGTCTCCTGCCTCATTTTAGGATGTGGAGGTGTATGCATCCATTGTATGGTTTCTAGTGCTGAGGCCTCAGTCAAAATAGAGGCCACACAAGTACTGTTTAGCTACGTTTCATAGGAATAGCGTGTCACTGGGGCTTTCTGCGGCAGCATCAGATTCAAGGGACCCAGGAGTGCATGAATGCTGACTGAGCATCACTCCTGTGCCCAGCCGTAGCAAGCCACACTGAGTGTTCGGGTCTGCAGGGGTACTGGGCACCGTGGGAAAAGTGTGTTCAGGAGACTGCATGCAAGGTTTTCTGGGCAAAGATAGTTGGTCACTGAGATGAGAGGGGAAGGAGGACCCGAGGACCCCTCGGCTCCTCACATTCTAAGGATGTTGTGGCAGTCATTGGCCCCCATGCTGAAGGTTATTTACTTAACACCCCCAAGCCAAATGTTCGCTTTCCATGGCAGAGGGCATCTCCTTCTCTTCCAAGAGAGACCTGTTAATATTCCAAAGTAACACAGAGCCTCTCTCTCTCTGTTTTTCTTTTCCCTCTCTCTTTCTCACTCTTTCTCTGTCATGTCTCTCTGCCTGTCTTTTCCTATCTTTCTCTTTTTCACTCTCTACCTTTATCTCTGTCTCTTTCTGTCTCTCCCTTTCTTTCTCTGTCTTTTTTTTTTAATTGTACTTTGGGCTCTGGGGTACACGTGCACTTCCTGCATCCTGCAGGATTGTTGCATAGGTACATACATGCCATGGTGGTTTGCTGTCTCCATCCCCCTCCCCCTACATCTTCTACATCAGGCATTTCTCTCGGTGTTATCCCTCCCCATCCCACCACTGTCCCTCCCCTTCCTTCTCCTCCACCCCCCCGACCTAGCCCTGTGAGTGTTGTTCCCTTCCCTGTGCCCAAGTATTCTCATTGTTCATCACCTGCCTATGAGTGAAAACATGCAGTGTTTGGTTTTCTGTTCTTGTCTCCACTTGCTGAGAGTGATGGTTTCCAGATTCATCCATGTCTCTACAAATGACATGAACTCATCATTTTTTATGGCTGCATAATATTCCATGGTGTATATGTGCCACATTTTTTTTTGTCCAGTCTATCACTGATGGGCATTTGGGTTGGTTTCAGGTCTTTGCTCTTGTAAACAGTGCCACAGTGAACATATATGTGCATGTATCTTTATAATAGAGTGATTTATAATCCTTTTGGTATATACCCAGTAATGGGATTGCTGGGTCAAATAGAATTTCTATTTCTAGATCCTTGAGGAATTGCCACAGTATCTTCCACAATGTTTGAATTAATTTACACTCCCACCAGCAGTGTAAAAGTGTTCCTTTTTCTCCACATCCTCTTCAGCATCTGCTGTCTCAGATTTTTTAATGATTGCCATTCTACCTGGTGTGAGATGGTATCTCAATGTGGTTTTGATTTGCATTTCTCTAATGACCAATGATGATGAGCATTTTTTCATATGTTTGTTGGCCACACATATGTCTTCTTTTGAAAAGTGCCTATTCATATCCTTTGCCCACTTTTGAATGGTTTTTTTTTTCTTGTAAATCTGCTTTAGTTCTTTATAGATTCTGGACATCAGCCCTTTGTCAGATGGGTAAACTGCAAAGATTTTTTCCCATTCTGTTGGTTGCTGGTTCACTCTAATGATAGTTTCTTTTGCTGTGCAGAAGCTCTGGAGTTTAATTAGATCTCAATTGCCTATTTTGTCTTTTGTTGCCAATGCTTTTGGTATTTTAGTCATGAAGTCCTTGCCTATGCCTATGTCCTGAATGGTTTTGCCTAGATTTTCTTCTAGGGTTTTTATGGTGTTAGTTCTTATGTTTAAATCTTTAATCCATCTGGAGTTAATTTTTGTATAAGGTGTAGGGAAGGGGTCCACTTTCAGTTTTCTGCATATGGCTAGCTAGTTATCCTAGCACCATTTATTCATCTTTCTATGTCTCTCACTCTTTGTTTCTGTCTCTTTCTCTCTCTCACTAGTTGGTGGGGGAGGCATGGACTTTCCAACTACTGCATAAGCTCCCAGAGTCATAGTTTTGGGGTCCTCTCCCACAGTCCAGATGCCCAGCCCCCTGCCATAAGCAGCTGCCATTTGCCCTCATCGTATTGCCCCAGGGCATTTGCTGCGAGAGGAGTCAGCAGGGTTATTGCTGTAAGTAATTGTCTAATTTCTGATTTAGAAATCTTGAGTTTGCTTTCAGGATTTAACAAATAAACAAAGATATCGACAACTTACAGAGTGGATTGGGAGTGAGGCTGTGGAGATATTCTCCTTCTCTCTAAGGCCAGCACCATATTTTACCACCTGCCAGATACACAAAGAACCGAAATCCAAAAAGGTAAAATCCTTGCTTATAATGCAGAGAAATGAAATGGCTTCACCTTTTCCCATCCAGGAAAGTTTTAATCCTGTGACTACTGAAGGCACAGAGGAGGAAGCAAGAGAGTGATCAAAGGGACAAACCTACATTAGGGGCCTCGTGATATGCAGTGACCAGTTCCTTAGTGAAACTTCCTCAGGTAAGTTTCCTAGAATGTTACCAATTAGGTGTGTGTTCACTCTTGCTGCAGAAGGTGGGGTGGAATTACACAGGAACAAGGTGCTCTCTGTATCAGAAAACCATGGCATTGCAATTCTGTGTGAAAACGTGTATAAAACTTTTGGAAAGACATCCCCACAGTGAAAACTCTGATCATCTATGAAAACTACAAATGTCTATCACTTTTAAAATAATACATTTTTAGTCTGGGTGTGGTGGCTCATGCCTACAGTGCCAGCACTTCGGGAGGTTGAGGCGAGCAGATCGCTTGAGCCCAGGAGTTTGAGATCAGCCCGGATAACATCAGGTGAGTCCCCATCCCTAAAAAAAAAAAAAAATAGCCAGGTGTGGTGGAACGTGCCTGAAGTTCCAGTGATGTGGTGGGCTGAGGCAGGAGGATCACCTGAGCCTCGAAGGTGGAGGTTGTAGTGAGCTGTGATTGTGCCCCTGCACTCCAGGCTGGGCAAAATAGTGAAACTCCCGTCTCAAAAGCAAAAACATTTTTAATTGTATAAAATATTCATAACTGAGGTTTAAAGCTATCTTCAGTTGGAAAAAAAAGAGTTTGATTATTTGCTTTTTGTACCTGCATTGAAGTGTGCTCAGAAAGTGGGGAGCTGGGAGCACAGTGGAACATGCTCCATAAAGGGGAGATCTGCCTGAGCCACAGCTATGGGCAGTGTGCGAGTGCACATGGCAGGGAAGGGAGGGCCGTGCACACCTGATGGGAAGGCTGGTGACCCTCTAGAAGGTCCTGGGTTCGAGGCTGTGGGCGGTGTGTGTGTGCACATGGCAGGGAAGGGAGGGCCGTGCACACCTGATGGGGAGGTTGGTGACCCTCTGGAAGGTCCTGGGTTTGAGGCTGTGGGTGGTATGTGTGTGCACATGGCAGGGAAGGGAGGGCCTGCACACCTGATGGGGAGGCTGGTGACACCCCTGGAAGGTCCTGGGTTCGAGACTAATGAGCTTTGACTCTGGAGCTACCAGAGATGTTTGCCTAGGACATAGTGACAGGTCAGGTTTGCTTTGGGCTCTCAGCTCCGTGGAGTGTGGGTGATGAAGTGTGGTGCAGGGAATTACTGGCATATAACTGAAAAAAGATTCGAGGAATTGATAACGAGAATGGACAACCTAGAGAGGAATGTGAATGAATTGAAGGAGCTGAAAAACACAACACGAGAACTTCATGAAGCATGCACAAGTTTCAACAGCCGAATTGACCTAGCAGAAGAAAGAATATCAGAAGTTGGAGATCAACTCAATGTAATAAAATGAGAAACCAAGATTAAAGAAAAAAGCACAAAAAGGAATGAACAAAATCTCCAAGAAATGTGGGACTATGTGAAGAGACCCAACCTACGTTTGATACGTGTACCAGAATGTGACGAAGAGAATGAATCCAAGCTGGAAAACACTATTCAGGATATTATCCAGGAAAATTTCCCCAACCTAGCAAGACAGGTCAATACTCAACTCCAGGAAATACAGAGAACACCACAAAGATACTCTGCAAGAAGAGCAACCCCAAGGCACATAATTGTCAGATTCACCAGGGTTGAAACGAAGGAGAAAATACTAAGGGCAGCCAGAGAGAAAGGTCGGGTCACCCACAAAGGGAAGCCCATCAGACTCACAGCAGATCTCTCGGCAGAGACTCTACAAGCCAGAAGAGAGTGGGGGCCAATATTCAACATCCTTAAAGAAAAGACCTTTCAACCCAGAATTTCATATCCAGCGAAACTGAGCTTCATAAGTGAAGGAAAAATAAAATCCTTCACGAACAAGCAAGTACTCAGAGATTTTGTCACCACTAGGCCTGCTTTACAAGAGCTCCTGAAAGAGGCACTACACATAGAAAGAAACAACCAGTTCCAGCCATCCTAAAAGCATACCAAATGCTAAAGACCATCAACAAAATGAAGAATGTACATGAACCAACGGGCAAAACAGCCAGCTAGCATCAAAATGGCAGTATCAAATTCACACATAACAATATTAACCCTAAATGTAAATGGGCTAAATGCACCAATCAAAAGACACAGACTGGCAAATTGGATAAAAAACCAAAACCCATCGGTGTGCTGTATCCAGGAAACCCACCTCACATGCAAAGATACACAAAGGCTCAAAATAAAGGGATGGAGGAAGATTTACCAAGCAAATGGAGAGCAAAAAAAAAGCAGGAGTTGCAATTCTCATCTCTGATAAAATAGACTTTAAAGTAACAAAGATCAAAAGGGACAAAGAAGGTCATTACATAATGGTAAAAGGATCGATACAACAAGAAGAGATAATGATTCTAAATATATATGGACCCAATGTAGGAGCACCCAGATATATAAGGCAAGTTCTTAATGACTTACAAAGAGCCTTAGACTCCCACACAATAATAGTGGGAGACTTTAACACTTCACTGTCAATAGCAGACAGATCAACCAGACAGAAAATTAACAAGGATATCCAGGACTTGAACTCAGACCTGGAACAAGCAAACCTGATAGACATTTACAGAACTCTCCACCCCAAATCCACAGAATATACATTCTTCTCAGCACCACATCACACCTACTCCAAAATTGACCACATAATTGGAAGTAAAGCACTCCTTAGCAAATGCAAAACAACTGAAATCATAACAAACAGTCTCTCAGACCATAGTGCAATCAAGTTGGAACTCAGAATTCAGAAAATAACTCAGAACCGCACAGCTTCATGGAAACTGAACAACTGGCTCTTGAATATTGATTGGATAAACAATGAAATGAAGGCAGAAATAAAGAAGTTCTTTGAAACCAACGAGAATGAAGACACAACGTACCAGAATCTCTGGGACACATTTAAAGCAGTCTGTAGAGGAAAATATATAGCAATAAGTGCCCACATGAGAAGAGTGGAGAGATCCAAAATTGACACCCTATCATCAAAATTGAAAGAGCTAGAGGAGCAAGATCAAAAAAGCTCAAAACCTAGCCGAAGACAAGAAATAACTAAGATCAGAGCAGAACTGAAGGAGATAGAGGGCAAGAAAAACCCTTCAAAAAATCAATAAATCTAAGAGCCGGTTTTTCGAAAAGATCAACAAAATAGACAGACCACTAGCCAGACTGATAAAAAAGAAGAGAGAGAACAACCAAATAGATGCAATAAAAAATGATAAAGGGGAAATCACCACAGATTCCACAGAAATTCAAACCATCATCAGAGAATACTACAAACAACTCTATGCACACAAACTAGTAAATCAGGAAGAAATGGATAAATTCCTGGACGCCTGTGTCCTCCCAAGCCTAAACCAGGAGGAAGCCGAAACTATGAATAGACCAATAACAAGGTCTGAAGTTGAGGCAGCAATTAAGAGCCTACCACACAAAAAAAGCCCAGGTCCAGATGGGTTCACAGCTGAATTCTACCAGACACACAAAGAGGATCTGGTACTATTCCTTCTGAAACTATTCCAAATAATCCAAAAAGAGGGAACCCTTCCCAAATCATCTTATGAGACCAACATCATCCTGATACCAAAACCTGGCAGAGACTCAACAAGAAAAGAAAACTTCAGGCCAATATCCATGACGAACATAGATGCAAAAATCTTCAATAAAATACTGGCAAACCGATTGCAACAGCACATTAAAAAACTTATCCATCATGATCAAGTAGGATTCATCCTGGGGATGCAAGGCTGGTTCAACATACGCAAGTCTATAAATGTAATTCACCACATAAACAGAAGCAAAAACAAAAACCACATGATTATCTCAATTGATGCAGAGAAGGCATTTGACAAAATTCAACAGCCCTTTATGCTAAAAACCCTCAATAAACTTGGTATTGATGGAACATATCTCAAAGTAATAAAAGCTATTTACGACAAACCAACAGCCAATATCATACTTAATGGGCAAAAACTGGAAGCATTCCCTTTGAAATCTGGCACTAGACAAGGATGCCCTCTCTCACCACTCCTATTCAACATAGTACTGGAAGTTCTAGCCAGAGCAATCAGGCAAGAAAAAGAAATAAAGGGTATTCAAATAGGAAAGGTGGAAGCCAAATTGTCTCTATTTGCAGACGACATGATAGTATACCTAGAAGACCCCATCACCTCAGCCCAAAAGCTCCTGCAACTGATAATCAACTTCAGCAATGTCTCAGGATATAAAATCAATGTTCAAAAATCACAAGCATTCCTATACACCAATAACAGACTTAAAGAGAACCAAATCAAGAACGAACTGCCATTCACAATTGCTACAAAGAAAATAAAATACCTAGGAATACAACTCACTAGGAATGTAAGGGACCTCTTTAAGGAAAACTACAAACAACTGCTCAACGAAATAAGAGAGGACACAAACAGATGGAGAAACATTCCATGTTCGTGGTTAGGAAGAATCAATATCGTGAAAATGGCTATACTGCCCAAAGTAATTTACACAATCAATGCTATCCCCATCAAACTACCACTGAATTTCTTCACAGAACTGGAAAAAACCACCATGAATTTCATATGGAACCAAAAAAGAGCCCGCATAGCCAAGTCAATTCTAAGCAAAAAGAACACAGCGGGAGGCATCACGCTACCAGACTTCAAACTATACTACAAGGCTACAGTAATCAAAACAGCATGGTACTAGTACCAAAACAGAGATATAGACCAATGGAACAGAACAGAGGCATCGGAGGCAACACAACATATCTACAACCATATTATCTTTGATAAACCAGACAAAAACCAGGCAATGGGGAAAGGATTCCCTATTTAATAAATGGTGTTGGGAAAACTGGCTAGCCATGTGCAGAAAGCAGAAACTGGACCTCTTCCTGACACCTTACACTAAAATTAACTCCAGATGGATTAAAGACTTAAACGTAAGACCTGACACCATAAAAACCCTAGAAGAAAATCTAGGCAAAACCGTTCAGGACATAGGAGTAGGCAAGGACTTCATGAACAAAACACCAAAAGCATTGGCAACAAAAGCCAAAATAGACAAATGGGACCTAATCAAACTCCACAGCTTCTTCACAGCAAAAGAAACAGTCACTAGAGTGAATCGGCAACCATCAGAATGGGAAAAAATCTTTGCAGTTTACACATCTGACAAAGGGCTGATATCCAGAATTTACAAAGAACTAAAACAGATTTACAGCAAAAAAAAAAAAAAAACAAACAAGCCCATTCAAAAATGGGCAAAGGATATGAACAGAAACTTTACAAAAGAAGACATACATGAGGCCAACAAACATATGAAAAAGTGCTCATCATCATTGGTCATTAGAGAGATGCAAATCAAAACCACATTGAGATACCATCTCACACCAGTTAGAATGGCGATCATTAAAAAATCTGGAGACAGCAGATGCTGGAGAGGATGTGGAGAAATAGGAACACTCTTACACTGTTGGTGGGAGTGTAAATTAATTCAACCATTGTGGAAGACAGTGTGGCGATTCCTCAAGGACCTAGAAATAGAAATTCCATTTGACCCAGCAATCCCATTACTGGGTATCTATCCAAAGGACTATAAATCGTTCTACTATAAGGACACATGCACATGAATGTTCATTGCAGCACTGTTTACAATAGCAAAGACCTGGAACCAACCCAAATGCCCATCAATGATAGAGTGGACTGGGAAAATGTGGCACATATACACCATGGAATATTATGCAGCAATCAAAAATGATGAGTTTGTGTCCTTTGTAAGGACATGGATGAATCTGGAGAACATCATTCTCAGCAAACTGACACAAGAACAGAAAAAGAAATACCGTATATACTCACTCATAGGTGGGTGAGAAAGATGAGAACACATGGACACAGAGAGGCGGTCTACTATACACTGGGGACTGTTGCGGGGAATGGGGGAGGGACAGCAGGGGGGGCTGGGGGGGTTAGCCTGGGGATGAATGCCAAGTGTGGGTGAAGGGGAGGAAAGCAGCAAAGCACACTGCCATGTGTGTACGTATACAATATCTTGCACGTTCTGCACATGTACCCCCAAACCTATAATGCAATAAAAATTAAAAAAAAACAAAAGAAAGAAATATGAATTAGTAATCGGTTCTCAGTCTTCTGGCTAAGACCAAGCATAAGAAATGTGAATTAGAAGTTGTAGTTTCAGAAGCAGTAATGAGAGTATTATACTCTAAAATTTTGTTTTTATAGCAGTTACGTTGTGTGTACATTTAAAATACATAGTGAGTATTGTGGTGCAGTAATTAATTCAGGGGATCCAGCCTTAGAAAAATATTAGCTGAACATATTAGTATACTGGAAGACACTTCCCAGTTGGAAGGAATTCATCCTTCTCCCCGTCCAGGCTGTACTGGTGTCCATCAGGATGAAGACACTTCCCCGTTAGGAGGAATTCATCCTTCTCCCCGTCCAGGCTGTACTGGTGTACATCAGGATGAAGACACTTCCCAGTTAGGAGGAATTCATCCTTCTCCCTGTCCAGGTTGTACTGGTGTCCATCAGGATGAAGACACTTCCCCGTTAGGAGGAATTCATCCTTCTCCCTGTCCAGGCTGTACTGGTGTCCATCAGGATGAGGACACTTCCCGGTTAGGAGGAATTCATCCTTCTCCCCGTCCAGGCTGTACTGGTGACTCTCAGGATGAAGACACTTCCCAGTTAGGAGGAATTCATCCTTCTCCCCGTCCAGGCTGTACTGGTGACTCTCAGGATGAAGACACTTCCCAGTTAGGAGGAATTCATCCTTCTCCCTGTCCAGGCTGTACTGGTGTCCACCAGGATGAAGACTCTTCCCAGTTAGGAGGAATTCATCCTTCTCCCTGTCCAGGCTGTACTGGTGACTATCAGGATGAAGACACTTCCCTGTTAGGAGGAATTCATCCTTCTCCCTGTCCAGGTTGTACAGGTGTCTATCACGATGAAGACACTTCCCAGTTAGGAGGAGTTCATCCTTCTCCCTGTTCAGGCTGTACTGGTGACTATCAGGATGAAGAAACTTTCCCGTTAGGAGGAATTCATCCTTCTCCCTGTCCAGGCTGTACTGGTGTCCATCAGGATAAAGACACTTCCCAGTTAGGAGGAATTCATCCTTCTCCCTGTCCAGGTTGTACTGGTGTCCATCAGGATGAAGACACTTCCCCGTTAGGAGGAATTCATCCTTCTCCCTGTCCAGGCTGTACTGGTGTCCATCAGGATGAAGACACTTCCCCGTTAGGAGGAATTCATCCTTCTCCCTGTCCAGGTTGTACAGGTGTCTATCAGGATGAAGACACTTCCCAGTTGGGAGGAATTCATCCTTCTCCTTGTTCAGGCTGTACTGGTGACTATCAGGATGAAGACACTTCCCAGTTAGGAGGAATTCATCCTTCTCCCTGTCCAGGTTGTACTGGTGTCCATCAGGATGAAGACACTTCCCCGTTAGGAGGAATTCATCCTTCTCCCTGTCCAGGCTGTACTGGTGACTATCAGGATGAAGACACTTCCCAGTTAGGAGGAATTCATCCTTCTCCCTGTCCAGGCTGTACTGGTGTCCATCAGGATAAAGACACTTCCCAGTTAGGAGGAATTCATCCTTCTCCCTGTCCAGGTTGTACTGGTGTCCATCAGGATGAAGACACTTCCCCGTTAGGAGGAATTCATCCTTCTCCCTGTCCAGGCTGTACTGGTGTCCATCAGGATGAAGACACTTCCCCGTTAGGAGGAATTCATCCTTCTCCCTGTCCAGGTTGTACAGGTGTCTATCAGGATGAAGACACTTCCCAGTTGGGAGGAATTCATCCTTCTACTTGTTCAGGCTGTACTGGTGACTATCAGGATGAAGACACTTCCCAGTTAGGAGGAATTCATCCTTCTCCCTGTCCAGGTTGTACTGGTGTCCATCAGGATGAAGACACTTCCCCGTTAGGAGGAATTCATCCTTCTCCCTGTCCAGGCTGTACTGGTGACTATCAGGATGAAGACACTTCCCCGTTAGGAGGAATTCATCCTTCTCCCTGTCCAGGCTGTACTGGTGACTATCAGGATGAAGACACTTCCCCGTTAGGAGGAATTCATCCTTCTCCCTGTCCAGGCTGTACTGTTGACTATCAGGATGAAAACACTTCCCAGTTAGGAGGAATTCATCCTTCTCCCTGTCCAGGCTGTACTGGTGACTCTCAGGATGAAGACACTTCCCAGTTAGGAGGAATTCATCCTTCTCCCTGTCCAGGCTGTACTGGTGTCCATCAGGATGAAACTTCCCAGTTAGGAGGAATTCATCCTTCTCCCTGTCCAGGCTGTACTGGTGTCCATCAGGATGAAGACACTTCCCCATTGGGAGGAATTCATCCTTCTCCCTGTCCAGGCTGTACTGGTGTCCATCAGGATGAAGACACTTCCCAGTTAGGAGGAATTCATCCTTCTCCCTGTCCAGGCTGTACTGGTGTCCATCAGGATGAAGACACTTCCCAGTTAGGAGGAATTCATCCTTCTCCCTGTCCAGGCTGTACTGGTGTCCACCAGGATGAAGACTCTTCCCAGTTAGGAGGAATTCATCCTTCTCCCTGTCCAGGCTGTACTGGTGTCCATCAGGATGAAGACACTTCCCAGTTAGGAGGAATTCATCCTTCTCCCTGTCCAGGCTGTACTGGTGTCCATCAGGATGAAGACACTTCCCAGTTAGGAGGAATTCATCCTTCTCCCTGTCCAGGCTGTACTGGTGTCCACCAGGATGAAGACTCTTCCCAGTTAGGAGGAATTCATCCTTCTCCCTGTCCAGGCTGTACTGGTGTCCATCAGGATGAAACTTCCCAGTTAGGAGGAATTCATCCTTCTCCCTGTCCAGGCTGTACTGGTGTCCATCAGGATGAAGACACTTCCCCGTTGGGAGGAATTCATCCTTCTCCCTGTCCAGGCTGTACTGGTGTCCATCAGGATGAAGACACTTCCCAGTTAGGAGGAATTCATCCTTCTCCCTGTCCAGGCTGTACTGGTGACTATCAGGATGAAGACACTTCCCAGTTAGGAGGAATTCATCCTTCTCCCTGTCCAGGCTGTACTGGTGACTATCAGGATGAAGACACTTCCCCGTTAGGGGGAATTCATCCTTCTCCCTGTCCAGGCTGTACTGGTGACTATCAGGATGAAGACACTTCCCAGTTAGGAGGAATTCATCCTTCTCCCTGTCCAGGCTGTATTGGTGTCCACCAGGATGAAGACTCTTCCCAGTTAGGAGGAATTCATCCTTCTCCCTGTCCAGGCTGTACTGGTGACTATCAGGATGAAGACACTTCCCAGTTAGGAGGAATTCATCCTTCTCCCTGTCCAGGCTGTACTGGTGTCCACCAGGATGAAGACTCTTCCCAGTTAGGAGGAATTCATCCTTCTCCCTGTCCAGGCTGTACTGGTGACTATCAGGATGAAGACACTTCCCAGTTAGGAGGAATTCATCCTTCTCCCTGTCCAGGCTGTACTGGTGACTATCAGGATGAAAACACTTCCCAGTTAGGAGGAATTCATCCTTCTCCCTGTCCAGGCTGTACTGGTGACTATCAGGATGAAGACACTTCCCCGTTAGGAGGAATTCATCCTTCTCCCTGTCCAGGCTGTACTGGTGACTATCAGGATGAAGACACTTCCCCGTTAGGAGGAATTCATCCTTCTCCCTGTCCAGGCTGTACTGGTGACTATCAGGATGAAGACACTTCCCAGTTAGGAGGAATTCATCCTTCTCCCTGTCCAGGCTGTACTGGTGACTATCAGGATGAAGACACTTCCCCGTTAGGGGGAATTCATCCTTCTCCCTGTCCAGGCTGTACTGGTGACTATCAGGATGAAGACACTTCCCAGTTAGGAGGAATTCATCCTTCTCCCTGTCCAGGCTGTACTGGTGTCCACCAGGATGAAGACTCTTCCCAGTTAGGAGGAATTCATCCTTCTCCCTGTCCAGGCTGTACTGGTGACTCTCAGGATGAAGACACTTCCCAGTTAGGAGGAATTCATCCTTCTCCCTGTCCAGGCTGTACTGGTGTCCACCAGGATGAAGACTCTTCCCAGTTAGGAGGAATTCATCCTTCTCCCTGTCCAGGCTGTACTGGTGACTATCAGGATGAAGACACTTCCCAGTTAGGAGGAATTCATCCTTCTCCCTGTCCAGGCTGTACTGGTGACTATCAGGATGAAAACACTTCCCAGTTAGGAGGAATTCATCCTTCTCCCTGTCCAGGCTGTACTGGTGACTATCAGGATGAAGACACTTCCCCGTTAGGAGGAATTCATCCTTCTCCCTGTCCAGGCTGTACTGGTGACTATCAGGATGAAGACACTTCCCCGTTAGGAGGAATTCATCCTTCTCCCTGTCCAGGCTGTACTGGTGACTATCAGGATGAAGACACTTCCCCGTTAGGAGGAATTCATCCTTCTCCCTGTCCAGGCTGTACTGGTGACTATCAGGATGAAGACACTTCCCCGTTAGGAGGAATTCATCCTTCTCCCTGTCCAGGCTGTACTGGTGACTATCAGGATGAAGACACTTCCCCGTTGGGAGGAATTCATCGTTCTTCTTGTCCAGGTTGTACTGGTGTCTACCAGGATGCCTTTTTTGTTTCATGAAAAAAAGTTAACTCGGAGTCTGAGAACTACAATCAGCGTGAAGGACATGCAAAGCAGCAACCTTTCTAAATCCATGTCGACTTCACTGCAATGTGTTGTAAAAGTAGTATTTGAACCACCATTTCTTTTCGTTGTTGTTCTTTTACTTTGTTCAGGTTACCATTTTTAACCCTTTAGAAAGTAAGGGCCACACGCCTTAAATTGAAGAGACCCTTTGAAAAGGTAGTGCTTGGTGTAGTATTCGACAGCACAGTGACCTCAGTCTGGATTAACCACCCCTACAGTCTTACCTGTCATAGGCTTGACGTCATCAATATTGTCTCTTAAAGTGACATCTGCTTTTTTTCTGATTATCCAATCATTAAGCCCCTTGCCAATGACTGTTTTTACAGGAATCTTGCTCACACATAGCAACATGTGCAACATTGCAGATCTGTGCAGACTGTAAGCATTGGAGTGAGTTTGGATTGCTATAACTAATTGCCACAGAGGAGTGGCTAAACAACAGATATTTATTCCTCACACTTCTGGAGGCTGGAGGTCCAAGATCAAGGTACCTGCTGATTGGGCTCCTTTTGAGGACTCCCTTCTTGGCTTGTATTGGCCACCTTCTGCCTGTCTCCTCACATGGCAAAGGGGGTTGGTGCAGAGGAGGGAATGAGCATTCTTCTTTTTAAAAGCACTAATTCTATCATGGGGACTCTACCCTGATGACCTTATTATTATAGTTATTATTTTTGACATAGAGTCTCACTCTGTTGCCTAGTGTGGAGTTCAGGGGCTGATCACAGCTCATTGCAGTCTTGATTTCCCAGGCTGAAACAATCCACTCACCTTAAACTCCTGAATTGCTGGACCTATAGGTATATAGGTATGTACCACCACAGCTGGCTTTTTTCAAACACATTTTTGTAGAGATGGAATCTCAATATGTTGCCCAGACTCATCTCAAGCTCTTGGGCCCAAGTGATCTGTCCTCTTTGGCCTCCCAAAGTGCTAGGATTACTTATAGGAAAACTTTTTCTGATGCTCAGATGGGTATGAAGATATTTGTTTATATTTTCTGAAATTTTAAAGTTTTGTCATGTACATTTTAGTTAGTAAATCCCTTGTCATTTATTTTGGTATGGTATTAAGTAGGAACTTAATTTCTTTTCATGGCTTATTTAACCAAGGTCCCACCTCCAAATACCATCATGCTAGGGGTTAGGGCATTAACATAGTAATTTTTGGGGAAAACAAATATTCAGTCCACAACAGTAAGTAAAGAATAAATTCCAGTCTTTATATCCATTTTACAAGGGTGTCTTTTGGGAATATTATAACTTCTTCATGTTTGGCTGTGTCTACAGGGCAAGGATTTATCAAATTCTTTTTTATCATATGAATGTTCTCTTCCAAAGAAATTCTGACAGCGATTTGAAGAAATCTTGATTTTTCTTTGTTTGAATTTGTTGATTTTCCTTTAAAGTATTTGCAATTATTTTCAATATATTGTAAGAATAGAAGTTCATAAAATAACACTGCGTATGCCTTACTCACATGAGAGAGACAACAGGTTTAGGCTGGTTTCCACTGGCCTAACAATAGGCTCTGCGTTTTAAACAGCCACAGACGTTTGGTCTACAGTGTTAATCAACTTCCTACCATTAACTCCAGTGCAGCTTTTGTTACCAAGTTCTTCGTGGGCAGCCTCAAACAGGAGGCCACACCTGTCACAATGCTGGGGGATTCCAGTGCCATTTTAATTTTCCTTGCGATTTCATGTATTTTCCCCAGTGTAAAGGAAGATCTTTCCAAACTCAGGACCACGAATGAGATAAATAGATCCTGTTTTCCTAAGACTGGGCAGGTCTCTCCTTGATGGCTATCAGCAGTGTCTGGAATAGAGCTGGACAGTGCAACATGCATGAGGAAAACTGGGTTTTGGATAGAGAATGCTAAGCAATACAACTGGAAAGCCCAGAGGGCTTGGGGAGATGCAAAAGGAATTTGAGAGAAAAAAGCAAAACAGATTTCCATGTTCTCACAAATTTCCTGTGGACACTTGGAAATGCATATAATGTATTAAAACATTCAGATCGCTTTTTGTCAGAGAAGAGGTACTATTCATCACTACTGATATTTGGTGGAACTTTCTGGTTGGATAGATCTTACAAATCTTTTTGAATAGAGAAGCATTTCTCTTAATTCTAGAACAAGGTGAATTTACTTTTGTAGTTACTATGGCAAGATAAAATAAAAAGAGGTGAAGTTGACACTGAAGTTAATGCCCACATTCAAGCTAAGATTCAAATAAGTGATTTAGCATTCTCAGTGAAACCAGACTTCTACCCCCTAAAAAGAACTGTAAGTTAAAAAAAAAAATTAAAAAACAGAACTGGTAGGTTAAATGATATTTGATTTCTAAAAGATTTAATAGAAAGTATTTCTGGACATTTTTGGTGAAAGCAATAGAACATAGTTTTAATGGACTTAGACAAAATGCACTGCTGTTAGGATTAGGGCCAGAGAAATTCTAATAGACACAGAAGACACATTTCTCTGTTTCAGTCATTGTCTACTCAGGGGTAGCTACCACATCATCATTTAAAAAACATAATTTAGCATAAAGGCTTGTTAGGTAGATTGAAATATCTAATGAATAACTGGAAGGCACAAGGAGAACACTAAAATATCATGAAAGTATTAACACAGAGAGCAGATACTCCCTCACCATGTTTAAGAAATAAAGGGAAGATGTTGGAACTGTTAAAATTTAGAAAATGTCTCCCCCACACAGAAATATTCCAAGCCTGTGATAAGCCCTCTTGCCCTGAACCTTTAAATATTCTTAGTCTGTAAGAGAGAATGCTCCTGACCAAAATCAGCCAGAAGCCCCACTCAGGTTTATTCTCCAAAATAAACCTGTCTTTGACTGTTGGAAAATAAAATAAAATTTAGAAGAGGAAAAAGGTTGCTTGCAAAAATGAAACTCAACAGAAAGAGAGAGAGACAGAGATTTATCAGACTCACTCAATTGAAGAAGAGGCCCTATGGTATTGGGACCCCAGGCTGCTCAGGAGAGGGCACTTGTCAGCTGGTACTGGTCTCTGTGAGGGATATGATGAGGTTGATTCTGCACCTATGGAGACATTGCAAACTTATGCAAATTTTGCTAAAGGATACAACTGCCGCTGCTACTATGGTGGTCTTAAATACATTCACAATGTTTTTTTATATATACTCCCTCTTTTAGGTAGTAGTGTTTAGTTTCCCTCCTGTTGATGTCAGCTGGACTTAATGACATATTTGTAACAAACAGAATACACCAGAAATGACAGTGCAGGGATTTCAGAGAGCAGGTCATGAACATCAGCATAGCAGCTTCATAGCGTGCTCTCTCATGTGTGCGTGTTCTCCCTTTCTTTCAGATAATTTGCCCTGGAGGAAGACAATTTCCATGCCCTAAGCAGACATAGGCAGCTTTATAGAGAAGCCTACCTGGGAGAAGCTGATTTAGAGCCCCAAGTGATCCTCCTCCAGCCTCAGGAAAATATGCAGCCCTTGCTGACACTCACAAGAAACCCTGAGCCAGAACTGAAGCAGGGTAGTGAGCCCCCAAATTGGGACTTAACCTGGGAGGGTTCTTGGCTTTCCCAGGAAAGAATTCAAGAGCCAGCCAGTGGTGTTAAGCAGCAGCTTTTACTGAAGCTGTCACGCACACAACTGGAAAGCCCAGGAGGGCTTGGAAAGACTCAAAAGGAGGGTGAGAGGAAAGGGCTCAACTGTGGAGCATCTTGTGGAGCAGGGCCACCCTGTGGGCAGTGTGCCGGAATGGCAGCTCAGAAGCAGTGCTGTAGTCACACTTATACCCACTTTAATTTATATGCAAATTTAGGGGTGGTTTATGCAGAAATGTATAGGAAAAGGGTGGCAACTTCTGGATTATCAGGATCATTGCCATAAAAAGGGGCTTAACTTCTGGGAGTTGTCATGGCAATGGGAAAGTGACATGGCACAGCGGTGAGGGTGTCTTATGGAAAGCTGCTTCCACCCTGGACCTGTTTTAGCTAGTCCTCAATTTGGTCCAGTGTCCAAGCTCTGCCTCTGGAGTTTAGTCCTGCCTCCTAACTCAGAACCACCCAACCAAGCTAAGCCTACTTCCTTGACCCAAAGAAATTTTGAGATAAAATACTGTTTTCTTTTAAGCCAGTAAATTATGGAGTATTTTATTAAACAACAATAGAAAGCTAATATAACCTGAGTGAAGAAGCGAGGCTGAGTTGCACTGGTAGGAACCATGAGCAAAGAGAAAGGGTGGTTCCCCTTTCCTGCCTGCAGCCTCTCCTCCCAGCACCCCCGGGACCAAGCACTGCTCTGCTTACCTAGCAGTGTCTAACAAGTCAGACAACAAAGCAGAATGTGATTTGCAGGGCCACGCATTTCTAGAGACAGCAGCCTAATATAATGGCTAATACCGTCCAGCCCTTTGTCTACCTAGCACCAACACACACTTTGTGCACATATTTGCACTTACCCCAAATTCCACGATTCTGTCTAACGAGATACAGTGATCATTCATACAAGGTAGGACACTCTCAGCCTCTTCTGACAATGAGGAAACAAGATGTCTCAACCATCTGTCTCTGCTGAACATGCAGACTGTCCCTCTCTGGCATATGTTAATTACTCTTTAAATTCAGTGATAGTCCCATCTAAATATGTTACCCAAAAGGTAAATTGTAAAGATAAGCTACAACAAACCTTGTCAAATATAAAATGTGGGGAGAGATGAATTCATATTAATATATACAGATGCACACACACACATACACATGTAATCAACAAAGGAAATATTCGTAGATACTATAGTCTGCATTTATGTAACTAGCCATAAGGTTGTAGTTGACATTTATAATTTCTCTTTCTTTTCATATTCCTGTTTTCTTTATCCTCAGCCCAGACCTCAGATTGTGCTATTAGTGGGATATAAGAGGATTTTTATTTAACCCCATATCAGAAAGTTTTTTTCTTATGCTTTCTAAAAATTTCATTATTTTAGATTTTACATTTATATCTGTGTTCTATTTTGAAATTTTTAATTTTATTTTTAATGTTGTGTGAGCTGTAGAGGTCTTTTTGCATGAATGTAGAATTCCAACTTTTTTCAGTACCGCTATTGAAGAGACTATCCTCTTTCCATGAAATTGTCTTTCATTGTAAAAAATTGACTGGCCAAGAATTTTGGGGTCCCTTTTTAGATATGTTCTATTCTCTTGATCTACATCTATATTTTCATCAATACACACTGTCTTGATTACTGTAACTTTATTATAAATCTTGAAACTTTGCAATGTAAGTCTTCCAATTTTATTCTTTATTGAAAACTCTAAAAGTTATTCTGATTCCCTTTTCCTTTCATTACATTTTAGAATTGGCTGATCAATTTCTACAAAAATTCTGTTGGGTTTTGAATGAAACTGCATGGACCATATATATAAATTTGGAGAGAACTAACATTTTGTGGGAATTATCATCCAAAATATGAACACACTATATCTATCCATTCATTTAGGTTTTCTTCCTCCTTTATTTCTTCAAAGCTTATTGTTGTTAGTATACAGATATGGCACACGTATTTATTAGATTTATACCTAAGAACCTCATAGTTTTGTTTCTGTTATTAATGGTACTCTTTAAGAATTTTAATTTTCTATTTTCATTGCCATGCAACTGATTTTTGTGTGGATCTTGTATCTTATACCTTGCTAATATAATTTATTAGTTCTAGTAGCTTTTTCTTATATTCTTTGAAGTTAGCTTATAAACAAGCATGTAATCTATAAATACAGATAGGTTTATTTCTTCCCCTTCTGTATAATTTTCATTTTTAAATTTCCTATTCTTGCCACATTGCGCTGGCTAGTTCATCCAGTAATATGTTAAATAGCAGTGGTAAGAGTGGATAGCCTTGCCTTTTTCTCAATGTAGGGAAAAACATTCAATGTTTCATCCTTAGATGTTGTATAAACTGCAGATTATTTTGTAGATGACTTTCACTAGGTAGTGAAAGTTTCTGGGGATAAATTGAGTAATAGGTAGCCAATATTTGTATACTGAAAACTATAACAGATTTTTTAGGGAAATAAAACTAACTTAGATAATAAAATAAGAATATTAAAAAGATCATATAAGCTAATAAAAATCTAAAATAATGGATGGATGACAATGCAAGAAATAGATTATAAAACCCTAAGGAGGAAAGTTTCACCATAAATAATAGGAAGCATAAAGCTTAGAATAAGGTAAAATAATTCAATGTACTTAACATGCTCTTTTTTTTTTGACAGAGTCTTGCTCTGTCGACCCGGCTGGAGTGCGATGATGCGATCTTGGCTCACTGTAACCTCTGCCTCCTGGGTTTAAGCAATTATCCTGCCTCAGCCTCCTGGGTAGCTGAAATTACAGGCTGGCGCCACCATGCCAGGCTAATTTTTTGTATTTTTACAAAAATACAGAAGATGTAGTTAGAGACAGGGTTTCACCATGTTAGCCAGGTTGGTCTCTATCTCCTGACCTCATGATCCACCTGCCTTGGCCCCCAAACTGCAGGGATTACAGGCGTGAGCCACTGCGCCCAGCTTCCATGTACTTTTTAGAAACATATGACTAAACGATGAAATCATGCAAAAGGTTAAGAACAAGCATTTTTTAAAACCAGGAACATTAAGTAAAACTAAAAATAAATTCAATTGAAATTTGAAAAGTAGAATTTAGAAATTTAGAAAGAAATTTGAAAATTGCTAAATAGAATAAGAAATAAAGTTAAATAATAAAACAAGATTTGAAGAAGAAAAAGTTCAAGGTCATTCAAGTAGCATAGGATTTTAAGATGTGAGCAGAGTAGATGAATAGCCCAGTAGATCTCCTGAGGCCAGAACCAAGGAGGTAACTTCTTGCCCATAGCCCATGTTCTTAAGCCTTGTCTGACCCACCCCTATGCTACAGGTCTGTGTTACACCAGCGGTCGGACTGTCTGACCCACCCCTATGCTACAGGTTCGTGTTACACCAGCGGTCGGACTGTCTGACGCACGCCTATGCTACAGGTTCGTGTTACACCAGCGGTCGGACAGTCTGACCCACCCCTATGCTACAGGTTCGTGTTACACCAGCGGTCGGTCTGTCTGAGCCACCCCTATGCTACAGGCCTCTGTTACACCAGCGGTCGGACTGTCTGACCCACGCCTATGCTACAGGTTCGTGTTACACCAGCGGTCGGACAGTCTGACCCACCCCTATGCCACAGGTTCGTGTTACACCAGCGGTCGGACAGTCTGACCCACCCCTATGCTACAGGTTCGTGTTACACCAGCGGTCGGACAGTCTGACCCACGCCTATGCTACAGGCCTGTGTTACACCAGTGGTCGGACTGTCTGACCCACGCCTATGCTACAGGCCTGTGTTACACAAGCGGTCGGACAGTCTGACCCACCCCTATGCTACAGGTTCGTGTTACACCAGCGGTCGGACTGTCTGACCCACCCCTATGCTACAGGTTCGTGTTACACCAGCGGTCGGACAGTCTGACCCACCCCTATGCTACAGGTTCGTGTTACACCAGCGGTCGGACTGTCTGACCCACCCCTATGCTACAGGTTCGTGTTACACCAGCGGTCGGACAGTCTGACCCACCCCTATGCTACAGGCCTGTGTTACACCAGCGGTCGGACAGTCTGACGCACGCCTATGCTACAGGTTCGTGTTACACCAGCAGTCGGACAGTCTGACCCACCCCTATGCTACAGGTTCGTGTTACACCAGCGGTCGGACTGTCTGACCCACCCCTATGCTACAGGTTCGTGTTACACCAGCGGTCGGACTGTCTGACCCACCCCTATGCTACAGGTTCGTGTTACACCAGCGGTCGGACAGTCTGACCCACCCCTATGCTACAGGCCCGTGTTACACCAGCGGTCGGACTGTCTGACCCACGCCTATGCTACAGGTTCGTGTTACACCAGCGGTCGGACTGTCTGACCCACCCCTATGCCACAGGTTCGTGTTACACCAGCGGTCGGACAGTCTGACCCACCCCTATGCCACAGGTTCGTGTTACACCAGCGGTCGGACTGTCTGACCCACCCCTATGCCACAGGTTCGTGTTACACCAGCGGTCGGACTGTCTGACCCACCCCTATGCCACAGGTTCGTGTTACACCAGCGGTCGGACTGTCTGACCCACCCCTATGCCACAGGTTCGTGTTACACCAGCGGTCGGACTGTCTGACCCACCCCTATGCCACAGGTTCGTGTTACACCAGCGGTCGGACTGTCTGACCCACCCCTATGCCACAGGTTCGTGTTACACCAGCGGTCGGACTGTCTGACCCACGCCTATGCCACAGGTTCGTGTTACACCAGCGGTCGGACTGTCTGACCCACGCCTATGCTACAGGTTCGTGTTACACCAGCGGTCGGACAGTCTGACCCACCCCTATGCTACAGGTTCGTGTTACACCAGCGGTCGGACTGTCTGACCCACCCCTATGCTACAGGTTCGTGTTACACCAGCGGTCGGACTGTCTGACCCACCCCTATGCTACAGGTTCGTGTTACACCAGCGGTCGGACTGTCTGACCCACCCCTATGCTACAGGTTCGTGTTACACCAGCGGTCGGACTGTCTGACCCACCCCTATGCTACAGGTTCGTGTTACACCAGCGGTCGGACAGTCTGACCCACCCCTATGCTACAGGTTCGTGTTACACCAGCGGTCGGACTGTCTGAGCCACCCCTATGCTACAGGTTCGTGTTACACCAGCTCAGACAGAAGTCTGCGCTCTATTCTTGCTTGGAACCAGTGTGACGGTCCTATATGTTTAAATGCTGCTAAAGGTCTGTATATCTTTGTTAATGCCAAAATCCACTTTCTGTTAAAGAGTTTCAATTTCCAAATATTTTCTTGCATTTATTTGAATAATGCAAGTACCCAAGCCTTGATACTGCTTTCTCTTCACTTCTTCCTAAAATGTGCCTGTCCATATGATTCACATCCCATTCAGAAGTTAAAGAACTAGGAATGGAAAAGAAGAGATTATTTTCTGAAAGTCTCAAAGGATAAATTAGTTTCTCAGAGAAATTTTAAGAGTAGGATGTGTGATTTTTGACTGTATTCCAAATTTCTTTCCTCCAAGTCATACCACTTTTATTTTTTCTTTAACAAATTTATTAAATTATAAAATGTCTATAGATTTGTCCATAACTATATGTTCAGTTCAATGGACCTTTACAATGTGAATACCCATGTGTAACCGGAAACCCAGGTCAGGAAACAGATTACAGCATCCTGTCACTCTCCCCATGGTACTCAATCCTGTCCGGACTTAGGATGAGAGAGATTGGTTTTGCCTATTTCTCAGCTTGTACATAAAACTTTACCATATGTTCCGTTTTGTGTCTGAATTCCTCCAGTTAGTATTATTTTGCTTTATTTATGTGATTGTGCTCAGTTAGACTTACTTCATTCTCATTTAAGTAGTGCCTATTATGAATATTTAATTTATTAATTTTGTTGTCGTTGGGCAGTTTAGGTAGTTTACGTTTTGGAGTTAGTACAAATTGTGCTGTGCTGAACATTTTGGTACATGTGCTTCAGTCGTCTTGTCAAGAACGTACTTTAGAGCAGCATCAACAAATCATTCAACATGTGTATGTTCAGCTTTAGTACATATTACCAAACAGTTTAGTTGCTTTAGCTGTACCAGTTTACACTTCTGCAGTGGTATATGAGTGTTCCGAGTACCACTCACATCCTTAGCACGATTGGTGTTTTCTGCCTGTTAATTTTAGCCATTAGGGTGGGTTTGCAATGGTATATTACAGTGTGGTCTTACGCTGTATTTCCTTCTTAATTAATAATATTGGACACCTTTTTATGTGTTTATTGGGCATTTGAAGCTTCTCTTTGTGAAGTACATGTTCAATTGTTTTGACCTTTATTCTATGGAGTTCCCTGTCTCTGTTTTTGCCTTGTAGAAATTTTTGAAAGTTATTTATTTTGGATATGGGCACTTTGTCAGATTTAGGCAATTTAAGTATTTTCCTATTCCTTATGGATTACTCTAAATGTTTCATTATGTCATCAGAATTATGTAATTTTTAAAATGCATCAAATTATTTCCGTTTTTGTTTCCAGTTTGTCATAAAAGTGTTCACCCATGTTTATTTAAATGCTCTACTGTTTTATCATTAATAGAATTTAGATAATGTTGGTAAAGGGAAAAGAGTGGGGTAGTGTGAGACTTCATTAATTAAAGTATTTTATGAAGACCTATTTTATGCCCTAAATCAGATCCTTTAAAACTGTACAATTTGGTGATTTTTAGTACATTCACTCAGTTGTGAAACCACCACCACTAAATTCAGAACACTTCAGCAGTTTATGAAGAACACTACCATTAGCAGCCGCTTTCTGTTCCTACCTCAGTCTCAGCCACAGGCAACCACTAATCTAAATTCTGTTTTTATCAGTTTATCTGTTCTGGAAATTTCATATAAATGGAATCATAAAGTCTGTGGTCTTTTGTGCCTGGCTCTTTCATTTAGTGTGTTTTCAAGTTGCATTCATGTTGTAGCAAGTGTTACTACTTTTGTCTTTTTCTTAAGACTCAATAATATTCAATTCAACGGATATACTCTATTTTATATGTATGCATTCATAAATTGATGGCCATTTGGGTTATTTCTTCTTCTGGGATATTATGAATAATGCTGCTAGGAAATTTTATGTACCATTTTTGTGTGGACATTTGTTTTCAATTCCATTCATACCTAGGAATGAAATTGTTTGGTCAGATGATAATATCATGTTTATTTTTTTAAGGAACTGGCAAACTGTTTCCAAAATGCCTACCCCCATTTTGCATTCAGCCAGAAAAGTATGAAGATTTCAATTTGTACACATCTTTGGAAATGCTCATGATTGTCTATCATTTGATTATATTCATTTTAGTAGGTATTGGATTTGTATTTCTCTAGCAACGAATGACGCTGAGCACCTTTTCATGTGCTGATTGTGCACTAGTATATTTGCTCTGAATACATGTCTATTAAATCATTTGTTAATTGGGTTGTGCTTTTATTGTTGTGAAAGTTCCTTGTATTTTCTGGTAACCAGTCCCTTATCAGATATATGATTTGCAAATATTTCTCATGTTCTGTGGTTTGTCTTTTCATGTTTTTGATAGTATCATTTGAACCTCAACATTTTTAATTTTGATGAAGTCCAACTTATTTTTTTATTCTGTTACATGCATTTTTGGTATCATAATTTAGCCTCATATGAAGATTCATGCTTATGTTTTCTTCTAATAATTTTACACTTTTAACTTTTATTTTAGGTCTTTGATCCATTTTTGAATTAATTTTTGTGCATGTGTGGGGTAAGAATACATTTTCATTCCTTAGCACATGGATATCCAGTTCTTCCAGAATCCGTTAATAAAAAGGTTACACTTTCCACAATGATTTATCTTGACACCATTGTCAAAGACACTTAACGTGAGAAATCCCCATTTACATTTTCAACTGTACAATACTGTACTGTCAACTGCAGGACTTCTCCTGGTGGCCCTGGAATGATCCGGTTCTCTCCCCATTTCTCATTCTGTAGTTCTCAAGAATAAATGTAGAAAGCACCGGGAACAGAATGTTCTGAGATAGGGAAGGATGTCAGAATAGCCCAGGTGTATTAGTCCCTTTTCACACTGCCATGAAGAATTGCCTGATACTGGGTAATTTACAACAGAAAGAGGTTTAATTGACTCACAGTTCAGCATGGTTGGGGAGGCAGTAAGAAATTTATGGTCACGGCACAAGGCAGAGGGGAAGTAAGGCACCTTCTTACATGGTGGCAGGAAGGGGAAGAGTAAGAGCAAAGGGGGACGAACTCCTTATAAAACGATCAGGTGTCGTGAGAACTGACTATCATGAGAATAGCATTAGAGAAACTGCCTCCGTGATCCAATTACCTTTACCGGGTCTCTCCCTGGACACATGGGAATTATGAGGATTGTGGGGATTATAATTCAAGATGAGATTTTGGTGGGGACACAAAGCCTAACCATATCACCAGGCTCTGTTTTAGTCTCTCACTAAAAAAAGCATGCTTATTCCAGTGAATCATGTAACCTAGGGTATGAAGCCCAGGAAGAGCTGCCTTTGTGGGTCCCTCAGTTGGTCAGTTGGGGTGCAAGTGGGCGTGTCTCTATTCATCCTAAGCAGCTTAACTGAGCCCTGGGGGATGAACATGCATTGAGTCCTATCTGGGTTTCTGTTGTCCCTTGCTGCTTGTCCTTAAGGAGTAAATCTCTATCTTATATAACTCATTGCATTTGAGTGTGTTCTGTCTCAACAGATTCAAACAAGCTGGGAACCAGAGCACAGGGGAACTGCTTTAGACTTATTCTAAGCACTATGATATACAGCAGATCTCCAGAACTTATTCATCCAGCATAACTAAAACTCTAGACCCACTGAACTCCCAACTTCCCCCACCCTTCAACTCCTGGCAAGCACTATTGTATTATTTGCTTCAATGAGTTTGACTATTATAGATATCTCATAGGGAATCATGCAGTATTTCTTTTTCTCTAACAGACTTATTTCACTTAGCACAATGTCCTCCAGGTTCATCCAAGTTGTCACAAGTGGCAGAATTTTCTTCTTTTTTAGGCTGAATAATATTCCATTGCATGTATATACAACATTTTCTTTCTTTGCTTTTTTTTTTTTTTGAGATGGAGTTTCGCTGTTTTTACCCAGGCTGGAGTGCAATGGCATGATCTCGGCTCACCGCAACCTCCGCCTTCTGGGTTCAAGCAATTCTCCTGCCTCAGCCTTCTGAGTAGCCGGGATTACAGGCACGTGCTACCATGCCCAGCTAATTTTTGTATTTTTAGTAGAGATGGGGTTTCACCTTGTTGACCAGGATGGTCTCGATCTCTTGACCTCATGATCCACCCGCCTCGGCTTCCCAAAGTGCTGGGATTATAGGCGTGAGCCACCGCACCTGGCCAACATTTTCTTTATTTGTTAATCTTTCTATGGCTACTTCAGTTGTTTCTATATCTTGGCCATTGTACATAATCCTGCAATGAACGTGGAAGTACAAGTATATCTTTGAGAATCTCATTTAATTCTTTTGAACAAATACTCAAAAGTGGGATTGTTGGATTATGTGGTACTTCTATTTCTAATATTTTTGAGAAACCACACTGTGTTCCATAGCTGCTGCACCGTTCTGCATTACCACCAACAGTATACAAGTGTTCTATATCCTCATCAACACTTGTCATCTTTTTTTTTTTTTTTAAATTTTTATTGCATTATAGGTTTTGGGGTACATGTGCAGAACGTGCAATATAGTTGCATAGGTACACACATGGCAGTGTGTTTTGCTGCCTTCCTCCCCTTCACCCACACTTGGCATTCATCCCCAGGCTATCCCTCCCCAGCCCCCCCCGCTGTCCCTCCCCCATTTCCCCCAATAGACCCCAGTGTATAGTAGACCGCCTCTCTGTGTCCATGTGTTCTCATTTTTCTCACCCAGCTATGAGTGAGTATATGCAGTATTTCTTTTTCTGTTCTTGTGTGGGTTTGCTGAGAATGATGTTCTCCAGATTCATCCATGTCCTTACAAAGGACACAAACTCATCATTTTTGATTGCTGCATAATATTCCATGGTGTATATGTGCCACATTTTCCCAGTCCAGTCTATCATCGTTGGGCATTTGGGTTGGTTCCAGTTCTTTGCTATTGTAAACAATGCTGCAATGAACATTCGTGTGCATGTGTCCTTATAGTGAACGATTTATAGTCCTTTGGATATATACCCAGTAATGGGATTGCTGTGTCAAATGGAATTTCTATTTCTAGGTCCCTGAGGAATCACCACACTGTCTTCCACAATGGTTGAATTAATTTACACTCCCACCAACAGTGTAAGAGTGTTCCTATTTCTCCACATCCTCTCCAGCATCTGCTGTCTCCAGATTTTTTAATGATCACCATTCTAACTGGCGTGAGATGGTATCTCAATGTGGTTTTGATTTGCATCTCTCTAATGACCAGTGATGATGAGCATTTTTTCATATGTTTGTTGGCCTCATGTATGTCTTCTTTTGTAAAGTTTCTGTTCATATCCTTTGCCCATTTTTGAATGGGCTTGTTTGGTTTTTTTCTGTAAATCTGTTTGAGTTCTTTGTAATTCTGGATATCAGCCCTTTGTCAGATGTGTAAACTGCAAAGATTTTTTCCCATTCTGATGGTTGCTGATTCACTCTAGTGACTGTTTCTTTTGCCGTGCAGAAGCTGTGGGGTTTGATTAGGTCCCATTTGTCTATTTTGGCTTTTGTTGCCAGTGCTTTTGGTGTTTTATTCATGAAGTCCTTGCCTACTTGTCATCTTTTGAGGTTTTTAAAAATAGCAGCCATCTTAACAGATGTGAGATGATATTTCATTGCAGTTTTGATGTCTATTCCCCTGATAATTAGTGATGTTGAGCATGTTACTATACACCTGTTGACCATTTACATGTCTTTGAAGAAATGTGTATTCAAGTTCTTAGCCCATTTTAAAAATTATTTTTATTTTGTTGTTTTGTTATTGAGTTCTAGGTCTTCCTTTTATATTGGAAATTAACCCTCTATCAGATACATAGATTGTACGTGTTTTCCTCATTCCATAACTTGCCTTTCCCTTCTGTTGATTGTTTATTTTGCTGTACAGAAGCTTTTCAGTTTAATGTAATGCTACCTGTCTGTTGTTTGTTTCTGTTGCTATTGGTTTTGGTGTCAGACCTAAGAAATTATCGCCAAGACCAGTGTCAAGAAGCTTTCCCCTTGTGTTTTCTTCTAGGAGTTTTACAATTTCAGTCTTATTATTTAAGAGTTGGTTTTTGTATGACATAAAATAGGAGTCAGAGTCACATTTCATTTGTTCACATGTGGCTATCAATTTTTTTCAACATTACATGTTGAAGAGACTATCCTTTGTCCATTGTATGTTCTTGGTATCCTTGTTGAAGATCAGTTGACTGTATATGTGTGAGTTTATTTTAGGGCTCTCTGTCCTATCCTATTGGTCTATATGTCTGTCTTTGTGCCAATCATTACCATACTGTTTTAATTACTGTAGTTTTGTAATATATTTTGAAACTGGAAACTGTGATGCCTCCAGTTTTGCTTGTTTTCAAAATCACTTTGGCTCTCTTTTGTTTTTTGTTGTTCCATATGAATTTTAGGAATGTTTTTCCCATTTCTGTAAAAAAAACATGCCATTGGGATTTTGATGGAGATGGCATTGAGTCTGTAGATTGCTTTGGGTGGTATGGATGTTTAAACAATATTGAACTTTCTAATGAATGAACACAGGTTATATATCCTCTTATTTGCATCTCCTTTAATTTCTTTCATTTGTAATTTTCAGTGTACAAATAAATCTTTTGCCTACTTGGTTAAATTAATCTCTAAGTCTTTTATTCTTTATGATTCTATTTGTGAGATTATTTTCTTTTCTTTTCAGATGGATTGTTGTTAATGCACAGAAGAATTGAGTTTTGTATGCTGATTTTGTATCTTGCAACCTTACTGAATTTGGTCATTAGTTCTAAGAATATTTTTGTAGAATCTTTAGAATTCTCTACTATAGGATTAGGTCATCTGCAAACAGAGATAATTTTACTTCTTCCGTTCTCATTTGCATTCATTTTATTTCTTTTTCTTGCCTAATTTCCACAGCTAAAATATCCAGTACTATTTTGAATAGGCATGGTGAGAGTGGACATCATTATCTTGTTCCTGATCGTAGACGGAAATCCTTCCATTTTTCAAGATTGAGCATCATGTTGACTGTGGGCTTAAGTGTAACCTTTATTACGTTGATGAACCTTCCTTCTATATCTAGTTTGTTGAACATTTTTATCATTAAGGACTTTGAACTTTAACCTGACCTAATAAGAATGAGGACCACCTTATAAAAAACAAGATTCCTGATACCACTCCTATGTAGAGTGTTATCTGCAGAGAATAATTGAATTGCATTTTTCTGCTGTCACATTAAAAACTAAAATTATATAATCAAAGTCACATAAAAACATTCATATTTCACACACTTTACTTATATATATTATCATATATGTCAGATTACTTTCCTAATATGAGTTGCAGAGTGCAATATTATCTTTCTAATTTCTGTATCTTTAATTGTTAACAAAGGGGTACTAAGTATTTAATCACAAACTTTTTAAACCCATACTTTCTCAGGCTTCTGTAATATTAGCTAACGTTTATTGAATTGCAGTGTCTATTTTAAGGGTTTTATGTAAAATATATCACTGACATGCCAATTTTTATATATGAATTTTAAAATCTTCAATTAATAGCTAATGTTTATTGAATGGCAGTGTCTATTCTAAAGGTTTTTTTATGTGAAATATATCACTGAGATGCCAATTTTTACATATGATTTTTAAATCCTCAACTCAGTGGCTATGTAAATGATGGCAGGAGATCAGTTTAATTATTAAGGTATCGATGGTGTGCCAGCCATTTTGATAGAGGATGCAGATAAAAATATAAACAAGGTCCTGCGCCTTAAGGTGTTCAGTGGTTTGGGAGGATAATTTTCTGAGTTTTTAAATACAGACTGAGCATGATGGAGTCAAGGGAGAGGGTCCCATATCGGACTTAGTGTAGGAAAAGAGAACGAAGTTCGCTTTTTGAGATGACATCTGCCTAAAACTTTTAACAATGAGTAAGAGTTAAGTAAGAAAGACAAAGCAGGAGAGAACAATGCAGACAGAGAGAATAGTATGTGCAACAACATATACTGGAAACGAATCATGTGAATATAGGGAATTACAGTGGTTTAAAACAACTCAAGTGCAAATTGTTAAGTAGAGAGGAAGCGTAAGTTGGGCTGGAGCCTGCAGCACAACCAAGTCACGGAGAATCATTCTTTATACACCATGATAGGGAGCTTGGACTTCGTCTTTTAGACTGCATGGAGTTGTTAAAACATTTTAGGATTGCAGCTTTCCACACTCCAGTGATTCTCAATGTTAGCATGCAACAGAACCACCCGGGGTGATTGTTACAACACAGGTTGCTGGGTTTCACGTTCAGGGTTTCTGACTCAGTAGGTCTTTGAGAATTTGCATTTCTGACAAGTTCCCCAGTGATGCTGAGGCTCTGGTTCAAGGAATGGCGCTTTGAGAACCGCTGCCTCACAGAAAGGAAGAGATCCAGCAACAGCAGGCTCCTCACCTCCAACTGCCGGGCTGCCATTCCTTAAGCGAGCCCAGCTGTGACCATGTTAAATGTTTCATGGCCACTAAGGGTACCCCAAGTGAGAGCCTTTGTTCTCACCCTGACTGAGACTGTCTCACTTCCTACCTTAACACCGGAGCTTTCGGCATCCAATGCACTATTTTAAAATGTGATATTATTATATCTTTAGTGTGTCTCAGCTTATGAATCTTATTTCCTACCACATTGCTGTGCATGATTTTACCGCTGCTGGAATTCTGACCTTGCCTTCTTTTGAGTTTAGGGCATTCTTTCCTGGGAGTCACTGGAGCATTGCATAATTCTTATACTTATCTGTGCTGGACACCAGGAAACTTGCAGTAGTGATATTTGTAGAGCCAGAAAGGACCTTACAACACAGACCATACATTTTTCATGGTTTTCTCTAACCTGACTTTTGATGAGATAAACATTTCTTGCTACTCATTACCCTATTTCTGTTTTTCATTTGTTGTTAGAATATGTATTTCTGAGAGGAGAGCTCTGTCTAAACATATTACCCTTTCTCCATTATTGTTGAGATGCTTCCTAAGAAACTTTGTTGTAAAGTCCATGTAGAATATAAGTGAAATCAGAGTGTGTATACAGTCATTAGATGGGTGACTCTGAGGAAATTAGCTAACCTCCCTGGACTTCACATTTATTACCTCTCAAAGGAGGTAATGGCATACTAGAAATTTTATGTAGACAGAAAAAGGAAAGCCCTTTGTTCAATGCCTGAAGCAGTATAGACCCTCAGCCTGTATTAATCTCCTATTCCTTATTTTTCAAATATGATAGTGATGTGCCATTTGAAGGTGGTACTTACTGTCTCCAGCTGTAAGATATTTTCCCCTTATTTCTGAAGGGAACTTTATTTTGAGGATAGTTCTGGTTTACAGGGGTCTGTTTCTAGGAGTTTTTTTTTTTGAGACAGAATCTTGCTCTGCCACCCAGGCTGGAATGCAGTGGCACAATCTCAGCTATCTCAGCTATCTCAGCTCACTGCAACCTTCGTCTCCTAGGTTCAAGTGATTCTCCTGTCTCAGCCTCCTGAGTAGCTGTGGTTACAGGCACCTGTCACCATGCCTAGCTAATTTTTTTGTAATTTTAGTAGAGATGAGGTTTTGCCATGCTGGCAAGTCTGATCTCTAACACCTGTTCTCAAGTGATCTGCCTGCCTCGGCCTCCCAAAGTGCTGGGATGACAGATGTGAGCCACTGTGACTCGCCTGTAGGAGCTATTATTATTAAAAAATATTCTTCCCATTTCTATGTCAAAGTAATTCAGGTAGACTTTAGCCTCTGTAAATTTGGGATTCAAATGGCATGGCTTTTCCAAAGTCCTACAGCTCCAAATAGTGTTTAATGACTTTTCAAACTGTAGCTGCAAAGTTTGAGATGGTTTTTACCTGCTTTGGTGTTTCTCTATATTGGATTTCACTTTTAGGAAACTCACCTGCAGAATTCCTCTTTCCCTTTAAATGGATACTGACCACATACACACATATGCACCAAAAACTAAACCCAATGCCCAAAAATGAACTAAAAACTTTATGAGAGTATTCCTGTTTTATAAAAACATAAATTTAGGTCAATTTTGACTTTCTAGACCTCGCAGGATAATTCTCCATGATGGGCTGCTTCTTGTAAAAGCTTCACATATATGTTTATTGATAAATGTGTTTGAGTTGTGTTAGAATGCAAATTCATTTTTATATCAGCTTATACAAGTTTTGTCACAGATAAAGCTGAGAAAATATATATATTTTTGCTTCTTGTCTTGTAGTACAAAAACGAATGAGTGTCTCTGAATTACTTGACTTTATTTAGAGATAATACGCATTAGAGATAAATGATACACATTTTTTCTTTAGTTGACAATTTCTGAGTAAAATTAATAATTGCCACATCTGGGATTTGAGCTCAATAACTATAAAAGCTGTATTTAGTTGCTAGATAAGGTAATAGTAAAGAGTAATTAGTATTAAAATAAAAATCAAACTTTATTGTAGTCTATATAGTAATTTAGAATAACCCTACCTATATAGGCAAAAGAATGTATGGAATTATCTGTTCCTTGTAGATGTGTTAGGAGCATGGAGGCAGTGTCTGGTTAGATGAACAGAGAACTTCCACAGTGATCCTTCATCACCTTCATCCTGGGATTTTATCAGACAGGTCCCGCTATGAATCTAGCTTCAGCAAAGATAGATTGATAGTGATGTGCCATTTGAATGTGGTACTTACTGTCTCCAGCTGTAAGATATTGGGAAGGAAACTTTATTTTGAGGATAGTTCTGGTTTACAGGGGTCTGTTTCTAGGAGCTTTTTCTTTCTTTCTTTTTTTTTTTGGAGACAGAATCTTGCTCTGCCACCCAGGCTGGAATGCAGTGGCACAATCTCAGCTATCTCAGCTTACCCTAGCATTATAATCCCCTCCTACCCTTCAGACTTGATAAGGCTTTTCTAAAACTAGGTAAAAATTGAAACTTCATGTAGCTATTGAAGATAATCAATTAAAATGTTGTGAGCTTTGAACTCAGTCAAAATTTTTGGAAAAATTAAAATTTAGAAGCTTCTTGCAGATCTTTCCAGATATTTACTTTGATGTTAAGAAGATACCATCTGAAGCATTCCCAAATATTTAAGACACGCATGCAAAATTATTGCATAATAATGCAACAATTTTTAAAATTATCTTTATAACAATCATTTTAAGAATACTTCTCTTTTTCTGCCTCCTGTAACACACTGATAGAGAAGTCAATTGTGCCAGCTCACATGCTCAGGGATGTACACACCCTGTTTCATCTTCACAACCACCTCCATGAAGTAGGGGACATTATCATCATCATCATCAGAATCATTGTCATCATTGTTGTGGCTTGGATTCTACCAATGAGAAAACTGAAGATTGAAAATAATTAAGTAATTAGTCTAATGTCTCCCAAATGGTAAGTGGTTTTATAAATGGAAAAACAAACAAAGAAACAAAAACATTCTGGTGGGAAAATAATGTGCTGGTTTCTTCATAATTCAGCAAATATGATAATGTGGTAATTACTTAAAAAGAAAAAATAGGGCCGAGCGTGGTGGCTCACGCCTGTAATCCCAACACTTTGGGAGGCCGAGGCGGGTGGATCATGAGGTCAAGAGATCAAGACCATCCTGGTCAACATGGTGAAACCCCATCTCTACTAAAAATACAAAAAATCAGCTGGGCATGGTGGCGCGTGCCTGTAATCCCAGTTACTTGGGAGGCTGAGGCAGGAGAATTGCCTGAACCCAGGAGGCAGAGGTTGCAGTGAGCCAAGATCATGCCATTGCACTCCAGCCTGGGTAACAAGAGCGAAACTCCGTCTCAAAAAAAAAAAAAAAAAAAAGGAAAAGAAAAAATAGAAGAATATTTGGGAAGCTGTTGAAGTGAGGACATTAGAAACGAGCATTTTTATTTTCTCCCTTTCTTAAACGGTGCATCAGATGCAGTGCTCATTGCATTATTTTTCCCAAATTGGAACATCATATTTTCTTTTTATCCTTTTGGCTTATTTACTTGTCACAAAGAAACTTTTTCTGTGATACCATGATTTTCCTAACAGCCAGTTTATTACTTTAGAGTGCTGGAGACCACAGATAATACTGAGTCTTGCAGAACTAGTAGGAAGAGGGTGGTTCATCTGGCTAATCATCAACAGCATGCATTCTCAGCCATCTGGTAGAGTTAAAAAGCCAAAGGAAATTATGGGAGAAGCTTTCTAAATATTTTATTACTGTTTTTCTTGGAGTATTGGTAAATATTAATACATGATATTTTTAATTATGCTTTCCTAATAAAGCTTTTTTTAAAAAATTCTGCGTTTATACTAGCAAACAAGTTTCTGTAGTGAAAAAAGAATTAGTGAGAGTAAGAATACCTAGAAACTCCTAGACTTCACCACTGTACAATTCATCTATGTAACCAAAAACCACATGTACCCCTAAAGCTATTGAAATAAAAACATTAAAATAAAATAAAAGTAAAAAATAAAAATAAAAAAAAAGAAACTCTCTAGTTCTGGATCTACCTAAAGCCTAAAGCCTTGGGCAAAGCACTTAACAGTTTGGAACTTTAGTTTCCTATATGTGAAGGGAAATGATAATATATGCTCTCACATTGTTGTAAAGATTATACAATAGAGCATATGTTTCAATCTATAATAATATTTGATACTTTAGGTAGCTACTAAATTAAAGCTCTTTCTATTCCTTTCTATATGTAATTTACTTGTCTCTGAGAAGGTACATTTTATTTGATATACAAGCGATTTTCAATTAAAATCATACATGATATTTTAAGAAATTATTTTTTGATGAAAAGTTACTAGACTAGCTGGTAGGTTGAGACTTAAATGATGAAAAATGTAGACTGTAAAGAATGGCTTAAATCTTTAAAGCTTAAGTGATCAGGGTCAAAAGTTATCTATAGAAAGAGTGTATTGTGGTTTTACAGGTTATCAGGTATATTTATAAGGTACCTAACAAAATAATAAAATATCGATGCATTATTTGGAGAGAAAAGAGGTAAATATAGTCATCCATCAATTTAATTATCGACTAGATTCTGGTGACAAAATTTTAATTGCATTTTTGTTTTCCTGACACGGTCCCACTTAAAGGTTGATTATGAGTGTGTCTGACATTCGGAGCCTTTGTGAGTTTTCTGGGTTTAGGACTATAAAAGCTATTTCTGTTATAATAGTTTACTTAGTCATCCCTCATCAAAATACAAAATACTTTTTCTTTTCACAGGAGGAGATTTTTTTTCTTTTGTGGTCTCAAATGCTGTTCTTTCAATAGAATCAGTATTAACACGGTCAAGATGCTTCAAGAACCCAGTAGGATGCATGAAAAGTGCCACATGTGGTGGTCATTAAAAAGGGAAAAACACAAATCCAAGACTAAACCTGAAAAATACATAGTTTGTCAGCATAATTAAAAGCCAGCTGAAACTAGATGAGATTTTTAAAAAAGTACCTACAACAAAAAAGTTTAAAAATTATTACAGGTAACTACAGAAGTAGGTAGCTTTGAAATTTATAACTCAATTCTTATAATTAACTTAGAAATACAGAAATGAATCTTTTACAATTGGTATGACAAAGGAAATAATTTATTAATATGTAGAAAGGAGTTCCAATCTTACAGAAAAGGCATGGTTAATTACAGGAATAATTAACTGGAAGTAACTTTCTATTCTTTAATGGATCTGTTGTTTTCTTAAATGATTTCCTGTATGGTTTGGAGGATGAAAAGAATTTCCTGATTTTAATCCTAAACACTTTTGTGACAGCATTTTTGTGTTAAGCTTATGATCCACTCTTTAAATAAATTATTCTTGTTAAGTCACTGTTTGAATGCATCAGTATGTGGTAAGCTCAGTAGTGTGAAGCTGATTCATACGTGCTGCAAACACTGCTCTAGCACCTGGATGCTTGCCGGTAAAAATTATTCTCTCCCTCTGAGGATTATAATAATCATCTTGGTTATAAGCATAAGTAGTGAAAATTCTCAATGTCTCTTCTTTTCAATTCTCCATGGTAAATGATAATCACTTGATCCTACCCAGCCTCATCATAAAGGAATAAAAAAATACTTAAAGATAACAGCAAACAGAAAAGTTATCAGAAGGAGCCCTTTCAAAGCTTCCTTTATGGGGCAAATGATTAAGCCTAAAATACCATAATCATCTCCAATTTTATTGTAAATTTGAAATTAATTTTTTCATGTATGACTTCAGGTTTATAGAATGATGACTAAAGTTTATTTCATACTATTACACAAACATCTGATTTGATAGGACAAAAAGTCATCTAATGGTGTCTCTGGATATTTAATTTATAGTTCCTCTTAAGATTTGAGAATAAATATCACTCACTCTCTTGCCAGCAACTGAAAAAGAGATTGCAACACTTCTTTCCACGTTTATTGAGCTGCTTCTATTTAATAGAAGACACCTTGGTAGGCCCATAATATAGAAACATGAATGAGCCATGATGCTTAGGAATTAATTGATTAAGAAAATACTACAACATGGTAGATGTCCCACCGAAGGGTGAGCATTTTCATTGTTGTACATATAAAATAGTCTATTAGGTAAACCTCCTAACACTTATGTTTCTATTTTACTATTGATTAGCATTGAAATATTTCCAGTTTAGAACTACTAAAAGTAGTAAACCTATAACCACCCTTGTGCCTGTCTTCTGGCAAGCAAATGTACACAATTCCATTAGCTGTATCTCAGTAGAATGGCCGAGTCATGGAATAGAAATATATGCAGTTTGGCAGTTTCTTGCAAAGTTAATCCAATGCTTCATTTAGCCAAGCAGTTGTATTTCTAGATATTTACCTGTGTTATAGTCTGTTCCTGCACTGTTATTTACAGCAGTAATTTATGAAGAAAAGAGGTTTAATTGACTCACAGGCTGTACAAGAAGCATGACAGTTTCAGAGGGGAGGCCTCAGGAAAATTTTCAATCATGGCAGAAGGTGAAGGGGAAGCAGGTACGTCTTACATTGCTGGAGCTGGAGAAAAGAGATGCAGAAGGTGCCACACACTTTTAAACAAGATCTCACTATCGGAAGAATCGTATCAAAGGGGCTGGTGTTAAATCATTCATGAGAAACTGTCCCATAATGCATTCATCCCCCACCATGTGCTACCTCCAACACTGGGGATTACAATTCAACATGAGATTTGGGCAGGAACACAGATCCAAACCATATCATTATCCAAGAGAAATAAAGACATATGTCCACACAAAGACCTGTGCACTTTAAAGATATTGATCCTTTGTGTTTAGGCTTCTGATATCTTTCTCTTGAGAAGTTCATTGTGAATCCTGCTGCTGCTCTTTTAAAGACCTGTGCGTTTTTCCACTTGATACTTTTAAGATTTTACTTCTGATTTTGCATTAGTCTATTCTCACCCTGCGAATGAAGACATACCCAAGATTGGGTAATTTATAAAGGAAAGAGGTTTATTGGACTCACAGTTCAACAGGGTTGGGGAGGCCTCACTATCATGCCAGAAGATGAAGAAAGAGTAAAGGGACACCTTACGTGGTGGCAGGCAAGAGAGAGAGTGTTCAAAGGAACTCCCCTTTATAAAACCACCAGATCTCGTGAGACTCATCCACTATCATGAGAAGAGCATGGGAAAACCCCACCCCCATGACTCAGTTACCTTCCACTGGGTCGCTCCTATGGGGAGGGAATTATGGGAGCTACAATTCAAGATGAGATTTGGGTGGGGACACAGCCAAACCATATCAGATTTTAAATAGGTTTACGATAATATGGTCAAGTATTATTTCTCTGTGTTTTTTCCTACTGAGCCTCTTAAACTCTATTTTGATGTTTTTCATCAGTTTTAAAACATCTGTGATCTTTATCTCACTGCTATTGCTTTTGGCCATTCTCTCTGTTCTCTCTCACTGAGGCTCCCACTTCACTTTGGATATGTTTCACACTTTTATTACCGTAACTTCTGCATGCTTTATTTCACTTCTATAATTTCTTTGGTATTCAGTTTGGTTCCTTAATACTTACCTAATTTCCAGATCTCATTTTTTTTCTATTGTTGTGTTTAATATGCTATTACATTCGTTCACTGAGGTTGTGCCTTTTAGATATATTTGTTGGATTGAGATGATCATTTAAATATTTTATACAGATTTTAATTACGTGGTTATCATTTAGCATCTACTACATCTTTCTCTTTTGCAACATTGTTGAATATATTATTCACAGTAATTTTTATTCTGTTATTAATTACATTATATTGATCATGTTGAGAAATGCTTTGGTTGTTTCATTTTTCTTCCTCGTTTTCTTTTTGTCATATAGTCTTGCCTCTTTGCGTGTTTAGTCATTTCTAGTTGTATTTTGGATTGGACAATGGAAATTGGATTGGACCTATGGAAGCTCTGGTGATGGTGAAATTTAGCCACATGTTTGGCAGATACCATCATGGGGCCTAGTCACCTCATCAACTCAGGGAATTAGTCAAGGGGGTTTTGGTTTTCTGAAGACTCTGGGTCTCTCTGTTTCTGAGGCATGATGTTCCAGCTTTTCAACAGACAGCCTGGCCAATGTTGATCATCCCAGGCCCCAAACGGAGAGAGAATCAGTTATTTTTTTCACAGATGAGGTTTTTTTTTTTTTTTTTTTTTTTTTGGTCACAAACAGCAAATGGGACAGTTTCTAATTTGGTAAATGTCTTGGTAAAGACATGTCTGTTGCCAAGAAAACCCCGGTTCTTGCCTGGTTCCTCTCTCCTCCAGAAACAGCCTTTGGCCACAGGCCATTGCTGTCTCCTGGATTCCCATTCTCTGGACATCTGTGAGCATCAGGTGCTCCAGTTTAGTCTTAGTCATGGCTCTTTCCTGTTAATTCAGTGCCTCGTTAGGGCTTTTGCCTCACAGGTGTTTTATGTTCAGAACTTCCCCTGGAGCCTCGTGGTGTCTGGTTACTGGGAGAGCACGGGAAATCTCAGGTGGTTTCTGAAGCTGCCAACCTCGCCCTTCAGCCTCTGCGCAGCCTCAGGATACAGCACATGTCCCGTAGTGAAAACCAGTTGCATATTTGAAACTCTCCAATTTGTTATTATAGCCCTGCTGGGTCATTAAACTCCTGTCTGGTTCCTCTTTCCTTTGAAAACAGCCTTCTGTCTGGGCCAAACCAGAAACCCTAGCCACACTAAGAAGTGGCAATATCTCTAGGGAGAAAACAGCTGGTATCATGACTTTGTTTCTGAATGGGTCTCCTTCCACAGAAATATTAATCCAGGAAGTCCTCATTGTTTCCATAGATCTCTAAATGCCCTTAAGAATAGAATTTATCTCCCTTTTTCCCTCTGTATCATCAGTATCTTTCCCCTTGCTTTGACCTTCAACATCTGATTGGGAAGAATGCATTTTAGGCCATTAAAAAAAAATCGAAATACAAAAGAAATCATTTAGGGAGAAGGGGGTAAAAGCAATTCATTTGCAACTTTTTAAAGGAATGCTTGAAAACATCAGCGATATTGGCTGTGAGTAGCAGAAATCCAGGGAACGATGAGTGCCTGCCTGCAAAAGTGTGAGATGCTTACGTGGCAAAGGGGCTAGGGCTCTCTGTGCATGGCTTCCCATGCTGCGAAGATGCCAGAAGACAGATTTCAGGTCGAGGCAGGATGGGTTCTCTTTGAAATCTCATTGCTATGAGAAAATAAAATGTGGGATTCCTGGAGGTGACCATTTTCTCCTGTTGGAGTCGTGCAAGCAGAGTTTGGGATGAGGGTTGGGAAGAGGCTGTTGTGTGGTTGGACTAATATGATTTGTCTGATCTTGTGATTTCATTAGCTACTTCTCTATTTGCTCCTCATAACATAATTGATTTCTGTTTACGCAGTAGTGATCATAACTATTACACATGCAGAATGCAGGAAGGTTTTCTGGGCCCCAGTACCTTTGCTTAGTTATTTATCTCAAAACAATTAGTTCTTCCTTCACCAAATATATTCCTAGTTATATTTATGTTCAGGTCTCCAATTAAAAAGAAATACCACTGCCTGAACATAAGTTGATAACGACATATTATAAACATTCTTCTTATATAAAATCATTATTCTAGAATCAAAGTTCACTCCTAGTAGTTAAGGACCTATTCAGAGGAGAGGAAAGTGGTATATTTTCACACTACAGTTCTTGATACAGAAAAATTATGTTGTTTCCTGGAGCAGGTCGTTATGTTTATCATAAATACTATATGTGTTTATAATTTGCAAAATAACTTATGCCTGGAAAAATTGTTCATTGGTTGAATTTTAAAATAATCAATGTGTTTCCTTGATGAATAGAAGAGCTGATATTTGCCCTATATTATTTGCAATCTCTGTGTAATGTTTTATTTAATGTAATCTCATTTAAGATACAACAATAATAACAGTGATATTAATAAAAACTAATAACAGCTTTGTACTTTTCCAAGTTCATTATGTATAATATTAGATTATTATTGCATAAGTCTCTCAGTGCTTCAAAGTTTGTTATGGGTAGTGTTAGATTATTATTGCATAAGTCTCTGAGTCAGGGGGAACAATCAATAAAAGTTCAGTTTCATACAGGAGGAACTGAGGTCCAGGATTGTTCATTGATTTGTTCAATATCACACAGCTTGGAGAAAACCAGTAATAAAGAATCAGGTTTCATTGCCCCCAGCCTTTTTGTCTTTCAATAACACCAGAACGTTTCCCATAAACTCTCCAGCAATACAGAAGTCTTCAGGATCAAATTACTTTTTTGTGAATTGATCTTTCTGCGAAGTTACTCACCCTCTCTTGGCCCTAAATCAATATCTTGAGTCCTTCTTTAGACTTACCATAACAAGATGGAGATCATCTCTACAAAGAGTTGCTCAGGAAGAAAATCTCCACATCTGCCATTGAAGAAAGCAGTTCAGCTGGCTGCCTCTATTTATTCACTTTTGTTTTAAGGAAACATATTTGGGGAGTTTTAATGAGCAGAAAATGTTTATTTTACTTCCTTCCTAGAAAATTTGGGCTTTCAGTGATATTGTGACCTAAATGTGATAATTCTTAACAGATAAGAGCTCTCCCTGTCTGTTTTATCTATGCCTCAACAAACATCTCTAGTAGGGACTCAGAATGAAAAGGGGCTACAGACAGAAGTTAACCGTGAAAGTGATGAGGTCTCCCAGGCTGGGGACGTTCCTGTCACTTCATCCCAGTACTTCAGGGACTTGGAGTTTCGGATGGCACTTTACCATCTCCAGGAGCTAGCCTGACTCTAGTCTTTCAACCAGCAGGTGTCTATACTTAATATTTCCCGTGCTTCCAACTAGTATTTAGTGTGCCTGAGTTCTGGCTGTATGTGAAGATTCTGAGAGATATTAATCAAGTCCTTGGTTTCTGAAATAATGAAGTGTTTCAAATCCATTTACAGGATTTTAGTCATGTGGGGAGCAGCCCACATACTCTCAGCACTGAAATCTGTCTTTTTAGCATCTAATAAATGAACCTGAAGTATATATTGGAGATGTTTAAGAAACATATTGAGTTTATGGCATTTATCAATTTATTGACAAAATAAACCCTAAACCCATAGGGTACGTAGACATTTGCCAAGGTGAGAAACCAGTATAGGAAGGAAGGTTGAGACAGGCACAGGGCCAGGTGGGAGGGTAGATTCCACTCCAACAATAATGGTAATATTGCCATCCCCTGTCCTAACCACTTTACATGACCTATTTCATCTTCATGGGCATTATGCCTATCCATTCCCTCAATTTACAGATGATAACATTAACTCTAGAATAGATCTTATGTGGTAGAACAGCTGGAATTGGGAAATGTTGGTTTGAAGCTAGGTCTTTCTGTCTTCCTCCAGAAAAGGTAAGTACCTTAATATGCTGCATTTCAAAGATGCTCCACAGAAGGGGTCTAGTTAATATAAATAGGAATACCATTTATCCAGCCTTCAGGGTCAAATAGCCAGCAGGACACCTGTGTTCAAAGAGAATGAATGGAATAATATCCACTGTGTTTACCTGAAGAGGCACCTCTGCTGGGAGAAAGCCAGTGTGATCCATGAGGTCCCACAACGTCTGAACAGAATTGTCTACGAATAGCTGGTATTCAGGGTCAGGGAGTATTTTGACCTCAGTACCATTCAAGTCTTCTTTTCATGCAGTTCATGTGTCTTTGCTGGTTTCAGCTAAAAGGCTTTAGTTGGGAACTCCCTTCACAGTGGTAGTATTAAGTATTTCTGTGTTGTGAAAGCATGAGACACACTTCTTTTATTGTCTTCTACTGAAATTCTATGTATGTTGTTTTACTAGTTGAAAACACGTAGACCTTTTAATTTTGTTAGCTTAAGTTGGAACACAAACTTTTCTTACTAGAATTGTATGACCTGAAGCCAGGTCGATGACTTCTTCAAGTTACAGTTACCTCCTTTGTAAAATAAGATTATAATTAAAGATAACTGACCTATAAATACAGAATTTTAATACTCAAAATAATAGAGATAACCTGTGCAAAAGAACAGAATTTTGTTTCTATAATTTAGAAAATAGTTATAAATGTAATTTCTCTATTGCCCATTCGATATGACCAAATCTGAAGTTTTGTAAATTGTTTTCATTTTGCAGGTTTGCAATATGTATGTATATACACAGACCAACAAATAACGAGAAATAGTCATATTGGAATTTGAGAAAAACAGAAAAAATTGTGGCACCTTTTCAAAAAGGAATTTTAATTTCCTGCCCTCAGAATAAAAATCAAAATAGGTCACATGCACTGACTGCAAGATGGCAAAGACAACACAGGGATCACATGGAGATTCGTGTGGCCAACGGGGTGGAAAAGAGCTGTCAGAACATCTGCACTTAGCATCCCAGCACTGACGGGCATCTCTCAGGGCTGACTGGGATGTGTTTGTCCAACAGTACAACGTGAGGAAGGAACACATGTTCTTAGCCTCCAGAATGCCACCGCAGTGGGACCCATTTCCTCAAGGGAAAAGTCTAGAAATAGGTGAGGCTGGGTGGTTGCCTTGTTATGAATAAGCAGCTTGAGGCAGTGGCCAGAATGAAGGAGAGAGAAAGGGCTAAATTTGAAATCAGTCAACTAGTGTTTCGTGAACTTGATCTTGATTACCAATACAGAAAGATAATTAGAGGCACCATTCCCATTTTAGTCCCTATAGAATTTTATCATGCACAGAACTCAACTGTTGGCATTATTTCATGCCGCAACAAAGCCAGGGCATTAGAAGACAGGCTGATATGCTCAGCCTGTATTTTAGACGCGGTTTCTGCCAGACGTTATTTGACAGTCATTTGCAAAATTGCCTTTGGTCTTAACTATTGCACTTGGTTATTTTTTGATACATCACTTTTTTTTTTATATAATGGCTGATACATTTTTTTTCTTCCAAGCCTTTTGAAATGCAAGTCAATTCTACAAAGAAGTTTAACACAAATTTTGTAGAGCAGTTAATGCCAAGTCACATGTATTATGTTGGTGCAAAAGTAATGGCGATGTTTGCCATTAAAAGTAATGGCAAAAACCATGATTACTTTTGCACCAACCTAATAGTTCAAGAACATTTTATATGACTATTTTCAGGGTTTAGTTGCTATCTGTTTCTCCTGAAACCAAAACTTGGCCTGCTGCGGTCCCTTCTGTCCCCTTGGTTCACTATGTAGTCATGTTTGTGGAGGATGTTTCTTAGCATAGGGATTAACTGGTTCAACCAGGCCGTGTTTAAACAAGTCAGTTATTTTAATTACATGGTCGGAGACATAGGCTTCTCCCTGAGAAAGAAGGTAGTTATTTGCTAAAGAATTCATAACAAAAATGTGTTTTATAATTTTTACCTATATAAACATTACTGAGTTCTCACAAACCTTTAAATAATAGAACTGAATATATTTATTTTTCTATAATATGAGAAATGATCTATAAGTTAATATAGTGGTTTGTAAATTGTTTGAATTCTGGGTAGAATTTAGAATTTCTATGCCTGTCTTTTTTCCTTCGTACTGTTGAACTGGAATGAGGCTAAGAAGTCATATCCCTCTATCTGTGCTTTGCAGAGTGTGAACATGTATTAAATAGCCATTCATTTGAAATAAAGAGTAAGCTATCTGTTACTTAGCTGCAGTGTAGATCAAGATGAAATGCTGGGCCGTGAAAAAAAATGGGTTTTTGAAAAATGTTGAGTCTTGACATTCTGTTGTTTTGAAGCAAGAGAAAACCATTGGGATTCTGCTTAATTTCCAAACTTTTCTTTTGACTGTGGACTCTTTTGTGTGACATTGGCATGGATGAATAAAAGCAGAGCTTCCCAGCACTTTGGGAGGCTGAGGCGGGTGGATCACGAGGTCAAGAGATCGAGGCCATCCTGGTCAACATGGTGAAACCCTGTCTCTACTAAAAATACAAAAAATTAGCTGGGCATGGTGGTGCGTGCCTGTAGTCCCAGCTACTCAGGAGGCTGAGGCAGGAGAATTGCCTGAACCCAGGAGGCGGAGGTTGCGGTGAGCCAAGATCGCGCCATTGCACTCCAGCCTGGGTAACAAGAGCGAAACTCCGTCTCAAAAGAAAAAAAAAAAAAAAAAAGCAGAGCTACCCCAACTGAAGAAGAAGATTCCCAGAGCTCTGAGGCAAGGTTATCCCTGAGGGCTGCATGCCTGACAGTTCAAGATCCACGTTCTTGCCTCAGCACTCCATGTCATAGATGAGCGTGCTACAGCCAGGAGAGGAAAGGCTTTCTCCCTTACATACCCTGCATCTTGTTAGGATCTGAGTACCTTTCCTCTCCTCTTTCCTGGGTGTTTCTTGGTCACCCTGGCCTTGATGTGTTCTTTCTGGCTCAAATATCTGGGTCCTTCATGCATCCTCACTTTCCAAATCTACACCAGGAAACCCTGCTCTGTTCCAAGGAGCTGCCTATCATGCTTAGATAGTGAAAATCCAGTCACTGGAGAAGGCTTGGTGCTCTGTAAATTCAGCCTTCACTGGAGAATGCAGTATTGAGCAGAGCTTTGCTGAAAACAACAGGAATTAGAAACATGTCTTACTTGTCTTCTGGCATAATCTGATTAGATTTCTCTCACCACCAAATGCTGTGGTTGAGTTGTTTGTTGTTCTAAAGTCTCTGAAGAACTCATACATTGGTATCTTGTCCCAAAATGACTAAATTGACATCATTACATGGTCTGACTCTGTGCCGTTTTTGTATGTATGTATATGCATATGGACTTAGTATTACCCTGTGAAGTTACTTGTACTGTACTAGCTATTTTAATTTTGACCCCTCAGATCCATGCTGTGCCACACCCTACCCTGTTCCATGTCCAGGAAGGTGGTCTCTATAGACCACATTGTTCAGGCTCTCTTGTCTGAGTTCTGCTGCCTTCTTTTGACGAAGCCTGTGGCCACAGTCACAGGGCAGAGGCCACGTGGTTCTGGCAGCGTGTGCTTCACCAGCGGCCTCAGCTTCTGTCCGGTTGCCTTCCTCCAGCGTTTCCTCTCTGTGCTCCCTCCCCTTCCCTGTCCATCTTCCCAGTGTTGGTAGGCCCTTAGTGCCCAACTTTAACTTTTCTTATTCCTAAACTTCTGTAACACCTCCATATCCAGTTCCTTTATTAAAAAGTATTTCATGAAATCATTCCATCGAGTTTTCTGTCTGTGCCATTTGCGTTCCCCGTAATCCTGATGGATGGACACCATCTTTTCCATTTCACTGACGGCTATCACAGGATTTGCCATGAAGTTAAGCTTTAGGGTCCCTCATTACGTGGAGCCCTTCAAAGGCTCTCAGGAGGACCCCGTATGTGGACTGTGTGAAATTCCCAAAGAAATTGTGCCCCTTCATTGAGGACCTTTGTCTTTTTGGACTCCAGCTTCCTCTGGGTTGCCCTTCTTGGGCCGGTTTGCACTGGAATGGCTGAGGACCTGTCACAGATTTGGCTTCGAGGTTGCATTGCAGACAGGTTTTGTTTGAGTTTAGTGAGGTGTGTTTATGTGGCTGTATTCACCGTGCAGAAGTAAGGTGGTGTTGGCCTTCCACAGTAGGAATAACTTCCAGGGTGTTCCTGCCACCTCCTGTGTCAACTCATACAGAGGTGTTTTTGAAATAAAAACATATTCCAAGCCACCTAGCACCACATATGTGAAGTCTGTAGAGGACAAACAAGGTTTCGAAAAAACAAACCCAGAAATGTGTCTGTGAAAACTTCTAAGCAGAAAGATTCAGTGCTTATCAACACCTAGTCAGCATGGAAATGCTCAGCCCATCCCTACCTACCCAGTTGTGTAGTGCATTAGATGCAGTTTTAAATGATATTACTTTTATAAAAATTGTGTAAAATGGAATATATAGGAATTCTTATGTTTATAGAGAAAGAGCAGTTACTAGTATTACACAGAGAAAGAACTTTTAAATGTTTCCTAGGTTTGACCAAAATCAACACCTAGTCAACATGGAAATGCTCAGCCCATCCCTACCCACCCAGTTGTATAGTGCATTAGATGCAGTTTTAAACGATATTACTTACGTGTTTCCTAGGTTTGACCAAAATCTTAAACTTTTACACGGCATTAAGAAAAATGAAATGTGAAGCAGGAACAAGTGTTATTAAACTATCAGCACACAATGTATTCAATCTAGGAGAAGTTAATTGTCTACAGAGGTAATACCAAAGTATCTTTTTATTCTTTACATAGTACTTATCTATGGAAAATATTGAAAACTTATTTTCACAGGAAAAGACATTCAAACATTATTCGGCCAAAATACATAGAAGTAAAAATATTATAGAGGTGAATCAGGTGCCTAATTAGTAAAAAAATTAGTTTCTGTATTTGTATTTGTGCTTTTTCTAACATTTTAAGGCATTTAGAATTCATAGGGTTTATTTTTTCATTTAAAATAAAATATTTACATTGGTACTGATTTTAGTATTGATCAACTTTGTCTTCTGTTTTCAATGATGACCCCTAAAACTCTTTGAGAAGTATCAACTCAAAACTGCACTTTTGAGCACTGTGTGACACAATTCCATTATTACTCACTAGCAGAGCTGGGGTCACAGTTTTGTCCTTATTCTAAAGTGTATGATTTTTGTAGTATATTACTCAACCATTTTTGTCTCAGGTTGCAGCCCTCAGGAAATAGACATTGATATAAAAATTTGCATATAAATTCTTTACTTTGGGAGGTCATCCTGGGAAACACTGGTTGGAGGGCAGGTAGGTAAGACAAAGGATGGAGGGCAGGTACTGCTGCGGTCAGCAGGGCTTTATTCTTTGGACTCTGGGACAGTGCAGATTATGTCCACGAGTTCTCCCACTCAAGAGAGGGAGCCACAGTATTTAGCCACCATCTCCCATTAGTTATTTGTCAATGGTGATTTCAGCATCGATTTCGGAGCGTTTCTAGACTATCTTGCCCAGGCCAAGAAGGCTCTAGGAGCCAAAACCGTTCTTGGGCAGCAGCGAGGCTTGCATCTGAAGCACGAGGAAAGGGCGTGCTGCAGGGAACGGTGATCACAAGAGAATATGGACAAAGTGCTGGCAGCTCCCAGCTGCTGTTCCCAAAGACGGACTTGACTCGAGCTTATTTTTGTTTTTCATTTTACTTCTGTTTTAGATTATAATAATGCCTGGTGTTATTTCACAATATTCACTTGATAAAGCATTATTATATACCATATGTTTTAAGGCAAAAAAAAAAAACAGATTTTCAGCCTTAAGATAATTGTCCTTTTTTTTTTTTTTTAATGTGTGTGTTTTGTGGGTTTATTTCTTACATAAAACCAATTTTACCACTGTTCACGTGCACACACACACACACACACACACAAAACCCACAAATAAATTGGATACAGGTAGTCCTGGAATGCAAATAATCAATATTTCCCTGTTGCAAAATGAAGAGAAAATTGCATGGCCTTGGGCTCCAGGAGCTGCCAGGCCTTCACATTCTTTACACAAGTTTGCTATTAGTAAATTTTCATGACTTGGAAAACATGGCTTTAGCCAATATCTGTGCCATTTGAGATAAATAGATGCATTTTATCTGCAATATAAATTTCAATATGTCACATTTGAATTATACTTGAATTTAATCAAGATAAGCATAATTTCTGTAATCAGAAATATGCAATTATTTGATAACTTGTTACTTTAAGATAAATATTTTAAATGGATACTTGAAAAGAAGCTCAAATACATGCTGGGAAATTGATTTTTATAAAATAAATTTTAATTAAACAAGAATGAAGTGAGCCATTCTTATAAGTCAATAGCGTAACTATCAAAGCCTCTCTATATCGTGTTTATGGTAGGCTAGATAACTATTTTTCTGTTTCTTAAAAAATTCAATATATATAATCACTGGTTAAAATGCTTCTTGCTAAGATTTTTTTAAAAAATTATTTTCCTATGTTAACAAGTAGGACCTTTGCTTTGGAAAGCTACTGGATGAAGCACTTTCTTGATCAAAAGTGTTCCATCTGAACCTTAACAGAGAATTTTTGGAACATTTAGTCAGGAGAATTGAGTGCTCTTTTGTTCACAGTTAGACTCATTTAATATTTATAACTTTTTTTCTTATACAAAGACAACCCCAAAAACTCTATGAAAAGAGATTACAGTTTTTTTCTAATGCATTTGCTTATGCAGAATGAGTGGGAGACTGAGCCTAACTGAGATTCTGGTAGGAAGGAAGAAATGAATTTCGAATAGACTGGTGGAAAGGGCTGTATTTCATTTGTTCCCGTACCGTTAGGTACAGCATAGTGGCTGCTGCATAGCAGGTGCAAAGTAAATGAGTTCATCCCAATGTGCCCCAATGACTATGACTCTGGGTATCAGCATCCTGCACTTCTTCTGTGGTATAAACAAGTGTTATGAACACAAAGAATTCTCTGAGGTCGATAGCATGGGTTGAAGAAAGCACCGTGCTCCGGCCGTAAAATGCTGTTTGCCAGGAATAGCTTTACCCCAGTGTCACTTCCTGCCCAGGAAATGGAGATGGGATGCTAGATGTCCTCATGCCAAGATTTTGCTGGAAAGCTGAAGTTTTTTCTGTTCATAAAGATTTGTTTGTCCAACACATTCTTTTTTTGTAGAAACCATGCTAAAATATATTTTTATTTCTCTCTCTCTTTCTCTCTCTTCCTCTCTCATTAAAACAGCATAAAAGGCACGGAGTTTTGTTTCACCCTTACCAGCCACCAGGTCTTCCATTCTCCTTGTGTTCAGTTACTGTGGCAGGTGAACTATTTTAATCTCATTCTTTTGTCTTTGTTCCATTGCTTGGAACCAATGTCCCACATCCTAAATATCTAAAATACATCTGTTGGGATGAATCCAGCACAAATACTGTAATACTGCATGTCATAGAAAGAATGAATTGTTTGCTCCTGTGTGCTATCATATGACTGTTTTGCAATCTAGGACACTGGGCTGCAGACATTTGCTTAAGGTTGTTTCCCCTTGTCTTTAAAAGGAGACAAATATTTCACTCCTATTCGCACTCTTGGAATAGTGCGTGGCACCAAAAAGGTTCTCAAAGATACTTGCTAAATAAATTGATAAATTATTGCTAAACTATAATGCAGCATGGAAGGCAGAAATGGCCTCAAAACCTGAAAGAAAGAAATTCAGTCTAATAGACATACAAAAATCTAAATAATAAAAATGCAATGCTTAGCATACTTATGTGACTTTTTAAGCAAATGGGGTAGTGTTTAAAATACTAGGCAGACACGTGGAGCTTCTGTGGTCTGGTCATAATTGTGACCACTTTTTCTTACTTTGAATTTAGTAAAGTCTCTCAATTAAAACAAACTTTGTGAATCTTGGATAATTTTAATGAAACATTTGGTTCTTATAAAAAATGAATGGTTGGGCCAGGTGTGGTGACTCACACCTGTAATCCCAGCACTTTGGGAGGCCGAGGTGGGTGGATCACCTGAGGTCAGGAGTTTGAGACCAGTGTAGCCAACATGGTGAAACCCTGTCTCTATTAAAAATACAAAAATAAGCCGGGTGGGATGTAGAGGCAGATGCCTGTGATCGCAGCTACTCGGGAGGCCGAGGCAGGAGACCAGCTTGAACTCAGGAGGCGGAGGTTGCAGTGAGCCCAGATCACACCACTGCATTCCAGCCTGGGAGACAGAGCGAGACTCTGTCTCAAAAACAAAAGAAAAGAAAAGAAAAGAAAACAAAGGAATGGTTTAAATTCAGTTACTTACATGTAGAAATGATTTTTAAATTCAGTTCACTATAATTACACGTAGAAATGATCAAGTACCTGATTCTTCTCCGTTACTGAGTATGAACCAGATGGGGACCTTGATTTCAACGAAACATTGCTTTTATAAAGGTGCTCATTTTGATTGGTTTAAATATTGACTTTTAGAGTTCATGACCTTCATTCAGTTTTATTAGCAACCGTTTTTGTTAATCTTTCTAGCCAACGGATGCCTCTCACCAACAACCAGAAAGGAATTTGCACTGATTACTTCACATCGTGTTTTCAAGAACCGACCCATCAGGGCAGCTCTGTGTTTATGTGCTTATTATTCTGCAAGAGAAAAGAGCATGTGCACTAGAAGAAGACCGTTCTGCAGGTCAGTGACTATCTGAAAAGGTGACATTCATATCGATACTTAGAAATACAAGAGCAACATGCTTATTTCATTAAAGTCATCAAGCATTCACTGAAAAGTCCTCCTAATATTCTTATGCTCTACTGCTGGTGCATAAGCATGAGTACATGCTTGTGCCTTCACAGGTGGCAAACGGTGGAATAGAGCAACACATTTTCTTCTTTCTTCTTTAGATTACACTGACTAAGAAATATGAGAGGGACACATGTGACCCAGGGTCGTGCTGAACCTGTATTTGAATTATACTGTCTTCAGCTACTCCTCCAGTTGTCCCACTATTCACTTCCTCCCCTGACACCAAGCAGTCTTTCCTAGGAGGGACTAAGACAACAGAAAATGTTTTATCTCCTACCACATTCCTTCAACCTGAAGTGATGCTGTCTACAGACAATTACATGTGTTTTAAGGGTTTAAACAATCTGAAATTTTTAAAAAGCTAAAACACTGAATATTTTATGTCCTTGTACTTGATCCTAAACTGTAATTCTTTCCCTGTTTTTGTAAGACAACATTCCACTGTGAAGTCACATAGCAAGCTTGTCAATAAATCATGTGGCGATTATGTGGACTTAACAATTTCCATGGACAAATAGGAAAACAATGGGCTGTTTTAGAAGTTTAAAGCCCAATGACAATGTATGTCTTGCTCAGACTCTTGGAAATCAATTGTATGTTTTAATTTGCAGTTATTTTTCCAAATTGGTATGCCTTCCTAAAAATGTCAAGGTTTCTTATTAGTTTGTTCATATGTATAAAACTTAGAAGACTTTATCATTTAAACTCTGAGAAAATGCACTGGTAAGATGTTTTATTCTACACTATTCTACAAAGCTTAAATGGGAACAACTGATTAGGGTTAATAGCACAATTCTGTTACATTCTGCTATTTTCATCCCAGATTCATCTTCCCATTGGTATTGTTTTAATTACTTCTTCCTTGTGTATAAAATGTTTGAATTTTTATATATTAATATTGAAATCATGTTTGAGCATGTCTTTGGTGTTGGCACTGAACAGGATTGAATATAATAGCTTTTTATACAAAAAATACATTGTTATGCTCTTACAAGGATACTCCTAAATTGGCATTGCAAGCCAATGAAGCTGTGTATTGGAAATGAAACGCACATGTTCACTTCAAGAAGAGCAGGAAGGAACACTCAAAAATTGGGTCATATTTTGATCAACCACCTTATTCTTTGCTTGGAGTCTTTACCATGTCTTGGTATCTGCTTCATCACCACCCTCGACTCTTCACCGAATAAGGAATACTGATAATTTGGAAAGTAGCAGGTAAGTGGAAAAATTCTCAGTCCACGTTGTGCTAGGTTCGTCAGCACACTGCTGTTGATTACTAATGACAGAAACCCTAGACTTACCTGGATCATGAAAACAGGGAATTTATTGACTCACATCAAGAATGACCTAGAAATCCTAGGCAGAGCAATCTGGCCAAAGAAAGAAAGAAAAGGCATCCAAATAGGCAGAGAGGAAGTAGAAGTCTCTCCACAGATGACATAATTCTATACTTATAAAGCTGCATAGTCTCTGCCGAAAGGCTGCTAGATCTGACAAACAACTTCAGCGATGTTTCGGGACAGAGTCGATGTACACAAATCAGTAGCATTTCTATACAACAATAATGTCCCAGTTGAGAGCCACATTAAGAATGGAATCCCGGCTAGGCACGGTGGCTCATGCCTGTAATCCCAGCACTTTGGGAGGCCAAGGCGGGTGGATCATGAGGTTGGGAGATCGTTACCATCCTGATCAACATAGTAAAACCCTGTCTCTACTAAAAGTTTAAAAAATTAGCTGGGCATGGTGATGCGTGCCTGTGATCCCAGCTACTCAGGAGGCTGAGGCAGGAGAATTGCCTGAACCCAGGAGGCGGAGGTTGCGATCAGCGGAGATCATGCCATTGCACTCCAGCCTGGGTAACAAGAGCAAAACTCCGTCTCAAAAAAAAAAAAAAAAAAAAAAAGGAATCCCATTCACAGTAGCCACAAAAATAATAAAATGTCTAGGAATACAGTTAATCAGGGAGGCAAAAGATCTCTACAATGAAAGTTACAAACCACTGCTGTAAGAAATCAGAGACAACATAAAGAAATGGAAAAATGTTCCATGCTCATGGATAGGAAGAATCAATGTTGTTTAAACTGCCATACTACCAAAAGCAGCGTACAGATTCAATGCTATTTTATGAAACTGCCAATGACATTTTTTACAGAATTAGAATAAATATTCTAAAATTAATATATAAAAAAAGCCTGAATAGCCAAGGCACTCCTAAGCAAATATTCTCTCTGCATACTCTGGGCCACATCATACAGTGTTATTATTTATTTATTCATTTATTTTTTGAGACGGAGTTTCGCTCTTGTTACCCAGGCTGGAGTGCAATGGCGCGATCTCGGCTCACCTCAACCTCTGCCTCCTGGGTTCAGGCAATTCTCCTGCCTCAGCCCCCCGAGTAGCCAGGATTACAGGCGCGCACCACCATGCCCAGCTAATTTTTGTATTTTTAGTAGAGACGGGGTTTCACCATGTTGACCAGGATGGTCCCGATCTCTTGACCTCGTGATCCACCCGCCTCGGCCTCCCAAAGTGCTGGGATTACAGGCGTGAGCCACTGTGCAGTGTTATTATTTTTTGCTTCAATCTTTAAACATAATTTAGAAAACTTAAAAAGAGGAGAATAATCTTTTTACTTACTTCTTTCTTCTTCTTGGCATTCCAAGGTTTCCCCTTTATCATTTCCTTCCTCTTTAGAGAACTTTCTTCAGCCATTTCTTTAAGATAGTTCTGCTGGTGACAAATTATCTTAGGTTTTTCATCTCAGAGGACCTTGATTTTCTCTTCATTTTGCAGGATGATTTTGCATGATTTCAGGTTGACAGATCTTTTCTTGTATCTCTTGGAAAATATTGTGTCATTTCTTCTTGACTTCTGTGGTTCTTGATGAGAAATCTGCCGTCATTCAAATTGTGCTTCCTCTTATAGGTAAGTTTTGTCTCTCTTACTGCATTCAAGATTTTTTTTTTAATCTTTGGAAGTTTGATTATGATGTGTCTTGACATGAATTTCTTTGGATCTATCCTTTTTGGTATTTTTCTCAGCTTCTTGAGTCTATGGATAGATTTCCTGTTCTTCCAGCGAGGTCGGGGGGCATAGGCGCCCCATGTCCCATTTCCTACAGCTTTTGCCTAGAATAGCGCAGTTATCATCTAAAGGTTTTCTGTGTTGCTTGGCTGCCCCATTCCTTGTCATGTGGTAAGAGAGAACAGGATTCACATGGTGTTCTTTAATTTTTATTTTTGGAGGCCATTGGTGCTTTTGGGATGCTAGCTTTTCCAAGACCCAGTGTGGGATATGTGAGACAAGGACTCCTGTGGATCCCACTGCTGTGCTGCTCCTCGGGCTCCAAGGTTCCTGACCTGTAGACCTTCTTCTTTTCACCTTGCGGAGTCTTCTTGTGTTTGTTTTATGTGTAAAGCCCAGAGTATTTTGGCTATCATTAATGAGGGGTACTATTCTCAATATAGAAAGTAACAATTCAAGTACTTTCTCTACTGCCTATTTGTGAATATTGGGCAGTAGAGAATGTTCAATTTTATTATTTGAGTGTTAGATGACTTTAGCTTGGATATTGTTACATCCTGTAAATATAAATTTGAAAATGTGGCAATAATTTCTAAGATTTCATGCAACATGCATGTATTATACTTTTACCATATGCCGAACTTTACACTATGGTTTTTGCTTAATAAATTAATCCAGAAATGGTCAGTTGTGTTACTAATTTCTTAGCTTAATTGTAAGGGAAGTATAGGCATATACAAATGAATTTTTTTCTTTAAGGGACATTGATGCTAAGTAAAGAAACTCTGGAATAGTATTACACAATCTTGTAAGAATTACAAAGTGAGGGCCTTGTCCAGGGAAAGAGCCCACACTCTGGAGCCAGTATAATTCAGGCTTAAGTCCTGAATAAAACAAATATTAGATAAACGGGTTGTGGCAAGGCAATTGGCATTTGTGGTTCTTTTCCCTTATTTGTAAAAAGGATTCTCAATGAAAAAAGGTGACGTTTATAAGACACCTAACATAGTACATGAAACACAGAGGTTTTCAGTGAATGGCACCTGTCATTACTGATTACATGTGCAATGAGAAGTGTTCGATTATTGCTGTCTCAAAGAGACCCATGGTCTACCTAATACTTGCCAAAATCAGAGAATTACGCTACTAAGAGGATTGGTAAAGCCTGCTAAGACCTGACTGTTGGTCTAATGGGTGCCAGTGCTAGGAGAATGGACTTGGTGTTAGGAAGGGCCAAACTGGCCAAACGTCTATCCAGAGATGTTAACCAAGAGGCCAGCAGGTGATGGACAGCAGGGAGCAGTTATGCTAAGACTAGCAGGGAAAGTGGTATTTCTGGGCCATTCATTTAACCTGAGGTTATGATTCAATCAAATAGAGGGTTTGGGGAAAAGGATACATTTCCAGGGGTAGGTGTGTGTGACAGGGTGTTGTTAGTATGAAATCAGTGGAATTTCAAGGTCTACAGTTGACGGGGCATTGCTTTCAGGGGAGGTTCCTGCCTGATCCAGGAACTAAGGCAAGTCCAGTCTCAAGGGTAGGATCAATAAACAAAGAGTGGGAGAAAAGGCTCAAGACCGATTGGGTGAGGTCTTCCGGTGGGATGAGATCTCGTTTCTTGGTGAGAATGGATTCACAAATCGTTTCAGGTGGAATTTGCAAGAGTATGCATCGTCAGGAGACCGCAGGCACAGTGGAAAGAACCCCAGTCCTGTCTTCCCTCCCGCCTGCAGGTCCGGTGACCCTGGGCGGTGCAGAGACCCACGCTCCTGTCTTTCCTCCCGCCTGCAGGTCCGATGACCCTGGGCGGTGCAGAGAACCACGCTCCTGTCTCCCCTCCCGCCTGCAGGTCCGGTGACCCTGGATGGTGCCTCACTTTACGGGCTTCACCCTGCCTCTCTGCACAATGCAAGTGACAGCAATCACCTGAAAGAGTTTTAGTGGGAATAAATAACAGCACACACAGGTATGTCAGGTCGGTGTGCAAAAAGGTCATGGACTTCCCTTTGAGTGCCTGAAGAGAACGGCACATGGGAGAGCCATCCGCGAAGGAGGAAGGGCTGCGTGCCAGGAAACCGGCCGGCTCGCTTCAGGCAGCAGTGTGCACGCATAGCTCTCTGGACCACAAGGCACAGGCACTCAAGGTCAATTTTCCCCAAGCTAAGGTCTCCCTGCGTGTCTCGGTAGTAAATAAAACCAGAAAGAGTCAGGGTTGAAAGATATTTTAGAGTCAGATACGATTAAATGGGAAAGTGCGTGACGTGACCAGTAAGTGCTAGAGGAGGGTCATGCAAAGGACAGGTTAGTGTGGAACGACAGAGTAAGAGAACATGTCAAAGAGAGGGCGGGGGCAGCAGGATCTTGGTGAGCTGTGGATGGTGGACCGGCTTGACTTCAGGGAGAGGCGGGATGTGCCGTGCCAGGACATTCTCTGAGGACAGTGTGTTCCTGCGGAAGGTGACTTGTCATTTCAGGGGAGCTGCTGCTTTTGTTTTTGTTTTAAAGTGGTTTTATTCTGTATAAATGTTTTATATACGTAATGTTTGTGGAGGCAGGAAGGGGGAGAGGGACACACGATTATGTCCTGACTGCAGGAAGCCAGAGAGGCCAGGTGAGTAACAAGGGTGGTAAGCAAAGGAAGGGTGGGGCTGCAGCTCAGCCTCCTCCTGGGAGTTAAGGGCATTCTTATGCCTTAGGCAGGAGTGCTACAGTCAGTCTGAATAGGACCCACCCCCACCAAATCAGGAGCCTGACTAGCAAAGGTGTGGACAGGATCCCATCGTGCTAGGGGGAGGTGGGAACAGGCAGAAGCCATGCACATGTGCAGGGGGATTGGGTGGGGAACACCTGTTATTCTTTGTATGTCCAAAATAATCACAGAACGCTATTCACAAGCTTACCTATGAAAGCCTGAAGTTTCTGAATCATTTAGAAAGCATTTTCTCTAAGGCTGTGGGGAAAACAAAACTTGCTTTAAAGAGAGTCCTCCATGGAATGGGATGAGCTTCAGCAGACAATGCTTCGTCTTTTTTATTGACAGCTTTGGGCTACTTTATGTCTTTCTGTTTGTTCACATCAACCTTGTTATTTTTATATTACAGGAAAGCAAACAGCCACAAATCTTTCTGCAGACAAGTCAATAGGTTTAGTTCTTTCTGGCTTTTTACCTTCAGAGGCATTCACATGGAGACAGGGTTGTAGCCAGAGGGCCTGGGGTGTCTGGTGTGAGGAGGGGCTTCTGACTGCAATGAACAAGGCGCCCCTACACTGGCATTCTGTCTCTCCTTGGCCCCACTTTCAGCTGCAGCGGATGATAATTGTATGACGTGTTGCCCTAAACCTCTGGTCAAGTTTAAGTTCTGATGCAAAACTGCAGCCAGAGATGTACAGGGGAGACCTGAGCTTAGGGAAAATTGACCTTAAGTGCCTGTGCCTGGCGGCCTGCACAGTGGTTCATGCATGCTGCTGCCTTGGTAAGAGCAGGCTGGTTTCCTGGCACGCAGCCTGCCCTCCTTCGTGGATGGCCCCCGCTGTGCCTCTCTCTTCAGGCACTCTACGGGAAGGAAGGACATGATCTTTTTTGCACACCTGCCTGCCATACCTGCTGTGTATATTCTACCCATTTATTCTCACTAGAACTCTTACAGGAGATTCCCATCACTTGCATTTTACAGAGAAGCAACCAGAAGCTCATTAAGGTGAGGCACTGCCGAGGGTCATCGGGTCTGCAGGGGAGAGGCCGGAAAAGAGCACAGGTCTCTGGGAAACCAGAGTTCTTTTCACTGTGCCTGAGGCGTCCCTGACATGCTTTTCTTCCCCAGAAACACGTTGGTGTCAAGAACAGAACAGCCTCCTTTTCCCTCCTTTTCAGTCCTATGCCTTGCCATCCTGTTTTACTCAAGCCTCTCCTTTCACTGTGCATTCCAGCCCCATTTTTCCTATGCAGTAGCTCCCTCAAGGGCAGAAGAACAGCTGCTGGGATCTTTGCAGAAGTGGCTGGTGCTCTGGCCCCTCCCCATGTGGCAGGACCCAGGAGAGTGCGCCAATGCCGATGCTGGCAGTACAGGAGGGCACCTGCCAGCTTGGCCCTTTCACTGCATGGCCTTTCCTGTGACCTTTCTTTTCCTTGTAGCTGGTGAGGAAGGACAGCGATTTTTTGGGCAGCGGCGAGCACAGGCTCTGCCGCCTGTCGTGGCTCTGTCTTTTGATGGCTTTTGTGGAGCTCTTCCCTTCCCCAGAAAACCCCTTCTGCCCCACTGTGTCCCTTCTCATTCAGAAGGACATAGCCATTAACTGCTCCTAGAAGCTGAATTGGACCTCCCGCCTCAACCCTATCTGCTTCCAATGGGCTGCCTTGTGTCCCCCTAAATTCCTAGGGTGAAAAAATCCTAACCCCCAGCACCTCAGAATGTGACTGCCTTTGGAGATAGTCTTTAAAGAGGTGACTGAGTGAAAATGTTATGAGGGTGGGCTCTGATCCAGTGTGCCTGGTGTCCTTATTGGAGGAGGACATGAGGAGAGACAGGTTTATAGGCAAGACCATGTGAAGTCAGATGGTGACCACAGCTGCCTGCAAGCCCAGGGAAGAGGCTCAGGAAGAACCACAGCTGCTGGCACCCTGATCTCAGACCTCTGGCCACCCCCACTGGGAGGGAATTCATTTCCTCTTCAGGCAGCTGCTCAGTGGGTCTGGACAGCTGTTTTCCTGCTGCTGATAAAGACATACCCAAGACTGGGTAATTTATAAAGCAAAAGAGGTTTAATGGACTCACAGTTCCTCGTGGCTGGGGAGGACTCACATCATGGTGGAAGGTGAAAAGCACGTCTCACATGGCGGCAGGCAACCACAGAATGAGAACCAAGCGAAAGGTGTGTGTTCCCTTATTAAGTCATCATATCTGGTGAGACTTCTTCGCTACCATGAGAACGGTCTGGGGGAAATTGCCTCCATGACTAAATAATCTCCCACCAGGTCCCTCCCACGACACGTCAGAATTATGGGAGCCACAATTCCAGATGAGATTTGGGTGGGGACACAGCCAACCCTTATTAAGTCATCATATCTGGTGAGACTTCTTCGCTACCATGAGAACAGTCTGGGGGAAATCACCTCCATGACTAAATAATCTCCCACCAGGTCCCTCCCACAACACTTCGGAATTATGGGAGCTACAATTCCAGATGAGATTTGGGTGGGGACACAGCCAAACCATATCAGGTACCCTGGCCCTAGCTGAATGGTGTGCACACAGTCAGAGCTCCCTTCTAATGATGGAGCAGGCTCTGGGAGAGGGTAAGCCTTCATGCCTCATGAGAATCCACTCTGTCTTATGCCAGTATTTGTGCTCTTCACTTGGCACTGTGTAACTTCAGAGATGAGGCTCAGAGTACATGGCATTTAGGTAGGATTTTCCTGCTGAATGGAGAACCTGGCCTTTTGAAGGCGGCCGGCTCCACCTCCGCTGTTGTTGCCTCTACCCAGCAGCAGGGCTGGTTTCTACAGCGTTTTGTTGACTCAAGAGCCTCAGAGGACAACCAGGTCAAAACCAACTTAAGTCTCAAGACAGAGTAATCTTCAGAGCTTGCTCAGGGTCATCCTTTACTATCTAGATAATTTCCTGTTTGTAATTACCTGGTAAATTTGAAAACTGTTGCAAAAGTGATAGCCATAATATGCCTGGATCTATCCAAAACAGAAATATAAGATGCATTGGGTGTCGGTTCTAATGCTCCTCTGCAGAGCGCAGGGATAGATTTCATCATCTTTACCTGATGTTCACACAGTTCCAGGATGTTTCTCTTCTTATTTTCATCTTCTGTGAATACAAGTCAAAGATTCCAACATTGCATACATATTTCTTTACATAATTTGTATGTATGTATGCACATGCATATAAAGCATGCAGGTAGACTAAATAAATATAATGAATAATTATAAACATTCAACGTAGTTATATACACACTTCTATCATTATAAATCAGATAAAAAGTAGAAAATCATCACAAACCTGGATGCCCCAATTACAACCCTTCCGCATCAAAAATTAGCCTTTTTTTTTTTTTTTTTTTTTTTTTTGAGATGGAGTTTTGCTCTTGTTACCCAGGTTGGAGTGCAATGGCGAGATCTCAGCTCACTGCAACCTTGGCCTCCTGGGTTCAGGCAATTCTCCTGCCTCAGCCTCCTGAGTAGCTGGGATTACAGGCATGTGCCACCATGCCCAGCTAATTTTTTTTGTATTTTTAGTAGAGACGGGGTTTCAACATGTTGACCAGGATGGTTTCGATCTCTTGACCTTGTGATCCACCCGCCTCGGCCTCCCAAAGTGCTGGGATTACAGGTCTGAGCCACCGCGCCCAGCCCAGCCTGACTTTTATTATAAATACTTCCCTGCTTTCAAAAGTAATTTTGCTACCTAAGTATGCATCCCTAAAAATATTTTAATTGGCCTCTTTTTAAATCTTCATATAAATTGAATTGAATATATACCGTATATTTTCCTTAGTGGCTTGTAGTGATGGTTTAACCTTCTATTTGTGGGATGCTATTGTTTTCACTGTGGTATATTAGCCCACTATGAAAAAAAAAACAGACTTTTTTAACATTGCATTTTTATTCCCAAATATTTATTTAGCTTTTCTATAAAGTTACACATGGCTGTAACTCGCAGTGCCTCCCAAGGCTGAGGGATGTATCTATGCCCTGTGGATATTGGCCCCACCCTCTGCCTTACTACACCTATACCTGTGAGGAAACATGTTACATGGGGTCTGAGCAGACTCTTAGGACCTGGTGCATGGTCTCCAGCTCTAACACAGCATCATGTCCCAAACACACAGTGATCCTTTCTTCCTAGAGTGAAGATGGCAAGTTGAACAGCTTCGCAGACAGTCTTCAGCCAACCTGAAGCAACATGCACTAGGTGGTGAAATGGGAAAGAAAGAAGCTATTGTAATTTTAAGCCACTAAGATTTTGCTGGCGTTTGTGCACTTATATGTATATTATGTATTCTATTTGCGATATAATTATAATTGATATATTGCAATTAATATAGCATGCTTAAATTTTAATAGTATACATTTTATGCTTATATATATGTTACATTTATATATTTTTTCTGACCCTGCAGCTTCCTAATATTCTCTTCAGGCACCTCTGCATGGGGAAGACACAAAAGGCACTCAACATGTAGGATGAGACTTCAGAAATAGCATCACTAAAAACAACAGATTTCAAAAAGCAACTCTATCAAATTTCACAGCCAGCATTAATTTTCTTCTTTGTCAAGTAATTCTTCCCAGCCTAGCTCAGTTTTGAGAGATCATTCCTTTCCTCAAGTTCATGGGATTAACCACACATTGAGTTGCTTTTCTGCATTTTTTTTTTTTTTTTTGAGACGGAGTTTCGCTCTTGTTACCCAGGCTGGAGTGCAATGGCACCATCTCGGCTCACCGCAACCTCCGCCTCCTGGGTTCAGGCAGTTCTCCTGCCTCAGCCTCCTGAGTAGCTGGGATTACAGGCACGCGCCACCATGCCCAGCTAATTTTTTGTATTTTTACTAGAGACGGGGTTTCACCATGTTGACCAGGATGGTCTCGATCTCTTGACCTCATGATCCACCCGCCTCGGCCTCCCAAAGTGCTGGGATTACAGGCGTGAGCCACCGCGCCTTCATGTTCAGCTCTTATCTTTCATTCAGCAATATCACTTTTCCAATTTTCATGCTCTCCCTTTCCAAACCATTGTCTGTCTTTATATTTCCCAAACCACTGGCACTTTTTAATAAATGTTATTGAAATAAAAATCAGATTTACCTCACACTTTTAAAAAAATACTTAAAAAAAAATCTCTTCAACATGTGCGTTGATTTAAAACTCTGTGAAAGTCATGATCTGTTAGTGTTCTTCTTTCTGGGATGTGAAAAGAAATTGCTTCATGATCAGCCCATGTCCTGGGGACCACAGAGGGTGTTGTTTTGGTTGAATCAGTGAGAATCCTCATCACTTACACCTGGTGGCCTTGTTATGGGGAGCTTAATTCTTTATTTTTTTTCTATAGGTTGTTGGGGAACAGGTGGTGTTGGTTACCTGAGTAAGTCCTTTAGTGGTGGTCTGTGAGACTTCAGTGCCCCCATCGCCCAAGCAGTGTACACTGCACCCAATTTGTGGCCTTTTATCTCTCGCCTGCTTCCTGCTCTTTCCCACTGATTCCCCAAAGTCCATTTTGTCATTCTTGTGCCTTTGCTTCCTCATAGCTTAGCTCCTGACTTATGAGTGAGAACATATGGTGTTTGGTTTTCTTTTCCTGAGTTACTTCACTTAGAATCACAGTCTCCAGTATTATCCAGGCCACAGCAAATGCCATTAATTCTTTCCTTTTTAAGGCTGAGTAGTATCCCATTATTCATATATGTGTATATATATACAGTCAAAACCTTGTCTGATTGCTCTGGCTGGGACTTCTAGTACTATGTTGAAGAGGAGTAGTGAGAGTGGGCATCCTTGTCTTGTCCCAGTTCTCAGAGGGAATGCTTTCAACTTTTCCCCATTCACCATATGTGTGTGTGTGTTTGTGTGTGTGTGTGTGTGTGCGTGCATGCGTGTGTATACCACAGTTTCTTCATCCACTCATTGATTGATGGGCATTGGGTTGGTTCCACGTTTTTGCAATTGAGAATTGTGCATCTGTAAACATGCGTGTGCAAGTGTTTATTTCATATAATGACTTCTTTTCCTCTAGGTAGATACCCAGTAGTGGCATTGCTGGATTAAATGGTAGTTCTACTTATAGTTCTTTAAGGAATCTCTACACTGTTTCTCTTTTTTTTCTACACTGTTTTTCATAGTGGTTGTGCTGTTTTACATTCCCACCAGCAGTGTAGAAGTGTTCTCTGTTCACTGCATCCATGCCAACATCCATTATTTTTTTAATTTTGACCATTCTTGCAGGAATAAGATACTACCACATTGCAGTTTTGATTTGCATTTTCCTGATTATTAGTGATATTGAGCATGTTTTAATGTGTTTGTTGGCCATTTGTATATAAAAGAAGATATTTGTATATCTTCCTTTGAGAACTGTACATTCATTAGCCCACTTTTTGATGGGATTGTTTGTTTTTTTCTTACTGATTTGAGTTTGTTGTAGATTCTGGATATTAGTCCTTTGACAGATGTATAGACTGTGAAGACTTTCTCCCATTCTGTGTGTGGTCTGTTTACTCTGCTATTTCTTTTGCCATGCAAAAGCTCTAGGTTTATTAAATCCCAGTTATTTATCTTTATTTTTATATTGCATTTGCTTTTGAGTTATTTGTCACAAAATCCTTGATTAAGCCAATGTCTACAAGAGTTTTTCCAATGTTACCTTCCAGAATTTGTATAGTTTCAGGTTTTAGATTTACATCCTTGATCCATCTTGTGTCGATTTTTGTCTAAGGTGAGCCATGAGGATCCAGTTTCATTCTTCTACATGTTGCTTGCCAATTATCTCAGCACCATTTGTTGAAAAAGATGTCCTTTCCCCACTTTATGTTTTGATTTGCTTTTTCGAAGATCAATTGGCTGTAAGTATTTGGGTTTATTTCTTGATTCTTTATTCTGTTCCATTGGCCGGTGTGCCTATTTTTATACCAGTACCATGCTGTTTTGGTGACTATGACTTTATAGTCTAGTTTGAAATCAGGTAATGTGATGCCTCTAGATTTGTTCTTTTTGCTTAGTTTTGCTTTGTCTATGTGGGATCTGTTTTGGTTCCGTATGAATTTTAGGATTATGTTTTCTAATTCTGTGAAGAATGATGGTGGTATATTGATGAGAATTGTGTTGAATTGGTAGATTGCTTTTGGCAGTATAGTCATTTTTATATTATTGATTCTACCCATCCATGAACATGGAATGTGTTTTCATTTGTGTCGTCTGTGATTTCTTTCAGCTGTGTTTTGTAATTTTTCTAGTAAAGGTCGGTCACCTCCTTGGTTAGGTATATTTCTAAGTATTTTACTTTATTTTGCAGCTATTATAAAAGGGGTTGAGTTCTTGATTTGATTCTCAGCTTGGTCACTATTGGTGTATAAAAGAGCCACTGATCTGTATACATTAATTTTGTATCCAGAAACTTTGGTGAATGATTTTATCAGTTCCAGGAGCTTTCTGGAGTAGTCTTTAGGATTTTCTAGGAAAACAATCATATCATCAGCAAACAGTGACAGTTTGGCTTCCTCTTTACTGATTTGGATGTCCTTTATTTCTTTCTCTTTTCTGATTGCTCTGGCTATGACTTCCAGTACTATGTTGAAGAGGAGTGGTGAGAATGGGGATCCCTACCTTGTTCCAGTTCTCAGAGGGAATGCTTTCAACTTTTCCCCATTCAGCACTATGTTGGCTGTGGGTTTGTCATAGATGGCTTTTATTACATTGAGGTACGTCTCTTATATACCGATTTTTCTGAGAGTTTTAATCCTAAAGGATGCTGGATTTTGTTGAATGCTTTTTCTGCATCTATTGAGATGTTGCAATTTTTGTTTTTGATTCTGTTTATGTGGTGTGTCACATTTGTGGACTTGTATATGTTAAATCATCCCTGCATCCCTGGTATGAAACCCACCTAATCATGGTACATTATCTTTCTGATATGTTGTTGGATTCAGTTAGCTAGTATTTTGTTAAGGATTTTAGCATCTATGTTCATCAGGGATAGTGGTCCATAGTTTTCTTTTTTGGTTATGTCTTTTCCTGGTTTTGGTATTAGGGTGATACTGGCTTCATAGAATGATTTAGGAAGGGCTCCCTCTTTCTCTGTCTTGTGGAATAGTGTCAACCAGATTGGTACCAATTTTTCTTTGAATGTCTGATCGAATTCTGCTGTGAATCCATCTGGTCCTGGACTTTTCTGGTTAGTATTTTTTTTTAATTACCATTTCAATCTCACTGCTTGTTATTGGTGTGTTCAGAGTATCTAATTCTTTCTGATTTAAGTTAGGAAGAATATATGTTTTCAGGAATTTATCCATCTCCTCTAGGTTTTCTAGTGTAAGAAAACTAGAAAAGCATAAAGGTGTTCATAGCAGCCTTGATTGATCTTTTGTATTTCTGTGGTGTCAGTTGAAATACCTCCTGTTTTGTTTTTAATTGAGCTTATGTGGATCTTTCCTTTTTTTGGTTATCTTACTGATGGCCTATCAATTTTATTTTATTTTTTGTTTCAATTTCATTTAGTTCTGCTCTGATCTTGGTTAGATTTTTTCTTTTGCTGGGCTGGGGTTTGGTTTCTTCTTGTTTCTCTAGTTCCTTGAGGTGTGACCTTAGATGGTCTATTTGCTTTTCCCAAGTTCTTGATGTAGGCATTTAGGGCTATGGACTTTCCTCTTAGCACTGTCTTTGCTGTATTCCAGAGGTTTTGATAGGTTGTGTCATCATTATCATTTAGTTTAAATATTTTTTAAATTTCCATTTTGATTTCATTTTGACTCAATAATCATTCAGGAACAGGTTATTTAATTTACATGTATTTGTATGGTTTTGAAGGTTCCTTTTGGAGTTGATTTCCAGATTTATTCCACTGTGGTCTGAGAGAGTGCTTGATATAATTTCAGTTTTCTTGAATTTATTGAAGGTCATTTTGTGGCCTATCATATGGTCTGTTTTGGAGAAAGTTCCATGCACTGTTGAGTAGAATGTGTATTCTGTGGTTGTTGGATGAATGTTCTGTAAATATCTCTTAAGTCCATTTGTCCCAGTGTATGGTTTAAATCTATTATTTCTTTTTTGGTTTTCTGTCTTGATGACCTCTCTAGTGCCATCAGGGGAGTATTGAAGTCCCCCACTATTCTTGTGTTGCTGTCTATCTCATTTCTTAGGTATATTAGTAATTGTTTTATAAATATGTGAGTTCCAATGTTAGGTGCATTTATATTTAGGATTGTTATGTTTTCCTGTTGGACAAGGCCTTTTATTATTATGTAACATTACTCTTTGTCTTTTTTAGCTGCTGTTGCTTTAAAGTTTGTTTTGACTGATATAAGAATAGCTACTCCTGCTCACTTTTGTTGTCCCTTTGCATGGAATGTCCTTTTTTACCCCTTTACCTTAAATTTATATGAGTCCTTATGTGTCAGGTGAGTCTCTTGAAAGTAGCAGATAGTTGGCTGATGAGTTTTTATTCATTCTGCAGTTCTGAATCTTTAAAGTGGAGCATTTAGACCATTTACATTCAACATTAGTATTGCAACACAAGGTGCCATTCCATTCATCATGCTATTTATTGCCTGCATACTTTTTTTTTTTTTGCCAATCAATGAGAGCTTGTAAGGTTGCTGAGGTTGGTTGGCCTTGAACTCTTGGCCTTGCCTTCGCAAGCGCCACGACATCCGGCCAGAGCCACTTTGGCTCCCCCCCCCCTTTTTTTTTAGTTGCGTTTTAGTTGTATAGTTCAAGTGAGATTTATGCTTTAATGAAGTTCTGTTTTGATGTGTTTCCAGGACTAGCTTCAAGACTTAGAGCCCCTTTTAGCAGTTCTTATAGTGCTGGCTTTGTTGTGGCAAATTCTCTCAGCATTTGTTTATCTGGAAAAGACAGTATCTTTTCTGTATTTATGAAACTTAGTTTCACTGAATACAAAATTCTTGTAATTGTTTCATTTGAGGAGGCTGAAGATAGGACCTCAATCCCTTCTAGCTTGTAGGGTTTCTGTTGAGAAATCTGCTGTTAATTGGATAGGTTTTCCTTTATAGATTACCTGGTGCTTTTGTCTCACAGCTCTTAAGTTTTCTTTCTTCGTCTTAATTTTAGATGACCTGATGACAGTGTGCCTAGGTAATAATCTTCTTGCGATGAATTTCCCAGGTGTTCTTTGAGCCTTTTGTATTTGGATGTGTAGGTCTCCAACAAGGCTAGGGAAGTTTCATCAATTGTTTCCCCAAATATGTTTTCCAAACTTTCAGGTTTCTCTTTTTCCTCAGGAATGCCAACTATTCTTGGTTTGGTCTTTTAACGTGATCCCAGACATCTTGGAGGCTTTCTTCATATTTTCTTATTCTTTTTTCTTTGTCTTTGTTGGATTGGGCTAATTTAAAGACCTTGTCTTAGAGCTCTGAAGTTATTTCTTCTGCTGTTTGATTCTATTGCTGTAACTTTCCAGAGCATTTTGTATTTCTCTAAGTGTGTGCAATGTTTCCTGAAGTTTTGATTGTTGTAATTTATGCTGTCTATTTCATTGGCTATTTCTCTTTCATTCTTGTATCATTTTTTTGGATTTCCTTACACTGGGCTTTACCTTGCTCTGGTGCCTCTCTGATTACCTTAAGAACAAACCTTCTGAATTCTTTTTCAGGTAAGTCAGGGATTTCTTCTTGGTTTGGATTCATTGCTGGTGAGCTAGTATGATTTTTGGGAGTGTTAAATAAACTTGTTTTATCATATTACCAGAGTTGATCTTCTGATTGCTTCTCATTTGAGTAGGCTCTGTTAGAGGGATGGTCTAGGGCTCAAGGATGTTGTTCAGATTCTTTTGTCCCATGAGGTGTTCCCTTGATGAAGTACTCTCCTCCTTTCCTAGTGAGGTGGCTTCCTGAGAACTGAGCTGCAGTGATTAATATCTTTCTTCTAGGTCTAACCACCCAGCAAGTCCACCAGGTTCCAGGCTGGTATGGGGTTTATCTTCACAGAGTCCTGTGATACGGACCATCTGTGGGCCTCTCAGCCATGGATACCAGCATCTGCTCTGGTAGAGGTGGCAGAAGGGTGAATTGGGCTCTGTGAGGGTCCTTAGTTTTGACTGTTTAATGCACTGTTTTTGTGCTGGTTGTCCTCCTGCCAGGAGGTGGTGCTTTCAAGAGAGCATCAGCTGTGGTGGTATGGGGAGGAACAGGCAGTGGGTGAGGTGTTAGAACTTTCAAGAGTGCATGCTCTTTGTCTTTAGTTACCTGGGTGGGAAGGGAAGGACCATTGGGTGGGAGCAGGGCTAAGCATATCTGAGCTCAGACTCTCCTTGGGTGGGTCTTGCTGTGGCTGCTGTTGAGGGTAGGGGTGAGGTTCTAAGGTCAATAGAGTTATGTTTCTAGGAGGATTATGGCTGTCTTTGCTGTGCCGTGCAGGTTGTTAGAGAAGTGGGGGAAAGCTGGCAGTCACAGGCTTCACCCACTTCCCATGCAACTGAAAGGACAGACTTCACTCCCACCATGCCCCTCACAACAGCACCAAGATTGCTTCCAGGCAGTGGGTGAGCAGGGCAGAGAACTTGCTCCAGACTACCTGCCTCCCAGCTGTGAAAGCAAGTAGGACTTTCCTTCTTCCCCTGTCTATAGAGTCTGCATGCCAGATTCATGCCTGTCTCTGGGTTTTGGCCAGAAACTTCTCAATTGGTTCAAATTGTTAAAGAGTTCTCCTGGAGGCTTCCTTCTCCCTGTGACCTTTCTCCAGTTCTTCTGGATTTCCCTCCCCAAGGAACCCTGTGAGGCAGGACAGAAATCACTTGCTAGGGAAGGCAGCAAGCCCATGGGGCTTTTCTTGCTGCTTCCTCCACCCCTGTATTTCCCTTGGCTCTCTAAATTGACTCAGCTCCAGGTCAAGTCAGAATCTTCTCCCATAATCTAGAACTTCAGCTTCCTGAGTGGGGGTGTGTATTCTGTGGTGGATGGTCTCTCTTTCCCACTTCCACAGTTTGGGCACTCACAGTATTTGGGATGTCCCCCGTGTCCTGCAGGAGCCATCTGCTTCCAACAGAGGGTCTGTGGGTTCTCTTGGCTTTCCTAATGCATTCCTGCAAATATTCTGTAGCAAAAGTTCATGACGTGGACTTCCACACACTGCTAAGTACATCAACGTGGGAGCTGCAATCTAGTCCTGCCTCCCATCTGCCATGATCCCCTGAACTCTCTGGAGCTTAATTAGTGTCACTTACTCCCTTCTTATTATCACTTTGGCTTCAGTACAGATCAGCCTAGGTGGTTAAGCTCACAGTCAGGGATTCCACCATAATTCACACATTTGGGAAATCATTATAGCTTTTGCCACACAAGAGATGCTCAGCACACTACGGATTCATCGGGAATATCAAAGTATAATGATAATAATAAAATAAGATTTTTAAATTTAATTCAACTTTCTAGTTAAGTCAAAATTTTGATACCTAATGAAAACTACCTAAAAACTATATTGGCCTTTCTGCTCTTATAATAAATTATATTGCATACAATCGGATTTTTGTTTGAGGACTGACGTTATTAAGGGTTTCAGTTTCCAAATAAATAATGTTCCACCCAAAGTAGATATATCAATGGATTTATTTTCTTATAAAACATTTTTTTTAAAATTTTTATTGCATTATAGGTTTTGGGGTACATGTGCAGAACGTGCAAGGTAGTTGCATAGGTACACACATGGGAGTGTGTTTTGCTGCCTTCCTCCCCTTCACCCACACTTGGCATTCATCCCTAGGCTATCCCTCCCCAGCACCCCCCACTGTCCCTCCCCCATTCCCCCCAATAGACCCCAGTGTATAGTAGACCGCCTCTCTGTGTCCATGTGTTCTCATTTTTCTCACCCACCTATGAGTGAGTATATGCGGTATTTCTTTTTCTGTTCTTGTGTCAGTTTGCTGAGAATGATGTTCTCCAGATTCATCCATGTCCTTACAAAGGACACAAACTCATCATTTTGGATTGCTGCATAATATTCCATGGTGTATGTGTGCCACATTTTCCCAGTCCAGTCTATCATCGTTGGGCATTTGGGTTGGTTCCAGGTCTTTGCTATTGTAAACAGTGCTGCAATGAACATTCGTGTGCATGTGTCCTTATAGTAGAACGATTTATAGTCCTTTGGATATATACCCAGTAATGGGATTGCTGGGTCAAATGGAATTTCTATTTCTAGGTCCCTGAGGAATCGCCACACTGTCTTCCACAATGGTTGAACTAACTTACACTCCCTCCAACAGTGTAAGAGTGTTCCTATTTCTCCACATTCTCTCCAGCATCTGCTGTCTCCAGATTTTTTAATGATCGCCATTCTAACTGGCGTGAGATGGTATCTCAATGTGGTTTTGATTTGCATCTCTCTAAGGACCAGTGATGATGAGCATTTTTTCATATGTTTGTTGGCCTCATGTATGTCTTCTTTTGTAAAGTGTCTGTTCATATCCTTTGCCCATTTTTGAATGGGCTTGTTTGTTTTTTTCCTGTAAATCTGTTTGAGTTCTTTGTAAATTCTGGATATCAGCCCTTTGTCAGATGTGTAAACTGCAAAGATTTTTTCCCATTCTGATGGCTGCCGATTCACTCTAGTGACTGTTTCTTTTGCCATGCAGAAGCTGTGGAGTTTGATTAGGTCCCATTTGTCTATTTTGGCTTTTGTTGCCAATGCTTTTGGTGTTTTATTCATGAAGTCCTTGCCTACTCCTATGTCCTGAATGGTTTTGCCTAGATTTTCTTCTAGGGTTTTTATGGTGTCAGGTCTTACGTTCAAGTCTTTAATCCATCTGGAGTTAATTTTAGTGTAAGGTGTCAGGAAGGGGTCCAGTTTCTGCTTTCTGCACATGACTAGCCAGTTTTCCCAACACCATTTATTAAATAGGGAATCCTTTCCCCATTGCTTGTTTTTGTCTGGTTTATCAAAGATAATATGGCCGTAGATTGGTTGCGTTGCCTCCGATGCCTCTGTTCTGTTCCATTGGTCTATATCTCTGTTTTGGTACTAGTACCATGCTGTTTTGATTACTGTAGCCTTGTAGTATAGTTTGAAGTCTCGTAGTGTGATGCCTCCTGCTGTGTTCTTTTTGCTTAGAATTGACTTGGCTATGCGGGCTCTTTTTTGGTTCCATATGAAATTCATGGTGGTTTTTTCCAGTTCTGTGAAGAAATTCAATGGTAATTTGATGGGGATAGCATTGATTATGTAAATTACTTTGGGCAGTATAGCCATTTTCATGATATTGATTCTTCCTAACCACGAACATGGAATGTTTCTCCATCTGTTTGTGTCCTCTCTTATTTCGTTGAGCAGTGGTTTGTAGTTTTCCTTAAAGAGGTCCCTTACATTCCTTGTGAGTTGTATTCCTAGGTATTTTATTTTCTTTGCAGCAGTTGTGAATGGCATTTCGTTCTTGATTTGGTTCTCTTTAAGTCTGTTATTGGTGTATAGGAATGTTAGTGATTTTTGCACATTGATTTTATATTCTGAGACTTTGCTGAAGTTGCTTGTCAGTTTCAGGAGCTTTTGGGCTGAGGTGATGGGGTCTTCTAGGTATACTATCATGTCATCTGCAAATAGAGACAATTTGGCTTCTACCTTTCCTATTTGAATACCCTTTATTTCTTTTTCTTGCCTGATTGCTCGGGCTAGAACTTCCAGTACTATGTTGAATAGGAGTGGTGAGAGAGGGCATCCTTGTCTAGTGCTGGATTTCAAAGGGAATGCTTCCAGTTTTTGCCCATTAAGTATGATATTGGCTGTTGGTTTGTCGTAAATAGCTTTTATTACTTTGAGATATGTTCCATCAATACCAAGTTTATTGAGGGTTTTTAGCATAAAGGGCTGTTGAATTTTGTCAAATGCCTTCTCTGCATCAATTGAGATAATCATGAGGTTTTTGTTTTTGCTTCTGTTTATGTGGTGAATTACATTTATAGACTTGCGTATGTTGAACCAGCCTTGCATCCCCGGGATGAATCCTACTTGATCATGATGGATAAGTTTTTTAATGTGCTGTTGCAATCGGTTTGCCAGTATTTTATTGAAGATTTTTGCATCTATGTTCATCATGGATATTGGCCTGAAGTTTTCTTTTCTTGTTGAGTCTCTGTCAGGTTTTGGTATCAGGATGATGTTGGTCTCATAAAATGATTTGGGAAGGGTTCCCTCTTTTTGGATTATTTGGAATAGTTTCAGAAGGAATGGTACCAGATCCTCTTTGTGTGTCTGGTAGAATTCAGCTGTGAACCCATCTGGACCTGGGCTTTTTTTGTGTGGTAGGCTCTTAATTGCTGCCTCAACTTCAGACCTTGTTATTGGTCTATTCATAGTTTCGGCTTCCTCCTGGTTTAGGCTTGGGAGGACACAGGCATCCAGGAATTTATCCATTTCTTCCTGATTTACTAGTTTATGTGCATAGAGTTGTTTGTAGTATTCTCTGATGATGGTTTGAATTTCTGTGGAATCTGTGGTGATTTCCCCATTGTCGTTTTTTATTGCATCTATTTGGTTGTTCTCTCTTTTCTTTTTCATCAGTCTGGCTAGTGGTCTGTCTATTTTGTTGATCTTTTGAAAAACTGGCTCTTAGATTTATTGATTTTTTGAAGGGTTTTTCTTGTCTCTATCTCCTTCAGTTCTGCTCTGATCTTAGTTATTTCTTGTCTTCGGCTAGGTTTTGAGCTTTTTTGATCTTGCTCCTCTAGCTCTTTCAATTTTGACGATAGGGTGTCCATTTTAGATCTCTCCACTCTTCTCATGTGGGCACTTATTGCTATATATTTTCCTCTACTGACTGCTTTAAATGTGTCCCAGAGATTCTGGTACATTGTGTCTTCATTTTCATTGGTTTCAAAGAACTTCTTTATTTCTGCCTTCATTTCATTGTTTATCCAATCAACATTCAAGAGCCAGTTGTTCAGTTTCCATGAAGCTGTATGGTTCTGAGTTATTTTCTGAATTCTGAGTTCCAACTTGATTGCACTATGGTCTGAGAGACTGTTTGTTATGATTTCAGTTGTTTTGCATTGGCTGAGGAGTGCTTTACTTCCAATTATGTGGTCAATTTTGGAGTAGGTGTGATGTGGTGCTGAGAAGAATGTATATTCTGTGGATTTGGGGTGGAGAGTTCTGTAAATGTGTATCAGGTTTGCTTGTTCCAGGTCTGAGTTCAAGTCCTGGATAGCCTTGTTAATTTTCTGTCTGGTTGATCTGTCTGCTATTGACAGTGGAGTGTTAAAGTCTCCCACTATTATTGTGTGGGAGTCCAAGTCTCTTTGTAAGTCATTAAGAACTTGCCTTATATATCTGGGTGCTCCTGCATTGGGTCCATATATATTTAGAATCGTTAGCTCTTCTTGTTGAATCGATCCTTTTACCATTATGTAATGACCTTCCTTGTCCTTTTTGATCTTTGTTGCTTTAAAGTCTACCTTATCAGAGATGAGAATTGCAACTCCTGCCTTTTTTTGCTCTCCATTTGCTTGGTAAATCTTCTTCCATCCTTTTATTTTGAGCCTTTGTGTATCTTTGCGTGTGAGGTGGGTTTCCTGGATACAGCACACCGATGGGTTTTGGTTTTTTATCCAATTTGCCAGTCTGTGTCTTTCGATTGGTGCATTTAGCCCATTTACATTTCGGGTTAATATTGTTATGTGTGAATTTGATACTGCCATTTTGATGCTAGCTGGCTGTTTTGCCCATTGGTTCATGTACATTCTTCATTTTGTTGATGGTCTTTAGCATTTGGTATGCTTTTAGGATGGCTGGTACTGGTTGTTTCTTTCTATGTGTAGTGCCTCTTTCAGGAGCTCTTGTAAAGCAGGCCTAGTGGTGACAAAATCTCTGAGTACTTGCTTGTTCATGAAGGATTTTATTTTTCCTTCACTTATGAAGCTCAGTTTCGCTGGATATGAAATTCTGGGTTGAAAGTTCTTTTCTTTGAGGATGTTGAATATTGGCCCCCACTCTCTTCTGGCTTGTAGAGTCTCTGCCGAGAGATCTGCTGTGAGTCTGATGGGCTTCCCTTTGTGGGTGACCCGACCTTTCTCTCTGGCTGCCCTTAGTATTTTCTCCTTCATTTCAACCCTGGTGAATCTGACAATTATGTGCCTTGGGGTTGCTCTTCTTGTGGAGTATCTTTGTGGTGTTCTCTGTATTTCCTGGAGTTGAGTATTGACCTATCTTGCTAGGTTGGGGAAATTTTCCTGGATAATATCCTGAAGAGTGTTTTCCAGCTTGGATTCATTCTCTTCATCACATTCTGGTACACGTATCAAACGTAGGTTGGGTCTCTTCACATAGTCCCACATTTCTTGGAGATTTTGTTCATTCCTTTTTGTGCTTTTTTCTTTAATCTTGGTTTCACATTTTATTTCATTGAGTTGATCTTCAACTTCTGATATTCTTTCTTCTGCTTGGTCAATTCGGCTGTTGAAACTTGTGCATGCTTCGCGAAGTTCTCGTGTTGTGTTTTTCAGCTCCTTCAATTCATTCATATTCCTCTCTAAGTTGTCCATTCTTGTTATCAATTCCTCGAATCTTTTTTCAAATCTTTTTTCCAGGTTCTTAGTTTCTTTGCACTGATTTAGAACATATTCTTTTAGCTCAATGAAGTTTCTCATTATCCACTTTCTGAAGTCTGATTCCATCATTTTGTCACACTCATTCTCCATCCAGCTTGTTTCCCTTGTTGGTTAGGAGTTTTGGTCCTTTGTAGGAGGTGAGGTGTTTTGGTTTCGGGTGTTTTCCTCCTTTTTGTGCTGGTTTCTTCCCATCTTTATGGATTTATCCACCTGTTGTCTTAGTAGTTGCTGATTTTTCATTTGGGTCTCTGTGTGGATGCTGAGATTGTTGATGATGAAGTATTTCTGTTACTCAGTTTTCCTTCGAATGGTCTAGCCCCTCTGCTGTATGAGTGCTGAAGTCCACTCCAGGCCCTGCTTGTCTGGAGTATACCTGCAGCAGCTATGGAACAGTGAGGGATGATACCAGTTTCTTCTTCTGCTGTCTTTGTTCCAGAATGATTCCCACCAAATGTCAGTCTGATTAGTCCTTTTTTGGGGTGACTCTTTGGATGTACAGGGGTCAGGGAGCTGCTTAAGGTGACGGTCTGTGCTTTATAGGAGCTCCAGTGCTGAGCTGTGAGCTCCGTTGTTCATTCAGCGTTGTTGGGAGGTTGTTTATGTTTGCTGCAATAGAACTCATAAAACACCACCCTTTTCTTTTTCCTGCTTAGATGCTCTGTCTCAGGGAGTTGGGGCTTTCTTTATGAGTATCTGTTGCACTGTTCTGCCCCACTAGAAGGCAGTCTATTCACTATTTGCCTGCCGGGGCTCTGACCTGCTAGCGTGGGTCCGCCCTGTTGCTGCTGGGCTCCCTTCTGCTGTGGAGCGCTCCCCACTCCTGGCGGAGTCTCTCTGTTATGGCAGGTTGCCTCGGCAATGGCAGGCTGTGTCAGCCCTGGTCAGTACTTCAGTAGGGGCGGATTGGGTCAGCAATGGCGGACGCCCCTCCCTCACCGGGCTACACTGTCCTAGATGCCGGCAGCAAAACTCTCAGCCCCAAGTGCCTCCAGTCGCCACCCTGCTTGTCCCCGTGAGGGTGGGACCCGCGGAGCCCGATCACCCAGCTCCCTGCCTCAGAGTCTGTCCTCTCTCTCTCTCTCTCTCCCTCTCCGCAAGCTGAAAGGTCGACTCTCTCACTGGCGCCCCAGTAGCCTGCCGATAGGGCACTGGGATCCGTGCGATCTCCCGTGCCGCTGCCCACTGCACTGGCTCAGATCACACTTCCCAAGAAACTCCTGGTCTGGCTCATTGTCCAAGTCTCGTTCAATCAGATGGACATGCCAATCTGCCCTTCCAAATCTCAGATTGCCAGTTTAACGGGGCACCCAGATCAGTGAGTTCCATGCTGGCTCCCGCTGCGGCACCGGCCGAAGCGGCCGCGCAAGCCGGCTGCGTTAGCCGGCTTTTCTAAAGTCCCGTGTCTCTCCCACACCTGGGACTTTCAACGCTCTGTGGGCAAAAAAGGTCCATCTGAGAATGCGGCTAGGACTCACCCTCTGCGCCTTCACTGAGAGCTGCAATCCTGAGTTGCTTCTACAATGCCATCTTGCGAGTCTCCCCCCTTATAAAACATTTTTATTAATAGGCATAGGATATATATGGCCAGTTTAAGCTCCTCTTCATTTAGATTTTTTTAAAAGAAAGGCTTTATTTTTTTTTTTTGAAGACAAAACTACATTTTATAAATGGTAGGTTGTTTTATCAAAAAATCTCTACTTAAGGAATTGAATATGAAACTGATTATACAGCTGGCAAAATCCTCACTATTTTGACACATTCTGAGATGGTCTAGTTTACTGAAAGGTCTGAATCAGTTTGAAGCTGATGGTTTTGGAACTCTGACTGGCTTAATTACCTTTGACTCAGAGTAAGCCAAGAAACTCATTCCTTCAGTGGCCTCCAGAGTCAAGAAAACCTTACCCCGATGAGCTGATAAAAATAGGTTATATATATATATATATTCATTTTTATTTTTTTTATTATACTTTAACTTCTGGGGTACAAGTGCAGATCGTGTAGGTTCATTACATAGATATACACATTCCATGGTGGTGGTTTGCTGCATCAATCGCCCATCATCTACATTAGGTATTTCTCCTAATGCTATCCCTCCCCAATCTTCCCACCCCCTGCTATTCCTCCCCTAGTCTCCCCACTGCCAAGGCCCTGGTACAGGATGTTCCCCTCCCTCTGTCCATGTGTTCTCATTGTTCAATACCCACCCATAAGTGATAACATGCAGTATTTGGTTTTCTGTTCTTGTGCCAGTTTGCTGAGAATGATGGTTTCCAGATTGATCCATGTCCCTGTAAAGGACATGAACTCATCCTTTTTTATGGATAAATAGTATTCCATGGCATATATATGCCACATTTTCTTTATCCAGCCTATTATTATGGGCATTTGGATTGGTTCCAAGGCTTTGCTATTGTGAACAGTGCCACAATAAACATACATGTACATGTATCTTTATAATAGAATAATCTAAAATCCTTTGGGTATATACCCAGTAATACAATTGCTGGGTCAAATGGAATTTCTATTTCTTGATCCTTGAGGAATCGCCACACTGTCTTCCACAATGATTGAACTAATTAACACTCCCACCAACAGTGTAAAAGTGTTCCTGTTACTCCACATTCTCTACAGCATCTGTTGTCTGCTGATTTTATAATGATTGCCATTCTAACTGGCATGAGGTGGTATCTCAATGTAGTTTTGATTTGCATTTCTCTAATGACCAGTGATGATGAACACTTTTTCATATGTTTGTTGGCTGCATAAATGTCTTCTTTTGAAAAGTATCTGTTCATATCCTCTGCCTACTTTTTGATGGGGTTGTTTTTTTCTTGTAAATTTGTATAAATTCTTTGTAGATTCTGGATATTAGCCCTTTGTCAGATGGGTAGATTGCAAACATTTTTTCATTTCATTTATGTTGTGTTGAATTGAGATTGAGAGGTGATTTCACTGTGGCTGCATCTCTTTTTGTCTACCCTTTCTAAATGTTGTGTTACAGAAATTATGCTTTTCACATTTTATTTCTTCACTCTTCTAGTTTGTTTCAATCATTAGTCATCTCCCCCTCCCCAATAAAAACACCTCTCATGAAAATCCACCTGAGTAGTCCATGTCAGGGGGGAGTTTCAAAATTGTTACCCATCATAATCAATGCTGTGTGATGTACATCTACTTTGGTAGATACAACAGCTATACTTTAAAATATAGTAGTATTTTAAAATGAAAAAGTATTGAAGCATATTAAAAACTACAAATGGATCACTGTGATGGATTTTTCTGTGAAGAACTAGTAGTGTATGCAAATAAACATGGACTATGGAACAGATAAATATGGAACAATATGGAAGATAATATGGAACAATAAAATGCGCTTTCTGAAATTGTTGTAGTGCTGACATTCCAAATTTGATAAGTCCAAATTGTGAAGAAGCTTTCAGAAACAAAGGCAATTTGCTTAACTGCTTAAAACTTTAAAACTCAAAACTTATGCTAAACAGAAGAGCGTCTGTGGTTTGGTTTAAAGAAGGGATATGAAAATATACTGTTGGGAATAATTCTCCATGGGTCTGGTATTTCTGCACATCCTGTGAACAAAGGCTATTGATAGCTTTATTCAAGAACATTCTCAGACACCCTTGGAAAGATAAAAATAGCATCTCAAATTGGAGAGATTTACACACATCTCTGCCCAGAGACCTTCCAGGTGAGAAAGCTAGGTCATCTCCCCACTTCTCCAGATAAAACTGGCAGTAAGGAAAATGCCTCTTTCTGGAAGAGAAGCAGGGAAGGTTGCCAGCATCTGCTGTGTAGTGTATCTAACCACGAAGTCCTCAGCTGTGAGTATCTGCCAGGGCCCATCTCTGCATTGCCTTCATGGGACTTGGAGGGCAAAGGGAACCAATGTGAACTTGAAGCACGTGTTGCCTGGATGCCCATTTCAGTTCTTTGTTTCCTGACAGGCCAGTCAATAGAGGTCCAGTTAGCCAACCCAGAAGCCCCCTGCTTCTAGAGACTGCTTGACCACCTGATTTTTCTTAAACAAATGAAGTCATAGCTATTTGAACTAAAATTTCTGCAACTTTCTTATTTATCTGTGAATTACAATTTCCAGAAACTTGTAAAATCAGAGAATAATTTATTTAAGAAAATAGGTATCCAGTGCCTCCCTAAGATTCATAGTAAATCTCATATTTGTTTCAAGCTCATACTCTGATTTGCATTTTGAAAATCCATTGTGTTTCAGCGAGTCCTTTATCGTCTTGCTGGAATATTTTGGCTGAATAAATGGAGCAGCATTGGGTAGGAGGTTTGAAAGGATCTGAACCATCCAACCTGAGTTGGATGTGATATGTTTAGAGACATGACCATGTAGCACTAAAATCTCTACTAGATTTAACTGACACCCATCACAACAGCAGGTGGAAAGCTGACCTTTGGTAGTTCCCTATATCAACTTTGATTTTAATTTATATGTCTTTGGTCCTCAGATATCTACCCTCCCTGGAATCTCTCCTGCAATTTCCAGGTATTAGCATTCGGAGGTTTTAATGCATAAATGGGACCAGTCAGCAGTACTGGAGCAGCTCTGGAGAAGCACTGGTGGTGTCAAGGTGCTGGACCTGGACAGTGTCCCCAAGTCAGAGTGGCCATAGTGAGCATGAGCTTCAAGTGACTCTCTACTGGAAAGCTGGTGCCTCACACATTGTGTGTCTTTGGGGGATTTTGGTGTCTTTCCTCTCATTCTACTTTAATTAGAAATAAGCTTTAACCTCCACACAACTGCAATTTTATCCATTTGGCTGTGGTCACAGGCATAAAAAAAATAACAGAAGCCTGAAGGCAGAGCAGTAGTATTTTGAGTGCCTTGAAGAATGAGACAGCTGTAAACAATTTTTTATAATGTGGCAAACATCCTACAGCATAACTTAAACATGTGGTTCCTAAAGAAAGCCATGTTTAGGAAACCTGTCTCAGTTATCATTTCCCTGATAGGCAACAAGTTATCACTAGGGTTTTTAAAGTGCTAGGTACTGCGATATAATGGTGTCCATTTTTTCCTTATGTGTGTTTATTTTGTAAAGGAGAACAGCAAAGTTTTAATAACTCATTTTCTAATATTTAGAGCTTAGAGATAGATAGAATCCAATTTTCATGACTTTAGATTTATTTCTGGCCTCACAAATACTGGACATCATGAACACTCTATAATAATCACAAGTTGACTTGCCTACTCCCCACCCTAGCCTGCACATTTGCCTGTGCAATGAAGATGACTGGAAGTGATTTTCTGCTTAAGAAAAATGTTGTCAACAAAGCATGTCATAAGCAAGCTTTTTTTCTTTAAAGTTGTCCTGAAATGGGTAATTGGATTGAAATATTTTTAAAGAAGCAAAATGTATTGATCTGAAGAAGCTGCGTTTTATTAAAAACAAGTTCTCTAAAATTACAATTGGTGCTGTCTTACTGAAAAAAAAAAATAATTGAGCTCTTGGGAATTGTAAATCCAGAGACATAACCTGTTAAGGGACACTTGGAAATTGTATACTTTTCCTGGAAGTGACAGTATTTCTGAAAACATCCAGAATTATTGGGCCATCAGATGTTCTGGGGCTGCCTATGGCTGTCCTCCCTCCATTTCTCCTGCTATCAGCCTCCCTGATTAAGAAGGTTGGTAGATGGTAGAAAGGTCTGGGAAAAGAGAGAGTGAGAAACGTTTGATGAGAAAACAGCCTAATGCTTTCAGTGGAGCCCAGTTACAGCCGGAAGCAGTCGCCGTGGAAAGGCACATGTGTGGGCTTCCGCTCAGGCTCCAGGTTTTGGCACCGGGCACCTCCGCTTCCATCTTTCCAGTGGTAATTCCTGAATTAATACAGGCATTTATCCAGGCAGTTGTTCTTTCTGTTTGTAGATTTGATTGAATTAAATGGCTGTTTACTGATGTTTAAAGCTAAAAGCTCGAAACAAATCAATGGGAACACAAGAAGTTCTCCTTCACCAAAAAAAAAAGAAAAAGAAAAAAAAGGGACAATGAAACCATTGAGGCACATCAGGACATCAACCAGCCTAAAGCATTGACTTAAATGTTAGGATTCATTTTTCAACAACACTGTAGAGGGGCGGATTGCATTTACATTGTGAACATAACGTGGAGCTTGGAACATTGATCTGGAAGTGCAAAGCACTCTGCTTCTCTCTCCAGTACCGGCCCAGCTCTTAACTTCACGCTTGAGTCTTGACACCACTCACCTTTGGCTGCACTGCACTCCAGCTCACTACGGAGCCGTCGCTGGCACCTGCAGTTGTCAGCCGAGTGCTGCCTGGCTGGCCTCAGCATGTTCTGAGTGTGCTCTCACTCTGTCCAGCCAGGTCTGTCCTGATACCACTGCTCCTAGCTGGGACCCACTGCTGCTGTTTCTGACTTGGTGTTTGGATCTGGCTTCTCACGTTTCTGACCTTCAGTGTGGCTTTGAAGACTTTTGCTTCCATTGCACTTATTTCTATCATTGGTTCAGAATTCTTCGGGTGGCTTACCTACTCCTAGAAACCTGATAGAACCCCCTTTAGCCTAGAGAAAGGTCCTGCTGGATTTTTAAGGAAAAATTCAGACAGCATTTGGACCCAGACTGGAACATCCCTGGAGTAGTCTCTGAGTAGGATGGTGTGATATCCTCATGCTTCTGTTGTTTTATGTATATAGTGAACACATTCCATCTGTGGCTGATCGAAACCTTCTTACTATATTCTAATAGTAACTGACAGTGAAAATCTCACTTTTACAGTGGAAAATCAAAAATAAAAACAAGAATAACAACCAAAAATCTAAAACTACCATTTTCTCTTGCTTCTAGGATCAGGCATTGTGATTTAGGAATTGCCAAAAAAAAAAAAAAAATACACCTGTGTAAGGCCTTGATTTCAAATGATTTATATGGAGAAAGAGGCTAAATACAAGAATTTTGTTGGCTGAGATGACAGAATGACAACAAAGGCAATCAGTTCTGATATGGTTTGGCTCTGTGTCCCCACCCAATATCTCATGTTGAATTATGATCTTCAGGGCTGGAGGAGGGGTGTGGTGGGAGGTGATTGGATCATGGGGCAGATATTCCCCTTGCTGTTCTCATGGCAGTGAGTGAGTTCTCATGAGACCTGTTTGTCTGAAGGAGTGTAACACTTCTCCCTTTGCTCTCTCTCCTACCCCACCATGAGAAGACATACCTGATTCCCCTTTGGTCTCCACCATGATTATAAGTTTCCTGAAGCCTCCCAGCCGTGCTTCCTGTGCAGCCTGTGGAACTGTGAGTCAGTTAAACCTCTTTTCTTATAAACTACCCAGTCTCAGGTAGTTCTTTATAGCAGTGCGAGAATGGACTAATCCAAGTTCTGAAGCTGCACGGACTTGGGCAGTGACGCCTCAGTTCTGCACTTCGTGCTCAGAGGGCTGCAGCCCTCTTGTCAAATCCATTCTAGGGTAAAGTTTTGGGAATTGTTTCTTGAAATTGACCTAGATTCTGTCTTAACAGCACTCACGAAATTTCTGTGAGTTCAGCATATCCCCTAATAGTTCCTTTTCTGCATAACCAGCTACAGTGTCTTCTCTAGGTGGCGTGCAAAGAACCATGACCAATAAATACATTTAGGAAACAGAAATGTTAGCATGCTTAGGAGAAAAGAGGTATAATTATATCATTCTATGTACTTGTTTTAGAGCCAAGTGAGGTTCAGTTTTCTCATTTGTCAAATAGGAATACTCTAGTGAGTGAGAGAAAAAAATACACATGAAGCATCTAACACTATGTCAGGTACAGAGAAAGAAGCCTTAAAAGAGAGTGCTGAGTAAGCCTCAAGCTTATCAGATGAATGCACATTAATTAAATAGCAGAAATGTTAGTCGTCATTGGATTAAGCAGTTTTTATCATGTCAGAAAAGAAATATTGAGAGGCAAAGACTAAGTTCTAAAATTACCCAGTATATATATATATTTTAAAAGTTTCTCAGTGATTCTTAAAATAACCAAGTCTAACTAGCAAACAACAAATAATTTTTAAATACACAATTTACAGAAACTTTGTTACCATTCTTAATTAGCTATTTCTACAAACAGTGGAAAGAGTGGGGAAGACATATTAATAAAAAATGTGACTGCCTCAATAGATTGTCTATTGGAAGAGGAATTGAGAGGTGGTGGTGAAGGGGCGAGAGAGAGAGAGAGAGAGAGAAGAAGAGGAGGAAGAGGAAGTGTAATACAGTTTCTGGGTAAAATGCTCCCAAGATTACTTATTGAAGGGTCTGGGGCTCTTCCTTGTTTAGCAGTTTCTGATTCCTGCCAGCTTTCTTAGTTCCATCACTTTTCCTCCCCCTCATGATTGCAGACCAGTCTTCTGCATCTCTCCATTTGATCATTTGTTCCACAATTGTTTCCTTCACCTGTTGGATAATAGACATTCTAATTAAATTGCAGGCCCTTTGCTCAATGCCAGCTTTCTTTGCACATGGAGATATTTCTTAATGTCTAAGGAAAAGATCCAAGTTGACATTCCATTGATGCTCAAACCTGGCCTAGGTTTATGATCAGATGCAAGATGTTTCCTGTTAAATTAATTCCACTTTTGATTTCAAACACGTAGACTAAAAATACAGTCATCTTTAAACTGTACATTTTCATTCAATTAGTACTAAGTTCCCTTGGTTTTGCAGGTCAGTCTTGAATCAATTGTTCTATTTTTCCTCATTGCCTTGGTTCAAAGTCTAATTATTTTTTCAGTTACTCTCTTGTGATGATACTATAATGGGTCATTAAGCCTCTTACTCTCTGAAATCTAATCCATTCTTCATATTTTGCATTTCTCAAACACATAATTCTTAATATTTCTCTGTATGAAAGACCTCTTGGATCATGTTGCCTATAAATCCTTTAGGATGACTTAAGGGTTTCTAAAATCATAATGTCCTGTAGGTTAACCCATGTTGTTGCAAATTACAGATTTTTCTGGTTTTGTTTCGTTGTATATTTGTTTGTTTTTAAGGTTCAGTAGTATTCCATGGTGGATAGACACCATGTTTTAAAATCCACTCATCCTGTGATGGACACTTAGGTTGTTTCCACATCCTGACTATTGTAAATTAAGCTGCAATTAACATGGGCATACAGGCATCTCTTTGGCACATTTATTTCAGTTCCTTTGGGTATATATCCCATAGTGAGACAACACATTGTACCCCATAAATACATGCAATTATCATTTGCCAATTAAAAATAAAACAATACTATAAAAGGAGTTTCAAAAATCTACTATTTCTTGTGAACTGATCTACTCACAAAACCCCTGTTATTCTTATCTACTCATCCATTGGAGAAAAACATTTATCTTAAGTCGACATGCCTTCATGACATAGTTTGCCAACTGACTGAGTCATTGATGGAAACATGACACTATTCAGAAGTCTCTAAGAAGGAATAATAAACAATAACTGTTTTACAGCTTTATATGTCACCTGCACTGGGTCCTCTTTATTCTGACTTTTTTGTTTAACTATGGAATTCCATTTTTAGCTCTCTTCTTTTTTATTTTTGCCTCTCATTTCTCTTCTCCTAATCTGTGATCTCATCTATACCTATTAAATGAATTCTCCATCTATATGCATAAGAATACTGTCCATATAATACAGTTGCCCCTAAAAATGTCCACAACTGTAAACAAATCTGAATGTTTTATAGCCATAACCAAATCAAAAATCCCAAAATAGAAATCACAGTTTTTTTTCAATTTATAATTTCTCTCCTTCTCTTGTAAATCCTATTTCAGGAATTGGCACTTATGCCCCATTTACCTAATTAGAGGAAGATAATCACTTCTCCAGGAGAACATTCAGAAAACTCCTTAATAAAAGAAGACATGGCTTTTGTCCTCATGAGACAAAAATACTTAGGGTAAGGCAGGACCAGGCTAAAATCACTCTGATTTGGAGCTTGCAGATGAGAAATAAAGTTGATCCATTAAAAATCACCTGCAAGCTCGAAAGTGCATCGCCCTGGTGCATGCAAGGTGTGTAGTCAATCTCAGTTCTCTCCCCACGCCTTCTCCTGTGTTGCTGTCTTTTGCTGGTGCAACATCCCTTACTGGAATCTGACCCAATTTAGCTGCCAGTGCTTGCTCAGTATGCCCTTTCTACAACTTCGACCTTGTGGCTGTGCCTTTGACAATCTTCTTCATCACAAGTTTCCTGCCTCCCTGTGCTGCCTTCCCAGACAATGTGCTCTACCTAAGCTGCCCAGAAATGGCATCTTTTCTCATAATCCACCTTGAGTCCTGCCAATAAAGGAAAAGAATGGGGCTCATCATGTCCATGCTCCTTGCTCAAACCGTAGAATGACAGATTTTATACCTTGAAAAAACATGAAGAATCATTTACTCTCATGTTTCTTGTTTGATGAACTGAGCTTCAGAAAGCAAGAATGGAGCCAATGGGATAGAGTGCTTTGAACCTATGGTGACATCTATTAAACATCTCGATAAATTGATGGTTATTTCTTTCCAATTTCATGCATTCAAATATCACAGAATGAGCTAGTTTATTTTGAAGTATAACTAATTTTAGAGGCAAGGACTAATCAGTGATTTGGAAACACAAATTGTACAAAAAACAGCCAAACCTTTAAGAGTTTTGTTCAAGCAACAGCTCCGTCAGCATGACCTGGGTTCCCGCCTGTGTGCCTGTGTCTAAGCCTCACTCAGCCTCTACCCTGCTTCTCTAGTGTATTAGTCAGGGATCTCTAGAGGAACAGAACTAATATGATTATGTATGTATATGATATATATAAGGTATATATAATGTATAGATTATATATAGACACGTATAATGTATATATAATGTATAATTAAGGCTGAGTAGTATTCCATGGTGTATATGTGTGTATATATATATATATATATTCCATACACACACACACACACATGCACACACACACACACACTCATATATGAGTTGATTAAGGAGAATTGACTCAGATGATCACAAAGTCCCACGATAGGATGTGTGTGAATCCAAGAGTCCAAAAGCTGAAGAACTTGGAGTCTGATGTTCAAGGGCAGGAAGCATCCAGCGTGGGAGAAAGATGAAGGCCGGAGGACTCAGCGAGTTGTGCTCTTTCACTTTCTTTGCCTGATTTATTCTAGCTTTCCTGGCAGCAGGTTAGATTATGCCCAGCCAGACTGAGGGTGGGTCTGCCCCTCCCAGTCCACTGACTCAAATGTTAACATCCTTCGGCAACACCCACCCAGGAATCATAGTTCGCATCTTTCAATCCAATCAAGTTGACACTCGACATTAACCATCACATCTAGGGTGGCTTGATGTGGCTTGGGCCAGTGTTTAGCTTCTGCTCCTCCCTTGCTGTCTCCACATTCTGTCCTTGTTAGATCTAAATTCCTTCACTGTGTTCTGCTCAGGGTATCATACTCATGTCATTGGCACAGAACAGGGATATATACTGAGGAACACAAAAAACTTGGGAAGAAAAACAAAAGGAGGCCAGCTATGGTGGCGAATGTCTGTAATCCCAGCACTTTGGGAGACTGATGTGGGCAGATCACTTGAGGCCAGAAATTCAAGACCAGCCTGCCCAACATGGCAAAACCTCATCTCTACTAAAAATACAAAAATTAGCCAGGTGTGGTGGCAGGTGCCTGTAATCCCAGAGACTCAAAAGGCTGAGGAAGGAGAGTCGCCTGAACCGGGGAGGCAGAGGTTGCAGCGAGCTGAGATTGTGCCATTGCACTCAGCCTGGACGACAGAGCGAGACTGTGTTTAAGAAACAGAAAAGAAACAAAAACAAAGAAAAACTAAAGAAGGCGGGAAGGTCCGGTTCAGTTGCTTTATTTTCTAGCAGCCGTTTGCAGACTGTTCCAGACGAGGAAAGCTGCTTTTACATATGAACACTCAGAAGACTTTTTCTTAGCACCTTTTAGCGTGGTCATTATGCATGTCACTTTCTTTTCTAAGAGACTATGGGATTTGAGAGGGTAAGACTTAATTTTTTCTGGCATAAAAAAGATAAGAAGTGTTTATAGAAAAGAAAAGAAAGAAGGGAAAGATGTATAAATGAGGAAAATGTAATGAAAAATAGAGGAAAGGAGAAAGAAGGGAAAACTATGGATGAAGAAATGATTGAATATAGAACAACTTTAATCTTTGCAAACTTATGCATATTCAAAATTTTTAAATTCTCATTTGTCAACAAAACTGACTCCCCCGTTAGGTTCAAGAGTATACTCCCTTTGAAGAATATAAATGTGACTCTGGTGCCATGTTTTATGACCTCCCTGTGACACTGCCTCCTTTGTTATTGACCATATTATACCAAGACGGAGGATTTGGGCTGACAGTCTTCGAAGGTGTATGATCACTTTCTCTCTGGAAGCTTGGCAGGTGGGTGTCTGAAGCCTGCTGGGGATGTTGTCTGGACTCTGCTGTTGCTATTTTTTAGGGCTCCTGACTCATAGAAAGCAACATTCATTAGCTTAAAAACATTATTAAGGATCTACTATGTGACTGATACTGACTGACAGCACTGTTCTCAGGTCTAAGAGAGAGCAATTTTATAAAAAGTTAAAATTCTTGCTTTTTGTGGTGCTTCTCTTCTAGAGGAAGATAGGCAAAATATAAAGATTCGGTCTGCTCACTGAGACCACCAAACTCGCCACAATTGTGGACAGCAGGACTTCTGTGTTTCCTGTCTTTGGATAGTAGTCACTGGGTCTGCACTCTTGAAAAATCCAGTTTTTTCAATGGGCTTCTGTTCGAACATGCTATAAACAGTAGCTGCATGAAACGTGCTCATGTTTTTGTTCTGAAGGGATATCATTAGAATTTTCCAAAGTATTGCAAAGTGTCTGTTTTATAAAGACTAATAAGAGAAATTATCTTCTCATCATAAAATCTGAAAAAAAGTAATGCTTTTCATGAACAGTTAATACATTCTTACATTGTGGATTCTATGGATGTGTTAATCTTGCATTTACTTTTGGTTGTTAGAAAGCACCAAACTGAATTTGTGTGGCCCATTTTCAACTGTCGTGAAGTGCCTTATGCCGTTATTTCCACATGCCAGATTACCCCAGCTTTGTCTGTTCTCTGACCTTATTTTTCTAACACTTTACTTTCCTCATTTATGTTTATGTTTCACGATTCCTGTGCTTTCTTTCATGAATCGGTCTCTCTCTTTCATAATAATGTGGGCTGTTGTGTCAGCTAGATATTGAATTCACCTGAAAATATCAGAGAACCCAGACACCACAGCTTTGAGAAACGAGGGGTACCGATGGCCTGAATCTGACGATCACAAAGAGAATTCTGCAGGTTGGTCCAGGGTTCAAAGAATGAAAGGGCTGATTTTTCTGCCATCTTTGGTCTTTCCTCCCCGGCTGCCTTGCAGTTCAGCCATGGGCAGCCTCGTACCCACTTCCCAACAGCAAAAGAAGGGAACAAGCCGGTCACAAAGCACCTACCGTTTGAGTCCGACCGCACCTAATGCTTTCTCAGCCGCTCCAGCTAGGGCCTCCCACCCCCACATGATTGGCAGGAGCTATGTTGGGGGGACAATCTACATGGCTGTCTGTCTGTTTTACAATGGATGTGTAGCTACTCCAAAAAAATCCTTTAGTTAGTAAGAAAAGAGGTGAAAATGGATATTGAACAAACAGAAAATAGTCTCTGACACAGGTATAAATAAGTAAGCAATCTTAGTTTTCTTTGTGTCATTGTAATGTTTTATAATAAAAAATTTAACATTTACATGGTACTTTAAACCTTTTTTTCAACTGATTTTATATCTGTTTCCATAGCTTTATATTCTTTTGCTACTCTTTTCTACTAAATCATTGGCTATATCTGTCACTTCCTGTAAATATAAAACCTGGAATTTTCATTCGAATGATTAATGACGTGTTTTTCTGCATTTCTCCTTGTTGTTTGTACAATTTCTTTAACCCAGTCTCCTTCTGATAGTTTTTCTGTTGTGAGACTAGATATTAATTTGATGAAATTTGCTGAAACCTTTTACAAATGCCATAAATCCCATTAGGAATTCATTATTTAAGATAGAAAATATAATACATTCTATA